>JAZGUH010000564.1:0-2437500 GCA_037893225.1 Hippasteria phrygiana | reverse complement strand
TCCCCCGGTCAGTGTTGATGTCCGATGTTAGGAAATTTGGCGCCAATAAAAAATATTTCTGCGCACGAGTTTCCTCAATCGTCGACTTTTAACCACACCGAACCAACAATGATTGGGGGTGGGGGGGGGGGGGGGGTGTCCCAACGAGTTTTGTCCAGGATTGTAGCTTTTGAGATATTCCTTTTGGAAAACCAATTGGGAATTTTATTTGGTCCAATTGGAGGAAGGATTTCCAATTGGAAGAAGGATTTCCAATTGGATAAAGGATTTCAAATTGGCAGAATTCCAATTGGCGGAATTCCAATTGGTTCCAACTGACCGGTCCAAAAAACACAATAAAAAAAAATAAAAATCGCAATTGGTTCCAATTTAAAATATCAATTGGTGATGAATTGGTTATTTTGGTAAGGGACCTTTGCGAAAAGAATTCGCATTCGCATTTGAACTGCCAACAAATTCCTCCAAATCCATACAGTTTTTTGTTCTACGGATATATTGAATGTACAAATTTCAAATTGTCAGTACTAACTTCCCGCAGTTGTCGAGTATAGCGATTTCCCATTATTTTTGTAAGGGAACAGATATTAGGGCAGGCGAAGCCATCTTAGAGAAAGCCATGTGGAAATGTCCACAGGTAGTGGTGGAGCTGAATATGGTTAAGACCCATTGTTTGTTGGATTCAGGGGCGGAAGTTTTGACGTTAACTGAGGAATTCTTCAAGCAACACTTTCAGCATGACGGAACAGGTCTGGTGACCACAACCCCGTGGTTGAAGATAACTGCTGCTAATGGTTAAGGTATATCCTATCTGCATGTGGAGTTGGATCTGTGTGTGAAAGGTCGCTGTTTCCAAGGGTTAGGGTTCTTGGTCATCAGAATCATGCCGACCCTGGCATGCGCCAGAGAAAACACCAAGTTCCAGGGACCATTGGCAGCAAAATTCTCTTTGTAGGTTGTCTGGTAAGTTAGAAGAGCTAGATTTTAATGCCTCGTTGGCCACAGTTTTACAGTTGTATTCGGCACCACTCAGATGAGAAGCATCCTGTGGTAATGGGCATGGGGTAGGTGAGGACAGAGGGATTATCGGTTTAGTCAGGACACCTAACGAGGGGCCAGTTCGGTTTCCATCAAGATCGATGGTAGCGGTTGAAGGTACCGGCAGGCATCACTGTGAAGCTTACAATTAATGCTCTGGTTGCGCAGGTTGATTCATCTCAAGGGTCCATCCCTTAGGATGTATTCGTGATCCCGTCTCTCTTAAGGATGGTAGATGGCTGCGTGCCAATGCGTGTGGTAAACTTGGGAGGGGAGGATGTCCTGCTGCAACTGCGGGCATGTATAGGGGTGATGTACGAAGCTGTTGTTGAGAGAGAAGAATGTTCTGGGGTGACCCAAGTGAGTGACCAGGAGGTAATAGTATGTCAGGTTGGGGCACGTGTAGATGATCAGGCCTAAGTAAATAAGCTTCTTGAGACTTTTGATCTGGGGGACAGTGCCAAGTTCACTGGGGAGCAGTCACTTTAGCTAAAGAGGATGCTGGAGAAACACATCCAGGCTTTCGGTCTCGATGATATTGACTTTGGCTATTGTGACAGGGTCAAGCACACCATTCCATTGACGGACACTTCTCCTAAAGATTGCCGCACCGGCACATCCCACCTCAGCTCCAGCCAGAGGTGAGGGAACATCTCAAGAAGTGGCTATTTCAGGGCATAATTCGGCCCAGCACTATCCCCTATGCGTCTGCATTAGTGCTTGTTAAAAAGGACAGCTGCCTCAGGTTGTGCGTTGATTATCGGCAACTAAATACTAAGACCCGACAAGACGCATACCCACTCACTAGAATTGAGGAAACCTTGGAGGCACTACATGTCACGCTATTTCAGCTCACTAGACCTCGTGTCTGGTTTTGCAATGTGCTATGGAGGAGTGTGACATTCACAAGATGGCATTCCGAGATGGCATTGGGGGACTTTATGAGTTCACACGGATGCCCTTCGGACTATGTAATGCTAGTTTCAAACGCCTAATGGAGGTCTGTCTTCAGGATCAAAAGTACCAGACGTTGTTGCTCTACCTGGATGATGTGCTTGTCATCTCCAAAAATGTCGATGAGATGCTTGCATGGCTGGATATGGTCCTGGGTCGACTCTCCAGCTTTGGATTGAAGATCAAACCAAGCAAATGTCACTGGTTCCAAAGACAAATCTCGTTTCTTGGTCATGTGGTATCGGAGGACAGAGTAGGCACTCCTGAAAAAGTGCGGGCCATCAAGGAATGGAAGACTCCACAAAGTGAACATGAGCTTATAAGATCCTTTATGGGTCTGGCGAGTTATTTATTATAGGCGGTTTGTTCCAGGTTTTGCCAAGATAGCTTCCCCACTCAACGTCTTGATTGGGGAAGGCATCCCCCAAACATTGTAACGGTGCCAATTAAGCCCATGTCAGCACCCATTCTTCCATTTGTCCAGCATTGGGACTCTGGATGCCAAGCCGCCTTCCTAAGTCTGAAGGAGTGCCCGATGTCCACCCCTATCTTGGGCTATCTAGATTTCACCAAGCCCTTCATCGTAGAAACTGATGCTAGTTTCAACAGACTTAGTTCCGTCCTCTCGCAAGACCAGGATAATTTGTTTGTGGTCGTCAGTTATGCCAGCAGAAGCCTCAAACCGACTAAGAGTAACAATGCCAACTACAGTTCCTTCAAGCTGGAACTGCTCGCCTTAAAATGGGCAGTTGCAGAAAAGTTTAGGAATTGTTTTCGAAAACTTAGGGTGACTGAGTCACATTGGGCTGCACAACTAGCCCAGTTTGACTTTGAAGTGAAAGGTAGTGGTTCAGGAAGGCAACTTATCAAAAGTTGTGGAGAGTCTGGTGTTGGAAAACTAGAGCAGGAATCGTCAGTGGTGGCAACAAGTACCCTGTGCATTTTTTGTACAATACAAGAAAGCACAGAGGAAGAGTGTCATCATGGTTTGACTACATGCAGTACCTGGAAGAACTCGTCGCATTGAGGGAGTTTTCATCATCAGCAGCTGAAAAATCGCCACACAAGGATGACCTTTCTTCCAGACAACCAGACACTAGCTTATGGAGAGAGGCAATGGAGCGGTATCATGTTGCTCTACAGGGTCGCAAGAAGGACCAAAAAACAGGGCAATTTGTCTCCAAAACCGAGGATGGCCTGTCCTTCATCAACTGGCTGCTGCCAAATTTCCCTCACAACACTACAGTTGTAATCATGACATTGCAGTAACGTTGTACATTTTTTGTATCTCTGTGTTTTTATAACGTTGTGTTTATGCTGTTAATTTCAAGTTGCCATGACGTTGTAGTTAAATATTTTCACAACCTTGCGGTGTGGTTGTAATCACCAATGTTGCTCCTTGCCACGGCAGTACAGCAGTACATTCTGGAGAAAAGAATCTCAAGGAGGAAGCGGTGGTTCCCGAAGAAGAAATGGAACAGTGCAGAGGTTGCTTACATTCCAAAATGTATGTCTTTGAGGGCTTAAGACATTACAAGCAATGAATGTAGAAAGAACAGTAAAATACTCTGAACGCAGTGATCAAATATTGCATGATATGATGATAGCAACTGATGAAATATGCCACATTTCCTTATTGTTTGGGGATTTCCTGTTGATTTTACGCATTGTGTTTTGCTCGGTGTAACTAGGCAACTGACAGAACTAGGGTTTGAATCACCAGCTGCAAGTCCATTTTATATTGCGTCAGCTGATATAAGTGACATTCAGACAACTTGTTGAAAGCAAACAGTCAATCTTCTAAGTTTCACACCGAGAACCCAGAGACCAATTTCAGAGAGGAAATTTGGGAAGGCAAGTTAATGGTATAATTGGCTTTCATTTTGGTCCTTGACCTGCCTAAAATACTGAACTCAAATTTGTACACTGATCGAGGCAGCGTTCTTGCTTCTCCAGAAATTTGTTTCAGAAGCAGATATCAACAGAGCAAACATTCTCCTGTATTCATTTGTGGGATAATGTGCAGGTCTTAATTTTCCATTTGAGACTACAAATGGTAAAATCAAGGCTCTTCTCCATGGCAAAGGAGGTATCATCATGCAAACATTGTACAAATTTCTCATACTGAAATCACCACATATACATTGTACCTTTAAACTTGCTTACGGATATCTACTCAGAAAAATGCATTTTTGAGCATATGTTATTTGCAAAACAAATCAGTGCCATCATATGTTATGCGTGTAATCCATTTAATTTATGGGGTGGGCAATTTGACTTATTTATCACCATAGGAAATAGCTGCCATACCTTTAATACATGTACATGTAAGATGTCAGTGAGGACTATTATTTCACACTGTTCCTTGTCTTCATTGGTGATTGTATAACAAATAAAAAAACATTAAACGAGACCGTGTTTGTCAATCGACAATGAGCGAAAATGAAAAAGGTGCGATGACGTCATAATGATATGCATTGACCCCGCTACGTCATAGCTAGGAGATACGCTTCGCTAGCGCATAGCATCCACATATACACGAGCCACGACATGGTAGGCTATATTCGCATGTTTCAAGAATTTGTCTTCAATGTTATTCAGAGTTTTTTGGATTTCTGGTGAATTTACAGTGATATCGTCGAGATGCCAACTTTGTGTGTTGTGGGTGGTTGCACACGAAATTGTGTGAAAAATCCCGACCTGTTTTGGTTATCATTTCCAAAGAACGCAACCACACGGCGACAATGGGTTTAGTTCGTGAATAACACACGGGCAGATTTTTCGCTAAGCGAAACCTCCAAAATATGTTCGGCACATTTTGCTGATGACTATCGATGAGACAGTTCGGATGAAGAGGAGTCTAGGGCTTACAGCCAGATTTAAACTTCAAGAGGGATCTGTGCCAACGATAAAAGCACCGACAATTATGACAGGAAAACGGATGGATATTCAGGAAAGACGTGAAGAAACTGTCTCCATCAATGCAAACGTCATCGGTTGAAGAATTTCACTCGGTCATCAACCAATATGCACCGAAAATGTTTGTCTTCTCTTATGAAAGCATGGTGTGCAGGTCGGGAATCATTTTAATAACAATGACCCTGTTCTCACTAGAGAAATCGCTTCGTTCGACGAAGATTCGACGATGATTTGACAAAGAGATTTCCTGATGTGAACGCACGCCTCTTCATTCGATGAAGCAAATAGCTTTATTCGACGAAACAAATTTGTAATGTGAACGATCCCTTCCTTCGAAGGGATTTGGCAGGTCTCCTTGCACAAGCGCGTTGTACGTCGAGCACCCAGCAAGAGTTGTTTTTGACGCACCGCTGGAAAACCACACAGCGCGTCTAGACGCTTGAAGCTCAGAGCTTGATGCGCGACACACATGTACGACCTCCCACAGCTTCATTCGATCTTCGTTAAGTTATATGTGAACGCACGCTTCATTAACTAACGATGATTAACTAATCTTCGTCGAACGAAGTGATTTTTGTAGGGAGAACGGGGTCTTAATGTGTATAAACCATGATGTTGTATTATACAAATATCACATGGTCGATATATATAATTCAGAATAGTCGATATTAGCTCTGAGGTGTTGAAAGTTGACACGCTCATCCTAAGTCAAATCTCAGTAAAATTCATTGTTTTCATTCTTGTTATAACAATGTTGGAATATAATTTTAAGCCCATTTGAATTTCAGTTAAAGATATACAACTGTACAGTCCATGGTTCTCAGCAAATTCGTTTTTTTCCCCTGAACGAATTTTAAAGCATTTACTTTATTTTAACGAAAAAACATACTTTAAACTTTAGACATCGGCAACCCTTTGAAAAAATGCGCCTTGACTATAGACCTGCTTTGGACTAACCTGGAAATGGCTTTACATTTTCAATTTGATTTCTAGACCTACTTGGCTGCACTTCATTTTAATGAAAATTCTAGACAAAGATGGCAAACCAGTATTCAGCATCAGCTTTCCCAGAGCTAAGCAGACCACAGGAGGGTACAGCGTGAGGAAGGTTCTGGTAAACAGCACACACCGTAAGTACAGCATACATTGTACTTTCCTCAGGACAGTAATGCACCTATCAATTGTTTTCCCCACCCCTCGCCCCCTGCCCCCCCCCCTCCTCCACCTGCTACTCCGCCCCCTAGGTGGGGGTTTGGTCACATTTTTCGTGCCCCAGGATGGGGATTTTGACCCACTGAAATACATATTTCTGTGCATAGATACATAACGCGCATGTTACCTAAATTTTGCCCCGGGGTGGGGATTTTGTCAAGTGAAAAGTGACAATCCTGGGGTGGGAGGGGTGCAGGGAAACAAATGATAGGTCAACCTTGTACAGTGTACATGTGGCAAGACGAGTTCAAGAATCTCATGTTTTTTGTTTTTTTGCAATTGGCCTTAGGCTTCAACACACGCATAATCAACAGAGTTTTGGAACTTTGTGGAGATGGTGAAGACTCCCGACACAACTTCCAAGAGCTTTCGTCTAACCCTGGACCCCTGACTGCAACAGTGACCCGGCCAAACAAAGAAGATGCTGTAAAAGCATTTGTGTCGCGGTTCAGTAAAACTGTAGAACCTGTAGGGAGGCCGGAGGGGTGTGAAGACATTGTAATCCCCGACGATGTGAGAGGGCGAAGGAAAATGGCAAAGGCAGCGGCAAAAGAAGATCTGCAGTTGAGCTGGAAACACCTTCGTGCTCAAAACAGAGAAAAAAAGTTATTTTGTATGAAGGATGGTCAGTCTGTGTACTTTTTATTCACAGGTAATTCTTAGTTCACACGTCGAATTACCAAACACCCATGTTTCTTAACCGTGGTGTTCTGGGTTAAACACTCGATTCTTTCTGTGGTCAAATGGGTCCGTCATTTCTTACCACAGTTAAAGGGACACATTGCTTTGGATTTTTCGATTTGGGCTATAAAACTAAATGGATATGGTTGGGAAGCTTTTTTAAAAGTAGAATATAAAGATTCACATAACTATCTCTTTAAATTGCGTGGTTTTTGTTAAATTTCGTGACAAATAACGGTCCGCCATTTTGTAGAACCAAATTTTTGACTCCACAAAATGGCGGACTGTGTTCACCAGTCGTATTCCCAGTCGCATCTGGTTGAAGTACGTTCTGTTGATCCATTTTGATGTACTGTGTGGCACGGCGCGCATTACTGGCGATATGTGTCGCGAGGTAGAGAATTGTACCTGGCGATCATCTGATCGGTTTACAAGGCCACTGGCTGCGGCGCCAGCCTCAAGACTCTTACAGCGTATTTTGCGCATTATTTAGACGGTGGTATTTAGTACTGGAAATAAGTCTATGTTTCTCGGGTCAGATGTCAGGGGTAAGCGGCCAATTGTGTTGTTTTGTAATCACTACACACTAATTACAACACATTATACGTGTTTTTTTGCATGAACAACTCTTAGAAAAGATAAGGAACATTTCCAAACAGCAAAATTTCAAGACATTTGAAGGCAATGTGTCCCTTTAAAGCCGAATAGGGTATGGATATGCTATGGTCACTTACGGTTGGTGACGTAAAAAATGAGGCTATGGAATCGCGAGGGTTTATCCCAAAACGTCATAATCTAAGTCAAGTCTACAAAATTACCAGGGACAATCACAGAAAATCCGTAGGGTTTTGGCACCTCGAACTGTGACTAGGAATTACACCTACATGTAGTAGATAACACATGGTTAATCAACATACATTTCCAAAACCCCATGTACGTTTTTCTATTTATACATATGTAACAAAGACAGTCTTTCAATGTTACTTAAATTAATGTAAAATTTGTACATGGGGTTTAAAATGTATGTTGAGGCAGTTTTTATTCAAATACCTTTTGTGACGCATTAGGAAGTTTTGATTTTGAGATGAAATAGACACATTTGAGGAGAATTATTTTCAAATACACCTGAAAAGACCCATTTACTAGTGTACTTGTAAATGTTATTGAACGCACACTTGGAGGTCCATGAAGAAGTATTTTCATGAGTTTCAATATGGCATTTTAATGATGACCAGTGCAACCTGGTATTTCATTGTATTGTTACAATCATGTTTAAAGGTCACTGACACATTATTCACCACTTGCACGGTCACGTTCAAAACGAGGCTTTTCGGCCATACATTATGGACAAAAGTCAACGTCACAGCAACCGACATGGTAAAAACGCGAGGGAGTCATTGTTCATGCAAGGAAAGCTTCACTGTTTTGCCAATACGGCGGTTCCATGCAAGTGGTGAATAGTCAGTTACGATAAAGAACAAAAGTAGAGTTTCATGCATCTTTCAGAATATACTGAAAATGAGTTTATTCTTGGGTGTTATAAGTCAGCTGAGTACGCAGTTAAAAGTAATTTGAAGTTAACTCTACGGCAGTAAATAAATGAAATTTAAACTCCTTAAAAACTGAATGGTGTAACTTTAAAGTAAGGAACAACATTTTCTTGGGTGTTTATTCATCTAAATCTGGAAATTTAAAACCAGTGTAGTTTCCATCAGGGTCTGGATAGGTTTCTCTCACTTTGTTAACGATACATGAGGGCAGACGGACACGGTTGTTCCTTCCCATTTTCATCGGCGTGGTCGAACTCCCCATCCTGCTCAACGGCGTCGCCGCGGCCGCGAACAATCAGTTCAAAACGGTACGGTTCGGCACCGCGGATATTTTCTCCTTCATCGACCGAATCTTTACTGGAACTCTGTCCATCTTCTGAAGTTGAATCTGAGCCGTTTGGTTCGCTAAAACCGTCTGAATCCACGCTGTATTCCTCCCAAGATCCCTCGGATTCCACATCGGAGTCGGCCATGTTATCAACGTGCAACGCGTGCGTACGTTTAGCCGGTTTTATGTAGCTGACGCGTCTAGGTACGCGACCGTAGTCAGTGAAGTGTCTCCTAACTATGCCGTCACACACAAAGCTCGACTTGATTGACGTGACCTCTCGTTTTCAGATTCTCGCAAAAAGGGCTTCAGAAAAAACCCGAAAATTTCTGACTTTTCTAGGGTGAAATTTTGAATATGTTTTTACCACATAAAGAAAAGAATACTGTGGAAAAACACCAAACTGAAGAGAGATTTCCACTCCCCTTTAACATCGGCCAGGCTTGACGCAACTGGGCAACGATGATTGGCTGCCCTCGCAAATGACAACTTCTGCATCCAGTATCGGCCAGGGAGAAAGAACATTGACTACCGCCGGGGTTGTCGCTATCCCGCCGCAAATAGGTATAGAGGTGGGGCAACAGCACAACATGCCTGACATCTTCAACTTCGACCTACCATGGAGCGACTATTGCAAGCAAGTGCATGACAGCTTTTTTTAAAGGAAAAAAAGACGTTTTTTTGTTTAACAGCTAGTGCCAGCGATGTACACAAACTTCAAAACGACCCGGATGCAAAATAGGTTTGCAGAACTTCTACAGTCTCCGTCCCAAGCACATACATGTAAAATTGCAACAGGCAATCAAATACAGAGTTTGCTTATGCCAGTACTTTTTGAACAGTGTTTGTGTCGCCCTGAGAACTAACACAAATTAAAGTAAACCAAAAAGAACTCATGAAGAAGATCACAGCAGTTTAGACCTAAAGAGGTGCCAGGTCTTAAGGTGGAGTTTCTGTCAATGCAAGATCTTTTTGAGAAGAACATGGAAGCTTTGACAGCTGCACTTCTCATCAATCCCACAGTTTCACCTGCATGCAGAGGTAATCGGCCACAGCCGTCCTACGTTTATTCAAGCAGTAGTAGTAGCATTGTTTTAATCGGGGATCCAGAAGTGGCAATACTGGCCATTGAGAGGCGAATCTATCAAGATGCGTTCTACGAGCTTCAAAACAACTATGATTTGAAGTCTTTCTTCAAGATATACATTGTGCCTCCCACACTCACGTCTAAGTATGTAGGCTTAGGAATTGACAACCATCCTCAAACCCCAATGTCACCAAGCCTTCTTCATTGACCACCGGACAATCATCCTCAAACCCCAATGTCACCAAGCTTTCTTCATCGACCACCGGACAATCATCCTCAAACCCCAATGTCACCAAGCCTTCTTCATCGACCACCGGACAACCATCCTCAAACCCCAATGTCACCAAGCCTTCTTCATCGACCACCGGACAACCATCCTCCCGCCCATATGTCACCAAGCCTTCTTCATCGACCACCGGACAACCATCCTCAAACCCAAATGTCACCAAGCCTTCTTCATCGACCACCGGACAACCATCCTCAAACCCAAATGTCACCAAGCCTTCTTCATCGACCACCGGACAACCATCCTCCCATGAGATTTTTGCCTATTCTTCCACCTTGGCAACCCAACAACCATTCTCCCGGCCATTGTTTTACCAACCCTACACTTCAACATTTCATCAGTCATCCTCGCCTTCATCCCTTTACCTGCCCTATTCATCAGCTTTTCATCAGTCAGTCAATCAACCGTCTACTACGACAATTTCCCAGTCATTCTTGCCTCCACCCGTTCATCCCTCCAATTCATCTTGTCTTCCTGAATCACCTTCCCCTATGGGGCCTCCAACCCTTCATCACCCCTTTTCATCGTCTCCTCCACGATCACCCTCCCCAATGACCATCAATGAACCCACATTTGCCGAGCTTGTCACCAGTCACCTTGTCACCAACAATGAAGAAAACACACATTTTGGTGGCCAGGCACCAACCTGCACCGATGCCAGATGTGCAGGAAATCGCAGACGAATCACAGAACTAGGGGAAAAGGTTCAAAGTCTGTCAATGGCATTAGGTATGTTTAAAGTGCATGTACCATACAATTTTTAAACATTGGTAGTTAAATGTTTGTCTGAATTTGTTTGTCAAGCCTCTTGAGCAATACATTCATGCCACGGTCTTAAGGTACAATGTACATGTAATCGACTGGAATTATAGAACCTTAGTAAAGTGGACATATGTGCAAAAGACAAAAACACACAGATAAAAATAGAGAGTTTTGCCCCAATCAGAACACTAAACTTAGAGATCCTTGCTTGTTTTTGGATTTCATATTTAACAATGATTGATTTTGTTTACTCTTTTAGGCCAGTAATTTTTTATATGCATCCAGTTAAGTTATTTTCAGTGGAAAGTTTTCTCAAGTCATCATTCATGAATAACAGACAATTTAGCCGTGATTGAGAACCTGTCGCATTGGAGTAAAATATTGGTTTACAATTAGTCTGAAAATAAAAGTAACCCAATCTCGAGCACGAGCAACACAGAAATTCACCGGCGATGTATGTGCGACACGCATTGCCAATGGAACATGGTGGATAAAATACTGACAATGATGTGGACATCTTGGACAAAACAAGACCAGACGAAGAATAAGATGCCGATTCTATCAGAACAAGTGGCAAAGAGATGTGAACCTTATATTGTTGCATACATGTATTTACCAAAAACCCTGTTGATTTTAAATGTTACCAATAATACATATACATGTATACATCAGTTGGTTACCGCAATATCAATAAAGTTGTCTTTTTGGCTGTTAAATACAAATGTGTGTCAAATGAAATTTGTCCCCGCCCCCACCCCAGAAATTTTGAAAGACAAGCAAAACATTATTAAAACTCAGAAAAAGCTGATTGCCATATTTGCCAAAATTCCCCCCCCCCGCCTCTAACTGACTTATTACAACCCCCTACTCCCCCACCAAAAAAAAAAAAAAAACCATTCCTGTCTGCGCCACTGAATGTGACATGTTTAAATGTATTTTTTATGACTTGGTCATCTCTACCTACATAACTATACCTATATGAAATACAAATATATATTTTATTACTTGTTCAGGTGTATTGATGCATATGGCTGTTGCAGAGGGGAGGATTATTTAAGTTATGTAATTTATATAATGTAAAGTTTCTATTTTAAGCTATTGCTATTTTTAAGGTTTTCATTGTGCTGATTGCTGTTTTTACTGTTCTATTGTATCGCTTTTACACCAGAAAAAGAATTTCATGTCTGTTTTAACTTACATGACTAATAAAATATGAATTGAATTGAATTGAGTCTTCATTGGTCACAAAGTGCCACATGTATGACAGTAATTTAACACTTCACTGTCTCCTTCAAACCATGGAGCTATAAACACCTTTTTCTTCAGCTCAATAATTGTAACCGTTACATCATTGGTTTTGCAGCGCTTCTTGTGGAATTAGATGTGTTTGAAGAGGTAGGCAGCATATTACATGCGAAGTAGCTATGAAACATGCATAAACAACTAATAAAAATTATATATTTATTTGAAATGGCTGTCTACGTGGGTCAACTATCAAGGTACTCTATGTCACAGTCCCCTTACTGATATACAGTAATGATCAATCCATTAGCAGTATGTACCGTACAGTGTACACTGAAAGCACACTTCCACCTCACCAGTGTCGCACCTTTGTGCATCAATTTAGTTGTTCAATTATCGACTTTGCTTCTTGTCTGTTTTGCAGGTCACCATGTATTTTCTTCCTGTTGTGGTCACACACACAAAGATGTTGATCAACTATTCTCGTGTATTGCAAGCAAGATACGGAAGAAGAATATCCACACATTGGATGGTATGTTCGAAATCAGTTTTTAGAGCTGAAAACTAGAGTTTGGCATTTGAAAAATTAGAGTTCACTCTAGAATGCACACCTCTGCCAAATCTGAAGAGTTCCACTTGTCCTATTATGCACTCATGTACATGTACATGTAGTTCTACACCCTAAACTGCAAGAATAAATGGCGAAGACTTCTGTGAGTAGTTTCACCATTGAAATCATATGCTTCAGAGGCCTTGTGATGATTAGTTTCTATACATAAGTGTTCAAAATAGGGAAAATTCATTTTCTGATAAGGTCATAATGACATTTCATCCACAAAACTATTCAATTCTCCCTGAATATGGACCACCATCCCTTGAAATTTCTTTGAATTCTATTGATATATTTTGTTTGAGATATCCTGTCCACAGACAGACCAACTAATAAACAGACTGACAGATATACATGTATAGACAACTAGGGTATACAAAGTAAGCTCCTTTGCAGAGGTAATTTCAGAATGTTATATTTTTGGGGATTTTTTTCCCATCAATTTTGACAAACAGACAACATTTAGTGTGGATTATTTATAATAAATGACATCTTTAGATGGCCTGCTTCTACTTTAAGGTTACAGGTCACCTTCCCCTGCCACAACTCCCCAAAACTCACCCCTGGTTTGATTTGTAAGTTTTAAAAAGGTCTCGGTCTGGTATTTGCATATGAAGTGACTACAATGTAGCATTAGTACATGTATGTAGTTAATTGCACCATGCAACATTCTTTGAAAGTTAGATGACTGATGTTACACAAACTCTGACTGGGAGGCAGCTGTTAGTTTAAAATTAATATCCATCAAAGATTTGGAGACAGCAATACGGGCGAGTTATACCCCAATCATTACACTACGCTATGCAACTCCTCTACTCAACATGAAAATATGGCTTGAGCCTCATCTGTTTGGGGATTATCATCATCATCATAGCCATCCACATTAGCCTTTTAGAGGTATGGCGGACAAAATAGGAGGGCGCTTTTTGATTTGGGTATACCTTTTGTGCCATACAAAAGGTATACCCAAATCAAATAGCGCCCTCCTTTTGTGTCCGCCATACCTCTAAAAGGCTAATTGGTTTAAATTCTCTAAAGTGGATGGAATCTGCAGGCTGCACTGGAGGATGTGGGTTACAATCCATGGGAACCCCAGTAGGAACCAGATTCAGAGGATGCAGAGATGACTTCTACAAAGGGCTTCGCTGCCTACATGTACATTGTAAGTCAGGCTAAAGGCACCTTTCCATGTTGTCCTTACTAGCCAGTGTTCAATTAATCATAACTCAAAAACTTTAAGAGTGCCCATCCCAAATCTTTCTGGAAATGTTGCTTACAATAAAAAATAAAATTACGCATGTTGATTTTATTTTATGAAATGAAGGCCATTTCAAGAGCTTTAAAATGATGTAAAGTTTATCTGTGTGGAAGCTTTACTTTTTGAGATATATGTATGGCTGTCCAAACATAGCAGGTCATTTCAATTAGTCAAAAGTTTGTTAACCCCTATCTCAAAAACTAATTAACCGAATAAAATAAAATTTTGGTTTTGGGAGTTTCTTAAGGAGTCCAATCAGCAGACAAAATTTTGTTTCAATCCGTGACGGTCAGGTCCAAAAGCGTGTTGAATTGGAATTCTCTGTTTATAGTTTCAGGAATCAGCACAATTAAGCCAGTAGCAGAGAGCTTGAAGAGCAGATGTTGCGTGCAGTTATGTGTAAATCACATCACACTAGCAGCTGCAAGTGCTGCTCGGTCTACATTTCATCACCGCAGCGCCATTGAACAAGACCAACAAGGAAGCATCCAATATGTTTACATGATTGGTACACAGAGGATATGCCTAACAGCATGGAGAAATATTTATGGGACCACCAAGACGAGATTTTACCAAATCAAAACAAGATTTGAAGGTAATGTATTTATTGCCCTATGTTTTTACTGCTTTATTGGTCAGTTGATTATTTCCATTCAGTTATTCATGGTAAGAGTGTCCGATGGTGTTATCTAATTCAATGATTAATAGCAACATTAGTGGTGGTAAACTAACCACATATTTTAAGATGAATATTACTTTACTTTAATATCGGTTTTAGTAGTGAACCTTAATGAAATCGGCCTGTCAGAGATGTTCATTTGTAGATGAATGATCAAAGTGACTATAACCATTAAAAGTCATATTGAGTGTCTTTTGGCTATTAACGTGTGACCATCGAAAATCAACCGCTACAGGTTAGGCATTGTTATCTTGGAAGGTCCGAGATGAAGCTTTAATAGGATTTGTAGATAATGACTATTACAGTGCATATAATCAGGTAATTATAAACAGCTAGAGTATAATTTAAAGCAAGAGTATAATGATTGATCTTTAAATCTATTTTTTAATTGACGGGACAAGAGGATTCGCCGAGCCAAATTCTTTCCGAAAGGGGACAGTCAAAATGAAGACAGCACAATCCATGGCATGGTTGGAAAGCTACATTGTATGCCAAGAAGTACGGAGACAAGCTACCCGACAGTGGACAGATTCACCTGCCTTCATGCCTTACAAAGGAAGATGTCTTTCAAATGATGACCAAAGACATGGCTGAGAAGGAGGAAGAAAGCTGCAAAAGATCAGTCTTCTTTCTTCTGTGGAAGCAGGACTTCTGCCACATTGCCATACCAAAGGTTCGTCTAAAATTATTTTTTCTACTAAGTACAAATATCAGCTCAGTGGAATACTCTTTGGAACAAGTGGGAAGTATGTGTTAAATTAGGACCACTCTGGTTTTGGTAAGCACAGCCGTTTCAGTCCTACTTACAATTATTTTTAATAGTTAAAAAAAAAACATCAATTCAGAACTGAAAGTTTTACTCCATTGTACAGAAAAGGAGGGTTCATTGTATTAAGTCAAGTGTTAGTCTGGACATGGGTCATAAGTTGGCAGTCACATGATTTTGCTGCAGTAGGACTGGAAGAAGTGTCTACCGTTCATGTGTGGAGAAATTAAACTGATGAAAAGAATGAGTGAAAAACCAAATTTTGTTCTGATATGGAATTATACAGGAGAATCGGTTCACAAAGTGCAACAAATTGATCAAGACTTCTATCGAGAGCACCTTGGACAAGGACAAGAGGAGATCACTGTATGAGAAGCGAGACCGCCACCTAAAACTCCAAAAGTAAGAACACCAAGCTCATTGCAGTATAATCTAAAAAAACAAAAAAACTTTGAACTTACCCATCTACCTTGTGGATATTTTTAAGAGCATCGGCGTTTAATAGCCAAATAATACATCGTTCACATATAGTAGGGCTGTTCATTTTTTGATTATTCCAAACTACTTAATTTAATATTTGAATATCACAACTTCGTCGATCAAATTTTTGAAAAGCTGGCTGCAGCTGCCTTCGATCCTTGCTGGTCAAAAGTTGCACACGGCGATGGATATTACAGGCTTTTGTATTGTTTTGCAGTTAGTACTGTGTAACTACTTAGCTGAAAGAATTTAACCAATAAATAGGCGTTGACAATAAAAAAATCAATCTTCAAAATTCAAATACTACGACAGTCTTTTTTACAAAAGCTATTCGACTATTCAGTTTATGGTCGAATATTTGATATATTCGGGAGAGTCCTCGGGCCGATTTCACGGAGCGGCTAAGCACACAAATTTGCTTAGCACCAAAAAGTCTTGCTAAGTTAAAACATGTTACCAGCCAAAAGGCCGTTGGATTTATATGCTAAACAAACAACAGCTGAATGCCAGCCACAAGTGATACACTTCACATCTAAATTTGGTTGGTAATCCTGTATATTACCAAGGAAGACTTTTCATGCTTAGTAAACTTTTGTGCTTAGCAGCTCTGTGAAATTGCCCCATTGTTAGTACAGAAAAGACCAACAAAAATACATAAACAAATTGACTTTGCCAATAAGTAAGCTACATGTATTCAATTATTAAAAAGTACCTTCATGTTTGATATTTGCAGTAATGAGTGACGGAAGTACTACAAACATGCTCAAAAGGCCCGACGGGCTCCTCAACTATACAGTATTTATACCGGGCTTTAAAAAGTGTTGCTTTTGAACTCGTTACCATGTGAAACTTTCTGTGTTAACATTTATTTTTCCTTTCTTTTCCATCTTTTCATTCCAGACAACCAACAATCTGGGAGGAAGCCATACAACGATTCAAACTGACACTCGAGGGTCGAAGAAAGCTACCCGAAACAGGCAGATGTGTGTCAAAGACACCTGACCAGCTGTCCTTTATTAAATGGTTGATGATGTACTTCCCACACAACCAAAACGTTAAGTGCAGCTGTGGCAAAGTCATGAAAACACCATATTCAGTTGAAAACCACATAAAACGAAACCATAAACCCAAAGATCCAAATGCGAGTAAAGCACAACATAGTTTCACTCTATTTAATTTAATGAACAAAGAAACTGGCATCCGACAATTTTAATACAAATTTCTAGGCCCCCTAGGGTTAGGGTTAGTGGTAGGAGAAATTGGATTTGAAAATCTGGTTAACCTTCCTTCCCGTAGACTGATATTTTAACCTCTACCAACTGTTTCGGCACTGCAGCAACACGCTTCATTTCCTCGAGTCAACTAAAAACAACAAGGGCAGGGTCCCTGAGTGGAAATTTTAAGATTCGCTTCTTTACCAACACCTGTCAGTGCCTGGCCATTATAATGCATTGCCAACATGGTGAAATGCATTAGCCTATTTTTATGCAGGGCCTGAATTAAAACCACTCAAATCGTTAAACTCAAAGATGAGAGGGTGTTCATTCATTAGAGGCAAACATGGTTGAGCACCAGTGAATACAAGGAAGTCTTTGGCATAATTCAATGGTCTGACTTTCCGGACTCTTATTGCAAAACCTGTTTTAAGAATGCCCTCTGCTGATTTTTTTACATGAATATTTAATGTTATTTCATGAAATTGGCATTCAAGGGCATCAATTGACAAATTAAGCACATTGACCAAATGCTCCCTTGTTCCTTGCGGCGGCAGGGGGGGGGGGGGGCTTGTTCCTTGAAGAAGCAAATAACAGTCGGAAAGGTCGAGAGAGCCATGTTCCAAGGTGGAACAGGTGTAAAAGGAAACGTCTAAGAACTGTTCTGTGGTGTATTATTTTATTTTATTTTAATAATGGTTTGCGGACAGAGTCCGAAGGGCCGAGAGGGCCATGTTCCAAAGTGGAGCGGGTGTAAGATTGGTGTATTATTTTATTTTATTTTTCATTTTAACAATAACTTCCGGACAGCCACAAGGGCCGAGAGGGCCATGTTCCAAGGTGGAACATTTCTTTACAAATAATTAACAAATTAATATACAATTGCACTAATTTTTGTATCAATACAAACGAGAAATGTGAAGGAATAGAGAAGTGTGCTCGTCACAATCCCATGCTAAATAAATATTTGAGAAAACAAAATATGTCTCTCTTCCTTTTGTTCAAGGGTGTGAAACTGTTTTTCATGCGTATGAGCGCAGCGAAGTAGCATGAAATAGACAATTTTGCCCCCCTGAAAACATGGTGCATAAACAGTATTTATACCGGGCTTTAAAAAGTGTTGCTTTTGAACTCGTTACCATGTGAAACTTTGTGTTAAAATTTATTTTTCCTTCATCTTTTCATTCCAGACAACCAACAATCTGGGAGGAAGCCATACAACGATTCAAACTGACACTCGAGGGTCGAAGAAAGCTACCCGAAACAGGCAGATTTGTGTCAAAGACACCTGACCAGCTGTCCTTTATTAAATGGTTGATGATGTACTTCCCACACAACCAAAACGTTAAGTGCAGCTGTGGCAAAGTCATGAAAACACCATATTCAGTTGAAAACCACCTAAAACAAAACCATAAACCCAAAGATCCAAATGCGAGTAAAGCACAACATAGTTTCACACACTATCGACTCCTGAGTCCTGACCCTACTTCCAGAATCGTACCAAAAACCAAACACAACTACAGAGCGTCTGGTTGATTCCGTCAACTTCTGGGATTGGATAATGCCACACCTCAACCCCTTGGCCAATTGCCTTGGATGAAACGGGTAAGTGTAGTAAAATATTCCTAAGAGAAAAGAACTCCCTCCCCATTTAGTGCCTAATATAATGTTGCTGTTGTGTTTTTGGGGTTCTTTTTTTTGGGGGGGGGGGGGGTAATTGTCTACCAATGCTGTGGTGGTGTATTTTGAAATGTTTTTTTCAATTACTGTCGCCTTAATTGCTTGTTGAGATACACAAAAGCTAAAGAAGGAGTCTCCTCCATATGTTTCATGTTTATCATAGCCCTGTGTGGCCTAAGATGGAGAATCGTCGAGAAAGGGCAAACAGCTGTCTTCTAATTTCATCCACTATGCAAATTCCATCTTCTCACTGATTATGCGATACCCGCTTCTACATTGGATTCGATGGGCAAGCTCGGTGGTCGAGTGGTTAAGACGTCTGCACTAGTCAGCAGGATGTCGTAGGTTTGAGTCCTGTCCGGCAGCCTGTGATTTTTCACAAACAGTGCTTCACACACTACATCGGAAAAGGGCAAAAAGCTGTCTTCTAATGCTCAAAGTGTATAAAAACAAAATCTGTCTGAATGCACACAACCTCGGGTACATTGTGTCAATGTGTGCACAAGAGAATCATATGTTGCTATTCACAAATTGTAAAAAGTTTCAAAATCAATGTTACATCCTAGTGGGATGCTTGTAGTAGTTTATGCTAAGTATTTCAGTCATACGCAGCCATTTGTGCAAAGAAAAAAAATGCCTTTGTCCAAAGCAAAGAGGGAACATATCTTACAGAAAGGTTGTATTTTGGACAGGCAAAGCCTTTATCCATACAAAGAACTGGAGCACGACAGGTGAAGGATGGTCCCCTTGTGTGGTGTCTGAGGATGTTGTGCCCTACATCCTGACTGCACTTCCAAACGGAGAACCAGATCCCGTCAAGAAGGAATGTGCTGCCCTTCAACTTAATAAGTTGAAGTTAGACATTCAGAAGGCAAAGAACTTCCTTCAAGCATCAGAGGTGCAGGAATGGAACAACTTAATAACGCAGCTGGAGCTGAAGCGAGTTAGGTAAGACAGCAATTGCAGTTAATTTCAAAAATATAATTATAACTAGAGCTATTTCAGATAAAAGTGGAAACTTGTTTACTTGTAATTGTACAGTATGTCAAGCACAAGCACATAGTTTGATTATTCTTATTTCCATAAATGTGCAGAGGAGACTGTGTGCCACTTCCTTCTGTGTGACCTGATTTGCTGCCACAAGAGAGGACATAGGGACTTGTGGAAGTAACGGTGATGAAGCACTTGCAGAAGATGAACTTTCAGATGACAATCTGCAGACAGTCCAAGTGAGTCAGAACTGTTCCAAATGTTGTGATAGGCACATACACACGAACGCATATCCACCGTCGAACGCGGACGTCCTATTGTTCCCTCTTTTGTTTGTACTTTAACTTTTTGGCAAGGGCCCTCATTGGTTTTGTACACGATTTTCAATCGGGAACCCCATTGTCCTCTATTGTTAAAGGTCCCCTATTAAATGCAAAAACAAACTCACACAAACATCTTTACATATGGGCAGATACGGGGTACCTCTATCGTAGAATTTACTTCCGTTCTTTTATTCTCCCTTTGTCCCCATTGAAATCTCAAAAGCCATAGCGTTAACTCTTTGGGGTAGGTCGATTCCTAAAAGACACCCTCGTGTGGTAGCATTGTCCCCATTGTTGCCCTTTGTTATACCTACCCCACAACCACCCCTATACGCGTACACACAGCCAAGTGTGTAAACACCTTCAATCGGGGACCTCCTACATGTATTGTCCTATTTTTCATAATTTACATACATGTACATACTGAACATTTCTTTCTTTTCATCTTTTTAAGAAAAACGGTGAAAAAAAGCTAACCATAATCTACTTATTTTGCAACAGACCCAAAAATGACTCTTAAGCTGTTTTTCAGAGAGGGGGAACGTTATGTGGACGTGGGCATCAACATAACGTTCACTCTTACTGCATGCTGCGGACATCTTCTGTCCCCAGGTCCACATACAATGTAGAGTATGCAAGGTTAGAGCATGCACACGTGTGTAAACACGTTCAATCGTGGCTCCTCCGTTGTCATTTTGTTTATACATTAACTTTTTTGGAAGACCTCCCATGTTTTGTACACTTATCTCAATCACTGATGTTTTGAAAATCTTTGACCCATAACATAATGGACACTGATTTTTTTTTCAAGGCACTAAGGCTATGTTCAGACAGGATTTTGGCTAAAATGGTAAAACTTAAAACGGTTGTTCGCCACCGATGACTGGTCGTAAAATTAAAATGTACCGAGCGTTCAGACATGGTTTTAAGTATAGGGAGTTCAACTCTAATATGGGTTTCACACTACTCTAAACTTACCCGGGTAGTTGTCATTACCCAGGTAGAAAATAACCTGGAGAATCGGTTTCACTTTACAAAATTAACCCCGCAATTCTGCTTACCTGCTTCAACATGCACACAAGTAACCGTGTAGCAGCGTTCACACTATGCGAATGTTTCTAACTGTGTTTACCAGTCCAGTCATTCTGTTATCAGAAGACCAACAGTTACTGAGAAATTAAAAATTGGCCAGGGTTATTACATACATTTATACCCAATAAATAACACATGCAATCAATATTCTGCCCAACCTTGTGGTTTGTTTGACGAATAATCTATCCAAACTAAATACATTTTCAAAGTGAACAAAGAAACTGGCAGGAGCGGGATTCGAACCTGCGACCTCCGGAATACCGTACCGGCGCTCTACCAACTGAGCAATCTTGCCCTATGTTGGCGGTCTCCCAAATTGTCAGTATCTTTGTTCGGTTGGGCGCTAGTCAGAGGTCATAAACCCAGAATGCCATATAGCCAGGGATCAAAGTTAGTCCAAGCTCTATTGCAAAGGGAAAAGTAACAATGTTTTTGTTTTCTGGTTCCTTCTTTGCTTGGTGTCTAACATTGATATCATCTTTACTGTTGCTGTCCCCGGACATTTCTTTTGGACTGTCGGGTCTTGGTCTTGGTTTCAGAGTTGGAATGAGTATTATTTTGTCAATCACTAAGCCACTGTGGTCCCATCCTAAGGTTGCTTGACTTACATTTGTGTACCCTCAGCATATAGCTACGTGTCTTTCTTGCATTCGACTTTGTAACCAATTTCAATTACAGTGGATGTTCTGTCATCCTTTGCGGAATATATATATATATGCTACAAACGGGTGCAACAGGGGAAAAGGCGCACAGCCAGGGCATAGATAGGCATATTAACCTGGAACTACTCGGCAATCACATCAGAATTGCTATCCCCCAGCTGCTGAAATCAGCAATGCCCCAGAGGCAAAAACATGAGTTCTGTATGTTTCTTAGATGCAGTCCGTTCTCTTTGTCAATTTGTGATCAGATGCGGTGTGAAGCAGGGCTGTCCACTTAGTCATCTTCTACTTGAATGAATTGTTAAACCCCCTTCCGAACGAAGACGATGCATCAAAGCAACTAAGTCAGCTGAGAAAAGCGCACAACCAACCCAGTCCATGTAAGCTAGAGCCCCTCCAAATGAAAAGGCGTACCCAAAGAGGTAGGTATTTTTGTACTTGCAGCATTCAAGTCTTAATACTGCATGTCATTAGTGTTTTTCTGTAATGAAATGCTTGTAAGTACCTTCATACTGTCAAAATATATTATAACTTGGCAGTAAGAAGGTACATGTACATGTACATTTGTAGGCCTACTTGCATACTTTTGGGAAAGAATTGAAAAAGAAGGGGAAAGGATTTGATTTTTCAAAATAGAATTGAAAAAGAAGGGGAAAGGATTTGATTTTTCAAAATAGAATAATTCCCAGTCCATGGCAAACCAAGCCACCACATTGACAAGTACATGTACAAACAAAGTACAATAGAGCTCCATTATAAAGATCATGATTGGGTCCACAAAAAAATTGTTCTTTATAGTTGCCGTTCCTTGCCGTTCAGTACAGCATAACATTTACTATATCTTTTTAATATGTTGTTTGCACACACGGCATGCCACAAAAAGGTTTTTGACACAAAAAGTTAATCTTTAGCACGTCAAACTTAAGACTTCATTATTGCTTTCAGAATACAGCAAAGGTTATTCCGAAATCTGCTTCTAAAGCCAAGAAGCAGAAAACGGAAGACTCCAAGGCTAAATCTGCACAAACAGCTGCCCACGAGATGATGGTGGATAGACTGTTGAAGGAGCAGTTCCAAGCAGATGAGCCTTCAACAAGTGCCATACCAGTTCTAGAGCCATCAACTAATGATAGTGCTATATAGCCACACCAGTTTCCGGTGTATATGGTTTCCACATGAGATCTCTTCTTGACATGGATGGCGATGTGGAAATGCAAAATGTGTGGAATTCATCTAATAATGAACATCTAGCAAACCACTCCATTCAAGAGGTCTTGGATCGGAGGAGCAGATCCGCCTCAATGCATGACAACCTCGGAAGCCAGCTGAAAAAAAAGGAGAAAACCATTAAGCGTCTCCAACAAGAACGGCTGAAAGAGTGCAGATGTGCTCAAGTTGTTGATTATTTGGCGGCACCTTCCACCAAATAGTTTATCACGTTTTTGGCAGTGTGTCCTGGGGTTAAGGTCTCAACCCCTATGATTCCCATTGCCCCTGCTCCACCATCCTACTCCAACCCCTGCTCCGGCTCCTACTCCAACCCCTGCTCCAACCCCTGCTCCAACCCCAGCCAATGAGCACTTGTGAGATGGTTGATGTAGGAGGGGTAATTATGAAAAAAGTCATAAGAGACTCCTGCATATCCTCAGCAAAGTTATCACCAGCAAAGCTGGTGAGGAATCTTCTCCAGGCTTTTTTCTGAGAAAAAGCTAGCCAGCGGCTGTGCTGAGGGTAGCAGGGATCGGCCTGGTGTCCCAGTTTACATTGTTAAAGCCATCAAAGGTAAGAAGCATTTACATCTCATTAGTTATGCACCCACTTAATTCTATCAATCCTTGGGTGTGTCTCCCCACACTGAAAATTTTTAATTTTTTTAATTGTGATTTTTTGCTTTCATGGCAATGCATGGGTAAATTCCTTACATAAGGACTGCACTCTTCATTCACTCGCGGTCAGCGCCCATGTACACCCGGTATGTGCAATTTAATATAGCACAGAGTTGGGTTAGCATATCCCTGGCGTGTTCTTCTGGTCCTTGTGCTCCTCATCACTGGCCGAGTCTGATGGTGCCGCTGGACTTGATGCCTGGACTGTAGAGCGGCATACAGAGATGCTTGCATTAAGGTATTTGTGATCAACAACTAAGCCATGGGCAGTATGCTGGCAGATGCAGGCATTGACACACTTCAAGAGATGCTCCCAGTGGAATGTACCAGTATGTACAAACCTTGATCTGTTGGTGCTCCATCACAGATTGTGTCGATCAAAGTGAAGTAAGAGTTTGTAAACTGACAGTGGAGGTGTGAAGGGTGAAGGTATCAGGCAACCCAGTACTGAGCCACATTCATGGGACGAAGGCAATAG
This sequence comes from Hippasteria phrygiana, assembly GCA_037893225.1. Taxonomy (NCBI): domain Eukaryota; kingdom Metazoa; phylum Echinodermata; class Asteroidea; order Valvatida; family Goniasteridae; genus Hippasteria; species Hippasteria phrygiana. The sequence goes on along the minus strand of JAZGUH010000564.1, from coordinate 2,413,326 downwards.
GAGCTCATAAATTATGATGTGATGAAAAGCACAACAAAATGTTGGCCATGTTGGAGGCATGCAAACTCGTGGAGTAAGCAAATGTCCCAAGTGAACCTGTACAACAAACTATCCTACATCCATAAGGTGGGGCAACTGTGCATATTACCATGTAACAGAAATATCTGGTGGTTATGATACTTTCATACAAACCAAGTTGAATTTCCTATATAAGCAACGCAAAAAGCTAGTGCTTATCTCAACGTAGACAAGAGAGTAAAAGGGGATTGTTGATTTCCAAGAATTCAACCAACATGTCCTGAATGATCCACAAATTCGGGATCAATTCTCCAACATCATGAGGGAGGTGAAGATCTGCTGAAGCCTACCCCGAAGGTCCTTCCTATTTGTGATGTCCTAATTTCAGTTATTCGTGTTTTGAGCCTCTAAAACCAAAGGAGCCCTCTTGTAAAATTTAGCCTGATATGCATTTTTGGTCATTGTACATGTAGATGCAGAGCCGATTACGCATTAAAGAAAATGGCATCCTAAAATGGACTTGAAAGGGAGTCTTAAAGCTTTGACCAGTATGTGAGGACCGAAGCTGCCAGAGGGATGGGAGGTCTTCAACATAAAGGGCAATCCGCTGAACAATAGCTCCGTCAGCGAAAACCTTGGAGTTCTACAAAGATTGTCGAGTTACAGAGGAATCACATGTACCGACCTGAGGCGATCAGTCACAAAACTGCTGAGACAAGATGAACATTTTTGTTTGTTTTATTTTGTTACTTATATGATTAATTATTAACGTTAAAAGCAGCAGGACCTAATAAAAAAATAGCGTTCGAGGGCGCAAGACGTCCTTTGCGTCGAGTTCTGCAATGCGCCAACAAATTTCGCCTTTTAAACCATCTTCCAATATATACGCCTGCAACAGTTTTCTCCGCACGATTTCCTGACACCACAAGACCATGGGATTTCAATAAGTGCATTTCAGGCCTTGCTCCAAGCACTTATCAATTTCCAGTGTCAAGGAAGGCGACGCCATATTGGTAGCCATGTACATTTGGTACCAACGCACGGTCCTCATATAGACCCAACACGGTGCATTTCAGCACAAGGCAATTTGAAAGAACCGTCACGCCTGAAGAAGTCTACAATGCAGTCGAATTCGAGTTGGACAAAATTAAAGTGGACACAATACTATGCATCGCAGAGCTGACCAACCGATGGTACAACGCCACTTTCAACAATGAGAGAGATTGCATCGAAATAGCGGGGCGCGGATTACTTATTCGCAATGCGCGAGAGCCAACGTCCTCAATGCAGTAGTGGTGTATATGAAGTGTCCGTATGAAATGTCTGATGAGGATATCGTCCGCACCCTGTATGCCTATGAACAGTCGACATCCATAGGTTGTATCACCAATTTGACGAGAAAGTGGAGACGGGTGTCAGGAGCTGCCTCGTATGAAATGTGAAAAGGCCTATCCCCTGCTTCATCAATAGTGCTTCATAGTGCCGCCTACAGGGCGCGTTTCCTCGTACACGAACATCGATGCGTATTGTGAGGCGCACACGTGCAAGTACTGAGAAAAAGAAAGTCAGTTGACTGCACGTAAACGTTGCCGTACATGTACATACTCCTGCTGATTTGTGTGTACGTACGAATACACACATTTAATCTTGCGGTGGGGGTGTTGATGCTTGAAGTATCGGCATACTCCGAAACTGGACTCAGTTTGTGTGCAAAGTATGTGCATATGCTGCACGTATTGTGTGCATGTGATTCTGTACGATCGCCAACGTGTTGTGCAGCGAGATTTTATGAAGGGCTGGCATGACATCGAAAAAACAAATGATATGAAGGATTGTAGTGGCTGTGTTTTTGCAAAAAGGGCACGGCGGCCAAGGTAAATATGGGGCCAGGCAAAACTGGCCGTGAAGACGGAGATTTTTTGTGGGGCACCTCGGCCAGTAAGAAGGCAACGACGGCACTGGCCGTCGTTCATTTCAAGCCCTGCTACATGTGCATCGTGTACATGCAACGTTACATTTATTTGAATTGTTAGCATATATTTACGTGAAGGCCCGACTTGACCTTGCAGTCTTGGCTTGTTTGAAGGGGGAACTCGTACATTTGTGCATATTTTTGTACTACCTTAGTCAACACGCATCTTTCTTCACTAACTCATAACTTCGGGAAATAAAAAAAAAAAATCTAAATTCAAACATCAGCTCACACAAATTATTGTCAAAATCAGTAGACAAATAAGGCCCCATGAAATAAATTCTTTGTTTATCATCAGGATGAAAAAAAAGGGCACGTAGATTGCCATTTTCTCCCGAAATCCAAATGCTGTAGGCCTACATGTAGATCACACATGTACCGGTACGTGAGCATGTATTCCATGTTTCAAATGTATGTATGTACATGTATACAGTTTTTATGAACATGGCGATCACATTCATATTGCTTTGTATGTCTGTACACGCAGTTAGTGCACAGCCGTGGGACTGAGAATAGGTGCTAAATCAAATTTTTTTTCAGGCAAGAACAATGCATGTAAATGTGAATGAAATTTATTTGCATAACAGTTTGCAAGTTGCAATCTCTTATTGAAAAATATATTTATTTGGCATGCAGCAGGCAAAACTGATGCGGATGGGAATAATAAAAGAAAATACAAAACTGGGGCCTAATGCAAGACAATTTCACAATCATGGTGCAAGTGCTGTAGAATTCATTTGCCTGGTAAGGTGACATTGAGGTTCTTCCTTTTTGTATGATTTTGCAGGAGTGGTCAAAGCAGCGACACCGGCAGTGAAAATTAAGACATTTCTGCCAGTTCAGACGATGATATGGAGGAGGGAGATCTCAGGGGCAACAGCTCCGGAAGTGAGGACTCATCACACGATGACCATCAACCAGGACCAAGTCATTCTACAGGCAGGCCAGTGAGAGGTGGTACATGTACACCCAGAGGTGCCAGGGTCACACGAGGTAGGGGTGCCAGAGCTGCACGAGGTAGGGGTGCAGCAGTTCCTCCACCCGGATGGTCCGCCACTTTACCCCAGCCTGACATTCCACCGTACACGAAAATACCGGGTCCAAAGTGTAATATCAGCTTTGGTGCACCTGAACTAAACTTTGTTCTGTGCCTTGTCGGAGAAGAATTCTTTGAAAGTTTGGCAAGAAATACCAACAAGAATGCTGCTTCAAAGGCCCCACCTGCTCCTCCATATCCAGCTACAGAGTATGCAACATCTGATCAACATTGGACAATGTTGGAGTCCCACGACTGCAGCGGAAATGAAAGCTTATGTAGCTATAAACATTCTCATGGGCATCAAACAGGCTCCAGAGTACACCGATTACTGGAGTGAGGATGCTGTGCTCAACGACCCATATGTGTCTTCACTAATGCCAAGACGAAGATATGAAAAAATCTGTCAGTACCTTCATCGCAGTGACCCTACGGCTCCCGCTAACAATGACGTCGACCGTATCAATAAAGTGCGGAACTTGGTCAATGAACTGCAACAAAACTTTCAGGCAATGTATACCCCGGGAAGGTGCATCTCTGTTGACGAAGCAATGATAAAATACAATGGCAGATTGCTATGGAAACAATACATGCCTAAAAAACCAACAAAATGGGGCATAAAAATTTGGTTTCTGTGCGATTCAGTCACTGGATACTGTCTAAACTTTTAGGTTTACACTGGACGTGGCAATAATCCAGATGCTGTTCATGAGTTTGGGCTGGGGTATTACGTAGTCATGGATATACTGCGTAACTATCTCCTCCGATATCATCATGTTTATGCAGATAACTTCTCGTCACTTCCCTTGTTACAAGATCTTCGTGATGCAGACACATTTTTTTGTGGAACACTACGCAAAAACAGGCTTGGAATACCGCAGTTGAACTGAAAAAATACGAGAGTGTGAAATGGCGTAAAGAAGGTACATCTATCATGGTTACACACTGGAGGGACAAGCGGCACGTGTACCTAATCTCAAGCAACAATGATGGCCAAGACATGCTGAAGCATTGCTGTTGTTTCTATGAAACTTTTGATTTTATTAGCCATGAAGGTGCATGATGAGTTGTGTAAACTGGGTTCATCTTTTTATACTTAATCTTGTGATATTCTTATTTATCCAGAACAAAGGAAGAACTTGACCATACATGTTCTTCCACTTCTGTTTACCAGAAGAAGGAAGGGGAGAGGAGGCCGTATCACTTTCAGTGAGTCTTCAGGAGCATTCATGGACTTCCAGAGAGTAAGTACATGTACATGTAGCTAAATCTTACATCATTTATTTAATTGAACGAACGGTTCGCACTCTAACATTAAGGCCTAGAACAAAGCATCAACTTTAAGACCTTCATTATGAAAACTTTTGACCCCGGTCAAAATACTTTTTTTTAATGCAAGTCGCCCGTCACAAGAAAAATATGACCGGCAATGCACTGCCATCAACTACACATATACAATAATATGCATGTACAGTTTCAGTCATATGCACTAAAAATATGACAACTACAATGCTCTTTGAAGGTAGTGACATTTTTGCTGGTTCTGCCCACAACTTGTTCCTTTCTTAGCCTGCCATGTACTCAGCTCCAGTTCAGGAAAATTTACTTTTCCATGTCCTGCCTTGAGCAGCATTGTGTAGCACATTTAAGATCTACACACTCACCAATATTTTTTAAATGCTAGTGCTAGTTTTTACTGTAGATCTGTCATTCAGTTGAAGTGCTGTTTATAGTGGTTGCTGGGCTAGCTTCACTGAATTTGCTCAGTTTGTTTCTACATTGTATGTTGAAGTCTAAATCATTAAAATGCACATAACGTTCATGTCTACATGGCTATACACGTTTAGCAAAGAAATGTTTTTCAAGTTGACTTTTTCTTTGTTATAAATAATTGGGGATTTGGTTTTACAGTATTTATATTGCTTTTTTGTACTTCTTTAGGAAAACATGGACTTCGAACACGGTACTTGACCGTAAGTAAATCGGCCGCCTTAACCATCACCACAAATCTTTGTGATCATGGAGAGGAGGGCTATATGCAACCATCCCACTTCTTAAAGCACTTGATGTATGTTTCATATCCTACTTTGCGTGTAGTCCACAGTATCAGGATAAGTGTGATGGGGCATGGGAGTTCTTAGAATCAGTAGTGTATGGCATCAAGGGCATTGTTAAAAGTAGCACTGTCAGAGATATTAGAGACTTCAGCTCCAGCAAAATGTACACCTATCATAATTGTGTCAGGTAATCTAAAGTTTAATTAATGACCATAAAAAGTTGTAATAAAAACAGTACAAATATGTAAAAACAAAATGAAGTTTGTTAGTCTTTTCATTTTTTTCCGACCTGAAAATTCAACAGTGATCAGAACAGTACAGTACAAGGCAATCTTTATGATTGCCAAGTTCTAAAACATGTCAGTGTAATACTGAATTTTAAGCAGACTGCATTATTGTGGATTGAACATTTTCCAGAAGTATAAGAATCTTTGAATGGTAGTTTGTTGAAGCCAGAAAAATATTCACATCAAAGTAAAAAAAAAGTTTGATATATTTTCAGCACTGAAATACCTCAGCACTGTCTCTCACTTAAAAAAAACTAGTAATGGACAGTTCATGTTTGTTTACATTTTCTTCTTTCTCTTCTTTACTAGACTTTACTGGAGTTTAACAGGCATGCCCGAGAAAGGCTCTCCAACTGCCAGAAGAAGAAAAATTAAGCATTAGAAAAGTAGCTTGATTTTGTTTTCGATTATTTTTTGGGTGTATTGTTCTCATACTTGGGGTGGTGCTCCAGCCTGTTATATGTCAATATTGTTATGGCTGGGGCCGGCTCTAAGCCAGGCAATCCAATCAAATTTGTTCTGATCTAGAGACACCAATTAGAAATTGATTTCCCGAGGGTGCACGATACCCCCTTCTTCCCACTAAACTACTAAGGTGAACCTCACAAGTCTTTCTTGCTGGTACATCCATCCGTCCATCCGCATTTTTAAGTTTTTGCTTTTAGCTAGTTTAGTCTAAACATGCTGTTTATCAGGTCTAAATGTTATATTTTTAATTGATGAATTTTTAATAATAATTATTTTTGAAGTTTTTAATTGTTACATCCCGCTATATGTAATGTACTGTACATTTATTTCCAGAAATGCACTGTACATGATATACCATTGTAATTTTCAAAGAGCACATATGCATTTGGGGGTGGGGTGGGGTGGGGTGGGGTGGGGTGGGGTGCTCATAATACTGGTGTTTGACTGTGTTTTTATACATTCCTCATTTTTATAGTCCTGGAGCGACAAGAACTTAACATACTGGATAGGAAAAAAGGGCATCAATGTTTACAAAAAAACTAGCGGTTGGGTCTGATAAACTTCATTGCATTGGATCCCACATTGGAAAATTAAAAGCTAGTACATCAATACTGCGCGTGAACAGTGACGCGGTTAGTTAACTGCGCGTGAATGCATGTACTCATAGCGTACACATCACATACGTGAATTAAACAGCCTCAGAATTGATCAAGTTATTATCGTTCTCAGCTTTGCAGTGGTCGTTTTTCCTGATTGAAAGTTTTTAAAGTAGTTACACAGGATAGAAAATTTGAACTGAGGCATTTTTTTTTACATTAAAACGAAGAAGTCTTGCAGATGTTTTTGTGTTAAATCTAACTCATAGATCAGAATTTAAGTCAACAAAGGATTAACTGATAGTATCTTAAGTTTATTGACACAAGATAAACAATGCAAACAACCAACAAATCTCAAAAAGGCAGTGCTCCTATAGCTCTAGTGGGATGGGGACATTATGGGGGAAGCATTTTCTTTTATTTCAGAGATCAAGTTCAACCCAAGAAAGGTGGTCACTTACCTGTAAGAAAGGTTTGTATTTTAAACCAGTTTTAAGCGATAACATTTCCTTTAAAAACGTCCTACCACTGGCTAAAAAGGAAAGTTTCAAAACTAACTTTACAATCTTGTTGAGCATGCTAAAATAGAAAAAAAATACATTGTTTCTATGCAGGAGGGATGTGCCAAGCACTAGATGTTGCCACAGGCGTGTGGAGGCCAGCGAAGATCAAAGACACTAAGGAAGATTCCTTCTTTCTTACCTTCCATGGTGTTAGCAAGCACAAGGATGCATGGGTTGCCAAAGGTAAACAATTTATGTTTCACTTTAAAGATGGCAACGAGTTTCCATGGAGGCAGAAGAGAATGAGCGGGAGCACATGCAGGCAGTTACAGATTTAATATATGAACAGAAGTTGTTGCAAGGGTTCTGAAAAGTAATGAAAGGAAGAAGAGGTCAAGGTGAGAGTGACCCATGTGATTTTCCTGCCTGTGCTGTGGTTGTCATGGAAGGTGTTGTGGAGGGAGACGCCGCGTGGATTCAGTGTGATGTGTGTGGGGATAGAGTAGGAAAACGGTTGGTTTCATAAGTACTGCGATGGTTTGAGGGGTGTTGATCTTGGAGAAGAGAGGTATGAATGCCCACTATGCAAGGGCGAGGTTAAAAATGTTGAGGATGTTTTTGTACAAAAGCAAGAAATTTTAAATAGGCAGAGCGGGTCACATATTTGGTAGAAAACCACAATTTCCTCAAGGAAACTGCAAACCTACAGATGTTAGAATGTTCACGTTTTGTGCATGTTTTTAAAGCTGTAACAGTCAAACTTTTACAACAAAGTTTTGTATTTTGGCAGCCAAAAACCAGACATTTAGTACTTTCCTCAACCTTTTGTCATCTGTAATGTGATAGACTTTAGATCACTTTTGTTGCAGGCCGCAACTACACGAGATGGAACAAAGTGAATGCAGCTTTGGTTGCCAGGCATTTCTATGACATCATTAAAGGAAATTCCTCAAGATCCATCCCAGGTTAGTACCTTTGGTATTGTTTACAGATTGATAACAGGATTGGAAAACTTTCACCAATGGAGTTATCTCCACGTGTGTATAATAAAAACCAACCTGAAGTCAGCTCAGTACCTTGTCTATTTTGAAAATAAACATGATGCCACTATCGTTATTCTGCTGGTTCCCTTGCAATGCTGCTCAGTATACACTTTGCACACTATCCTCCATACTCGGTAGTTTATATTTTAAGGTACCTTTGGGAGACACACTGGAGTCATCTTGTGGAGACATTTATGTACATGTATATTAATTTTTTTCGAGCCAACTTTTAAATCTGATTGCACAGTAAATGAAGCCATAATGCCACAGTAGTCGGTCGTAGTTTTGTGCACATGAGGAAACTCTTGTCAAAAAAATGGTGCGTACATGCATTGATGTAAAACCATCTTTAGTTTCTTTTGGACAAAATCATGACATCACATTTTCATTTGAGCAAGTTTTTTTTGTGGTCAATATGTTGAAACATAATAAATCCTACATAAGGGCTTTAAAATCAATGTAGTGGTTGCAAGTACAATGTAGTGTTTTACACTCCATTTTTGCTCTATTTTTGATAAACAATGGGATCAAATTTGGCATACTTTTTATATGAATTATTGTATGAAAGTAATATCAATTGCCAAGCTATCATCAGTATGATCGATAAAGTGAATTGCAATGAAATTCCTGCTAATTCTGTTATATCCACTTATTTTGCAGGGAAACGGAAAGTAGAGGCATTTCTGAAAACGCACCAACTGAAGTAAACTTGGGAGGCAGTCCGCAATAAAGTCATGAATGAGCGGGTGAAATGGCAGCGCCTTGTTAAGAAACGAGCTGACAGTTTTAAGTAAATAAAGTACAACATCCAGGTATTTGAGGACTAATCTAAAGATGTGCAAAGTACACTATTAAAAAGAGTAGTACTACATGTCAAAAAAAGTCCTACTTTTGATCCTAAATTTTAGGACATGTTTTTCTTGACACAGAATAATGTAGTACACGTATGCCTTAGTCTCGTATTTGTGAGTTGAAGTTGGTGAAGTCACTTTGTAGAGACACAAAAAGTCACATCAGTGTTTTCAAGAAGTGCCTGTTCTTGCAGTGTAAAGTGAAAATGTTTCAAGAAAATGACATTTAAAATGTTGTGCATTTTAAAACCAGCATTTAAAGACAAGGCTCGTCAATGCGCGACGAACAAATTCAGGCCACGAAAATATTGATTCTACAAAATAACAATTACAAAATGTTAAACATGGCGTCGCGCGTTAAACACATTGACTGCAGCCCTAATTTAAAAGTGCCCATGAGGGAAACATCCCACTAGAGCCAAAACAGGCAACTCCACTGCCTTTTGGTGTTGACACACCAACACCTTTGCCAGCTTCTTTATCTTTGTAATCCATTAGCCAAACAATTGCTTGTAATCCTTAAGTAAACACAGTGGACAGAAAACACACGAGGATTTACTGAACTTCAGTTTCAGCCTAATGAACCACCTGGTCCAAAAAATATACCTGCTAATATAAATATAGACAGTACACAACTGGAATATTTTGAAGTAAGGTAAAGTTGAAAACTGAAAATATGCTCAAATATGGTAATATGTGCAAATAACTCAGGGTCATGGTGCCAATTTTTAATTTTTTTTTTACAAAGTAGTTTTTGTTTGGGGGGGGGGGGGGGGGCACAGCCGATATTTTCAAGTACTTTTTTGATCATCCTGCAACATTTCTGTCGGGGCGGTTTTTTTTTTGTGGGGGGGGGGGGACCATATATTGAAATTAGTTTCTGTGCACTCATGTCAAATACCCGTCACCTGTCTGTTATCTGATAAGAATCTGTTTTCATCTGTTAAAACACTAAAGGTTTTTGAAAGAGACTGTTTTTAGTTTACAGTGATAATAAATCGATACATCATCTACCAATTTGAAACTCAAGCTTTTATACCAAGTTTTTAAACTAAATATATATTCTTCTTCGTCACACAATCCACAAGGGAAACTGACAAGGTAAATTTGAATACATTTTCAAAGTGAACAAAGAAACTGGCACGAGCGGGATTCGAACCTGCAACCTCCGGGTTACCGTACCGGCGCTCTACCAACTGAGCTATCTTGCCCTATGTTGGCGGTCTCCCAAATTGTCAGTATCTTTGTTCGAGTGGGCGCTAGTCAGAAGTCATAAACCCAGAATGCTGTGTAGCCAGGGATCACACCCAATTTTACGATACAACCTGGGAAGCGACATTGTGGAGATCACTCAATGAGGATACGACTTTTTAACTTATAATTCGTCACACAATCCACAAGGGAAACTGACTAGGTAAATTTGAATACATTTTCAAAGTGAACAAAGAAACTGGCACGAGCGGGATTCGAACCTGCGACCTCCGGGTTACCGGATACTGACAATTTGGGAGACCGCCAACATAGGGCAAGATAGCTCAGTTGGTAGAGCGCCGGTACGGTAACCCGGAGGTCGCAGGTTCGAATCCCGCTCGTGCCAGTTTCTTTGTTCACTTTGAAAATGTATTCAAATTTACCTAGTCAGTTTCCCTTGTGGATTGTGTGACGAATTATAAGTTAAAAAGTCGTATCCTCATTGAGTGATCTCCACAATGTCGCTTCCCAGGTTGTATCGTAAAATTGGGTGTGATCCCTGGCTACACGGCATTCTGGGTTTATGACTTCTGACTAGCGCCCACTCGAACAAAGATACTGACAATTTGGGAGACCGCCAACATAGGGCAAGATAGCTCAGTTGGTAGAGCGCCGGTACGGTAACCCGGAGGTCGCAGGTTCGAATCCCGCTTGTGCCAGTTTCTTTGTTCACTTTGAAAATATATATTCTTCTATTAACTATATTTTAAGCAACAACTCTAAGATAACTTCCAATAAAACTGTTTTCTTTTTTAATTCAGTGTATGCACATAATAGGACAAGGGAACATGACATACACATGTTAATGTAGATATATTAAAACATCTAAATTTGTATTCTGTGGCTCTACAACTGCAGTATCAACAAGCCACGTTAAGGCACATTCAAGGCAGTTTGATTGCTCCCATTTTAATCTTTCTGCTTTCCAGATTTAATTGTATTCTGGTTCCCCAACAGCGGCCATAACAAAAAGCACCTGCTGTTAAGACTCGACCATTAGTGGCTTCATCTGGATTAAGGTCTGTTGATAGAAAATGTGTCATGCTACTTAACTAAAGAGGAAAGAAAACCAAGTTTCATAAATTCCACTTTATTGGCTTTTCTGATAGCTTGTATATTCTTCTAACCGAATACAAATTGGTAAAGAACGATTAAAATTTATTTCATTGAAAAAAAATGGACTAAAATTGCCCCTTGGAGTGAGCGTTTGGTCTCAATTCCTGAAAAGGTCATTAGGGATGCAAATGTATGCATATGACCTTATGACGTGTGATAAAAACCATACCACAATTATTTCACCTATCTAGCCTTATATATTTTTGCGGAAAATGGCAGGTACATGTAGATCCAGGCCTCGAAATAGTAATAGCCCGGCGTACAAATTCTAGTGAAAAATGCTCCGGGCTACCTAAACTTGGTTCCTTGGTTGCCCGGTGGGCTAGTGAAAAATTCAGTAACCTACCTGTTAAAATTTAGATCAAAAAAATGCTTTCGGTATTTATACAGAATCGCAAAAAACCGAGTCATTGTGAATGTGTTTTTATTTGTGTTTTTCCAGCATGATATATTTAATCGATAAGCGACTGCGCGCGCCGGCGCCACAAACAGTAGACTGGTGGGATGTAGTAAGCATAGCACAGTAGAGCTCACGGCGAGGTACCGCACATGTGCACACTATTCTCGTTCACATCGTTTATCAATTTTTCTAACCTTAACTGGCTACAGCTAGCTGTACTGTGTGTTGTGGGAGTCACTTATAAAGCGTTTGATACAAAGTCTACACAAAGCCGCGTGTAAACAGCGCCCTCTGTAAACTCAAAAAAGTTTTCCGCATTGCCACCGTGCACCAGGCAACGTTAATTCATCATCCGTATCCAAGCAAAATGTGGCGATTTCTACCAAATGTCAGTAACCCAAATGAGTGTAAAGATGGGTCAAAGAGAGGGTATGATCAATCGTATGACAAAAATAAAAGGCAACGAGTTTACAGGCGGGAGTGGGAACGGCAATTTCAGTGGCTGGAATACAGTGAAGTCATTTACCATCGGCCTTTTATTTTCCGAAATATCAACTTCTTCATTGGTGAGCTAAACATATATTTGGGGGTTTTCTTATTATTTATATACGGGCTAGTAAAATCTTCAGTTAACTAGCCCAGTGGGCTAGCCAGGAAAAAAGGTTAGCGCAAGGCCTGAGATCATAAATTTCACATACATGTACATGGCATACTTGTATGTATGTGTGGTCATTGACCTGTTACTCCTCATGATACATGTATTCAACATTTGTACATGTACATGAACAACGAACGAACCCTTGTATCTCAAATTCAAATAGCAGGAATTTCAGAAGAAAAAAAACCACAACACTAGGAACTGATGAAACGCCCAAAAATGCAGACATATTCATGACGTATACAGTAACGGGTGATGATGGTGAATCCCACTTATTGGGTCTTAGGCAAATGGCTTCAAAGTCTGCAAAGCACACACTAGAAAACCTGAAGGAAACCCTGTCAGATATAAGTGACATCTGCCAAAAAGCAAATGCTGGCAATGATATTGGTCACAGAGTTTTGTGCCAAATTAGGAACACTATGTCTGACAGGGTGGCAACTGAAGTACTCTTCAATGAAATTTTAAAAACCTACAGAGAAGAATGCCTCCCACTTTATATGAAAAATTGGGACAATTTTAGTTCTTCAGCCAAAGAAAAGTTGTCGGAAATGTTCAACTTTTTCTGTGGCCTTCATCTTCTGACTTCTATGGCGGATGCAGTTGCTGTATCATTTAAACGATTTGAGGAATCCTACTTGGAGGGAAAGAAGGTCGGTGCAGCAGCAGAACCAGGCATTACTGTCTTTAATACTTCAAGTGGCATTATTCGACTTGTTCAAAATGCTTGCAAAGCATTTGCAAGAGGTGCTGACGAAAAGAATGGGTGTCACAGGGCATGGAAGGTTTTTAAAGGGAAAGTGGGTCTGAATTCAACCTACTTCCAGCCCTTCCGAGGCAACAGATTTAATGTTGTTTTTCTCTTTGGTGGCCGTACTTCTTTTTTAGCGAAACACATCAAAGATTTTCTGGGTGATGTACATGGTACAACAAATGGACTTCTTAATGCACTGTATGCAGATTGTAAGGTTCCTCTATACTTGGCAGGATGTAAAGTTTTGGGTATAATCAACAAAACCATTAGTGCACCCCTGTGGCGAATAACAGAAAAACATGGCCACATTCTAGAGATGTGTGAGCTCTATACTGGGTTAGTGAAGTTTCTAGAACAGGTCACTTCAGAGGAGAAGATTCTTGCTGATTTTGCTTTCGGTCGTGCTGGTTATTTTGAAGAATCTTTACTGGAAAAAGATGCAGTGTATGACTATGTCTTGAGCCCTGGTCCCTTCGATGAAATTGCACTCTCTCTTCTTCAACATACTCTTGTTACACTTCTTCAACTCTTTAAACGAGTCACTGCAGACTACCTTCCAGGAGGAAAATTCCATGAAGTTAAAGATGATGAAGAGGTTAAACAAGCCACAGCATCAGCTCCAAAACACAATAAATTGCCTGAAAGAATATTTGGTTACCTAGACTATCTCATTCATCACAAACGCCCTAATTCAACAGCCATAGCCAATAAAGCACAGGTTATGTATGTTTTTAATAAAACTGCTGCATTTGTAGACTCAAAGAGTGAAGAAGAATTGGAACAACTGGTTAAAACTGTAAGACTTGAATCAAGAAATGCACAAAAAACTGCAAAACAAAGAAGCCACGTAATATTAAAGTACTGGGAAACGCAGCAAGGGGAGAAAGCTAAGGCTCTGAAGGAAAGTCGGCTGAGATTGCTTGCAAAAAAAAAAAAATCTGACATATGACATCGCTGAAACTGGGCTCTGGCAGTCAGAAGAGCAGATGACGGAATACCTAAATACACAGAAAACAAAAAAACAGATGTTTGAGACAGTGAAAAAACAGATACGTTTTAGGAGGGAAGTCTTAAACCAATTCATGGAAGGTGATAAGGGTTTTACTTTCACTACAGCTGTACCAAATTCAACTAAACGAGTTGACAAGCCTCTTTGTGACATTCAGTCGCACCTAACAAAAATGATTAATGCTGCAAAATCAGTATCTTCTTCCCATTCTGTGCAAAAGACCCCAGACAATGAATATCTCAATCCCCTTGTTAGTTGGCAAAAAAGTCTCCCATCTTTGGAACACGGATAATGGCGCAGAATGGTATACTGGTACTGTTATAAGTCAAGTTCCAGGTTTCCCCTCTTGGTTTAACATCACATACGAAGATGACCCCAAAATGTATTCCCTGCGTCTTGTTGATGACTACAAGGACAATTCTTTGAAAATTCTTGTTTAGTGTAATTCCATTTTGAGCATCTTTGAGAAATAGAGTGTTGAAACAATTCAGTGTAGCCATTCTGGATGAAAACATTGCTTCTAAACTTATGAAAACACTTAAACATGTTTTGTACAGGTCAAATTGCCAAATAGTTTTTTCATTAGTATTTGTGCATTCCTTATGTTTACTTAAAATTTAACTGGAATATAAGTGACACATAGAAACTCTTATAATTCCTGATATTATGTTTCAACTAGATTTTCTCAATCGTGTAATAACCTACATACATGTTCAAATGACTCGATGAATACAAGTTGAAAGGTGTACCACTGAGTGTCTTTCAAAGTAATGAAAAAAATAATGGGAATGTGATGAATACAAGTGACATTTTTCCAACTTCAGTAGTAATTGATTATCATGCATTATTAATATTGTTTTATTCATGTAATCTATATTGTTAATGGTGATACAAATAGTTGTGATATTGACCATCAAAGAATTGAGTCAAATTGCTGTAATTGAAAAAAAAATGGATTCTTTAGCTAATTTAGTTTCTGTGTTACATTCGATCAATTTTGTTTACTCATTTTTCTTAATGTAAACAAAGTAGTAAACAAATAAAACAGTGCTTTGTTGACAAACAAGTTAAACAAAAGTTTGATTAATTAGCTGGTCTGATTAATGACATTGTTATAAACCCTAAACTACTTTGATTCCCTTCAAAAAGTTTTAATTTGATCACTAGAATAATACAACTTGTTTATCCTTTGTTACCATGGCAACAATTGTTTACGTTGTAAACAAAACAATAAAACAAATTGACAAAATTATTAAGAAAACATTTTGGAACATGATCACCACGTTTCGTGACCATGGGATAGATAGTATTTAAAATACAGGCATTTGCTTTTGTTTACTGATTTGTTTACAGTTGTAAACAACAAAAGACTCACTCTCTTAGAACCATAGAAACAATGGGAAAATGAAGACAATTATCTATGGGGTCAAAAATCTTAAAATGTCAATAACTCGGCCATCGTACCACTGACTTGAATAAATCAAAAAACATTTCAATCAGAATTATATCCTCTGCAATAATAGATAAAAACATGCAGCAAAACACACATTTTTGAAAATGGGTTGCAGTCCCTACTAATAGAAAAAAAGTTGTTGCTTATCTATTTTTTTGTTTATAAAAATGGGGGCATATTTTTTCGACTGGTCTTCACAGAAGTGTTTTGGAGCAAAAAAGAAATACACTGGGTTAAAATAAATTAAACTGGCACCTTGTGTGGTAAAATTGTATAACACCTGTGGTTATAGCTACCCAGAACACACTTCTGACACTTTCACATGTATTTGGGTTTGAATGAGACGATGGCATTGCCAAGATTTTCAAGACTTCTGATTTATCACCAAATACACAAATATAAAAGCACAAATGTAGGTTGTTTTTCTTAATCTTATTTGTAATGACAGCTCTGACTTCTCCGATACTGATATGAGAGGACTCCAGCCCATGACAAGAAGTATCTGATATTCGAGGGCAAACTGCTAGCCCTCTTCAAGACCTGCCCCAAGTGTGCAGGACCTTCTACAAGAAAGTTGTATCGACCCCTGGGTGGGACACTTGCGGAGGTCCATCAGTCCTGCAAGATCCGAGCCTGTGGTCACTCGAGGAAGTGGCGGGGCCAACCCATGATTGGCAATCATTCTGCTGGCAATATGTTGCTTGCAACAGCATTGTTGCTTTCAGGTGCATGTGTAAAGAGGGTTCTAGGATCCTTGGCAGAGATGTCATTATCAGGCTTCACCATCTTGGCAACCCAAACAATCTTGGTTATAAATCTGTCATGTAAAGTAAATCAGATAGGTACTGCAATTACCTGCACTTGTTTTCCATTTGTGAAAAAAGACATGTTTTTAAGGTTTGCATGGTGAGGTATACAATGCAGTGAAGGTCCGTAGTAATACCATGTGGAATATAATTTCTCTTGTGAGTGTTTCTTGGTTGTTCTCAGAATCAACAAACACAAGAGAGATTCAATTTCACACTGTTACAAAGGAATTTTAGAGTACTATTTACAGGTACCTACAACCAGCTGTTGTCGACGTGTGGAATGCTGAACAAGCAGCAGTGCTAGCAGACTCCAAATCTCACTCCGGAGATGCCTACCTTGCCACAGACATGCGGGCTGACAGTATGGGTCACTCAGCGAAGTACGGATGCTACAGTGTCCTAGAGATGAATGAGGGCAAAGTCCTTCATGTCGAACTTGTTCAGGTAAACATGTAGCCTACAATACAGTTGCCGAACTACATGTCTAAGTGTAGAAGTATTTGCTTCTCAGCATTGCATTGATTAAAGTAATCAAAGTTTTTGTATTAGTCTGAGATTTTGCATTCTCTTATTCCTGTCTTCTTTCAACAAGTAAAAGTACATGATGAGTCTGTGAGCTACGGTAATATGTTATTGGATATTCAAAGATATACTGTCAGTGCTCTTCACCATTATTTGTGTGTTAGTTTTTTAATTGTTTGTTTAAGTTAAATGAAAAAGCTCTACTTTTTAATTTATTTTGGGTGGCTACAAACCTCCAAAAAGGAGTTTTATTTTTGGGGCGCTTTTAAGCCTCTTAAGGTGCAAGAACATCCACCCTGTGGAAACTGAATTATTATCAGGCTATAAATAATTTGACTTTTGTAAAGTAATCACTGCATACCTCAATGCGGGCGGATTTTATGTTCGGTGTCTCATTTCAAATTGAATTTAAGTTTAAGCTTAATCGCCAAACAAATTTATCAAATGTCAGACACATTTACTATAATTTTACACAGAAAAGTGAGACCGGCTACAAGTCACCCCTGATGGAGTTGGAAGGCTTGGTGCGAACACTCAAGTGGCTAGATACATGTAGCAAGGGCGTCAAGGTGGGGACCATCGTGACGGATCGTCATAGGCAGATTGCGAAATACATCCGAGAACACATGAAGCCTTGTGGAACAAAGCACTTCTACGACGTAAGGCATGTTGCCAAGGGTAAATTATTGTTTTCAAAACTACAGATCCTTCAGTCATTCACTGCCACAATTATTCTTTAGCCACGAAATTGTTAAGCAATGAGCATGCCAAAACAAATTTATATGTTCAAATGAAACAATACAATGCTACCAACAGCACCAACTGGCTAAAAAGGAAAGTTTCAAAACTAACTTTACAATCTTGTTGAGCATGCTAAAAAAGAAAAAAATACATTGTTTCTATGCAGGAGGGATGTGCCAAGCACTTGATGTTGCCACAGGTGTGTGGAGGCCAGCGAAGATCAAAGACATTCAGGAAGATTCCTTCTTTCTTACCTTCCATGGTGTTAGCAAGCACAGGGATGCATGGGTTGCCAAAGGTTAAAAATTGATGTTTCACTATAAAGATGGCAACGAGTTTCCATGGAGGCAGGAGAGAATGAGCGGGAGCACAGGCAGGCAGTTACAGATTTAATATACATGTAAGAACAGAAGTTGTTGCAAGGATTCTGGAAAGTAATGAAAGGAAGAAGAGGTCAAGGTGAGAGTGACCCATTTGATTTTCCTGCCTGTGCTGTGGCTGTCATGGAAGGTGTTGTGGAGGGAGATGCTGAGTGGATTCAGTGTGATGTGTGTGGGGATGGAGTAGGAAAACGGTTGGTTTCATAAGTACTGCGTTGGTTTGGGGGGTGTTAATCTTGGAGAAGAGAGGTATGAACGCCCACTCTGCAAGGGCGAGGTTAAAAATGTTGAGGATGTTTTTGTACAACAGCAAGAAATTTTAAGCAAAAAGAAGCAGTGAAAAAAAATAAACAAAGACAGAGATAAGAGCAAAGGTGAACTAGAGAAAGTATACGAAGAAGTCAAGTCAAAAATGGGTCCACTGGAAAGGGAACTTGATGTCCTGGGAAAACGAGCTGGGGGTAAACAAACGGGTCCCTCATTCACAGTGTTTTGTTAGAAATCACTGTAAAATCATTCTTAATCACCCAGAAAAGTTGATTGACGTTCTAGACGGATTTGAAGAACAAGGGTCATACAACTTTTTTCTAGGTTAAGGGACATATTTCATCTAACCGGGAAGGCGTTTTTTTTTTATCTCTCACAGAGGTCGATGAACTCAGGTAAAAAAGGTTATGCTGCTGATATTTTTGTACTTTTGTTTTTACTCCTATGACCCACAAAATTAAGCAACCACAACTTCAAGAGTGACATGCCACAACAGCAAAGAAGGCTGCGGAAACTCCTGGTGAGCCGCCTTCTCCTCTTAAGATTGCAAAAACAGCAGAGTCGGCATCAGTAGGACAATCTGCAACAGAACTTCAATCAGCTGGTCCTTCAACAACCTCCGCAAGACCATCCCCATAGTGAGGCAACAAAAGTACTGTGCACAGAGCTCAGGGCAGATCCCATCCCAACAATTGTTCCGGTACGCTGTCAAGTTCCAGATATGGCAACAGTCATGAAGTGTGTTTTGTGCCTCATCCAGTGATGCTACCCTGTGGTGAGATGGCTTGCAATGACTGCATCCGGAAGCTGCTTCAACTCGGTGAAACTGTGTGCCCAACCTATGGTGCAGCACTTGATTATGATGACATTATAACACTGGGGGGCAAACCGCTATTGCTTCTACAAGCTCTGCCTATAACATGCAAGTTTGCATCAAAGGGGTGTACTGTTACTTCTAAAGCCCTGTCCGCACTGGACTTATTTTGGTAAAACTTACCGAGACGATGGGTACTTTTCCCATTTTAAGTCCAGTGCGGACAGCCTAGGACGTTTTCCTCTCAGTTACTTTTCCTGAGTCCAGCGGTTACTTCTACCGGCCAACTGCTGCCCAGGAAAACTGACCAGGTAACTTTTCCCGAGACGATAAGTCCAGTGCGGACAGTGCGAGTCGGTAAAAGCAGCTCAGGAAAGCGTACATCCGGCCCGAGCCCAAGGTCATGCTACACTGGGACACCACGCATGCGCTTTGCATTGCTTCACCGCGGTGCGGTGCACGTGGCAAGTTTCCAAATTCCAGTGCGTTGTTCCTTTTTTGTTTGCAATCATGGCAGATATTATTATTGATACAGTCAAAAGTTTGATTGGTGCTAATCGATGTAGTCCTATGTGTACAAATCAGCCCGAAAAATGAAAAGGCACGCGTGATTTGGGTCAATCGTGTCAATGTAGTAAGGTCACGCAAAGCGCCCTCATGAGTCCTTATATTGACAGCTCGGTTACTTCTCCCACGGTCTCGGTAAAATTTTCCCGTGTCGAAAGTCCAAGTGCGGACAGTGGTCACATTTGACCATTTTTCATTTTACCATCGTCTCGGTAAAACCTTCCAAAAAATAAGTCCAGTGCGGACACGGCTTTAAGAGGTTAGACATTCTTGATCATGAGAATTCATGCACATTCAGTTACTACACTCGGACGTTCCTCACACCACGGCTTTTACAAACATTGTTTTGTGAATGAAAAAGGCTAGCGCCCTTTCTCCCACAAGCGCGCATTCCTATTGGCCAGAAAATACGGTTGATGACGTCACCTATTCGAAGCGGCTCATTAAATATGCAAGTATGAAAGCATAGCGGTGATTGGCGTACCGATAGGCACACTAGCGACTTAAAATTAGAAAAACGACTAATGAAAATCGTCGTATCTGCCGAACGGGTTCGTGGGGTTCATCCACGCCGATAAATATGCATATCGCCATCCATGGATCGCTTGGGGTCAAGCTGTCAGCCAACGAACTGAGGGCTCGTCAAAAAGGTGAGAATTTCCAACGTTTTATCGTATTTGTTCAACATTTATATCAATCAAACATTGTTTTAATCATATACAATCTGAGTATTAGTCCTTTATAATCAATTCCATAGGGAAATCTAGTCATGAAGGCCACTCAGATTTCTAATTTTAAGTCGCTAATCTGAACTTCCTGAAGTCTATTTTCAGAAGAAAAAAAAACATCGTCTTTGTACGTATACATTTACACGCGTTGTATGCATGCATGCGTGACAGTCACAATGCACACGTGTACGCGTTGGCGACGTGGTCAGATTCTACGCACAATATACAGCACAGGCCGATGTTTCGTTATTCACGTTGAGAAATAAATACAAACATAGGATAGGCCTACGGATTTATCGTACATAATCACATTACTTGGGGCGTTCCAAGAGACGTAAGAGGTAAAGTATTGGGACATCAGTATTTTATGTTGCAGTCTCCATGCACGCGCAAGCTTAAGCATGTCCACGTTTGCTTAAGCTTGCATACGCATGGTGATTTCTATTGTGATGTCACTGATTTAAGGAACTTTTTTCCTCAGTGGTTAAACATGCTTTTCCTGTGCTTACTGTCAACAGTCTCTGTGAAATGACGGAGGCTGTGTTAAGCACAAAATCAGCTGTTAAGCGGCACTATGAAATTGGGTCCAGGTATGAGATATCTTTTGATGCCGCAGAATGTACGCAATTTTAAAAGGGCCTCTCTATTGTTGGCATATACATGTATGTATGTATGTACATGCTTTTTTGTATGTGCCCTATTACGCCACTGAAGGCGGAAACAGATAAAAACTTTTTTGAAAAGGCTCTGAATTTATGATGGGGAAATATCATTGCCTTGCTGCAGGAACAATCCTAATGCATTCAACTGCAGCAAATACATTTAAAAGTTCAAATTTAAGTGATAAGTTTTCTCCTTTCCGTCAGCCATGGATGTCTTTAATTTTAACAGATCCCCAGTAAGATTTGGAAGATCCAGGTCCCCTAGTCCCTGTATGTCCACATTCAAAAGAATCAGACGTGCTCCACGGGATGTTGACGACTCATCCGATGAAGAGGCATGTACATGTACACCTCGTAGATATTCACCACCTCCACCCCACCGCCACCACAGCCTTCAAGATCCATGTCAGGTGAGGCTAAATTGGATTAGATGATGATTTGGAATTAGGATTCCACTTTTTTGAGGGATCCACACCCTGTATATGTAGTGGCCAATTCCAATTTTTTTAAACATGTGAAAATGTTTTGCTCGCACAAAAAACTGCACAGTAAACAGTTGTCAGTTATTGATATTTTTTCAAACTGGTTGTTTTACATAGAATGATCTGCGGTTGCATGTATTTCTTGCACTGTGAGTTATCTGTTCCAGAACTTAATGAGGCCTCTTTGTTTTACAGTCTTGCAATACTCCCAAGAACGAAATGACACACCTCGTAGACGTGGGACTGGAACTCCTGGACATTCAACCCCAAATGGTATGAATGTTACAAATACATGTATACATGTATATCTATTCATATATCGGCATTTTTTTCAATCAAAAAGCAATGTGACCAATCTTACTTAAATTATACAAATTGAATGCACCTTATCGATTTTCAGTCCGCATCCAAACCGATAGGCATGGTATGGTGTTGGTTGCAGCTTTGGACAATGTTGGAGCCTATTCTAAGTAAGTAAAATTGCATGACAGCATCAAATAATTTGCATGGCAGCACCAAAAAATTGATCTTGTATCATCTACATGTACAGTAACATGCATAAATTTGTTTAACTCAACTAACCGGCATGTATTTGATTTCATCTAGTTTCACAACCAGCATAGCATACGTTTGTTATTTTTGTTGACGTACAAAAACTGATTTCGATCTAAATTTCCAGTCAATTGCCTCATACTAATTGTATAACTGTTTTGTAAAATTTAAAAAACGACATGCATCGTGCTCCAATTTACAACTGAATCAACTAGATTTGGGTCATTCCATAAAGTTGGGGTCCAACAGTGGGACTTTTTTGGTGACCCTGTCACACCCGATCTGTGTAATTTACTAATTTCCACCAAGTATTAATTCCACATTATTTTGTACTTGTTTGGCAGGAACTTTCCTTTACGCTCTTGCAGATAGAAGGCATTAAAGAATGGGTACCGGTTCAAATAAGTCATTGAGTAAATTCAAACAAGGAGCCACTGTTACGCACAAACATGTCCTGGCATGGCCAAGACAGAGACGAATGATTGAAACTCCCGCTCTCTGGGAAAGACATAAATAATTGGCCGCCGGACGTTTGGTGTTTTGACATTGCCACGAAACTAACCCGCTGACTGACACCCTGCAGAAACAGTGGCCATAAACCGACTCCCGAGAGGCGTGCTCCAGATAAGAAAGGATCAATCACGCTCTAGGTGAGTCGGTTATACAGTCACACGGCTGGCATACCAACCAGCGGAATCGTATACTACACAAAAACAGTTTCTGCAGACCAGTCACCAATATAAAATTATTAAATAGGAGAGCACCACCAGCAGAGTCGTTCATCCTCCAACTTCACCAATGTTCTATGGTGGGTTTTTTAAAGAAGAAAGGAAGAATGAGGACCGGCTTTGTTGATGATGACTTTAACAAATCCCTTCCAGCCCACCCCCCCCCCCCCCCCCCCCCCCCCCCCGATAAGTTCGGACTCGTTGCGGCTATTTGTTGGAATGATAACAAAGAATCCACTGATTATTCTTCTAACGTAGCCCGCACATACCGGGGCTGTCATCTTGCAGAAAGTGGCTAAAACTGACTCCCACGAAGCGTAGTCCACCGTAAAAAGGAAAGAAATTACGCCTCGGGTGGGTCAGTCACACATCCACATGGCTGGCATACCCACCAACCAATTCGTAATACAAAGATAATTTCTGCAAGACCAGTCACCTCATGCACCTACGTAAAAACCGATCATGAAACTTCGCTCAACAGAATCTTTCGCCCTCCAACCTTTCCCACAAATAGAATGGAAAGAGAGAGTAATGATTTTGTTGATGCCTTTAACAACCCCCACCCTCCCTCTCCCCTAAACGAATTTTGACTCACTGCGGCTATTTCCTGAAATGATCAAGAAATTAAGAAAAACTGATCATTACTTGAATTTTGTCTGCACACACCGGTTCTTTCTTTCTTTCTTGCTACTTTCAAAATTTAAAAGCACCTTATCTTGTAAAGAACAAAAAGTTCAACCAAAATGAACAATCGGTTAACCAAGGCCCTGAAACAAAATTTCCATCACATTGACTCAAAATCGTAACATATAGTCTGCATGTATGATTACGCCCCCTCCCAAAAAACACAAAAACATTGACATGATGTCATCAATACAAAGGTCTATTGCTGTTAAAATGTTTCCAGGCTCCATATTCAAGACTGAGCTGCGAGCCCTGAAAAAGATCGGACGGGTGGAGCCAAACAGTGGCAACAGGACTGAGGAATTACCATTCGACTTATTTCCACTGAAGACGATGGAAGAACTCCTCAAGTTCGAGGAACAACTTCAAAATGAAGACTTCATGGGTCAGGTGGTAAGTATTTTCATAACTTGAAGCTAAAGGAATTTTTGTATTACACAAATTGTAGCTGATTTGATGTTTCTGCTGATTTGAAGTGTAGAAAATGAAATCTACATAACTCATATGGATATTAAGACTGAAAATACATGTTAAAATCCATTGGCCCAGTAAACAAATAATCTAAGCATCAGTTCTCTGGGACAGCGTTTCTAACAGACTATTACAAAAACCTGAAGCTATGATATAAGCCGCAGACTTGTTGAACATGCACTTTTCCCATAAGAGTTGCATATGGTTCATGTTGCTTGTATCCTTAAAAAAACATTTAAAATATAGATTTCCAAAATCCCCCATGAATTTTGGCTATTGGAAGGAAAATATAAGTGTTCGTGTCAATTTTAACTTTCCCCTTGCATTATATTTAGATAAGACTACTTGGAGTATATACCGGCCGTACGCCAAAGGAGGAGGTTTATAATATCCTCAACAACGTCTTGGACAACCATGTTGTGGGGCTGTTCAATTTGTCCGGGAAAGGGCACAAGAAGAAGAAGGCCTTAAGTCCTCCGACTCTACAAAGTCATTAAAAGTGAGTATATACAGCAAACTGGTGTCTTTATACTTTTCACTCTAAAAACTAAGAAACCCCGAACCAGCAAATTGTTTTCCATACAAGCTGTAGTTCATGTGATCATATGTAAGTTTTTGTTGCTAGTACATTCTAATACGTTTTCCCCTCCAGAATGAACTCTCTGGTTTTATCAGTTTGCAAAGTGCATTCCCTGCACAACTGACAGGATGTATGTTTCGCAATACTTGCTGAGACTGTATTGACAATATTTAAAATTCAGTAAATTCGATCAAATGAATTGTGGCCTATTTGGGGCTTCGCATCTGCACGTGAACAAGTTAAACGTAGTGTACACGATTGGTAATCCTCCAATTTTTTTTTGGCTGAATTATTACGAAATACCTTACTAGACACTAAGTGAATAGAAGTCTCACTCGTCATCAAGAAAAGTGGAAATTTATACCGTTTTCCCAACAATTTCCAGCTGGAAATCGTTGGAAAACTGCCCTGTAGCCTTTAGTCAAGGCTCGCGTGGCTACCCGGACAAGTGGCGTGCCCGAACAAACTGGCATTCGGGGCGAGTCACGCGTCCAGGTAGCCACGCACGCCTTGACTAAAGGCTATCATCCGCCCGACAGTTGAGAACGAGCGCCGTTTTTCTCTCGTTTTTTTCGCCATCCAACAACGCAAAACTTTGAACAGGTCAGTGCAACAATATTTCCTATAATATACTAACTCCCAAATCCGCCCATTTCTGAAAATTGCAGCAATGACCAATCATGTACACTACCTTTAAAATGCCCTTTTTTCTGTTACAGAAAAAGTCTGCAATTTTAGAAAAGAAATCTCCTGTATGCTTATGCAAATGTACATGTGGTCATGTTTGTTTTCGTTTCAGCTATAAGTGCCAAATGCTACCCAAACATGCCCGACCAAGAATTTTGTGACAAGGTGAGCGACTTCTTGGGAGGATCCGGCGACAGAGACGGGGGCAGAAAACTTCGTCAGGAGCAAGCCAACATGGCAGTCCAAGCTGCACACAAGGAAAACTAAAGACTTTCTTTTTCTTTTCGGAGGGGGGGGGGGGGGGGGGGGGTTTGTTTAGGTTTTGGCTGATTGTTGAAAATACAATTTTCAGGTTATAAACAGGTTGTGCAACAATTATGGATTCCATTTACAACGAGGAAAACTTTCGGAAATCCCAAGTGCCTACTACTTTCTTGTTTTAACCAGGAAATTTTAGGTCCCAAATATTTTTTCCCCTAATTTTCATTGCATTCCTGATGCAATTTAATGTTATAAGACTGGTCTAATGAACAGTTTAGGTTCCAAGTCTTGGTTTCGCATTATCCTGATAGAACAAGGTTCTTGTAAGATAATCTGTGAAGTAATTTGTTATACAACTGTAAAACTGTCTGCTTAAAATGTGGAAACTTCAGGTTCTAAGTGCGATTTTGTCTGCTTTGAATTTTTGATAGCACAAGTTACTTACTATAAAGGAGTAAAGTATTATACATTCTGCAGCTGACATAACAAATTTGGGTTTCAAGTCAGGCAGGCATGCCCATGTTTTGATAACATAATGCCACCCAGCACATATCCAACTTTTGAGTTCTATTTTTAATTTGTGGGGAATTTTTTTATGTACACTGTTGACTTTAATCCTGTAATGTATAGAAAAATGTTTGTGGTGCGACTGAACGAGTATGTAAAACTTGTAGATACAAGTTAAAAAATGTTTTGTTGTAGGCTATTTCAGCATTTCATAGGTGAAATGTCTTCGGGATAAAATAATTGACTTGGTGTTTATGCAATATGTTACGTGAATGCTCATTGTGTTAGAAATCATCCTGTGAAATGAAGGCACCAGGTGTGCTGTCGTTTTTAAGAAAAGTGGAAAGATATATCGTTTTCCAATGATTTCCAGCTTGAAATCGTTGGGAAAACTGCCCTGTACCCTTTAGTCAAGGCGCGCGTGGCTACCCGGACAAGTGGCGCACCCATATCCTGGACATGCGGGGCGTGCAACGTGCACCTTGACTAAAGGCTATCAACCGCCCGACTGTTGAAAGCTAGCACCGTTTTTCTCGCATTTTTTTCTGCCATCCAAACGACGTAAAACGATTTTTCCTATAAAATACTAACCCCCAAATCCGTCCATTTCTGAAAATTGCAACAATGACCAATCATGTACACTCCCTTTAAACCTGTGAACGTTGTGCGCCATTTCACTGTGTATTAAACCTGTTCGATGTGCCTTTAATTATCAAAAAATGACCATGTGAACCATATAATTGTAAGCATGTGCACTTCAAATACGTATTCTGTTCACAAATGTTAAAGGATTAAACCAGAAATTGTAAAATAAAGCAAAATCACTTCTGGAACATTTTGATTGGATTTATAAAGTAGATTTACTCAAACTGTAATGACATTTAGAAAGAGCAACTTGCACCAATATTCTATTGGTTTATCAGCAGCCGGTCGGCTACTACCCTTTTCTTTGTTTTTCTGTATGTGAACTACCAAAAGAGGGGGGGGGGGGGGGGGAGGAGGAGATGGCCGCCAGTGTCAGCAACCTATTTTAACCCAAGATGCATTGACAAACGAATGCGAATTAAGCTCTAACTTTCTCTTCCCCATTTTCTGGTCAACAGAAGTGGAAAGAAATTCTGTTAAACAGTAAAATTTGGGGTATATATATCTCAAAATAATTGCATGACATCTGCCAGCCTTGACCCAACCATGCTGCCAGTTCTGCTTTACACTGGCTAGCCGAGCCTGGCCCGGGTCAGCAATGCCAGTGCCAGCCTTGGGCCAGCCATCTGCCAGCTCTGGGCCAGTTCTGGCTGCCACTGGCTGGCCAGTCCTGGCCCGGGTCTGGCCCGGGTGAGCAATAACGGGCCTGGTCCAGGGTTGGCAAGAGTTGGCCCAGGGCTGGCCAAGGTTGGGCCAGCTGTGGCATGCTAGGCCTGGACCACCCCTTTCTGCCAGGTCTTGCCAGGACTGGGCCAACCCTGGGCCAAGGGTCAATTGCTGGCTGGGACATGACATATCGCGATTCTTCGGTATATCATGGAGGAAGGAATTCCTTCCTCCGTGGGTATATCAAATTCCCCGATATTTCAGGTTTTTTTTCAAGGTGCCGATTGATTTTCGATATAAAAAGAAAAGAAATATCGGGAAATATCGTCATATCAAACAGCCTGGTAGTAATAGAAAAGGTTGTAATAAAACATTCTTATTAGGGTCGGGCCGTTAAAATAGGGTCGGTCAGGTAACCGGAAGCAGAACTTTTATTTTGCCTGAGGCAGCCAAACCCTCGAAGACATTTCTAAATAATGTTGCCATAAAAAGGCTTTATTAGTTGGCACCTACAGACTGGTCACAACACATTTGAAGCAACATAATGGATGGAGTGAGTACAGCCAAAACCAGAGTGAGTACACCTCAAAATAAATGTCATTTTCAATTTTGATCCTGAGCCTCACCGTTGCTTATAATTTTGGTCTTTCCTTCCATTTCCAGACATCAACGTCAACCAGGTCTGCAAGCTACTCGAGGACAACAACATCCTGGAGGATCGCCTGCTCCAAGAGGGTGATTATCCATTCTTGCTTCAGTGGCAGGTCCCCGAGGACGTCCAGGAGAGGATCACGAATCTCCTCGTGAGACTGCGTCCAGCGGACCTGGACGATGAGCAGCCCGTTCCCCCAGACGAGGTGGCTTAGGAGGAAGAAGAGGATGACGATAAAGAAGAGGATGACGATAAAGAGGAGTCCGACTTGCCACTGCTACCTAACTTCCGTCGGCCGAGATAATGCCTGAGAGGGATTGCCACCCTCCTCGACATGCAGGAGGTGGAAGAAGAGGGGCAGCAGCCACGGAGAAGCCAACGGCTGAGAGGCGCGCAGGGGCAGACCGACTAAGAAGTCCAACAACAAGCAGCTACAAGAAGCAACAACAGTTTTCATAGAGTTTGTTTTGTTCTAAAAGTACAGAAAGCAATACCAGTGTTTGATGACTCCAACACATTTCTGCAGTAAGATGAACCCTGCATTCATCTTCTTCATAGTGTTATTTCTAATCAGTTCAGTGATCTTGTAGTAAAGGTTCATTAGGCCAAAGTGTGTTACAGCAGCAGAAGTCATGACTGATATAGAGAGATCCAATCAGAAGAGTGATGAGGATCTCTACATTGGAGCTGCTGCCCGGGCCTACTTACAAAAAGAGGGACATTTGTGTGATCTCATCGTTCTGACTGAAGGCAACGAGACCATAGAACTGAAGATGGGAACAACGAGGAGCAGCAGGTCGAGAAGTTACAAGAAGGTTATGAAGTGAGCTTCAAAGCCGTGGCAAGTGGATGTGCAGATAGATATGACAACCCTGTCAAGCACTCGGGCGACTACTGTCCAAGTGAGTGGTATGTGTCACATATGTTGCTGTAATGCAAGAAGGTATTCTAAAAATGAAGTATACATTATGTGTTTGGAAGTAAAAACATGTTTACCGGTACATGCAGAAAAAAATTTAAGGGAAGAAATGGCTTGTGTGGTGTAAAGAATGTTTGTATTTTAAATGTTACATGTATGTTGGAGATTTTGTAAATATTAAGTATTGTGTGAATGTTTGGTTCAGTAAAAGTTAGAGGGAGGGATGTAGGATAATTGTTTGTCAATGCATGGAAAAAGATGTGAAAAATGTAAATGGAATTACAGAATGAGAGTGTGGAATTACATAAAAGTGTTGACATTGCTTTGTGGATGTAGATTTTAGATAGTGGTACACCAGAGACCGTGATGGTACAGACCATTAACATTGATGACTTCATCATGACGTCACACATTTTTCACATTTATAGGGGCCTACATGCAAGTACATGTATCTATAACCTCAGAAACCTTTGACTAAAACAATTTTGAAATTAGCATGTTCTGTTGATGAGATATGGCTTAAAAAACTTTAAAAATGCTATATTGGGCATGACATTTATTAAAATTACAATTGTTCAAAAATATCTTATTTAATATGTATTTAAAAAAAATTTTTTTAAAGATGTACTGTCCTTGCTCTTTTCTAGTTTCACCCAATTGCTATTTTGCTAGAAGTACAAAAGTTACTCACTTTCAAATGAATATCGAACAAAAAGAATCCGTCTACATGTATAATTGTTCAGTTATGTGTTCGCCAATAATTCGCACATGTTAGAGGCGTGGCCCGAACGCAGCCTGAATTAATTTTGTTTTGGAGGTCGTAGATGTCTAAAATAGAAAGAAAAAAAGAAAAAAATGTCTTTAAAACAACACATTCCATTTGAAAATTTGTTGAAAGAAAAAAATACAATTTGTTGAAGAGCACGGACAGTACACTTTAAATATTCATATAAATAATATATTCAAATAAAATATAGCTTTTGCAAATCTTAGTTTTGAATTTTTCTCGCAGGTTCGTCCTACTAAAGAGTATACAGGTATGGTGGTCCTGCCGTGACATTTGTTGTTCGGAAATTTCAATCATTGCTTGAGAAGATTCAGGATTTGGAGGACTTCATTCCGGTTTTTGTAAATGACTTTCTATCGCTTGATCGGAAAATACGACATGAAGAATTGACACTACTGAAAGACCATGGACTTGCATTTCCTACTGTTTTTTACACACATACTCCAGGTGGAAATGTTACCAATTTTATTTCATTTGGAAAGTTCCTGAAATGTCAACAACTTCCTGTGATGCCATCATGACCAATCTGTGTAGAGAGTTTTTCACAATGTTTGGCAAAATGGTGAAGGTCAAGCCCCGTTATTTGAGGGAGATGTGCAAAAGACTTACCGGAGACTGCACATCAGCACACGGTGCAAATACATGTACTGCTGCCAAAATAAGCAGTTTATAGAGCTTGGTGACCCAGATATTGTTATTGACCTAAGGGAACACAACCAATTGAGGCCATCAAAGTATGAGCCTTTTTGGGTAGAAGTTGAGAAATATAAGGAGAATGTTGTAGAAACTGCAGTACAGGAGAGACATCATAGAACTGTGACATACTTGGCAACAGCTATGTCTGTACTTCATAGTGTTTCAAAGCAGTGTCCCCCCAGATGTTTCCAACGGAGAATACATTGTTAATTCTATTATTTATACTTCAACCCACCACTATTTTTAGAAGATGCAGTGTTTAACCATACAGGGGTGTTGACAGCTTCGTAGACGCGCTGTCATGCAAACAAATATAGCGGCCCGCTGATGATCTGCATGTGAGTCCAACTTTCTCGTAAATGTCATGTTTTTGAATGCGTCGGATATGGCCTGACAGGTACATGTAGCTCATGTTCCATTCTATTCCTGCTAACAACCCGTAATCTGTCATTCTTGTATCGTACCCACCATGCAAAGCTTCAAATCATACTTAACCTTCATTTTTTGATTCAGGACATCAAACTGAGTAGGAAAACATAAGTTAACCTAGTTCCCCAACTGGTACCACAGAGGTCACTTTCTGAGCGTTTTTTTACGATAGTCATGGTAATGCAACATGGCCTATTTGTACAAGTATGAGATGTGATGTGATATGATGTGATGTGTACATCTTTAAAGTTATGTACATGTACAAGAAAATGTGCCATTGGGTTAATAATGCACAGTGGTGGATTTTGGAGGATTCAGGAAGATTCCTGGCAACAATGCTATGATATCTATTTATATTTAAATTACTGGAACTATTTTAGGACTTATCTTACCATTTATAAAGGGTCACGTAAGCAAGTTGAAATTGTTGAGTTCTGTAACACCTATCGGCCGGTGTTCTTGTTTCCGTACTTGTTTTGTTCATTTACGTGTACATGTGTACATCACTATGATACATGTACAACAAATGCTGTAAAGGTTTAAAGTACAAATGTATGCATAAATTAGCAAGCGACCAATCAAGACACCAAATCTGGCAATCCAAACAAACAATGTCAAATGACATGTACACATGTAGCTTAAAATAAGGACAGACACACGATACACTTATTAAAGGGACACATTGCTTTGGATTTTGCGATTTGGGCTATAAAACTTAAATGGATATGGTTGGGAAGCTTTTTAAAAAGTAGAATATAAAGATTCACATAACTATCCCTTCAAATTGCATGGTTTTTGTTTAATTTCGTGACAAATAATGGTCCGCCATTTTGTAGAACCAAATTTTTGACTCCACAAAATGGCGGACAGTGTTCACAAGTCGTATTTCCAGTCGCATCTGGTTGAAGTACGTTCTGTTGATCCATTTTGATGTACTGTGGCACGGCGCGCAGCACTGGCGATAATGTCGCGAGGTAGAGAATTGTACCTGGCGATCATCTGATAGGTTCACAAGGCCACTGGCTGCGGCGCCAGCCTAAAGACTCTTACAGCGTATTTTGCGCATTATTTAGACGGTGGTATTTACTACTGGAAATAAGTCTATGTTTCGCGGGTAAGATGTCAGGGATCAGCGGCCAATATTTTGTTTTGTAATCACTACTCACTAATT
This sequence comes from Hippasteria phrygiana, assembly GCA_037893225.1. Taxonomy (NCBI): domain Eukaryota; kingdom Metazoa; phylum Echinodermata; class Asteroidea; order Valvatida; family Goniasteridae; genus Hippasteria; species Hippasteria phrygiana. The sequence continues at coordinate 2,381,447 of JAZGUH010000564.1, read as the reverse complement.
ACAACACATTATACGTGTATTTTTGCATGAACAACTCTTATAAAAGATAAGGAACATTTCCGTACAGCAAAATTTCATGACATTTGAACGCAATGTGTCCCTTTAAGTACAAGTTCCAACAGTACATTTAAATTTTGTCAAAAGTCTGGAAGTTTGTTTACATGACAGGGCAAGTCACAAAAGTATACCGAAATTGAAGGCCAGATCCTACATTAACCCTAACTACCCCAAGCCTTGCAAACTCCAACAGCAGGTTTTGTCAAGTTTTGATAGGTTCAGTACTGCAGGGCCTTGGCACCATTACTTTACATGGAGCTATGATGCCCCAATTTGTCTAAGTCCAAAGAATGTGCCTTAGGTTTATTGCAGTGTTGGATTTCGACAGGTTGAGAAAGCCTCCTAGTAAATATGCCTAGGGGGTTATATTAGGGTAAATCAAACTGGTATCACAATGTTAGTACAATGATGAAGCCTGATATCTCCTTAAACTGACTCACATAGATGAGGTTGAATTACCAAGCATAAGCATGCGCCCTCTCTCGAGATGGCATGCGCCCTCTCTCAAGAAAATGATCCCGTGCGGCACGGCGGTGCAGCGTGCCTTGAAACGATCAAGCCACCCGCAATACGCCACTGCAGCAAGCACGTGCAACTGTGTGATTGGTCAGCATGTAGTTCATGTAAATCATTGCCAACTGCATCGTGTTTGCGTGCAGTACTGGCCGTGTTTCTTCAAAGCATTGCGGCAACAGTTGCGGCCGCTTTGCGTCTTCGGCCTTCCTGTGCGGGTCACCAGCAGTATGCTTTGATCATTGTAAGTTGCACCACAATGAATAGGCTGCTCCAACTATACTACAGACGCTAATTGCCCCTTTTCTATAGCTGAGTTTGGGTTTATTGAATGTGATCCTAGGAGATTTCTTAACATAACAAAAGGATTCCAATTTCTTCGGGGGCCTAATTACGCAAGTTTATTTCTGCACCTGGCGATTTTTAATTTCGACTTAACCGGAGTTACCGGCCCGAAATTTCGAGTTAGCGTGGGCATGTTTATACATGATTTGCTATTTTTTTTAGGGGAATAAATATTTACTTCGAGTTAAACAGGTTTTCGAGTTAACCGGTTTTTACTTATCGAGACTTCACTGTAATCATTTATTGGTATAATTTTTATTTGATAAATAGAGGATATATCCGGGGTTCAACTTCGGTAATTTTTGTTTTTAACTCGCCCTGTAGTGAACACACAAAGGCTACACCAATTTGTTGCCTTGCAATGCCTGTAATGCTCAATTCATATTTTTTTTTTTTATCTGCATTGAAACAAAAATGAACAGGTATAATCAGTCACACCCCTCAAAAAGAGAATTGGTGTTCTTACCAAGTTATCTGGTTATCTAAGTATGCCTTTGTGCCAATGTACATGTGAAGGTGCTCGAACAACTTAGGTCTAAAGTTTTCTAATTTACCAGAAAATAACCAAGTAAATAGTGGAAAATTAACCAGAATTTTGAGCACACTGTGCAGAATTGTTGGCAGAATTTACCGATGTTCAATTCATGTTTGATGGTAAATTTGAATGCCTGCCATTTCTTTGTTACGCTCCGAGATTCTGAGCCTTATGTGACTCAAAGAAATCTTTTACACCAACACAATACTACGACTCTTGTCTGGTGAGAGAGCATCTAAAAAGTTGGAACATTCCAAGGAGAACATTGCCTGTTCCAATTAGGAAAAGCTTGTGACCACTGCACAGTCCCGTACGGAAATGTGGACTGTGTATGCACATACTTTCTCAAGAACAGGGGGTTCCAGTTGGGGACGCGCCGCGAACTAGCATATTCCCAAACTGAAAAACACAGAGTTCCCAAAAGTAGCGTTCAAAAGGGAACAGGAATGTTCCGACTTTTGATACATACACTAACTGGTAACCAATGAGCTGGTAACCAGTAACTTACTAGTTGGCCATTTAAAATGCAACCACTCTTACATGTACCTGGTATAAACTGGTATACAGTGATTCGGAAGCCATTTTAAGTACAACTTTTGCCTGGGAACAAGTTATCACCACTTTTAAGAGGATATTGAGAGAAATCTGCATAAACCGGGGTGAGATCGGCCGAAATTGAAAAATCCACGAAATCTGCAGTGTTTGGGGGGGGTCGCCGAGGACCCCAGCGACACCCCTTAAAATACCCGTTTCTATTGGTCGATATCTACTTTCACAGGTATAAAAAAACCTTCAGGAATTCCATATTTCAAAAGAGATTGTTTAAAAAATTTCAGTCAAAATCATGACTAAAAAAATCCTGAAATCAGGAAAAATCCCGACAAATCTCATCCCTGCATTTTGTAGTTTTATAAAGCTTAAGGTAATATAATATAGTAGGCAATTATTTCTGCCATGAAATAATGAAAAAGTTACCTTAAGAGCTTTTTTCCCCCCTCGAGTTCCATCTAGACTCCTGGAGCCATTTGTTTGAAAGTCATCGCTGCGAGCAGCAACTAATCTAACTCCATGAAACTGCCCACCCTTTTGTATCTAGCACTAGACACACATGGGACTTCGTCTCATGTCAGATTTGCTTGCTCTCAAAAGTTGCATTTTTATTATTACATAGCAGACATAATTGCCTGTTTAAGCTCCTGAATACAGACGACGGGTATAGCTGCGGTTTGAAACAGACCACCTGCTCGGATGTCGTCTATACGCGCATTCTTGCACGTACTCAATCCATTCAAGTTTCAACTATGTTTTTAGAATGGGAGTGTAATGAATAGATGGAGCTTTTTCGAACAAAGCTTTTATTCAAACGAACGAGGGGGCCTCCAAGTGCGATGAAGAAAACCACTCTATTCAGTGTAGTCCTATTGTTTGCGTTTACGGTTGGCTGCACAACCCGTTCTTGGCATACAAGTACCCTCAAAGATAATAGCCGGAGGTAAAGGGTTAATTGTAATCTGCCTTGATCTACATAAAACTACAAAATGATGCAGATTTCTCTCAGCAATCAACATCCTCTTTAAATACTACATTTGCCTAGTAACCAGTAACCAGTGCTGCCTGGTAACCAATAACCACAGTTGGCAGCTACTTTCAATAGTACAACTCTTACCTGGTAACCAGTTACCAGAATTGCCCGGTAGCTGGTTACCACAGTTGGCAGCTACTTAGGGTACTGGAAGAGTTGCCAGAAGCCAGTAACCAGAGTTTGCAGCTACATTAAATATAACTCATGCCTGGTAACCGTTAACCAGAGTTGACTGGTAGCCAGTACCCAGAGTTTGCAGAACTATGTTCAATTTAACTCTTGCATGGTAACCAGTAACCAGAGTTGCCTGGTAGTCAGTAACCACAGTTTGCAGCTACATTCAATACAACTCTTGCTTGGTAACCAGTTACCAGAGTTGCCTGCTAGTCAGTAACCAGAGTTTGCAGAACTACATTCAATATAACTCCTGCTTGTAATTGGTAACCAGTAACCAGTGCTTCCTGGTAACCAATAACCACAGTTGGCAGCTACTTTCAATACAACTCTTGCCTGGTCACCATTAACCACAGACTAGGAGCTATTATAAATAATACTACTCTTGCCTGGTAACCTGCTGCTATCGTCTCTTCTCGCCCTTCTGGGTCCTCTTCTTCTCTTTCCTCTTCAGTGCCTTGAGACGGTCCTTCTTCCCTTGCCGTCTCAATTTTCCGTCATCTCTCGTACTCTGCTTTCTGTCTATCCCACTGTTCCTTCACTGCATGGTCAACACTCTCTTTGTAAGATAAGGATACAGTCTTCTGATCTTGTTGTTCCCTCTTCCTCACCATCAATGTCATCAGTAGGGAAAAAAACTGTCAAGGAATAAATGTGAGATAAAAAAACAAAGTGCCAGGTTCAACAGCAATGAAAAAGCTTATGACACTTTTTATGTGAATTCACCTGAACAAGGCTAAAAAAGCCACTTACATGTAATGTACGGAGCTACAAAAAGAAGAGAATTAACAACTCGTAGCAGATTTGAATTGGCTTTTGTAACAAACTTTAAAGATTCTTCCCTATACATGTATTCTTTTTTCAGTTCATAACTTTAAGCAACCTGAAGCAAGTCCATCTTCAGACACTAAAATAATTTTTTCAAAAAAACCATAAGGGAAACTGATCGACTAGGTTTGAATAAATTTTCAATGGGGCAGAGGGGTACCCCCCCCCCCACCCTTTATCCCTATACCATATCTACTCTCCAGACTATTGTTACCTAACACATCCCCCTAGACATCTGAAAAGAATTCCTGAGATTCCGGGAACACAATGACCAACACAAAAGGGGCGGGGTTCCCTCTGCTCCATATCGTGCATTATATGATTTTCAAAGTGAACAAAGAATACTGGCAGGAGCGGGATTTAAACCTGCAACCCTCCAGAATACCACACCGGATGTATTAATTCTGTAAAAATAAATTTTGATTGGTCAAATTCTGTAAAAAAATGTTTGATAGGCCAAAATTGACCAAACTGACCAATCAACCAAATGAACTTCCAAACAGGGACAGAGATTGGACCAAGTTCAACTTGGACAGCTCTCTGCATCAAGTTCTAAGGGTAGGCCATTGTATGTACATGTACTAGCATGATATTCATTCAACAACAATACTAACTGTTATAGGTTCCAAGCATTTTTAGAGTCCACAGGGGAAATCGGAGAAAAGTCGCCCCCCAGTCTTGACATCTTGGTTCTGTCACCATTCACGGTGACTATATGGAAAGTAGGCTTTATCCAGTTATCCGTCTCAACCCTGATGTCAAAGGATATCTGCTGTCGCCATCTGCAACCTCGGCGTAGCGGGCCAGTAACCTCTTCTTGCCTTCGTTATTCTTAGCACCAACGTTCTCTTTCTTGTTTAGTGTGGTTGCATGCCGCTCCATAATGGAAGACATCTTGGCGTCTGTTGAAGGTTCATCTGTTGGAAGTAGAAATTGAGGAAGCATTCAAATGTTAGTTTGGCGATCATAGGTTCTAATCAGACTTTTCTAACCATAACCCTGCTAAATGCAACAAAATGCACCAATGGTAAAAAGTTGTTGCAATTAGCAGTCACGGCGTGTCTAATTAGCCTTTTAGAGGTATGGCGGACACAATAGGAGGGCGCTATTTGATTTGGCTAATGGTCTGATGCATTCTGTTGCATTTCACAGGCTTGGAGTTTGGATTTAGCAGGGTTACAGAAAAAGTATTAATTACATAATAAAAATGCACAAGATGAAAATTTGCCTCCAGCAACAAGCTTAAGGCTGGTACAGTTGAGTTCACTGCACAGTGCAACAGAATCCACCCCTGCATTTCGTTACATTTAGCAGGGTAGGTACTTGGTACCAAGGATGGTGCGTATGAGTTCACTTCACAATGCAACAAAATCCACTGTTGCATGTTGTTGCATCTAGCAGGGTTCTCACTTCAGCTGCGTTGCATTTCTGTTGCATTTGGCAGGATGCTCAGAGAATACCTAGTTTTGAAAACCTCAAATTTTGCATTTTGTTCTCTTAAAATAATTAGTTCAAGTTTGTTCTTTCGATGTGTAAAAGTTTACATGTAGTTCCCTTTAATGTCTCCTCAGAATGTTTTGTTCACAGCAAAATGTATAGGAGTAGCACTAGTACGGGAACTTCCGGTGACATCTGATAACTATTATCCCTGACAGTATAAATCCTACAATTCCAATGCAATTTTTCACACCAGCTGGGGGTTATTGGGTTTGAATAAAATTAGGATAACTATTGCCGGTTTCACACTATGCTCTTACCCGGGTAATTGCCGGGTTAACGAAAAATTTAACCCGGCAATTACCCGGGTAATGTGGAGCGTTCACACTACAATTCGCCGGGTTAGAAATTCTCCGGGTTAACTGCCCAAAAACGCCACTTACCCGGGTAATTTCTAACCCTGCTCGCGAGGTGGGTTAACCCACCAATCTCGGGGTTAACGACGACCTTGAGACGATTCTCCGGGTTACCATCAGTAGTGTGAATGCTCGCCGGGTTTTCTTCTACCCGGGTAGGTACGTGGGTGGGTGCGTGCGCTTTGTCGTGTTTTATCGGCCAACTTTGCGAAGGTGACGTAATTTATTAGTACGGCCTCCGTGGCTGGTACTTCGCCTTAAGTTTATTTTTACGTATACTTAATGAAAGGCACCAGTCTTCCGTAGATGATGCCTCGTCTTAATAAGTACATTTTACATACACTTAATGCAAGGCACCAGTCTAGACCGCACAGTTGCAGGATGACTAGACTTGAAATCAAGTCGGTAATTAGTCGGCATTAGTCCGACTGCACCACCCCGCGTATTATAATACTTATTTCGCACTTTGCAGGGGTTACGTGTAGCGAGCGGTATAATAACATGTGGGAACGTTCGTGCAACCTTGGCCCCAAGATGCGTGTGTGTCGACTGTCCAATTACTGACTGGTATGAAGGAAAGAAGACCTGTCGGAACTTCACGAAAGGCGGGCATATTATTGCGTACCGCGCTGGTAAATGCGGCGCCTGCAGACAAAACACGACTGTCTAAACGACTTGTCTTTAAGTCTAAAGGATGACGCGTGCACGCTACATGTACCAATGCTGATCTGATTATTTTGAATTTGCATTGCATGCTCTCGCGCCGCTCTCACTTCGCTCTTTTACGCCGACGAAACAATGGCTAGGGCAGAGATCAAGCAATGCACATTCTCCGGGTTACCATTCGCATAGTGTGAATGCGGCTACAAGTTACCCGGGTGCGCGCTGAAGCGGGTAAGCAGAATTGCAGGGTTAATTTTGTAGTGTGAAACCGATTCTCCGGGTTAGTTTCTACCCGGGTAATTACAACTACCCGGGTAATAAATTACCCGGTAAGTTCAGTGTAGTGTGAAACCGGCATAGATTTTGAAATCTCTGATTTCTCCCACCGCTAGTTTAGCTACATGTAAAATATTGGCTAAAACCATTCATGTACATGTAGTACACCATACGTTTTGCAGATAAAGTTGATTGGGTGCAGTTTAACTTCACGGCAAGTTGAGTCGGATCTTGTGCAAAGTTAAAACCATTCAGTCAGTTTAGCAGAACATGATTACACAAGGTCGAATTCAACTAATGGCTTAACTGGATTTTAAAATGCTTATCCGATTTTCATGTACATAATATTCACAAACCAAAGTTGATTAAAGCACAGAGAAAATACACACTTGCCTTACATAGCAAAACCAGGGTTGTAACTAAGTCATTTATTCTCAAGTCAAGTACCAAGTCTATCAAGTCAATTGCTGAACATCGTAAATGTAAACTCAAATGATAAATGACTACGCATAGGCCGGCACCATACACTGTACACAAACTTCAAAAAGAACCTGGCATGATCTTCACAATTCTCCATGCAGTCGGCCAGAGCTGTACATGTACTGGACACCCACCTCGCTATATTTTTTTTCAACTGACATGACTGATTTTTATACATGTACATGTATTTACCCAACAGTTTTTGTTTATTTTATGTCAGCAAGTCAAATTAATTCAAGTCAAGTCGAGTAACAAATAAATGCGACTCAAGTCAGATTCGAGTCTAGAGCCCGTTTCACATGAGCGATGAAATTGTATTGATGTCACGAAAGCACCGATTTCATGCCGTGTGAAAGTGTATCCCTGTCACCAAATCGCATGGGTCCCGTGCGGTTCGGGACAGGGATTAAGACCCACCTCCAAAATTTCGCATGGATGCGACATCCGTGCGACGATTGCCAAGATTGGTTGTGTGAATGTATCGATGCGATTTTCGCTATGACAATAGCTTTTTCCCTCGTTCTGTATTCTCTGTGAAACTCTTTGCCTGGTGCATGTTTCCCTTCATCTTATGATGTTTCAAGAGGAATGTTAAATAATTCTCATCTCTTCCATCTTTGATTTCCTTTTCCTTGTATAGTGGCTTTTAGCCTTGTTTGGGGAGATCTTGCATAAAAAAGAAACGAGCACAAATTTGTGCAGGAGCCGCGTCGTTGGCGACTTGTGTGTGTGACAGTTTCGTCAAGGAAATCTGTCACGTGACTAAAAGAATTTGGCACAAGAAGAAGAACAATGAGAAGCACTTATAGTGCCCCCATCTGTGATGCGACGTGGCTAAAACAAAAAGTGAAACTGCCTTTGCGCAGTTTGCTGTTGCTCTACACATGGAGGAAGGAAACACTACAATTAACATGGCTTTTGTAAACACAAATTTAGTTTTGATTGGTCAGTTGCTTGCTGCATAACGAGATTTTTGTACAACAGTAGATTCTCTTTAAATAGAAAGCATTTTATTGGTGTTGCTGTTTGTACAGCAAATATGTAATATATAATTTTTACATAGTGCATGTAAATTTACATCCTCTTTGTATAAATTGACGCTAAAACAAGAAAAGTACAGGTGGGGACACAGGTACATGTAGGTCACAGTACCATAATTTTACGTCCAAAATCCGTTAAAACTGAAATATGTTGATTGTTTTTAAAAGGGGAAACCCGTTACTTTTACGGAATTTTTGTACAGTGCGGGAAAAATCACTGATTTTCATAATTCATAGCCGCGTATTACCAGCGATACAAGTGTTTTGCCTCTGACCCACGCATGCAAACACTGCAAAATCAGGAACAATCGCAACCAGATCGTGTTGTATCGTGTGAAAGCCTGGGATGAAATGATCGCAGGCATCCTTGGGCGTCAGACACCCGACGCCAATCATGGCAGATGTGTGTTTCCAGCGCTCTTGTGAAACCGGCTCTAGTCAGTAAATTCATCAAAGTAGAGTTGTCCCAAATTACTGCTATTAGCCTGCTATATTTTCATCCTGCTCTTATGTTACAATTTGGTCAGTGTTTACCCGCAAATTAAATTGAGCAGAAATTGTATATTTCTTAAGATTTATTATCATGGAATACTGCCTCGGTGGATTCGGAAAAGGCAACGAGGAAATAAAGTCAGCCCGTCTTGTCCATAATCTTATAGCTGTCATTGCATCAGCAAACAGCCGTCGTATAGCAATCCCCGAGGGGGTGCGCGCATGCACCTAGTCTAGGTTCCAAGACGTTCTTAGCGGTGCGACGTATAGCGCGCGCAGCCGGCCGACAGCGCCCTCTCGCTACACATACACACGCCAAGGCGTGTGTTTGTGTGTAGCTAGAGGGCGCTGCCGTGCGCGCTGTACGTCGCACCGCGCTAAGGACGTCTTGGAACCAAGACTAGCATGCACCCCGCGACAACCTGTTTATGCCGGCGACTATTTCGTGAAGAATTCCCTACCCCATGACGCGCGTGCAACCTCGAATCAATATACTACACATGCTACATGTATCTACACACGAACACGTACCGCGACCGTTTTACCACACACGAAACAGTCGCCGGCATAAACAGGTTGTCGCGCGGTGCATGCGGGCGCTGCGCATCAGGGTGACGTACGTCGAGGAGTCACTATTTGAACTCCAAAAAAGCGAAAAGACATGTTTTGCGGGGGTCTCTGGGAATTAAACGGTAAAATTTCACTTTTTATTTGGATGTTAAGTAAACCTTGGTACATTCATCTGATCATGGAACTCCACTTGTTCAGGTGGTGGCGTATCTAGTATTTTGGTGGCCGTTGTAAGGTTGAATTTTGAAGTTTGTGTTTGGATTGAATTTTTGGCCATTCTCTATCGCACAATCAATCGACTTGGACCCTACTATATCGCCAGATCATGTCCAAATGTTAAAAAAGGCGATATGAAGGGTCCAAGTTACTCGGACTAGTAAAACCTGTGATCGGCAATATCTAAACCCACCCTTGCGAACCCTATGGAAGTCCGTACAGCTCTAAATGGCAAATCTCACATGTCATGAGCCTAGAGCTGGAATTTTCAAGCTAATACTGAGCCATGACATGTTGTGGGTCAAAATCAGTCAAGGTGATTGTTTTTTACCCTCCTGCCATAGTACAAAACCACATAATCTGATCATGTCTGTGTAAAAGTATAGCATTAGCCATGTTAGGACTGGAAGGACATTTTGACTGATTTTGACCTTTTAAATAGTACTAGTAGGCCTAGGACTAGGAGGGTTGGGAAAATAAGTGATGGCCGGATGGATATGGAACTCTTTTCCACAACACAACACAACACAACACAACACAACACAACACAACACAACACAACATAACATAAAAAAAACAGAAAATTTTCCGTACATTTACCCATAACAGAGAAGCCAGAGCAGGTACATTGCATACATGTAGTGCTAGTGGTTGGAGTGCATGCCATGGTGGTATACAGCCATGATGATAGGCATACCGTCCACGCGACCCGAACAACCACCGCATGCACTCTCAAAGATCACGCGTGGGAAAGAAAGATCGGACGCTGAATTGAAAAAGTAAAACAAGAAGTTGCTCATGGGGAAGGGCGCCCTCATACCTTTGGTAGGTAAAACTTGCGACCAACCGAAGTAAAGAAAAAACAAAGACTTGGTGCTCCGCACTGAAATAAGTGAAATAAATGACACATCCAACAAAATTTGGCAAGGATTGGTCTGAACATTACATACTTAATGTTTCGCCCTCCTTTTTTTTTTTTTTTTTCATTCGTTATTTATTTATTTATTCATTAATTCTGAATGTCTTGGCACAAAACTATATTATTTCTCAGAGAAATTGATCACTAAAAAGAATTTCAAAATAAAAAATAATTGTTTTGTTATTTACTGTAATATCTATTTACTGCAATGTTAATTCACCTTCAATGAATGTTTTAAAAATCATATTACTGGGTGTGCATCTTACTTTGTTACTGACCATTAATTTTGAAGTAGCAGTTGTGAGTTTTACTACACTGTTAAAACGCTGTTTAAACTTTTTAAACAACCCGGGTTGTTCATGTGCCCTGCTTAAACAACCAATAAAGTTGTTTAAGCACAGGGCACATGAACAACCTGGTTGTTTAACTTGTTTAAACAACTTTTTAAACAGCGTTTTAACAGTGTAGTGAAACCATTGACAGAAATTAACACTTCTTGATTGGAGCAGTCTGACTTCATTTATTTTTCAGATGCTTCATTGCGCTTCAATAAATCGTTCTAGTACAACATGACTCAGACTGTATAATTAAACAACTCAATTACGGATACTTCCCGTTAAAAAAAATGTTTTTCTTTCTTTTACATTACAAAAAATCCACACATAAGGAATGAATAAAATCTTATACCTGTCAACTTAAAACCAATAACTCAACATTTCAATCTGGTTTTCACATGAGAAAAACTGCATATTGGGCCCGTCTCATCGCCTCACTTAATTATTATTATTATTATTATTATTACATTTCTTTACCCAGGGTGTGCCCAAACAGTTTAAAACAGGTTTCTATTGGGGCCCTGCATATTATTAGTTAAAACTGAATATTTACACATTCATACAAAATATTTAAACAAATACAATAATGTTTACACAAATAGATCTATTATCGGTTAACTTTTCAACTCTCCAGAAGCCTATTGCTGATTTACGGGATGGGCGAAAAACCCGCGAAAAAAACCTTTTCGGGTGAAAAACAAGGGGAAATTCCCATCCGGCTCCAAAGTATTTTGGCAACCAAGTGTATAACTCTTCAAAGTAAATAAAGAAACTGGCAGGAGCGGGATTCGAACCTTCGACCTCCGGGTTACCGTACCGGCGCTCTACCAACTGAGCTATCTTGCCCTATGTTGGCGGACTCCTAAATTGTCAGTATCTTTGTTCGGGTGGGCGTTTATAACTCCGCAGATCAGCGTAAATGACAGAAATATCACTGATAGATGGCTTTACGTAGCTCCGATTTAAATGTAAGGAGTTTATGGTTCTTATTTGTTCAGGCAGATTATTCCATATACTGGCACCACTCACAGCGAAACTTGTCACGTAGCATTCCTTTTTGGCGAAAGGAACTTTCAGTGCCATGGGTCGATTGTCGTGTTTCACGAATCACTGTAAGTGGTGTGAACAGATTTGTCATGTACAAAGGAGTCATTTTGTTAAGGCTTTTGAAAACAAGGATAGCCTTTTTGGACTGAACTCTTTCATTAAAAGGAATCCAATTTAGTCTGGCAAACATATATCCGCCACTGGGACCAACAATACTTCTGACAACCCAGAATTGCTGCAAAGATCACTTCCCTCGGTGAATCACTATACAACCAAGATCAGTAACAATCTTGTCGATTATACATCTCAAAAACCAAACAGTGCCAAAACGCAAGAAGGTACACACAAAAAATTTAACGCGCAACAGACGCACCAATTCTGAGTAAATTTTACTCCAGACTGACACACCGTGAAATGTGTAAATGCGACTTATACTTACTTAAAGAGTAAACACTTGGAGTTCAGAATGACCCACCATGCGAGCAAAATGTACAAATACTCACTAAAATTGAACTTACTCATTTGACTCCAGAACGACACACCAACGAGTAAATGTGTACATTTACTCACCACAAGGGGACACATGAAATGAGTAAAATGTACAAATACTCACTGACACTTGACACATCAGACGAGTGACAACTTGGACACATATGACACGCCGTACGAGTAAATTTCCGTTAAAAATTGACACACATTGTGTGTATTTATTGTATTATTCAAACCGCAAAAGTGGGTAACTTCAAACACTAAGTTAGTTAGTTAACACGCTTTAATGCGTAAAATGGGGAAATAATTACTCACGAAATGAGTTAACACTACGCAAGAAGGTGAGTTCCTTTACATTCTTAGAAAGTCATTTGACACACCATTGATACAGCTACTGGGTAGACTGGTCCAATAATTACTCACTAAATGAGTTACCCTATGCAAAATTGTGAGTTCTTTTACATTCTAAGCAAGTCATTTCAAACAATATTTTATACAGCTACTGGTAGAATGGGTCTGTAATTACTCACTAAATGAGTTAAACTATGCGAAAAAGTGAGTTCCTTTACATTCTAAGCATGCCACTCAAAACAATAATTATATACAGCTATACTGGGCAGAATGGGTCGGAAATTATCCACTAAATGAGTTTAAACTATGCAAGGTTCCTTTACATTCTAAGCAAGTGACTCAAAACAATTTGTATACAGCTACTGAGTAGAATGGGTCGGTAATGGATCACTAAATCAGTTTAAACTATGCAAGAAGGTGCGTTCTTTTACATTCCTGGCAAGTCACTCAACACAATATTTATACAACTGCTAGCAGAATGGGTTGTACCCACTAAATGAGTTCAAACTATGCAAGAAGGTGAGTTCTTTTACATTCTAAGCAAGTAACTTAAAACAATATTTATACAGCTACTGGGCAGAATGGGTTGGTAATTACTCACTAAATGAGTTTAAACTATGCAAGAAGGTGAGTTACTTTACGTTCCTAATGTATATAAGCCACATCGAAAACAAAGTAGCATGTCACGAGACATATGTACCATGGCCTCCACGACACCAGTGACCTCAACAGCTTTGATGACCGACTCTGCAGATATCACAAATCATGTTGCTTGGAGATGATGTCCTCCTCAGTGTGTGAAATGTGCGGCTCAACCAGGGATGATCCTTCCTAAAAAATAGTTTGTAATAAAAAAAGTAATTAACTAATTGTTCATCTTCAACTTCCATAGTGTTTGTACAACAAAAACCCCGTACCTACCAGGGAACGCATTCTTTAAGAATTTTGAAAAAGTAAAAAAATGACTAAGTTCCCTGCATATTTTGTGAGTTTCTTGCATCATGCTTGACACAATAGGCCTAATTAGGTTAATGATGAGACAGCTATAAAAGGTTTATAAAAAAAACCTGATTTGATTGTATAGAGGAGGGAAGCCTTTGTAAACGTAGCTCCTTGTGTTTGCTTCATGTACAGAACGTGTAGGCCTATGCCATCCACATTAAAACTGGATCATACAATACATTTAGATTCCCAAAACAAATATGTTACTATTGATTGTAACCTCTTACAGAAACAAAACGTAAGCAACTGGAATATAACAAACCTGCTCACCGTGACAAATCAGTTGACTCCTCCCTTTCTTGATGAAGAAAGCTGGCAAAAGCAGCATTGCTCCCTGCAGTCTCCGTCTAATTCTGTTGGAAAGAGTTATGATGTTGAATGATTAAATGTATACGACAAAAATAGAGGTATCCTAAATTACACTTTTACCCAGCTTAAGAGTGAGTAAAGTTGGCATGTTTTTATTTTGCCTGTTTCAGCACTCAATGTCTAGCGTTAGTACTGTAACGTTATTCTGACCCGACAGAGGCTACATCGTGGCTTTCATGGCGGCAGTCATGCTGGCACAAAGTATCCATCTTTCCGCTTCGCTGTGATTTGCATTTTATTGAGAAAAGAATATGCAGCAGTTGGCCTACTACGACTAGATCGTGTCTATTATTACATACGAAAAAAGGGAAGAGGTAACCGATGTGGCACATACCTTGTATTCCTTGAAAAGGTTGTATCTGCAACACACAAGAAGCGTGGTCGGCCCGATCATGCACCGCCTAAACGTTAATAACATTAAGCCAGAAGTTCACGTAACTGCGCGCAGAGCAAGAGGCACACAATATATACTCTGACTATTTTCAAGGCGCACGGAGTGTCATAGCATAAGGCCAAAGGGATACGTTCTGATTGCTATAGATTGGTAGACTTGATAAAAGACTAGTGTATTCTGTCACAGAGCCAGCGCGCGGGTTGCCGTGGTAGTTTTGGCATCAATCCAAATACTGCTGTATTATAATTGGTCAAAAGTTTTATTGGCGCGGTTATCAAAACTCTGCTCATGCGTAAAATGACGCGTCTTCTAAGTACGAAAGGTACGATCATTGATCGTCAAAAATAGATTTACACACGGCCATGTTTCATGACTCGTATAATTAGTCAACCACAATTTGACTATGTAAATGCATAACATTAGGGATAGCTTACCCACCGCTGTGTATACATGTTACGACGCACTCATGAGTCACAATGGCGCACACGCATGTACAAGTCATGTAACTCACACGTCTGAGTTAGGCATATAGCAAAAAGTGATTTATGCAGTTTCCATCAAACAACTCATACGAAGGGTACGATAATTAACCGTCGAAAATCAACTTACACATGGGCGTGTTTCATGACTCGTGTAATAGGTCGGCCACAGTTTGACTCTGCAAATGCATCAAAATTAGTGATGGTTTACCCACGCTACGCCTTAATTGACTCATGCACTATGTTTAACATGTTACAACACACTCGTGAGTCAGAAGGGCTCATACGCATTTACAAGTCGTGTAACTCACACGTCTGAGTAAACTAGCATTTGACACAACAATGCGGGAATCTAAACACATTGCGTGAGTAATAATTGCTTTTAAATACGCACTTAATGTGCAAACAGATGTCACGTCAAGTTGTAAATAGACAGCTATGCACACTCTTGCATAAAACGACACACCGCCAGTGCATCTTCCAACCATTTACTCAGGTTTATCTGAGTAAGTAGCACAGTTTACGCACCATACCCATGGACGAATTTTTGTGTGTAGATGCATGACTCTAATAATCTGCTTAAGTCAACAGCAAGACAAAATAACTGGGGCTTAATTGACAATGGAAACATTTTAACCCAAATCACCTTCGGACGACGTGCATCTCAACTCGATAGGAGTGCGTCTGTACTTGCCATGAACATTATCAAACACGTCGCAGGACCACATAAATAAGACCACTGCTAGCAGCGCAGCATCACACACCAGAGGACCCCTTTCGGCAAGACCTTGTACTCTGATGTCGTGAAGGAGCGGACTGCAGCGGATCGTGTGTGATGTTCCGACGGGTTTTCAGATGGCAAATCGGTATACCCATACCCGCATCCAACCCATCTCCGTCAGCCACTAACCCAGACACACTGTACTAACGAGGCCAGGAATGCAACAAATACCTAAAAACGGTCAGAGAGCTGCTCAATCCACAAGGCAAAAATCTATAGACTTAACAGACGGCGTTATCTACAACCGAAGCTCCGGGGGATTCTCATTCGCCCATCTTAATGTTAGAAGTTTATTAAACAAATTTAACCAATTTAAAATTGTAATGTCTACAAATCCATTCGATATCATTTGTCTCAATGAAACTTTCTGCGATGCCTCAATCTCCGATGATGAAATCACATTACCAAAATAGTACATTGTAAGAAAAAACGGGAACCAGCATGGTGGTGGTGGGGTTGCCAAATTACGTCCGAAACAACTTAACTTTCACTCGTCGTGAGGATCTTGAAACAGATGATGCGGTCGAGTGCATTTGGGTTGAAATTAAGTGTAAACAAAGACAGCATGTGCTTATTAGTTCTATTTATAGGCCACCTTCAAGCTCTGTTGAATTTATTGATAAACTAAGTGATATTATTAATAAGGCCTTCTGTGAATGTAAAGAAATTATTGCAGCTGGGGACTTTATTTATGATGTTTCAGTTGAAGATGATATTGGTTTTCCCAGACGATTTCGGAAAATGTGCACATTAATTTGTAAAAGATGCATTCGTTTTCGTGCGAAATAAAATAAACGTTCACAATCCCGTTTTCTATTTAGCAATTGATAATTCTATTTAAATAGAGGTGCAATCAGACGTAAAAAATCAGCGTACGATTCCCGAATGTGCAGTGCACTGAATTAGTAATTGATAATTCATTTTAGCGCGAATTCGAATGCACATCCGCAATTAGTTGAGTATCTATGGGGGACCCCCCCATGTAATTCTATTTAAATAGAGGTGCAATCAGACGTAAAAAATCAGCGTACGATTCCCGAATGTGCAGTGCACTGAATTAGTAATTGATAATTCATTTTAGCGCGAATTCGAATGCACATCCGCAATTAGTTGAGTATCTATGGGGGACCCCCCGTGCACCACCCCCCCCCCCCCCCCCCCAGAACTAATCCACACCAACTTTTTCTGGTGTGTTTTAAGGTCCTTAAACACATTTGGGATGTTAACAGTGAAAAAAACCCGATGCTCTGGCGATATCCAAGATGGCGGCCAATATGGCCGCCAAAAATGGTCAAAATTGGGAAAAGTCATATATCAGCCAAAAAAAATGATAAAAGCACAAATAAAATTGTTAGATATACGTTTTTGACCCTTACAAATTCATTTCTGGTATTCTCGTTTTGCTATCATGCTTCAAATTCAAGATGGCGGCCAATATGGCCAGCAAAAGTGGTCAAATTTGAGAAAAATCGTATTTATCAGCCAAAAATTATGATAATGGCATGAATGAAATGATTTGATATATGTTTTTACCCTTACAAAATACTTTCAAGTATTCTTTTATTTTGCTATCATGTACCAAATTCAAGATGGCGGCCAATATGGATGCCAAAAAGTGTCAAATTTGAGAAAAGTCATATATTGGCCAAAAAGGTAAGTGATAAGTATAAGTAAAATGATTTGTAAACATGTTTCAAATTCAAGATTGCGGTCAAAAATCAAAATGACCAAAGAAATACAAAATACATGTATCAGCAATATATTAAAATAACCATGAGCACTCACTTGCAATTGTGAAAGAGAAAATAATACATATACCAATTCTTTAATATCTGGAGGTATCTCACAAAAAGGCTAAAGTAAATCTATAGACATTTTATATAGCGATTGTCAACCGCTTTAACACACACACACTCACACATTCATGTAAACGGGTGCAATCGTGGACCTCCCATTGTTCCTCTTTTGTTTATACTCTAACTTTTTCGGAAGACCTCCCATTGGTTTTGTACACGATTTTCAATCGTGGACGTTCAGTCAAACGTGGACCCCTTTGTCTACGCCCGAATTCTTTTGTCCTAGGTCCACGATTGCCGGCATATACAAACTCACTTGGTACTGTAAGACAAATTAATATACATTTTGTACCCATGTAATTTACATGTGGAGGTATCTCGAATAAGGGCAAAAGTATTTGACATTTTATATAGCGATTGTCCACTGCTTTAACACACTCTTGGCATTGTGAAAGATAAAATAATAAACCCATTCTGTAATACATCTGGAGCTATCTCAAATAGAGGCAAACTTAAACCTAAGGTAACTGGTTTGCGGTAGAACCATGTATTAAATCTCTTTTGTGAGTTTGTGTTCTGAAAAGAACCGGAGGGAACCCATCAACGTTACGGACAGTATGCTCTGCCCGTCGTCAGGAGACTAAGGGATTCCAACGGTGAAGCGGGCTTATATGGTGTCTAGAAGCGATTAAGCGTGAGAAGGATGCAAACTCCTGCAGGGCTTGGGGATGCTGGATGATCATTGAGGCGTGTCATTCTGAAGGAAGGGTGCGAAGGGGGAGGTTGCCAAGGGTATATGGGACCCATAGGCTGGAGAACTACATGTAAGTTATCCTAGGGTATAGGAGACCCATTGGACTGGGAGGTAAGGATGGGGCCCCAGATGTCGCTGATGGAGAAACCGATGTCTTGGGGAACCGTGTTGTGCTTGAAGATTTCAATGGCTTCTCTGATGCGGCAGGGGTACCAGCGTTCGATGCTGGTGATGAGTTCGGCCTGGCTCCAGTTGATCTGATGGTCTTCGGTGTGGGAGTGTTTGACTATGGATGATTTCTCATAGTCTCCTTTTCTGCCATGGGCTTTGTGTTCATTGAGTCTGGTGGGGAGGTCCCTGCCAGTCTCGCCGATGTACACTTTGCCACATTGGCAGGGGATCTTGTACACTCCTGGCCTGCGCTCTGGGTCTGACCGGTCCTTGTGCGAAGTCAGCAGATTCTGGATCTTTATGGGGGCTGTGTGGTAGACTCGAATCCCATGCTTGTGGGGGATGCGCTGGATTTGATGTGAAGTACTGCCTAAGTAGGGGAGAGTAACAGGACTATAGGGACCCTAACTAGTTGGCTTTGGGTACAGGCGACCCTTTGGCCGGGGGTGGATCTGGGGTATTGTGTCTTGACTTGGCTGGGCTTGTATCCGTTGCGTTGCAGTGCTGTGGTGACGTGATGGAGTTCCTGGGTTTGATGTTCCTTGTCGCAGACGTTGTATGCCCTGCGGACGAGGGCCCAGTTGATGGAAGTCTTGATCTTGGGGTGATGGAAGGAACTGCTGTGGAGGTATCTGTCGGTTTGGGTGGGTTTGCGGTAGACACTGCGGGTAAGACTGCCGTCCTGCTTTCTGGACACCTCAACATCAAGAAATGAGATGTTGCCATCTCTTTCTTGTTCCATGGTGAACTGGATGCTGCTGTGAAGCCCGTTGAGGTGTTCCAAGAAAAGCCAAAGGTTATACTTTCCGTGCTGCCAGATGATAAAGGTGTCAATGTACAGGAGCCAAACCCTAGGTCTGTGATCTGCTGTGGCGATGGCGATCTGCTGTGGCGATGGCGGTCTGTTCAAACTGAGAGATGTTGCCGGAACGCTGGAGAGAAAGACGCTTGCCTTGCAGCCTCCTCTCGATGGATGGTGTAGGGTCTTTTAATTCTTTTAATTTATTACGGTAATTTTGACCACAATCTTGAATTTTAAACATGTTTACAAATCAGAAAAAGCCAGATATGAGTTTAAAATGACTTTCAAATAGGCCTACATAATGTCAACTTTTACTTACACTCATCACTTACCTTTTTGGCCAATATATGACTTTTCTCAAATTTGACATTTTTTGGCATCCATATTGGCCGCCATTTTGAATTTGGTGAATGGTAGCAAAATAAAAGAATACTTGAAAGTATTTTGTAAGGGTAAAAACATATATCAAATCATTTAATTTATGCCTTTATCATAATTGTTTGCTGATATATACGATTTTTCTTAAATTTTACCACTTTTGATGGCCATATTGGCCGCCATCTTGAATTTGAAGCCTGATAGCAAAACAAGAATACCAGAAATGAATTTGTAAGGGTCAAAAACATATATCTAACATTAAAAAAAAGTTTTTATCATATTTTTTGGCTGATATATGACTTTCCCCAATTTTGACCATTTTTGTTTCACTGTTAACATCCCAAATGTGTTTTAGGACCTTAAAACGCACCAGAAAAGGTTGGTGTGGATTAGTTCTGGGGGGGGGGGGGGGGGGGGGGGGTGCACGGGGGGTCCCCCATAGATACTCCGCTAAAACCTGTTTTCCTTTTAATTTATCACCAATCTATTTTGCTAAATGTGCAGCCGATTTCCCGCGTAGTGGCTTTTTTATTTTTTATTTTAATGCATCCCTGCTCAAGCATTGCAATTCATTGATTTCTTAACAAAAGTAACATATGGGAAACTGAACCAGGTGGTCTTATAGTCTTTTGAAACATACCAAAAAATAAGCTGAAGAAAATCGTTCTTTCTTTGCTCAGCATTTGCCACGGTCGCATCATATAGCCAAATTTCACAGTTGACATACCGGTAGGCCTCCTAAAATATCCAATAATGGTAGACAATCGAACTGATAAAATGAGAGAGAACTCTAAGAAATACAGAAAGACATGAAAATACATTTAAGACAAAGAACCATCAACAATACAAAAAAGAACAAACACATTAATGATCAATTAGGTCCACAATACATTGATTAATTAATTAATTAATCAATTAAAGTTGTATCATGATTTGTATAGGCCTATATACTTTATTTAAATTGGATGCAGAATTTGCGAATTTAAATTGTAACAAATGAAAACGAATATTCAATTCAGGCCGTGCCACAATGACAAATCGATTTGCTGCGAAATAGATTGCACATTCTTAATAATCGGCCACGCATACGTCAAACTGAAAGCCTAATCACGTATTTGTAATCGCTTAAATGAAACGTTATGCACATTCATTTATTTGAATCATACAAAATGAAATCGAATGCTATTTTTTGCGAAAATGAAACCCGGATATAGGCCTACGTCGTTCTCAAAATCAGCGCGAAATTGAATTCAAGTTTTACAAACATTTATGCACATTTTGCGAAATCGTCCGGGAAAACCTAGCGTATATGGCTGAGAAGGGCAAAATTGCCAGACAATGGATTTTGGGTTTTCACGAAGAGACAAATGACACTTTGTGGGGCAAAACGGGACATTTATCGCTTCTGAGTTTTCACGAAGAGACAAATTTATTAATCAATTAATAACTCTGTAATTAATTGACATCGCTCAGCTGCCAATGACTTGTGAAAGACCGAGAACTGAACTTTAACATAGTGTCAACAATGAATCAACATGTGGTCTAAATGCAGGTAATATCTTCAATTTAAAAAGTGAGCAGCTTAAAACCTGATTTTCTTGTAACTTTAGTTTAGTGCGGAGAGGTAAAATTCGTCTGTTCGTGAAAACTGTGACGAAATAGACAATGATGCATTTATAAACGACCTCCTTAAAATGCACTATAGCAAGATGTTCTGGACTCTTCAGGCGCGGATCCAGGGGGAGGGGGGCCGAAATTCCCCCCCCCCCCCACTCTTTGCCATTTTTTTTTCTTTTCTTTTTTCTTTTACTTGTAGGGGCCTATACGCCTTGCAAATACAGGTCTTATTTTGCCTATGGGTGAGAACAAAACAAAGAGGTTAAATGGCGCTACCAACAGTGAGAAAGTGTATCAGCCCCCTCCCCCCCCCCCCCCCTCCCCCCTTGTAATTTTTTTCGCAGGCGGAACATTTTGGGAGTCACTTTTTTGGGCAAATTTCAGAAGCCCCCCCCCCCTTGCAAAAATTCCTGGATCCGCCCCTGTTCTTATGATGTTGATGAAACATGGTGCAAATGGCACTCCATATTTTTGAGTATTATTAACTTTTATATGCGCCAATCAAAACGATTGCGAAATTCTTAAACTTATGAGACAACGGGATCGTACACACAAAATCGCAAAACGCTCAGGCTTACAAATTCATTGGGACTCTTACAAAAAGCTGCGGAACAATGTAACTAATAAAATCTGCACTAAGAAGAGTCAATACTATACATCAGCAGCCATTAGGGGGGGGGGGGGGGGGGGGGGGGGGTGGGTATCTTATATGCACTAAATTAGACGGATGCGTACCGGTGTTACAAAATCAGCTCTTCCAAAGAAACTTATTACTTCCAAAGCTGTGGGATGGAAACATACACCCGTGGCTTTTGTTCTGTTTCGAACACGTACATTTGGATCGGGAAGTGCACTAGTCCAATGTAAGAAGATTCCACTAACGGTCATCATGGTATACGATTTCTACAAGCCCGCTTCTATCTTTGGTTTTTATGTACGGGGAGAGCGCGAACGCAGTCCCCACTATCAGAAATTGTACTCCCGAATTCCCAACATTAGAGGGAATCGCAAAGGTCAACCAAACCGGATTGTGCAATGGTCAGGCCTCGCCTTGGGAAAACTGCCTGCCTGATCACAGTGTCTCCTGAGCCAGGTAAGTATGAATTTTACAAGCACAATTTTACGTAGTGTTATACGACGGTTTTCGTTTTAACTATGGTGTTTAAAATAGTCTGCTCTTCGCTCTGTAACTAGCGTTTTGTCATATATATTGCGCATGCGTCAGCTAATTTCATATGCAAATTTGCGGAACCGTTATAATTATGCGTACGTACGTGCGTACGTACGTACGTACGTACGTGTTGCACTACACATGCCGTATATCGGGCGGCTGCCCTCGCATTGCGCTTTGCCTAGACTTGATTTCAAGTCCGAGATCGCAGTTATTTTTTTGTATCTGCATCAGCCACGCTAAACGTCTTTACCCATATTGATTATCACAAATTAACTCGCGATCTCGGACTTGACCCTTACGTGCATATGGATATTCATGTATTCATAACTAAATGTATAATAAACGGGACCATAGTGATGGCCAATCAGAAGGACACACAACCGTGTAGGCCGCGCCATTACCAATAGGTTACAATACAGTGTTCTGTTACACTGTTCAGTGATACTTGGCACAGTGAAGCTTCTATCGGTTCGTCGGATTAGTGGAATCGTCCAGTAATTCTCCTGGTTTGAATATTCGTGTTATAGAAGGCTTTTGGCGATTTCGACCAATCAGCTTGTTCCGTCCACTTTTGGACTAATTCGCCATAGCGTGTGTACAAACCGATGAACGAAATTCCCAAGTCTGTGATCTTGAGCGAAGGTTATCTCACAAGAGGACGCAAAAGGGCGCTATTTCCGGCACTACTGTATTGGCTATCAGGCCGACAAAAACCACGATCACAGACTTAAAACCAAGTCTATATTCTAAAAGTGGCCTAACAAGTGTAAGATATAACCTTTCCTTGACGTTTTTAGAGCTCATGTAAACATTTCGTTTGATGAAGTTGAGGACTCTTACTGCCTTAGTAACAGCATGGTGCGTCTGATTTTCCCATCCCAAATTATCTTGGATTTTTATCCCCAAATACGTGAATTCCTTAGTTGCTTCAAGACTCAAACCATCCATCTCATAAGAAGGTTTCTCAGGGTTTCGTTTACAAGAAACTCGCATCGTTTTACATTTGTCAGCATTAAATCGCATACCCCAAGTAGTAGCCCATCCAATGAGGCTTGCAGCAATTTCTCATCTTCATTGGAGTTAATCTGATATATGAGGCAGTCATTGGCAAATAGCCTGATTACATCCCTCACAGTAGTCTTGGTTCAAGACGTTGTTACGTATATACGCGATAACCGGCCGCCGCGAGAGGGTGTTATCACGACAAACTATTAATAGCCACGAACCGCCAGTAACAACGTCTTGGGAATTTCAGCCCTACCAAACAATCTAAATAGCACGGACCTGTACCTTTATCTTCATACAAACACTCGCGCGGTAGTAGTCGGGGGGTTAGATCTATGTCCTAACACAGTCCCGGCCTGTGGCACACCACTAAGAACTTTATGTCAGCTGGAAAATTCACCGTTGACAACAACTCTCTGCAGCGGGTTGGAATACCTGATGATGACGTTGCTTGGAAAATAGAATAAATATATTTTAAAGGGCAAGTAAAACGCCGAGTAAACTTTTGACTTTTTGGACTTTTCTGATAGTATAATATCCTTTTAATTGATGGAGAATAGTTGCAGACGAGAGGGATTTTTTTAATTAAAAAAAGGGTTGTTATTCTGAACCATTAATCCTGTTTCGCGAAAGCTCATTATGTAAATGTTGTACATGACCCTGTGACGTAGCCTACACGTGTAGAGTCGGTTGATACTAGAAAAACACTATATCGCGTATATCGCACTGCACGTTCGTACGTGGAGTTGATGCTGCTGGAAAATGTTTTGTCGTCATAACTCCTCCGCTTTCCGGTTTATTTTGTCTAATTTTGATATTATTTCAGTAGTTGGGGGCTGCACGAGGAACAGCGACAAAAATCCTAACCTAACCTTCGTGAGATTCCCAGTGCTGAATGGAGTTCAAAGGCGACAATACAAGTTCTGATTTCTGGTTGTCGAAATGGTCGAAAATATGCGCAGAACATCCCGCCAAAGACTGTATTGGTGATAGTGTTAGTATGAAATCCCAGCTGGGTTTGAAGGCACAATTTCGTTTGAAGGCTGGAGCCATTCCAACTCAAGGCACCAAGCATTCCAACCCCGGACTCACGCGCCCTAGACCACGGCGACGTTCCCTGCGGTTGGCAGCTCAAGCAGCCAGAGCCCCGTCTTCCCTATTGTCCACGCTCGCTTGACTCAACATGCCAGGGGGCAGCCACGCACCGTAAATAGCATGATGCACGATATGAGGGGCAGAGGGAACCCCCTATTTTGTGTTGGTCATTGTGTTCCTGGAATCTCGGAAACATTCTTTTCAGAGGACTAGGGGGAGGGGGATGTGTAACAATAGTCTGGAGAGTGTATAGGGTATAGGGACAAAAGGGGGGTACCCCTCTGCCCCATATCGTGCTGGGTAGAGTAATTGAGTCTGGTACCTTATAACAGAAGTTGTGTATATAGCTCTAAAAAGGTGTGAGTCCTATGAGGGCTGCATAAGCAAAGTCGCTAGACTAATGTATAGTATCAGCTCACACACAACTCACCGCGCAGGTCCCAATAAAAGCCAAATGCAAACAAAGGAAAGTATGACTCCTAACTAACTACAGCAAGAACAAGCCTACAACCCCTATTCAAAATGTGTCTCGCAAAGATGTCAACACTTTAAAATATATTTACCATGGTGTTACACCCGAACCATGTGCAAAAAGCACAGCAAGTAATACTAGCCATAGAAAAAGAAACACGTGCAGACTCTGCTTAAAACAATGTCGTGTAATACAGTGATGTCATATGTTTCTACAAGTATACGTCATCACTCGCGCAATGCGGCACGCAGTTGATCCCGGCCTTTTCTGAAACGAGTCAAAGTGACTCACAAGGCAAAGGCTAAAACACTTCTTTTTTTCAGACTCATAAAACTTCCTTAGTTTTGGGGAGGCATAAACTATCAGAAAAGTCCATAAAGTCAAAATTTTAATCGGCGTTTTACTTGCCCTTAATTGTCAATTGCATTTTGAGCGCCTGAATTACTTAAAGGAAACATGATTTAGGATGTATTTTGCATTATTCCTGCTTAAAACAATAAAGTATTATCTTGACAATGATATTTTGTGTCCAGAGACAACTATTTTCCAGATTAAATATGAGAAAACAATTCTTGAAAATGTTTGTCCAAGCTACTCCGCCCCCTGAGTGGGACCCTCATTAACAGAAGTGTGTGACGTAGACCGAGGCACATAACAGATTCTGCTCGAGCCGGCCCCATTCATCACGCGTATGCATTGAGTGTACATTCTTCGTCCAAAATCTTAGCAAAATATAGCGTTTTTCGGCCATGCAGACAAGGTGTGGCTGTTGGGTGCAGCAAAACAACGAAGGCTGGAGTAAGCTTCATTTATTTCCAACTGATGCGAAATATCGGAGAATTTGGACGGCGAAAGTGAAGGTGACAAGAGTGTTATGTAGTTTCGATACTGGTATTTTCAAATCATGGGATGACCATTAAAAATATGCTCAAGTCCACTGCCATCCCAACAAAGTTCCCAGATGTGATTAAGGTACAGGCGAAAGCAGTTAAACGGCCCATTCCCCGAGGAGCCTTCGCTAAAAGGGAGAAAATCAGGGTAAGTTCGATGTTAGTTGTTGCAACTTACGAAATTGCAAGTGTAGACCTAGTGTACGTGTCCAGTCGATCCATGAATCTCGGTGCTTCGGTCTACGTCAC
This sequence comes from Hippasteria phrygiana, assembly GCA_037893225.1. Classification (NCBI taxonomy): domain Eukaryota; kingdom Metazoa; phylum Echinodermata; class Asteroidea; order Valvatida; family Goniasteridae; genus Hippasteria; species Hippasteria phrygiana. Next base: position 2,355,254 of record JAZGUH010000564.1, on the reverse strand, counting down.
GAACAGCGCCCTCAATTTGAGTGTCAACAAATTCCAAAAAGAGGGGGGGGGGGGAGTAAATTTTTGGGCGGCAAATAATCACAATAAAACTTAACTTGAACCAGTTTGGCTTTTAATTCACATTTAATACATAAAAATAAATTTATTTATGAAATAAAATGTGATCCGGCCAGTTTGAGAAGCATGTTTCCTTTAAACTAAACAGGCCTAACGGGGGTGTACGCAACAGCTGTTTTTACTGAGTTTTTATTAATAATGATAATAATAATTATTGAACATTTTTTAAGGGGGGGGGGGGGGGCCCAAAAAAACAAAACTCGCCAGGCACAAGTTCACAGCCGGCAAGGAAATAAACACGGGGGGGGGGGGGGGGGGGGGGGGTGTTTTATCTGTATTCGCCATACGGTGTTTATATTCAAATGAGATTTGGTTTGGTCATAGAAAGCGCCGAGCTGATATTTAGGTTTGTGTTCGCATTCAAATGAAAGTAGTGCGCTGATGTTATTCAGGTTAATGTTCACATTAAAATAAGAATTGGTTTGGTCATTGAAAGCAGTGCGCTGATGACATTCACATTTAAATAAGATTTAGTTTGGTCATAGGTATTCAGGTGTGGTGTTCACATTCAAATAAGAATTGGTTTGGTCATAAACCACCCTGCTGTGTATTTAGTCATCTTGACACAGGCCGGAACCTCTTGCTTTGCCTGACCCCTCCCTCCCTCCCGCCCTATAGGCTACACATGCGGAATATTAAATTTTTGCATCTGTTATAAGTTTAAAAAGCGATATCTGTCAGAAACGAAACAAATGAAAAGACAAAAAGCACTAACGCCACCGTGAGCATCGTTTGTTTTGGCCGTTTTGGAAGTTTTCCGAAACAGCCCTTGTTTTCGTTAAGATTTTTCCCCCCAGACTTTTTGCCCATAGCATTTGTACACGTTTTCTTACTTACCGGCACTTTGGCTACTTTTATGCAGCCGATTGCCTTTAAACTTAACAGACACTTAGACCAACTGCTCAGAATGTGTGCCGAACTTTTACGTCATAATTACGTCATCACGTGATTTTTAAAAAAATTGAATTTTTAAAATCGTAACTTTCTTTTCAATATATCTAGCGAACAAAACAAGATATTTTTTAAAATAATTTTTTTTATAGCTTTGGTATGTCTCAAAAATATGCCCTAAAAAGCGAAAATTGTGTAACGTCATGATGTAAGGGTCGGTCCGATTATAAAAATGTATACATTGAATTTTTCTCTACCTAATCCCAAAATGTCATGATCGTGACTTACTCAAGTAAGAAATAACAGCCATTTGAAAATGTTTACCAAATTCAATATAACACAAAGGAATTCTGGGAAGGGCAGAAAAACCATGGCTTAAATGTGCATGCTGTTTATAGAAAGGGTTGATTTCTAGTCTTTTTTCAACGCCCATAGCATTTGTAAACGTTTTCTTTCCTACCGGCCACTTTGGCAGACATTTAGACGAACTGCTCACAATGTGTACCGAACTTTAGCGTCATGATGACGTCATCACCTGTCACGTGACGTCATCTTAAAGGGGCTTTTTCGAAGTCATATATCTACAAAAGTATAAGTCTGATAAGTTGAAACGTAATATCTAGGTATGCCACCGGGTGTTATAGATGAAAATTGACATGACGTAATAATGACGTCATCACGTCACGTGACATCATCTTAAAGGGGCAGTTGTTGAAGCCATATATCTACAAAAGACAAAAGTACAAGTTTGATAAAGTTGAAAGTAATATCTAGGTAGCTCAGTAGGTTTATAGATGAAAATTGACATGACATTATGATGACGTCATCACATGTCACGTGACGTCATCACATGTCACGTGACGTCATCTTAAAGGTTTTTTTTTCGAAGCCATACATTATATCTACAAAAGTACTACTCTTTTGAAATGTATCTATAGGCATGCCAGCAGGTGTTATATATATATGGACATTGACATGACGTCATGATGACGTCATATACGTCATCACGTGTCACGTGACGTCATCTAAAAGGTGCAATTTTCGAAGCCATATATCTACAGTAGTGCAAGTCCGATTAAGTTGAAACATGGTTTCTAGGTAACCCAGCATGAGTTAAAGGTGAACATTTATGTGACGTCATGATGATGTCATACAATGTTATAGTCATTTATAAGGTTTTGAACCTTACAGTACATGCTAATTTCGAAATTCTTTTTGTAATAGGTTTGTTTAATAGGTCATAGATACCTACATCAGTGCTGTAGTCGAGTCCACCTAATCCGGGTCCGAGTCCGAGTCCTTGGGTTCGAGTCCGAGTCCGAGTCCCTGGGGTTCGAGTTCGAGTCCGAGTCCTTGTGTCCGAGTCCTTGTGTCTGAGTCCTTGTGTCCGAGTCCGAGTCCAAGTCCTTTTGTGAATCTCAAGTACATGTACAGTGTTCTCGTTGACACCGAGACAGTACACAAATACTACACAGCATGGTCAAAAAGGGTATTTACGGTAATAAGAGGCTTAGAGAGGCTTTTAACACTTATGCGCCTATCAATTGCTTCCCCCACCCCTCCCTCCCCCGGGCTGCCCCACCCAAGATGTGGGGATTGTCACTTTTGAAGTGACCAAATCCCCACCCCTGGGGCAAAATTTTTGTGACAATCTCCGACATATATGGGTGGGGCACCCCCACATCATGGTTTTAAGATGAACAATGACAAAGGAATGCCTTTGTCAAAGCTCGTTTAAATAGCTTGTGACTGGGATTAGGACTGGAGGGCTTGTGATGGACTTGCAGGGACTTGCAGGGACTCGAATACAACTCTGGTACAAGATGCTAGGAAAACAACAAAAAACTGCTGACCCAGCAAACACAAAACATTCTAAAAACGTTTGAGTTAGGTTCTGTATCGGTTACTTACTTACTTACTCCAAAAGAGTGAATCCCTTCTCAAACCACTCGAAAAGAGTGAAAACCACTCGAAAAAAGTGAAATTTCCACTCTTTCGAGGAGCCATATGTAGGCCAGCCCCGCAAGGGGTTGGTTTTTAACTCCTGTAAATGAGCAGACAGTTACACGTCATGAGATACAGTGGAACTGTACAGTTGTGTTTACAGATGTTTGTTGTTGTGCTGCCCATCAAGGAATATACATAATCCATAATACATTATCAGAAAATACCTGAATTGGTACCAACCACTTAAATCCGTTTCCTTTTGAAAATACAAGTAGCATAATTATGTGCAAACACTAATACAAGGTCTCCTAGTCAGTAATTTCATCAAAGTAGGGTTGTCCCACAACCAGAGTGGAGCTTCATTAAATATTCACAAGAAAAAAGGGTGTTCTTGTTCCCATAGGTTTCTACAGGGTTCAATCCAAAATGAAACAACAGGTGTTCCAAAAATTACCACTTAAGGTCAGAGGAGGGAAAAAGTTGCACACAAGTAATGTTTCCCTAGGGACACTGGCCCTCCACTCCACATTCTATTCCCTGGTCTGCAAGAAGCCAAGGTCCTTATAATGTACTGGTCAATGGTAAACTTGCTCCAATCCCACAAGCTCCAGTTACTTGACTGTAGAGTGGCACTATAAACCAATCAACAATATAAGTGGTCATAAAGTTCTCTTGTCCTAGCTGACTGGTACCTAGTCTATCTCCAGATAATTCTTAGGTGGCACTGCACTATGCATGGGCTGTTCCTTGCCCCATGTACTGAAGCATATCACACAGTGCTGCCTCTCATTATAAATACTCAAGGTTGCCCACTATTTTAAAGGACTGGCTTATTAACTCATTCCTTCCTCCATGCTTAACTGTAGAGGCTATAATATGTAGCTAGAACTAAAGTATAAAAGTTATATAACGTAAAAGTCATAATAGTAAAATACATGTAAAATCAACATTATCATATCATCAACAATTAATGTTTTGCAATTAAGTGGCTAAGGGATTGAGCGTTCTCATCAACACTTATTCTGGAATCCAACCACATCACAATCACACTCTTGGTAGATCTATCAATATTTCTCGGTTCTAACCTTCCTAAAATACTTCTTTCATTATGGACTCTATATCATAATTAACTTTTCTCCTATTGACATTTAACTCGTCAAACTCTGCATTAAAGCATGTTCTCTCTACCTCTTTGGTTATAAATTCCAAGTTCATCAAAGGACTTTGATGAAAGAGAAAGTTTTTAAAAGCAGTCCTTTACTTTATATATGTACATGTGCTTTCTTACATGTATCTTAAAACAACGGATCAATTAAATAAACAAAAATGTGAATCATTTAAAGGAAATTCCACAATGGGAAAGTATTAAAATAATCTGGAAATCAAATGAACTTGACATACCTGTAAATGAGCAGACAGTTACACGTCATGAGATACAGTGGAACTGTACAGTTGTGTTTACAGATGTTTATTGTTGTGCTGCCCATCAAGGAATGAGGCAGTCCAACATGGCCCAGCTTGTGGCAGCCTTTCCCCTTGTTTTCTCCAGCCAATGAGATAGCAGTAACCATGGTGAGTGGGTCATGCCAGCCTAATAGCTGTGTGGGGTCCTGTGCCATGTTAGTGCCACATGGGCATTGGGAGGTAATATTTTTTTGGGGGGGGGTAAACTTTCCTTATCTTAAGTTGAATTCTCTGTGAGGGGCCTTACACATAAGGACAAGTCTAAAAAGAGTGGTTCCTTATATGGCTCCTCAAAAAAGTGGAAATTTCACTCTTTTCGAGTGGTTTTCACTCTTTTCGAGTGGTTTTTATAAGAGATTCACTCTTTTGGAGTGGTTTGAGAAGAGATTCACTCTTTTGGAGAGTGAGTTTTTCACTCTTTTACATTAAGAGAGTACATCTTTGTCTTCAAAACCGTTTTCAAAACGTGTCTTAAACGTTTTAGTTTACGTATAACTTGGATGTCTTCAGTACGTTTTTCCAGAACGTTCGCGAAACGTTTTTTGGACGTTACAAAATGTACTAACATTAAACGTTCTAGATTTGTTTGCGAACATGGGTGAAAAATTGTATTAAATCTCCTTCAGTATTTAAATACTGTAATTGTTCATGCATGGAAAACCATGGCTTTTATCGTGGCAGGAAAAGCTTAATATAAAGGTAAATCACAACAATGCCCAGTGTTGAGCAGGTGATCGTAGCTTTATATAATGTGTAAACAGTTACTTCATTTTAGTCTGGTTCCCACTCCATTCATTTCTGTAAATTTGTACTTACTATGGCAACTTAGCCTAATTCCAGTAAATACAAATTTAGTTAGTGTATATAACTTTTTAATACGTTTTTACGTTCTGGGAAGTTCTTAAAACGTACTGTGTTTAAAACGTCCAAAACTGTCCACAAACTTTCGTTCTAAAAACGTTTCTTGGAAACGTCAACAAATCATAAGAGGTACTTTCAGAAAACGTTCAGAAACGTTGAATGGTTTGCTGGGGATCTTGTAGTCTGTTTCTCTGACCGTGCTTCATACAAAATGGAGCAATTTATAGCCGTCAGGGAATTATCAGGTCTGGGAACTATACTATTTCCAAAGATTGTCGGCCGACAATCACTTAAAGATGGATACAAACATTTCACTTTTCTTTAAAATGACAGCACATCAGGTGCCATGATTTCACAGGATGCTTTAGACTATTTAATTACAGTCAAGTAAGGTATTTCATAATAATTCTGTAGTTTAGTGTTTTGATGTTTGCAAATTTGTGTATTACATGTACCTTTAATGTGGTTCGACTGCACTCAGAAATATACCAATGTGGCCGCCGTCAGTTAATAAATTAAACAAAATTACCACACCACCCCCCCCCCCCCCCCCCCCCCTACCAGGTTGTAATTTGAAGAACCAGTGGTATAAACTCAATGTTTTGGTATTTATGTTTGGACAGTCAGGATTCAGGTTTTTTTCGGATGACAGAGTACACCGACTAAGACGACGCGTTTATCTTCAATTCTTCTTAGAGCCATACTTCTATTTTTGAGTTAGTTACTTTTATACATGGTTTATCCAAAAATCTATAGATGTCTGACATTTATCCACATCTGGGAAGGGTAGAGTTCCAGAAATAACATCAATCAAGAAACATGACGGTATATTCAAATGCCAACAACATTTATTGTTATTTACATGTAATATGCAATTGTTGATAGCTCTTTGGGTTCAATCATCAACAAATATAATTCGTCAAACAACACAAGGGAAACTGATGACTAGGTAAATTTCAACACATTTTCAAAGTGAACAAAGAAACTGGCAGGAGCGGGATTCGAACCTGCGACCTCCGGGTTACTGTACCGGCGCTCTACCAACTGAGCTATCTTGCCCTATGTTGGCGGTCTCCCAAATTGTCAGTATCTTTGTTCGGGTGGGCGCTAGTCAGAAATCATAAACCCAGAATGCCGTATATAGCCAGGGATCACACCCAATTTTATGATACAACCCGGGAAGCGACATTGTGGGATCACTCAATGAGTATACGACTTTTTAACTTATAATTCGTCAAACAACCCACAAGGGAAACTGACTAGCTAAATTTCAACACATTTTCAAAGTGAACAAAGAAACTGGCAGGAGCGGTACGGTAACCCGGAGGTCACATCAGGTTCAAATCCCGCTCCTGCCAGTTTCTTTGTTCACTTTGAAAATTAATAAAATATATTTAAATGATATATATTCAAATGCCCAATTGTTTCCTATTTCTGATGACTTTGTGTTATATACAATATACAATGAGAAAGTTATATTTAGGATTAAGTGGCATTTTATAACAAAAATTACTACAGAATAACAATACATTATTAACATACCAAAAACAAATATGGGCTGGCACCAGACTAGCAAGGTAAAATCACACATGATGCATGATATGGGGCAGAGGGACCCCCCCCCCCCCCCTCTTTTGTGTTGGTCATTGTTCCCGGAATTATTTTGAGATGTCTATAGGGGGATGTGTTATAGGTAACAATAGTCTGGAGAGTCTATAGGGTATAGAGACAAAAGGGGGGGGGGGGGGTACCCCTCTGCCCCATATCGTGCTAGGTATATGAAATCAAAGCCTTGTAGACATTTCAGTGTCAGGGAGCGTTTTCATGGGAATTAAAAACATGATGAAAGAAAATTGTCCACCTATCTGGCACTTACCTCATCATACCTCAATTGGAAGAGTTAAAAATGAAAGAAAAACAACCCAACATCATCAGCTGGCTTGATTTGTTTGTTTTGTGTACATTGGAATTTGTTTTCACTGTTGCAACTGGTATCCGCATAAGAATTGCACCATATACAATACATGAAGACTTCAGGTGCAAAAGCCTCTAAACGCCACTTCCCAGAAAAATGAAATAACAATATCAAGTGAAAGCGCTTTCACTTGATATTGTTATCTAATTTTTCTGGGAAGTGGCATTTAGCGGCTTTTGCGCCTGAAGTCTTCACATGGAGATCTTTAAAAAAATGACATACATGACAAAGTTGAACACAAGCTCACCCAACTTATACTGTGTTTGGTTTAACAAAGCAAAGAAACAGGATTTGAACGGGACTGACAAGCAATCTGAAGCATTATATTGGTGTGTTTTTAGTTGGCAACAAATGTATCTGTGATTTTTGTTATAACCATTATGGGGTGGAGGGGTTGAGGAGGCGGGACTGGGGTGGCAGATGGGTGGCAAAGGGGTACAGGAGGTGGAGGAGGGATAGACATGGGGTGGAGGAGGGGGAAACAGAAGGACAGAGGAGTGGATTAAGGGGTAGGAGGGCATTCAAATGGTGCAAAGAGATCCCTCACCGTAAGACATATGAGGTGGGGCCAATGACCTTTACTAGCACAAAGAAATAAACATCAAATGTTTATTCACAATCACTGCCAATTTCTTAAAGTCCAGCCCATCAGCAACCCCGCCCCTTCCCAACTGCAACTGTGAAAATAAGTTCCAACTTAATGCAAATAACACAAAATTCCACTCTCAGTCCACTTTCATGTTGCTGCTCAGTACAGAATATTGCTCAGCACTTGACAGGAATCAGTTGAGAACCAGTCACATACAGCCTGGTAACCCATTTTTGTTAAAGGTGTATACAACATTTGCTTTCGCTGTAATTTTCAGAAATAAATGGATTTGATGGTTAGTACATTGTGTATGCTATAAAATACTGTAACATGGACCTGTTTAAAGTTGTGTGTGCATAGCTGCTGTAACAACAGAGAAAACAAAATCTGGTTCCCTGACCCTACTTTTGACAAAATGGAGGAATTTATAGAGTTAGGAAATTGTTAGGTCCGGGAACTCAACTATTTCCAAAGATTGTTGGCCGACAATTGTAAAAGGAAATAAAATGATACAAATGTCCACTCTTCTCGAAAACGACATCACACCAGGTGCCATGATTTCACAGGATGCTTGAGACTGCTATTTACTTATAGTCTAGTACCGTAAATGTATTTCATAATAATTCCTAGTTTTTGTTGTTGATGTTTGCAAATGTTGTATATTACCTTTAAGTATGTTCCCATGCTCAGCAACATTGGCTTACACCAGCACAGAAATTGGTCCGTTTCTCACATTATAATTACAAGATTAATATGACAAGGATGTTCTCCAGTAGCCTTTTTTGAGATATGGCGGACACAATAGGAGGGCGCTATTCGATGTGGGTAATGGCACAAAAGGTTTACCCAAATCAATTAGCGCCCTTCTCCGAAATTTCTCAAAAAGGCTAATGCTATAAACCATTTGTACAAAACAGAAAATGTATCACTTTCTCTCTTGTATTCTAATGCAATACATTTACATAAAACTAGATGAGCACCATTTTGAGAAATAATTATCCATTTGCTATAATAGTTAAATTATGCAACTACATGTAAACTCCATGACAGTTCAATGTCTTGATTGGTCGCAAATTACAAATAACTAAATTCCTTATCACAATAACACGATTCAGGTACAGCATGGTAATTGACTCTACATTAATCCCACTTCTTAAATGCTTTATATTGCATTAAAATGTCATTCATTTCAACAACTTACAAATTTGAGTGGCATACATATATTATTTGTAAGTTTGAGAGCCCGTCCCAAATGAGAAAACAAACTATGATCCAGGTACACATCAGTCAAACAGGTGAAATAACTTGAACTGTGTGTTTTGAAACAGAAAACGGGCTTTTCCACATATATTCTATTTATGTGTTACCCGCGTTTTTTTTTTTCTTATTGCAGTTAATATTTTGTGACATGGCATTAAGCAAGACATTGTCCACTATGTAAGAGACAAGAATCCTGTTTTCAATTCTGACCGGTCTTGGGCAGTGGCACGACCGACGCAGGACAACTCACTACTATTCGTGCGACTTGTTGTGGAGTCGCATGACTAGTCTTGCTAAGTCATGCAACTAGTCATGCAATCAGGTCTACTCGCAGGACAAGTTGTGCCAGTAGTCGATCGTGGAAAGTCATGCGACTGTTTTACGAGAGGAGAATTCTACGATCAAATGAAGGACCACCCAAGACTTGTCCCATGACCATCGCACGGCCGTCGCACAACAAATGAAGACTAGTCTGCGACAAGATGCAGAGTTGTATTCGAGTCTCTGCAAGTCCATCACAAGCTATCCAAATGACAAAGGCATTCCTTTGTCATTGTTCTTCCAGTTTCTTGTGACTGGCTTTATGAAAGCACTTCTGACTGGGCTTGTGAAAGGACTTGTGAAAGGACTTGCAGGGACTCGAATACAACTCTGACAAGATGCAACTACTTCAGTCACAGCCAGGTTTTTGAACAAGATCAAAAACTTCTCTGCGACTGATTTTGGTCTTGCGAATATCCAAAACAACCCACGACCACCCAAGACTTGTGGCACGACTTTTCTAAGATTGCCTGCGATTTCCAGTCGCAGCCTGGTCGTAAGTTGTCGTATCTCACTCCTAGAGGGAGGCTTTCTACTCTATAATTGAAACATTGCCTTCCCTGATCAGGACGCTTATGTTCTTCATAGACAAGCGAATGAACCAGACTTTGAAAGTGCGCCTGGGTAAGATAGCCAATCAAAACCAAAATGACTGGGCAGATTACCTAGAGGGGGTTGCCTACTCTAGCACACAGAAGCAAGCATCAGCTAAGTTTAGGCCTTTTTTTATCTAATGTTTGGGAAAAAAAACCAGGTCACTATTAGAGGTAAATTGGATGTAATCAATTTTCACTTTAACAAAAAATTATAGGGCTGTTTATTTGTGAATATTTTTACTGGACGAGAAATCACTGTCGCTGAGCATACATGCCTGTATGACTTGTTAAAAAGACCTGCTCCGTTTTAATTTTTTTTAGAAACCTACAAATTCCCACGACTCCCATAAAAACTGCAGCAATCAGACATGTAGTGTGGATCAGGAAAGGGCCTATTACCAGGTTAGCACTGGTGATACAGATATTTTTGTAGGCAATAATTTTGCTTCACGACACTGCCTGTGATGACCCATAAGTAAGAAAAACCTCCGGAGTGACCCGGGGGAGTTGAGAAAAAGATGCTAAACAAGTAACTTTTTATCACATGGTATATTTTGTACTTGTGAAATAGAATGGAGGGTGCTGACTTTGAATATTGTTAATGAAATCTGGAAAATGTTGAGTTATCTTTTGTGCTCAAACTGCTCTGTGCTATATTTTTGTAAATGGTTTGAACGTAGAAATGGCGTAAGCTTGGAAACAATTTTTAGGTGAGTATGAAAGGAAGAGGACAAAAAGTGGACATGTAGAGGTGTCATGAAAATGTGAAACAAACACAAAATTGTACTTTACTGCAGGCCTTTGTGCAGTCAGGATACATGTACATGTAGATGCAGTTGATTCTTTTTGTAGTTTTTTAAAGTTATGTTAAAATACAGTATAGATATAACCATAGTGGAATGATAGTATAAGGTTCAAAATTTGAGGGCTAGCAGTGAAAAAAAGTTTGTGGTGTGTGCATGGGTCTGGGGTCTAGTGTGGTAAGGTAAGATGGGATACAAGATGACAGTGGAGTTTGTAATATAGGTGTGAATTGCATTTTTATTACATTTTTTATTGGTATTCTATAAATCTTTGAAATTCTAATAGATCAAGTCTCCGAGTGCATCACAATTTTTGGTCCAGGACCCCCACTGTTTTGTCTGAAGACAATGAGATGATTGAGTAGGAAGTTATGGTATAAAGAGGAACAGATGGAGAGAAGTTGTCAAGTTGACATCACTGTCAAGTATCGAGGCGCTATAGTCTTTGGGCAAGACATTGTTACGTAGAGATGTGTTATAACCAGCCGCCGTGGTAACCAGCCACCGTGATAACCGGAATAAATAATCTTACTTTTATTCTTAACCCCTTGCGTACGGATGACGGAATATGGCACAAAAAACCCAGTGCCACCAGGCCGGACGACGCAATTGGCCGCTGTTTGTGCTGTTTCAATCCATTGTTAGATTAAACAGTGCCACCAGGCCGGATGACGCCATTGGCCGCTGTTTGTGCAGTTTCAATCCATTGTTGGATTATTGTGTATAGGTTACGCTTGACTGCACAAACACATTGTTGGTGCGACCCTTCAAAGAAAAAAACCCACCAGGGCCCACCTTCAGAAGAAGCATGTTACTCCTGAAGTACTTCTTCCAGTTCTTCCCCCTGGCATTGATGATGTCTGTTGTCAAATGGACCAACTTGAAACTAAGGGGGGCAGGAAAGAACGGAACCACCATTCAAGAGATTTGAGCCTGGTTCGGCCTTCACTTCCTCATGGTCCTTAACAAGCTGGCCAACTACCGTGGATATTGGTCCACCCACCTTGCCCTACGAAATTCCATGATAGCGTCGACAATGTCCCGCAACCGGTTTGATGACATCAACACATACATGGCATGCAATGATCTAGACAGGGATCCAGCCCTCATTGCCGACAAAGCAAGACAGCACTGCTTCAAGAAAAAGCATCCTCTTTATACCCCTTCTAGCCTCTCTGGGACAAGGTACGAAGACGCTGCATTCACCGCTACAATGCCCTCCGAGAGTTGACCATAGATGAAGCCATGATAAAGTACAGGGGCTACAAAGCTAGCATTAGGAAAGTATTCATGCCCCTTAAACCTATCCGAGTAGGCTTCAAAATCTATATTATAGCGGAATCAGCTACTGGAGCCATCTTGAATTTCATGGAACAACCCTTGTTTTCAAACACCAAGATGACGTCGATAGCAACTAAAGTAGCAAAGCACCACCTGGGCAGATTTCACCAGGTATATACCGACCGCCTGTACACATCCATCCCATTGGCCAGAACACTGCTCTCCCGCAATACCAATCTCACTGGTGCTAGCTGTCAAGTCCAATAGTCGAGGTCTGCCTGTAGACCTAAAAGGCAGGCTGAGGGGCATTAGGAAGGTTTGCAGAGGAACATTCTACTCCCGCCAGAATGGACAAATGGTCCTCACAATGTCAAAAGATAGCAAGGCTATGGCGACTCTCTCCACAGCTCATCAGGGATGGAGAGATCCACACCAGCACACGGTTAAACGCAAGGTAGGCTTGGGCGGTATCGAATTCCAGGAGTCCGAGGTTTACATTTCAAAAATACCGCGGTATTAACTAAAACCAGGTTGGCCTATTTTTTGAATTGGGGTAATACTTAAAAAAATATACCACAGAGCACGCACATCTGCAACAGTATTATCCCAGCGTGAAGGCTGTTATCAACTTGCAAAAACTCCTATGCTTTAGTGACAATATGAATCTATTTGTTTGCAAAAATATATCAACGTGATTGATTAAAGCAAAAGCTGACTTTTGTGTAGTACATGTACTTATTGTTGTTTGTAACATCATTTGTTTAAAAAATACCGATCGTCAACGTGCCTAGATAATGATGGGGTGACAAAATCGGGAAGAGTAAAAACAACAAGAAGTGGCTGTGCAGTATGCATGGTTGACCTGTGTCTCGGACCCTGCTTCGTGAAGTTTCACCAAGCTGCATGCCACAACCACCACAACAGACACCACAACGGAGGAGTCTCAGACCTCAAATACCAGTTCCCAGCCGGTGCCTATCAACTTCCTAAAACAACATTTGATAAAATTAGACGTGTGGATAGACATCGATGACCACTTTTACCCTTAAAGGTTCACATTTGACTGCGAGTGTTTCTTTGAGGTTGTCTAGCCACCTCACCTACAGGGGAAAATGGCAAAACTGAAGTGGCAGGGTCTTCACAAACTCCCTCGCAACCATCCAGCCAAGAAAATCAAGCAAGAACTGGACGAATTCATTTGGGAGCTCCCAGTGCTCAGCATTATGTGAACATAGTAAAAAAGTACTTGTTCGCCAAGTTGGAAAGAAAAGACCCTCTTAAATTTGTTGTGAAAAGATCCGTACGTATGATGCTTAAAACACAGAAACAAACATTTCTAGACATCAGTAACTACCATGCACAGCTGTAGAGCTATTCAAAGTTCCTCAAAGCATAATATGTTGAGCAGGAAAAGGGATATTTTGCATACAAGTGGCTAGATGATTTAAATAAATTGAACTTGGAACAACTTCCATCCCAGGAATCATTTTACAGTTATTTTTGTCCATCGTCCAAACGCGCCACCAGACCTGTGTAAAACTGAGAATAAACCAGATGGGGATTCATTCATCCCTTACTTGTGTCACTGTGGCAGAATACTCTTCTGGCTGGGGATGTGGAGGAAAAACCGTGGGGCCTTCTTCACTAATTAGCGAGGCTGACCTGGAGAGGACTGTCAAAAATTTGGAGGATGAACTGAAAACTGCCAAAGAAGAAATGAAGACTTCAGGCGCAAAAGCCGCTAAACGCCACTTCCCAGGCGCAGTGGCGTATCCAGCGCTTTCACTTGATATTTTTCTGGGAAGTGGCATTCAGAGGTTTTTGCGCCTGAAGTCTTCAAATACTTCATTTAAAAGAATCCAATGCAGTCTTAAAGATTCAGCTTGAGGATGCGTTTACAAACTTTTGTCCCTATGCAGTGGGTTTAAGAATGTGGGAAAGGCAATCAAAACTGTCCTAAATCTGGTAGGCATGACTGCCGACCAGTTGCCAATGGGCCGAACAGTCTCTTATATGAACGATAAGAGACTCCTCATATCAGCTGCAAGAACCTAACACAATGAAGAGTTATGCACCAAAAAAATTGTTTACTATTTTGTTTACTTCCATTTTGAAGCATAAACAATATTTTTTTCCACAGATTTTACCACAGATACCATAAAGAAAATAGAACGGACACAATAGTGTCCGAATTTATTCGAGCATAACTCTGGAACCCCCCTTGACTGATTTTTGTCATTCAAATGTTAAATGACTTGGAATTGTCCAAACATCACAGAAAGACAGAGGCAAGCAGTTCAAAATTTCCCATTTCTGTCACTTATAACCATACACATCATCTACCATTTCTACCAATACCATTACTACACAACTATAACAATTTGCAATACAATATACTCACTGTACAAGCCCTCACATATTAAAATACATTCTCGCATTTCACGCCATCTAGTCATTTCCAATGTATTGCCATGTATCTAACCTCATAAAACATTTCCTCCAAACGCACTTCTCTGTGCCATCTACATATTTTCCTCTTTTTATTGATTAATTATTTTCCCTTTTTCCTCTTATTCTACAACATTCCAAGATCAACAACGACGAAATCTCAAAATTCACATTGACTTTTCTTTGCAACAAATATGACGTCAGGTGAATTTATTTTATACTGGATGATCTTTACCTATTACTAAGACCCCTATTGACAAATTGGAATTTCACATGATAAAGAAAATTCTGTCGTTAAGTTGACAGTGATTGGAAATTGTATGTGAAAATGTTGAAAAGCATGGGAAAACACATTGAGAGGAATGATCTGCGGGTTAAGGGTGCAGTCAACTAGACATGAACTAAACAACCAAGTCATTTACATGTTCGGAAGGGTTGTGTTTTTACTTGTTTGAAAAAATAGTCATACTGCAGGAGAAAAAAAGGCCAGCACATTACATCTGTTTTTTTCCAGATAGTGACTTGGAGCCACAAATCCAGAAAGTACGTCGCACCAGTCCAAGGAAGAAAAAGACTGTGCCCGGGAAAGAATGTGCCCATGCCGGAAGCTCCAAGAGTTGTGCATTCGCCCTTGCATGTCTCCAAACCCTCGAGCTCTACTAACCATGCTGAACGGGCGTCAACAAGCCATGATGATCACCGGGCTTTAAAAATCCCTTAACATCGTCTTCCACGTCAAGTGGCCGAAGAGGAACTACATATACTACATCAGAGAGTAAATGTTACCAAAAAAATGATAAAACGTGCACAGCTTCAGTCATGGATACACTTAATTTGACACCATTTAATGTACAGTTATTTTGTCTCTTAAATCTAGCCCTGATTACTAATTTTGGGCATGTTAAATATACAAAATCTATTTACATAATACTTGAATTTTCTCTGTTTTTCACAGTGGTGTCATATAACAAAATGTGTACCCATGATTGAAGCTGTGAACAGATACATTATCTATGTGCGAGGGACACAACTATTTTTGGATCAACTTGTCAGGCAAACTACAAAATGGTGTATAATTATTTTGGATCCACATTTTGAAAAGAAAAAAAAATGCAAATACCAACTTTCACAATAGACAAGCAGCTTAACAATAAAGTGAGCAAATTGGCCAAAAACCTGAAAAACCAGATAAAGTTTATATGGTACCACACATTCTTTCATACTAAAGAGGACCCTCTTTTAGACAAAATGTCCTTTTTGCTCTTCATATCAGTTTTAAAACTTCTATATGCAATTAATACCCATGATGCTGACGGTATTCAGCCGTAGCCAAAAAAGCACTTAAATTACATCTCATCTTTTAGTTATTTGTTGATCTTTGCAATCACGTTATTTCCGTGGCAGTTGCTGGTATAATAACATTATTTGGCATTGATGTTCTACAGCTAGCTTTTCAAGTGAGCGTTCTCATCAGGCTGGACAAGCTGCAAGCAGATCAGGACGAACAAATGAACCTGATGCCTTAATGGCACAGAAAGCATCAAAGCTGGATCAGAGGATACTTGAGGGTGACATGGAACCATTTGACCGCCCAATGGAGAATCAGGACCAATATAAGGCTGTAGAAGTCAAACTCCAGGATGACCAGTTTAGAAAGAAAACTAAGTTCATTTGATTTCGCAGGTCAACAATTTTCTACATTAACAATTTGGTACGTTTTCAGGCTACATGTACATGTATTCTGAAAATGTGGTTATGAGTGTTTTTCTCTGTGGGCGGTTGATACGTTTGCTAGCTAATGCCAAGAGAAAAGGCAAAAAAGAGTAATTATAACCATGAAGATAGAATTACAATTCAAATTTTCAGTATTATGTGAACCTCGGTATTAAGCAGTCATTCATCATCATCATTATCATCATTTCCGGTTTTATTATTAAAAATAACCACCAAAGAAAAAGTCCAAGGACTATTAAAAATATTTGGTTTACAATAAAAGTTAAACATTTACAGTGGTTGGAAAACATTATATTAACAGTAAAATTTGAACAAGATTAACAATAACAGTGACTAAGATTACAAATAAAAATTAAAATAGTAAAAATATAATAACAGAAAAAAATTAATTATATAAAATTTTAATAATTATATGAATATAATATACTCGAAAAGACAAAAGAAGCACCTAAAAACCACAACTACTGAGAATTAATTTATCTAATCATAGAGGAGACAGGAGAATTTTTATATCTCTGAGTATTGATATGAGGCATGGTAAGATGGAGTTCCTAAGATTTTGTTTAGTGAAAGAATGTCCTGAATTAGGAAGCATATGACGGTGTTTCTCAGAAACCAGCAAGTTTTTGGCAAATTGAGTGGCAAGGTCAACACGTCTGTCTGAAAGCGATTGGATGTTAAGAAAATTAAGAATATCATTATATGGCAAAACATTTGGGTACAGAATTATGCGAAATGCACATTTCTGGACTCTTTCAATACTTTGAGCTTGATTTAAAGTAAGACCCGAAGACCAAACTACTGCACCGTATTCAAGTGTAGGACGAATGTAAATATTATAAATTAAAATGAGATCGTCAATTTTAACACCATTTTTCTTAAAGGGACACATTGCCTTCAAATGTCATGAAATTTTGCTGTTTTGAAATGTTCCTTATCTTTTATAAGAGTTGTTCATGCAAAAAAACACGTATAAAGTGTTGTAATTAGTGAGTAGTGATTACAAAACAAAAAATTGGCCTCTGACTCCTGACATCTGACCCGCAAATCATAGACTTATTTCCACCGTCTAAATAATGCGCAAAATACGCTGTGAGAGTCTTTAGGCTGGCGCCGCAGCCAGTGGCCTTGTAAACCTATCAGATGATCGCCAGGTACCATTCTCTACCTCGCGACACATATCGCCAGTGCTGCGCGCCGTGCCACAGTACATCAAAATGGATTAACAGAATGTACTTCAACCAGCTGCGACTGGAAATACGACTGGTGAACCCAGTCCGCCATTTTGTGGAGTCAAAAATTTGGTTCTACAAAATGGCGGACCGTTATTTGTCACGAAATTAAACAAAAACCACGCAATTTGAAGGGATAGTTATATGAATCTTTATATTCTACTTTTAAAAAAGCTTCCCAACCATATCCATTTCAGTTGTATAGCCCAAATCGCAAAATCCAAAGCAATGTGTCCCTTTAAGTTTACTGAGAATGTAAAGTCTACGCGAGGCATTGGTGATGAGTTGCTGAACCTGCTGGTCCCACTTAAGGTCATCTTGGATGGTCACTCCAAGAAGTTTAATGGACGAAATGACCTGAAGTTGGACATCATTAATTTTAAGATGCAGGGGAGGAGGTGAGTTACGTAGAAATGAGATCTGCATGGCCTTACATTTTGCTGGGTTTAGTTTCATATCATTTTTAGAGCACCAATTCAGAAGTGAGTTAATATGTGATTGCATACTTAATGATTGCTGCTTGGTTATGATATCTCAACAAAGCTTAGGTCATCAACATATTTCCAACGATTTGCTAGTGTTTGGGCAGCATTATTTACCATGGCAAGGAAAATGATGGGTCCTAGTTTTGTGCCCTGCGGGACACCGCAAGTAAGATTGAGCGAAGTTGAAGTGAAGCCCCGAAAACTAACAGTTTGGGAGCGATGTGATAAAAAGCTACATATTGTTGGGAGGAGAGATCGGTCAACACCTAGTTGAGTAAGTTTGTGTGATTGATGTGGTCAAAAGCTTTACTAAAGTCTACTGCACATAAATTTACAAAGTTACCAGCCTTATTGAGACCACTGTGAATAGTATCAAGCATGCTGATGAGATAATGCTCAGTTGAGCTACCTTTCACATTCCCAAATTGTTGTGGATCAATAGCCAGTCTAATGTCCCTCATAATCCAATCTGCCAAGAAACTTTCAAAGATTCGGGCTATCACAGATGTTATGGAAATTTGACGAAGTTGGTCGAAACTAGTGACACATGTTGTTTAAGGAACAGGGCAAACTGAAGCGTTTTTCCATATATTCGGAAAAGTCCCAAAACAGAGACAAGAGTTAAAAATAATGGACAGTGGCTCAGACAGTTCATATGCAAATTCCTTAAAGAGTCGTGTGGGACAATCATCAGGATGAGAGGCTTTACAGGTGGATTACAGGTACAGGAGATGCTGGCAGGTATGGGGGCAAAGCAGAACAGTCAAGTAGAGGAAGCTTTGAACATATCTGGGCAAAATGGGAATTGACCTCATTGGCTACCTGTAGGGGTGAATTACTGCATCCAGGAAGGCATAAAGGTCGTTTAGTAAGCCCTGTCAAATGACGTATCTGCTGATGCCACTTTCCTGGTTCAGATTGTTTCAAGTGCTCTATTTTACGGCTGTATAATTGTGTTTTTGCAGATCTAATCATCCGTTGGACTCTATTCCTTAAATTTCTATAAGTACCATCTCCTCTTTTAAAGGCTCTATCACGTTGCATTATTAGTCTACGTAACTGATTATTTATCCAAGTCATAATTATTTGTCACATCATACTTCTCCATATTATCCACCAGTTATCGTTATTCTTACTTTGATTATTACAACACTGCAAAAATGCATTACAGTATATTTGTTGAGTGCTGTCATGTGTGATAGTGCAAACTGCACCTGAGGATACGTTTTGGAACCCAGAATTCGAAGGTGTTAAAACCAAAACCCCCCATCACAGCATGCAGTCAACAGTGATACAAGATTGTGTCATGCATACACAATGATTTTTGCAACTCTACATTATGTAGCGTAATAAAGGGTTTGTGTGAGTACAGTTGTTTTTATAACAAATGGACTGATCTGGACTAATAAAATTACAGTATCCACTCCGTGCCACCCACCCGCCGGGCAAACGCCAAAATGTACCATGACAGAACCAAACGAAAATAAGTCTCAAGATGAGTTCGCAAGCGTGTAGGTACGTACATTGTACACTGGGAATAAGACGTTGTTATATCAGCCTTGCGAAGCAGGTTGGTATATTGTGATCGTCGCATTTCTTTCTTTCTTTCTTTCTTTCTACTTGGGTCAGGTCGTATTTTTCTCGAGCTCCGGAAAAAGTAAGAAAATCTAGCTTTTTTGACCGTGTTTGGTCCTAGTTTTTATACTGTTGTATTTGGTTTCACTTATAGGTCCTACTAGACCCTCCTCCTTTTGTCGGGTTTTATCATTTTAGAGAATTTTAACATCATTTTGTATCTCATTTCATTGGTTTTTTCGTTCTGGCTGGTCACCATGACCAGTCAAGCGAAACCACCTGAAAGGGCTCAGCCGAGCGCACCCTCGACTGGGACGAGCGTGCCCTTGGCTGGGCCTTCTAAGCCTATTGTTGAGGTGCATGAACCTTTCCGGTATGTGACCCGTAATAATGGAGTGTGTTTCAGGGCGGCTGACAATGTCTCCGTTCAATCCTACATGAACTCCATTACAAAAAACATTGATCCTAAACAAATTATCTCAGCCTCAAGAATCTCTAATGGCCCCATTGCCATCTACCTTAGTTCGAGAGAGGCAGTCGTCGACGCTGTCCAACTACAGGGACTAGCGTACGATGGCTCCTTTCTCGAGCTGACTCCACTAGTTCGTCCTACCACCCGGCTTACACTTTCAAATGTCTACCCGAAATTCCGAACGGAGTCATTGCAGCCAACCTGTCATCCTTTTGTAAGGTGGTGTCCCAGATCCGGCCCATTCCCCTGGGACTCAAAAACAAAAACCTAACTCACATCATGAGCTTCCGAAGACAGGTACAAATCCTACTCAATCCCAATGTTACCCCTCCTTACCACATCACTTTCAACCATTCCGGCACTAATTACAGAATATTTTTATCCACGGAGTCGGTGCGCTGCTTCAATTGCGGCGAATTTGGTCACATCAGTAGAGCCTGCAAGAAGCAGCAGCCCGCCCGCGGGGACGACGGTGAGTCGGTGACAGGGCCAATACCAACCCCCTCACCCCCCTCCCGTCTTTGTCAAACCCACCCCCAAATCCGACCCCAAACACCCATCCAAACGATCTAAACCCGACCCGCCTGCCCATGCCTCCCCTGCGCCTGCAGGGTCGGCTCGTCGGTCGAAGGCCCCAACCGCCGCACCGTCCCATTCCTCGGGCAGGGGCCCTCAGGGGCCCCGGCCCGGAGCCGCTGAGCGTGCGCCACCCTCCGCCACGGCCTCTGGCTACGCGGGTCCCCGGTCATCGTGGGGCTACGCCGGTCCCCCGTCTAGTACGGCAGATCCGAGCACGCCCACTTCGGGCACCGCGGCTGAAGCGCGCACCCCCGGCGGGGGTGGGGTCCGGGCTCCCCCTACCAACCCTCCCTCTAATCCTCCCGAGGTGCCGTCGATATGGGGATCTCCCCCTCCACTCTCCAGATCCTTTTCCGATGTCGTCTCCAAGCGTAAACAGACTTCCCTCACTCCAGTCTCCGACTTCCCCAAACTCATCCCTCTCAATTCACCCTCCTCCCACAGAAAACTGGCCAAGAAACAACAGAGCCCCATGTCGACGGTCTCGCCAACCCTCACCCAAGCCCTAAACTCCCAGCCCTCCATCCCACCCACCCCACCCCACCCCACCCCCCCCCCCCCCCCCCCCCCCCCCCCCCCCCCCCCCTCGGTGGTTCCCAAACCCCCATGCCCTCGTCCCCGGCGTCCACCGCGGGCGAGGCCGACACCGACTCCGTAACCTGGGAGGACACTCAGACGGACGAAGACCTTCCGTCTGAAGTCCTCCCATTAACCAAAGGCCCCATATCGCAATCATCACTAATCAAATTCCTGTCTTCGGTTAAATCCAGAAAGAGACCAGTCCAGATTGCCAGAAAATTCACATCTAATATTCCTGGCCTGGTCAAACAACTCAAACCTCTCCGAAGCAATCCCCTTCTGCAGAGAAACATGCAGCAGAGGATTTCCAAACTTGTCGCTACTTTAGATAAATAATTCTTTTCTAATTTAATTTATGGATTTTTGTAGCTTTTTGCCCGCCCTAGCAATGACACTGTCACTGCTGACTCTCAACACCGGGGGCTGCTCCGCACCTATCCAAAATAATTCTTTTCAAATATATCGATCAAATTGCCTCTAACCCCGACATAGTTCTTTTACAAGAAACCTATAATTTAAATAAAAACAGCCCCTGCTGGAACATGTGGTCCTACTCCCCCTTTTGTTCTCCCGGGCCTAAAAGCACGGGAGTAACTACTCTTGTTTTTTTTTTTTGTTTTTTTATTAATTGGTTTATTTATTCTTTAAAATCTAATATTAATAACATCCATCGCGGCTCTAAAGCCGAATTGCGGAGTTATACACACAATCGAAATTCAATATTGTTATGAAAATATATAAAAAGTTCCACCCAAAACCATTAACATTTAGAAATTTTTTTTTAAAGAAATTACATATTTAAAATATAATTAAAATGTCATTAAGATGTCATCATGATCCAAATACACCGCAAAAATCGCGGTGCCAAATCCACACCCCTGCCATCATAAAGAACCATTTAGTGTTAAATTTAACTGATAATGTCCCACATGGATGCTAAACCAACACCACAGCCAATGCAGGATAATAATATTGTTGGGGAGCTATGTATAATGATTTTCAAATAACTAAATAACTTAAAAATCATTCAGTAAACGGATCAGGTGGGGCAAAGGGCTCCTCCTAAAACGTTCAGTTCTACACCTGATCTCACCTACTTTCTCAGTATGTCTAAGATGGTAGTCACACCTAGGTTTAGTAGTTAGACGGGCTTTCAAGATGGATGAAGGAAGAGATTTGGCAAAGACCTGACAAAGGCTCTCCCTCCGACATTGCAAGTTGTCCAATTTACACACACACAATGCTTCAGGGTAATGCTGGTACTTAGATGCAAATATTATTTTACAGGCTCGCTTTTGTTGAAAGAGCACAAACAGTACATCTTTCACAATTGCTTCAAATCATCAGAAAATATATTTATTACTGAACCCAAATCAGCTATTTCTTCCATTCTTCTTTTTTCAGGATGAAGTTCCTAAAACCTATCCGAAGAGTACAGTCCGCAATATCACCATGAAAGACCCAACTGGAACAATGCAGGTTGCTTTGTGGAACAGAAACGCACACAGCCCCATGAAAATGGGAGACACTGTCCGACTCACGCATCTCATCAGCCCAAAAAAGAACAGCTACATCAAAGCCCTGGCTTTAAATACAACCCAACACACAGACATTGTGGTAAGTCATGTAAGTTGGACAATTTACATAATAAATCATATCTACACCAGAATTGGAGTTGAGTCCCTGCAAGTACTTTCACAAGTACTTTCGCAAGCCCAGTCAGAAGTCCTTTCATAAAGCCGGTCACAAGTAATTCGATGAACAATGACAATGAAATGCCTTTGTCAAAGTTCATTTGAATAGCTTGTGATTGGGATTAGGACTGATGGACTTGTGATGGACTTGTGATGGACTTGTGATGGACTTGTGATGGACTTGTGATGGACTTGTGATGGACTTGTGATGGACTTGTGATGGACTTGTGATGGACTTGTGATGGACTTGTGATGGACTTGTGATGGACTTGTGATGGACTTGTGATGGACTTGTGATGGACTTGTGATGGACTTGTGATGGACTTGTGATGGACTTGTGATGGACTTGTGATGGACTTGTGATGGACTTGTGATGGACTTGTGATGGACTTGTGATGGACTTGTGATGGACTTGTGATGGACTCGACTACATCTCTGCTCTACACTATGCACATAGTGCCCTCTATGGCATACAAAATGTTTCAGCTTTAGTTGAGTAAATGCAGTGCCATATTACATGTACCTCATCCAACCAAAACAACAATGCATGTATCGAGTATAAAACTCCACACACCAGTATGCTGCAACACCCATCCATCCTTCTCAACTGAATGCTGAGGTGCATAGCACCCTATTTCAGCCATGCACGCAACCCATACACGACAGAAAGGATTATTACAGATAGATACATGTAGCTAGCCATTTGTCCATCAAATGTTTTGCGGATGATAACTTGTATTCCGATTAATATTTTCCTACAAATTCAGTGAAGAGTTCTCTTTAGTAGGAAAGGAATGTTGGTGTTGATTTTAAAGTAAAAATGTCAACAGTTAAAAGTCAACATCGCTGTGGCAACAAAAATAAAAAATTCGAACATGATAACTTGGTTGTATTTGTTTTGTGGTCAAATGTCAAGATCATCATGGTGAAAACCACAAATTGTCATTGTTTTTTTTTAGAGGCAGCCCAAATCTTCATCACAAGTCTCAAGTCTTAGTCGAAATGGTCAATAGCATCTTCACTTCCATGTCGCCAACAGTGTCCAACAGAAGTCTACTATACTTCTATCCTTCTGAACCATTTTCTGTCACAAATGTTAACATCATGGTAGACATAATTATCTTGGCATGATCGCATCTTACAATCAAAATGTAAACTTTCAAAGCTAATGCATGTATATGTCCGGATGACAACATCCTGAAAGTAAAATGTCGAAACGCCAAGATAATGTAAGTCACATTGTCATCTGTTACATATACATGTGTAAACCAGTTGTGTGACACGCGCATGCGTGCGGGTTCATAAGGTGACCAGGGGTCAGATAATTGGGATTAAAATGTCATGTTTGCAATCCAATCAAACGTCCGGACATCCAGTCATTCATTCCTAAAATAAGGAGAATAGAATCGACCATAGGTCTCTATTCAGGACATAACAATTTGGCGACGAGGATGGGATCCATGATGGATCGTTTATTTTCGCTGACAATGTGACATTGCCGAGATAATGAGGCATTTGCAACGTCGCAGTCGTCAGCCTTTTCTTCGAGGACTGAAGATACGACGCAACGTATAACGTGCATGTACACATGTAGTGGGCATTACGTACACTGCACGCCAGACAGTCAGTCATGAACATTAACGGCTGTTCCGTTAACTGTACCAGCTAGTCACATGTGGACGGACGCGCCCACGTGAGATATCCTACACAACGTCGTGGAGGATGCCGCCTGAGAGTTCCGGTGTAGAAACGCCGTGACTGGAAGAGCCTACTATATACAGCCTGCATGGAGATCGCTCCGTATAGACCCGAACTGATTGGTTCAATGTGACCCACGGCCCTTAGCAACCCAGCCCCCAACGAAGTCGGTATGTGCATACAGCATGCTAGCAGCGCCCTGTCGGATCCTCGCCCTAGTGATCGCTCCACTGCAGACAGATTATTGACGTTTTGACCGAGATTTTGGCCGAACTGGAAGTGTCTGAACGTCGAAGATTTCCAATGACCATCGAATGTTGAAGCTGTCTTCGGAACAGTGATTGCAGCTTTAAGAAAATAATGTTGAAGAGAACTTTTCAGCCAAGCGAGTCGAGAAGAAGCTAACAATAGTGAGCACCGCTAGGCTGCACAGCTCCCCGTTCAGCCCCGCTCATCCCGCCGTGTTGTCGCATGGCTAGCCCCCATCGCTGACGCTCATCAAAAAAGCCGGATCCCTGTTAGCGTCACGCAAGTTAGCTGCCAGCTGTGATTGAGATCAGAGGACTTGAACAATTTAGGACACAATTCAATCAAGATCAGCAAACTGCCGAAAACTGTAATTATCAAACTGTTTACAGGTGTGTTGTTGAATATTATTGAGCCTTTAGGCTTGGAGGTAACTTTGCTGTATTCACAAAAAGAAATTGTGTTAATGTGCGTTATGTACATGTATTTTGATGTGCTCAATTACAGCCAGCATACCCATTGTGTTTCATTATTACGAGGTTGTTGCTATAATTGGTTGCTTAATATTTAGCCTAACTTGCCAGTTTAAGTGTGGAAGTAAGATTACAATTTAAGATACTGTGTTGATGTTGCTGATTATTGGTATTGCTTGAAGGGACAACGTAATATTGATAAGGACATTTTAGCGTGAAAGTAGCATTATTCACCCTTATTGATGTGTTGATTATTATTGTTTCTGGCCTGCCAAGCAATTTTCAAAATTTTTGTGAATTGTAATTGATCGTAGTGTACTGCAGTTAAGATGGCAAGTACAATAAGTGGTGCGATAGGTGTCATACCTGTTTTTGATCCTAACCAGATTGAAGAATGGATAGAATTACTAGAAGCTTGGCTAGGGTCAAATAATGTTGAAGAGGATGGTAGAAAACGCTCAGTATTATTCACGAGTTTAGGTAGTAAGGGTTATCATACCTTGCGAGCACTACTACAGCCCCATAAGCCAACTGATAAATCATACAAAGAATGTGTAGATTTACTGAAGAACCATTTTGCCCCCAAACCAAGTGAGATTGTGTTGAGGTACCGGTTTTATAACCGGACACAAAAGCCTGGTGAAACAGTGCCCCAGTTCATTGCTGGTCTTCGTCAGCTTAGTGAAAATTGTAACTTTGCAGAACTCAACAACATGCTGCGTGATCGGCTTGTTGTTGGATGTCGAGAGGCAACCATCCAGCGAAAACTACTCAGCGAAATAAGTCTCACATTTGAGAAGGCCCTAAACATCGCTACTGCAATGGAAATGGCCAGTAAGGATGTTGAGAAGATCAAGGAAATCAGCCAGCCAGAGAGTCCACAAACAAGCTCTCAAGTCAACAAAATGCAGCCCCGACAGAGGCCGAAGCAGAAATTTGCCAGTAAATCACCACCAGGTCCAAGGCAAGGCAATCGCCAATACGATGAAAGCGCCAAAGCTGCCAGTCGTAGCCTCGCCCAGCAGAAATGTTGGCGTTGCGGTGCAGCCCATACCCATGACACATGCCCGTTTAAAATGGAGAAATGCCACAAGTGTCGCCGAACAGGACACACTAAAAGTCAGTGTGACAAGGTGCAAGAATTCAACCGTCGTTACCAACGCAGAAGCCATAAAGCACATCATCTGGAAGAGGAGGATAGCCTTGCAAATGAAGCAGCAATACTAAGCCACTTGGAATCGCCAGCTGTTAACAAGTTGTCCAAGTGTCAGCCCTACTATGTAACGATGGAGGTAAATGGAAGGAAGATAGATATGGAGCTCGACACAGGAAGCCCCTGGTCATTGATGTCAGTGGGAACTTTCAGCCAAATAGGGAATCCCAAAGAGATTCAGCCTTGCAATCCCAGACTGACAACTTACACTGGTAATAAAGTGCCTATCATCGGTGAAGCCTCTGTCCATGTCAAACATCTGTCGTCTCAGCAGACGAAGCATCTCCCACTTTTGGTCGTGCAGAATGGAGTAAGCCTCCTGGGACGGGAGTGGATTGAAAACTTTCCGTCGTCTTTGGCCAATGTCCTCCAGTCAAAGCCGCCTGACAGCCCCACATTGAATGTTGTCAATGTAGACGCAAAAGCCCAATTGAAGGACATCCTTCAAGCCCATGCTGAGGTGTTTAACACCACGAGAGTACTAGGTAAACTGATCGGGTACCAGGCCAAGGTCCAGCCAGTAGAAGAACAGCCACTGTTCTACAAAGCGGCCCCAGTTCCATATATGAGGAAGCAACAAGTCGATGACTGCCTAGATGACTTGCTCAAAAAAGGTGTTATTAAGCCAGTCAAATTCGCCGACTACGCCTGCCCTATAGTAGTTGCTGATAAACCTGATGGGAGTGTCCGTATATGTGGGAACTACAAGCTCACAGCCAACAAGGTTTTGCGTCTAGAACAGTACCCATTGCCTACCTTGGAGGATTTAATGCAAGATCTTCAGGGAGGAAAACTGTTCTCAAAGGTGGACCTATCTCATGCATACCACCAGATAGAGTTGGAAGAAGCCGCAAGAAAATACACTACTGTGAACACCCATCGAGGTCTATTCCAGTATGTCCGAATGCCATTTGGATTAGCCTCCGCCCCAGCCATCTTCCAAAGAACCATTGAATCACTGCTCGCAGACATCCCTATGTGCCGTCCGTACCTGGACGACATCATCATCAGTGGTCGGAATGATGCAGAGCACCTAGCCAACGTGAATGCAGTTTTGCAACGTCTAAAAGAGAATGGCATGAAGTTGAAACAAGAGAAGTGTGAATTCCTGCGGGATTCAGTCACTTACCTTGGTCATCAGCTGAATCAAGAAGGATTGCGGCCATTGAAATCCAAGATTGAAGCCATTCAGCAAGCACCGCGTCCGAAGAACCAAGAAGAACTTCAGGCCTATCTTGGACTTCTTGGATATTACAGGAAGTTCATCCCCAACCTGTCGAAGCACATCGCACCATTGACAGAGTTGTTAAGAGCAGAATTTAAGTCAGACAAGAAGGCAAGAAAGTGCCAAGGAAGACCAACTGAGGACCCAAAGTTTGCTTGGGGTCAAAGACAAGAAGATGCCTTCAACGAGTCAAAGAAGTTGCTCCAGAGTGACGCAGTCCTGGTTCATTTTGATCCAGAGAAGCCAGTGTTACTTCAGACAGATGCCAGCTCATATGGACTGGGCGCAGTCATTAGCCACATCTTGCCAGATGGAAGTGAGAGACCAATATCATTCGCCTCTAGAACCCTGACTGTCAGCGAGAAGAATTATGCTCAGTACGAGAAGGAGGGACTTAGCATCATATTTGGGTTAAAAAAGTTCCACAAGTACCTCCAGGGAAGGCACTTCAGCATAGTCACTGACCATAAACCATTGGTGGCATTGTTTGGTGATAAGAAACCGTCTAGCCCAATGGCTTCAGCTCGCATCACAAGATGGCACATGATACTCTCTGCATACGAATACGATATAATTCACAAAGAGGGTAAAGAGCACAAAAATGCGGATGCCCTTTCACGCCTACCTGTAACAGGAAGTGGAGAAAAGTGGTGCCATGATGATCTTGCAGGAGAACATTGCAAGTTCCGGATCAACCTGATTGAAGACGTGGACACACGGCCTGTAGAAGCAAAGGAGATCAGTTGCTTCACTGACAAGGACCCAGTGCTGTCAAGAGTAAGGAATTACCTACTGCTGGGTTGGCCAGATAAGAAGAATCTTGGGGAAGATTTTGCCCCATTTGTTTCCAAGAAAGACGAGTTGTCTATTGAGGATGGTGTAGTCCTTTGGGGACACCGAGTGGTTATCCCTGCGGCACCGGCCCTACGTCAACGGTTACTTCGGGAACTCCATGCCACACACCCAGGAATTGTCAAGATGAAAGCACTCGCCCGGTCATTCCTGTGGTGGCCAGCAATTGACAAGATAATAGAACACGAGGTGAAGAGCTGCCAGATATGCCAAGAGCATCAAAAAATGCCCCCACCCAGTACCATGCACCCGTGGGAGTTTCCCGATAAGCCCTGGTCTAGGCTACATGTGGATTATGCATCCATCAACAATCAAGATGTCCTGATCATTGTGGATGCCCACAGTAAGTGGATCGAAGCCGTAAGAGTGAATAATGCTACAGCTTCAACAACAGTGAGAGTGATGAGAAAGCTCTTTGCTACTCATGGAATACCAGAAACTGTTGTATCTGACAACGGAACACAATTCGTGTCAGAAGAGTTCTACCAGTTTCTCAGCCAGAATGGAGTGGAACATCTTCAAACCGCCCCAAAACATCCGTCTAGCAATGGATTGGCAGAGCGCGCTGTGCAGACGGTCAAAGTTGGAGTGAAGAAAATCCAAAATGGAGAGTTGGAGTTGCGACTACAGCAGTTTTTGCTGTGCTACAGGGTAACACCCCAGTCGACAACGGGTAAAAGCCCTAGTGAGCTACTATACAGGAGACAAACTCGAACCAAGTTGGATCAGCTCCGACCAAATTTGACAAGACGAGTCAAAATGCATCAAGCCCAGATGAAGAACTACCCAGGTTCCAAATCTAGAACATTCCAGCCACCGGATACAGTTCTGGTTAAGAACTTTGGATCCGGACCGACTTGGTTGTATGGTCAAGTTGTGAGAGCAGTTAGTTCGTCGATTAACGAGGTACATCTGTCAGATGGTCGCACAGTGCGACGTCATGTTGACCAAATGCGAAGATGTAAGGCTAGACAGTCTCAACAGTTGGCCTTTGAGGAACAAGTCTTGCCTAATGCTACGACAGAGCCAAGTCTCACAGAGCCAATACCAACAGTGTCAGTAATACCGCCAGTAACTACTGAGGTGGTTCAAAACAGCTCTGAAGCAACAAGGGTGTCTAGTAACGAGCATGTTCAAACCACATTTGAACCAGCTCAGCCTGTCAGAGTGTCAAACAGAACAAGAAAAACACCTGTGAAGTTTGACGATTATGTTTTGACCAAACCATAAGTTTAGTACAAGTTGTTTGTTCAGGATTATTGATTTTCCTGTTGAGCAAGAGTAGATTAATATGTAAAGTGATTAAGTTTGAAAGTTAAATTTAATAAGTGTCTTGCTGTAGTCCTACGCCTTTACGGTGAGCCTTAAGAACATACGGTTAGTTTATGCAACTGCGTAAGATAAGTAATATTGTGAGTCAGTATGATAGAGTTAATGATTTTACGAGTTCCCTAGTTAAAGCACGTTAGCACCAAGTTCATTAATGTAAGTTTTTTACATTTTTAAAGTAAACAAAGAAATTAGCGATCCTTGTGGATTGTTTGAAAAAATGTAAGTTTTTAGTTAAAACAAAAACAAGAAACTTGGACATTTTCTGCTATGCAAGGTCTGGCAAAATATGGACTAGACAGTGAGAGCAGTGACATTTACAAACACATCATTTAGCTCCCCCATTCAAACTTTTATTGCTTAAGCAGAGAATAATCACACGAAGGATTCTTTATTGATACATGTCTATGTTTACTTAGATTGCTTTAATTTGAAAGGGGAGGAATGTTACATATACATGTGTAAACCAGTTGTGTGACACGCGCATGCGTGCGGGTTCATAAGGTGACCAGGGGTCAGATAATTGGGATTAAAATGTCATGTTTGCAATCCAATCAAACGTCCGGACATCCAGTCATTCATTCCTAAAATAAGGAGAATAGAATCGACCATAGGTCTCTATTCAGGACATTATCTCTGAATGTTTACATTCTACTATCACCATGTTGTCATCCTGGCATAAATTAGTGAAAATGTTGTCATCCTTACATTATGTATCTCGAAATGCCAACATGATGCCTCTTAAATGTCGTCATCGATTTTGCAGATCTAGCAACCTTTACAAGAAACGATTGAAGTTGACATCATCAGTCTGGAGACAGAAGGTGACTCCATCAAGTTATCAGTTCTGCTGAAAGATGCTGTAGTCGACTTCAATATGGAAGAAAAGGTCGCAACAGAAACATGGATGACTTCAGACACCAACACCATCATGTTGGCCCTTCAGGAAATATTAACCTATAACTTGACAGTACAAGATGACCAAATTCTGCGTGCAGTCGCACGTACCAACAACACTACACTGTAAACTTTCTAAGTTTCAAGTACACAGTATAAGCAGAAAACAATGAAAGGAACACATTTAATGGTATTTTTGTTTTACATTTTTAGTTTAATATTAGGCAAGTTCCTGTTTGTAAATTTAGTTTTTATTATTTTATTCAGATATAATACAGCAAGTATATTTTGGTCAATTAGAAGTTTGTCTGACTGATTTCCTTTTAAGTCATATGCACATTTTCATATTCACAAATGTGCTTTCCAAATCTTTGCATTTTACAATTTCATCAGTTTTACTCACACTAGCAAAGGGCAAGATGTGAAATTAAAGTCATCTAACTTTCAGATACACAGTACATTGTATTGTACACCGTGCTTCACACTTGGAAAACTTCTGTACTGTCCTGAGTATGAGTGAAACTTTTGAAGTTTTCAAACAATACAAAATATTGATTTTGAAAAAACAGACATAATTGACCAGTTAATTTTGTAATATTTTTACATTCGGGTAACAACATTTTGCTTCACTCTTGCCAACTCTGTTTTTGAAATGTTTTGCATTTTTTACATTGTATTCAGGTGCAATGCAGTAAGTATATTTCAGTAAATCTGTTTGCCTTTTTTTTAAATGTTATTTTGTATCAAACCTTTTTAGCAACAATTTCATGTGTAGAAATATGCTTCAACTTTGCATTGTTTTACAGCAGTACACTGTAAACTTTCTACGTTTAGACTGAAGTCTTCCAACTTTCAAGTACAGTGTATAACATTGATGTAGCCAACCTTAATTTGGAAAAAAAAGTCACAACAGAAACATTGATGACATCAACACCATCATGTTGGCCCTTCAGGAAATATCAACGTAGCACGTACCAACAACACTACACTTGTAAACTTTCTAAGTTTAAAGTACACAGTGTGAGCAGAAATACAATTAAATGGACACATAATGGTATTTCTTTTTTACATTTTTAGTTTAATATTAGCCAACTTGCTGTTTGTAATTTCGTTTTTATTTTATTCACATATAATACAGCAAGTATATTTTGGTCAATTAGAAGTTTGTCTGATTTCCTTTTAAGTCATATGCACATTTTCATATTTACAAAACAATGTGCGTTCAAAATCTGCATTATTTTATCAGTTTTACTTACACTAGCAAAGGGCAAGATGTGAATTTAAATTCACAATGGACATGAGTTCAAGTCTAACTTTCAGATACACAATACATGTACATTGTATTGTACATTGCTTCAGACAACATTTTGCTTCACTACATGTATTAGCCAACTCATGTTTTGGAAATCTTTTGCATTTTTAAACATTGTTTTAGGGTGCAATACAGCAACTATATTTCAGTAAATCTGTTTGTCTTTCTTTTTTATGTTATTATGTATCAAAGCTTTTTTAGCAACAATTTCATATGTAGAAATATGCTTCAACTTTACATTGTTTTACAAATTTTACATTTCCACTCAAACTGATAACAATAGCCTCAAGTCTTCCAAATTTGAAATACGATGTGTAACCTATAATACCATTAACCCTAACCCTGTAGGCATTTTGCCCAGAAACCTTCAATTCTACAAAATCCACCATTGCACTTGTTGAAATATTCTCATCTTTACAACGCCATGTATTTTCGTTCATTTCTCATATTCAGTACTTACATGTATGCCTTATACTACTTATCAGATAGCTATTTTGCCCCCTTTCAACAATTGCAACTACATTTCTACATGTACCAGTTTCCAACAGTACATGTACTAAGTTTTACCCAAAAAATGCCCTTTGCAAAATTTCAAAGGTTTTCAGGGGATTACAGTCATCACTGAGGGCCCATCCTTTGGATGGGACGTTAAGGTTCCAAGTAATGTATCAGTGTACGTAAAGGAACGTAGGACACGTATCATTAAACAGCATCATGTAAGATGGATACCAATGCTATATAAAACTACATTAATTATAATACATACGTACAAGTAATTATTTGTATCATGACCCAATATTTTACATTAGGCCTACTCATAGCAAAATCAGTTTTTATTTTTTATTTTTGAAATTGTATGAAAGTGAAATAGACAAAGTACATTTCTATTCATTACATTTTTAGAATATTTTTTATTTTTTCAGATCAATGAGATTTGTCTGTTGTATATTCAAATTCAGTAATATTTGGCATAGCTTCACACTTTAACTCTTACTGCCAAGTGCACAGTATAACCAACTCTTTTATAGTCAACACTTTTTCCATCACCTTCGAGACAGTTATTTGTTATCAATTCTTAAGATAACTCCAATAACAAGGTTATAGAGTGTCATTACATGTATTAACATTGTTTTTCATAATCAGTCTCACCCAGACGCTTTGACATTTATTTGATGCCCGTTTTCAGAAAAGTGTTTTCCATAAAGTATTTGCCATATTTAAGCATGTTTATACAGTTCTTGTATTCATAAAAGTGTTCTTCATATACATGTATCGTTATAAAGTGTTCATATCGACAAAACATTTTAATGTGTAAAACCTGAATTGTTTTGTGTGTTCTTAAACTATTTATACATTATAATATGTATCGTGACCAAATATTTTACATTGCGCCTACACATAGCAAACTCAGTTCGTGTATGTTTTTTTTTCTTAATTGTATACAGGTGCAATACACCAAGTATGTTTTGATTAAGGACATTTTTTTCCATTTCAATTCTCTCTTTAGATCAAAACGATTTGTCTGTTTTATATTCAAATTCAGTAATATTTGGCATAACTTTACACTTTCACTCATACTGCCAAGTCCACAGAATAACCAACTCTTTTGTAGTCACTGCAACTTTTTCCATCACCTTCATTCTCAAAACTCCGATAACCAGGTTATAAAGTATCATTATTTTAAAAAACAGTCTCACCAAGACACTTTGACATTTAAATAATGCCCGTTTTCAGAAAAGTTTATTCCATGTATATACATGTATATATACAGTTGTATTCATAAAATTGTTATTCATCATATACATGTATCTTTTTAAAGTGTTCATACAACATTTTTACGTGTCCAACCTGATTTGTTTTGTATGTTCTTCAACTCCGAAATCACAGTCTGCTAATTTCAAATGAGCTTGAAATATTGCCATATTGCCATATTGCTCGATACACGATAATCGCTCACAAAGAAAATGGTCTCCAATTACTCCATTTCAGCCAAACTTGACAAAATGCATCCCTGGTCCTCGCCCAAACCGCATAGATATGCAGAATTCAACATTTACGGTCAAATGTCTCAACATTCAACAAATTATTGTACATTCTGCCAATTTCAGCTTCACTTTTTCAGTCAAACTTGCAGCTGCATCCCCCTGGGCCAAACTTCATCAAGATGTTCAAACTTTAAGGTCAAAGGTTACCTAAGACTCAGTACCAGTCATTTTGCAAAAAAAGTTATTTTCGGGTCAAATGCATCCATGGCACAAGCTCCTTCTGGGTTGTTCAGATTTTGGAGTCAAAGGTCGCCAACTGCTCAATTAGGCTCAAAATTCTTCCCTTATATTCTTTTGACAATTTCAGCCAAAGTTAAGAAGCTTTTGCAATTTCAGACCAATTCCCACCTTGTCAGTGCGAGTCAGTTCAGAAGCACATTAGCTCTAGTTTCTTTCTTCGGGCAAACGCTCACAAAAAATGACATATATCTGCCAAAATCATTGGCCAATTTCAGCCAAATTTGGACAGGATCTTCCTTGACTTGAATCCTATCTCAAGTGACCATCATGTATGGTCTATGGTCAATGGTCACCTAATGGTCGCTAGTGGTCATTTTCTTCAAAAAATACACAATGCTTCTCCCACAGCCTTGGTCCAATTATTGTCAGACTTGGTCAGTTACATCTTTCGACCAAGCCTCATAATAGTTGTTCACATAATTTGGCCAATGATCACCTAATGGTCACTTGGTGTCATTTACTTCAAAATTCCGAAATGCTTCTCTTAACACAGTCTTCATGTCAAAGTTGGTTATTTACATCTCTCGACCAAGCCTCATATATGTTGTACACATATTTCGGCCAATAGTCAACAAATGGTTAGTAGCGGTCATTTTCATCAAAATTACAAAATGCTTCTCCCACAGTCTTGATGTCAAAATTGAATATTTAACATCTCTGGACCAAGCCTCATATGGACTGAACACATAATTTGGCCAATGTACGGTGTATATGGTTTACACATATTTCGGCCAATGGTCACCTAATGCTCAGCTGGGGCTCATTTTCTTCAAAATCACAAAATGCTTCTTCTCCCACAGTCTTGATGTCAAAATTGGTTATTTACATCTCTGGACCAAGCCTCATATATGGTGTACACATATTTCGGCCAATGGTCACCTAATGGTAAGCAGCGGTCATTTTCTTCACAATTACAAAATGCTTCTTCTCCCACAGTCTTGATGTCAAAGTTGGTTATTTACATCTCTGGACCAAGCCTCATATATGGTGTACACATATTTCGGCCAATGGTCACCTAATGGTCAGCAGGGGGTCATTTTCTTCAAAATAAAAAAATGCTTCTTTTCCTACAGTCTTGATGTCGAAGCTGGTTATTTACATCTCTAGGCCAAGCCTCATATACGGTGTACAAAGAATTTGGCCAATGGTCACCTAATGGTCAGTAGGGGGTCATTTTGTTCAAAATTACGAAGTGCTTCTTTTCCTACAGTCTTGATGTCGAAGCTGGTTATTTACATGTAGCCATTTTTTATGGTACCCAAAAACCAAAGCCTGTTCAGGATTATGTGGAAGAGTTTCTACAGGAAGTAAATGGATTAAAAGATAATGGTATGATTCATTTTGGTACTACTTACCAAGTATCTGTTCAAACCTTTATTTGTGATGCTGCCGCACGTGCTTTCCTAAAATGTGTGAAATCTCATACTGAATACTTTGCCTGTGAAAGATGCACTGCAAAAGGTGAATGGAATGGTCGAGTTGTTTACAATTCAGAAGAAACATTCCCTAGACGCACCAATGAGGAATTTGATAATATGCTTTATGACAATCATGAACTTGGAAGGTCTCCACTTATTGATGCTGGCTTTTCTTGCATTGAAAAATTTTCATTGGATTACATGCATTTAGTCTGTTTGGGTGTTGTGAAGCATATTCTATCTACACTTTTTGAAAAAGGGACCGAATGACTGCCGTCTTTCCGCCCGCCATATAACCCAGATTTCTGAAAATCTTGTTGTATTTAATGGACTAATGCCCAGTGAGTTTGCACGCCAACCAAGACCACTATCTGAATTGGAAAGGTGGAATTGAAGGCCACAGAATTTTGTCAGTTTTTACTGTACACTGGTCCTAATGCTTTACGTAATGTCGTCCACAAAGATGTGTATCAACATTTCTTAGTCTTAACACTAACAGTGGCTGTCTCAATTTTCTTTGATTCAGATATTGAGAGGAGGAATAAGTACTTGGACTATGCAAAGCAGTTGATGAAATATTTTGTTGTGAAGTGCAAGGACGTTTATGGATTCTGCTTCACGGTTTACAACGTGCATAACCTTTTGCATCTGTATTTTTAAATTCTTCCCTCAATGAGATATCTGCATTCCACTTTGAAAATTACTTGCAAGTCTTAAAAAAACTTGTAAGAAATTCAAAGAATCCCATAACTCAAGTAGCAAAGCGGCTGACGGAGCTAGACAAATCAGCAATCAAGAAGGTTACCAAAGACACTAATTTCTTTTCATCGACAAGGAGGAAGGACAGATATTTTCTTTGTAACAATGAAGACTTTGCTATACTGCGAGAGAAAAGACGTGATGGTCAGTGGCTTTGTGATTGTATAAGTCAGAACGTAGAGACTTACAAAGAAAGGTAGTCTGTCTTCCACATGCTGATTACTGTGTTTTTATTCCCATGTTACATGATATTGAGCATCACTAATACTAGTCTGTGTGACTTGATTGGGGCTACGGCTTGTTTACACGTATTTGTCTTCGGAATTAGAATGAAGATATGTGGGTTCGTGCTGTGTGGCTGGAAGGAGACGTGGAGGAAGAGGGTGTGATCCCAAAAACATGGCTCTCCAAGGACACAGTTTTCTGGCCACCAAGGAACACGACTGTGCGTGCAATGAGAGTCCCATGCACAGCCGTGCCACACTACCCAGGCCTCCATCCAGAATGGGCAAGTCCTCAAGTTCTGGTCAGAAGACACAGCATCGCCCTTCCAGCGGTGGTAAACACTTTCCATCGCATCATCCATCCTCGTCGCGACATCGTTCTCCATCTCCATCATCCTCTGATGAGAATTCACCATGCCATTCTCCAGTACATTGGCCATCTTCCCACCGTAATCGCTCACGCCAGCATATAGGCATCAGCGCTCATCATCACAGTGCCCATCCACATCAAGCCACTTCTCAAAATCGCCTTCTCAACTTGGAGGCAGGCCATCATCAACACGATCATCCTCACCTGAGCAGTCGACCCCCAGCACATCCCATATCAGTTCATCCTTACGGAGCACATACAAGGGATACCTCTTTGGCATTCCCCATGACTGCAGGAAGTATGTTACTTCATGTTAGCACACTTTCTGGGAAGGCTCACATGTAGTAAGTGTGTCAGGGGCGTGTGCATGAATTTTTGCAGGTGGCTGGAGGGAAGGGGGGTGGGGGGTTGGCCCATGAGGCAGGCAAAGC
This sequence comes from Hippasteria phrygiana, assembly GCA_037893225.1. Classification (NCBI taxonomy): domain Eukaryota; kingdom Metazoa; phylum Echinodermata; class Asteroidea; order Valvatida; family Goniasteridae; genus Hippasteria; species Hippasteria phrygiana. Next base: position 2,317,619 of record JAZGUH010000564.1, on the reverse strand, counting down.
CCTACACCGCAAGCGTCGCAGGCAACGAGACCCCTGGCAGGGGTTCACCCCAGAAACCCCCCCCCCCACCCCCTTTGCACACGTGCCTGTGTACAGGTATGTGGAAGGAGATAAAATACTCTCACATCGTTGTTATGAATGATATAGTGCTTGTATTGAATACATGTACATGTATTGTATACCACAGTATTGTATTGAAATAACAGATTTTTCTGTGAAACGTGCTCCTCCAAAGCAGGTATTGGGAAAAAATAAGTTGTCTGTGTGATCATATACATTTATAACAAAAATATTGGCCAACTGACATTGCACTTGGCATATTTTTTTTCCAGGGCCACTGGTTTGTTTGTCGAATCAACACTGGTTAAACATGAATTACGAGTCTGTAACTTGTTTAAATACAGTAATCGCATTGAGAGTGGCTTACAAAACATTTAGTTTTGTTGTTTGGGGTTATTGCATAAAGTTATTTTCAAACAAACTGCCTATTTGAATGTGTACATTACAAACTGTAAAAACAAGTATTTACAGTTAATGTTGTGCAGAGTTCCAGAAGAAAGTGCTGCTCCTCTTAACCGAGATCAGGGACACGGTGGCCAGCCTGGGGAAAGTGTACGAGCCCCCAGACTATCTTCCACATCACCACAATATAGACGGTGAAGGAGCTGCAGGCCACTGAAAATATTCTTAAAGACTCTCAGAAATGCAACCTACTGTGCAGTACTGTATATTGGTAATGTTTTTTTAGTAAAGGGCTATTTTCTAGTGCAATTACATCCCCTTTGTGTACTTGTATTCCCCCTTTTAGTTTCAGTTGGTATTAATGGGTTTAATTCTTAATTAGAACATGAATTATAAAAATCTAATTTGTCTTCTTCATATGACAAATTACATGGTTGACTCACGTTTAACATACATATGTAGACACAGAAATTAGAGTCTCCATTATGTGTAGTCGTGTCATACATGTATATGTGGGATGCTATTACCAAAGTTTAAAATGAATTATATTCATCAATTAAATAGGCATGCCTATAGGCATGAATTCAGTCATTTTGTAATTGTGATTGTTTTACGAACATTCGCATTTCATGTGTAATAGAGACAGACACCATATTTGTTCTATATAAAAAAAATATGGAATAAAAAATACCACACATATTCATTAATTTTATTTATTTCAAAGAAAGGCAATAGATGTACAAATGTAGGCCTGTGGCATAAAATTCTTATTTGGTTCACAATATTGTAACGTGACATTTTGGAGACAGCGAGGTGTCTAGCATGTTTTTAACAAAATACACATTTCTTAATTTTACTGTGAAATTTAACCATGTTCAATAAGTATTTAACTTTCACAAGAGTTTACTGCAATCTTTAAAGATAGATTGCACAGAATTATATACAAGTAAGTCTACCAGACTACCAGTACATATTTTATGCAATAATTACAGTACCTGCTACTCCAGCAATGCGAGAGTACAATTACATTTTGCATTCCGTTTTGCTAAGAGTTTTAGGTATTTGTCAATTATCATAGGTGTAACAGGTTAATTGTTTTGAATTCATGCATGTACTTGATTGCACTTGGACGGTTAGAGCACTGTTTGGTTATAACACTTAGTCTGTATATACAACAGGCCAGTTGAATCATAAAATATTCAAACATTTACATTCTGTCCTCATCAATGTTCTTGGTTTCTACATGCAGTAGTATTAATAAAATAAATCTGTATAACATGGATTCTGCAGAATACTGACAAACGAGGTCATGTCAGCAATGAACATGAAGGGGAATGGAGGCAAGATTGCCTTCTGTAAGAGTGTCCTCTTCAGAGTCGTAAAAGGTAGGCTTGCATACAAATCTTAAACATAAGATGAACAAAATCCTTGATACATTGTTGGATTAGCTAATGGGTGATTCTGTAAATCAGGGGGCCAAACTTTGACATTTTTGTGTCCCCCGTTACTCGTGGAACCATTGCATGTAATATTATAACAACTTAATGAAACATTTTGTAGATTGAACAGTATATATAATGTTCGTGTATAATATACTGTTCAATCTACAAAATGTTTCATGAACTTGTTAAATATTACGAGCAAAAAACTGAATGGTTGCACGAGTAACAGGGGACACCAAAATGCCACAAGTTTGGACCCCTGATTTATAGAATCACCCCTAATACACGTACAGTTGTAGTCAAAAGTTTACATACAAGTACACTTGGAAATTGTGGACTTGTTCTTAGAGTTGATCTTTTTCTTGCAATCTTTCTATTGTAAATTATCAGCATATCAATAAAATCATGTTTTAAAAGTCCATGTATAATCATTTGGATTTGGTGCACAGCTTTGGGATGACCTGGGAATTGTTTTGTAAAACTGCGGTGTATGTAAACTTTCGACTACAACTGTATGTGTACCCAGATTAAATTATATCCCCAAGATTGAAGGAAAAACCACTTCTCAACGTTGCAAATATACTTTTCACAATTACATTTGAGTTGAAACTAAAGGTAAAGTAATCATGATATGTATGCATGAATTGTGGCCTTTCGCAATGAACAGAAAACTAATTGATGATAATTGCTTTTCATAAGTTGTGATTAATTTTGTGTCCCCAAATGTATTTATTTATTCCCGTTGATAAAATTTAGATATTACGTACAGAACCACTCTTTGCATACATTTTTTTTTCCTACCCACATTTATTGAGAAAGCTCAAATAAATTATAATTTTTCAGAGAGTGCACTCAAGAATCAGCCAGGCACAGAGACAGATGTGTGTGAATTTATCTCCAGATGTCTGAAGTATGCCCCTGACAGATGTGGAGGCGGTGGGGGAAAAAGTAATCACATTCTTCCTGGATGTATTTGGAAATTTTACTTGTAATTGTGATGCGATCTGGGAAACCCGTTGGATGTGATTTTAAAAATTGACAAAATAGTAACAAAACATTTCTTTTGGTGAAAGTGCTTTTTCAGGTTGTAATAAAGTCCGATAAAAAGTCTGATCAAAAGTCCGATCACAAGCTATATACATGGGATGAACAGTGAAAAAGGAATGCTTTTGTTATATAGTGTTTGAATAGGTTTGCTACAAGGCTTGAGACCAGAATTGTAAAGTGACTTGTGATGACTTGGTTAACAACTGTGTTTTTTTGCTTGAATTTTGCTGAAAAATACTTTAGTTCTGTTAAACCTACAAAACTACCAAATTATCAAGCTATGCAACTGCAGTAATTCAAAATACCCATGTGCAATGTGATTTACCATATTAAATTGGGGGTCCAAACTTGTGACATTTTGGTGTCCCCTGTTAATTGTGCAACCATTCAATTTTGTGCATGTAATAGTACATGTATAACAACTTAATGAAACATTTTCATGTATAATTGGAAATCATTGGAAATATTTATGGCCCCAAATTCAATGTTTACAATGTGCACAATCTAACTGACCTATGTGATGATGTGGAACATTTCCAATGTTCCCCTAATGAACTTTCTGCATTTCCATTTGAAAGTAATTAATTGAACTTTGTCAAGAAGATTGTTAAAAAATGCACACAATCCTACTGCACTTAAAACGGATGACTGAATCAATGGAAGCTGAGGCACATGTAATAATTTGTAGAAACTATAAGTGCATTTCCATCAAGAGGAAAGATAGCTGTTTTTTACCGAGAACAGAGCAGTTTGCATTTGTTAAAGAGAAACAAGATGATGGTTATTGGGTTTGTGACATAAGAAGGAAACCCACCTAGAAAATTTGTCAGTCAATGCTATTGAACATTGCTTTTTATCACGAATGATAACAATGACAATTGAAAGAGAAGGATTCTTCATGAAAATGAATTGTACCGCAAGGACATTTGTCTGACATACAATTAGGGGCAGATCCATGACCTCATTTTATTACCTTTAGCTACATGTACTATAGTACTTCAAAGCTCTGCAAAATGTTTTGAAATTGGTGTAATCTTTTTCATAAAGATAGCTTCAGGAAAAAAATCAGGGTTGTATACACAATAAATTTTAAGGCTAGGCAGGCATAATAAATATAAATCCTATGGGTTGGCATAACATGAAAAACAATTTTGAATATTTGTACAATCATACGAAATCCAAACGGAACACTGCAAAAGCCATTTTTATGTGCAAGTGCAACTTTGAAATTTTAAGAAAGTATTCTTCATATCATTGTCAATAGCTATAATTACGTGTTAATTATTAAACTATGAAATTTACATAATTATAATAGATCAAGTATGCCAATAGTTACATACTGTATTAATTTTTATTTCATGAAAGTTTAATACTGCTTTCCTTATTTTTATATCAACAGATTTCAAAAGTCAGCAATCACATCCAGTCTTGAACTACCATTGCTTTAACACATATGGATAGTAAACAACCTACATGTATACTACCTCTCCGGCCCATGAAAAACTGACATCATTCGAAGGTTCAACCACCCTTAATCAACTGGGTGCTAATTTTACTCCACAGGTGTGGCCAGCATGAGGAGGAGATCCCGGAAGACACCCATAGCGCAGGGATGACCTCGTGCAGTCACCCTCAGGATTTGGTCGGGCGGCCTGTACGAGGTGGTAATGTACCAGATATGGTGCGTGCAGGCTATGCAAGTGGCCAAAGGGATGAGGAGTCTCAAGGTAATAATGCACGAAGGGAAAGAATAAAGGCAGAAGTTTTGGAGACTACAGCAAACCGGGCTATTGAAGAGTTAGATGCATCAAATAGGGTGGTACATTTGCCTGCCGTCTCCTCATGGGTAGTCCCTTCGTGAGGAGCCTCCTTGTGAGGAGCATCCTTACGAGGAGCGAGTCAGGAGTAGCCCTCATGAGGACTACACAAAAGGGTCCTCACAAGGACTCGGGTGGCCACGTGGGTGGCCAGAAAGAAGGGTAGGGGGAATACCCTTGCCGTTCACAGATCACATGAGGAGCAAAGCTCCTCACGAGGAGGCGATGGGCAAAAGAACCGCCTACTGCCCTATGAGGTGAGGAGCTTTGGAATAGCTATCCCATCAAGGGGATCCTCACGAATAGCTGCTAAGGAGTGTCCAAGGCCGGTCACTGTAGGACCATGGCCTCTCTTGATGAGGGACCGACAGTTTTATGGGTATGATGAGAATTCAGATAGACAAGGGGGCTTCCTCAAGGCGGCCACACATTGTACCGGATCGGTACGATGGGAAAGCACTATGGGAAGAGTACCGGCAACACTTTAAGGCATGTTGTGAAATACATAAATGAGTGGACAGATGAACGGTCTCTCTCCACTTCCTTCAGGCCAGTTTGCAAGGAAATGCACTTGGAGTCCTTGGCAGTTGCAATGCAGAACCACACCAGAGTTAATATAAGGAGTTGTTGGGTTTGTTGAGCCATAGGTTTGGACCGGGGGATCAGGCTGAAAATTACCTAATGGAGATAAAGGTCCACAGACAAAAAACAAAAGAAACACTGCAAGAGTTGGGGCAGGCAATCAGGGACAATGCAATGACCCAGCAACTTTTGAGAGGTTGATGGAGCGAGTCCTATATGGACTACAATGGAATACACTGCTAGTGTATCTTTATGATGTCGTACATCTACATGAAAAGTGTAGATGAGTTGGCTAACTTGAGGGATGTACTAGAATGATTCCTGGTGGCTGGTCTCAAGCTGAAACCAGTTTAGAGATGTATCAGGAGGAATTACGTTATCTTGGGCATGTTGTGTCCTACATGTAACTGGGGTGGGACTGACCCAGTCATGGCCTACTTCACCTGCGTACAGGAAGTCAGAGGGCTTGCCTTGTATTACCAGAGGACAGAGGTTCATCCAGGGTTTTGCGGACATACATGTAGCCAAAAAAGACTTCTGGACTTGCCAGTGTTGGCCTATCCGACATGTACACATGTAGTTTATCAGGTCTAAATGTTATAGTTTTAATTGAGGAATTTTAAATACAAATTTCTTTAAAGGTTTATTTGTTGCATCCTGCTATGTAATGTACTGTACATTTATTTCCATATATATGCACTTTACACGATAATGTATTTTTCAGAGAGGACATGCATTTGGGTGATGTGGTGAGTTTGTATATGCCGGCAATCGTGGACCTAGGACAAAAGAATTCGGGCGTAGACAAAGGGGTCCACGTTTGACCTAACGTCCACGATTGAAAATCGTGTACAAAACCAATGGGAGGCCTTCCGAAAAAGTTAGAGTATAAACAAAAGAGGAACAATGAAAGGTCCACGGTTGCACCCGTTTACATGACTGTGTGGGGTGGTGTGAGGTGAGGTGGGGTGGGTGGGGTGCTCTTAATACTGGTGTTGGACTATGTGTGTGTTTTTATACATTCCTCATTTTTATAGTCCTGGAGCCACAAGAACGTAACATACTGGATAGGGAAAAAAAGGCATCAATGTTTACAAAAAACCTAGCGGTGCGGTTCATTGGATCTGATAAACTTGGAGAATTGTCACTTGATGGCAAAACTTCTAAAGAGGCAACAATACAGCAAGACCAGCCCTTGACTCTGCTGTGATCACTGCAATCAAAGGTACGTTTCAGTGATGTCTTCAGGAGATGTTTTTGGTGCCAAGTTAACAATGGACTTTTTGTTCAAAGTCCATTGTTAAGAGCATTGGAAACTTTATTACATTGGATAAATTATTGAGTGTGTGGTTACTTTTCCTGTGGATTTTAGCTAAGTGGATTTTAGCTAAGTGGATTTTTAGCGATATCCAGCCTAAACTGGATCCCAACCAACTTGGAAATAGAAAATCTTTGTCAACTCACTGCCTAATTAATATTTTACACAAAGTCTATGCTAATGCTGAAATCCCAAAAGCTTCTTCTACAAGTGTTGTGACTGATTTTACAAAAGCCTTTGACCGTATTGATCACACTATAGCAATTACTAAGTTGCTAGATCTAAATGTAGGTGTCCGTCCATCCCTTATTCCATGGGTTGCAGATTTTCTCACATCACGCCAGCAAAGAGTATATAAGGTATAAAACCACTGAATATGATTGGTCCACTTTTCATTCTGGTGTACTGCAAGGTACCCGTCTAGTATAGAGCCGATCATTTTCCTCGTAATAATCAATGACATGTCCCTTTTGAATGATAATGTCGACGACATGACTCTTGTAGAATGTCGATCTCAAAACCAACCATCATGCATGCAGGCTGCCGTCTCCTCTTTAGCAGAGTGGTCTACTGACAATAATATGAAATTAAATCCAACGAAATGTTCAGCCAGGGAAATATTTTGTGAATCTGTTATCTGTAAAGAATTGGTCTGCAGACAGTATAGCAGTATACTTTCAAGATTTATGTCAAGAAGGCATACGAGTCAAACCACATCACAACCTGCAGTCCCTTCCAGGAAGAAGACTAAAATGAGGCCGTGGACTCAAGTTTCTTTGTTTAGCTGTTCCTGCAGCAGCTATGGCACCGTCGCCAAGACCTCATCAAAGATTGCGGCCTGGGGGGGACAAATCATTAGCTTCGACCTCCTTGCACTCGCCCAGTCACTTTCAGCAGATACTGGTTAAAAAGTTTCCCAAACTGAGTAGTGGAGGTGGCTTCAAAGTCGAGCTACTTGTTTGTAACAGTACAAGGAGCAAAGCCTTAACAGCTGTCAAAGGAATCTACTCTCCACAAAATTTAAAGGAGTGCGTCAGCAAAGGACATGAAAGAAAATGAGGTGTGTTGGCAGCATGGTGTTGTGTTGACCAATTGTATGTTTAATTAAATATACAGGTGCTAAAGGAACCAGATCACTGATTCCCATAATATTTTGTCAACAAAATCAATCACTTTAGATGATGAAACAGCAACTTCACAGGTGAAGAAAGGGAGAATCTGAAAGCCATATTCTCGTTTGACGATGGCAGATAAGAAGAAAGTGGTCAATTACTTTAAATCCATCATCACAGGAGAGTCTAAACAGACTCTACCACGGAGACATCAGGTTGAGGACTTCTTCTAAAGAACAACAAAGTTCCCTATGATTGGATGACCATCAGAACGAAGGTTATGAATGAGAGGGCCGCATTATGACCACTATATTCATATTTTAATGTCCTTTTTTGCCTCTGATGACTGAATCTGTTTGCCCATTTTCTCTTTTGCATAATGTAGCACCTGATGCTGTAAAATACTTTACCACATCGTTTTATTTTAATTACACTTTCAGACATTTGAACCCTTCTATCCAGTAGGCTTGCCAGTGATAACACCAGCAGTGAAGAGAAGATCATTTACAAAAGGAAAATGTAAAGAAAGTCTTCTGTACAGCATCCTGGTAGAGGTGTTCACTGTGGAAGAACTGGCTCGGGGAAATGCCTGTGGCGTCTGGAAGGCAGTTAACAACAAAGATCTTGACCGACACCGACCTGCCACTAAGCCAGGAAAAACTACATGAAATAAAAGGTGGTTGATTCTTCCTGATTTCTCAATAAAATCTTCTGCCATGAAGTTCCAACACTAACCTGATTATTTGAATGTCTTGCCGTGTGTAATGTTCCTAGATTTGATAATGTCGTGTAAGGAAGTCTCACAGCTTTACAGTGGTTCCAATCTTGCATGCCGTACTGTGCAAATTAAATGTTGCCTTTTAGCATTGGGAGATTACACTTTGATAATATCGAAAATCTGTTCAGAAAGCATCACCCTTGTAAACTATTTTTTAGTTCTCTTTTGCATTTTCCTCTTTACACTTTAGAATGTGTGCTTCGCCGCTTCAGGCAAACTTCTGGGGAACCTTGCTTTTCTGCTAAGGAGTTCAATGAGAAGATTAACCAGAAATGTGCCACCGTCCGAAGAAGTTTGAAGAAAAAACAAGCAATGCAAAGCTAAGTCCATATTCATTGTAAGTTCAGAAACACTTCTGTGTGTGGCACATTTTGCACTTCAATAGTGTGTATGATTACAGTTATAATCATTTTCTTTTTCATTTTGATAACAGGCACCAGATATTTGCTGCATTGATTTAAATAAACTGGCTCAAGACACCATGGTGTTAAACATGCTAGCTTTGCATGCATTGCTTAGTTTTTTCTTCTTTTTCAGCGCCCTGCATGTGCTGGATATCCATTAGATAGAGTAGAGTATGCACAGTTTCATTAGACCCTTGTTCCTGTGAATACACTTTATGGCGAGACTTTATTAATTGTGGCTTGCAAAAACAGAATTTATCATATTGGTGTCAGACTTAAAAATAATCATTTTGAAATGAAGCTTTTTCTAATGTTTTTTTTTAATAACACAGTACACAATCCCAAACCATAAAAACAAATTAAGAGCGATGAACATAAGAATCGTTATTTGGAAGAGCTGCAATAATTGCTTTTTGAAAGTTTTAACATTTAAGTGAGAAAATAGCAAGGAAGAACCATTGTGTGCAGGAACTACTCAGTTTATTTGAAACTGTTTGAAATCTTGAGAAGTGTTGTAAATAATTCATTTTTACTCCTTTTTTCCCCAAATCTTTTTACTGTCTTTGTATTTACACATTCTTTAAAATGTAATAAAAGACAGGTTTACCAACTGTCTTGTGATGTGATGTAACATACATACACAAGTGTCAATCTAATAACCTCAGGTACTCCAGCATGGAAGCCTATTATGCGAAAAGAATTTACAAGGTACATGTAAATAACTAGTAACTAAGTTTCTCTGCAAGCTCACTGACAATTAAGTATAGTTCCATTAAACTTGACTGCTTGCCTGCAAACTAATCACATCCTGCAGCAAGCTAGATCGATACCGAAGCTTGTCTACAAGCTATAATTATGATATAGCATGCATTGTGCACTCAAACATACAAGCTTAATTACCTTTAGCATAAAAACTGTGGCCATTTGTAGCCATTCTGTTCTTGCCTACTGTCACGACCAATTTAGCGACACATTTGTTTGTGCACACAAAAATGTAAACATTCCCACCGATTCACACACGCATCTGTGTACACGCGTACATGTTCATTTACAATTTTTTTTTACATGTTCAATGTACGTGTACAGGGGTCATGTACGCGCAATTTAATAGGGAAATTCCGTACAGCCTTTGCTGTTCCCGTAAAAAAGGCCCCTAAAATCAATCCTATCTCGAATGTTATGCTTGCCCTTACCTTTCTACTAAGAGAGGTACTGCCAAAAGGGATATTTTATCTAACTCTTGGAGTTAAATGCACCCGAAAATGACGGTTATTTAGTTCTTTGGCTTTCAAAAAGAGTATAAACCTTGCACTGCAGCGAATTTATGCCACGCACAGGATGCAGTTGAAACGTAATTTTATTTTTTTGAAACAAATTAATTGAAATTTACAATAACACAATCAAAGAACATTACAACCTTTATTTTGTATGGGCATATCTTTCATTTATTTCTCAAGGGAGGAACGTGGGAGAAGATTTTCGTACGCTAACCGCGACGAATGCACGTGCGCTTGGCCGCCGCCATGTTTCTTTTCGTGTTGAAAATTACTGGAGTAAACATTTTGTTGAGCGCACGAACGCTAGGAGTTCTGTTGCGTGCGGGCTATGTGCTTGAAACAGTCGTGTGCTGTGATCACTGCAATTGAAGGTACGTTACCTCCATGGTTTCAGTGATGTCTTCAGGATATTTTTTTGGTGCCCAGTTAACAATGGACTTTTTGTTCAAAGTCCATTGTTAAGAGCGTGGGAAACTTTATTACATTGGATAAATTATTGAGTGTGTGGTTACTTTTCCTGGGGATTTTAGCTAAGTGGATTTTTAGCGATATCCAGCCTAAACTGGATCCCAACCAATTTGGAAATAGAAAATCTTTGTCAACTACTCACTGACTAATTAATATTTTACACAAAGTCTATGCTAATGCAGAAATCCCGAAAGCTTCTTCTACAATTGTTGTGACTGATTTTACAAAAGCCTTTGACCATACTGATCACACTATAGCAATTACTAAGTTGCTAGATCTAAATGTAGGTATCCGTCCATCCCTTATTCCATGGGTTGCAGATTTTCTCACATCACGCCAGCAAGGTATAAAACCACTGAATATGATTGGTCCACTTTTCATTCTGGTGTACCGCAGGGTACCCGTCTAGTATAGAGCCATCATTTTCCTCGTAATGATCAATGACATGTCCCTTTTGAATGGTAATATGTCAACGACATGACTCTTGTAGAATGTCGATCTCAAAACCAACCATCATGCATGCAGGCTGCCGTCTCCTCTTTAGCAGAGTGGTCTACTGACAATAATATGAAATTAAATCCAACGAAATGTTCAGGCATGGAAATATTTTGTGAATCTGTTATCTGTAAAGAATTGGTCTGCAGACAGTATGGCAGTATACTTTCAAGATTTATGCCAAGAAGGCATATGAGTCAAACCACATCACAACCTGCAGTCCCTTGCAGGAAGAAGACTAAAATGAGGCCGTGGACTCAAGTTTCTTTGTTTAGCTGATCCTGCAGTAGCTATGGCACCGTCGCCAAGACCTCATAAAAGATTGCGGCCTGGGGGGACAAATCATTAGCTTGGACCTAAACCACTCGCCCAGTCACTTTCAGCAGATACTGGTTGAAAAGTTTCCCAAACTAAGCAGTGGAGGTGGCTTCGAAGTCGAGCGACTTGTTTGTGACAGTACAAGGAGCAAAGCCTTAATAGCTGTCAAAGGAATCTACTCTCCACAAAATTTAAAGGAGTGTGTCAGCAAAGGTGTGTTGGCAGTATGGTGTTGTGTTGACCAATTGTATGTTTTATTAAAGATACAGGTGCTAAAGGAACCAGATCCCTGATTCCCATAATAATCTACAGATTCGTTTTAAAAGATCAAAAGAAAAAGAATCTACAATCTATGCAACCTATTGTTGAATCTAGCAAGATCAAGGGATATGTCCTTAATTCTACTTTTTAAGTCCTAAGCCCTCAAAGCCATTTTATCACATATTTATACATGTATGTCAACAAAATCAATCACTCCAGATGATGAAACAGCAACTTCACAGGTGAAGAAAGGGAGAATTTGAAAGCCATATTCTCGATGGACGATGGCAGATAAGAAGAAAGTGGTCAATTACTGTAAATCCATCATCACAGGAGAGTCTAAACAGACTCTACCACGGAGACATCAGGTTGAGGACTTCTTAAAGAACAACAAAGTTCCCTATGATTGGATGACCATCAGAACGAAGGTTATGAATGAGAGGGCCGCATGGCACCAGAAGATAAAGGCGAGGATAGAGGAACTGAAGGACAAGTAATATAATCCTGGGCTGTGACATTTGGCTGTTTCGGACGTTTTCCGAAACAGCTTTCGTTTTATAGTATTTTTAAAAGTTTTTGAACCTTAAAGTCATATCTCATCAACAGTACAATGCTTATTTTTAAATTCTTTTTCTAATAGGTCTGTTAGGTCATAGATACATATAAATGTAAAAAATGTGTGAAGTCATCCTGGCGTCATCAAAATATGCTTTTTTTTTAACACATATAAGCTTAGGGTAGGTCCGATTGTCATGAAAATTGGTGTATAGGTAGATACTGTCACTAGCATGCAAATTCCGGAGTGACGTCACGATGCCATCGGCTGATTTTCTATGAATGTTTTAATTCTTTAAATTTCATTCTCACAAAATGTTACACTCTCATTGTTCGGATTCTTTCCAATCTTGACTCGGGCCAAAGACCACGTTGCAAATGTTTGCTATCACGATTGCCGTCATCATGACGTCATCATGGGTCATGTGACATCTTAAAGGGGAACACTTTAAGGTCATATATTTAGAGAACCGTAAATCTGATTGGGTTCAATCTCGGTGCTCCGGGCAGGTGGAGCTCGATAGCTTGGTCGGCAGTCCACCTAGGAGAAGGACAACTCTGATCACAAACCTGGGTAGGCAGAACTTGTTAGCCTAGGTTTCTGCTTCTGCCCTTCCTTTGGGTTACATCAGGGCCGTGGAGCCAGCGTAGATACAACACGGGAAGCAGCAGTCACCGGTTATAAGCCTCAACTCGATTGCCGCAGAGTCTGGCCCCAGGGGTTGCTTCCGACGGTGGGAGAGGTCTTCGGAACTCATTGGACAGCTACCGCCCGCCTTAAGCTGGGCAGCCCCCAGCCAATAAGGTGCTGTCCCGCCACAGCCCATCTGCCTCATTGGGTGCATGGGGCTTTAAGGGACTTCTGTCCCAACAAGTGGACTGTCAGCATCGCACCAGGCAAAATAGAGGAAAAAAGAAAATTACCTACCCTTATACTTGGATGCTCGAATGTTCGAACCATGAGACCAGGCCTGTCTGATGACCTCCTCGAGGTAAATGATGCTAGCAAGACTGCGGTGATCAATAACGAACTGAAAAGACTCCAGATTGTTATCGCCGCACTCCAGGAAACAAGACTCGCTGCATCAGGCACCCTGAAAGAGAAAGATTACACCTTCTTCTGGCAGGAAAAAGCTCATGACGAAGCCAGAGAACATGGTGTGGGCTTCGCCGTCAGGAACGCCTTGCTTGGGTCCATTGTACCATCTACGGGTGGTTCTGAGAGAATCCTGAAGCTCCAGCTGCAATCATCTGCTGGAACTGTCAGTCTGATTTGTGCTTATGACCCGACTCTGACCTCCCCACCAGAAACAAAGGATGTGTTCTATGACGGGCTCAACGCCACCATCAACGTTATCCGCCCAAATGAACAGTTCCTGGCCGCTGTGTCTAGGCCATTATGTCATCGGGAAGTTGAATGAAAATGGACAGCGACTGCTCGAACTCTGCTGCTACCACAACCTTTGTGTCACTAACACCTTCCAGACCAAGCCCCAGCACAGAGTGTCCTGGAGACACCCTCGGTACAAACATTGGCACCAACTGGATCTGATCCTCACCAGGCGTAGCATGCTAGGCAGTGTCACCCTTACCCGTAGCTACCAAAGCGCAGACTGTGACACAGATCATTCCCTGGTGTGCTCCAAGGTGAAACTTCGGACTAAGAAGGTGTTCCGTCCGAAGACGGAGGGAAGGCCCTGTATTGATACTGGCAAGACCCACCAGTCGGAGCTAGTTCAGCATTTTTCCAAACTTCTTGAAGATACCCTCCCTGAGACAATGAGTACCAAGGCTACGGAGATGTGGGAGCACCTTAGGGACGCTGTCTACAACTCTGCCATGTCTGTCTTTGGCAAGAAGCAAGGAAAATCCAACGACTGGTTTGAAACATACCTTGATGATGTCATGCAACCAGCCATTGAAGAAAAGCGTTGTGCTCTCGCCACCTACAAAAGATCACCATCCCAGGGAAACCTACAGGTGCTAAAAGCTGCCAGATACAAGGTCCAGCAGCTATCCCGCCGCTGTGCAAACGACTATTGGTTGGCACTGTGCGCGGATCCAGATCTCTGTTGACACAGGCAACATCAGGGCGATGTACAATGGCATCAAGAAAGCCATAGGGCTCACGCAAAAGAAGACAGCCTCTCTGAAATCAGCCACAGGCGAGGTAATCAAAGACCGAACCGAGCAGTTGGAGTGCTGGGTAGAGCACTACTCCGAGCATGTACTCAAGACAAAACATAGTTTGTGACGACGCACTGGATGCCGTTGAACTCCTGCCAACCCTGGAGTAGCTTGACAATGAGCCAACGGTAGAAGAACTCACCAAAGCCATTGATGCCCTTGCAGTAGGAAAGGCCCCAGGGAAGGATGGCATCCCTCCGGATCACCAAGTACGCCAAAGACACTCTGCTGGAACCCCTACATACACTCCTCTGCACTTGTTGGCAAGAAGGTGTTGTGCCTCAGGAGATGAGGAATGCCAATATTGTTACTCTGTATAAAAACAAAGGAGAAAGGGGCAATTGTAACAGCTATCGCGGCATCTCCCTCTTCAGTGTAGTCGGCAAGCTCTTCGCTAGAGTTGTCCTGAGAAGATTACAAGTCCTTGCTGACGAAGTGTATTCAGAGTCGCAGTGTGGTTTCAGAGCAGGCAGGTCCACCATTGAGATGGTCTTCTCTCTAAGGCACCTTCAAGAGAAGTGCAGGGAGCAGAGAAAACCACTCTACATCTCCTTCGTAGACCTTACGAAGGCCTTTGATCTGGTGAGTAGAGATGGCCTTTTCAAAGTGCTCAGTAAGATCGGCTGTCCCCCCCAAGCTCCTCAGCATCGTTAAATCGTTCCATGATGACATGAAGGGAACTGTGGTGTATAACGGCTCCACCTCGGCATCTTTCGACATCCGTAGCGGCGTGAAGCAGGGCTGTGTGCTTGCACCAACACTCTTCGGGATTTTCTTTTCCGTACTTTTGAGGCACGCCTTTGGGTCCGCTACGGAAGGCATATGTGACCTGTTCCCACGAAACCTGGACAAAGTCGCATAAATCCATTTGGAGTAAACAGCCCGTAAGTCATTTCACGGTGGAATCGTCCATTTTTAGATTTTGACATGACTGTATTCTTCACATATTCATCTATAATATTACTTTAAAAAATGTTTAATTCTGATAACGTAAAGGACTTTTTTTCACATTTTTGGAGCAATGTTGGTGAACAAAAGAAGCGTAAATTGAAACAAAAGGTCAGAATCTACCGAGAAAATTCCCGAATATTAGTTGTTATTTTACAATCCGTATTACTCCCCCCTATTGAAAATTTGGTATCATCGGAAAGCTTGATGTTTGTAGATTACGTTTTCATTCATAACATTTTAAATTATGTCATCGAAAGCCAATAGGAGAGCGTTTCACAAATCCTAAATCTTATAAACAACAATTTCCTTGTTGCCGTGGTCATCTCTAACGAGAAACGTGAATCGCCAGTTATCATCACGTGAGCCCTTGCAATGTCTAGCTCCCCGTAGTGCAGTTTAGACTAGCTTTAAGGACCGGACTATCTTGGTATACTGTACACGTACACGTACGTTCACGTACACGCTTTCATGTCTACGTGTCACGCTACACCGAGAGAGATTTCAGTTTCAAAGCAATTTTGTACGTACGTTTTACACATTTTGAATTAAGTTTTTATAGGAAGTTTTCATAGAAATACTTATCACACGTTTTTGTGGTATTTTAACAACGAAATGTCACGCGCAAAGCCTGGTTGGGCGGGGGATGAGGCTACAACGTTGTCGGAGGAATCTTCGGTGGAATCTGCCTCGTCGAGACGGTAAAACTGAAGACTGCTTTAAACGAAGCGCTCGTCCTTAGTTTGTCTCAAAGAGACAACGCGAATTTGTCTGTCCTTCTGACTGAGTATTTGATGGACAGTATTTCGTCAGATGATGATGATGATGATGAACAGGATGAGCCGGAACCTAAGGACATTGATGATTGGCCTACATCAGAAGCTGAAGATGTCGAAGGATAAGGAGGAGGCAGATGAAGATAATGCAGATGATGATGGTGCTTTTGGTCTTGTACCTGATCTTGCCCAGCAAATCATTAACATTGAAGGTACTGATGACTGGACCTCTACAGACAACGATGAAGAGTTTGTTAAAGAGGAACTAAAACCAATTTGCATTTTTCTACTTTAGTGGCTTTTCTGAGAGCTTATGCCTCCCCAAACCTAACAAAGTAGGTTTGAAGAGTTTATGCATGGATTTGGCAATTTTAGAGAAGTTTTACTTTGGAGTCGCTTTCGCTCAGAATCAGAAAAGCTCGGGGTCAACCGCGTGTTTACAATCCAATCGTGTGACGTAGCTGCGTGGAGATAGATGACGTCACTATGCGAGTGCCCATTGTGTTTGCGTGCGTGCATGTCTACTAAGTACTATGTGTTGGGTTTTGTCCTAATTTTCTTGTTCCTGGTGGGCGCTTTATTGCATGAACGTTGCACTGATGAGTTTGTATATATTATTATATAATCCCCCTCCCCCGAAGACCCTTCGCTGCCCGCGCCCATGGCGCCCCGACACAAGTATTTTTTTATCACGAATTGGTTGCAATGCCCACTAATGAAAATGTTGCTGTTTAGACGCTGCAGGACACCCCGACAATCGGTATCAATCTGTACTCTAAACATCATCAATGACCATTTTAATACTTACTCGTGCCCTCTCCCTTTTCCGGAAAGCACCTCCAGATCGCATACGTCGTCGCTTAAAAAGGCGAAACAAATTACGGCAAAACAAACTACGTGTGCCCGAGGCACACCACTCCCGTGCAGGTCACCGGGGCCTCCGCGCCGCTGGACGGCGGGGAAAAATTACGTGTCCCGCTGGCCGTGCCGGTCCCTCGGAAAATCGAACCTGAAGTACGACTTCGGACCGCAGCAGCGGGCGCAGGCGCCAGCCGTGCCGTCCAACTGCGGCCTGATTCCAGCGTGCTCGGGCCGATGGTGTCCGCCGGGCCGCACGACAGGGCCGAGCGCGGCCACCCTCCGGTACCCCCAGTCGACCAACACTGGGTGCCCAGTGTGACATGGCTGAACCCGCCATTGGACAGTGCGCAAAATCTGCCGTTCGCACCTCCCGCTGTCGGGTGCCCCGGGTCTGACGGGGCCCAGCGGAGCGCCGTACGGCGGGGGGGGGGGGGGGGGGGGGGGGGGGGGGAGCTCCGTCCCGCTCGCCGGACTCTGCCCAACCCGGACTCTGACGTGGATTTTCGGCCCGTCATCTGACTGGCCCGCAAAATCGGGTTGAATTAAGGCCCGGAGTCCCTACCGGCACTTTTTCTCTCCGGCCGGAACCCCGTCTTTTTCTCCATCCGGGCTCAGCCCCTCTCCTCGCCGCCCGGCACTCGACCGGGCTGCCGGGGTGCGTTTTGGCCGGCCCTCCGGACCCTCTCCCGACTGCCTGCCGGAGGTACCCTCTCCTCTCTGCGCAACGGGCGTACCGAGCCCAAGTTTTTCAGATTTCTCCACAGCAAAGGGTGCCCCTCTGTCAGTCTTTACTCTCCTATTCTCTCCCCTACTCTCCTATTCTCTCCCCCTCTTCTCTCCCTTCCTTTCTTTCCCCAACTGCCTGCCTGCCTGCCTGCCGAAAGATACAATTTCATCTTCACAGTCTTTCGTAAAATGTTCCTTCGTCAGCCTAAAGTCAGATCGCGTTGTTTCCACAAACCGGACCCACTGCCGTCGTTGTTTCCCATCAATTTTGGGGAATCTTAAAAAAGATAGGTTCCGGATTTTTGTCCGTATTTCTTGTGCAGCCACCTACCACACACGTTCTCGGCATAATATTTATTAACTTTAATACATTCGAGATCCGAATAACTCCAAAAGTAAGCTAGGAAGGACGTGAATTCGGCAAAAAATGCCAAGAAAGTACGACCAGCTGACGACGAAAATGTCATAAAACACACGTGGATGATAGTACCAACACGCTGCAGACGTGATGGCTGCACGGCTGGGTAAGCGCACACACGTCATAAGGTCATATGCATACATTTGCATCCCTAATGACCTTTTCAGGAATTGAGACCAAACGCTAACTCCAAGGGGCAATTTTAGTCCATTTTTTTTCAATGAAATAAATTTTAATCGTTCTTTACCAATTTGTATTCGGTTAGAAGAATATACAAGCTTTCAGAAAAGCCAATAAAATGGAAAAATGCAAATTGGTTTTAGTTCCTCTTTAAAGTAAACAACTTTAGCAACTGCACATGCCACAGAAACAGGAACAGGAACAACCCTTGCACAAACCAGTTCGAGCACATGTACATTGTACAGTTACGTGCACAGATGTCTGATGCAGAGATGACGAGGCGAGAGCGCAAGATGTTTTTAATGGGGCGAATCAGCTCTACAATAAAAACAACCAAGAAAACCCTATGCTCCAAACGGGAACGTCAGACGGATCGTACAAGGAGCCGAGTTTCGTATCTCGTCGAGGGAACACACGTCTGCCGGAAATCATTCATTTTCATGCACAAGTGCAATTTTGGAGTACCGTAATTTTTTTAATAGATTTAAAATGCAGTCGTAACAAAATGTTAATAATTATTTTTACTTGGCCAAGTATTTGGCGGACGTACAAGGTTGCAATGCAAACAATACAGTTCTCTTATGTAAAAATTAATGGTGACAACATGTAACAATAACATCACAATATTTTGCATCACAACATGTAAAAGCAAAGATGACGGTTTTTCTCCCTTTTTGTTTTTATATCCAACTGTTAAAGTGATTACAAAAAAAATTTAAGAACAAAATTCATTCAGTTTTTTATAACAATGAACAGAGAAAAAATATTGATGTTGTAAGTCCTTCCAATAAGACATTTTGGAGTTAAACTGCACATCAAGATTTGCCAATTTGTGCATTTATCTGCAATGTTTATCTTCCAAGAAAAATTGGCAAGTTTTGATGTGCACATGCGCAGTTGTAATTCCAGAAGACTTATGATTCAACAAAAAGATATTCAGCTATTATTTTTGTGGATATTTTAATGTATTTGTTGACTTTTTTTTCAGTATCGGGAATGACCAGCTGTCCGGCATTATCCGTCACTATGAACAGAACGGCGCTGTTCCACCAACAATGAAGGCTGGAGGGAGAAAGTACAATACCAGATCATTGACTGATAAGGATATCACCCGAGTAGTTACCTTCGTCGTCAACTATGCAGAGAGGAACGGCATGGTTATCCCAGGACGCATACCAGGAGTCAAGTGCGCTGACCCCAGAGTGAGACTGCTTCCGTCACGAGAGAACAAGTCCTCAATATGGCGGCAGTACAAATCACAGCTCGAATCAACAAATGCAGACCGTCGTGTTGCAGGTAGGATTGTGCTGATTTATTTTATTATAGTTTTTATAGGCTGTTGTACAATGTAGATGTACAAAATATAATTTTGTGTTTTTGTTAACAACAAAACAACAATTATAATTTTCTGCACATGCACAGTGGCCTATGAAAAATATTCCTGTAGTAACTTAATAACGAGGACATGATTGTGGTAAGCATGCAAAGCATGATGAAATTCTGCTACGGTATTTTCTTTTTGCTATTTAAAAAATAGGTTTTAATACAAAAATATATAACAAATACAGTACATGCATGTACTTTTAACAAGTGAAAATACTAAAGGGTTGTGACGCAATAATTTCACAGAAATAAAAGACAATCTACATGTATTGAAGAAAACAAAATTAGTAACGCATTTCAATTGCAATTTAAAATAAAAGGTTTTATTGAAGACAATTTTAATTTATTCTAAACAGGTGAACCAGAGCACAGGGTTGTGACGCGATCAACCTTTACAAAGCTGTGGAAACAGTACACGCCTTTCGTGATAGCGACCAAGCCCATGAGCGACCTCTGCTGGCAGTGCCAGAGAAACAACGGTGCGGTGTACCTCAGTGCCAACTTACCAGAGACTCAGAAGCTACAGCGACTTGAACGCCAAGCAGAGCACCTCCGGCTGGTCTCCATGGAGAGAGATTTGTATCGCAGCATGGTGGTGGATGCCAAGGGCGAAGTTACTGAAGGTGAGAAGCTTGGCCGCAACGATGCCTGCAGCAGACCTGGTCAAATGCACTACGCATTTGACTTTGCACAGCAAGTGCATTATCCCAGCGACCCCCTTCAGCCTGGCCCCATGTATTTTCTGTGCCCAAGGTAGTGTGGCATATTCGGCGTTGCATGTGAAGGCATCCCTCAACAGGTGAACTATCTGATCGATGAAGGCGTGTCTGTTGGAAAGGGGTCGAATGCTGTCGTGAGCTACTTGCATGACTTTTTGGAGAACTTTGGACTTGGCGAAGAGCATGTGCACTTACATTGTGACAACTGTGGTGGACAAAACAAAAATAAATACGTGATGTGGTATTTTGTCTGGAGAGCAATGATGGGCCTACATAAAGTCAATCACTGTTAACTTCATGATAGCTGGGAACACCAAGTTTGCTCCAGATTGGTGTTTCGGCCTGTTAAAGCAGAGGTATCGGCGCAGCATGGAGGAGGTGGTGCGGTCCAGCTCAGTGACGGGGGTGAACATGCCACGAGTTGTTGGAACGGAGCAGGGCCAAGTTGTCGTCCCAACATACAACTGGCAGGGATTCCTGTCGCCATACTTTCAACCCATGCCGAGCATCAAGCCCTGCCACCACATGAGGTATGATCTAACTTGTAAAGCATATTCTTGTGATACACCTTCACATGTAAAAACAAACCATTGTTTTGCATTATAAAGAGCTTTTATATAACAAAATTTTGTCTTACCAAGAAGTTCTGAAGTCCCACTTCTTTTGTCTTTGGTTTTCATTTTTTAGGCTACTTATTAAAAAGTGCTCTTATAAAAAGCTATTTTGGCCAGTCCCAGCGACGTTATAACGAAAGTCAATTTGCAAATCACTGTTTTAATTTTATTTATTTTCACATCTCCAAAATTTCAATGCGACATTTTGATCTTATGAGTTTTCCCTCACTTTATTCACTCCAGGTTTAGTCATGATCATCCTGGAAAAGTCTTCTCCAAGCTGAATGCAGAGAGCGATGAACAGGAGTTCAAACTTGTTGTAGATGCAACCAATCTCCCACCGAGGGAACTGCCTGAGCCGCTGGCAATTCAAGGTTTGTCCGCTGCCCGTGTTGAGTATCTGTACAAACACATCCGAGAGTTTTGCAGCATATCAATTTGTGGGATCAATTAAGCCGAATTGCAGTACGAACCCCCTGTGACGAGTCGTTTCTATTAGAAAACCAGCACTTTTTTACTCCTTTTTCGTCATAACTCCTTACTCCTCTCTTGTATAAATTTGTTGTTTGCAGAAAAATACATATTAATACATTATCTTTAATATAATCTTTCTTTCTTTTTAAATACAATTAGTTTGCCTCCGTCATTTTTCGACTTAAAATTAGTAGTTTTGTATGTGTTCGTGTGGGAAACCGGAAAATAGTTAATTTTTTGACAGCTTGGCGGCCTTTCGGAGGCCGTTTATTGAGACCCCCTAAGTTACACAAAATGTTGTTTACATCAAGTTAAACTTTATTTTATATACTTTTTCCTCGTGAGACATTCATTTTGATTGGAGCAATGTTTCCTCCGTCAATATGGATGTCAAAAAGTTGAGCCAATAAACGATGTTGTAGCAAATCACATAGGTTGCTGCACAAAATTGCTTGACGCGTCCCTGGAAAAAGGACCCTCGCAACGGGTTGAAACTGTTCGTCGTTTTTTCCATCGGTAAGTTTTACCTTTAAATAGTTTGAATATTTGCCTAACGTATATACTGATAGAAATAGTAACTCATACTGATTTTGGTCATGTAACTATTTCACCCCAACATCACCACAAAATAAGATAGCGTGATATAAAAGTGTAAATTCTGTCTTGTTTTGTGTCATGGTGTATAACATGTATAGCCTACATGTACAATGTACGTGTACATAAATCGTATAGCCAGCGTTTTGTACCATTACGAAAAGGGTAAATCCATTGTTAATGTTACTGAGGGGCAATCATACACAAGCTTGTCAAGTTTATCATTACAGGATCATGATACATGTATAGTGTGATCGGTTTAAATAATACAATTTATATTTATGGCATGCCGGTATAATCATGATCATGGAGGTAGGAAACATGATACAGTCGTTTTCCTAGTTCCGGATAGCTTAGTAATAGTATTTTGCTGGCATTCAAATTAGTCCATGAACCATACTGGTCTCCATGACGATGCATAACAAATTTAAACTCTTAATACCTAACGTTAGCCGTTTGGAAGCCCGACTTCAATTTCAAACATGTTTGAGGTGATTTTTCTGGTTTCGGATCTAGGTTCAATCCATTCCGGATAGCAACGAACGTAGTCAATGGCGCAGGCGTAGCCGTAGTGGCCCGAGTTAATTCATGAAAAAAGAAACACACACAATATCAGGTTTTTTTTAGGAACTGGGACAAAGCCCACCCCTACTTTTGGGGCGATTTTCAATATTTTTTCAACTTGAATTCGATGTTGAAAACCCAATCGTCAATAGGTTTTACAGTCTGCGGCAATGAACATACATGTAAAAAATTGTAAGCAACAAGTTTTTGACTTGTTCAACCGAGTTCGCATCCCATACGTTTTGTGAATGAAAATTACACATTAGATGTGAAGTGAAGTATACAATTTTTATCTGAAGCGCGATGTGTTATACAGATTTTTTAATCTGCAGCTATCCAGAGCCAGGAAAAATGTGGAAACAGGAGAACGACTGTCAACAATAAATACAATGTAGTAGCCACCTCATTCCTGCTCATGATATAGGTGGTGGTTTAAATTTGTGTGTAGGGACAGTGTTTTTATTAATAATTATTTGTTATATGTCAAGCCAAGGCCATGACCATGTTCTGTGTGCCTGCTTTTATGTTTTCAATGAAATTTGCCCCGAGTCAAATAACCCCATTCCAATGTATCCCCTCGCAACTTTGCCCCATTTTAACTTTAGTCTTAAACTAAAAGTCTTTTTCTTCTTTTGGTCCTCTTCAGATTTGTCTTCCATTGAATTTGATGGTGTACAGTACAACAGGGACTACGCCTTGTGTTACCGGTACTATACTACCGGGAGGCAACGCTCATTGGTCTCCGGGTATTTTAAGCTTCACCCTCAATTTTCTGGAGAATGTTGGAGAATTTTCAGGAAAGGTAAATCTGTCATATCTGTAAAGCAGTCACTTTGGACTCCTCATTTTTGGAAGAGGAGATAATATAAGTTATCCCACGAGCGCGAGTGGAACACGGAATAATGTAGTGCGTCTGTGTCTCATATACCACGAGGCAGTGGGACACAGACACTACATTATTCCGTGTTCCACATGCGCGAGTGGGATAACAAATTTATCTTCAAGTAAACTTGACGCGCAGTAATTAAAGATGGAACACGCAGAGAGAAATTAAAAGCGATCCAGAAAGGTACAACACGTGTGCGTCGAAACAGATCCACATGGGATGTAAACGCGTACCGTTGAATAGAACTTCTATTTTTGCGGTGTCGTGCATTGGTACGAATAATTCAATGCGACGATCCACCAATCAGATGGCGGGGATTTATTCAGGTGTTGTATAAAGGATAACATCACACTGTCGGTTGTCATGGATCAACCAATCAGGATCGAGGATAATATGTAATACTATAGAGGTGATAATTTTTGTGTGACATTGTCTCCCATATTAATATTGAAGGTGTATACCCATAGCAGCTGTTTTTAAGCTCTGGAGGACCAGAGGCTGTCCAGAGGTCATTATGTTCATGGAGCCATCAATAATCCCTCAGATGACCTTGCATCTGAAAACTGAACTTTGCTTTAACTTGAAACACATATTTAAAAATATTTTGATATCGATGAAAGATCTGTTATTCATGTATTTTATTTTCTTTAATACAATGCAGGATGACGCTGATGGCAAGGCATGGAATGGTGACAGTACTGAA
This sequence comes from Hippasteria phrygiana, assembly GCA_037893225.1. NCBI lineage: Eukaryota > Metazoa > Echinodermata > Asteroidea > Valvatida > Goniasteridae > Hippasteria > Hippasteria phrygiana. Next base: position 2,293,250 of record JAZGUH010000564.1, on the reverse strand, counting down.
GGTTCATGTAATTAAGCCAACACTTAAAAGAATAGCAAAACAAAGATGCTGGCCAATCTCAAAACTGTGGACATTGCAGATTGTTGACCAAAGAATATATGAAGGTGTTGAAGAGGTTCTTGTCCATTACGATGGTTGGTCAACAGATTATGATGAGTGGCGCAAATCATCTGACATAATAGACAAACCAGTAGAACACGAATTCAGTGATGCTTATAATGCATTTGTCAGCAGTGTTAGAATACAAGTGAAAGAGCATCTAAATGTGTCTCGTGTGAAAGACTCCAACATCACAGTGCAAATCCCTGTACAGAAAGAAACCTTCAAAAAATTTGTGACAGATGCCCGTGCATCCCTTTGGAAAACCAACGGTGCCGTGGACTTTTATCGAGCTACGATCTCTTCACTAGGACATGTACTTGGGAAGGATTGGTGGTACAGAATCTGTAACGATGCTGGGGATTTTGCAGTTGTAGCAGAGTCCACGATCTCTTTGTGGCTGTATGAGAGACAATGCCTCAAAGAGTATACTCCTCAGTTGACCCAAACAATTTTCCACAGAGGATATGTAGGCAACCTGCAGTTTGTAAAAACTCTACACAACCTCTCCGAACTACACATGGTTGTCAGTACTCTTGTAGAATGTCGATCTCAAAACCAACCATCATGCATGCAGTTTGCCGTCTCCTCTTTAGCAGAGTGGTCTACTGACAATAATATGAAATTAAATCCAACAAAATGTTCAGGCATGGAAATATTTTGTGAATCTGTTATTTGTAAAGAATTGGTATGCAGACAGTATGGCAGTATACTTTCAAGATTTATGCCAAGAAGGAATATGAGTCACACCACATCACAACCTGCAGTCCCTTCCAGGAAGAAGACTAAAATGAGGCCATGGACTCAAGTTTCTTTGTTTAGCTGATCCTGCAGCAGCTATGGCACCGTCGCCAAGACCTCATCAAAGATTGCGGCCTGGGGGGGGACAAATCATTAGCTTCGACCTCCTTGCACTCGCCCAGTCACTTTCAGCAGATACTGGTTGAAAAGTTTCCCAAACTAAGCAGTGGAGGTGGCTTCGAAGTCGAGCGACTTGTTTGTAACAGTACAAGGAGCAAAGCCTTAATAGCTGTCAAAGGAATCTACTCTCCACAAAATTTAGAGGAGTGTGTCAGCAAAAAACATGAAAGAAAATGAGGTGTGTTGGCAGTATGGTGTGGTGTTGTATTGACCAATTGTATGTTTTATTAAATATACAGGTGCTAAAGGAACCAGATCCCTGATTCCCATAATAATTGGGTATCTACAGATTCGTTTTAAAAGATCAAAATAAAAAGAATCTACAATCTATGCCCCTATTGTTGAATCTAGCAAGATCAAGGGATATGTCCTTAATTCTACTTTTAAAGTCCTACGATTAAAAGCCCCCAAAGCCATTTCATCACATATTTATACATGTATGTACCACACGGTGTATTAAAGATTGCTTGAGCATTAACATCCATGTTTGTGCACAAACCTGAGGAAAGCTTAACATTTTTCATATGGCTTTTGTAAAAATCTGCCTTCGTGTACATACACTTATTGGTTTACTATCAGAACCTGACACCTAAATACAGATGTCGTTTTATGGTCATTATCTACTTGTGTGTACTACAGCGGCTGGTCTCGTGTACTACTTTTCTGACACTTGAGCCGTGTCCGCACAGGACTTTTTTGTTTAGGTTTCTTTTTTAGGTTTTACCGAGACGATGGTAAAATGAAAAATGGTCAAATGTGACCACTGTCCGCACTTGGACTTTCGACACGGGAAAGTTTTACCGAGACCATGGTAGAAGTTACCAAGCTGTCACTATAACGACGCTTGAGGGCGCTTTGCGTGACCTTTACATTGACCCGATTGACACGAAGCGCGCGCACGCCTTTTCATTCTTCCATTGTCTTCCGGCCGACATGCGTCTTTCCAACATGGCTGGTAATACTGCAGGGAAGAAGCGAGCTGCCGTTTCCAGCAAGAGCAAAAAAGCGCCGAAACTGGTCTCACGAGGAGACCCGTGGGCTCATTGCAATTGGGGGGGGGGGGGGGGGGGGGGGGGGCAAGGAGCATCAGGCAGGATTTGAAGGGATGAAGTATAACTCTAGAGTCTTGGCTGCAATAACGGCCCAGTTCCTCGCTAAATTTCCTGAAAGCCCATATAAATTATTATAATACATGGGAAGCGATCAACGACCGGATCGAATACCTCGTACTTTCTTTTGCCGTAAGATACGACGTTGACGTCCTTTATTATTATCTGGGAATGATGCATTGGTAGCACCAATCAAACTTCCGACAGTATCAATAATAATATCTGCCATGATTGCGACCAAAAGTCAAGAGGAATGATGCACTGGAATTTAGAAACTTGCAACATGCAAGTTTCTAAATGTACGTTTCGGATGTAAGTTTCGGATGTACGCTTTCCTGAGCCGCTTTTACCGACTCGCACTGGACTTATTGTCTCGGGAAAAGTTACCGAGTCAGTTTTCCTGGGCAGCAGTTGGCCGGTAGAAGTAACCGCTGGACTCAGGAAAAGTAACTGAGAGGAAAACGTCCTAGGCTGTCCGCACTGGACTTAAAAAATGGGAAAAGTACCCATCGTCTCGGTAAGGTTTTACCCAAAAAAGTCCAGTGCGGACAGGGCTTTAGTGTCACCATGTTTTATCTTAAACATTCCCTATTCTAGACAGTTGCAGGAGTACTTCATTGGAAATTGTCGACATATTTATGGCCCCAAATTCAATGTTTACAATGTGCACAATCTAACTGACCTATGTGATGATGTGGAACATTTCCAATGTTCCCTTAATGAACTTTCTGCATTTCCATTTAAAAGTAATTAATTGAACTTTGTCAAGAAGATTGTTAGAAATGCACACAATCCTACTGCACTTAAAACGGATGACTGAATCGGAGGAAGCTGGGGCAGATGTAATAATTTGTAGAAACTATAAGTGCATTTCCATTAAGAGGAAATATAGCTGTTTTTTTACTGAGAACAAAGCAGTTTGCATTTGTTAAAGAGAAACGAGATGATGGTTAATGGGTTTGTGACATAAGGAAACCCACCTAGACAATTTGTTAGTCAATGCTATTGAACATTGCTTTTATCACGAATGATAACAATGACAATTGAAGGAGAAGGATTCTTCATGAAAATGAATTGTCCTGCAAGGACATTTGTCTGACATACAATTAGGGGCAGATCCAGGGGGGCGTGGGGGCACACCCCCCCCCCCCTTTTCCTTCAAAAGCAAACAAACCGCATGACCTCATTTTATTACCTTTAGCTACTATAGTACTTCAAAGCTTTGCAAAATGTTTTGAAATTGGTGTGGTCTTTTTCATAAAGATATTTTCAGGGAAAAAATCAGGGTTGTATACACATTAAATTTTAAGGCTAGGCAGGCATAATAAATATAAATCCTATGGGTTGGCATAACATGAAAAACAATTTTGAATATTTGTACAATCATACGAAATCCAAACTGAACACTGCAAAATCAATTTTTATGTGCAAGTGCAACTTTGAAATTTTAAGAAAGTATTCTTCATATCATTGTCAATAGCTATAATTACGTGTTAATTATTAAACTATGAAATTTACATAATTATAATAGATCAAGTATGCCAATAGTTACATACTGTATTAATTTTTATTTCATGAAAGTTTAATACTGTTTTCCGTATTTTCATATCAACAGATTTCAAAAGTCAGCAATCACATCCAGTCTTGAACTACCATTGCTTTAACACATATGGATAGTAAACAACCTACATGTATACTACCTCTCCGGCCCATGAAAAAACTGACATCATTCGAAGGTTCAACCACCCTTAATCAACTGGGTGCTAATTTTACTCCACAGGTGTGGCCAGCATGATGAGGAGATCCCGGAAGACACCCATAGCGCAGGGATGACCTCGTGCAGTCACCCTCAGGATTTGGTCGGGCGGCCTGTGGTAATGTACCAGATATGGTGCATGCAGGCTATGCAAGTGGCCAAAGGGATGAGGAGACTCAAGGTAATAATGCACGAAGGGAAAGAATAAAGGCAGAAGTTTGGGAGACTACAGCAAACCGGGCTATTGAAGAGTTAGATGCATCAAATAGGGTGGTACATTTGCCTGCAAAAGACTAAATGTACCGGCCGTCTCCTCATGGGGAGTCCCTTCGTGAGGAGCCTCCTTGTGAGGAGCATCCTCACAAGGAGTGAGTCAGGAGTAGCCCTCATGAGGACTACACAAAAGGGTCCTCACGAGGACTCGGGTGGCCACGTGGGTGGCCAGAAAGAAGGGTAGGGGGAATACCCTTGCCGTTCACAGATCACATGAGGAGCAAAGCTCCTCACGAGGAGGCGATGGGCAAAAGAACCGCCTACTGCCCTATGAGGTGAGGAGCTTTGGAATAGCTATCCCATCAAGGGGATCCTCACGAATAGCTGCTAAGGAGTGTCCAAGGCCGGTCACTGTAGGACCATGGCCTCTCTTGATGAGGGACCGACAGTTTTATGGGTATGATGAGAATTCAGATAGACAAGGGGGCTTCCTCACGGCGGCCACACATTGTACCGGATCGGTACGATGGGAAAGCACCATGGGAGGAGTACCGGCAACACTTTAAGGCATGTTGTGAGATACATAAATGAGTGGACAGATGAACGGTCTCTCTCCACTTCCTTCAGGCCAGTTTGCAAGGAAATGCACTGAGAAGTCCTTGGCAGTTGCAATGTGGAACCACACCAGAGTTAATATAAGGAGTTGTTGGGTTTGTTGAGCCATAGGTTTGGACCGGGGGATCAGGCTGAAAATTACCTAATGGAGATAAAGGTCCACAGAAAAAAAACAAAAGAAACACTGCAAGAGTTGGGGCAGGCAATCAGGGACAATGCAATGACCCAGCAACTTTTGAGAGGTTGATGGAGCGAGTCCTATATGGACTACAATGGAATACACTGCTAGTGTATCTTTATGATGTCGTAAATCATCTACATGAAAAGTGTAGATGAGTTGGCTAACTTGAGGGATGTACTAGAATGATTCCTGGTGGCTGGTCTCAAGCTGAAACCAGTTTAGAGATGTATCAGGAGGAATTACGTTATCTTGGGCATGTTGTGTCCTACATGTAACTGGGGTGGGACTGACTCAGTCATGGCCTACTTCACCTGCGTACAGGAAGTCAGAGGGCTTGCCTTGTATTACCAGAGGACAGAGGTTCATCCAGGGTTTTGCGGACATAGCCAAAAAAGACTTCTGGACTTGCCAGTGTTGGCCTATCCGACATGTACACATGTAGTTTATCAGTTCTAAATGTTATAGTTTTAATTGAGGAATTTTAAATAAAATTTCTTTAAAGGTTTATTTGTTGCATCCTGCTATGTAATGTACTGTACATTTATTTCCATATACAATGTATGCACTTTACACGATATTGTGTTTTTCAGAGAGCACATGCATTTGGGTGATGTGGTGGGGTGGGGTGAGGTGGGGTGGGGTGAGGTGGGGTGGGTGGGGTGCTCTTAATACTGGTGTTTGACTATGTGTGTGTTTTTATACATTCCTCATTTTTGTAGTCCTGGAGCCACAAGAACTTAACATACTGGATAGGAAAAAAAAGGCATCAATGTTTACTAAAAACCTAGCGGTGCGGTTCATTGGGTCTGATAAACTTGGAGAATTGTCACTTGATGGCAAAACTTCTAAAGAGGCAACAATACAGCAAGACCAGCCCTTGACTCTGCTGTAATCACTGCAATCAAAGGTACATTTCAGTGATGTCATCAAGAGATGTTTTTGGTGCCCAGTTAACAATGGACTTTTGTTCAAAGTCCATTGTTAAGAGCATGGGAAACTTTATTACATTGGATAAATTATTGAGTGTGTGGTTACTTTTCCTGGGGATTTTAGCTAAGTGGATTTTTAGCGATATCCAGCCTAAACTGGATCCCAACCAACTTGGAAATAGAAAATCTTTGTCAACTCACTGCCTAATTAATATTTTACACAAAGTCTATGCTAATGCTGAAATCCCAAAAGCTTTTTCTACAAGTGTTGTGACTGATTTTACAAAAGCCTTTTACCGTATTGATCACACTATAGCAATTACTAAGTTGCTAGATCTAAATGTAGGTGTCCGTCCATCCCTTATTCCATGGGTTGCAGATTTTCTCACATCACGCCAGCAAAGAGTAAGGTATAAAACCACTGAATATGATTGGTCCACTTCTCATTCTGGTGTACCGCAGGGTACCCGTCTAGTATAGAGCCGATCATTTTCCTCGTAATGATCAATGACATGTCCCTTTTGAATGGTAATATGTCGACGACATGACTCTTGTAGAATGTCGATCTCAAAACCAACCATCATGCATGCAGGCTGCCGTCTCCTCTTTAGCAGAGTGGTCTACTGACAATAATATGAAATTAAATCCAACGAAATGTTCAGCCATGGAAATATTTTGTGAATCTGTTATCTGTAAAGAATTGGTCTGCAGACAGTATGGCAGTATACTTTCAAGATTTATGCCAAGAAGGCATATGAGTCAAACCACATCACAACCTGCAGTCCCTTGCAGGAAGAAGACTAAAATGAGGCCGTGGACTCAAGTTTCTTTGTTTAGCTGATCCTGCAGCAGCTATGGCACCGTCGCCAAGACCTCATCAAAGATTGCGGCCTGGGGGGGGGGGGGGGGACAAATCATTAGCTTCGACCTCCTTGCACTCGCCCAGTCACTTTCAGCAGATACTGGTTAAAAAGTTTCCCAAACTGAGTAGTGGAGGTGGCTTCAAAGTCGAGCTACTTGTTTGTAACAGTACAAGGAGCAAAGCCTTAACAGCTGTCAAAGGAATCTACTCTCCACAAAATTTAAAGGAGTGCATCAGCAAAGGACATGAAAGAAAATGAGGTGTGTTGGCAGTATGGTGTTGTGTTGACCAATTGTATGTTTTATTAAATATACAGGTACTAAAGGAACCAGATCACTGATTCCCATAATATTTTGTCAACAAAATCAATCACTTTAGATGATGAAACAGCAACTTCACCAGAAGATAAAGGCGAGGATGGAGGAACTGAAGGACAAGTAATCCTGGGCTGTGACATTTGGCTGTTTCGGAAGTTTTCCGAAACAGCTTTCGTTTTATAGTATTTTAAAAAGTTTTTGAACCTTAAAGTCATATCTCATCAACAGTACAATGGTTATTTTGAAATTCTTTTTTTAATATAGGTCTGTTAGGTTATAGATACATATAAATGTAAAAAATGTGTGAAGTCATGCTGGCGTCATCAAAATATGTTTTTTTAAACACATATAAGCTTAGGGTAGGTCCGATCGTCATGAAAATTGGTGTATAGGTAGATACTGTCACCAGCATGCAAATTCCAGAGCGACGTCACGATGCCATCGGCTGATTTTCTATGAATATTTTAATTCTTTAAATTTCATTCTCACAAAATTTTACACTCTCATTGTTCGGATTCTTTCCAATCTTGACTCGGGCCAAAGACCACGTTGCAAATGTTTACTATCAAGATTGCCGTCATCATGGGTCATGTGACATCATCTTGAAGGGGAACACTTCATATATTTAGAGAACCGTGAATCCGATTGGTTAAATCTCGGAATTCTAGTAGGCAGGCATGTGTTATAGATGACAATTTTTTACCCTTAAAGACGCACTAAAACCTTTTTGAAAAAGTCAAATTAAGTGTTTTACCTTTTAAATGTTGTATCAAAGTTCCTTTCAATGATAATTTTTGTTGTTTTTCATGTCGGCATGTGTTAATTTGCGAATAAAAACCAATGGTTGTCTCTGAGTTTCATCTCTTCGCTAAAACTCTCCATTCAGCTCCCAGAGGGCGCTGCATAAATATTGTTGCAGGTTCCCTGTCCGATATCAACGTAAACGCAATGTGCAACACGAAAACCCGTGTAATGTCGTGACGTTTGTTGTTGTAGATACGACCGGTATCACTTGCAGGGTTTTACGCTAGATGTGCCTAGCTAGCTGTGTGTCATCAGATATCACGATGCCCAGAAATTGTGTGATCGGCGGGTGCACAAGAATTTGTTCCAAAAACCGTGATACGCATTTCTTTAAATTCCCCAAAGATGTTAAAGTTTGTAGAGAATGGGTAAGGTTTGTCAAGACAATGCGTGCAGATTTCAAGTTGTCCGACGTGACGAAGTTTTCGCGTATTTGCTGCAAACATTTTGATGGCGATTTTCAAGACCAATCATCTAGAATGAAGCAACAACTGGGCATCGATACCAAGTTTGTGTTGAAGAAAGGAGCAGTGCCTAGCTTGAAAGCCCCATCATCCGGCCCAACCAACGCTACCGACAGCATGATGACCGATGGCGATGTGACAGCTCATTCAGCCAGACCATCGAGAGGGGCCTATGAGAAGAGGGAGAAACAAAGGGTATGCCTAGCCTAGGGCTAGGCCTAGGACGGTGTTGGCCTTTTCTTATTCAGTTATTGTTCATGTAAATCGCAACAAATGTGTTTGTTATTATGTTAACATCAAAATTGGAAAAAGGTTTTACTGCCTTTTAGGTTTGGCAATAAAACAAAAATATGTTTATGTGATATTTTTACAGTCAAGTGAAGGTGAAGAGGTATCGGCTCCTGATGGTACAGCCTTTGAACTGTCCTGCGATGACGACCTGACATTCCACCAGGGAACAAAGTCAAGTGTGACTCAGACAGAGTGCAACATAGTGGACATACATGTATGGTAGAGGATTGGGTGTTTTCACAGGATAAATCCGTACATGTATGCTACAATTCCATCCAGCCTAAGACGATCAAATGATTGACTGGAAGAAGGAAGTACTGACAAAGCCACCACTGATCAAAACAAAACAACTCCCACCACGGCAACTCCCACCAAGGCAACAGTCAGCCAACCACTTCTGCTACAATTGAAGGAGCTCAAACTTCTGATGCAAGTACCAGTATTAGTTTTTGTTTTTAGAAAAGGAAAACAAGTTGGTGTATATGGAAGGTTCCCTTGAGTCTCTTCCCGATGCATAGCTACATGTACATGTTATGCATGAAGTCAAAATTGATGTACATGTATACTCATTAAAGTACATGTAAGCATTAGATCTATAATTTGTTTCAGTTAAAGAGGGGCCTAAAATTCATGTTATATATAGAGAGAGAGAGAGTTACAGATATATCTATGGTTGGGAAAAATCTCATGGAATCTCTAAATGAAGAATTAAATGCATGGTCTTTCATCAAAACTGTAAACAGCTTATTCATACAGACATTAAAAAACTATTTGCGGGGTCTCTGATCTGGATCCCATGCTGTAAGGGTTCACAATCCTACACATTATGACCACTATATTCATATTTTAATGTCCTTTTTTGCCTCTGATGACTGAATCTGTTTGCCCATTTTCTCTTTTGCATAATGTAGCACCTGATGCTGTAAAATACTTTACCACATCGTTTTATTTTGATTACACTTTCAGACATTTGAACCCTTCTATCCAGTAGGCTTGCCAGTAATAACACTAGCAGGGAAGAGAAGATCCTTTACAAAAAGAAAATGTAAAGAAAGTCTTCTGTACAGCATCCTGGTAGAGGTGTTCACTGTGGAAGAACTGGCTCGGGGAAATGCCGGTGGCAGTTAACAACAAAGATCTTGACCGACACCTGCCACTAAGCCAGGAAAAACTACATGAAATAAAAGGTGGTTGTTTCTTCCCGATTTCTCAATAAAATCTTCTGCCATGAAGTTCTAACACTAACCTGATTATTTGAATGTCTTGCCGTGTGTAATGTTCATAGATTTGATAATGTCATGTAAGGAAGTCTCACAGCTTTACAGTGGTTCCAATCTTGCATGCCGTACTGTGCAAATTAAATGTTGCCTTTTAGCATTGGAAGATTACACTTTGACAATATCGAAATCTGTTCAGAAAGCATCACCCTTGTTAACTAATTTTTAGTTCTCTTTTGCATTTTCCTCTTTACACTTTAGAATGTGTGCTTCGCCGCTTCAGGCAAACTTCTAGGGAACCTTGCTTTTCTGCTAAGGAGTTCAATGAGAAGATTAACCAGAAATGTCCAAAGAAGTTTGAAGAAAAAACAAGCAATGCAAAGCTAAGTCCATGTTCATTGTAAGTTCAGAAACACTTTGTGTGTGGCACATTTTGCACTTCAACAGTGTGTATGATTACAGTTATAATCATTTTCTTTTTCGTTTTGATAACAGGCACCAGATATTTGCTGCATTGATTTAAATAAACTGGCTCAAGACACCATGGTGTTAAACATGCTAGCTTTGCATGCATTGCTTGGTTTTTTTCTTCTTTTTCAGCGCCCTGCAGGTGCTGGATATCCATTAGATAGAGTAGAGTATGCACAGTTTCATTAGACCCTTGTTCCTGTGAATACACTTTATGGCGAGACTTTATTAATTGTGGCTTGCAAAAACAGAATTGATCATATTGGTGTCAGACTTAAAAATAGAAACTAATCATTTTGAAATGAAGCTTTTTCTAATGTTTTTAAAGAAGATGGCAATTATTCCTAATGAGTGGAAACTTGCTCATGTTGTACCTCTCTTCAAATCTGGTGATCCACGTAACATGTGTAATTATAGACCGATTTCTCTTTGCTCCGTAGTTGGTAAGACATTAGAAAAAATCGTAAGCAATCACCTTGTAAATCATATTTGTAGACGAGGCATAGTTAGTGATGCTCAACATGGGTTTTTCCCTAAGCGTTCATGTGTAACCCAGTTGACAACTCTTTATCATGAATGGGCTGAAGTCATTGATGTGCGTAACCCTCCTCGTATCGATGTAATCTTTCTAGACTGGTCTAAAGCTTTCGACAAAGTTAGCCACAGCATGTTATTAGATAAATTGCATAAATATGGTATTTGTGGCTCAGTTCTATCATGGTTTAATTCTTATCTTAGCAACAGATCACAAAGAGTAATCTTCCAAGGTACCCAATCAGAACAGTTAAGAGTTTTATCAGGTGTACCGCAAGGCTCTGTTCTTGGTCCCTTGCTTTTCAATATCTTTGTTTTTGATCTCCCATTCTGTGTTCAATCCAATCTTAGACAATATGCAGATGACACTGTACATGTATTGTATAGACCCATTAGATCCAACTCTGACACAGTAATCCTTCAAAATGACTTAAACAATGTAATTAACTGGTGTAATATTAATCACATGGTACTTAATCCTAAGAAATGTAAGCTTATGACTAACTCGTAGCAGAAATCCTCCTAGTCCCATTTATAATATTGGCTCGGATTCTTTTGAAGTTGTTTGCCAGTACAAGTATCTAGGTGTCGTCATCTCTCGTGATCTCAGTTGGAAGAACCACATTGATAGCATTACTTCCAAAGCTACCAAACTTTGTGGCTTTATAAGACGGGTTGTTAAGAGTAATAATTCCACTGTTCTAGTTAAACTTTACACTTCCCTATGTAGACCTGTCATGGAGTATGCTGCTCCTGTCTGGTGCCCAAGCCTACACACTCACCAATCACTCATTGAAAAGGTTCAGAGGCGTTTCACACGTTCTTGTCTTGGCCTCCCTAAAAGAGCCATACCTAACAATGCCGACATTGACTACCCTTCCAGATGTAAGCAATTAGGAATTCCTCTGTTGATCAACAGACTTAATTTTCTGTCCATTTCTTTTGTTGTTAAATGTTTGTATAATAAGTTTGATGTAAGTATCCACAGTTATGTTTCTATTAATTCTAGGCATTGTGATTTTGTTAAGTTTGTTCACAAGGGGGGTCGCACTAACTGCTTACACAACTCTCTATTTGTTAGGTTTCCAAGATTATGGGATAGTTTACCATCTAATGTTAAGGAACAAGTTGTACTTAATATGTCCAAGTTTCTCAGTAGTTTGCGTAATTATATTCTGTCTCCCGGTAAATCCATCATAATTCCATCCTAAATAGGCGTGCACCTGAAACATAGAGTCTTGGTTTGCTTACATGTGTGCTTTTCTATGGCCCTACAGGGTGCCTGGTACCCTGAGACTACCATAGACTCGTGCGCATGTAAGCTAAGTGTGACGTCATTATGTTTTAGGTCCATTCTGAACTGTTACAATCTGTTATTTGTGTACATAATGTATTTACTTTAAGGAGATTTAATATCATAAATGTATTTGAAATCCGTCTACATATTTATTTATATATACTTCATCTCCTGCATATACTGTAAGCAAACCTATTTATAACTAAATTTGTATTTTTTTTTTATTACTATAGTATTGCCTTGCATTTCTTTATTTTTCATTTTGCATATATATATGCACATGTATTTAATGTTGGCATGGCTACATTTGGAGAGCCACTCGATTGTGATTTAGTTCACATTTGGCAATCCTTCAGGGGTGTTACCATGTCATGTTTTGTTTTGTCATTTTTTCATCTGTGTACTGTACCTTTTTATGTTTGCCCTGAGAAATAATAAATGAAATGAAATAACACAGTACACAATCCCAAACCATAAAAAAAAAATTAAGAGCGATGAACATAAGAATCGTTATTTGGAAGAGGTGCAATAATTGTTTTTTTGAAAGTTTTAAGTGAGAAAATAGCAAGGAAGAACCAGTGTGTGCAGGAACTACTCAGTTTATTTGAAACTGTTTGAAATCTTGAGAAGTGTTGTAAATAATTCATTTTAACTCCCTTTTTCCAAAATCTTTTTACTGTCTTTGTATTTACACATTCTTTAAAATGTAATAAAAGACAGGTTTACCAACTGTCTTGTGCTGTGATGTAACATACATACATACATACACAAGTGTCAATCTGATAACCTGATGTACTCCAGCATGGAAACCTATTATGCGAAAAGAATTTACAAGGTAAATAACTAGTAACTAAGTTTCTCTGGAAGCTCACTGACAATGATTAAAGTATAGTTCCATTAAACTTGACTGCAAACTTGCCTGCAAACTAATCACATCCTGCAGCAAGCTAGATCGATACCGAAGCTTGTCTACAAGCTATAATTATGATATAGCATACATTGTGCACTCAAACATACAAGCGTAATTACCCTTTAGCAAGCTTACGGCAAGCTTACAAAAAAGGGCAAACCTGGCCATCGAGCTTGCCTGCAAGCTTGACTGTTAGCTCACCTGCAAGCTTAAGGCGTGTCCACACTGGACTTTTTTTGGAAGGTTTTACCGAGACGATGGTAAAATGAAAAATGGTCAAATGTGACCACTGTCTGCACTTGGACTTTTGACTTGGAAAATATTACCGAGACCGTGGTAGAAGTAACCGGGCTGTCAATATAACGACTCATGAGGGCGCTTTGCGTGACCTTTCATTTTTCCGGAAAAGTAACTGAGAGAAAAACATCCTAGGCTGTCCGCACTGGATTTAAAATCATCTTGGTAAGTCTTACCAAAAAAAGTCCAGTGCGGACAGGTATTTAGCTTGCTGGGCACAGGCAAGCTTGCCCTAATTTGTATATTTGGTACCCTGCAAGCTTGCAAAAATAAGCTTGCAGACAAGCTTGCTGAAATTTCTATACGGGTGTATTCAAAGCGTATAAAATGGATACGAAACAACCAGCAACTGCGAGCAGACACATACAAAGGTTTATGTGACGCCATTGCTGTAGATGATATGCAACGCGCCAGCAAATCTGTCATTTTCCCATCGTTTTTTCCTAGCAGTCCTCGAGCTATATGCACAAAAAATACTAAGACTATCTATAGATCTATAGACCGTGTAAAGCCCGGTTCATACTTTATGCGAATGCGAATGCGAAGCAAATTTCATGACGTCAACAATTGAAGTTTCATTGTGACGTTCTCCGTTACCATAACGAATTCGCTTCGCATACGCATTCGCATGAAGTATGAACCGGGCTTAAGTCTCGCGCAGAAAGGTCACGATTGAACTTCCGTGCACCTCCGAGCCGCCGGCTATAGGACTTTTACGTTTTGTTTTCTATAATACTTTTTAACGAAGATCTGAACCATGAAACGGCCATAAATATGGATGAACAATTACAAATTAATTTTTCAATATATGAAAACATGCATGACTGTGTAAATTATTGAAGAAAAGTAAGAATTTTTTTTTGACCTGAGCGTCAGTTGCAACGTCAGATTGGCTTATTGTCGGGAAGAGATAGCCCGGCCCCCAAAACCCCTGTACTGCATCTTCTGGCACTGCAGACATAATTGCATGTACATTTGTGTTTTTGTACATACACAGGGTTCGAAATCCGTAATCTGGGGGGCCAAGGCCATTTTGGCCTTCGTGACGTCAACATTTCTTGGGCACCAAGGCCACTAATGAAGCCACCAAGGCCACTGACAAAAGTTGATAAGGGCACGAAGGCCAGATGAAGGTCTTGCTTGCATACTGGTGTATTTGTACAATTAGTCTCTCACGGCAGTGAGCGAAACTTTTAGACATGTGGAAGGTGCCAAGAAACAATGAAAACTGAGCTTACGGCTTGCATATTAAACCACTTAGATATTAAAGGTTCACTGAAATAGAATACAATGTTGGTCTTAATAAATGTGTTTGTTAGTATAAAACAACACCTTTGTCGTTTTGTCTCTTAATTGGCCGTTGTTTAGCTTATTTACGCGATTTTCTTACCATTTTTCGAGCCCCCCACTTCTTCGCTCGAAAAATTGCAAAAGGATGATGTAATGCATCACGTGATCCTGCGACGTCACGTCTAGAAGACGGCCGACCGGCCGCTGCACGTAATATATCCCACAATGCATTTACACACAAGCGTATACCTTGACTACACACTTCCGGCGTGTTGATATTTCTGAAGCTGTGACAGTCGAAAGTGGGGAAGAAATTAAGCATATTCTGATACGTAAGGTGCAGGATGCCGACCAGGTGTGTCGTTGCAGGCTGCAGTAATATAACAAGAGAAGCGGTAAGCCTGCACAGATTTCCCAAAGACGAGTGATACCGGAAAATTTGGGCCTCAAAAGTCCGACTGACGAGAGCAAACTGGGTCGGACCGCTCCAATGATCACTTCACTGCCGACGACTTCGTCTCCAGCCTCCACTCCCAGTTTGGGATATCAAAGCCGGTTAGGCTAAAGGAAAATGCCATCCCAACAAAGATCAAAATCTGTTCGACAGCTGCTATGAATAAGAAACCAAAGCGACGAAGCGATGCCTTTGCAAAACGTGAAAAACGGAGGGTAAGTTTCCATGTCGTGCTCGCACACAGACAGAGTCCTACCCCTAGAACTATGGGGTTCCGACAGGAACCCCATAGAAAGACGCCGATTTTTCCCATAGGCTAGTACAGCAAGAATAAGAAAGTCATTCCCATGCAATCACGTTTCTACAGTGCGTACGAGAATTACTGCACGGTTTTCGCCCAAAATCATACTACATTGTATGCCTCATTTACATCCTCACCTTGTGTGCGCCAAGCCAATTTTCGCCTGAAGCAGTTCCAATTTGCGGGGAAAAAATGACAAAAATCTCCAGTCGTTCCGAAGCGATCACACACACACACCATGGAGGAAGCCGCACACACACGAAGCTCCTGTTTGGTATCCCGGCATGCATCCTGCCGGGTCATGCGGGGGGGCCGTGGGTCGGACAAGTCATGATTATTCATCAAAAATTTGAAGCGCGGTACGAAGGGCAGGCAACTGCCACGTGTCCGTTACCGTCTGCATGCATTGCCGGCCTGTCATCGCGTCGCGTACCGCGCTTCAAATTTTCGATGAATAATCATGACTTGTCCGACCCACGGCGCCCCCGCATGACCCGGCAGGATGCATGGGATATATGCCGGGATACCAAACAGGAGCTTCGTGTGTGTGCGGCTTCCTCCATGGTGTGTGTGTGTGATCGCTTCGGAACGACTGGAGATTTTTGTCATTTTTTTCCCGCAAATTGGAACCGCTTCAGGCGAAAATTGGCTTGGCGCACACAAGGTGAGGATGTAATTTTATAAATGAGGCATAGTATGATTTTGGGCGAAAACCGTGCAGTAATTCTCGTACGCACTGTAGAAACGCGATTGCATGGGAATGACTTTCTTATTCTTGCTGTACTAGCCTATGGGAAAAATCGGCGTCTTTCTATGGGGTTCCTGTCGGAACCCCATAGCTCTAGGGGTAACAGAGTCCTGGGCCTACATAACATCTGAACATGTAGGCCCTAAATTCCTACCTCCATGATAACACTAACAACACTACAGTTACACACAATTGGGTGAAATGTTCATGATATATTTTTCATACTCGCCGCGGTTCCATGTTTTTGCAACGTGGTTTAGCTTTTTATTAGTTTTAATGGCATGACGAGTTGATTCGGGTACGAGTTGACTTAGGTACGACATGTACGAGTTGACCTATTTATGCACGCATACGATGAAATGTTTCTCCCCAAAGAAAAATTTTCAAATCTTGATGTGCACATCCGCAGTCATGGCAGTTGGAATACCGAACTGGCACATTACAAAAAGTATTAATAGTCGATGCTTAAGTTATTGCAAATTAGACAAATATTTTGTAATGTATAGGCCTAGTTTGAGTTGAAACTTTACATGTACTGTCGGCCCAAGTCATTGAACAATTTGAAGGTGTACATCGGTTAAGATTTGTTTGCACCCAAGTTATTTTTGAGTTGGCATTTTTCTTGGACAAAAGAAGTGTAAGAGTAATACATGTACATGTAACTCAAATATTAAAATAGATTGCAATATTTCAGCGAAATAAAGGTACATGTAGGTTGTTTAGTAAGTAATAAAACAAATAAACATGTACATCAAAGGAAGATGCAGCTGCAGGAAGTATAACTGCTTCATTTAAAAAAAAAATTTCCACAATCTTTTGAACATCATTGTAATTTGCAAATGTGAAAAAAAAAATTTGAATTTTCCAGCTGCTTGACAAGCTTCTCCAAGAGTTTTGCATCTGTCAGCTCTGATGGTTTGGATGCCGAGGTGCCCATGGATGTTAGCCCGCATGATACATCGTATCCCAATGAGCATGAGCCTGGATGCAGTCAACAGAGTGAACAGACAGACTCAAGTCAGGATTACTCACTAGAGTCATCTGAATCCGGATCACATGCAGTAAGAAATATTTATTTGTATTCCCCCTTTCAACTTTCCAAGTCCTTTAAAAGTATTAGGTATTCACTTTGTCAAATTTTAATTGCCTCAAATGTTTTACATGTATCTTGAGCTTTGTAATATACGAATAAATGAATGTTCTGAATGAATCCCTCCTACAATACTGTGCTCATCCACATGTTGGATTTTTTTCTGTTTTTTCTCTCTCTCTCTCTCTAATAAGTAACAATTTAAAATAGCAACGTTCCACAATTCGTGTTTGCAGGACCCAAGTGTCGAATCCATCCCCACTGCTGAAAGCATAGGATGCCAGACAGATAAAGTGGCTACTAGAATAAAACGTTTGTACATTCCATCTACACGTAACAGACCAAGTGTTTTAAAACCGTTTGTTATTGTACATTTGTTTTTTCGTTTTTACTGTGCCATTTTTCCCACTGATTTTCAAGTTGGAAAATTTTTACATTGTTTTTTTATAGGCAGTTATTTTAAACAGACCAACATTGGGCAAATCTGCTTCCTAAATCAGTGTCATGCACATGCAAATAAAAACCTGACCATACAGTGCTTATTTATTCAGTAATTATTGGGTGAGGTTATTTATTCCTGTGTTCAATCAAATTTAAACTTGGAATGTAATCTATACAATTTGAACTATTAGTAGTTACTTCATTGATATGTAGGAATCGAAGCCTACAACAAAAAATTAGCATAAGGCAAAGTAAAAAAAAACATGTTTAGTGTTTCCATCCGCTTCGTTTTTGGGGCTGCCTGGATATTTTTTTCATTTTTAACTGTGGAAATGAGGTGAACATTTTTTTCACCCAATCCATCGGAAAACAAAATACAAGCTTACAAAAACTATTAAAACTAATGCAAACATGTGCAATTCCCTTTTTCACCATGTCTTTCCTTTATTGTATTTGTAAACAGTTGAAAAACATACGGTTGTCAGAAATTTTAAAAAGAATGACGGCCATCTTGAAAATACTAAGTTTGTGTAATTTTGATTCAGGCTCAGAGATCACCGTGAAGGTGTGTTCGATCATAGAAAACACTACATTGGTGAAGGATGTTCAGCGGATGTCGCGCACTCAGCAAACGTCATCCCTGGAGTCATTCCATAGTGTCGTGAATCATTTTGCTCCGAAGATGTTGTCCTTCTCTTACCATGGAATGGTGAGCAGGTAATAGTTAACATGTATATGTACACTATATGTCTGGTTTCAGGAAAAACACTGATTTTTACAGCCTCTCCTGCATGTGTTATCATTTAAAGAAGTGACGCAACAAATCTTGGGTGCTGTTAACTTCATATATGAATGATGAAACAACTTTCCCCAATGCGAATTAAAGGAGCATATACGTTATAAAACCAGAACTGCATTTTCATGCAGCTCCTATTAAATTTGTAAATTATCTAAGAACGAGGATTTATTTCAATGAAGACAGTCTAAGTTTGTAAAGTTTTCCTGAAAAGTTTGGCAACTGGTTTAATATCCCTTTAATTTTGCCTTGTCGCTTTGAAGACTTCACTTAGCTGCCATACACTTCAATGAGAATAGTGAGAGAGAGCAGGCAACTACCAAGGAAGGTGTGAAGCGCTACCGCCTTTCCAAGCCCAAGTTCAAGAAGGGGAATGCTACCGTCAAAGCAATCATGGAGCCAGTTCGCTTGAGTAAGTTTAAACCAATTAGCACATGGACAGGTGCTCTAACCTTGCATACTCTTTGTGGACCTGTGAACAAAAGATGTCCGCAGCGGGCAGAAGAGTGATGGGTTTCTGGACTTGCTCACGTTTCCCCCTCTGAAAAACAGCTTTAGAGGAATTTTTCCGGGTTGGGGTTATCAGTAAAGAGGACCACGATCAAAAAATCGGGAGTGAAATTAGCCGTTTTCTGTTTTTCTTAAAGACGCAGGCTCGTCACTATTTACAAAAGCACCCTCAGTCACTCGCAATGAAAGAGGCGACTTTTTTAACGTGTAAGAGGTGGCAGTCGTAAGGTCAAAGGTGACTTTTCGTGGCACGAATTTGTCCATCGCGCATTGACGAGCCAGTGTCTTTAAGTCAATGGAGACGTGCAGAGATGCAAAAATGGATCTGTAACTATGGTGATTTTTCTCTTAATTTACAGCTTATGTTGACAACTTGATGGCAGCTGTGGCCAAACGCGCCTGCAAATCAAAAAAGGCCAAGAGGAAGAAGGCACCACCTAGTCTGGCTAGCAAGTTCACCTACCCACCTAAAGAAGAGATAATCGCATCACACTGTAGTAGATTTAACCTCAAATAGATATAGCGAAAACAAACATCCATCATTTGTACATGGATTTCTGAAGTTATTCATTCTCCCCTGTTTTTTCACACTTATTGGTCCTCAATCTCTCTACCCCATGTTTTTTTCCTCTGGTACCAGTGTCATTTGCCTCCAAGAAAAAAAACATGTTTAAGTTTAAAATGTTAGGCCAGCTAATTGTTTATTTGCAATTTTTGTTTTGTTTTAATAACCGAGTGGATAGAATACACACGTTTTGTAAAGTTTAAATAGTTTAATTCACAAATTCTGAAAAGCATACATTCTAAGAAACTTGTACGAAAACAACAAGCAATACATGTACTTATCTACTGTCTCAAAATGATGTTAACTGCCGTCACTTGCCTTTGAAAAAGTCCAAAATGTTAGGGCCAGGTAATTTTGTTGATTTAAAAAAGTATGTTTTAAATTAGTGCATGTACATGGAAGACATGACATGCAGTTTTTGTTAATGGCCTTTATTTCTTTGTAGTGGTATGAGCTCTGTTGAATAATTAATTGAACCCTGAATATTTTATTACATGTACATTCCTAATAAGGACATTTTCAAAGGTTTGATGAACATTTGCAAACAACCAACAAAAATATTGAATTATTCTAAAATACCTTACGAAGCAAATTTTATGAAGTCAACAATTTAAGTTTTATTGCGACGTTCTCCGTAACCTTAATAAATTTGTTTCGCATGGAGTATGAACCGGGCTTAAGTGTCTGCTTTAAAATGTTAACTCCAAATTCTTTCATTTCTGAAAATTACAGAAAAAGGAAATGTATGTACATGTACCTGTAAATATTAAACATGCTCAGAAAAAAAGCAACTCTAAACTTTGTGGTTTAAGCTGTGTGTTCTATATTTGAACTTCCTGAAAACCCTTGTACTGATTGGATGGATACTCTTCTCGTATCTTGGAGACGACACAAGAAGGCAGCGGCACACGAACACTTCTTCCCAGGAATCCCCAGCACCATCTTGCCATCTGGCGATAGGCTGTGTGTCTGTGCTTCCTGTATGGGAACAAATGGGGAATACAATTAATCATACTGAAATCAGGGAGGGGGGCGTGCTGGTAGACCGGTACATAAATTATACATGTAGTTGGAATAAAACGCCTTTTCTTTCGATTGTGCGCAAGCTAGCTATTATTGTTGAACTATTAAATGAGGTCAGAATCCCAGTCACATGCACAGACCATATAAAGCTGGTCCCACCCCCACCCTAGTGCATTGATTTTTTTAAATAGAGGGGCGGGGCGGCAGTCAGAAAGGAGACAAGGATAGTCAGAACAAATTACAAGAGCATGCACAAGTACAGTTTTGTAAATAAGCCCTAATAATCGCCTGGGAAGGGTTTAAATTTTATTGTGATATTATACTAAAGTCTAAATTATTGAAACTTGGGTTCTTACTCGTTTTCGGTTTCATCCCGTCTTGGATTGCCATACTGCTGACGATACTGTAAATATATCGTATCCAACACCCATCTGTTGAGACATATGGGATGGAAGCCTGGATGCTCCGTTATGCAATTGAGGGCAGCTTCATATTCGTCCATTTTCTGCACAACCTGGTCGAGTTCCTTGCAACACACCGATTCTCTCACAACTGGCATTGCCACACAGCCACCACAAGAGCACCTGTAACATTAACAATTTAGGTATTAAAACTCAAGGTACGAATACTCAAAGTGTGTAGTAACATGTGCAGATGCTACATGTACGTATGGGAATTAAAGAAATACATGTACATGTACAAGAAACAGTGACCGTTGTTCCAGTAATCCCACTGCACAAGAACTTGTCAAGCCAGGCTCAAACAGTTGTATATCAATGAACATGTAAATTGTTTATAGTAAAAAAGATCACTATCGGGAAACAACTGGCCGCAGGATACTGCCTTTCCTTTTTATTATCCCCTGACGAAAGAACTCTATTTCCAAAATTGACTATTTCGATGAGTATGGGGTCGCAGCTATGTCCTAGAAACAACCCTCTTGTCCATCCATGTACCATCCATGTACATGTACGTACCATGGAGGTAGGAAAAATTTCCTACCTCCATGCATGTACCCACGTGTACATGTAACGTTATTACATATCAGCGTATGATATTCCCGTGCACGTTGGCCTAGCCTCCTCCCATGTTCTTTTACATGGTAACATTTACCAAAATTCATGCGAGAAATCGATCCCAGATCACTATTTGTGAACCAAACTATTTATGTAATGGTTAATATTTGAATAGAAATTGCTTTCGCCGTCGTTTTATGACTTACCAGCTGTTGTTACCGAGCCTTCCTTCTAGATCCTCTCTGTCGTTGTGCACGCCAGGAATTGCGTTGTCTCGGTCATCGCTGTCGTCGCTCTGGACTTCAGGCTCATACATGTAGGTAACAATCCCTCCGGCTTCCTCCCCATGCTCCTTCTCCGACTCAGAAATGTAAAAATCATCTTCCGAAAAATCGGCATCGAACTCACACTCTGAGCTTGATAATTTTGCCATGTTTTTCTGCTCCGTATCGGTACAAAATGAAGACTCAACACTATCCCAATACACAATACACGCGTTCCGTGCAGCACGCACATCGTTGCTGTGCTGCCAGGTTCTAGGCGTGACGTCACGGTTAAGACATCCGGGCTACAACCGCGGTGCACCGTAAAGGGGATTTTTTAGGGGCGGGGCGATCGGCTCGGAATTTTGCACTTAAAAAGGTTCGTATCACAATAAAAATGCGAAATATCAAGTTAATAGTTATTGATTATAACTCTAAACGATGTATTCTATCATTTCAGCGAATGTTTAACTTCTATTTCAGTGAACCTTTAAAGAGTAAGGAATGCGTAGCACTGTTCAACACGTTGCTTTTATATCTTCAGCACACCCATCGATCAATATTAATAAAAAATGATTCATATCAATAATAACATTGAGTTGTCACAGTTTTTCTTTTGCTAGTCAATTTCATCACATTGCTAATAATCAAGCATAATTTGCTAATCATTTTGTTTCTTATTTCCATCACTGCCTGAACTTTTAAGTTGTATAGTCATGGACATGATGGAGGAAACACAGCCCGTGCCGGGCATGCCACTCGTCAGCATGAGTGGTTTCACCGTGCGTTGCCGCCATCTTCACCGGCCACGTTGCGTTCACGCCCGGCATGGACCATTCGGGAAATCATTGGGCGCTATATCGCTGGCGGAAAAAGCGTCAACATTGTCGATCTCCTTTTCTAATTGACGGATGTCATCGTTGGCAACATCGTCGGTGTTGTGCAGGTCAATTTTGAAACCATTTTGTCTGCAATATTGCATTGTCTTAATGCACATTTCATAAGCTCCCGCTTGTGTTCCCATCTTTTTGATAGCGTACATAAGCTTTTGAAACTCCAGTAATTCATTTTATTCCAGCACATTCACATTTTACTTTGGTCTAGCTGTAGGCCTACAGTACCCAAAACCGAATTTCCTTTCCTACGCAACTTGTGCATCAAGGATCATTGTCAATTAATTAGTTGAATTCCTTTTTAACGAAAATGCAATCAGGGAGTAGGAGTTGCGCAAACTGTTCATTCATTTGGTAAAGTATTGAATTCTGACGAGGCTTACAATCGTTCTGAATACCCATTTATGTTTTCCGGTGTGTTATCAATAATTTTAGTTTCGAAAAAACAAAAAACAAGTTAACCCTTAAAGAAGAAGGGGAAATCACACTTTTGAATGCAGTGTTTAAAAGGTAGTGTACACGATTGGTAATCAGGGAACCAAACTACTAGAACAGAATTTTTCTCTGTACGCAGACTACGTTTTTTTCCAGCATCTGTGCACACAAAACTTTAAACAGGTCAGTGATACAGCATTTGCTAGAACGCGCACTATAAAATACTAACCGCCAAATTCATTTATTTCTGAAAATTACAGCAAATGCCGATCGTGCATACTACCTTTAAATGTCACAACTTTTTACTATAAAGTGATAATGTGAGGTTACCTACATGTAGACTAGGGTTAACGTTAACTTTAATATCAACATCGTTTTGTTCTGTACTGTTTACTATGATAGACAACCAGTCTTTCGGTCAGGCCCTTTCTAAAATGAATAATTCCACCAACCAATTCCGTTTTTGATCAATTTTGTTTTAAGGGGTCACACTATAAATGTAACATAATTTTCCATTATAAATTTTACAAAACGTTTACAAAAACCTTAGAAATATATATCTTATTAATTTGAATGACCATTTGATAAAAATGATTGCCCACAGACAAATAAATAAAGCATGATTATAGGTCATTATGCACACCGACGTTCGCTAATTTGAATGCTTCAACCGTCAAAGGATGTCACACAACTCAATGTAAGAATGCAATAAATTAAGTCTTAAATGCAGCTAAATGGAATAGAATGGCCCTAAAAAAAATAATAAAACAGGAACAAAATATTGGGTACTTAAAAATTGAAATTGAATGTCCAAACAGTGAAAAAGAAACCTGAATATAGTCAGATGTGTACAAACCACGCGAATGACCAATAACAAAATTGATTATCAGAAAAATTCGCAAATTGTCCAGGAAAACCTATATATATTATATTTGTGTTACTTTGACGTGCTGTAGAGATATATTGTAAATTGAATATGGTGGCAATTTTAATATAGATATATTGACTAAATTCGCTTCCTCTATGAGATGGGTGTTTGTTCGTTAATTATGGCCGTTTTGTTTTGTATTTGCAGGGTTGTCTCAACAGGTTTATCGGCAACTCATGCATGAGTCAGGTGGCGAGAGTTGGTATTGCCAGGCCTGTCACGAGTTGTTCCAAGATGAATCGGAGCTTGCAGCAATTAAGAGTACTGAATAAATTTCGACTTACTTATGGTTGTAATTCTTTAACATTTCCAACTTTCACAAATATGTTTGGCAACATAGGTGTATTTACAGGGACTGCGTTAAAAATTCCCTTGGTCCTTTCGAGTTTCCAAGTAATTCGCAGCGACGTGTTGTCTCATTACATGCTATTTACTTTTCAGCGTGGTCAAGCAAGAGAGCCCATGGAGATTGAGGAAGACGACCAAGGACCTGAGCCAATAGTATCAGATGGCGACTTGTCTGATTTTGCAGAGGTGCCCGAGGTGAGATTTATTATAAATTAAATTGACTTGGTCTTGGATACAATGGAGTCGGCACGTTGAATTGATTGCATGTGTCCATTATTTTTTTATTGACTTGACGGATCTTATATTATCTGCCCCTGACAGGCCCAAAGCACACGGCTGTCCTCCCCCGAACCGCCGAGCTCCATGGCCTTTACTCCGCTACCTAGATCCTCTACGCCGCCAGCATCTCCTGCAGGACCTGCACCGCCAGCCGCGCTTCAACCTGATGATGACTTTGTGGGTGCTGGAATCCCCTCTAGGCGGTACACTAATTTTTTGTTGAGTAAAAAGGTTGGGTACAAGAATTGTGTACTTTTTGCTCAAATCTGAGCAAAATGAGAATTTTCCTTTTGCTACATTTGGTACACATTCAAAAGGTTAATTAGTACCAAACGATGTACAAAATCTAGCAGCCCAGCTAAAATGTCACTTATTACCTTGCAAAAGGTTAAAAGTATTACTCTTATATAGAGCTAAATTGTACACAAAATAGAGTAATAGTTCCCCAATGAGTGGTACAAAATTACCATGGCTACATTGGTAAACAGGCGCACGTTTTACACAATTTATGTGTCATCCAAGCATGCGCCGCGCTTGCCTATTGTACATACATGTACATGTACATGTTCACGATGTACTGGTACTGTATGAGAAGCGTAATATATAGAACCAACATGGACGCCGTACAGGAAAGACAGCCTTTGGGGATTTGAAGACTTAATTCCTGTTTTAGATGGTAACTTAATGAAGTGGAGTTAATGAAGTAAGTTAATGAAGTTTGTTATGTTTACTTTTGTTAGGGTGCTGATGCATATGTAGCTTAATGTTGTCTTCCTAACTTAAAGTAATCAACTTAACGTTAAACCAGCTGTTTGGCACTGCACAGTTGCAACACGGCTGCAACGGTTGGTTGGATGGAGGTTTCCTTATCCTCCATGGTTGGACGTATGTTTTCATAAAATTAATGTGGGATTACGGCAGTAGTGTGCCGAATCTGCAAATCGGGGACATGGGTCAGAAAAGTACCGGCAAAGTTATCAATATTTATAGTGCTTACGTTAGCATGGTTAGTGAGAGACTATTGTTACGGCAGCCGACTATAATGCGATTTTCAACTGCATTGCAAAAAACACCATTGCACATCTATCATTTGTCTATAACTTCCCTTAACCCCTTGCGTACGGATGACCCAAATATGCGCAAAAAAACCAGTGCCACCAGGCCGGATGACGCAATTGGCCACCGTTTGTGCAGTTTCAATCCATTGTTGGATTATTGTGTATAGGTTACGCTTGACTGCACAAACACATTGTAGCGGTTCGCTTGGCTGCCATAACCGCTGCCGCGGCACCCCGACATCTCCCGTAAAATACCGTACTCAAGGGGTTAAAGAAACCCTGTTGGGTGATTGTGAGAAGAAAAAAAACACTCGGTTGTGATTCAAACCCACAACCTCATGCTTACTAGTGCAGATGTCTTACCACTTGACCACCGAGCTTGCCGGAGTCGGTTGGCTGGTTTGGATCTTATGTAGCAGCGGGGACCGCTGTTTACAAAAATACGTCGGTGAAGGGCAAAACCCAATAATGAATTTACATCCAAAAGCAAATTCCATGTAACATTATATTGCAGGGGCAGATGTGAGTTTGGCTTAAGAGCTTATAGTGCTATGTAGCAGTCAAGAGAGTGGTTTAACAGCCATCTGTTATTGTTTGTCCAATTTATTTCCTATTTGTTGTGGTCCCCCCCCCCATCTGCTACTAGTGGATGAAAAAATCCATGTCTGACTATTAAAAAAACTGGCGTGCCATATCAAACTTGTATTTGTATCACAAGCCACTCAAGTTGTGGATGTTTAAATTGTGGCAGGTTGCAGGTTGGCTTATACTCCCAAAATCCTTCATTGAGAGCACTGCTTTTTTTCACTCAAGTCAATAAGCAGAAAGAAGGATCAGTGTTTATTTCACAAAATTGTTCCCAAACATATAAACTTGCCCTAGGCTGGAGGAGATCAATAAAGATAATGGGCATTTATG
Organism: Hippasteria phrygiana; assembly: GCA_037893225.1. Classification (NCBI taxonomy): domain Eukaryota; kingdom Metazoa; phylum Echinodermata; class Asteroidea; order Valvatida; family Goniasteridae; genus Hippasteria; species Hippasteria phrygiana. Next base: position 2,266,610 of record JAZGUH010000564.1, on the reverse strand, counting down.
TTTCATAGATGACCATAATTTGCAACATGGAAAATGGACTTCAATCAGTTGTATTTTTTTTTTTTTTTCAATGCTGTCATTTAGGAAGGTGTCAGTGTGGCAAACTATTTGAAGGCCATTGATGGGAGGACACAAAGCCAGCCATTCATCCTAGCACTGGGAGGCGACTTTACGAAACCTGGACAATGCTTCGTTATCATCCAGCGACAGGCTTTGGATGTGTGACACACTCCTGGGCGCAGTAGACTTATGCTACAAGGCACATCAGGTCCTGGACTTGAAATATTCCCCTCAGGTTACGGTTGTGTGGAACTTCATGGACAACCTTGTCTATGATGTAAAAGTCCCAAAAGAAGCAGGAGCTGTGAGGGCATTTAGGGCCAATTACCACTTTTCTCAGAGTTGAAAAGACACTCAAGAGAAGACTTGAAGTCCTCCATCCAAACTTCCAAATGGTGAATTTCATTTGTTTTAAAGTTAGAGAAATTCTTAGCCTGACGTTGTTTGCTTGAATGATTCCTAAGTGGAAAATTATTAAATATCCCTCCATATCTCTTTTCAAATGCATACAAAAATAATGAGGGATTGTTGTTGAATTACACCCCTTTGAAAAAACAAAAGGAGCTAAACATGCTCTTCTCTAATCATTGATCTCCAGTTTAACCATCAAGTGCAAGCACATATTTTGTTGGATCTTTAAGCTGACTAAAATACAAGGGGTGGTGTTGAATTACATCCCTGTTTAAAAGCAAAAGAACTAAAACATAATATATAATCATCTCCATTTTAGCAATCAAGTGCAAGAAGCACATATGTTGATCTTCAAGCTGACAAAAATACTTGGGGTGGTGTTGAATTACACTCCTTTTAAAAATCAAAAGGAGCTACAATGCTCTTCTCTAAATGGATTTCAGTGATTACTAATCACTGATCTCCATGTTGGCCATCATGTATTTGGAGATTATATTAAAAGAATTTTAGCAAGTTAATAAGACGAAACCCCTCAGACAAGGTCAACTCGAGAGGTCAACATCAATTGTAGTTATGCATGTTGGATCTTTTAGCTTAAAAGTAATATCTCGGTGTTGTTATATTGTTAATGTTTACAGTAAAGATGATTAAAGTTTAAAGTTTTATTTTAAAAAAGTTTAACCTAACTTCTTGTCATGTTTTATGATTACAGCCCCACCCCCCCCTCCCCCACGGCCCTGAAACCCATTTTTTGTGTTTTTATTTGTGCACAACTATTGATTAAAACGTGGGTAAATTTATAACAACGCTGCTGGGTAAGAAAAAATAGACCCCAATTTCTGGGTAAAAAATAACACAACACATGGGTAAAATTAGTGTTGGGTAAAGTTTACCCATGTATGGAGTAAAAAGGGAACATGGTCGTTACATGGGTAAACTAATTTACCCAACATCGTCGTGCTAATTTTTAACACAGGTGCAGGGTAAACATTACACAAGAGTGTGCGTGTTTTTTCAGTTTTCATGTTGTGCAATAATTTTACACAAGTGGACAGCCATGTTCCCTTTTTACTCTCGAAAAAGGTAGTAATTTTACCCAATACATGTATTGAGCAATTTTTTTTTTTTTAGAGTGTATGAACCTGTGGAGGAAGACAGCATGGATGACGAGGCTGTTGAAGGGGATTTTCCTGTGGACGACGAGGTCACTTATGACCTTGTACCGTCGTCGTCACAACGGCGACAGAGTCAACTAACGGACTCCGGGGGTTATGCCTACAAGATGAAAAGGGTTCGAGGTGAAAAGACGTACTGGAGGTATGTGGTGTTCCAGCCGAAGTTTTCAGGGTTTTATAAATTGGAAAGAAATAGTTTAGAAAGATATGCAACATTGTTCAATGTTTCTATTTGGCACACCCGGTCATCCACTGCAACACTCTACTTTTCAATGAAATGTATGAAATTCTACTGCTGCATAATTACTGTTTCACCTTGCTTGTCATCCACAACCCATGTGGTCTAAAAAGTTGTTGCCTTGTAACACTACGTCTAATTCCAATTTGTTTTTAACGGATGTGCAGTCCGTAACAAGTCTGTTCACTGCGGAGCAGCGGTTATTCAGAGAGGAGACCACTTCCAGGCAGGATCTGTTAGCCACAATCATCCGGGGAAGCCGGGAAACAACGTTGTAGCTCGACTGATCACCAACGTAAAGACCGGGCAGTTGCCAGCATGTTTAGGTCGGCCACTGCAATAGTGCATGAGGCGATCGTCGATACGGTGTCGGAGGCTCCCCTTCCAGGTTTGCCAAAACCAGTCAACCTCTCCCGACAGGCAAATTGGGCTAGGCAGAAGCTAAGACCACAGGACCCCAGCGACCTCGAATTCAACCTTTAGGAAGATTTAATTGATGAGGGTATGGTGAATATTTCCGTTGGGCACTTTTGTTTCTAGTTTGATTGTGCGGCGAATGGTCAACATTATCTGATCTTCACTTTTGTGGCAACAGCCCTGTGAAATTTAGTTGCTTTTTATTCATCTGCAGGTTTCTTTCGAAAATACATCAGGCGGGGGAGGTAAAGACATCTTGTTTTTGCAACAACGCAACAACTGAGGACACTGGCCAATAGCAAACGCTGGTACGTGGGTGGTACGTTTAAAGTTGTCAGCAAGCCCTTCGCCCAGCTTTTCACGATCCATGCTTTCGTGAAGCAGGACCACGAGACGAAACAAGTCCCCCTCTGCTTCGTCCTGATGTCCTCTAGACGGAAATGGGACTACAAGCCGGTGTTCCGTGCAGTCAAGAATTGCCTGCTTGAAGTTGCTGGGGTACGGTAGTTATACAACTAGGATCTGAAGCTCTATCTACTCTCTTATAAAAACCACTCCAAAAGAGTGAAAAACCACTTGAAAAGAGTGAAATTTCCACTCTTTTAAAAAACCATATCAGGGACAACTCTAAAAAAAAAAAATAACAGAGGTCCAATGCCATGGCTGCATCTTCCACTGGAAGCAAGCTGTCTGGAGGAAAGCACACGAGTTTGGCCTGCAGAAAGCCTACCGGAAGAGGGGAGAAGTCTTCAAACTAATCACCAAGCTGCTGGCTCTCCCTTGTCTACCATGGGAAGTCATCCCTACTCTTTTCGGTCATCTGCAGCGCAAGGGGACCAGATCGGGCAGGCTGACACAGGTTGGTCAACTGCTTTCGAACTGTACCATAGTGCTAGTGGGGGTTGTCAGTGAGGACTTACACAAGTATAATCCAGAAATAATTTAAAGCGTTATCATGAATCACGTTTGCTCTACAAAGTCCTGTGTCGTAACTTCCTTTTTATTTTGTGCGGGATCCGGATGTGTTTTGCAAAATGTTATGCCACTCGGAGATAAAAGGATGTATTATTTCTTTTTCCGCCCTCCCTTTCTCTCTCCCCGCAGCTGTTGAACTACGCGGAGAACACGTGGATTACGTCCACAATGTGGCCACCTCAGGTGTGGATAACATACCGCCAGTCCATCAGGTCGAACAACGATGTCGAGGGCTGGCATCGGGCCCTCAATGCTGCTGCACAGAAGGGGTCGCTACCTATGTACAAACTCATCAGTCTACTCGCCCAGCAATCCAAGTTGGTCACTGTGCAGGTTCGCTTTGTGAATGAGAAGAGGCTGTGCAACGACGCACCTACAGGAGATTGCAAGGCCATCTGTTCCAGCACTGGGACGACTTCGATGCCGAGAGAAGAACACCAAAGCAGCTCCTGCACGCGTGTGCACATATCTACAGGGATACTCCCAGTAACAAAGTAATTTGGACTTGTTAAGATCCCGACGTTCTCGAGGTCAACTTGCACGCTCTATTGTTGGGAGATATGGCAAGCCTGACATTTTCCTCACTTTCACATGCAACTCATCCTGGCCTGAAATAACTACTTAACTTCTTTCCAATCAAGGTACATGTACTCATGACCGACCGGATCTTACCACTCAAGTTTTTTCACCTCAAGTGGAAAGCCCTACTACATGACATTCTTAAAGACCAACTCAAACGGTTTTTAAGAATTGCCAGCAAATATTTTGGATTTGTATATTTCAGGACAGCAGTTTGCAACAGTTTAATTCATTTTCATGTTTATACATTTCTGTTGCAGTATCCCTTCGTGGTGATCCTCCTTTCTGACTTGTATATCTTGTTTTGTCTTCTTGTTCAAGTGTTTCTATGTTGTTATAACCACATCATTTTATCCCTTCTACAGACATGAGCAGCACCATCTGTACTTTGTACTAACCACATAATTTTCTCCTTTTCTACAGGTATAAATAACTCAGTTTGTACTTTCCAGCAGCTCAGAAAGGCCTTATGCTATTCCTACCTTCTAGATAACTTCAATCATTTCTCTTTATTGACATGTATCAGGGACACAAGCTGCCAAAAAATTGAAAGATGTCCTAGATGCATATGTGAAGTCGAGAAACAAACAAAAGAAGAAGAGCGGCCAGGCAGCAAAGAAGGTGAAACCGTACAAATACAAGCATGTGCTGGGATTCCTGCTGCCATATATTAAGCTCAGAAGGTATGCATTTAATTGTAGCCCGGTATGGCCATTTCACATCGCAATGTGTTGTAAATTCAAAAGATATACAGTACTAAATTGTTCTATTTGTTTTTGCTTTGTCAATTAATTAACAGCACACAGACCAACATCGCAGTCAATATGGACTCCGATGTGGATGAAGATAGCGATGGGCAAGGGAGTTTGATGGCAGTGAGGGGGAGCCTGCTGAAGTGGCGCAGAGCGACACCAGTAGTGCTGGTACTAGTGCTAGCACTAGTGCTAGAACCTCGACCCCTGTACGAACCCCAACCACAACCCCGGTACCTGTGAGAAAAAGAAAAAGGGACTCTTCTTCCCAACTTGAAGAAGGGACACTAAACTACCTAAAAGAGGGACAAAATTCTCGGGCAGCGGAGGAGGATAAAGACCATATATTCTTTCGATCGATGACATCTTCATGCAAAAAGTTCCCATCCACTCTGAAATCGAGAGCGAAGTTTCAAATCCACAAGATCATTTTCAAGGCGAGAGATGGAACACGGCAGTCAAACACAGTAGATTGTAGAACAGAAAAGTAAATTAGGACTGCCTGTTAGTTAATAGTAAAATATTGTTTTTTCTTAACTAGCTTTTTGTTTCTTAACTAGCCTTTTGTTTCTTAATTATACATGTTTACTTAAAATGGTGCTTTTAAAAAATTATTACTATTTTGTTTTTTTTTTTAGTTATATTTTAAAACTTTATAAATATTGGCCTACCATCTATAAGGCTGAAACGATACATCGATATATCGGTGCATCGCGATACATTCGTTCACGATACGATATATCGATACGAATTTTTGATATCGGTACTAATAATAATATTATATTATAATATAGTAAATAACAGCAGCAGCGCGCCGAAACAAAATAGCAAACTACCGCGATGCACGAGAAGCGCGAAGTGTAAAATTAAAAATGCGAAGAGTTTTTAGTCTCACCTTTCCCGGGCGCACGCGGCCTATACTTCAGGCGACACGTTCGTGAACATGTACTTTTCATCAAGCGTCACTTGAGGGCGCCCTACACAGTGCCAGCGGTAATGAACTGGTACCTTTCTTACCTTGCAGCGTTTTTTATGCTGTAGTCTCTGTGGGACTACACTGTTTTTGCAATAGTTCCATGTATGCATGATATACATGCGTCTTTTGGTCGGGACAAAGCAAATTTTAAAGTTCATTTTTCAGCCACCGCCGCCATGCATAGTACCAGTGATACTACGGAAGTTGCTGGGATTGAGATTTCCCCACCTCCAGCAAGCTACAGATCTGCTGTATGGAAACATTTTGGTTTTCTGATATCAACCGATGGAGAAAAGAAAGTGGACAAAACAAAAACAGTATGCAGGCACTGTTCTGTTATGAAGTACACTGGTAAATAAATACTTATAATAAATATAATTTGTAATGCAAATAAATTTCATTTAGTATGAAATTCAACATTAAAAAAGGAAAAATCTAAGGTGGCTAAATCGAAATTTAATTCATTATCAGTTGTAATTGTATGAATTTATAAAATTGATAAAATTAAAAGTTTATATTTTTCCAAGTTTGCTGAAATTAACAAAATACCAGTAACACTTTGTGGACATTTTACTTTAATACCAGCATTATTTTTTTCCTTATAGTTATTACAGTTATTTAATGTCAACCACTATAAAATAAAACTCATGATTTTAGGTGGAAATGTGTTAATTATTTTAGGAAAACTACATGTAATCAAAAAAATAGGCCTAGGCCAGATTCATATTTTTTGGCAAGGTATAAAAGAGCAGGTTTTAAAGTAAACTTGGTATGCACTAGTATGCAGGTGTTTTGTAAAATACAAAATTATTTTTGTAATATTCCCCTTGAAACTAAATCAAAGAAAATACATTCTTTGTCATGTATCCTGCAGGCCAAACTACCAACATGTCAACACATATACAGAGACACCACCCACTTGGCTCAAAACTTACACCTGCCAAGTCCAGTGTTAGTGTTGGTAAACCCAACTGTCCTAGCAGCACTACAACCACCAGCGCCACTGCCAGTTGTGCCAGTGGTCAGTTGAGACTGCCAAGAACTCTGCACTAAAGACTTACCACTCAATCCATCCAAGGCATCCAGTGATACTGAAGAGCCTCCTGCCAAAAAAACTGCCCTGCAGGATCTACTTGAAGTTTATGGAGGAATTGAACAAAAAACAAAATCGCTCAAATCAGGCAGAGGGTAGAGGAGGAATTGTTGCTGTATAAAAGGGAAGCAACCTTACCTCTCACAGATTTACCTCTCCAGTGGTGGAGAAGCCACGAAGGCACCTATCCTCTTTTGGCAAAACTTGCCAAGGTATACTTGTCTATTCCGGCAACAAGTGTACCATCCGAGAGAGTATTTTCAACTGCAGGGGACATTGTTACCGCACAGCGGTCCGCACTGAGTGGCAAAAATGTCGACAAACTGATATTTTTGAAGAAAAACCTGTAGTGACTTTACTGACTTATGTCTCTTTACACTGTAACAAGTACCTTACTGTATTATCAGAAACGTGTATACTATAGATAGAGTAAAAGAGGACTTGGGCCCTGATTATTAGTTCATCTGTTATGATTTTATTGATTTTTTTTTAAACCAAGATATATCGCGATATATATCGTATCGTTTGCATGTATCGTGATACGTATCGTATCGTGACATAGGCGTATCGTTTTAGCCTTAACCATCTACTACAAATGTTGGATTAGCAAACAGTTAATGTACATGTACAATAGTTTGGCCCCCTGTCAGCATATTTTTGTTTTTATTTACCATCAAACAAAATGTTTCCATGGAGTGTTGCATTGAACACAAAAAGTTTGTCTTTATGAAGTGTAAAAAATAGGATTCATTTTGCCTTTTAAGGTTTTGACTTGGATTGTGCAAAAATACTTCATAAATATCTAGAGAATAGTAATCGAAAACTCACATTTAATGGTACGTGTATGAGAATGTGAATGCCTATTCAATTGTTTTTGATATAAACATAAACATATTTGTTTTTATTTAATTTTTTTACCAGTTAATAAAAGCTTTTCTTCCTTTGTCAGGAAGAAAACCATGGAACCATTTTACGTCACATGATCAAGCTATTTTAAGGCCATGATAAGGCCATTTTGTATACTTTTGGCTAAAAAATGGTTAGCCATTATACTGTGTGTGGAAAGAAGGCCCCACAATAATTGTTAGTGAAACTATAAACCTAATGTACCTTGCGATACGCCAGACGATCAGACGGATCCCATAGAGAAGGGGGGGGGGTGGTTTAAACCGTTCGGAAGAGTGCCTGTTGATGAGCCTGACGACCAGTTATAAGATCCAATCATTGCCAAGCTCTGAAGACTGCAGGGGACTCACAGGCTAGTATTCCTGTCATCACTGATCATCTCAGCAAGCCATACCAGACCGCAAAAAAAAACTTGTTGGAGTCTTGTTTGAAAATGTCATTGTCCACTGTGGATTTCCAGGCAGGCTGCATTCGGACCAGGGAAGAAGTTTCAAAATCGAATTAATTCAGCAGCTTTGCAAAGTCACTGGCATTGTCAAAAGCAGAACCTCACCCTATCACCCCCAGGGCAATGTCCAAGTCGAAAGGTTCAATAGAACTCTCCTACAGATGCTCGGTACATTGTAGATCTGACTAACGAGCCATATGAATGCCCAATTTGCAAGGGTGAAGTACATGGTAGAAAGTGTTCAAGATGTTATAACGAAACAAAATGTTATTGTAAATAGACACAAAGAAATAGTAAAAGAACTACAGAATGAACTGAATAGGAGTGAGGTCTAAGTGGCAATAGTCATCAAGGAGCTAAGGTCACAAATAGGTCCTCTGGAAAAGAAACTCGGTGATGTGCTGGAAATTGTGCTTGGGGTGACAAAACAGGCATATCCTTCACAGTGTTTTGTTTGCAACCACTGCAAAATAATTCTAAATCAATCAGACAAACTGATTGATGTTCTAGATGGAAGGCACTGTTTCAGAACCACCAAAACGACATCGTCATGTATTACTGAAAGCGCACTGGGCCTTACTGAATAGGCACAAGGCTTTATTGAATAGGCACAAGGCGTGACGATGTCATTTTGGTTGGTCTTTTTAAGTGCTTACCGTTCTAGATGGCTTTGAAGAGCAAACTGCTTAAAGGGAACTTTTTTTTAGGTTATGGGACATATTTCACATAACGGAGAAGGCAAGGTTTATATCTTTTACAGAGCTTGAAGAACAGTGCTCAAAGTGTTGGGATTTGGTTTCCGCAGATATTTTACTAAGTGGGTAGGGGCTAATCCGCTACCCGATGCCACAGCAGAAACAGTGGCTAGTAAGATGGTTGAGGAGAATTTTTGGGGTCCCAACAGAGTTGCATTCAGATCAGGGCTAAAAGTTTGAGTCCCATGTGTTTTCTAAAGTGTGCAAAATTCTCGGAATAAATAAAACATGCTCGACACCCTATCACCCCAAGTCCGACGGGTTTATAGAGCGATTCAACCGGACACTCCTCACCATGATCGCGGTGATGATAGATCCTAATGAGAAGCAAATAGATTGGGATAATCCGTATGCAATGTTTGCATATAGGTGTACCCCAAGAGTCTACCGGAGAGACACCTAACATGTTAATGTCAGGAAGGAAAGTTTCAGTTCCGCTGGACCTGACCATGGAGACACCTGTAGAGGAAGGGGAAGTCTCCGAGGATTATGCCTCGGAGCTTAGGCAGCATCCAGGATGCGCATGTCAGGGCACAAGTGCACCTGAAAAGGAGTGCTAGGCAGAAATGCAACTACGACAAGGGGATAGCGGGCAAGAAGTTGAAAATCAGACAGTTTGTCTGGCTGTTCAACCCTGCAAAGAAAAAGGGGAGTTCCAATGCCACTGTATGGGAGGGCCCCTATTTAATAGTGGGGCAGCTGTCAGATGTGACCTTCCGGATCCAACGCCAACCTTACAGCAAGGCGAAGGTTGTTTATTATGACTGGTTAAAAATGCTATTAGGGGGACCCCATTGAAGGGTGGGAGTATCAGACCCCATCAGTCAATGAACCAAATCTGGTACCTCTTCAGGAACCACATATTGAGTTGGTGAGGGATGGTTAATCTGTAACTGAGGTGGTGGAGGTTCTACCAGATGGAGATATAACCTTGGGAAATGTAATTCTGGAGGACAACGAAGGTTACATGGGTTCCATGGAGGAGTGTCGCATTCATGTGGGTTAGGTGACCCAGCAGGGCGACTGCTGCTGGCCAAACTCAGCCCAAGAACATGATCCTGTATGAGGACACCTTGCGGGAGGTAGATAATGCAGCAGCCAAGGAGAAAGGAACTGATACCAAAACGGCTGGCCACGGCCGCCACAATCCTCCCAGGATGTGGAAGAAACCCGTACGTTACCGAGATTAACCCTATCAAAGGAGGCACTGCGGGTTCGTAGCCAATCTTGGTTACAAGTCCTCGTTTACCTTGTTAACAGGATGGAGGGAATAAAGAGACCGGCTGGGGGGGCTCAGGTGTTGGAGAAACCTGAGCCGCCATCTGCAAGAGGCTTACCAGCCAGATGGCCTTGCTTGGCACTACCGGCGGTGCGAGTACACAAGGGCTCGAAGAGATAACTTTCGACGGCACTATAGGACTGAGCACCCCAAGTGGGGGTCGACCCCAATTTTATTATGAGGGAGCCCCGTGACCTGGAAGTGAGGAAAAAAGAACCCAGCAGGCCTTCTATCTGGGAGGTGGCTGGGAGGTGGAGTGAAGGGACACCGCCTATCACAGGTGGAACCAACCATTGCGGAGACCAGGAGCAAGCGGGGCCCCAACAGCAGAGGCCACTGCTGGGGGTCCGGGCGGTGAGGAAAGAGAAGTCCTTGACCCCGGGACTCGGCAACACGCAACACCCAACCGGCAGCAGCCTTGTGCACCAAGGGGGTAAGCCACCCTACCTGGGACAGTGGGAGTTTGGGAAACCACATGTACTGTAAATTTGTGATGTCAGGAATGCTGTTTTGCTGCATTTGGCATGGGTCAGGCTAATTGTGTAATTGAATGAACAGATTTTCTTTCCAAGTAATTGAAAAAACAAATTTGTATTAACAGAATGGTTTTTGAAAACATTTTAAACCACTCAATGGGGGAAAAAAAGAAAACTGACATTTTTTTTGGTATAAATACTGGGGGAGAGATGATTACATGGACAATGTATTTTGTTCATCCACCCACCAACAGATTTCTACCAATGACTCCTACCAGATGATTAAACAATTTACATACTACATAATATGCTTGAAGTGAGCATACATGTACTTAGTCATAAATATCTGTCTTGCATCAATAATTTATGGGGAGGAAATATTCTTGAAACGTACTTTATTTTGAGCAGTAAAATTGAACCATCACGTGTATAATTTCCAACATGCACATCCCGGTGTTGTGGTGGAGTTGAAGGAAGTGGCTCGAACGCTACAAGTTCATTCTGCCTTCTTTTCACCAAACAGAGGAAGCACTTCAGAGTGTACCACCAGCTCCTCTAGCTCGCCCAGCACAAGTAAGCCTTCATCAGAGAAAGAGAGTGCCAGCTGGCACTGAATATGAGCTTGTAAGTCCTTTTGATTTTTTAAAAATTACTATTTTATGGTTGCATGGCCCAGCTGCAGTTTACATACACTGGCCTGCAAAAGTATTTACGCACCAGCAGTGGGATTTTCGTTTTGAAAATTCACTCATAAATATCTTGATTGTTAAATAAATTACCAAACCTGTGTATTGTGTCTTTATTTTAATCAGTAATATTCATGTTTGCATCGCCAAACAAAAAGCACTGCTTTGCGACATCATTCCGCGACAACGTTAAACCGCCATCTTGAATTGCCTCATTACGTATTCATGAGCTCATGAATATCATTACATGGGCATTTAAACCAATGGAGAAAAAGAGCGCCCCAATCACAATATGGAAACTAGAACCCAAGGCGTGGCATAATTTGCATGTGAATGGTTTCGAGAAATCTCTGTGACGACACAATGCCGCTCAAAAATCAGCTAAACAACCACCAAAAAAGAATGATCCATGGGTAGCATGGGGAGGGGATTTCTAATCGTGAAATTGCCCGTAGGCTGGAGATCTGTGAGGGAACAGTTCGATACAATTTGAGAAAGTTAGAAGAGAGGAATTCCATGGAAAATATACCGAGAGTTGGACGACCAAAGCGGACGACTGACAGAGCTGATCGCCACCTCGTGCGCACTTTCCGCCGAAACCGGTTCTTGACCGCCTCCGAGCTGAGGGTCGACCTGGCTGTCGCTACTGGAGTGGAGATCCATCGATCAACGGGATCCCGTCGCTTAGCAGCAGCTGGCTTGCATGGGTGAGTAGCAAGACACAAGGCACTCCTCACTGCCAATCATAAAACCCGACGGTTGGCATGGGCACAAGACCACCTCGCCTGGACCCCTGACGACTGGGCTCGAGTGTTATGGTCTGACGAGTCCCGCTTCCAGCTGTACCAGTCTGACGGCCGTGTTTACGTCAGAAAATGCGTGTTTGAAGAGTATTCGAGGACTGTGTGGTTCCCTCAGTGAAACACAGCGGCTCAAGGATCATGGTGTGGGGCCGTTTCAGCACTGCTGGTGTCGGTGACCTGGTGTGGGTTGAGGGGAATATCAACGCGGCGGTTTACGTTGATATTCTCCGCGATCATTTGATCCCTTCTGCCCATTGTTTGATCGGCCCAGAATTCCAGTTTCAGCAGGATAATGCACCACCGCATACTGCTAGGTTAACTCAGGAATATCTGGCCGATCCAACCCCAGATTTCATTCGAGTTGATGGTATGGCCGGCCCAGAGCCCTGACCTGAATCCGCTGGAGAATTTGTGGAACGAGTTGGAAAGGCAACTGCACCGCGAAGTTAGGCCTCGAAATCATGATGAATTGTTCCAAACTCTCCAGCGGATTTGGTATGGCCTGGATCGTCAGATCCTTGCTAATCTGTTGGGGTCCATGGGCCAGCAGTGCCAAGCTGTCATCGATGCCCACGGGGATTTTACTCGGTATTAGCTCCTTAACGTTACACTGTTGGGCCATGGGCGCCACCATCTTGGATTGTACCGACATTCCCATAGACTTTGTGCACGGAAAAAACTGACGTTAAATTAATCGTCACTGTGGACTCATGAACGCTTATTTAATTAATACAACTTCAATTTTTTTGATCGAATAAACCACTCAATACACAGGTATGAATTTTATTCAAATAATTTCTTGGTTTATACATGTATGACAGACTGAAAAATCGATTTTGTAAACAGGTGCGTAAAGACTTTTGCACATCTTGAAGCAACTAGTAGTTGACCTTGACCAGTGTGTGAGAAGCACGACCGTTCACTTTGTTTTGGCTACCTACAGGACTATTAGCATTAAGAATGCAGAAAGAGGCAGGAGAGGTATGTACTTGTGGCATCTTACTAACAAAGATATTTGGTGAAGAGCAGCAGGTACCGAAGCAGTAGAAGAAGTTTCTTGCATGCGGTGTTAACAAAACTGAACTGATTCGGTTCTTCTTCAGAACCTGGAGCAGAAGACCATCTGCCTGCTTCAAAAAGATTAAGATCTTTGTCGCACATGATGGGGAGTGTCATGAGTTTGGGGATGACCATTTGGAGATGATCACTGTAAATTTCAATTGCAAAAGTCTGACAACCATTTGTTCAATATTGCTGTCTGAAAGTACACAGAAGGTGGTTTATTAAAGAAAGTGTTGAAGAAAGTTCTTAAGATACATGTATGGCAAAAGTAATGTACATGTACTGGTTTCACATGTAACAGGGACACAAAAAGACTTGGTGTCCTGTTATGATGTGAGAGTTTATCCTTATCGTGTATGAAGAAAATACATTTGATTTGTAAAATTCATGTTGTTAATTTGGGTATTAGTGCTGCTCGGACGCACATAATCTGTTTTGGGTATATAAATAACTGAATGTTAAGAAATTCACAATTTCACAACAAGTGTGAAATTGTGTACCAACTTCATGGAATGACCCATATGAATTTACGATGTAGTTTTGTGTTTGTATTTTTTTGTTCCGAGACAAGAAAATTTAACTAATGTATATTGACTTGAATTATTGATTGATTGGTTGGTTGATTAATTATTTGATGAAACAATTGGTCTATTGATTGAGCATTTGATGGTTTATCAGTTGACTAAAATATTTCACACAAGATTCGGCTTGTAGATTAATGATTCAGTTATACTCAAAATGATACCCTTTGATCCAAAAACTGACTTACCATCAGTCACTCATTAATGGTTCACTGAAAGAAATTAATTATATCTGATCAGTTTATACGAAAATACAAAACATAGCCCATAACTTTGAGGCATACGAGTATTTCAAGAAAACAATTTTTCCAGATGTACATGTATTAGTCAAAATAGCCTAGTTAAAATATAAACATTGGTTGACTGAAATGCACCTATCAATTGATTCTCCTCCCCCCACCCCCCAGGATGCCCCACCAAATGTGGGGATTGTCACTTTTGAAGAGACCAAATCCCCACCCCATGGGCAAAATTTTAGTGACAATCCCTGACATACATGAGTGGGGCACCCCTACCTCATGGTTTTAACTTCTGATGATGGGGGAAAAATGAGTGACCAAAATCCCTACCCTGTGGCCTAAAAAACATGACCAAACCCCCACATAAGACCTGGGGCAGCCTGGGGAAGGGGTGGGGAAAGCAATTGATAGGCGCATAAATTTTCATCATGCTATGCCTGCCTTCCTTCTCCCAAGCATTTGTGGAAATACATTTTAGTCATTCTGCACTGCATTCCAAATCTTCCCATAGAATATACGCGGTTCTCCATATTTGACAAAGAGAGGGCGCTATCACAATTCCATTTTCTTATAATTGGATTACGTAATTAGTGCAACTTTTTCCCTTGTCGAGTTGTACACTATTTATCAGTGCCTTTTTCAACTGCCTTCGTGCCAAATTTTAGTTAGATACCAGGGGTTAGTCACAAAAAAGAAAATTTTCATGGCTTGGCCCTTGGTCTATTTGGGAAGAAAGGCCAAAATCTAAGAGAGGTTATTTTTCAAGTAGATCATTTTGATGGTGTACATGTAGAGGTAGCACAGCAGCGGGATTTAAGCATAGCGCTCATTTCCAAAAACGTAGCTGGTGCTAGCGCTATTGAATGGCTGACTAAAACACTGCCTCGGATTGCTGACTCTGTGACGTAACTAAAATTACCGTTCCGCCGGTCCTTAGGGATCCCACAGATTGGACGGGGCGCCGAACAGTCAGTCAATTATGAGATGCCACCTAAATATGGACACATCCTGGAAGGTATGCATTTAATTGTATAAGTACACTGTACACCAGTATGGTCATATCGTCCATTCCATATCATGAGTTGTGAACTCAAAACAAAATACAGTATTGAATTCATGCGTTTGCTTCGTCAGTTGACAAAGAGCAACATCGCTGTGAATGTAGACTCAGATCTTGACTATGAGAGTGATGTGCATGCCAGTCATAAAGGCAAGTCCGGTGAAGCCACCCATAAACCAAAGCGACATCAGTATCTGCAGTAAATCATCAAGCACAACCCCGGTAGCCTTGCACAAGAATGCAAGGAAACGCAAACGAAGGTATATTAAACTCTCAAAGAGGGACGGAATGGAGCAGCAGAGAGGAAGACAAAGATGGCCAGCTACAAGCTGACAGGAACTCTGCCTACAGCTTCTTACTTCCTGATGAATGAAAAGAACTGAAAGACAGAAAGTCTCCACTGTCATTCTCCTGGACTCTGCCTACAGCAGAAGTTGGCCAATTAGCAGCCACAGAATTGACCTAATTTAGTTCGGCTAGCAACAATTCCCGATTTGCAAACATGACACCCCTTTTGAACATGCAGACAAGTTTTAAATTGTTTGGGCACACCCTAGGTCAAGAAACGTAATCAATGAAAATAAATAAATAGATAAATAAACTTTCAATTCTTGGGAGGCGAATTGATTCTTTTCTCACCTTATCTTTGGAAAGAATTCGCACTCGATATCGGCATTATTTCGGAGTTGCTCTAAAGACACACATTCCAGGATACATGTAGCCACCGTATTTTGGTTTGGATAATTTTTGGTTCATTTCTGATTTGTTTTATTGTAATGAGCCCTGAGCATTATTCTCTAGTGTATACTGGCATGTTATAAATATTCTTTATTATATTACTTTGTGTGAGACGTGATCTTGAAAGTGATGTACTTGTGAAAATGTGCAATTAGGTTAATACTACACACAGTGGTGTATTTTTAATAGAGGATTCCTGGCACCAATATCCGAATACAGAGTTTTGTGGAGTGGGAAATATTGACTATTTATTGTTGACATTTGTTGCAATAGGTGTTTGATACAACTCCATTTGAGATATCTGGTCCAGTTGAGGAGAATTTCTTCAATGCTCCAGTTATGGCCATTGGGGATGTGTTGGGTATGTGTGACACAAAGCAACGTGTATCAATAGAAGGAAAAGTGAAAACTAAATTTTTTTTTATTGCAGGTAACTTGTTTTGTATGTACATAGATGTGTTGTTATGTGTTCAAATAACAGTTGATGTGGGTGTGTTGGATATTATTGTCTAATGCAGTGGTGTTTGTTGATGAAAACTGTCTGTTATGATTAGGGTGTGCATTGATGGGTAGTGAAAGAACCGGGTACCCGATTGAAAAAAATATGGGTACTCGGGTACCCATTAATGTGACGGTTCTAATGCGAACCCCCTCTATATATTTAATGTAACTGTTTCGATGCAAACCCCCCCCCCCCCATTATTTATTTTGTAATTACGTAATCATCTTCTATTATTTAAATTGGCGAGCGCCCTCTTGGTTTCTTCAACCAGTTCGCGCGCTTCCCACTAAACTCATTCTGTTCTCAGTCGAAGACCAAGTAACACAGCTTTATGTACTGTCTTCATTCTTTAACAGGTAATGATCTTTATATATTTTATTTCAACATTTCCTATAATTATAACTTAGATTGACTGATATTTAACACGCGCTATTCTTTAGTTTCATTTAATGTATATTGCCCTGTTGTCGATATTTTGTTGATTTTGGAAACATAACGTCATATACTGATTGACTACGATAATTAATGTATTTAATACTTCGGTTATTTAATGACAATGTTAATAATCCTACCATAAAAAGGAATGGTGTTCGTGCTTTCAAGGAAGTTCACAAGGTTGTTTCTTCGTTTCATGCAAGATTGGAATTAGTTTTGGATTTCAAAGATAATTAAACGTCCACAAATTCAAGATGGCGGACGCTGTCCGGATTTAGGCGGGAACTACCGTTATTGTTTTATACACCCTTTTTCGTATTTAGTATATTGATGATTTTCCAAGTAATTTTGTATTATTCGTTCTTGTGTATTTTGCATATTGATTCTGTTCTCAGTCGAAGACCAAGTAACACAGCTTTATGAACTGTCTTCATTCTTTAACAGAAATAAAACACTGTGCCAAAACCAGATTCTGCTAGCCGTTCAGCCCGAATTCCTTAAAGGGTCACATTAATAACCCTAACGTTCTTAAATCCATCAAAATCTTCTTGTTTTGGAGGATTTTGGCGGATTCAGGATACCTCCATATTCAAACCTGGAGGATTTTGATGGATTGAGGATTGTAAGCCTAGCATTACCGCAAGATTTTGATGGATTCAGGATACCTCCATATTGAGTAGTCACCAAAACCAACTTTTTGTTCATGACAAAATCAGATCTCCCACGGTTGATTTTATATTGATTTTCAAAGAATAAATCTAGAAATCTTTGATTGCTTGTAATCTGATACTTGACGTCATCGTGACGTCATTAACAGAAAGCTCGAGAGCTATGTCAACTGTGCTATCTGAAGCAAAAATCTGGATCATATCTCTCGCCGTAGATTTTTCAGCAATTTTGTAAGGTTTCAAAGTCTTTTCATTGTCACTTCCGGTCTGATGACGTCATCAATCTGAGCCCTCGCACACGTGTTGCCTGCTTGAAAGTCGTCATATATATCAATTAATAAGTGATTTCAGTAAACTTCGCCACAAACATCAACGGATTATTCATTTAAAAAATTGTTCAACATGCTGCTAGAGGGCGCTCTAACATTTTATGACGTCACCAGTAATTTTTTTGTGAAGTACAACCTAGCCAGAGACTAACATCGTTGAAAGCAAGTTCACATCTTTTTCCACTTTCAAATTATAAGGCACTTCCGGTTTGGACCGGAAGGAAGGGTCATGTGATTTTGCACGTACAACTAAAATGAAGACCGATATTTATGCTATCGATTGCCGTAAAAAGCAAGATCCGGTCTCTCACTGCTTGTAATTTGATACCTGATGACGTCATCATGACGTCATTACATGTTTCGACATCTTTAATAGGATATGCACACATGTACTAGGTTTGAACTTGATATGAGATTGCATGTAGTCAAACAAGTCTGGGGAAAAATCTTCTAGAAAAAGAAAAAGTAAGAATAATAATAATTCTAACAATAACAATAGGTGTTTGGGCTTGAGCCCAAACACCTAATAATATCCTTGCGCAGGGACTTATCTCACCATATGGCCACGTTAAGAAAATTGAAATTGTTGAGTTCTGTAATACCGATCGGCCGGAGTTCTTGTTCCTGTTCTTTTCATTTGTTCATTTACGTGTACATGTACATCACTATGATACAACAAAAAGGTATCAAGGATTGAAGTAAGCATTAAAATGCGACCAATCAAGACACTGAATATGGAAATCCAAACAAACAACTAAATGTAAAATTACATGCACCTTAAAACAAGAACAGACACACAATACACGTATTAAGTACAAGGTCCAACAGTTCATTTCAATTATACAGGGCGAGTCGAAAAAGTACATACATGTATACCGGAATTACAAGTACATGTACATTGTACATATACCAGATCCCACGTTAATCAAACTGATATCACAACAATACTATTATCTCTTTAACCCTAACCCTCCAGGGCATTTTTGCTGGAACCCTGCATACTTTGTCTAGAGCAAGGTGCTCTTTGGTCACATTGACTTGTGTGCAGATGGCAGCAGAGTGGAGCTGTCAACACTACATGCACTGTGCTGCGTCTGGCAGGGTTAGGGTTAAACTGATAGGTCACTCACTCGCCTAGACCAGGGGCCAATTTCACAGACCTGAGCACAAAAATTTGCTGAGCACCAAAAAGTCTTGCTCAGTTAAAACAGGTTACCAGCCATAACGCCATGGGATTTTCATGCTAATCAAGCACAAATGCCAGCTAATAAGCGATACATTTTAATTCACATGAAGATTTTGTAAACAAATCCTGTATTTACCAAGGAAGACTTTTCATGCTACATGTAAGCAAATTTTTGTGCTGAAGTTCTCCATTTTACAAATGAAAAAAAAAAACACAGAAACACCCAAATCATTAGTAGAAATTAAACCAAAATTCTAAGCACAGTGTACTGCAGTGTAATACTTTTTGGTGGAATTTGTTTGTTTAATTCATGTTTGACGACATTTCTTTGCAATGTTCTGTGCTTCTGGGCCTTATTTAGCTCGAACAAATTTGTTTACACCGCCAAATACCACAACTCTTGCCTGGGAAGGCAGCATTTCAGAACACAGAATGCCAGGAACTTTCCAATGAGAACATTAAATGTACCTGTTCAGGAAAAGCTTCTGAACACTGCGAGATCCCATCAGGGAATTTTGGTCTATGGATGTATGCTTTCTCAAGAAAGCCCGTTCCAGTTGGGGACGCGTAATGAACGTCACGAATGTCACGACTTAACTGATAACCTATGCACTGTTAGCACTCTTGCTTAGTAACCAGTAACCAACAGGTTGGATATTTTAAATGCAGCCACTCATAACTGGTAAACAGTAATTCGAAAGCCATTTGGAGTAACAGGTTATCACCACTGTTTTGGCAGGTACTTTAAAGAGGATGTTGATTTCTGAAAGAAATCTGCGTAATTTTGTAGCTTTACGCAGATTAAGGCCGGATACAATAAAGTAGGAAATTATTTCTGCCATCTAGCCTGCTGGCAGCAACAAATCTGAAGCCATTTGTCTTTAGCACTAGGCACAAATGTATACTTCGCCTTATGATGGCAGATTTGTTTGCTCTCAAAAGTCAATTTTATTATTACATGGCAGACATAACTGCCTGTTTAACCTCTTGAATAAGGACAACGGCCATAGCTGCGGTTTGAAAAAGACCACCAGGCCGGTTGTCGTCTATACACGCATTCTTACACATACTCAATCCATTCAAGTTTTAACTATATTGTTTATGAATGAGAGTGTACTTAAAGCTTTCAACAAAGGGGGGGGGGCTCCAAGTTCAATGAATAGGACTACCGTATCATTTTCATTTACGGTTGCTTGCACAGCCAGCCCATTTTGGCATACAAGCCACCCAGCAATAATAACCAGAGGTAAAGGGTTAATTGTAATAATCAACATGTAAGTTGATTTGCATAAAACTACAAAATGATGCAGATTTCTCTCAGCAATCAACATCCTCTTGAAATACATTTGCCTAGTAATCAGTAACAACAGAGCAACTAGTAAGCAGCGTTGCCCGGTAACCATTAACCACAGTTGGCAGCAACTTTTAATACTACAACTCTAGTAACCAGTTACTAGAGTTGCCTAGTAACCAATAACTGCAGTTGGCAGCTCCTTTTAATACCACAACTATTGCCTGGTAACCAGTTACCAGAGTTGCCTGGTAGCCACTAAACAGAGTTTGCAGCTACTTTCAATACAACTCCTGCTTGGTAACCAGTTACCAGTGCTTCCTTGTAACCAATAACCAAAGTCGGCAGCTACTTTCAATATGACAACTCCTGCCGGGTCACCATTAACCACAGAATAGGAGCTACTATAAGGAGGAGCTAATATAAATACTACTACTACTCTTGCCTGGTAACCTGGCGATATCGTCTCTTCTCGCCCTTCTGGGTCCTCTTCTCTTTCCTCTCCAGTGCCTTGAGACGGTCCTTCTCCAGTTGCTCTCTCTCCATTTCCCGTCACTTTTCGTAATCTGCTTTCAGTCTGTCCCACTTTTCCTTCACTGCGTGGTCAACGCTCTCCTTGACGTTATTACAAAATCATTAGATAAGGATACAGTCTTCTGATCTTGTTGTTCCCTCTTCCTCACCATCAATGTCATCAGTAGGGAAAAAACTGTCAAGGAGTACATGTGAGCTGCAAAAACAAAGTGCCAGGTTCAACAGCAATGAAAAAAGCTTATAAATGATGACCCGAACAAGGTTAAAAAAGCCACTCATGTACGGAGCTACAAAAAGAAGAGAATACAACACGTAGCAGATTTGAATTGGCTTTAAAGATTTTTCACTATATTTGTTTTTCATTAGTTTTTTTCAGTTCATATGAAGTCCATCTTCAGACACTAAAATTAATTTGAGAAACAAACCATAAGGGAAACTGACTAGGTAAATTTGAATCAATTTTCAAAGTGAACAAAGAAAGCTGGCAGGAGCAGAATTCGAACCTGCAACCTCCAGAATACCACACTGGATGTATTAATTGTGTACCAAAAAATATTTGATTGGTCAGTTTGATTAACTTTCACCAATCGAGAATTTTGGCCTAGATCAACCATTTCAGCCTGGTGTCCATGCTGTTTCCAAATGAACTTCCACAGAGGGACAGAGATAGTCAGAAAATTTGGACCAAGTTCAACTTGGCCAGCTCTCTGCATCAAGTTCTATGGGTAGGCCGTTGTATGTACATGTACTAGCATGCCATTCGTTCTACAATAACACTACATTTGTAACTGTGGGTTCCAAGCATTTTTACCATCAACAAGGGAAATCAGATATAAGTCGGCCCCAGTCTTGACATCTTGGTTCTGTCGCCATGGAAAGTAGGCTTTATCCAGGTATCCATCTCAACCCTGATGTCAAAGGATATCTGCTGTCGCCATCTGCAACCTCAGCGTAGCGGGCCGGTAACCTCTTCTTGCCTTCGTTATTCTTAGCACCAACGTTCTCTTTCTTGTTTAGTTTGGTCGCATGCCACTCCATAATGGAAGACATCTTGACATCTGTTATGAAGGTTCATCTGTTAGAAGTGGAAATTGTGGAAGTATTCAAATGTTAGTTTGGCGATCATAGGTTCTAAATAATCTGACTTTTCTAACCATAACCATGCTAAATTCAACAAAATGCACCAATGGTAAAAGGTTGCTGCAAGTTGTTGCATTTAGCAGTCAAGGCGTGTCTAATACATGTAGTCTGATGCATTCTGTTGCATTTCAAAGGCTTGGAGTTTGGTACAATGTATACCACCTGGATTTAGCAGGGTAACAGAATAAGTATTAATTACATAATAATAATGCACAAGATGCAAAACTTCCAGCAAAAAAAGGCTGATTTTCTAGTGCAACAGAATCCACCCCGGCATTTTAAGTTGTTACATTTATTTTTTAGCAGGGTGTCGGTAGGACGGTGCATATGAGTTTACACATGTACTTCACAATGCAACAGAATCCACTGCGGGCATTTCTCAAATTTTTGATTTGAGGGGGGACACTGGAGGGTGCAGCAAAGCAAGATATTTTGTTTAGTTGTTTCCTGTACATTCCCGAGGCCTTCAACCAGTTTACGCAGGGATTATTTGAGCCTGGGTGCCAGACGGGCTCAGGCCTTTATCTGCGGGTAGCACACCCTGGCCTCGCTCACTGGGAGCCGGTCGCCGACAGATATTTCCGCTGGATCCTTGCCTCGTTGACAGGACACTAATTATGTTCATGAATCTACCCAAATGTCATCTCATTCATATTAATAACCCATACAGCCACAATAAACACAATTTTGTTGGTCTTTAAGACACTTGCAGGTAAACGTACATAACACCACGGTACATAATACGGCACAGAAAAACTGCAGATTTTCCTACAGCACATCAACAGCCAACACCCACTCATCAAGTTCACCATGGAACAAGAACAAAACAACTCCATCACTTTCCTTGACGTCAAGCTCACCCGCAGACCAGATGGCACCATATCCCACACAGTCTACCGCAAGCCCACACACACAGACCGCTATCTCCACAGCTCTCCGTTCCACCATCCACGCTTCAAGTCATCAGTATGCAACACCCTGGTACGCCGAGCCTACAACACCTGCGACCAGGCCAGCCTATAGGTCAAGAACTCCACCACATCAAGACATCACTCAAGCTCAACAAGTACAACAGCGTCAACACCAACAAGCCCAAGCCCCCCACCCCACCTGAACAGCGCCCTCAATACAAGTCTACAGTCACACTCCCGTACATCAGCCACCTCTCCCACAAGCTATAACGCATCTTCAGCCAAGCTCAAATCAAGGTCTTCCACACAGCACCAGACAAGGTCCAAGCTCAACTACAGACACACAAGGACAAACAAGACCCAAACACCAAGGCGGGTGTCTACCGCATTCCCTGTGAATGCGGTAAGGTATACATTGTACATGTACATCGGAGAAACCGGCAGAGACCTCAACACAAGACTCAAGGAACACCAAGCACATGGCAGGAAAGGAGAAATAGACAAGTCAGCAATCATCAAACACTCACACGAACAAGACCACCGCATCAACTGGAACCAAGCCAAGATCATCGCCCCAGTCACATTCTGGCACCCAAGACGCATCAGAGAGGCCATAGAAATCTGCAAACACAACACAGTTCCTCAAGACATCGGATTCCACATCAACGACATTTGGTCCCAACTCTTCAAACACCACACATCCTACAACCACGCCACCCAACAAGCTACTGCCACACCCCAACGCACACAACAGCATCCAGTCGTCACACCCGACTAGGCACCCAGAAGGCATAAAAGCTGCAGCAACTCTGCATCACATCACTCACACTCCTGAGGACGGACAGAGCACACTGTCCGAAACGTCGAGTTACACACTCAACCCGGTTCTTTTCAGAACCACACTTCTTCCTAGAAGAAATATATTTCACATGGTGTTACCCGCAATCCCAGTCTCTCTCATAACGTACATAACGTGGACAGAAATCTGTCCACGTGTACATAATAACCTGTAACATCTAAATATACAGTAGATTGTCTTGGTTTTTACAGGTAACATGCTGTAAGTGGGGCTCGCGCACACGGTAGTTGCACCTGGTGATCACTTTGTGTACAAAATGAACGCCCGACGTTAACAGCGTCGCCCAATGATTTTTAGTTTTAAAAAGTCGGATTTTTCATTCCTCATTTAAAAGTTAAAATTTGAAAATATTCCTCGTAATTTGGAAACTGATAGTTGAATCATGTAATAAACTTACATATTTTCCCATTTTGTTTGGGATTGACGTTGAAATTGCACTGGTTTTTGCTGTTTGAAAAGTCTCATTTTATCTCCGAGTAGTCCGACAAACGTGGCGCGCACATTCACGGCCGGGCCGTACTCGGCCCCGGCCCCATGCGCGTGCGGAGGCATGACACGGCAGTCCTGCTTTCAAGATCGATGGCAAGAATCTTCTCCCCTGGTGACTTTGTTTAACTCGGTCTCGACGATAGTATCGCATTGCAGACGTCAAGAAACCATACAACTCGGAAGCTAATAAAAAGTGCATTCAACCATCCTCGTTCCATGATTATCGGTCCATGCGTTGCAAAGTTACGACTTTTTTTCTTTTTTTCAATACTTTTTCTTTACAAAATATATTGATAATAATAATGGAACCTTCACATTTTTAATCAGTAATATCAAGGCTTGAATTCCTTTTTTTTAAACTGTCAAAATATAATTTCTTTTTAAAGTTATAGACACATTTGTGTCGTTGTGGATTTTCATCATGGCGCCTTTTCATGCCTGACGCGTGTGTCAGTGGTGTCAACAGATCGATAGTCAAGCGTGATTGTTCACCAGCTGATCGTTAATGTAGACATAAAAATACTACTGTTCATGTGAAAATGGTCTCACAAGTTAATGAATCAGGTTAAAAGGTGATGTATTTAGATTTTTTAGGGTCTTTTTGCTTAAATAAACTGCCGTTTTGTGGGGCTCGGCACAATTTTGTGTGCCTTATGTCGACTGCCAATATGACTGCCGGACTGGCTCGTTGACGTTCGAAAAAAAAGTCGAGTTCATGCGGTTGTCCCAGTTACGAAATACAGCCAAATCCCTTTCAAATCAAGATCATATCTGATGTATTTTGTTTATTGTTGATGAAATTACCCATAATTTTCCTGTTAAATTTAACAAGAGCTTCTACCCCATTGTGGGATTGTAATTTTCTACCCTGTAGTAAAAAATGGATCATACCCACTCCCACACCCATATAGCTTTATGGACTATTCTATTTGTATTACATGGGGGCGTTTTGTTTGAGTGTTTTTAGTTTAGACTTAGTCATTTGTCAACCTTGACGTTGGTAATTTTTGGTGTAAAATTACATTTTTGACATCCATTTTTTTGCACATTATGATTTTTAACAACTCAAAACCAACTGGAACCAATAGTATTTCTGAAAAATAATGGGACAAAACAAGTTAAAGGTTACTAAAGCGTTTATTTACACTTTGACAGATATTTAAATATGCCTTATTATTCAGTTTAAAAAAAATTGAACATTTTCGTACACATTTCCTATACAAAATAATGTCATTTTGAGCAACATATATTTGGCCATAACTTTAAATTGCACTGGTCAATTGGGGCCATTTTACCATCATTTGTTTTCTATTTTGGTGGGCTTTACAATGAAAACAATCTCTCAAACAAATAAAACCTTTACAAAAAAAGTTCACTAGCCCTACTGTAAGGATTAAAATGAAAACGCACAATATTTGATAAAGACATTTATTGTTGATGTTACGTACATGTACGTACATGTAGCATTCTGAGCATACAAATTTGCCTGGAAAGTCATAATATTTTTGTGAGCACAATCCTCAACAATGGGGTGGGAATGTACATGTACAAGGGGGAAAAGAGGGCAAACAACTTAAAATTATTATTCTGCTTCATTTGCCAATCCCATGTCGTACTTTTGTACCCCTTTATGGAAAGGCCCATGTTATTGCATTTAGCAGGGTTCCACTTCCGCTGTGTTGCATTTCTGTTTCATTTGGTAGGATTCTCAAAAAATATGTGTACTTAGTTTTGAATTCAACCTCAAATTTTGCATTTTGTTCTCTTAAAATATTTAGTTCAAGTTTGTTCTTTCGATGTAAAGTGTACATGTAGTTCCCCTATGTCTCCTCAAAATGTTTTGTTCACAGCAAAATTTATAGGAGTAGCACTATGGGAACTTCCGGTGAAATAACTTGTATCCCTGACGATCCTAAATTCTCCAATTCCAATGCAATTATTCACACCAGCTAGTAATAGGGGTTAGGGTTATTGGGTTTGAATAAAATTAGGATAACTACATGTAGATTTTCAAATCTCTAATTTCTCCCACCGCTAGTTTACTGCAGCTAAAATCTTGGCTAAGACCATTCATACATGTACATCAGGGTTCATCTCACGTACAAACTTGCGTATCGGCCCGATACGCAATTATTTCTGCCCGATACACAAAAAAACGCATGGAAACCCATATTACTTTCAACTGATTTTAATGGAAACTATTTTAACCATGGAGGAAGGTTCCTTCCTCCATGTTTTAACGAAAGGCCTAATTTTGTAAAATGAATAATATTAACGTTAGTTTCAATATTTTAATTGAATTTTTTTTTCCACATGAATTTGTAAATACAGCATTCTAAAAACGGGCTAACCGCCCATGGGGGAACCCCTGGCCAATTTTTGGGGTACTTTTCTTGTAATTTTCAGGGTTTTTAAGCTATAGCATGCATAAACAATACACCTATTACAAAACATTTTTTTCTTTTTTATTGTAGCTTGAAAATGAAACATTTTCTTTATGGCACTCCCAAAAGGGTAAGCTCTGGCAATTCTTTTCTACTTTATTTTTAATGACTTGCATTCACGTTTCAGGAATGCTGTGCTCATTGTGCCGAAAGCACCACATGAGGCAGGGGACTTCTGTTGCATATCTGAAACTTGGAATGGCTCATTTTGTGACTAGAATTACTAGTCCAGAAAGGAAAAGTGGTCATTTGATGAAATGTTGATATCCTAAATTTAAAAAAGCCTATTAAATTCTCATGTTTTTTCCTGAGAAAAAGTACTTGAAAAGCCCAGGAAATGCTCTAAAATGCACCAGAGAGCATCTAAAGTCCAACATTTTTGGGGCCCTTAGGCGGGCCCAGAACCCCACGCCATGGCTTCGCAAATTGTCAGTCAACCACAAATGGAATCCCCCACAGTTTTGAAAAATCCTGGGGAAAACCCTGTACATGTACACCATACATTTTGCAGATAAAGTTGATTGGGTGCAGTTTAACTTCACGGCAAGTTGAGATGGATCTTGTGCAAAGTTCAAAACATTTAGTCAGTTTAGCAGAACATGATTAAACAAGATCGAATTCAACTGATGGCTTTACTGAATTTTGAAAATGCTGTCTGAACTTACATGTACATGATTTTCATGTACATAATATTCACAAACCAAAGTTGATTAAAGCACAGAGAAAAGACTTACATATAGCAAAACCTGTGCTGTAACCAAGTGATTTATTCTCAAGTCAAGTACCAAGTCTATCAAGTCAATTGCTGAACATCGTAAATTAAAATTCAAATGATAAATGACTACGCATAGGCTGGCACCATAAAAAAAGAACCTGGCATGATCTTGACAGTTCTCCATGCAGTCGACCAGAGCTGTGTCCCTGCATGTACTGGGCATCCAGGTCCCTATAGGCTTGGCATTTTTTTCAACTGTAAACCTAAAAGTTTGTATTTATTTGATGTCAGCAAGTCAAATTAATTCAAGTCAAGTCGAGAAACAAGTTATTTTTTTCCCAAAGTAAAGTCAATTAGTCTCAAAATGCAACTCAAGTCAGATTCGAGTCTACATTGTAGATATCCCATTTATGAGCGATGAAATTGCATTGATGTCATGAACGCACGGATTCCGTGCCGTGTGAAAGTGTATCCCTGTCACCAAATCGCTTTTAGCCTTGTTTGGGGCGATCTTGCATAAAACAAAAAGAAGTGAAGTAGCCTTTATGCATGTGCAGTTTACACTAAGGAGGAAGGAAACACAATTAACATGACTTTCATTCAGTTTTGATTGGTCAGTTGCTTGCTGCATAATGAGATTTTTGTAGAACATTAGATTCTCTTTAAATAAACAGCATTTCATTGGTGTTGCTGTATGTTTACAGCAAATATTATTTTTACAAAGTGCATGTATATAAATTTACATCCTCTGTATAAACCGACGCTAAAACACGAAAACAACAGGTGGGGACACCACGATCCGCCAATTTGTATTTCGCGCGTACAAACTGAACTCGACTGTGCAAACCAACAGAGGGCGCCATTTTATTTGTTGTTTACATGTGCCGACTCGGATTTCCAAAAACACATAACGAAATTCATGAATGGATTTCTCCTCACGGGGAACACCCTACATCCGGGAAATTTATGTAATGAACATGCATAAGTTCCTAACTCTACCTTTTAAAAATGGTGAAAATCGGCCTTCAGATTATCGAATTATAAGTTAAGAACATTACTTATTAAAAATAAATTATTGGGCCTACAAAAAATCCCCTTTTTTCACCAAAACTACCGAAATAGCTCAATACTCAGCTTTCCCTCTCTTGTACGTGACCTTTCAACCTTCGTCTATCGCACGATCATGACATAAACAGCTGGCGCTCCCGGCCACTAGAAGAGAAAAATCTGCACAAAAATTGCCTCTGCTGACTTTCTTTTTGCTAAGTGATGACGTCATCGATATTTATCCCTCCCCAAAATGTTTTAGATAGACCAGATCCAAGGATTTTTGGGGCCAAAATCTATTTTTTGTGTGTGGAGGAACTCTTTGGCAACAACCCCGAAGTGATTCGGCTTATTACTCCGCATCCCCTGGTCACACGACACCATTGTTTGTGCCAAGGTCAAATATGCATGACTCATACCCGTGGAATTTCCCGAGACGGAGAACAGCTGTCGTGCAACAAAAATTGTTTTCTCGACGAATGGCTTCAATACTCACTTCAATTATACCTGTAAGACTTAGCTGAACATCTAAAATCTGCATAAAAACATTGGCTTAGTCCATTTGCCCCTGGCCAATATTTTTAAAAGGAGCATTTTTCCACTGAATCCTTGCGATTGATGTGCGTCTTCGCACGTGCTGACGTTCAGTGGGTATTTAAAAATGGCTGACGTGGCAACATTGTGCGTGCGGGAAATGCAGCGTTGATTCTGTGGGTGTTTTGGACGTGGAAAATGAATGTATTCACAGATTGGTCGTGTTCGTGGTCAAAAGGACGGGAAGTAGATTTATTCCAGCGTTCATCAACATGCTGATGGGTGTTACAATCGGCATAATTTCGACATTGTAAGTAGGCTTGGTGGTGGCAAGATAAGACTAGAGCATGTACAATATAACGTAGTGAGCATGCATAGCGAATGTACATGTACTCAATGCACGATGAATTCTACACGTATTTTGTATAAACACTAAACGGAAAGATTTTACTTCAGTATATACATCCTACTAAAATCGGTCAGGAAAAGCAAATTCTGGAAAAGAATCATCCGTCTGTTTTCAG
The DNA here is from genome assembly GCA_037893225.1 of Hippasteria phrygiana. Classification (NCBI taxonomy): domain Eukaryota; kingdom Metazoa; phylum Echinodermata; class Asteroidea; order Valvatida; family Goniasteridae; genus Hippasteria; species Hippasteria phrygiana. The sequence goes on along the minus strand of JAZGUH010000564.1, from coordinate 2,237,293 downwards.
AATTGTATAAACACTTGGCACAACCTTTGGGGAATTTGAGAACTTAGTTGGGAAATGTTTGTGCAATATAGGGGAAGAAAGTTTGTGTTATTTGTGTTACATGCATATGTTTTTCAAGTTGGCACATGTTGATTTCTGCCTCATTTTTACAGATTTTGCTGACATAAATCTTGAAATAACAGGCAGAGCCACATATTTTGATAGTTTTTATCAAGGAGAGTAATTTGTTTTCCAAGATTTTGCTGTGGGGTTATTTAAGTAAAATCTTTCCATTTTAATATTACTGGGGCAGGTCCAGCATTATTGGGGGGGGGGGGGGGGGGGGGGGGTTAAGCTCTCTGTGCTCATGGAAGAGGGCAGGCAGGAGGCACACATGCTATTTCTGCATAAACTACCTATTTGATGTACTCAAAGGAAGCAGGTTTAATGTTATGCAGACAAAAGCGGTGCATACCTGTTGTTGTTAACACCCCCCCCCCCCCCCCCCCGAGTTTTCACCCCTTTTCAGCTAAAACTGGACCCCCCCCCCCTGGATTAATCTCTTCGCCCTGCTATAGATCCAGATTACTCAAGTTTCCACAATACATTGTATATGCATTGTACCTGAAATCCAAGTTAGAAGATTATATTTTATTATTTTCTTTTCTTTAAATAATTAAACAAGGAACCCCAATTCTGAATTCTTTCCTATTCGTGTTCGCTGCGGGAAACAAATTAAGCAGACTCTACAGGTTGCCATCAAAGGGAAGTAGTACTCTCTTCTGATTAAACAGTGGTGATCACCATCAAAGAGTGCTAAAGTAATTAAAGTCTTCCAGTCCTAAGTCGTCTGGTTACTTGATTTTTTCTCTCCAAAGTACCACATGGATGACCGCCATCAGGGGATGCTTAAGAAAGACGCCCAGTCATACATCGTCTGATTACTTCATAAAGAATTGCATAAAGTAGCACTGAACAAAATATTTGCGGAGGATGTTCAAAGTACAATACATGTACATGCTTCATACAGTGGCCTACATGTAACTATGGGCGTGCATGGGGGACACGTGCCGCCTCCTCTCCCCCATTTAAAATCTTCAACAAAAACGATTACATTGTTGCCTTCAGCCCCCCCCCCCCGAAAAATGTATTCACTCAGGTGTTGTCAACCCCCCCCCCCCCCCCCCCCCCCAGTTCAACCCAAGTTATGCCACTGTTTTCATGTTGCATGGACTTGCATCGGATATCGATCTCTTGTTAGTTGCTATCATGGGTCCTCTTATCACACCCATGTCTTGTTTAAACAGGGCAAATGACTCAAAGATCTGACTCGCCAAAGAGAAGAGATCCTCGTGAATTATCATGTATCCACTTGACCAGACTACAATTGACCAGACTTGACTATTGACTTTCATGGTTTTGTGAAAAACCCTTAATTTTTCCAGAAAGGTACAATTTAAGTTACCTTTACAATTTCAAGTAAATTGTATGATTTGCAACCAAATTAAAACATGACTCAAATTCTAAAAAAAGTTCATTGTGTGTTAAATATTTTTTTTCCTCGGACAGAATGGTTTTTATATGAATGAAAAATGTAAAAGTAAATAACTTAAGAGGGAAAAATTATTTAACTTTCACAAAGCCTACACAAATGTTCTCTGATTTTTTGATGAACCTTCAATTTTTGGGAGCTGCAACTTTAAGATGCCCCAGTGATCTTCAGAAGTTCCTCAAAAACGGGGTTGAATGCTGCATCAATGTTGATCCCATCATCTTTCCCACCTTCGAATATTCCCAACAAGTTGAGTGATTTACAGAGTGACTGTCCTTGACATTCATCATTAAGGTGAAATTTTGTACTTTTACCACTTTGAAATATGCAGTCATAATGTATCACTGAAGCTTTTCACCATTATGTTTGTTGCAACCGATTCCGTGATGTGTTGTATCATATTTTCTAACATCCATAACTCGGCTGAAGTGAGCAGTGGCCCCCCCCCCCCCCCCCCAAAAAAAACAAAAAAACATCTGAACATCTGTTGAAGATCTCATTGCTCGTCGTTTTCCCAACAACTTTTGCCTTGCTTCTTTTTCTAGGGTTTTAAAGAAAAAAACCCACAAAGTCTCTAGCATGAGGCCAGGCAATCCACTTATTGTTTCCCTTGAGAACTGAGTGCAAACTTTAAAGCCTGCTGCTTGGGATGCTGTTGCATGCTCTTTTTTTTTTTCTTTTCATATTCCAAGCGCGCTGCGCAGCAACATCATACAAAGCTGCTGGGGTTGAGGGACGTGTTCCTGCCGCTGACGGAGTAGTCCTACCCGAGCTTGGCTGCGCTGGAAGTTGTAGGAAACTGCTAGATATGATTTTTTTCTACCTCTTCAATCATCTGGCTCCTTTTACAACGACTTTATTTCGTACAAGCAGAACTTTTAAAACAAGTTCATTGTGTGTTAAATATTTGTGTACAGATCACCTTCAGTCGCGTTCATCTTGAAGCAAAAGCCAAGGTTTGATATCGTTCTTATATACACTAGATGCAAACAAAATCTACAACTTACTCCTGTTATGCAAATACAACAGTGTTTTCTAACTTCACGAGGCATTCTTAATCTAGCAATATACGTAACTTTTCACTAGAAACTGTCACATCCTTCGAGCTCAATAGTACGATATCGCTACGTGTGAGCAGCTATGCAACAAGGCGAGACGCGTCCCCCGAATCGCCAGCGTTGTAGTAAACATGTTTATTTGTAAACAGGGCACCATGCTATTTACTGTCCCTGGGGATCCGACAGAGCGCGCCCTTTGAAATCGCTCATCGGCGGACCGTGACACGTACATGGGCTGTTCCACAGTAAAGGGGTACAAAAGTGTGACATGGGATTGGGAATTGAAGCAGGATAATAATATCGAGTTGTTTGCCCTCTTTTTCCCTTGTACATTCCCACCTCATCGTTGAAGATCGTGCTCACAAAGAATTTAAGACTTTACGGGCAAATTTTACAAGATATGTATGCTCAGAATGCTCCGTACGTAACAGACAAAGTTTGTTAATATTGATAGATGTCTATCAAATATTGTGCCTTTTCATTCTTATCCCTACAGCATATGTACCTGTAAAAACCAAGACAAAGATGTCACAGGTTATTATGTACAGAATATTAAGTACGTAACGTGGACAGAAATTTGTCACAACATTTCTGTCCATGTTACATACGTTACCTATAAGTGTCTTAACCCTAACCCTCCAGGGCATTTTGGCTAGAAACCCTGCCAGATGCATCATATTGCAAGTGCAGAGTCCAGCAAAGTGAAGCTTTCACCACAGATGCACTGTGCTGCGTCTGGCAGGGTTAGGGTTTTAAAGACCAACAAAATTGTGTTTATTGTGGCTGTTAGCACTCCTAAATGGGTTATAATGAGATGACATTTGGGTAGATTCATGCACATGATAATTAGTGTCCTGTTATTGTTAATTTGTTGTAAAAATTCTGTCTTCGTTACATACGTGATTATTTACGACGACCACTGTAATTTCTAAAGTACAGAGAAAGTCCTCTATATTGTTTGTACACAAGGCCTCGGGAATGTACAGGAAACAACTAAACACAATATCTTGCTTTGCTGTACCCTCCAGTGTCCCCCCCCCCCCACACAAATCCAAAACTTTGCTATCAAATGTACCCCGTTGTGGAAATGCCCACATAGGTCACAGTACCATAAATCCGTTAAAACCGAAATACAGTGATTGTTTTTAAAAGCAGAAACCTGTTGTTTTACGGAATGTTTGTACAGTGTGGGAAAATCACTGGTACCCTATAAACTTAATCGTTCATAGAATATCGTAGTACATACCAACGAAGCCTCTGACCCACGCATGCAAACACTGCAAAATCAGGGCTGTTCGCAACTGGATTGTGTTGTAATCGTGTGAAAGCCTGCAATGAAATCGCAGGCATCCTTGGGCGTCAGACACCAGGCGCCAATCATCGCAGATGTGTGTTTCCAGTGCTCCTGTGAAACAGACTCTAGTCAGTAAACTGTTGTCCCACAACCAGATAGAGTGGCCTTTCATTAAATATTCACAAGGAAAAAGAGTGTTCATGCATGTTCCCATATGTTTCTACAGGGTTCAGTCCAAAACAATCACCAAGGTCAGAGAAGGGAAGTTGCATAAGGCAACCTAAAAAAATTACTTGTTTCTCATCAGCGGCCGGGCAGATTTTTCGTGCCGGGTTGAGATTTTTTCTATATTTTATAATTATAAAAGTTAAAATATAAATGTACCGGACGACCAGAAATTCCGAGCAGAATTTTTTTTTATATATGCTATAAAACACGCTGTTGTAAACAATGGCAGCTAAAACTCCCGTTGGAGAGGTTTTTATAAACACCGACAACCTGACACAAAAGCCCGGGCTGTATATGCATGGAGAAATAAGATTTCTCCATGGTATATGTAATGATAGTAAAGTTAGTGGCCATGTGGCAGAAGCCAGGAAAATCAATAAATCTAGGCTGGTATCAGGCAAAAGGCGCGCGACGGATCGGACAGGAGCTAAAGCCAAGTGCGAACGAACGGTCGTCTGTGTGCCTCTTCCATTCGAAAATAGGGGTGCTTGAAATAGTGGGAAAATAAATATCCGTTTTAAAGTCTTAACTGTAATCAACGAAAACAATCTGTAATTTGGAAAAAGAATGCCATGTCGCAACAAAATTTCTGTCAACCAGCGCTTTCGCTCATGCCCACCGCCCATACTAGTACTGGGAAATGCTGATGAGCTTCACAGAATTTCTGTGAAGGAAAACGCACGGCATTCTGAGTAGCGTACAATGACATTTCGAATTGCATGCTGCGCAGATGAGCCACGGCAGTGGTAACCCACGTTCATAAGTCACAAAAAATCTATCCAATTAGAGCTGAAAGCGCATCAGTGCTTACCAGCGCCCAGTATTGGAGCTGTGGTGGGCACAAGCAAACCTCGTTACCATGGGTACGATCTTGTTGCGCCATGTTTTTCCCAGCATGCCTTGCTCGATCACACGCACCCATGGAGTCGAGGCTGGGCACCAGCGAAACCAGCGCTGTGAAGTTGCATAGTCGGATACCGGTTTAAAGAATCAGCGATATTGTTGTTTGAACATCAGAACTAGACCAGGGCTGTCTGATCTGTAGGTGCACTTCAAAGCGTTCCTCTTTTAAAGGTCAGCTGTATGTCATGTGCAATTGTGCATTCATATCATCTTTTATTAAATAAATTCAGTTTCTTGTAAAATATTTGTGTTCTAGTTATAGCTGATGTGTAGTATGCCTACTAGTATACTGAGACCGTGGAGATATTATCTTTGCATAAAATACTTCCATGCCGTGAACAAATAAAATACAAAAGGTCCTGACGTACATATTTTCTTGGGTATATGGAAATGTTTATTCTATAAAATATAAGATAGAAATTGCCAAGACGGACCTTTTTCGCACATGGGTTCTGATGAGAAACAATTCATTTTTTTATGTTGCCTAAGTAATGTTTCCCAAGGGGCACTGGCCCTTCCCTCCACATTCCATTTCCTGGTCTGCAAGGAGCCAAGGCCCTGATCACATACATGTACTGGTCAGCAGTAAACTTGCTCTGACAGTCCTACCCAGCAAACCATTTAACGTTTTCTGCACGTTTTCTGAATGTTTTCTTATGTTTTGCGGACGTTTCCAAAAAACGTTTTTTGGACGAAAGTTTGTGGACAGTTTTGGACGTTTCAAAAATGTAACTTTGTAACGTTCTAAGAACGTTCCAATAACTTTCCCAGAACATAAAAAACGTATTAAAAACTTTACTGGATTTAAGCTACGTTACCGGATAGTAAGTGCAAATTTACAGAAATGAATGGAGTGGGAACCAGACTAAATAAAAGTAACTTATTACACCCATGTGGGACCCTTTTGGGCAGGTCTGGGCTAGCCCTTAAGTGGCCCCATCAGCCAAAACTGTATGGGGCCCATATGGGCAACCCAATTGGGACCACTCAGTTGCCCATCAAAGGCCCAACAAGACCCCATTTGGGCTTGCTGGCTGGGATTATTATACGATATATAAATCTGCGAATGTATACAAATACTATAACCTACTACACACTACAAACTAAACATTGTCGTGAGTTACCTTTATATTCAACTTTTCCTGCCATGATGAAGTCATGGTTTTCCATGAACATTTACAATATTTGAATACAAAAGGAGATTTATTACAATTTTTTACCTATGTTTGCAAAAAATACATATTTCTATGTAAAATTGCTTGAATAATTGCACATTATGGTCAAGAAAGTGTGATTTTGGACTAAACACCAAATTTTAACATGACTTTTGTGAACACAAATTTCCTCAGTTCTGATTGGTCAGTTGGTACGTCCAGAAAAAAAAAGTTTTTAAACGTCACAAAAGAACGTTTTATGTTGGTACATTTTGCAACCTCCAAAAAACGTTACTCGAACGTTCTGGAAAAACGTACTTTTAAAAGACCTCCGAGTTATATACGTCAACTGAAACGTTTAAGACACGTTTTTGAAGACGAAGACGTAAGTAACCTATACAGAACCTAACCGAAACGTTTTTTAAACGTTTTGTGTTAGTTTCTGCACGTTTGATTTCAAAGTTTTTTTAACGTTCGGGGAAATACGTTTTTAAAACGTCACTAGAAGACCGTTTAATTTATGTACATTTTCTGACGTCCGAAAAACGTTTTTCAAACGTCGCAAAAGACCGTTTCATGTAGGTACATTTTCTAACGTCCGCACAACGTTGTTAGAACGTCCTGGAAAACCCTCTAAATTGTACGTAATCTGCAACGTTTTATACGCGTTTTAAAAACGTCCTTTTAACCCTATCAATACCGCGCGCGCCACCTGGGCTCAATGTTGCATGGACGTTCGCAACCATCGTGCTTGTTTGTCACAGGAATTTATAAGCTTTACACGACCAGCGTTCTCTGTTGGCACGAGCTACTATTGTTTGCAACTGAAATGTGAACAGCGCCCTCACTTTGGGCAGCGCTGTGCAGTTGGTTTACACTTGAAAAGGCACGCGCGCGAAAGGCAGTTTGCATCCCCACGCCACTTTATAGCCGCTATCATGGCAGAAAACGCTTCCAAGATTTGAGGAAATCTTCGCAGATAGCGGTTCAGATATGTCCGATGATGAATCTTCTCTAGCGACATCTGACGACAGTGATGGCGAAGCTATGCAAACTTCGTCAACTTCGTCGGGAAAGCCAAACTTCAGGTAGGGAGGTTCATAAAACTTAAAAGGTTCAACTTGGCTAGTCTCGAAATGTTTCGCATCCGTCATTCATGTCTATAAAAATATTACTGGGCTACTGTAATGTAACCTTTGCTTTTTAATGTTCTTTCGCGGGGAAAATCATAAAAAGCACTGAACGTTTAAGTTTGCATTGCATAATACGATGGAAATCCAATGAGAAATTGATGAAAATATTGAATTTGTACCTGAAGTATGCAAAGTCAAGTGTGATGATTTTGCATCCAAATCAAAGTTCAGATAGGACAGCAAATGCAATGCTGAAAAAAAAACACATTTCAATTCCACTGAATTGGGCCTTATTCAATTACTAAAAAAAAGACTGGCGGCAATAATAATCTATAAAAAGGAGGAGATTTGAATGTAATTAAAAACTACCATTTATATTAATTAATGTACATGTACCCCCGAAATCAAAATATTAATCACAATTTCCTATAAGAACATTGGTCTACAAATGAACAGCAGCCTCGTACATGTTTCTGAATGTCCGTATTTTTACTTGTTCGCTAAGAATAAGATTGATAAGTAAGATACTAGAAATATTAACTACAATCTGTGTCTTATGTGAATTTAGGGATAAAAGGCCTACAGCAATTAAATCATGGCTGCACTTATTTCAGTGGGAACACTAGATATGAGCATCCAAAAACAGCATTGTATGGACAGTTTGTCATTAAAGGTAATACAACATTTGCGACCACCCACCCCCCCCCCACCCCACACAGACAAGAAAAAAAAACTACCTCATTATTATGAATGACCGTACTTGACAGTCAAGAATAGTCTCGAGCATCCTGTGAAATCAGGGCACCTGGTGTGCTGTTCTGTTTAACCAAACTGACATTTTGTAGCAATTTCCAAAGATGGTTGGCCAACCGTCGTCCAAACAAATACTAAACCCCGGATCAATCCGTTTTACCCAAAAAACAAAAGCTAATGTTGTATACTACCTTTAAGAAAATGTGCCTTGAAATGAATAGCGTCCCATTACCTTTCTGAATGTTCCTATTTCAGGTGTGGATGGAATAAAGCAAGCACCTCCTACAGCAAGCGCCCACCGATGAACTTCAGTGAAGAGACTGGCTGTACGGGAGATTTCAGTCACCTGTCACCCATGCAGATCTTTCAGCTCTTCTTCTGCCAAGCAGTGTGGGAGTTGATGGTGGAGGAGACCAATCGCTATGCCGACCAAACAATGTGTGCAGATGCAGCCAATCATCAGCCTGCCTGGACTCCAACTACTGTTCCTGAAATGATGGCATTCATGGCCTTGCTTCTGTGCATGGGTATCAACAAAAGGCCTCGCTACAGCATGCACTGGTCCAGGTCCGAAGTTCTGCGAAGTCCCCTGTATTCGGCGACCATGTCTCGCAATCGATTCACTGCGATCCTTCGATTTTTCCACCTTGCCAACAACAGAGCTCAACCAGGTGATGCTCCCCCTGACAAACTGTCGAAGGTTCGCCCGCTGCTCGACATTGTATTGCCATCATTTCCTCGCATTTACAAGCCAGGCCGAAACCTCTCACCGGATGAGACAATGATCAAGTTCAAAGGCCGACTTGGTTTCAAACAGTACATGCCACGAAAGTCCGCCATATGGGGATTGAAATGTTTTTCATTGAACGAGTCAGAAACCGGTTATACATGTGCCTGGAAGGTGTTCACCGGCTCTCAGCCCACATCAAAAGAATCTAGTCAATCCTCCGTTGGTTATGCTTCAACACACCACCCACCTAATCTTTCATCTGCTGGGCATGTAGTCCTCGACCTTATTAAAGGACTCGAACATAAGGGACATTTCATTTTCATGGACAATTGGTACACGAGCCCGGCTCTCGTCTGCAAGTTGTCACAGTTAAAGTTCGGAGCTCGTGGAACTGTACGCTACACCTCACAAGGGATTCCAGATTGTGCAAACCCCAAAAAGTTCCCCATGAGAAGAGGTGCTGACCCCCAGTTTTACACCAAAGCCGGGCAACTGTGCGTCGTTTGGCAGGATGCCAAACGTGTAACTCTTCTTACCAATTTTGGAAACTGCGATATCGACACGAAAGACATTCGGAGCAAAAACAGTTTGAGTGGACTTCGTACAATCAAAAAACCTGCTGTCGTCAATGATTATAATAAATACATGGGAGGAAGTGATCTCGCAGCACAAATGTGTCAGTACTACTCGCACCCTCACAAATCGATGAAATGGTGGAAAAGAGTTTTCGTGACCATTCTTGACATCTGTTTGTTGAATGCTACCATTGTATACAACAGCATCCCTACAAACCAGCACTTGACCACTTTGGATTTCAGGGTCAAGGTGATAGGACTTCTTTCCACCTGGAAGCACAACCCAGCTCAGCATGCCAGTCAAGTCACATGTGGTTCCAGCCGCTTTCCAAATCATCACTATCCTGGGAGAAATGTTGCTGGCAAAAAAAAAGCGCAACTGTGTTGTTTGCAGTACCAGAGCCAAGCGGAAACAAACTCGCATAATTTGTAAACAGTGTGACAAACCAATGTGTGTAATACCATGCTTTGAGGAGTTTCACAGCCTGTGATAAGCATTCGCCCGAGTAGGTTTTATTGCGGTCCCCCCCCCCCCCCCCCCCCCCCATTTCAATGTTGGAGTGACGGTGCACACTGCCAACCCAACATTGAATCGGGAGGGGGGGGGGGGGGGGGAGGGGGGGGAGCTGCATACACAGCATTTATACCCTGCATTGGTGCACAGCGCCCGCTGAAAATTGATTCAGCATTGACCATCGTGCGAAGCATGCTAAAAATCACAAAGCTAGGAAGTCAAAATAATTGGTCAGCGAGGTTAACAATTGAGCATACATGTAGTTCATAATTCCACAATGTTGCACCTGCCTGTGCACACATTTCATGTCGTATTGACTGCACACGCAAAACATTGATCAGAAATTACACATCTTACATGTCTTACGATTGACGCAAAATTGCAACTAATAATTATAATAAATGGGGAAGGTACCAAAATAATCTTCCTAAACAACCGTTTCCTTAAAAAATTACCAATTTGAGTGAAAATGGGAAAAAAAACCTAAAATGCACACTATTTTGTTTACATGTACTTGTCTAGGTAGACCTGTATTTTTGCAGTCTCCTGAACTCTGATCGACCCTTCGAATTTGTCAGATCCGTAATACATTGACATTCTAAAAGATTATTTTTTCACAATTTTGTTCATGGCTTGTAACGGAGATGGGCAGCTATAGGGAGTTAGCTCGATTTGACACATTGTATAGATTTTCATTGCTGGTCAAATCAGCGCTAGCGACGCGTATTATAGTTGCTTTGTGTACACTGTATAACTTATGTTTCTAAATATTTACTTTTTTTTTTTAATGTGTTTTGTTATGTCTGGTATGCCTAACACAAGCTGTCGCTTTTTAGGTTTTGCCTCTTTAAGATCTTCTTGACTTGATTTTCTTATTTGTATTCTTTTATATCTGTTGTGAATTACCATGAAGAGGAAATAAATGTTGCTTGTTGCTTGCATTAAAAACATCAAACGTTTATATACATTTGTACATGTACATGTAGCCAAAACTATTCAAGATCTTGCCTAATCTGGCGACAAAATTACGCGAAGCCCGAGCCCAAGCCAGGGTTTGAGAAATGCCCTCTTAACTGCATCCAAACGTTACTAATTTGTTCAAGTTTGTGCAATTATCACAACAATCCTTGAGAGTTGGGGATTTATGAACCACCCCTCAAAATAAATCTCTTTTCAAAGAGCAATATTTTAGTTCTCATTCAATTAGTTAGGTTGGGGTGCTGTTTCTCAATGAACCTCAGGATTCCACAACACTTCAAAGAAGAATAGCCTTTCATTACATTGCCTTGTGAGGGCGCTATACACTAAAACTTGGCCAAAAGTGTCTGGTAAAGAACTGGACATGTCATGTACATGAGTGTGGTATCCAGAGCACAGTCACAAAATATGCCTTGGTATTGAAAGGGTTATGACAAAGACGTAAGTGACCTAGTAGAACCTAACCAAAACGTTTTTTGAACGTTTTGTGTTTGCTGGGTACAAGCTCCAGTTATTTGACTGTAGAGTGACATTACAAATCAATCAATAATTACAATGTACCAGTGGTCATTTGTATAAATTTCTCTTGCCCTAGCTGACTAGTACCAGTCCAATTGTCCAGCTTTTCATTGTCTATCTTTGATAATTCTTAGGTGGCACTGCACTGTGCCTGGGCAGTTTCCTGCCCCATGTACTGAAGCACAATCATCAGGTACATGTGTACACAGCTCTGCCTCTCTTAAAATACTCAATGTTGCCCACCAGTTGAATTCTCTGCACAGGGGCCCTGCAAATTTCCATGCACACACAAACATTAGCAACACTTGGCCTTGAAATACCATCAAGTTTAAAGCTACAGTGTACACGATTGGTGATCCTCCAATTTTTTTTACTGAATTATTACGAAATACCTTACTAGACTGTAAGTTAATAGTAGGCTCAATCATCCTGTGAAACAATGGCACCAGGTGTGCTGTCGTTTTTAAGGGAAAACTGCCCTGTTCCGGTAGGAGCCCCATAGTGCTAGGGGTAATGAAATAGTAATTATCATGAAAAAAACTTTGCAGACATTTTCCTTTTCAATATGTCTTCTTGAGTGGTTTACGCTCGACTGGACAAATAATGTGGTACTGGGGAAAGATAAGCCAATAAACACGTGGTACCCAAAGGGAAAACAAGTTGTATTTGAGGCCATGTTGCTCGATCAGACTGGTGCCATATTTAGCCCACACATGGCCCCAAACATGAAAAGATCAACATTTCTAAGCTAATCCAGCTTGAGACAAAGATAAATACAAAAAAAAATACACATTCTGAACTTTCAATGGTACAAATAACTTGCAAAATAGCCTTCGCTGTCAAGTTGAACAAGGACAGAACATAGTCACACCCGACAAGAAGATGGATATAATTAACTGGTCCAAAGTGACCAGCATTTGAGCAAACACGGTGCAACACATATCACCAAACTTGCAAAATGCTCTGAAACAGCTTACAACAAAAAATCCTACAGCACAGGTACAGTAATTTCCCAAACCCCAACAAGTAACTTATAAGTTAGGCAACATAAATAAAATGAGTTGTTTCTCATCAGAACCCTTGTGGCGAAAAGGTCCGTCAGGGCAATTAATATATTATATTTTATAGTGCAGCGAGCTTGCTCCAAATACGTACGTACATATACGTACATGTACGTATGTTGAATAATTGTACGTACGTACGTACGTACGTACGTACGTACTTACGGACGTACGTCAACAAATTAAATACGTAAGTTTGGGCATAAACAATTAATTCACATTGTCATTTATTTCCAAACAGAACATAACATATAGTTCACAAACATGTCAGTGTGTGAAATAATACGCGAAAACTTAAATCGCAACGGTGCCGTTTCGTGCCGCCTCACTGACTGCCATCTTGTTTGGGCTGGACCACTCCATTTTTTATAGGGGAGTTGCAAAAGAATGAGGGATTGCAAAAGTTTGTTGAGCTATTTTTAATTTTCCTTAGACAGCCATTTCTAATTTTCTTCCCTTTGATTTCGGTGGTTTTGGAGAATTTTTATAGAATTTTTTTAAAGGAAAATATAGTCCGAGAACCATCACCTTTTTTTTCGAAAAGATTTCTGAAGTTTCGGGGTTTTAATCAAATGGTTATTTTTATTTAAGTACATTTCATTTTCTTCCCTTTGATTTCAGTGGTTTTGGAAAAAAATATTGAGAAGGTAAATAAAGTCCGAGAACCATCACTTTTTTTCCCGAAAAGATTTCTTAAGTTTCGGGGTTTTAATCAAATGGTTATTTTAATTTTAATACATTTAATTTTCTTCCCTTTGATTTCAGTGGTTTGGAGAATTTTTTTTAAAGGTAAATAAAGTCCGACAACCATCACTTTTTTTCCGAAAAGATTTCTTAAGTTTCGGGGTTTTAATCAAATGGTTATTTTTATTTTAATACATTTCATTTTCTTCCCTTTGATTTCAGTGGTTTTGGATAATTATTTGTTAAAGGTAAATAAAGTCCAAGAACCATCACTTTTTTTCCGAAAAGATTTCTTAAGTTTCGGGGTTTTAATCAAATGGTTATTTTAATTTTAATACATTTAATTTTCTTCCCTTTGATTTCAGTGGTTTTGGAGAACTTTTTTGAAAAGGAAAATGTAGTCCGAGAACCATCATCTTCTTTTTCGAAAAGATTTTTGAAGTTTTGGGGTTTTAATCAAATGGTTATTTTTATTTAAGTACATTTAATTTTCTTCCCTTTGATTTCAGTAGCCGCCAACGGATTAGTTACTTTGGACTTAGAATATTTTCTCCATCCTCCATTTCTTTTGCGTTGTTCTGTTGTCCCTGCAAACTTCACCGCGCTACATCTCCCCTCTTCTTTTGCCCCACCCACCCTTCCACCGCGTAGCCGCCAAAGGGGTAGTTACTTTGGACCATCCTCCATTTCTTTTGCGTTGCGTCGTTCTCCCTGCAACTTCAACGCTCTACATCCCCAGGGCTTGCCCTTAATTTTTTTTTCACTCTCCGGCCGGACTACTCAACCAGACTTTTGGGTAGTCTGCAAGCTTTTTCACTCGCCGCATGTTTAACAGTAGTTTCTCAAGCAAACTTATAATAATTATAATGCATCATATACATTTCAGCAAACAAGCATTAACTACTTTAACACTATATTGCTCATTTTTAGTTGATACAGTGTGTGTCAGGCCTTGAATTTGGTAATTTTTTAGGGCAAGGCCACTTTGGCCTTGAATAAAGCAAAATTATGGAGGGCACCAAGGCCAGTAAGGAGGGCACCAAGGCCAGTAAGTAGGGCACCAAGGCCAAATTATATCTGCAGAAAGGGCACGGAGGTCGCGGCATTGTTGATTTTTCCATTCAAAACGTATTTAACTAAGAGTAAGAGTAAGACTACGAGGCCAAAAACATACTGCTTCCGATCACATGGGTATTCAATTATATGTGAATTTCAGCCTAAACTATTTCCGTTTACGCTACGAAAGCTATAACAAAAAATTGCCACAATAAATGATCAAAACTTGCCTTAATTATTATAAAAAATATTTAAGGTCGATAATTCTTTAAAATAATGGAGAATTTAGGTCGTACACATCACTATGCACAACGCTAAACCACGATGGGAAACTGGCCAACACTGTCCGTTTATCGTACAGTTATAAGCGTGCGCGATGCACTTTGTGTGGCGGGCGATGAACCTCGTGTTGCGGCAGGAAATGTCGGGGAAACACGCTGCGGTGTATGAGCGGTACATGTACAACCTCGAAATAAATTCATGAACACGGAAAATGCATACACAGACAAAAGAGATCAAGTTCTGTGAATTAACGTGCAGAAATCTTCTTTCTCTATCGATTTTGTTTGGCCTAATTATTTAACGAAACTTTTGACAATCGGAACACCCCGATTGCGCCGCGTGTGTTGTGACCAAAGTTCATGAAGTTACTGTATGTAGCGCGCTGAAGGTGTGCTTCATAGTGCCGCCTACAGGGCGCGTTTCCTCGTACACGAACATCGATGTGTATTGTGAGGCACGCACGTGCAAGTACTGAGAAAAAGAAAGTCAGTTGACTGCACGTAAACGTTGCCGTACATGTACATACTCCTGCTGCTTTGTGTATTGTACGAATACACACATTTAATCTTGCGGTGGGGGTGTTGATGCTTGAAGTATCGGCATACTCCGAAACTGGACCAGATTCAGTTTGTGTGCATGTATTATGTGCATATGCTGCACGTATTGTGTGCATGTGATTCTGTACGATCGCCAACGTGTTGTGCAGCGAGATTTTATGAAGGGCTGGCATGACATCGAAAATAAAAATATGAAGGATTGTAGTGGCTGTGTTTTTGCAAAAAGGGCACGGCGGCCAAGGTAAATATGGGGCAAGGCAAAACTGGCCGTGAAGACGGAGATTTGGTACATAATATAACACAACAGAAACTGTTTTTTAATACACTATATTTTTGACTCGCCCGGCGGACTACAAAGGGTAGCGTTTTGACTCGCCCGTCGCTGTTTTCACTTGCATTTGGCGACCGGGCAACCGCTAAGGTCGAGCCCTGGGGGAATCCCCCTCTTCATTTGCCCCACCAACCCTTCCACCGCGTAGCCGGCAACGGGTTAGTTACTTTCGACTTGGAATATTTTTCACCATCCTCCATTTGTTTTGCGTTGCGCCGTTCTCGCTGCAACTTCAATTCACCGCGCTACATACCGCCCTCTTTTGTCCAGCTTGTTAGCCGCTTTGCCTTTGTACTTTGCAAGGGCGGTGATTATACGGCTGCGCAGCCGTATACCTACTAAGTTCCGGCCGATCCGACTGCGTAGCCAAACAATTAGGGGGGGTAATTTTCGAATGGCGGGGTATTCTGCAATTACTCCCATGCGCGCGTGAAAAACATGGCATCATCGCGCGATGAACGCGCGTTGGTTCACAAAGGTCAACGGTAAAACATTCCAAGTAGCTGATCGGACATTCGTAAATGAATAATTCAGATTCAGCTGCGCAAACCAAGAAGCGATTGGCCATTGGGAAACATACCACTACCAGACTAGATTTATTGATTTTCCCGGCTTCTTGCACATGGCCACTGACGTTACTATCATTACAGTAGAGTTCACACGGCCAAACTGTTGGGTCAGGTTGCCAGTGTTTATAATAAAAACCTCTTCAACGCGACATTTAAATAGTTTTGTTTACAACAGCGTGTTTTATAGCGTGTATAAAAAAAAAATTCTGCTCGGAATTTCTGGGCGTCCGGTACAATTATCTTTTAACTTTTATAATTATAAAATATAAAAAAATATCCACCCGGCACGAAAAATCCGCCCGGCCGCTGATGAGAAACAAGTTATTTTTTTTAGGTTGCCTTATAATTAGGCAGATTCACGCGAACTAAATGCTCACTACGTCCTGTAGATTGCGTTCCATAGATATGTTCTAGTCCGTGATGATCCAGTGTACTTTTGTGTGTGCGTGTGTGTGCGTGAACATGTACGTATGTAGCACGAACTACGGTAAATTCAAGACTGAATGTAAAGTCTATTGGGAAAACAGTTGTTTGCGTATTCAATGAGCGCGAACACGCGCTGTAGTATCCCTGTCGATGCTTAAAATCTTTATTTTTCGTTTTATTTAATCATTTATTGGCAAATAATTGTAAATTATTGTTTGTATTCCTAACAAATTGATGAAAACAAAATGAGGCAATTGATACTGTATGCATTAATGTGTCACAACTTTTTAGGATGAAATTGTACACTAAATTACAACAAATTTAAATCAACAAAACTCCGTAACTTTGCATAGGGTTACCCTATCATGACCAATGACCCCTCATTTTATTTCTCAATTTTTACTCTTTCCAGTGATATAACATTTAAATGTATTGAAGCAACTTAAAATTATCATGAATCTGTAATATAACGTTACATAACGTTATATTACAAGACAAGTGAACTATAGTTTCAGCTTCAACCAGGATATAATTCGTCTTGCCAATTTACATTACAACTTACAAGTTGGCATGTTATTGTTAGGCTACAACACAAATAGAGGAGAAAATTGTCCCATAACAGAGAGCCAGAGGCAGAGGAGGTACTAGCTTGAAAATTCCAGCTCTAAGCTCATGACATGTGAGATTCGCCATTTAGAGCTGGAAGGAATTCTATAGGGTTCGTTAGGGTCGGTTTAGATCTTGCCGATATCTTCCGGCAAGATGGCCGTTTGCTGATCGCTGTCAGTATTTCAGCAAACAGCCGTTGGATATCGAGCCCCGAGATGCACGTAGTGCCGCTGGCCGATAATCGATCGGAAAACATCATTCATGTTCAAAAGTCTGCTCCATTACTTTGTACACAGCTGGTTTGTGCATGCACTGAGTTGCACGAAAAATTCATTTTTGTTTTCCGGTTTAACTTGAGCATATTCTAATTTTGAGGGGATGACAAGCTGCTTGAATGACTACTCTGCCGGCAAGGTGAGTGTTTGGTTGATATATTTAGGGAAACGGAAGATATCGGCAAGATCTAAACCGACCCTAACGAACCCTATGAATTCCTTCCACCAGCTCTAACTGTTAAATGGCGAATCTCACGTCATGAGCCTAGACTGAGCTGGAATTTTCAAGCTAAGGAGGTACGTACATGTTGTATACATTCCATACATACCTAGTGTTAGTGGTTAGAATGCATGGTGGTGCAGCCCAGGCATCGCTGGATATAGAGAATCGTCCACCATGCATCATGCATGACGTGACCCGAACAACCACTGCAAAAAAGATCCTAGAACTTAGAAGTGAAGATTGGACCTGGGGATTGGACACTCCGCTGAAAAAGTGAAACAGGATTAGGAAGTAGTTGCTTATTACTGGTGGCTCATGGGGAAGGGCGCCCTCATAACTTCGGTAGGTAAAACTTTAGACTGGTTCCCGGTCCCTCCATTAACCATAGTTCGACTAACTCTGATCGAACGCACGCTCGTCGACGATGGTTGGACTAGTCTAGTCGACGATTCGCGACCGGCCTACCGAGGTTGGTCGCATCGCTGGTTACCAATAGCCGTTTTAATAGCACAGTGCAGAGAGGACCAGTTATTAGAAAAATGGCGTAAAAAACGTAAATATTCAGCAGCAGTGAACGATCATTTGTTGTTACTTTGTCTTTCTTTAAACATATCAAAAAATTAGCTGGCCTGACGTTTCGAACTTAAGCAAGTTCTTTCTCAAAGGCAAATGACAGAGTACAAGAAACAAACATGTAGGGAACACACATGCATGAGGGGGTGGGTGGAGAAACACAAAAGAGGGATGCAAGGGAGCATGGCAGTGGGTAAACATCAAAGAGAGAGGTTTGGGTGAGGATGAATGCGGGGAGGGATTAGGATGAAGGTTGAAGCTGGGGAATTGGACAAAGGAATGTGGTTAGTGGCAAAGATAAACAGGAAATGGTAAGACAACATGTTGAAATAATGCACACGTTACCACTTGTGACATACCCCACGACCGCGCGCTGACCTACAGGGCGCGCGCGCCAGATCAGATTACAATTGCAATGACTGCTGCATGCTTGATCCTGTAGTTATGATACATACTGCATGTACAAGTATTTTGTATGTGTTTGTGCCACCAAAAATATACGATAGGCCTACAGTCGAACATAGTCCGTGACACCCCACCCGCCAAACGCCAAAATGTACCATGACAGAACCAAACGAAAATAAGTAAATAAGTAAATCTGTATTTATAATTGTAAAATAAATAATGCACCAGCCCCTTAATTCCTATACAAAAATAAAGTTGTAGGCCTATGTATCGAAATATATTTCGACTAAAATCGGCTGTGCGTGCAATGATGAGCAAATCAAAATAGAACAGCTATACTGATGGCGATATTGAGTCCACGACCTTGTGTTACATTTGATGGCAGGACTTTATGGAAAGTTCAATCATAAGAGTTATTTCAACACTATCAAATAATAAACACAATGGTACCAATAAATAATATACACGCCAATGAAATGAGATTTCACCAGTGGCGAGTAAATCCGTGTCGAAAAGTGGGGATGATTATTTAATTTGTCAACGAAGTACTGCATTTTGAACTTTTTCTCAACGGGGGATACCCCCGCCCCAAACACCGTTTGAAATTTGAAACATCACTTTGTGTACAATTTCCCCTTTTTAAATTTACGAAACAAAAAAGAAATACAAATCGGCGGGCCCCTGAACTCTTTCCCCGTGTTTACGCCACTGGCGCACAGATCCCCACATCACTATGATAAAGATGACTACCGAAGAAACAAAGAAATAAACACCCCGACAAATATTCAAACAACCCTAATTTTCACCTGTTTTGCACGAATTATTCGCTTATTACATTTTAGGACATGAACAATTCACATACCGAGTACATGGATCGGATGTACTGTACATGTAACGTATGTACTGTACATGTTGACTATACATTACATGTAGACTTGATGTGCGGAAATATTGTTTCACACAGCGAGTTGTTGACAAGTGCCATTGGAATAGCGACCAAGTGAAGTTGTTTCAGCTCCATCTATCAACTGTAAAAAAAAATGTACTTCTAAGTTCTAGATTTTAATATTTTTTCGCTGCTAAAGAACTGTCTGCAGCCACTACCCCTCTTTTAGTAGCATGATAATTTTGTTATTGAAGTGACGGGTCAAAATGAATGTACATCCAAATGAATGTACACATAATACATAGACCCTTTTACGGATACCCCGCCTGTGGGATTTTGTGTACAAAATTTAGCGCGAACTGTCCCAACGCGACAAGACACGTTGCAGTTTTGCTGTGCACATTTACATGGACAAGCGCCGAGTCGTCCTCTCTGGCAAGAGTTTCGGCATGTACATGTCATAGGTTCTCCAGCGTAAGGTTCTACTTCTATATCGCCAACCTCCAATTCTATGCAACTTTCAGACAAATATTCCATGGCACTTGTGTACATGTGAATGAAATTTTATAAAAAATAAACAGATGAAATTCGAACGTTTTTTCTAATAATCTTTCTCTTAGAGAACTGAGTTCCACGATGTGTGCTACTTGTTTATAAGTATACGTGTACGTGTACACATACGTATGTGTATTTCAGTACGCAGACGCTGGACATGCGTGCGTGTTCCAGGGGGTGTAGTTTCCAAAAGCCAATTCTCAGAACAGCCATAACAAACGGATGGAGGTTAAAAATAGCACATAACCGAAATGAAGCGCAAGGGGGCGCACTCCAATATTTGATTCGTTAACGCGAGATGGCGCGACGACACAGCCTCTTTAAATGTGCAAGATTTTTGAACACGCATGCAAATTTGGTTCCCTGTGAGCGATGTATTCTGGGTACGTTGTAGTCTGATGGCAATACTTAAACTTCACTTCTTCGTCGCATTCACAGCATAGGCTCTTTGGTAGCCTACTAAGTACTAGATTGATTAGCTTGATTGTAAAATCGTGCAAAAAGGCCGCAAACTATACGTGCAGTTCATGGGTTCTCAGAATGGTTAACATGGTTGAGCATCAACGAAGCGTCATTTATCTCAAAATGAAAAGAACAAAAAAATAATTTACATACCCTTGTGATACCAGTTTTCCTTGTGGTGTTTCCGTACGTGGCGCACACTCGAGACAAATTAGGCTTCGATCGGACTTCCTTTTAGCTTTGAAAGCCTAAGAACATGCTTTCAGGGCTAGCATGACAGGCCTCGGACTGCGGCATGGCGGGCGGCGTTGCCGTTGGTATTGACAGGACCAAAAACCCGCCGTTTCGCAGCTGGATATCGAGCACTCTCACCGTACCAGGACATCTTAGGAATTATTTGCTACAACCACTGTTGACACGTGCATCCTCCACCGTTTTATGGACCTTCGTTCCGCAACTTCGGCATATTGTGTCACTCAGATCAGTGTGAAAGCTATGGTGAAAGCAATTGCGGAAAACGTTTTTTTTTTTTACTGACTCTCTGTCAGAGACTTAGATTTGTGTGTAAAAAGGAGGGACTAAGTAAAGTTTATTTAAGCCATGGTCAGTGAGAACGCAAGCTCACCTTTTGTACAAGAATGTGCGTATGTGAGGAATGGTTGCCAGTTTGCCACGATTGAATGCGTTCTTTTGTTTGTGTATGGGCTGATACCATGCACTGGGGAGTAGCGCGCGAAAGTCAGACAGATTTGATCTCCGCTTTGCAACGTGAACAGTTCACGGGTGCATGTTCGTAAGATATCAGCTTATTACCCATCGCCTTCAAAGAAACACTTCTCCAAAGTGGTGTTTGTGAAATTCTAAAGACTTCGGCCACCAGTTGCTGACCATGGTTTTCAGCCCAGCATGAGATCCGGATAGGATCTGCAATTTTGCATGTGGTGATGTGACGTGACGCGGCTTGGCCAGGCCAGGCTCGTCTTTGAAGCTTGCTCTGCGCTTCGCCTTGTTGGGCAACCAGTTGCCCGACTCCACGGATACATGTGAGGCCACTGCCAAATAGGTGAGAGCCACGAGCCGTTTTCCCTCCTCGCCGTGCTTCAGCCCGAGGTTGGTGTGTATTGGACCTCATTGTATACATTTGATGTCCACTGCCAATTGAGTCGCCAAATTGGACAGCTAGTTTATAGTCATTTTGTGCCATTTCATTTGGTCTAATTATCGAGCTTGCAGGCCTGTTCCACCTGTGCAAACATACTTCCCAAAAGTGATTCTGGATCTGGTATGTACCTTGAGACACTTATTTAATTAGATTTGTTTTAGTATAAATTTCCAAGAATTTGCTTTGGTGGGATTGCATGTTGTAAATTTTCAGCTCGACCATTGGATTTTTTTGTTAGTTTATTTTGATGAATAATCTGGTCCAAATTGATTTATGTGAATTATTGCATGCTTGCCTGTATTCATTTAATTTATTTAGCTGATACATTTTCGTTGAAGCTTGCATGAATCCATTTCATTTGTTTCTGCTATTTATTTGATCGGGTTGAAGCTTACCAATGTCTTTAATTTGTGATAAGGAGGCGTGCTTCTATTAGGAATCAACCTTAATCATCATAATTTCTTTGCTGTATTATTGTGTACATGTACATATATTTCATTTGACAATTTTATTCGTTTCTTTCTGAATAAATATTTTACTTGATTCATTTAATTAATTTGTCCTGATTGTTGCTAACTTGGTTATTCACTATGGGTGGGTTAATGGCCCGATTTGAAACTAATTTCAGGGTTTGCGCTAGCCCTAGAAGGACGCTATGATATAGCGTCCTAGCGCCCAAGTATGCAAAACAGGCCTATGCTAGAAACCGAAGATCAAAAATCACACTTTACCTGCATAAATATTCTTGGCATCATTTTATTCAAACAGTTCAACAGCCCATCTCCCTGTTGGGATAGCAATATTCCTCCAAGAATGTCAAGAACAGGAGATATTTGCGGCGCAAAATCGTCTCCACGCGACGCTGACTTCACAAACACGAGGAGTAATACCCACATTTAGAACGTTCATCAACAGAGGGCGCAATTTACAGTCGCCGCGTGCATGCACCACGCGACAGACATATGGGTTATTTATGTCTGTGGGCGTCACAGACATAAATAACCCATATGTCTGTCGCGTGGTGCACGCGGCGACTGTAAATTGCGCCCTCTGTTGATGAACGTTCTAAATGTGGGTATTACTCCTCGTGTTTGTGAAGTCAGCGTCGCGTGGAGACGATTTTGCGCCGCAAATATCTCCTGTTCTTGACATTCTTGGAGGAATATTGCTATCCCAACAGGGAGATGGGCTGTTGAACTGTTTGAATAAAATGATGCCAAGAATATTTATGCAGGTAAAGTGTGATTTTTGATCTTCGGTTTCTAGCATAGGCCTGTTTTGCATACTTGGGCGCTATGACGCTATATCATAGCGTCATTCTAGGGCTAGGTTTGCGCATGACACTCTCCAGATGTGCGTCTCACGATTATTGCTTTTGGAACACAAGATGCAAGTATCAGATTTGACAGGTGTATTTTTTGAGGGGCTGGGCGTCGCCATTGCCGAAATTTCAGAGAATATATACAA
This sequence comes from Hippasteria phrygiana, assembly GCA_037893225.1. NCBI lineage: Eukaryota > Metazoa > Echinodermata > Asteroidea > Valvatida > Goniasteridae > Hippasteria > Hippasteria phrygiana. The sequence continues at coordinate 2,214,340 of JAZGUH010000564.1, read as the reverse complement.
CAGAAAAGTCACTAACGTTAAAAAATACCAACAAAAGTTTCACTTTTGGCGCGGCGACAAACTTTCATCAAGAAATACAGTGGAATCACCAACTGCACTTTTTACATTTCTCTATATGATAATAAGCTAATGCTGTATTTTCACTATCCAATCGGGGCACGAGTAAGGAGTTCCCATATCCCAGGGGTTACTGTTGGAAACGAGGTTGAAAATATAGTAAGCCTTGGGAACGAGATTGATGAACCAACCACTAGTTAACCATTGGTCCTTGATCGAACTTGCTCAGTGGTAGGGATAGACTGGTTCCCGGTCCCTACATTGTCCTTCGGATTTCAAAAGTAGGGACCGGTAGCGGGTAATAAATTTCGGAGGAATTCCTCCGGTTTTATGCAGGTCAGGGATCATACCCACAATGCAACTGGGCCATGGCATAGTACAGTAGCCGGCCAATATGTGTGGTGATGATGATACGTCAGTGTATTACGAATTTTCGTTTAGATTTTCGCTCATCAGGTCTAAAAGGTATATTTTCGCAACCATTAACAAGGAGAGAGGCACTGCTTTTCATATTTGAAACCTATGCTGTTGAAATGCTTGAAATGTTGCCTTAATTCGCGGATGAAGAGACAAGATCATGATCATGACGATGGCGCGATTTTGCCTACAAAAACAAGAACTAAAGAAGACTGTGAAGTGTGATGCCGGATATACGAGAACGATGTACTTTTGGAGAAATAAGAACACTGAGTGAGACTGGACTGGAGTCTCGTCGTGTAGTGGCCATGTATACTGAGAGCAGCAACAACCATTTGCAGCCCGCTTAATTCAATCATTGGAGAGCAGATTCAAAGGGTAAGACGGAAAGATTTTACTTTAAATAATACCCCCACCAAAATCGGTCAAGAAGAGCAAAATCTTGGAAAATAACCAACCCTCCTTGATAACAACTGTCTGCTGTACAACCTGTTATATCAAGATTTATTTCAGCAAAATCTGTAAAAAATGAGGAAGAAATCAACATGTATGATTGTGAACACTTTGAGTGACTTTACATGGTGCCAAGAACTTCTAACAAAAAACACAAACTTTCTTTCCCAAGGCTATATTGCAATAAAATGTCCCAACAAAATTCTCAAAATTAAAGGTTGTGCCAAGTGTTTATGAACACAAATTATTTTTCAAGATTTGCTGTTTTAACGATTTTGGTTGGGGGTATTAAAGTAAAATCTTTCTGATGTGACAAATTTCTTGCATATTAAAACTAGTCTGATCTGAATCATGTTATTTTTTTATTTATACAATAGAGTTCTATATCTGAACTGATTGTCAAACTTTAGTGCTTACTCATGTTTCAGGCATCCAGTGCAAGTATTTGTGCAAAAACAACCCTAACAAATAGTTGGAAGATATTCATTTTTGAAATCTTTTAACACTACCGATTCACTTGTTTGTCAAAGATGTGTTTGCATTTGCTCAGAAATAGATTTGCGTGATCAGGTGATCCTGTAGGAAAGAATTTACCTCCATTTTGATAGTGGTGGTACAGTTGATGACTGACTGATATAGCACTGCGCTATGCGCCATCGGGCAATAATGCATATCCACTGATGGCACCCGACTTATGCTATGTATGCAAACAGCAGTACTGCTATTAATTTGCGTAAATTTTCTTTTTCTTTTCATGCAGATACGGTGCATGTGCCATTCAAGTCAGTGACAAAAGGTGCCCAACTATTGCAGATGAGCAACAGGACACCAGAGTGAAAGTGTTACGATAGAAGATTTTTTGACGTTAATGGGCATCTTGAACATTTATTGGGAAAACGTGTGTGATGTTTTCGTCACAAAGCCCTATCAGAACAGTGAGACTCATGTTAATGAAGCCCACAGTGTCCTTCATTAGGAGCAGACTTTAGACAAGATTTTAGAAAGTATCTAAACTTCAGTCACTGTTTTCAGGAGCATTTTTTCTTGCTGTCACTGCAACTGCCAAGTCTACAAAGAAGGAAGGACATTTGTTCATTGATTGGAATGAAGTCCACCAGTTTCATAACATCCAGCATTGACAGGACAAATTCAGTTCAGAATCGAAAAGAGACCTCCAAAGCTTCATGCCGAATAGCCTTTCATACTTGTTTAAATGCATAAATTTGTGGAGTCAATTTGGGCATATTTCAAAATATATATTTAATCATTGCCCCCCCCCCCCCCCCCCCCATTGTGATTGATGAAGCCCACAGTGTCCTTCATTAGGGGCAGACTTTAGACAAGATTTTAGAAAAGTATCTAAACTGCAGTCACTGTTTCCAGTAGCATTTTTTCTTGCTGTCACTGCAACTGCCAAGTCTACAAAGAAGGAAGGAAATTTGTTTCCAGGACAAATATTAAGTTTAGAATCGAAAAGAGACCTCCAAAGCTTCATGCCGAATAGCCTTTCATACTTGTGTTTAAATGCATAAATTTGTGGAGTCAATTGGGGCTTGTTTCAAAATATATATTTAGTCACCCCCCCCCCCCCCCCAATTGTCTCCTGTTGCAAACAAGGAGGCCAACATAATATTGTAGCCACAATGAATGCAAAATGGGAAGTCTCAATCATGGGTTGGAAAATCTTAAAAATCATCTTAAAATATGTTAGCAAAAGCTTGAATTCTATTTTAGATTTTACAGTATTATGCAATCTATTTCAACTCTGAATTTTGCATGGACCGCCCCCCCCCCTCCTCTTGAAGGGCTTCGTATACAGCTTGCCTTTGTCATCTACTGCTCCACAGTCGATCAGTACCGGTACTGATGTGAGTGCCCCCCCCCCCCCCATCCATCCACCCCCCCCCCCCCCCCCAAAAAAAAATTGTCAGTTGTCCCAATATGAAAGAATCTGAAAGAAACTGACTAGGACACCGTGTTCAAGGTTCGCATATGATGCACGATATGGGGCAGAGGAAATCCTCCCCCCCCCCCCCCCCACCCATTTTGTGTTGGTCATTGTGAATTGTGTTCCCTGAATCTCAGGAATTCTCTTCAGATGTCTAGGGGGAATAGGTAACAAAAGTCGGGGGGGGGGGGGGGGGGGGGGGTACCCTCTGCCCCATATTGTGCTGGGTATATATAAAGGTTCGACCTATTATTGATTAAAAACGAATGTCACTTTTTCATATTTTTTGGGGGGTAAGTTTTTCCTTCTGCTTTGTAATAAAAAATTATTAAATTTGTCTAAACCTTTATGCTCTACTCAATTTGTATCATTTTGTTTTGTATTTTGTTTTTTGATGAGAAATCATATTGTTAGGCGCGACAAGCGAAGGGTAGATTAAGAAGCAAAGGGTAGATTAATCTGACGCCCAGGAAGAGGGTTGGGGCTTGTGTGCAGTTCTTGGGATTTTTTTGTAGGCCTACATGTAAACAATTGTTTGATTTTTTTGGCTGCTGGCGCTCACGTACGTACGTGCCCCTCCCTAAATTCGCGTGCCTTTTACTTAGAGTTAAGTTTTTGTCTAAATTTCCCAACTTGCGCTTACATATTACTCCTTCCAACACATGTATTTCCCCATATTTCAGCAAGTTTACCAAGAATTTCATCGTGTCTGTTGTCCTTCAAGTCGGTGAATCATTGGCTACGCTGCACTATTCGTAGTTTACCGATACTGTACAAACTACATGTACATTGTGCTCGAGATGTCGATTCTGCACGAAAATGTAAACATCATCTCTAAAAATAGAAAATTATTACTGCGCACGCGCGGAAGTGGTCCAATCAAAAGCTTTATATGAGTGCTAGCTACCGGTCCCCATATTATATACATATGCGGACCGGGAACCAGTCTATGGTAGGGACCGGAAGCTAGCAACCATATAAAGCCTTTTATTGGACCACTTCTGCTCATGCGCAGAATCGTCAGCTTCGAGCACATGTACATTTGTACATGTACACGTGTGTAGTTTGTACAGTATCGGAAAACTACGAATAAATCGGAGTAGCCAATGATTCACTTGATTGACCATAGGCGTAGCCAGCGGGAGGGGGGGGGGGGGGGGGGGGGGGGGGGAGTGGGGGTGGTAAGGGGGTATTTTCAGAGTGCCCTTTTTTTTCTCCTTTTTTTTTACCCCTAAATTTTCGTCCCACACAAAATCAAAACCCTGCCCTCTATCTACGACATACCTGTTGGTGTTTAATGTCGCAAGCTAGGAACGGGGCCCGTAAGCACACAATCGAAGCAAAATTAAATATCCTTCATGATGCTGGCCCTAGTGTGCCCTTACTGGAAATTATAGTGACCCCTGTGCCCCCACTGAAAATGTTAGTTCCCTTAGTGCCCCCATTGAAAAATGTTAGTGCCCCATCCTGTGCCCTTAAAATGTTAGTTCCCCCTGTTAGTTCCCCCGATATATCGAGTGCCCTTTTTCACGTCTACCCCCCCCCCCCCCCCCCCAATAAAAATGACCTCGCTGTGCCTATGAACGGGGCTCGTATAAGTACACAATCGCCGCAACATTAAAAATAATTTCCTTCATGCTGCTGGGCCTAGTGTGCCCTCACTGGAAATTATAGTTGCCCCCCCCCCCCCTGTGCCCCCACTGAAAAATGTTAGTTCCCCCAGTGCCCCCACTGAAAAGTATTAGTTCCCCCAGTGCCCCCACGGAAAAGTATTAGTTCCCTCAGTGCCCCACGGAAAAATTTAGTTCCCCTGATGTGCTCTCACTAAACATTATGGTGCCCCCTGTGTCCCCACTAAAAATGCTGGTGCTCTCCTTGCCACAGCCAGTTGCGAATGCTGGTGCCCCGGGTCCTCACTTAAAATGATGTTGCCATGCATGGACCCCCCACTCATAATGTTTGTGTCCCCAATGAAAATCCTTGGCAACATCACTGCACAATTTTCCCTAAAATGTTAAGAATACGTAGCTGGCCGTTCTAAGTTGTACAAACAATATGAATCTATGCCCTTTCCAATGCACTCCGGTCGAATGTGTAGAGGGAGCTCGATTCAAGCACTCTCGTTGTTCAAAATAATAAAAATTGTTGGCTCAGTGGAAGAGCAAGTGGCACATTACTGAAGTTAAGCAACGTTGATTGCAGGCAGTACCATGTATTGCTTGCATTAGCGTGCCTGGTAACTATTGTAGGACCCTTTTGGGCAGGTTTGAGCTAGCCCATTTGGGACCCAAATGGCCCCATTGGCCAAAACTGTACCACTCAGTGGCCCCACTTGGGCTTGCTAGCTGGGACCCATGTAGGACCCTTTTGGGCAGGTTTGGGCTGGCTAGCATTTGGGACCCAAGTGTGACCCCATCGGCCAAAACTGTATGGCGCCCATATGGGCAACCCAATTGGGGCCCACTCAGTTGCCCATCAAAGGCCCAACAGGGCCCCACAGGGCTTGCTGGCTGGGAAATAGTGCATTCATTGTTCTGGGGCACGACATGCCCTTATTCATCTCAAAAGGCCACGTCCTTCGGATGGGACGTTAAGCCGGAGGTCTCGTGTGCTCTATGGGATCAGTGCACGTAACCCAGAGCACCTGTCGTGAAAGAGTAGGGGTTTGGCTCGGTGCTTCTGGTGCCCTCATCACACATCCTGTAATTGGCGTTAATTTTACATTAAGTTTATTTTTGCAATTTAATGTTAATGACAGCAAATTTTTTTTAAATTTAATTGCTGACCTACCTTGATATTACATTTCAAATTAATCGAACTTGTACTTTTGTAGATATACAATGTATGGCTTCAAAAACTGCCCCTTTAAGATGGCGTCACGTGACATGTGGTGACGTCATCATAACGTCACGTCAATTTTCATCTATAAACCTGCTGGCCTACCCGACTATATATAACATTTCAAATAAATCGGACCTGTATTTTTGTAGATATGGCTTCGAAAAATGCCCCTTTAAGATAATGACACGAAACAAGTGATGACGTAATCATAATGTCATGTCAATTTTCATATATAAACCTACTGGGCTACCTAGATATTACTTTTCAACTTAATCGGACTTGTACTTTTGTTTATGGCTTCAAAAACTGCCCCTTTAAGATGACGTCATGTGACATGTGATGACGTCATGTGACATGTGATGACGTCATCATAATGTCTAGTCAATTTCCATCTATAAACCTACTGGGCTACCTAGATATTACTTTTCAACTTAATTGGACTTCGAAAAAATGCCCCTTTAAGATGACGTCACGTGACATTTGATGACGTCGTCACGACGTAAAAGTTCGGCACACATTCTGAGCAGTTGGTGTAAGTGTCTGCCAAGTTTAAAAGTAGCAAAAGTGGCCGGTAAGAAAGAAAACGTTTACAAATGCTTATGGGCAATAGTCTAGGGACTTGGAAAAAGACTAGAAATCAACCCTTTTTATAAACAGCATGCACATTTTAAGCCATGGTTATCTGCCTTCCCAGAATTCCTTTGTGTTATATTGAATTTGGTCTAAATTTTCAAATGGCTGTTATTTCTTACTTGAGTGAGCCACGATCATGAAATTTTGGAATTAGGTAGAGACAAATTCAATGTACATGTATACATTTTTTCAATCGGAGCGACCCTTACATGCGTTAAAAAAAACAACATTTTTGATAACGTCATCATGGCGTCACACAATTTTCGCTTTTTATGGCATATCTTTAAGACATACCAAAACTAAAACAAGAATTTTGAAAATATCTTGTTTTGTTCGGTAGATATATTGAAAAGAATGTTACGATTTTAAAAATTCATAAAAAATCACGTACATTCTGAGCAGTTGGTCTAAGTGTCTGCCAAGTTTATAGGCAATCGGCTGCATAAAAGTAGCCAAAGTGCCGGTAAGAAAGAAAACGTGTACAAATGCTATGGGCATTAGGCTGAAAAAGAAAAAGAAATCTTAACGAAAACAAAAGGCTGTTTCGGAAAAGTTTCCGAAACAGCCAAAAATATATTGGTACAGTCAGATTTATTGGCCTAGGGAGACATTTAGTAGTTCATAATCATCACTCTAAGGGAGACAAGGGTACTTAGGGAGACATTTCCATGTCTCCCTAAGGGGCCATTCAAAATTGTCAATGTTTTAAAAAAAATTCTTGAAAATGTGGGTGGGTGGGTCAAGGTAAATTATTGAAAATCGAAATTTACTTTTTAATAAAAACATAAAGAAAAATCAAAAGAAATGCTCTTTTGACTTGCCAATTCCACTCTCGCATTTCGATTTTTTTTTGTAAACCTAAACTGTACCCGTATGGCCTATGCGTAGTCTGTTGTTCAACAGAGTGGTTATTCTACACTTCATAGACTGTTCTTATAGCTGTTTGGCATTTGGCACAACACTGCCGTACCGGGCTGCACATTGTTCAAATATAAAACCATGAAGGAAGAAACATCATCTTACAACAACTGCCATCGTCTTTGCTGAGAAAACGATACGTGTACATGCGTGATTTTTACACGAATGTCAACTTCAAAAAGAAGCATTGTTTGGCTTTTCGGAAGTTGTTGAAAAAAATATACTTGTGACTTAAATTTAAAAATAAATGACTTGGTAAAAAAATTGGCTGCAAATTAACACTGGCCGCCACGTAAGTACCTTGTACAGTGGACCATTCCTCCAAGGGTCCATATAGGTGGACGATCTGAAACATTAAGTGGCGACATTGTGACGAAGAGCTTTGGCAGTGTTAAGTTTTTGAAAGTTGTTTAGGCCTGCGCGTTTGTACATTAGGATTTTAAGATCGCTAACCTTTTACAACATTTTTACCACGCTGTAATTTGTAGACAATTCCTAAGTTAGTCTTTGAAAAAAGGAACCTTCGATCTCTCGTCATTTTCGGAGCACAAATGCCGAGAACTTTTTCAATTTGATAAGCCCGATCTTCTTCGGTACATTGGTAAGAGGAGTTGAGGGACTTTGCACAGCACTGAGACGTCTTGTATACCCTAAAAGCTGCTCGTTTCCAGCCGTCGGGCGGATGATAGCCTTTAGTCAAGGCGCGCGTGGCTACCTGGATGCGTGACGCGCCCCGATCTCAAGATATAGCATGTCTGGAGCGCGCCACCCGTCCGGGTAGCCACGCGCGCCTTGACTAAAGGCTACAGGGCAGTTTTCCAACGATTTCCAGCTGGAAATCGTTGGAAAACGATATAAATTTCCACTTTTCTTGACAACGACAGCACCATGGTGCCATCATTTCACAGGACTACTATTAACTTACAGTCTGGTAAGGTACTTTGTAATAATTCAGTAAAACAAAATTGGAGGATTACCAATCCTTTAATAACCTTTTCACACCAGACAAAATTTCGGGGGTGGCCCGGGGCGACGCGGGGTGAGAATGTGCGACATTTCACACTAGCCATTTTAGCCCCGGGACTACCCCCGAGATTGGTCTCGTCCCGGGGCGAACTCACCCCTGCTCCAGGCCAGGGGTGAGATTTTTCAACCCGGGGCGAGACCGATCTCGGCACCGGGGTAGACTTTAAATCAAGTCGTTAGACACTGTCGTCTTTGTCCGCAGGCGCCACCGCAGTGAACCAGCGCTGACCCATTATGTTTAAGATACCATGCAAGGCGTTCAACGTTCCTAGATTCGGCACGCCCAGCCCTAACGACTTGACCACAATGACTCCACCACAATGACTCCGGGCTGATATTCATACATGCGGCAAGCTCACTGCATATGCATAACGTTTCTATACATGTAGAGAGGGCCAATGGTAGCTCATCTGGCATGATAGGAATCATCAATTATACATATGGGGATATCTTTTCCTCGAACAGTGTGTCTTTCTAATCCTGCATATTCCCTTTGTAATATTAAACTAAAGAGTAGGCCTACTTTATTTATAGATAGACTGAATCAACTAGCTCAAAAGGTTTTGGAGTCCTACCTTTTAATATGAAGTCAATAGAGGAATTTCACATTAGCCCCTTCTGCGCACTACGGGTTGAAAGCGAGAATGTCAGTGGCAAACAAAACAACTCTTTTCAGCACATTCATTCATGCATGAATTAATCAGGCCATAAAAGCAGCGCAGGCGAACGATCAACATAAAGTTGTATACCTGGACATTGAGATCCTCGTTTTCAAACGCGGAAGTGCGCAGATCGGCGCTGAACTCGTCGTTGTGGGATTTCTCTATACAGAAAGGGGCCGACTTATAAATCAGGGATTTCCCGTACCCGGTGGGTAGGTTCACGAAGGTGTCGTTACATTCCAGAAAACTCGTGATTACCTCCGTTTGCTTGGGTTTTAGAGCACTCGAAATCCCCAGTTTTTCCAATCCATGATTAAAGGGACACATTGCCTTCAAATGTCATGCAATTTTGCTGTTTGGAAATGTTCCTTATCTTGTATAAGAGTTGTTCATGCAAAAAGAACACGTATAATGTGTTGTAATTAGTGAGTAGTAATTACAAAACAAAAAATTTGCCTCTGACCCCTGACATCTGACCCGCGAAACATATACTTATTTCCAGTAGTAAATACCACCGTCTAAATAATGCGCAAAATACGCTGTAAGAGTCTTTCTCGGCCACCAACTTACGCTTCTCAGCAGATGATTTTCGTGGACGTCTCCTAGTTGGAGATGGCATGGATGATGAAGGTCCACCGGATGCGTCCGTGCTTCAGCTTCAATTCATATACAAATCGTCCCCTATGTTAACGTCTATTTGGCAATAAATTTAGAGGCCTGATAAGGCACACGAACCGTTATCTATACTATCATGATACAAAACAGCATTGGGAACCAGACCTTCTTGTATACCACACAATGCGTTGGCGCCAGGATGGCCCCGCGGCCATTTACGAGTACCGTCTGTGTCCCGCGATGAGACAGTCCCGATATCCCTACCATAAATTATATCACCCAAGACGCGGGGCAGGCTTCGCTTCCCGGCCAGGCTACACAAGCTCCTTACAAGGCTTGCGGCTTGACCATAATGGAATAACAAGTTTATTCTAACATGCATTCTTATTTATTAACTATAAAAAAAGTAATTGAATATCACAAACAGACGGCTATTGTAATAATAATTGCCCAGACGTACTTTAACCAGCTGCGACTGGAAATACGACTGGTGAACACGGTCCGCCATTTTGTGCAGTCAAAAATTTGGTTCTACAAAATGGCGGACCGTTATTTGTCACGAAATTAAACAAAAACCACGCAGTTTGAAGGGATAGTTATGTAAATCTTTATATTCTACTTTAAAAGAAGCTTTCTAACCATATCCATTTCATTTTTATAGTCCACCTTTCGGTGCTTTTGTTTCGTTCAAGCGACACGAAATCCGAAGAAATGACGAAGAAACGTGGAACTTTCCTTTGCAGTTAGCACTACATTATACCAGGTTATTCCTCCACGTGTTTCAACGTTGTGCATTGTAAATGTACATGTGGGCTTGCTGATTTGCATTCGCTAAAAGGATGTGACATGAATATTCATATTCTCTTTATTCTTAACTAATCAAACTGCACCACAATAAATATTCATATTTTCTTGATTCTTAGCCAATCAGAGTGCTCCGTCCCAATTCGGTAGCAGGCATGGTGTCTTGTGCACACGAAAGTTGCAGATGGTTCAAGTCGGTAATTGGATGGCAGTCGACGCACACGCATCTTGGGGCCGAGGTTGCACAGAACGTTCCCATGTTATTATATCGCGCGCTACACGTAACGCCTGGAAAATGCGGTGCAAGTATTATTATACGCGGCGGCGCAGGCGGACTAAAGCCGACCAATTACCGACTTGATTTCAAGTCTAGGGCTGGGGTGGCCCCGAGGCGAAAATGGCTATAGTTTTATGTGAAACGTCGCACATTCTCACCCCCTCGTGCGGGGTTTCGTACAACCCGGGTTGAGATACAGAGTTTGGTCCCGACGTAATTTACATAAGAGGACCAGAGGGCATGTCAAAGCGCGGGCAATGGGTGGAATGGTGTGCTTGTTTAGTGCGTAAAAGCGCTCGCCTCTCACCAATGTGGCCCGGGTTCGATTCCCGGCTCGGACCATTTGTGAGTAGAGTTGTGCGTTGGTTCTCTCCTGTGCCACGAGGGTTTTCTCCGGGTCCTCCGGCTTTCCTCCCTCCGGAAAAATCAAACACTTTCGATCTCTGGCTGTGCTCCGTGGTCATATGAGTTGATGTGGCCGGCTGGCCTTTACGTGCCAGCGACTCGACCACGTTGTAGCCGCGTCCTTCGCAATTCAGCATCCCAGCTGCGAGTAAGGATGATTAGCCTCCCAAATTATTAATTATTAAATTATTATAATAAGCCAGTTCGGTATTCCAACTGCGCATGTGCACAACAAGATTGGACGATTTGTCGCTCGGACCAAACGTGGCAGATAAATGCCCACAAGGCTATGGGGGACGTGGTAACCGAATCTGCATTCTGTGCAACTGTTCGTGAAATCGAAAAGACGATGGAAACTTTTGTTGGAACAAAAGTTTGGACACACAAGACCCCTGAAAACACTTCGCTGTCCAAACGTTTTTTGAAAAATGTTACTTCAGAACACGACGATCTCTTTAAATTTGCTGGTACCCGCTATGCTTTTGCACGCATACAATGAAATGTGTCGCCCGAAAGAAAAGTTTTCAAATCTCGATGCGCACACGCGCAGTTGGAATACCGAACTGGCTTATAGTTGTACAGCATCTTTTGACAACGTGATCTTGACCATTTCGCCGAGCTATTTGCCTTCGCAAAGTATACAAGTATAGCAGCAAAAGACAGAGCGATTCGTATGCCAAGTCATGATCGAGACGTGAGAGGAGCCATGTTGTTGTTTTGTAAAATTTAATTATGGGGTTGGTTTTCCGCTGCAGTTCGCGCGCTTGCAACTGGCATTTACGCATGCGCAGCGCCTAGCATGAGCCGCGGCCCGGCTCGACTGCTCGCCCCGGGGTTGGTAGTCTTGGTTCCAAGACGTTCTTAGCGGTGCGACGTATAGCGCGCACGGCCAGCCGACAGCGCCCTCTCGCTACACACACACACATACACGCCAAGGCCAAATCGCTAAGACCGTCTGGGGAATTTCGCAAGTTCTGCTCGCGAAATCGCGAGCAGAACTGTGTGGCATTTGCATGCGCGTGTGACGTAGCTGCATTATCGCATGTAAATACCAACACTCACTAGTCTAGTTTCTGTACTCACGTCGGGTTTACGTGTACGTACGTATGAACGTGCAGCGCAGTACCAAGCCATTCGTTGTTTGTTGGAAAAAATTATACCCAGCACGATATGGGGTACCGGGGTACCCCCCTTTTTGTCCCTATACCCTATACACTCTCCAGACTATTGTTACCTAACCCATCCCCCATAGACCTCTGAAAATAATTCCTGAGATTCCGGGAACACAATGACCAACACAAAAGAGGGGGGTTCCCTCTGCCCCATATCGTGCATCATATGGAAAAAATGTCTCACCGCGTGGACCAAGCGATCGATTTTACAGCAAAAAACCTGGGCTTTGGAAAGCTACAAAGTCATCAGATCAGTGCCATTCATCCATTTGTACGTGGCCATGATTTGTTTGTGAATTTACCAACGGGATTTGACAAGAGTGTAATTTTTCAAGCTGCTCTATTGGTCTTAGATTTCTTGAACGAAGCATGGAGGTGTTTCCTACCTCCATGAACGAAGTAACCGAATGCAAACAGGAGAAAGCGCTGATTATTGTCGTCGTGCCATTGAAAGCTCTGGCCGTTGATCAGTTAGGCCTACATCGTGCTGAACATCTGGGACTGAAATTGGCAGAGATAACGTCTGATATTCCAGATCACATTTTTGGAACAATCCGAAGATTTCTCAATCCTGTTTGCCAGTCCAGAATCACTCTGCTCAGAACATGAGTTTCCTCCAGTGCGCAAGCGCGATTATTCGTTTGACCCGCTTGTTAAATTATGCATAAGCAGGTCGCGCGCGCTCCCTTGCGAAATGCCCAAGACGTTCTTAGCAATTTGGCCTTGGCGTGTGTGTGTGTGTGTGTGAGTTTGTATATGCCGGCAATCGTGGACCTAGGACAAAAGAATTCGGGCGTAGACAAAGGGGTCCACGTTTGACCTAACGTCCACGATTGAAAATCGTGTGCAAAACCAATGGGAGGCCTTCCGAAAAAGTTAGAGTATAAACAAAAGAGGAACAATGGGAGGTCCACGATTGCACCCGTTTACATGACTGGGTGTGTGTGTGTGTGTGTGGCTGGAGGGCGCTGCCGTGCGCGCTGTACGTCGCACCGCGCTAAGGACGTCTTGGAACCAAGACTACGGGGTTGGCTGATGTAGTTTTCCGCCAAACGAGTGTGAAACGAACGCGGGGTTGAACTCGTGGGTGAAATCGCCGGGGCCGCCCCGGGTTGAGTTCGCCCCAGGGTTCGGCGCTCTGGTGTGAAAAGGCCTTTGTGCTGGCAACCCCTCTACCGTACGATTTAGAGCCGCTACAATAATTATCTGATGGAAATTAAACCCCAATAGACCTATATCATGCTGTCACCATCTTTGTCTTGTTCCCTGTATGCATTAGGAATTATGAATAGTGATTCCCATTATTGAATGAAGGTGCCAGACTATTTTTCCTTCCAGCCTCGGTTTGGTTACATTGATTTTAATAGGAGAAAAACAAGATGGCTGTACCATAATAAAGGTCTATTGTTGTTTCATTTTACCTGTGTCACTCTTCATTTTTTTCCTTACAAATTAATTTTTGAATTCGGAAAAAATACATGTAAAAAAAAAACGTATTAAAATATTGGTACGGCTATTGCCGTACCGCTTTCTACGGCCTTGACCCCGATTAAAACTGCTACGACTAATCGGGGGCTGTCGTCGCAAAAATCGTGAAAGTGTGACCTAGGCTTTAACCGTAGACCTGTGTGAATCGGGGAAAAGAGGCAAACCTGGACACCTTCATACGGTTTATGACGGTTATTTTACGGTGACACTGCGAAAACCTACGAAATGTGTACGATATTGAAACGTTTTGAAGAAGATTCATTACGGAAACACAACGGTTTAGTAGCTATCATAACCTGGATGTTCTATGCTTCAACTTTTGTAAAGACTTGATACATTTTGGCTTTAAAATTGGTCCTATTTGGCTTGGCAAGTGGAGGGATGCTGTATGAAAAATGGCAGCTATAGTCGGTTTGGGAAAAACCACATTTTTAGGGGTGGTACTCTCCGCTCTCTTAATGTAAAAGAGTGAAAAACTCACTCTCCAAAAGAGTGAATCCCTTCTTAAACCACTCGAAAAGAGTGAATCTCTTATAAAAACCACTCGAAAAAAGTGAAATTTCCACTCTTTCGAGGAGCCACAAGGGACAACTCTAAAAAAGAGTTGTCCCTTATATGGCTCCGCGAAAGAGTGAAAATTTCACTCTTTTCGAGTGGTTTTCACTTTTTTCGAATGGTTTTTAAGATTCAAACTATAATTTTTACAAAAACTGAGAGACTCCTGGATAAGGATTTTTTTCACTGTGAAGTTAGTGGATTTTACACTAAGGTCAATCATGTGGTTGGTGGCAATGCTACCCTCAGCGGTTGTTCTTGCAACAATAATTCAGGGAGTACGAGGCAAATGGCCGCTGGTAGCGGCATACCAGGCAATGCTGCAGAGTCACAAGAGAGAATTACATTTTAGCAACCTATGAGAAATACTCCAACTTCCAAAAATCAGTAAAAAATACTCATAACTCTTAAGGTGTTCATGATATACATATAATCAAAGCCTGATTTATCATCATTCGCTTTATGTTTCGTTCCCCTGGGGGGGGGGGGGGGGGGGGGGGGACAGGGGACAGGGGCGGATCCAGGATTTTTTGCAGGGGGGTTCTGAAATTTGCCAAGAAAGGTGACTCCCAAAATGTAAACTTCGCCATTAAACATGTGTTTGATCCTAACAATCGATATTTTATGTAAAAGTATTAATATAAGATGCGTGTAGGCCCTATATTATTTTGATTTTTTTTTACGAAAAACATTTACAAGGGGGGGGGGGGGGGGGGGGGCCTGACACACTTTCTCACCGTTGATGGCGCCATTTAACCTCTGTTTTATTCTTACCCTTAGGAGCAGGGGGAGGGGGGTTTTGACCCCCAACCCCCCAAACATCACATGGTTAATGTGATGACTTTTGCGGTGGTATTCCCCCTCCAAAGACAACCCATAAGTCCTGATCTAAGCGCAATATGCAAAGTCTTACTTTTGGGAAAAATAGTCTATTCACTCCATTTCTAAAATTTGCACTTTCGAGTCGAATTTAGTGCGCCACCACGCGGCTCCACGGAAGAGGCCATTTTCAACAACAAAATGATTCAAGGGTATTTTCTATGATTGTTCAGGAATAGAAAAAAAACATTAAAAACCTGTAAATATAAGCGATAACCACTCATTGAAAATGTCAAACTAATAAACGTTTCTATTCAGTTTTGTCCCAGTTTTGACTACCGCCAGTTTTGCACCAGTTTTGTTCGCTTCGTTCAAAATGACACTCTTTAGACGGACGTGACCATTTCAAATGCACAATGCGAAAATGGCCTCCCTGGCCTGGGACAAGTTCTTAGTGGCGCCCTATACATGTACATGTATTGCGAATCGCCGAATTTCATCCCAAATTCAAAACAAAAGCTCACGGCCTAAGAGTTGCGCCCTCCACTCGTGCACAGAATTAGGACGTTATCATTCAGAAAATAGTATACTCATGAATGTATGTATGTCTGATAACAGAATCCCAATTTCATGGAGCTGCTAAGCAAAAAAAATACTTAGCAGAAAAAAGTATTGCTTAGTAAAACAAAAAACTCGTCACCATCCATTGTTTATGTTTCGCAAAGAACAACTGCATACTAGTCACAAGCATACATTGCACACCGCATGAAAATCTAGTTAGTACACATTGTAATCCCATTCGAACTTTTCATACTTAGCATTTTTGTGTGATTGAGAGCTCTATGAAATTGTCCCCGTTGGACTTAGGATTACACGACTGAAAAGGATGGGTGTCCCTAAACAAAATTCCAGGCCAAACCAGGCAACCCCAGAATCTAGATTTCGACAGATCCTGATGCGGGAACTTCTTACATGAAAAATAGTCTTCATTTCATCAAAATCAGTCAAGCCAATCAGAAGTTATGTCAATTTTTGTGCAGCAAGGTCAGCCCCCAACTAGGAGTGACTGACTGTGACATTTTTACATTTTTCATTCCAAGAAGCTGTCTGTCTGTGGTTATAGCAGCCCAGTCATTAAGGGAATCTCTCTGATCGTTTCTTGAGTCTGAAGTAAACTCCCTGGGTGTATGGTCTTTTGCTGCAGTGGCTCTAGTGTTTTGTTTGTTGATGCACCCGTTCAGAGGAAACTTTGCCTCATCACCACAGATAAATCGTTGTCGCATAGCAGTGAACCATCTCGAATACCGCATCCTCCGCTCTGGATCACCTGGAGCTAAGCCATGCCTGGTCCGGACTTTGTAGGGATGGAATTTTACCTCTGCTGCCATTCGTGAAAAGGACGACTTTGGAATATGTAGTTGGTTACGCATGGATGATTGTCTTGGGTCGTCTTTCATGCTCGTGTATGTGTTCATGTAGGCCTACTTATTGTAGTGGAGAACTTCTTTTGATTGGCCAATGCCAAGATAGTTGGCCAACAGTTCACAACTGAGCAGCGAGTCTTTATGGTCAAAACCTTCCATGAAACTCAGAATGTTGCCCAAACGATCGAAAGTTTCCAGCAGAGATTTTCAAACAGGGACCCTCCTGTTGGACGAACAGTCAAGTGAAATGTGGCAAAGTATGAAAATCATGGCACTAGTTTGAATCGGAATAAGGAGAACAGTGGCAGGCCAAGGACACGGAGAGACATTAATTCCTTCACTGTAAAAAATACCTCTGCTGACATTCGTGAAAAGGACGACTTTGGAATGTGCAGTTGGTTTCGCCTGGCTGATTGTCTTGGGTCGTCTTCCATGCTGGCTCGAAACTGTGCCAACACTGTAAAAAATGTGCCCGTAATTTCACGGTAAATTCCCAGTAAAACGGGTTGCCAGCGAAAAACCGTAACATTTACGGGAATTTCCCGTAAAAGGTCTCTAGGGTTGAAGCACAAACTGGGAAGTGCACAGTAAATTTACAGGAATTTTTTACAGCGTTGGTTGCCATTAATTAACAGAAATGAATGAAGTAGGAACCAGACTAAACGGAAGTAACTTATTATACATTACTCTAGCAGAGTGTACAAATGCTACGATAATCTACTAAAGACTACAAAGTCATTGATGTTGTGCTTTAGCTTTATATTCAGCGTATCCCCCCATAATAAAGTCATGGCTTTCCATGAACAATTTTGATATTTGAACACGAAATTAAAGGAGATGTAATAAGATTCTTTACCTATGTTTGTAAAAAATCAACATTCTATTGGAAAATTGTTTGAAAAAAACATATTATGGTCAAGAAAGTGTATTTTTGGACTAAACACGGCAATTTAACCCGACTTTTGTGATTGGAATGAGGAAATTACTGTAAATGGACTGCGCGCTGCATTTTACGGGAAACCCCGTAAAGGGCCGCCCTTTCCGGTTCTTTTTCCGTAAAATGCAGCGCGCAGTCCATTTACGTTTATTCACCGTGATATTTACATGCTTTTCACCGTAAAAATACGGGAATTTTTTACAGTGAAGGAATTAATGTCTCTCCGTGTCCTTGGCATGCCACTGTTCTCCTTATTCCGATTCAAACTAGTGCCATGATTTTCATACTTTGCCACATTTCGCTTGACTGTTCGTCCAACAGGAGGGTCCCTGTTAGAAAATCTCTGCTGGAAACTTTCGATCGTTTGGGCAACATTCTGAGTTTCATGGAAGGTTTTGACCATAAAGACTCGCTGCTCAGTTGTGAACTGTTGGCCAACTATCTTGACATTGGCCAATCAAAAGAAGTTCTCCACTACAATAAGTAGGCCTACATTGAACACATACACGAGCATGAAAGACGACCCAAGACAATCATCCATGCGTAACCAACTACATATTCCAAAGTCGTCCTTTTCACGAATGGCAGCAGAGGTAAAATTCCATCCCTACAAAGTCCGGACCAGGCATGGCTTAGCTCCAGGTGATCCAGAGCGGAGGATGCGGTATTCGAGATGGTTCACTGCTGTGCGACAACGATTTATCTGTGGTGATGAGGCAAAGTTTCCTCTGAACGGGTGCATCAACAAACAGAACACTAGAGCCTATGCAGCAAAAGACCATCCACCCAGGGAGTTTACTTCAGACTCAAGAAACGATCAGAGAGATTCCCTTAATGACTGGGCTGCTATAACCACAGACAGACAGCTTCTTGAAATGAAAAATTTAGAAAAGTCAGTCAGTCGCTCCCAGTTGGGGGCTGACCTTGCTGCACAAAAAATGACATAACTTCTTATTGGCTTGACTGATTTTGATGAAATGAAGACTATTTTTCATGTAAGAAGTTCCCGCATCAGGATCTGTCTAAATCTAGACTCTGAGGTTGCCTGGTTTGGCCTGGACAATTTTGTTGGGACACCCTGTATTTAAAATAGCCATCACTTTCCAGGATTGTTCTTAAACTTTTTTGATTTGGTTGGATGATTGATTGAGCGATCGATTGATTGATGGATCGATTAACTAATTGATCGATGGATCAATTGATCGATTATTATCGTGTTTTTCGTGGGGTATTTTAATAGAAAACCTGGGGTATTTTCCAAAAACCTTCCAGAATTGCTCTTGTATCGGTCATGCAGTGTCTTCAATGTTCTGTAGTATACCGCTATTTGCCGGGGGGGGGGGGGGGAGGGGGGGTGGTGCTTAATCAAATAATACAATATCATACTGTCCCGTAAAAGAGTTATATTCTTATGATTATTTGATTTGATTTGCTTCTAATTTCTTTTGAAGAATTCAGATACAATTTTAGAAAATGTTCAATAAATATTGTGATGGTGCTAACGTAAACTTACATTTTGATTTCCCCCCTCCCTTTTTAGGGACCAGTGCAGTGCCCGTTCAAAATATGCCTGTTCGAAACGGACAAATTGCTTAAAAAGCCACAGGTGTATGTTTCCATGCCACACGTGTATCACTGATGCGCATGCGTCTAATTTGCATATTAGATCACGCCCCATTGCATGCGTGGCGGTCTATGGCTCCGTGCGCCACCAAAAGAGGGCGCTGTCCACATAGCAACCGCACTTCCATGGGGAGTATGTCGCTGGTATTAGGCACTGAAGAATATCATAGGGGGAACCAGCACTTAAATTGAAGTCAGGTAAGATGGCGTCGATATTGACCCCCCAACTCGCCTTTTCTTTCCTGCTGAGGGGGTAGTTGTGCAGCAGTGCGTGGCGTTCAATACTGCCACGTTTACGGGTCTAGGCCTCCGGTATTGCTACTTTTTGTAGCTTTTTCTTTTAGAACCGCTCATCCAAACAACTTCAAACTTGACACTGCACATTCTTGGGTCCTGAGCACCCAACCTGCCGATTTTCAACAGTGCCTGGTTCTGGAGATAATCGAATTACGGACAGACACACATACTCAAGTACACATATACTCATCCACACACACACACAGTTAAGATTCCTGGAATTATAGTATGATGGGGCTGGTCTATTGCTCCTACTCCACTCAACAGCGCCAGAATACTCTTAAAAGTGGGAGGCAAAACCAGCGCCGGTGCCGGCTGGTTGCTGCCCTTTTCTGTGTTTCTTTATTTGGATCTGCCGAAAGTGGGGGCTATTTCCCCCAAGTGGAAAATGTGGGGGAGGGGGAAAATACCCCCCCCCCCCCCCCCCCCGTTGACTCCACTCGCCATAAAAACTCTGCTCCACAGCACTCCCTCCAAAAAAAGGACCTTAGAATAAATTACAACCCCATCCCATCCCATCCCATCCAATCAACATGTTGACCGACGAAACTAATTACACATGGTATTATAAGACAAACACAAGTACTATGATCAGGGAAGTCGTGCTGATTCAATTAATAATCAGATATTTATTGAGATCAATACAATATCGATGAACAAAATCATTCGATAAAACAACTCAAGAACAATTTTGGGGTAAAGTAATAAAAAGCACCGCATCAGAGATTTCGGTATTAAGGCCCTTGAGATTAACTAAAGACGCCTCTTACCGTAAAAAAAATCAAAATAATATACACGCATCTTATATTAATAATTTTACATAAAATATCGATTGTTAGGATCAAACACATGTTTAATGGCGAAGTTTACAATTAAAGGTTTCATGCTTTAAAATGCTTTAACGTGTGCTATTTTCTCAACAAAAAAATCGGATATTTCAATTGGTATCGGATTGACGAAAGGAGTCGATACTGGAATCGAGATTGCATATCAAGAGCCGATTGTTGGCACCGTTCATTCGTGTTTCAATTGGTAAACCATAAACTTTACATTTATAAACGAATCTACCAATGTGTATAGCTCCTTTGCGTCAATAGATTAAAGACCTTTACACCTGAAGTTACATGTATTTAACAACAATCAGTAATTTTTTATAACAAAACTGCCCAATGTAAAACGTTGAATTCCTCAAAGAATTCAGATTCGTTTGATCGGATAAACACAAACAATGCTCAGAGGATGCTGTAAATTCATACTTTTAACTTAAATCCAAAAGAACGATTCAGCATTCTCAAAAAGGAAACAAAATTCTTGGTAAGTCAAGTTTATAAAATGTAATTTAAGAAATACAAGTAAAACATTCCACGTACAGACAAGCGTGTGCTTATTCAACCTGATCGTGTATGTACCCCGAAACGAATATATTAGGTCTTTTTAATAGTTGTAAAAAGAGGAAACAGATTATAAGATTATGTATAAGATCATAATGTTTATGTCTCAATCCGAGACAAAAAAGAATTTAGCAAGTATTTTAATAAAATGTTGCATTCATAAAACAGCCGTTGGAACTTGTCCTTGTGTATAAGGCCTTCTCCAAAACGGGCGTTTTAACTATGGCTACGGCTATCACTGCGGCGCACTAATGGCAACAAAGCCGAAGTCACACAATTATTCCATTCGGACACAGCCTATAGTCTTTGTTAATTGGGTAGGTGGGTGTGTGGGTTCGTTTTTGCATTCAATTGGGGACCTTTACCAATAGAGGACAATAGGATGTCCCCGATTGAAGGTGTTTACACACTCGTGTGGGTGGGTGGAGTGTATAAGGTGGGGTCTTGTGAGTCAGCTATCGCTTTTTATTTATTTTTGTCAGCAACTAGATAATCTGTCAGTCTCTTGGGCACTATTTTTTTAACCAGGTTGTGCGAGCCAAATAAGATTAACTTATGAAGGCAAGTAGTTCGGTGCACTGGCCCACATTGAAAGGAAACAAGTCCTGTCAACGACACAATAATATCAAACATTAAGTACATTTCATATTACATATTTAAATTAAATAACGACTTATAATTTATCATTGCACAGAGAAAAAATCAACAAAACACTATCGATCACACTGAGTTATCTAATTATGAACAATCAACTATTATTGTTTTTTATGATCTACATGTCGTTCGGCAAGATCGCTCGCTTTTTGAGGTCAAAGTCAAAGAAAATTCGTCTTCTTTGAATTCCCCATTCCTGATTTGACTCAAAGATAAAATGATCACTGCACATACAAATACTAAGGTGGCCCGAGCCTTTGATTTGGCAAAAACAGGTGAAGTTTTATAGATAGACACAAAGAGTTAAAGGTAGTATACATCATTTGCCTTTGCTGTAATTTTTAGAAATAAATGGATTTGAGGGTTAGTATTTTATAGCGTGCTAGCCAATACCAGTACCGTAACACTGACCTAGCTGTTTAAAGTTTGTGTGCATTGGCCGAGATGCTGGTAAAACAGAGAGAAACAAATTATGTTCTAGTAGTCTGGTTCTCTGACCATACTTTAGACAAAACGGAGCAATTTATAGAGTCAGGGAATTATCGGGTCGGAGAACTAGACTATTTCCAACGATTGTCTGCCGACAATCGTTGGAAAACGATATAAATTTCCATTTGTCTTGAAAACGGCAGCACACCCGGTGCCATGATTTCACAGGATGCTTGAGACTGCTATTTACTTTATACAGTCTGGAACGGTATTTCGTAATAATGCAGTAGTTGCAAATGTTGTATACCGGTACTACTTTAAAGTCTTTATTGGTTTTATCTGAGTCTTCAGTCTCGAGGCTTACACGAAATGAAGTAATGTTTTTTCGAGTTTCAGGTTTTTACAGTGCTATACAAGTAATGTTTCTATATGTAAAAGAGGGCCCTCAGATAAAACATCAAAAGAAATGGCAGGGACACATGAAAATAACAACAAAAGAACGTAAACAATCACAACGGCGTTGGCGCTTAAACGGATTAAACAACATCATCATATCTCACACGGTCACACGTGAAACTGGCTGGTAATTGAATAAAATGTCACAATGGGCAAAGAATATTGACAGGAGCAGGATTTGATCAACGCTCTATTAACAAAACTTTCATGCGCTTTTCTGGCTGTTCGACATGGGTTTATGAGTTCCAACGAGCGCCCCCAATAACAAAGATACTGACAAAAGCCGGAAACCTCGCCATAATGCTAGACTGGTTTACAGTCCCTCTATTCTGACTTCGATTATGGGAACCAGTAGTGGGTAGTGCTAATTAGCAGAAATCTATAGCTGAATCCTGACAGGTTTATGCTAATTAGGATTTTTATATTCATATACCAGAAATGCATCGTCCTGTTTTAACCGATGCAAAAACTTACCAAAGTACATGTAAAAATTAAAATCATTTTCTCTTTGATTCAAAGTTATTTACGTATGACAAACAGCATCCAACACATTAAAAATGGGAAATTATTACACCGCCTGCGCACACGAGGGCCAGTAAAAGCGCCAGGTTCAAATCCTATTGTTAGTCAATATTATTTGTTTTTTACTTTCAAATATAGTAAGGCTGTTCACAAAACAATGTGCAATTTTATAATAACCATAATACAAAACATCAAGAAAGAGTGGACGATATTTGATGAATATTTACAACAGCAATTTCCTCTTTGGCTTGTTCTTACTCTCTGTCCTACACAGTTCATTCACAATACGCACGCACGCACGCACACACACAATAATCACTTACTTGCTTCTTTGGTATAAGATTTAGTGGCGCTGTACACAACAAAATGAATGTGCATCTTAAACTTTGGTCTCATAGCTGTATGATATAGCGCCCTCACCCGACCACACCCGAAGGCATTCGGGTATTCGGGCATTCATGGTTGGTGAGGGTGTGATACAATACGTATTATTCACAACCAACTTATTTCTACGTATGTATGTTATGGGTAGTATCGAACACGAGACAATTTCAATCATTACTTCTCTTCTGCTCAGCTGACGGCCATCTTGTTTTTGTAACAATCCGACTCATAAAAACCACTAATTTATGTCAAGTCACCATCAGCAACCAATTACACGTATCAGCATCTGGCATGAGAGTCCACTAACAACTATGGCTTAGTAAATATCTGATTCAAAGTACGTTACAACTATATTTATGAGAGTTTGCAAATATTCCCATCCTAATGTATGCTTTTCGGTATAGTTTACGAATGTACAGTTTAAACAGTTGCCAAAATATAAACCGGTCTTTTAGGGAATTATAGGTTTTTAATATTGGCAACATTCAGTGGATAATGAATATGCAATTTTGGTGTCATTGGCTGAGAAGGAATGATGTATATTTATGACATCCTGGAGTCATTGGCTACGAATTCAGAGTAACTTACATATTCATGACATACTGGAGCTATTTGCTAGGAATTGAAGTAACGTGCATATTCATGACATTCTACACTGCACTTTGTATCTGCATTGGACGAATGGCCACGATAGATATTAATAGTTTTTGCAGTTCATGGTGACTGACAGCCTTTCCGTTTCAGTGTTCTTAATTTTGTAAATAATATATATGAAAAGAATGAGAGATAAGGATGTTCTCATAACAAAAATTCTTGCTTGCAGTAAAGAACGAAATGTAGGTATTTTTGATAATTTAATGATTTCCGAAGACACAAAACAACAGTCATGAACTAAAGAACAATTTCCACCTTAACCGTTATGTATTAAATTGGCATTTATATTTCTATTTACAAAGTTGTTATCACAATTGCATATCAACTTAGCTCTCCGAGAAGAGTTCAGTACAGAATGTGTAGGCATACTGAAGTATTTTTATGAAGTCAGTAGCCATGGGATCCTACAACTGCCTCGGCCATAAACTTCCGGGTCTAATACGTGGTCCAAGCTACACGCATGAGTACTCAATTTGTCTGCACTCATTTGCGCAGCACTTCTGGATTCAAAATTACGTCACACGTAAAAAGCGGATATACTGCTGAACTCCTTACCTAATCAGAGGAGACAGCGGAAGGGATGCTACCGCTGTCTAACGACACAGCTACGGCGGTGGGAGGCGAGGGGTTGACCCCGGCCGCGAAGAGCGTGTGAGCGGCCGCCTGCGCCACAACGTTGGCGGTGGACTGGATGCTGCTGGCGCCGTGGCTGCTGCCGTGCTCTGAGCCGCCGGGACTGACGAGGTTCAGCGGGCTGTGGCCGCTCGAGCTCCCCCCGTTGGACAACAGCCGGCCCCCGTGGCCGCCGCCGTTGGTAGCCTGCTGCTGGTGATGCTGCGAGTGGTCGAGATGGTGCTGGTTATGAGACGTCTGGAAGCGGGGCGTACTGGCCAGGCCTGCTAGGGACATGTGGCTGGGCATGGAGGGGTGCATGCCGTAATTAAAGTGGGGCTCCATCTACAATGAAACGATCAGGTATATAGAGAAGTTATGTCGGCCTTAATGTACATACAATACATGTACTGACAAAAGCTAAAATAAATTGAGTTTCAAAATACGCAAATAAAATATTAGCCAAGACCTCTCTGAAATACAAAGGGAAACCAAATGAAAACGCAGGCTATAGGGGCCTACACATTATGCAATTCTCGATTTGACCCGGTTAACGAAAACCAGGCACAATACTACAGAGACCGCAGCACCGACACCGATTGAAAAGGGCTTTTAACTTAATACACCTTAGTTAAAAAAAGGTATTTTGTTAAAATGTATTTTTACAGTGGTGGGTGGAGGTGAAAGAGGCTGAGAACATGGCTGGATATTTGAAAAATACAAGGTTATATATGTTTTTGTTCCTTAAAATAATGGAAATACCCAACTCAGGCCAACCCCGGATTTTCGGGGGGGGGGGGGGGGGGGGGCGTGATCAGATTTTACGACCAACTTGTGAAATAGGCTATAGGATATATACAACGGGATGGGTGAGTTCGTTTTTGCATTCAATAGGGGACGATAGGGTCCCAGGTTGAGAAAGGGTCCCAGGTTGAGAAAGGTTCCCGTTTTAAAATCGTGTACAAAACCAATAAGGGTCCTTGCCAAAAAGTTAAAGTATGAACAATATAGGAGGACAATAGGGCTGAGTTCGGGCGAGTTGTTCTTGTTTGCTCAAGAAGAACTCGTGTCTTCGTTCGTGTTCCGGCCGCTCGAACGCCAAAGAACGTCTGATAGCCAAGAGCGCCATCTATCGCTGGTAACCACGCAAAATGTAATGGCTGCGCCCATGTACGTTATTCAAACATTCGTTTAAAAAACCTGAATTTCAGACGCAAAATAATTTAACGGAAGCACAATATTTAGACTGCATTTTCCCCTAGTTTGTTCAGAAAAAAGCTCTATTTTTCAAAACGTTTGAAAGGGAATTTTAGCAGAGTTGGAGTCGAGTCCCTGCAAGTACTTTCAAAAGTACTTTCACAAGCCCAGTCAGAAGTCCTTTCATAAAGCCGGTCACAAGTAACTGGATAAACAATGACAAAGGAATGCCTTTGTCAAAGCTCATTTGAATAGCTTGTGATTGGGATTAGGACTGGAGGGCTTGTGATGGACTTGCTGGGACTTGCACGGACTTGTGATGGACTCGACTACATCTCTGAATTTTAGGCAACATTACGCCGACTTTCATGCTTCGTCAAATCATCCGCCATCTTTGGTCGTCTTCTACGTAGCGTCAAATTACGTCATGTTCTTGTAAACCCCGACTGGTAGGTGGTGTGTGATCTTGTTCCGAGTGCAATGTTCGCGGGTCGCGTTCCCGCCGTTCGGGCGCAAAAACAGGCAACTCGTATTAAGAACAGACCGCCCGAACTCGGCCTAGGGGTCCCCGATCGAAGGTCTTTACACACTTGTGTGTGTGTGGGGGGGGGGGGGGGGGAGGAGGGGGTAGCAACTTGTATTTGATTTTTAAGACTTGAAAATGTGGACAACATTTCTTCGGAGGAGCCCTCGAAGTATAGGGCATACAGGCAAAGTTATTTACCTTAATTGATGGGCTGTGCATAGACGTTGGGGGCAGTGTAGTATTGAGTGTGGTGTGTGCATCCTTGGGCGATTTGGGCGTAGCCGACTGCTGCTGCCCATTCACCTGTTGCTGCTGCTGTTGCTTGGACGAGCCCTTGGGTTTGCGCTTGCGCGTTTGGATGCCATCCTTCTTCATCGCTAGAGGGCGATTTACCTGTGATACGAATAAAAGAGTTTTCAGGACTTAAAATAGAAACCCACAAAATGTCAAAGTAACACACTGTTTCTAATACATGTAGGCCTACATCGAATATAGGAGGTGGACAGTCATTCACCTAGTTGAAGTTCGACTTTACGACACACTGTCAAAACAAAGGAGTGTTAAAACTATTGTGCAGATGCCGGTGTCAATAAAGTTTGATTGAATAGGGAGATACATGGAACAAACACTACTTTTCATTCAATTAATAAGGACTTCAGATCATACACAAGGATTCGGGTTTTGTGTAGTGCCCTATTCAATTTCAGTTGACGACGTCACGAAAGTAAAACGAGAAGGGTCCGTGATGTATAGTTCGAATGGCTTTGTCGCAATTCTTTACATTTTACACGAAATGCTCGCTTTTTTGCCACTCAGGCTATTTGGCCACTCATTCTTTTGTCTTTTCTCTACACTGTAAAAAAATCCCGTAAAATCACGGGTCCCCCCCTGTAAAAAAACAGACTATCACCATATTTTAGTTTGAACGGGTTTTGAACGTAACATCTCATGTTCTCCTACACGAATCTCATTACGCAGCAACTGACCAATCAGAACTGAGGAAATTCGTGTTCACACACGTCATGTCATATTGCAGTGTTTCGTCCAAAACACGATTTCTTGACTAAAATATTTAATTATTTAAGAGATTCCACATAGGAATTTAGACTTTTTGTAAACAGAGGTGAAGAATCGCATTACATCTTCTTTCATATTCAAATATTGAAATTTCTCCTCGGAAACCGTGACTTCATGATTGCAGGATAAGGCTAAATTAGAAGCTAAAGCGCGACATTATTTAGTGTGTAGTGTTTATAAATTACTGTAGCATTTGTACAATTGATATCTAGAGTTATGTACATGTATAATAAATTACGTCTATTTAGTCTGGTTCCCATTTCTGTAAATTCGTGATTACTTACACCAAGTTTCCAGTAACAGAGTGATATTTTTTTATACCCTGTATTTTTACAGGAATAGCAGGGTTATTTTAAGGGACAGCAACGTAAAATAACAGTGTTCATGAGTGGCAACATGCACCGCTTTTTTACGGGATTGCGCTGGCGTCCAAACTGACAGTAAATTTCCGTAAAAAACGGTGTGTCTTTTTACAGTGTATGAGTGTACATGTACTCAGTGAGTTGTTTACGTATTTCATATCGTGCATTTGTGGGTTCTATTAATTTAATAGGGATCCGGAAACATAATTATGAACAGCACCCTTGTATATAGTTTTTAACAGTGATGACAACCAATCGTACAAGAAAGATTTGAGTTAGTGCATTAATTTTTGGTTGAAGACACCACAAAAGAAAATGAGATAATCCAGTGACGTCATTTTGAGTAACCTTGTCGCAATTATATATTTTTAAACAAGGAACTTTTCGTAGGTTAGGCCAAACATGTTTAGCGTCCGGGTTTGTTTGTTTTTGTCTTTTTTAAGGAAGGAGGAGAGGCGTTTTATTTTTTACTTTCAAGATGGCCGCTATTCTTTTAAAAATTTCCTACAACCGAGGATTTTAACGTTTCAAAAACACAAAAATGTAAGAGACATGTTGGACAACAGAATCGAACATGTTTATAGTTCTTATTTTTCGATGGATCACTTGGGTTTTTTTACCTCATTTTCCAATGGTAAAAATACAAATAATCCAGGCGGCCTCTAAAAGGGAAGCGGGCGGGGACGGGAAAACATTTTCCCCCTCGCCTTATTCGGCAACTTGGTCCTCGTGAATAGTACACCACTCGAGCACTTTGCTGCAAATCGGCCTCAAGCTAGGGGAGAAAAATCCGCGCCAATATACGGTAGGCCTAGGCCTATAGGCCTACTTCAATATTCGCGGTCACTGACTCTATCCACGATCAATCCCTATAACTGCAGTTGACAAAAAGGATGCCCCCAGTCCAATCCACGTCGCCATTTTCTAAAACCCAGTCACACCAATAAAACTTCAACAACTCCTGTAGGCTACAGCCGTGTTGGCAGCTCAAGACAACTCAGTGTGTTGCATACGTTCTCCCACGTAATTGCGACTTCCTTTTTGCGGTAACGGTGCAGGATCAGAGCTGGTTGATCCTTTGATCCGATTCTTGATCCCCGCGCAGCCAACACGCGGAGCTCGGCGGATCCCCCGGGCCGAGATAGCGGGGCGCCTGGTTGATCCCTCACGCTGGGCGGCATGCGAGATGGTCTTCGTCAACTTTTACGCTCTTGAGTCAAAAGAAGACACCACGTTGGAGGAAATTTGTAAATTAGGACAGTTGACCATTCTCAATTGTGACGGTTGACAATTCCTCAACAAAGAAGAGGGGCACGAAAATGATAAATAACAGCGGTTCTTCTGAGCACAGCGTATAGGATCTACGACGTGTGGGACGTCCCATTTTTAATATGAAACTATTGTATATCGTTTCCTGGCTTGGTTGAGCTGGTAAACCACAATAACACGGCTTTGTGAACGAAAAAGGTTCCATTTAAATTGACAACCTTTAAAGGTAATACACGTATACAACATTTGCAAACATAAAAAACCAAAACTACTGAATTATTATGGAATACCTTACTTAATAAACCAGTTCGGTATTTCAACTGCGCATATGCACAATGACATTTTGTCCGAATGACCCGCGTGACCTAACGCGCGCGTGTGAACGCAAAAGGTGGTCGCACAACGCGCACGAGTTAGTTCAGTATCTTAAAGGTCAAAGGTTATTCGGGATAAAATTGCTGACGTAATGTCAGCCATGTTACGCCAACGCCCATTCTGATTGAATTTAACACGTGCGCGTTGTGCAACCACTTTTTGCGTTTACACGCGCGCGGTAGGTCACGCGGTTCATTCGGACAAAATGTCATTGTGCACATGCGCAGTTTAAATACCGAACTTGCTTATTTACAGGCAGGCAACAAAAAGAACAAAACATGTTTTTTGGGTTTTTTTTTAGACAAAAACAATTATTTCAATTCTTTTTGTAAAAAAATCAGACCATTTATAGAACAATGTTTATAGTTGTGGAATGAAATTTATCCCCTTTTATTTAAATTTGTTTTTACCAAAAAAATCACATCTCAATTGCATCTTGTCCAGCTACAAAAATTCACATGTTCACTTCTTATTTTCACTTCCCGAAACTTTAAAAAGTTTTGACAAGTGATGCCACCCAAACTGCCCTTGGCTACGGCTACATAAACTTACACATTGATTGCATCCACTTACAGAAATATTTATTTAACATAATGGCATGAAATACACAGACCCACCACTTGTAAGGCAGCGTGGTCTGGGTTATTTATGGCGCATCACTTGCAATTTTAAACAACATGGATACTAACATGGTGTAATTTCAAAGCAAAATAACACATCGTTAGGCACTTAAAGACCAGAATGTGATGGATTTACGGCCGCGTTTGCCGCAGAGATTTAGGACGCCTTTTTGCACAGAATTTAAGTGGTTATTGGTCAATTTGTGTAATGGGACAACCGCAACAAACAACACTCGACATGGCGTAGAAGAGAAGAGAGGGAAGATTGAGAGCAAAGAGAAAAAAGCACATCCAAACGAATAGCTATTAAGTGCTCTGCTCGGTGCATGACAAACCTGCACGTCACCCCAGAACTGCGTATAATAAAGCAGCTGGCGTTGATTGATGCCATCTTGGCCTGTGGGAGCAAAGATCGCCCTCATCGGTCGGTTGGGGTCGGGGCCCTGGGGGTCGAGAGGGCGAGGGGTTGGCTGCTGTTTATTGAAGGTAAATCCTGGTTTGTCTCCCACTAGACTTGCGCGTTTAGTTGACAGACAGCTCAATCTTTCACAAAGTGCCTGGGTAGTCAGCATACATGTATATACTTGCTTTACTAAATAGTGCTTGACTTCAAGCATGCAATGGCTTTTTTCGTATTTGGTTGCAACAGGAGGGATCGGAATAACATCTTCACCTCTAGAGCCAAGCGCTTTGGTGACACTGAAAGCATTAACCCTGATTATCAAGTTATAGTTCCTGGAAGCCAAACATTATAGTACATTGTCTACGGAAAAGGTTTTCTGTTGGTTAACTTTATGTTTTGGTAAACATTGGCTGGTTGGTTCGTTCCTGTCATGACTGCTAGTGACCTCAACAACATTTTCCATCTGCGACGGTCTACAGCAAAAGCATGTAATTCAGCTCTGGGGCAATACTATACGTGAATTTTGTTACCTCAAAGTTGTCTACAGATCGCTTATAGACGATCATCTCGGATCTACTTAAAAAAAAAAACTAATCTGTAAACTCACGCCATGCAATTTGTAGTACAGGCCGCACGCGTTGCAAACCGGCTCACCGTCTTTATTCCTCCGCCATAGGGTTGTCGTGGTGGTGCGGCAGTTGGCGCACACAATTCCTTCGCGACGCGATCCAGATTGCTGTCAACAAAACAGGTTTGAGTCATGTTTAATATTTTAACCACTTTTTATTACAAAAGGTGGGGAGGTGAATTGGTCACCAACCCCGAAAGTTACCCCGCCTGGGTCTGTAGGTCTGAAAATTGGGATAATTTCTTTGGCATCTGAAGATTTATCCTTTATTTAGATCTGGGCCCAGGAAAACCGTAAAAGTGTCGAAGCCTGGCAACTTAAAATGTGGCCAATCCTACATACCAGTAGCCCTTTACCCAGAGTGGCTTTTAGCATTGTATTGGGATACTTCCACAGAAAAAACAATTTGAAAATTCACGTACATAAAATGTTCTTCCGAACAATAACGTGAGAAATAGTATTTTTCTTCAACTTTAACTCAACCGGAACCCCCTTTTCAAAAAGTAAAACAATAAAAGAAACAAAATAGTCTACCTCATTGTAAAAGCTTGAAGTACAACTTTAAAAGCAATAGGAGTTTAATGTGTTATGCCTAAGAATGACACGCGGTAAACAATGCGACATTTTGGCACACAAAATTTCTCGTAAAAATGTGATTACTTTCAAAACTCATGTCACTGAATAGCGAACAAATCACGTTTTCTGTGCGTCTAAGTACGTAAAAAACGCTGAAAACCAATTCGGCCAAAACCAAAATAGAAATTCATCTCAGCGCTCTGATATCTAGAAGGTCAAAAGTTAAATATAGACGTTAACCTCTGGTTTTGAAATTTCCCGTTTTCATATTTGTTTGTATAATATTAGTAACATTACAAAACAAAAAACATGCAGGATTAACAGTACTTAAAGTTGTTTCACTGTTTTCTTTCGTAAATAATTTTAAAAATAAAACATGCAACGTGAGCTGACTACTCCTGACCAAAATATTCCAAATTTAAACTGAGACATGAGCGCTTGTCGATTGTTTTCTGTGTTTTTCTGGGCGCGTCTTTCCCGAGCACTGAGATTTAATTGGCATTTTGTCTTGGCCTTACCGGTTTCCAGCGGCGGTCTTTATAGCGCAGTAGAGTTGGTTCCAGGCCCTCAATACCCATATCCACTCCCTTCTCGCAAAGATCGGTTAACTCATCCTGCCAACACATACAGAAGGGGTTCTTAAGCATTTTGCATACGAAAACAAATAGTGAGTAGTACTTGGTGGAACTTTCATTCTCTTGACACGGTCTGGAGCTGCTCGGATCAATGGGTGAGTCTCAATTCAGGACTCAAGCTACAATAATTAGGTTTCAAGTCATTCTCTCAAGTTACACTGGTAAAGCTCCAGTCACTCGCTGGACAAGTCTGAACTCACTCTGGTCGAGCAAGTTACTCTGGTCAAATATCAAGTAACTTTCAGTAAAGTCTCAAGTCACTCTGGTCAAGTCTCAGTTCACTCTGGTCGAGTCTCAAGTCACCTGGTCAAATATCAAGTCACTTTCAGTTAAGTCTCAAGTCACTCTGGTCAAGTCTGAGACGACCTCGTCAAATCTCAAGTCACTGGTAAAATCTCAAGTTACTTTTAGTTTTTAAAGTCTCATGTGTCACGCCGGTGAAGTCTTAAGACTCCCTGGTCAAGTCTCAAGTCACTCAGATCACTCAATTCATGGTCGAGTCTCAAGTTAATCTGGTCAAGTCTCATATCATGCCAGTCAGGTCTCAAGTCACTCTCGTCAAGTCACAAGACACTCTGCTAAAGTCCCAAGTCACTCTCGTCAAGTCACAAGACACTCTGCTAAAGTCCCAAGTCACTCTGGTCAAGTCCCAAGTCACTCTGGTCAAGTCTCAAGTCGCTCTTGTCATGTCTCAAGTCACTCTGGTCAAGTCTCAAAGTCACTCTGGTCAAGTCTCAAGTCGCTCTTGTCATGTCTCAAGTCACTCTGGTCAAGTCTCAAGTCGCTTTTGTCATGTCTCAGGTCACTCTGGTCAAGTCTCTCAAGTCACTCTGGTCAAGTCTCAAGTCGCTCTGGTCAAGTCTCAAGTCGCTCTTGTCATGTCTCAAGTCCCTCTGGTAAATTCTCAAGTTAATCTGGTCAAGTCTCATGTCACACCGCTTAAGTGTTATGCCAGTTCAAACAAATCTCAAGTCACCATGGCGAAGTTTCAAGCCACTGGTCAGGTCTCTATAGTCATCTGTCCTAGACTCAAGTCAAGCTTAAGGTCACCCTGGTCATGCAGGTCTAAAGTCAGTCTGTCAGGTCTCAAGTCAATTAATCTGGTTGCTTTTTTAGAGTCAACTCTCAA
The DNA here is from genome assembly GCA_037893225.1 of Hippasteria phrygiana. Taxonomy (NCBI): domain Eukaryota; kingdom Metazoa; phylum Echinodermata; class Asteroidea; order Valvatida; family Goniasteridae; genus Hippasteria; species Hippasteria phrygiana. Next base: position 2,181,070 of record JAZGUH010000564.1, on the reverse strand, counting down.
GCTCCAGTTATTTTTCAGGTCACTGTCGTCCAGTGCCAGGTCACTCCGATCTAGTCTTAGCTAAATGCAACAATGCTCAAACGTCCAATTAACAGTGGTCAAATGTAGAGGCATGCATCAAGTTTCTTTTAAAGAGGATGATGATTGCTGAGAGAAATCTGCGTAATTCTGCAGTTTTTCCCCTTTTGTGCATACTATCCTCTTTGATTAATTAAGTCTCAGGAATGAAGATTTTGTGATTTTGTTTCCCTTTTCAAGTCTATAACAATCTCAATCTCTGTCGAGAGGTCAATTTTAATCATGAAAGATGATTTTTTTATTGGGAGTGTAACTTGCCACTAAATTATATAATTGATATTAAAGATCACCATACTTTACATTCCAGGTGGGAAAAATGTTCTTTTCGTTCTAAATAAAGTTGTTAAAATTGCAAAGGCTGGTTTGGACTAGACCACACTTGCTCTGATTCGTGCGAGTGAATACGTCAATATACATTCTCCCTTCGCTGCGGCAGTTTATTCCCTCATTGATAAGACATTTTAAAGCATGTCTACTCCATCAAGGTTGGACGCTTCTCGTTCATCAACCTCAGTGCTCCTATGTCAATTTGTTGTTCTCTCCCTTACCCTTCCCTGCTCAACATCGTCTCTGATGGATGACATTCATCCTTATCGATGTTGTTCCATATTCATGGACAAGCGTCACGAGAGTGTTCCGGGGTTACAGGTTTGCAGATAAACTTGGATAAGAATGCGCGCCAGAAGTAAATGTCTTCGATGGAAGAAGGGAACTTTTTGTCAGTATGGAAATCCAGACCCGAGATATTTTCGCAGATAGTTCTACCGAGACGGGGTGGGGAAAAGTGTAAATTATTAGACGTAGGCTTGGCGGTTGGAAATGACAGGGTCGAAAGGGTGGCCACAGATACGATCGGGAGGTGCGACAAAAAATCAGAGTCTTATCATAAAAATGTATGGCGAAGAAAAGCAGACCAAGACATACCCCTGAGAAAACAGACACGAAATTAAACAGTACAAAATTACAATAAATAACTGTCCATGTTGCAGGTATTGTAACCTTTATATGTGCATAAACATTGTTCTGTGGTATGAAAAAATGCTCCTACCTTATTCTTAACCCAATATGCCGAAGGCCAATCACACTAAGACTGAAAGTAAATGGTAGAAGCGCTTCACGGAAGAGGCTTGCTTGAAAATTTAGCTTCTGTCAAATTTTGCTTGTTATTGTGCACGAAGGGTTTTCCTCGTCTTTCGAAAAGGACTACTCATCTGTGTTTTTCTTTGAGATGTAGGGAGAACGAAAACCTGACAATGGTCATGTTTCAGACCCACGCAACAATAAAGTCATGCCTTTGAAAATATAAAAGATCTGGAAGTTTGCCTTGCGAGAAACACGTTCATTTTAACTGTCGTTTTCATAATTTACTTTCCATTGGAAAGTTTATTTAGGGGAAGGTCCATGTGGTAACTGGTCCAATATCTAAGTTTTCAGGGGATTTCTAACATACTGCCCTCTGTATACAAAAGTGCCATCTGACATAGCAACTGTAAAAACTACAAGTCACACAGCATACTTTTATTCCACAAAAAAGCTCAGATGGATCAGTTACCCCAAGTTCCCCTCATGATTTAGCGCGCATGTGTCATTCGGGGCCAATTTGGGGGTCATGTTGCTGGTCATAGAGCACTGTGCCTCGTGGTTTAGTGTACCAGACTCAAGATCTTGGTGATACTACAGTATGTGGGTGAGAGTTCAGCAGGGGCCATTGTGCTTGTGTCCTTGAGCAAGATAGTTTCTCACAAGTTGCTTCTCTCTACCCAGGAGTGAATGGGTACGTGTGAGGGCAGTGGTGGTTATGTGTTTGATTAGCCCATGTGCAGCCGGGGCTGTGTGCTCCCCAGGTAGCCGAGGTTTCAGGAATGATTAATAGGCCTGATGAGCAGGGGTAATAATGAAGCGCCTTGAGCCCTATAATTATGGTGGATATGCGCGCTTTACAAATCTACATTGTTATTACTATTATTTTAATCGACTTTCAGCCAAGCTTTCTTTAATATCACCTAAAAATATCCGCATTGTGCTCTTACATCTTTTAAAAGGAATATGAAAATTAACCTATTGGATTGTCCACGGACAGACAGAGCGACAGACCGACGGGACTTACCAGGCGTCTTTGCGGCTTGATGAGCGGGCGACTCATACCGTTCATTTTGTGGTAGAGACCGCAGGCATTACACAGGTAGTGCCCGGTCCCATCCCGCCTCCACAAAGGGGTGGAGATGGCGCCACAGTTGACACACTCTCTGCCGACTAGGAGGAGTAAATGAATGGAACAGCACAAATCAATACGTGAATACATGATTACACAATGAATCGGATAAGGTACGAATATATCGGTTTTCTCCCGATAATGTTGAATTATAACGTGCTTACTTGCTGAAGTTAATGTATCATCAGTTTTTTAGTTTTAGTTTTGAGTTCTGATGTACATAGGCCTAATTTACAAAAGTATGGAAATAAGTATTTTATTGATTGAATGAATATAGTAGGCGAAGAAACATAAATAATACAATATTTTTTTCTCCCGACTGAGTTGAATGAATAAGCAGCAAAACATATAAAAACAGGATGAGAGAAAAGAGAAAATGGGGTTTTGTATCGAGAGAAAGCTTATAAGTTATGAGTTCATGACAAAACGTTCAAAAATTACTGACGTAAAATATTAGAAATTACAGAAAAAAGTTTGATTCCTTTTTAAAATAATAATAGAAGTAGGGTTTTTTGCCAAATGAGTTGAATAACTGAATAAATAAATAAATAATTATCAGTTGATTAATGAATCCTTAAAACGTGCTGGTATTGAGTAAAATAATTTTTCACACGACTCCGGGGTTGAATAGATGATTGGATGAATAGATAAAAATACTATGAATAATGAACCAAATATTTCTCAAATATTTGAATCAATGGAAAAAAAATAAGCGAAATTAGTAAATAATATATACTAAGCAAGGTTTTCTCTTTGCTGAAAATTATAGTTAAGCAAAGAAATGAATTAACGCATGATATATTAGGATAATAAAGCAACATTTTCCAACAACTAACTAGTGGAATAACTGAATATGAACAGATTGTAAAAAATCAATACATGAATAATAACAAAGTTTGTAATGCGAAATGATAATTATATATTAGAGGTTTATAAGCGACGGTGAGCGACGGTGTGGCCAAGAATACGGTAATGTTACTAAATGAATGAATGAATTGATTTGACATGAATGATAAACAGAGTAGGCCCCGGATCTTCGACAAAATATTACAAATAAATGAGTAGAAACGGTGCAATAGTTGACCCTCTCCACATCTGAATAATTAGATACAAAATTGTGTAAATAATAGGCCTAATTTATAGATGAATAGATGATCTAATACAATGATCAAAGATACACTAGAAATGGCACATTGATGAAACAGCACTGGTTGAAAAGATGTTAACGATAAAATCAATGAAACGATTTTTTATAGGGTTCATTGACCAACTGAATCAAATAGAATGATACCGCAATTAATAGTGAATAGATGAATAAATGCTAATGAGTGTTGATTTATGTTATGCTGCACTACAAACTTTTCTGTCAAGTTGTTGATACTTACTTCCAAAATCCTGGGTCCACATGTCATTTTCTGTAGAAGGGAGACAAAGGAACAATACAGAAACACAAATTAGGCCTGTATCACCAAATTTCATATCTTCCTCCATAAAACCAACAAAGTTGCAGAAGACGCAGTAATGAAGTGGGTTTAGTGGGTAGGCCTACATCATGGAGGATATCTCTTTTTTAGAGAAAGCGTTGGCTCTATAAAGAGCCGGTGGTGAGAGTATGATCTCGACGTTTACGAACAGAGTAGACAGTTCGAATCGTCTAGATCAAACTCTCACCACCGGCTCTTTTCAGAGCCAACACTTTCTCTAAAAAAGAGATATCTTTCCTACATGGTGTACCCACAAAACCTACTTCCTTATACTTCATACTCCATGCAAAGCTTCAAACAAAACTTGCAAGAAACGCGGTCATTTTGAACTTTAGTTTTTCATCAGTCACTTCCATTATTTTGAAAGTTATTCATATTTTTTAACTGGGGGCCAAATTGGAGATTGTGAAACAGGTAATCGATTCTATGCATAGATTCTATCGATTCTATGCATAGATACTTATTTTGGCTAAAAAGTATATAGCCACATTGTGCTTTAATGACAGTTAAAAACGAACCTGCTAAAAATTGACTCGTTTATGAGTAAGCTGTGTCTTCATTTCTGGTTATGCACGTGGCCTTTGTAATCTGTCGATTTCCTTATTGCGCGGATTTCTTTTGTTATACTGTCCGTGCTCTGTTTGAGTTTTACCCGAAAAATAATTTGTATTTTTTAATTGCTATTTTTCTAGCAATATTAAAGTTATTCACGTTTAAATTAAACATCGAACGAAAAAAATCTACGTGTACGTTTAGTTGTCGACTAACTACTTTACACGTGTCGAATTACTTGCTGAACGGCAATACCGGTAATTCGGGAGTAACGTTTTGTGCATTAGCGAAAGCAACTAAGAATTAAAGCCATTTTTTGAGAGTTGGGGGATAAAACGATGTTTTTTCGTATATGTTAGAAGAAACATTAAGAAGAACAAAATCATTTTGTTTTAAAAAGCAGGGACAAAAGGGCCCTATATATATCTTTAATTTGGTATCTTTTCATTTGCAATAGAATGTGTTCCCTTTAAATCACAAAAGCTAGTCAGTCACAACATTAGCAGTGTGATGTCTGATACCATTGGCACTGAACTGGAAACTGTTACCGAAGACAAAAATTGAAAATATTCCTCCCACAAACATTTGAGTGAGACACTGCAAAGGTAAGACGTTTCAAAGATGCGTATGTACATAAGCTTAAGCCGGACCGACGAAGAAAAAAACACGGCCAAACACAAACAGTGCATTTGGTGGATTGTTGTAGCCCGGTGTTTGGACAGATGTTCGGGGACATACAGGTGAGCTTTCTCTCAAAACCAGGCGAGGAATGCTGCTTCTCTTTCGGGGTAGAAGCAGAGCGACTTGGGAAGGCCATATCCTCCCGGCTATTATTTGAGAACGGTCCAGTAGAGTGTGGTCGGAATTAAGAACAAGGCAATCCACTCAAGTTGTTCAAACAAGCATTTATTGTTACAATATATTTCCCCTTCTTTAGGCTTGAGAGTGTGAATTGTCATTATTTGATTTGTCTTTAAGCCATCAATTTGGCATGTAAGGCCATGTAAGGATATTTCACATTATTCGTCAAACTGACTAGGTAAAATTTACATTTTTTTTTAAAGTGAACAAAGAAAACTGGCAGGCGCGGGATTCGAACTTGCGTGATCCCTGGCTATACGGCATTATGGGTTTATGACTTCTGACTAGCGCCCCCGAACAAAGATACTGACAATTTGGGAGACCGCAAACATAAGGCAATATAACTAAGTTGGGAGAGTACCCGGTACCGATACGGTATTCCGGAGGTCGCAGGTTCGAATCCCGTTCGAGTCCTGCCAGTTTTCTTTGTTCAATTTGAAAAGATATTTCATAAAGTGAACAAAAACTATAGGACTGCAATATGTAGTTAGCAGCTCCATTCGCCCCTGTGGACCTTGGCGATTTCCACTGTGGCTTTAATTCATTATGAATGAAGCGATGTGGATTTTATAAAATAATTAGGGACATGAACCACGGACCCCTGAAAATGGCGCCTGATATAGATCATGCAAGGAATAGCAACAGGTTGGGGGACAATCCACTGTAGCTTTCAATAGCTTTGATAGAGAGCTGAGACGGCAAACCAGAGGTCTCGGGTTCGAGTCCAAAAGTATAGGCCTAGGTAAAAAGAATGTCTTTTACATATAAAGGTGAGAAGAACAGTTCACGATGTTTTGGGTATGTGCATAAAGGAATGTGTAACAAAACACAGCTACTATATATAACATAGAGCAGACTAGTGCTGAAATTTGAGAATGACTGATTGGAATGAACGAAGTCTTTATTTGGGTAAAGATGATATCCAAGATGTGCATTTGATCACGATGATCTCTGACCTATTTTATAAGGCAGATTTGATACAATACCAAACAAGCGAGTTTGGGTATCGTTTCAATTATCAATGTTTGTTTATTGGAGTCATATTTTAACTGAAAAGATCCTTTGATCAAATAATATTAATATGAAGAACCTGTGACTCAATGTTCTTGACCGATGCGTCAATGGGGATCGACAGGCGATACAGGAGCAAAGTACTCCGAGAAAAAGGACGTGACTCGTCATAACTCGGCTACCGCGCACTTCGCCTTGTTGACCGATGAGAAGTTTTACTCCTGCGCAATGAGCGCTCGTTAGGCCGTCTCGGTATATCGCTAAGCATCCATCACCGCTAGTACACACATCAAGTGGGGCTCGGCGAAGGCTCGTCCCATTGCATGTCGATGAGGCAATTAGAAAGCCCACTTCAAACAACTTGTGTATATTGATCGAGTCTTCAAATATAATTAGTCGAGTGTGTAAAAGGCTTCCGGATAACAAAATAACCCCGAGGACTCTATAGGCATCTATCCCGTTAATAGGGGCGACTCACATGTGTTGCAGTCTACGGGACGAGCCGTGCCAAATTCAGAATCAGGCGTTTTGCTTTTTACATTGCAGCTAGTTAGGCCGCGTCCAAATCTTGTGTCTAGAGCTAGTTCTAGGTCTTCGCCTGTTGCAAATACGGTGGCACATGCCGACAATAGACGTATACCCGTAGATCTGGAACACGGCCTTATACCTCAACGCACTTCGAAAATAGCAATGCCCATTTTAGTTGACGCAAAAGTCACCAATATCAATTAGTTGGAGTCAGTGAATCCGATAAAGATGGCCGCCGTCTTAAGTCATTAGGCCTACTAACTCCCCAACATAGAAATGAGGGTTGATGAAGAAAATTGAAGTGCACATTTAAATTCATTAACCACAGCTTATTTCCTTTACATAAGGCCGAAAATCCATATTTCCGTTTCATACTCGCTACAAAGTATTCACTGCGTACGCAGCTCGGTATTCCATTTTTAGTGGTCTTCAGTGCGCAAAAGAACACGCAGTGCGTAAAAAAAGTTCGTATGTGTACGCATACCACACATTCTATTGTCGGATGGAGCGCTCATACTTGGCCAAAGTATGAACTCGATTCCATGCGTGTGCGCATACGCATACGTACAGCAAATGTTAAATAATTTCAATATGTCCGACTACGCATACGATCAGCGTGTATGTACGCACTTTCAAAATCTTTCAAAAGTGCGCGTACATATACGAACTTTGTGTACATACTGCGTGTTCGTTTGCGCACCGAAGACCGCTAAAATGGACCCGCGAGCTGCGTACGCAGTGAATATAGAGCGATTATGAACTGGCCTTTAATAATGCGTCAAACTAGAATAACACGAAAATCAATTAAAGGCCGTTTCATACTCGCTGCGTATTCACCCCTTTTTCTTTTTTAGTAAATTTTGCTTAAAAACAGATGGAGGGTTCAGTTGGCTTCTTTTGTCCCACCCCTTAGGCCTATCCTCAATACAGCACAAACTTCTTGTGTATCTTGAGTTGAGAGATGGCATGCCGCTTTGATGTTAGCCGACGATTAAGCGACACAGTTTTTCTACCCAGGACAAAACCAAATACCCAATAATATAACATCAAATTGTAGTCAGTTATTGTATGTGACCTGTGAAAATTTCACAGTCATGATTAAAACAATGCTGGACACTCCGGGAATGGGTACCGGACATGTTTCCTTACTGAATATTAAATTGTAAACATTTGTTTACTATTTCACCAAATGTTGTAGCTATGCAAATTGGCAATTTTAGCCAACCTGTTACCGCAAAATTGTTTCCCTCCAAATCCCGTCACGTGCGACCATCAGAAGAAAAAAATGCGAAAAACTTCGCCATAGGCCTAGCCTACTCGTAAAGTCGGTCGCGAAATATATTTTCTCTCCCTTTATCCCTAATCAGCAATTTCAGCGGTTGAGATAAGATTAAGGCCTTTATTATTAATTATTACTGTAACCTTTTCTTGTCTGACGGAGTTAATTTCATAAACTGCATTGCGGTGAGTTTATTTTTTTTGTTTATCGGAAAAGCACGGCTGTTACTTTCCCGTATAAAGCGGGTCTCCCTGTTTGGCACGGAGAAAGCTTTCCATTGGACACAGCTGTGATTAGATAAAACAAAACCTAGTTGGGATTTAGTCTCTAAAATTACACAACGTAGAAAATATCACAAGACAGCAACACATCAATCCAAGTTGATGCTGAAAAACTAAACCATCAAAGAAAACACAAACAAAACCTCAGCGCCATTTTTCAGCGCGTGGGGCGACGCGCATTATGACGATACGTTTTTAAACATTTAGAATTGTTTCAAACTTCGCTGCTGCAGTTTGTCACAGCAATAAAAGACGAATGGGAAGCCAATAGTATTTTACTGTAATAATATTAATTTGTTTGACGCAATGTGTGAATACATGTTTTCAATAAACTCAATTCGTTACTTATTTTTATTGAGTGACGTTCTCACTCTCGGTGCTCGTCGCCCCACGTTGAGCGTCCACGAGAGAACGCACTGCCAAAAATGATTTTCTTAATTTCTTATAATATAAGAAAATATTTCTTATTTCAAGAAAAATGTTCTTGTCTCACTCCCTGGAAAACTTTTCTAGGGAGCGAGACAAGAAAAGTTGTCTTGAAAGAAGATAATTTTCTCATTTTAAGAAAACCATTTTTGGCAGTGCGGGGAAATTTGTGAACACTCAATGCTCAATGGCGCGTCTGTACGCGCTGCCCATCAAGTCTTTTGAATTCTATATCTATGGAGAAACCACACATGCCGTTTTCCAGCGTGTATTTGTTTCCCTTATCTATTTATAACGCTAATCCAGCTGTGGAAAGTGTCAGTTTTTAGTCATAAAACAGGAATCATAATCCGAGTGATAAGGGAATTCAATTTACCAAATGATAAAAATCTCGCCTGACGGGACGCTGCGGCCTGAATCTTACATTCGCGCAGGCCTTTTCCTTCGTTCGCAAACAAGACACGAATATACCTTATTATTCTATCTAGGCCTATTTCTTGGTAGGAATAGTCCATTTTGCCACAGTGTGAGAAAATGAGTCTCCGGGTATTGGTATTCTATACTATTCCTACAAAAGTACCCATAAGGAGACACTTTTTATACCTTAGGGAGACAAGTGGAATCGGGAGATATTTCAGTGTCTCCCTATTAAATTCCACAGCTCCTATTTAGAGGCAACATTTTAAAGTCGCAAATAGGTCATATCGATATATTTTGGTCCAAAACATAAATATACTAAAAGTCATGGGGGTAGGATACACCTATAGGGAAAGTGGGGTTAAGCTTCATGAAAGTTGTGCAAGCGTCTATTATGGCAATGTCTCCCAAGTGACCCATTCCCGGTAATTTCTTAATTATTACCAATATAATTAAAATTGATGATAATTTGTATATCCCCTGATTTTCTTATTTTTGTAATTTCTACTGCTCTTCTCACTTGTATATGTTGGGGGTGCTGGACAGCTGTTCCTTCTTGCCATCCAATATTCACTTTCTGTTGCATGCTTATTAATAGTTTTGCATGCTTGTGTTTTTGGGGGCAAATTGAGGGCTACATGTACATAGGCCCACTGCAGGCAAACCATTTCCAGCAAAGACTTTAAAATTATACTTCTTCTTAGTGTATATAAATAGGCCTACATGTACAATGAGTTAAAGGTCACATGAAATGAAATTTCAAATGCTTTAACCCATGCCTTAGACCCGTAGGCCCTACCTCAAATTTACTGTCACTTTCAACCTTTGGTTTGCTATTCTGAAGGCGTTTATGCCCCTTTACCAATCTTTTGAAATTTATGCTAATGTATTTACATATTCATGAGTACAGCTGAGATGTCACACAAGCGGAAAGTTTCAGTATCATTGTTGGTTTGTGCACTTTGAAGAGGTCAATTTTCTAAATATTAAGTGTTTCTGCCTCATAGGCTGGCCAGTCACGAAACAAATTTACCGTATAGGCCTACAGACTATGACAATAGGTCAACATTTTCGTACTGTAATTGTGCCTAAACTATAAAGTAAGTACCTTGATTGACGTCATAGCAACAGCGCCCACACATGTCAGGAAATAGTTTGAACATTTTAGTTCGTGAAAAAGAACACTTAATCCTTATTTCCAGTCCAAAAGCATGAATTCCCCTATGCTTACACACTTCAGAAGCATTAGTGTGCGAAATATCTCTGAGAACGATTTTCATTCACTGAACCTAGAAAGAACTACCCGTATTTTAGCCTATTGCATTTATCAAGGCAAGGTGGCTCGGTTGCAATACAAACATGTTATTATTCAGTGCAATTATCACAACTATAGTTTTCGTGTTGTGTTATTATCATGAATAATTATCAAAATATAAACACACTCCGATATATAAAAAGACATTATTAGATAAATATTTTGTATCGAAAGCTTTTATAAAGTATAGAAAATGAGCTAAAAGCAAAAGAATATGCATCAAGATAAACAATGGCAAGTGGATCATAAAAGCATTAATACCTTCGATTACGAAATTAAGCAACGCATTATGGATCATTAAGTCAATTTGGCGAGGTGCCAACCTAATGTTGTTTTACTAATTTATGTATGGTGGATCAATGCTAACTTTCACTACTCTAATATTTTCAAGAACCTTTTGAAAATCAAATCATAAAATGAGCAAATGACCCGAGGGCTTCGTGGTGTAAAAAGGTACCGGGAGGTTCAAGTAGAATCACGGGCCGTGTGAAGCACCGAGTACTCGTGATGTGTTTTTCCCCTCTGAAGTCCGAGACTCGGAGGAACCGAGCGGCAGCAGCAGCCGATGAGAACGGGGCCACATGCTCCCGCGGCCCGGGGACTATGACTCCCGCGCTCGCAGTAGCACGCTTGTCGCGGAAGAACACAAGAGGGGTAGCACAGGCCACTTACAAAAGAAACTAACTAGCAATCATGATGTGTAAACAAGGGGAGACCAATCAGTTGGATTGTCAACAAAGAAATTGGGGGTGCAGAAAAAAATTAAGAGAGTTGCTGTGAAGTAGCCTACCTTTCGTATAATGGAAAGCCCTCTCGATAAAAGTCAATTGGTGTAAAACTCACTGATGAAAACATTATAGCAAGCTCAATTAGGCGAGTTAATGTCATTAATTACTGGTAATTAGGCGGGTCAGTCTTTCTATATAGTGAGGGACAGTTGGAGTTAAGGCCCATTTTCCCACCCAATCTGTATAGATGTGGTTTCTATATAAATAAACACGAGTTAGTGTGGATAAGTGTGTTGATACAAGACGTTCAGCTTTAGAACAACGGCCATAATTTACAAGTAGCCTACCCTTGAGCGCACCAAAATGTACAATTGGCCATTATAATGAAGAGACATTACTCCATCTTTTCTGCTCTTGCATCCATACAACGTTGGTTTGGTCCTCCTGTTATTCCACAAATTGATATGAATGACAACACTATTATCTAGGCTATATTACCTTTGAGAATGCAACTTTTTGTTATTTGTACACTCTTAAATGCAGGCAGATAGTTATCTTTTTGATTTGCAGATTTCCTGTTTATAAAATGAAAATGAACGGGATAGGAAGCTTTATGTGAGATCCTTGGGTTCTCAATGTCATCTTATAATGGATTCGACCACAATAAGGCTAACCCGAGGTGGTAGCTACCACCGTGCTATACAATATATATACAGTGATTAGAAAAAATGGAAGACACGAGAGGTAGATGCAAGAGTTGAGTTGAGGTTCCTCTTGAAGCGGTGTTAATCGTTTGATGGAATTAAGCAGCAGCCATCTTGGTTACGTTTACAGACAACGGATATATCAGATAACGTTATCAAACAGTGTGTGCCTAACAGGAACCAGACTATTTCCGTAATACATAACAGGTTTGTTTTAATAAGGCGTACTGGCATCGCATACCTTACCGCTGGTAATTATATACTAATTAGTACGAGAGGGCGAAAGGCGCTTTACGAATTCAGCCCTTTTGTCTAACGAGAATAAAACTGGTTACGAATTACAGTAGCTATATGAAAAAGAATGTGTCAGATACTTTGACAATGTTATCGCATAGCAACACTACTGAAAAAGAGTTGCTGTGAAATAGCGCCCTCCGGTGACACAAAATAAAGAATAACTTTGACCCCTGCTCAGCCTTTTTTACAGTAAAAAAAATTTCAAGAAGGTCTAAGCACTTTTTTTTACAGAGTAAGTCAAATAACACCAACGAATGCTCAGGAAAATTAATGTAAACTTCAAATGTCCTATACAAAGCAAACTTGATCTGCATTGTATTCGCGGAATACCGTTTGCGTGTATAATTTTGTGTCTCGTGTTGCTGGCCCGATTTCTATGCAGTGTTTGCCAGGTCGACATCGCGACTGGTTAAACAGCGGGGCTAACGCTGGTCGTTTAGAGCTGGACACTTAAAAGTTGCCCCAGAGACAAACTTGAAGGGTTCTGCACTTTTTTCATGAACTCGTTTACTAAAGCTCAAACTTGGAAACTGCTCCGACAAATCTGTTTCTTTAGCTTGCCCTAACGGGCGTGGGCCCCAAACATTACACTTGTCATTAGTAAATTAATATTAACTCAGAATTGTCAAAGTGAACAAAGAAAACTGCAGGAGCGATATTTGAACCCGCGACCTCAGGAAGGTTTAAATCCTGCTCCTGCCAATTTTCTTTGTTCACTTTATTCTTGTAAAAAAAGGAAGTCAGTTTCTCTTGTAGTTTGTTTGACGTTAAAATTAAAAGTTGCTTAGCAAAAACGGGCAGTCAGCCAAAGCCAACATTGGCTTTGTTTATTTAAAATTAATTCATTTACTTTGCTCTGCACATAGATTGATTAAACACATGCCTATGTTCTGCTGAGCAAAACGTTGAAAATGTCAGACTGCAAATGCCAAATTCTAATTTAGTTCATTATTCGTATTCGGGGTGCTCACGGCCATGTTCTGCTTTTCTGTAACTATCACTCTCTAAATCCTAAAGAGTGAAATTAGGAACTAGATGATTTAGAGTGAAAATCACTCTGTTTTTTTTTTTTTTAAATGAATACTCTAAAAAAGGAACCAATTCAGTCGCCACTCGAGTGAAAATTCGATCTTTTCGATTGAATGAATTTCACTCTTAAAACGTCTGGTCCCTAGTTTCAGACTGTGGGAGTAAATTTTCACTTGAATAGAGTGAATGTTCACTCTTTGGAAATAAGAGAACATGAGATCGACGGCAACGTGTGTCTTTATCTCAATTTGTAATGGAGAAAGTCGTGGATAGGCCCTATTTTAGAAAATGTAAAAGATATAAATATAGCCTAGCGCAGTTTTCCTTAAAATTGTTTGACAGAAGTAAAACAATGTTTGCGGCACCCCACAAGGTGTTAGCAGTTTTGTGTACTATCATTATTTGCTACACCTAACGACCAAAGATACACGATTTACGAAGACACCAGTAAGTAGACTACTTTTAAGAATATTAAAGGATCAAATTTATTTATATAGGCCTATTAATGCTTTTTATCCATCCAATCAAATTGACTCTGAAACACATGGCTGAGCAATTGTCTCATCTCACATTATATGGTGCTTAGGCCTAACCACGCATGAACATACGCTGAATTGTATATAGTTATATCAAGTAAAATCAATGAGGTACACACCGGGCTGAAATTTTCTGAAGGTAAATGTCTGATCCTTAAATTTTTCGAGTACAATGTATGTATAATAGAGTTTGTATCATGTGTATGAGCCTTTTGGACGATTCTCATCACATCCACAAGGATAAATTTGGGGCATACACAAAATTTAGACTTGTTTCGACACTAGTATCGATACTGCAACCCAAAATCCATTAAAAGTGTGATGTTCTGGGTGGGAAATAATGAGTACTGGTTTCAATAAAAAAAAATCGACTGACAAGTGGTATCGGCACAAAAGTGGTCCTACATGATGTGCAGGCGTGACTCGTGCAGCGTGTCTGGTCCTCGAGTACCCAGCATTATATTAGGTACTCGGCAGTTATCGCAATTTTACTAACTTTTTATCAATGCACTATCGGAAAGAGGTCCCGTACAGTATACTAGGCAACATGAGAATGTTACGCTAAGCGCTACACGACTCTTATCGCATGTTTAGTGATAAAAATGATGTGGACACGGTTCCCCCTTATGTCTGCACGGCAACTGTCGAACGAATCGACGATTTTGATAGAGCAGGGTTCAGGCACCATTTCATGAAAACAAAATTCCCGGATTTGTCCCCGAGTTTTCAAAATTCCAGGATAATTATTTTGACCTATATCTAGTTTGACACGTCTTCAATGTTGTTGAAAGAGAGATAAAGAGGGATTTCCACACTAAGAAGCCACTATAGCCAATCATCCAGTGAATACGATGTTTGGCCATGAGACAAAATATAACAGACTGACCACTTTCTCTTTTGGGCAAATTAAATGTTATGACTTTCCCTGATTTGAGAAATTTTTCTCAAATTCCCTGACTTTTCCCTGACTGGAAAAAGTGAAACTCATTTTCAAGGTTTTCCCTGATTTGCAGGACGCGGTGGGAACCCTATAGAGCAATTTTAAAAGTGAAGACAGGAAATAGTGCGTTCAAGTTCGCCTTAACATTCAAGGAGATTTTGTGAGAAGACTGGGGCAGGTGTGGGGGTACGAGTGCTGCAGGTTCATCAAGCTGCAAGTTCAACTATCTTCTAAATGACAAAACATTTCAACAAGTAAGGTTTAAACGTAGTGTACACGATTGGTAATCCTCCAATTGTTTTCAACTGAATTATTACGAAATACCTTACTAGACTGTAAGCTAATAGTAGTCTCAATCATCCTGTGAAATTATGGCACCAGGTGTGCTGTCGACGTCAAGAAAAGTGGAAATTTATTTCGTTTTCCAACGATTTCCGGCCGGCAATCGTTGTAAAACTGCCTTGTAGCCTTTAGTCAAGGCGCGCGTGGCTTCCCAACGATCGATCGAGTGGCGCGCCCCGGACATGCTGGCATTATCGGGGCGCGTTACGCGTCCAGGTAGCCACGCGCGCCTTGACTAAAGCCTATCATCCGCCTGACGGTTGAAAACGAACGCCGTTTTTCTCTCGTTTTTTTCGCCATCCAACAACGCAAAACTTTCAACAGGTCAGTGGAAGGATATTTCCTATAAAATACTAACCCCCAAATCCACCCATTTCTGAAAATTGCAACAATGACCAATCACTTTATGTACACTACCTTTAAGATGTAATGTTTAAGTTTTTTCTACACAAATATGCATGGGTTGGTAGTTCTATACGCATGTGTGGAAAACTTGTTACTGTACCTCTAACTTTATGCCAAATATTTAGGACTCAAGAACTATACCTAATGCATATAACAAAACACTATCGTCTTGTAGAAATCTTTACTCAAAACTCCAAATCTTTAAATCGGCATTTTGGATTTAAAACTCGTAACCATGCAGCCTATACATCACGAAACATAACAACTGGAGGACGAATGATTCTCGCACCTGGCCCTTTTTAATATATTTCTCTTATTGATTGTTTAGAAGGTGCTAAACGTACGGTACCTGATATTAAATTCTTTTGACATTTTAGAACACTTTTTGACATTTTCGAAAACATTAAAATATTTAGGGCATTCCGCAAAAAGAACAAAATATTAAGAAGAATTGGGCACTATTAATGGGAAGAAATAAATCAGATTTTATTTCATTTTATTACTTTGGGGGGGGGGGGGGGGGGGGGGGGGGGGGGGGTGGTAGTCAGCCCACCCCACACAGAGAGCCGTCCAGACTGGCATTTAAGAGCCATGTGTTGCTTCTAATCCCTCATGAAAGTTGTTTGGAGTAAAAGCCTTCTGGCGAGTCGCACAGTTTAGTTTGGCGAGCCAAAACAAACGCCTTTAAGTAATAAACTTCCTGCAAGTCCAACGCACATCATGACCAAACTCATTTTACGCATGGCTAAGCCCAATAAAAACTCCCCCTGGTCCAATATCAAGGCAACAAATTACCAGAAAATTTACAGAGATTGGTAACCCAATGATTCAGCATGTTCGAGGCAAACCCAATGACTATGATTTAAGGGTTGCACGATCTTTTCTTTCTCCTTAGGCCTATACTCAAACGTTAGCGTAGGCCCAACTTTTTTCATTTATTAATATTGCAAACTCCGTTTTATTTTAATGTGAGCAGTAACGAATTAGTTTGTTTCGTACTTCCGAGGTGAAAATAAGGTTCATTTTATATCTGAAGTTTTCGACAAAACTTTAAAAAGCGCATTTAGAAACTATAGGCCTAGGCCTATTTGCCGACCATCGTTTTTGTTGTTAAGTTAGAGTCATATGTTTTTAATTCGACTGAATTGTTAAAGATCATAAGGTACCGTAGATCTCAAGTAGGCCTTTATTCAAGGCATCACCACGCATTAAAACACTGCAATACCGGTGGCATTGACTTGACACCACATTTTTGACATAGGCCTATAACGTGATTTTCAATAAAACACTTTGATGGGTAATACTCTTGCAATGCCCAAGTTTCGTCCAAATAAAATATATAAAATATCTAATTTCTTGCGTCTCAAACTGAAAAAAATAAATAGCGCGGCATTTCGAAACCTCCGGTCACCTTTAACCTTGATCATGTGTGGTCCCGTGCTAGGAATCCAGACGATCCCCCAAACGACGACCGGGAACAAGGTTGAATGACAGCGTCAATCACGCGGCGCAGTCTCAGACCAGGGCAAGACGGCGCATAGCGCACACTAATTCAGACAGGTGCCTTTCACCAAGTGAATTTGGAGGAATTGAATTATTGCCAGCAAATCAATAATTAGCTTTAAAGTTATTATTTTGCATGAATTGATTGAGAGTCCAACACGCATAGTGACTGAGTGTTGATTTACATTGCATTTAGGCTGGACTCAAAATACCACTGACAGCTGCGACGTTGAGTATTTATATCTTTATAACACTAATTGTATTATTATTTCTGTTTTTAAATAGAGGAAAAGTGTTTGGAACACGGTGTCACATGAATATCCGACTCCCATGAAAATCGGACTTCTTTTCCCTATTATTGGTTAAACCCTCTTACGTGACCGGCCACTCTCTCAATTATCGATTCGATATCATCTATCAATTAGGCATGTGCATTACTACCGTATTTCATAGTGACTAAAATTCTAGCTGCACCGGTCCAAATAAAATCTGAACCTCAAAATACGGCAGGCTTAATCGAAAATGCTGTCCTTGACTCCATCTGGTGGTGGTATCACATCCAACACTTGAAAGTTCGAGACGACAGCTAAGTTACAGACTACGTACTACGTATGCCTAATTTGAATATTGTCACATGACCATCTTTGTGAGAAAGATATTGGTCATCGTTGTCCACACTGCGACTATATCAATCAACATGGGCGTCGCAGGGGGTGGGGGTGTGGGGGGGGGGGACCTCTCCCCCGGAAATTCGAAGAATAAATGAGAAATAAAATTTAAAAAAAAATACATAAATAAAAAAGAAGACGAGGTGCGAAGTCAATGTACTTAATTGAATGCATATTTAACACTCGAAACCCGCTGAAAGGGGTAAAAACATGCGGCTATATACAATAGGCCTAGGTATCGCGGTCTTGAACAAAGCGTCGAGTGATGTCCAGCACACCCCCCCCCCCCCCCCCCCCCCCCACTTTCGATTTTTCCAAGACCGGTGATTTCTTCCTTTGCTGCTTTCTGGTGAGTGCTTTTCCCCCATCTAGAAAAATCCTGGCGACGCCCATGTAAATCAAGTCTAAAATTCGAGCTGGTTGGATTGAGAGGGTCCACGGTAAAATCCTGCAACTTAATAATTATGGACCCTCCATCTATACTTGAACCTATCTGTGAAGACTATTATGATCGACTTTACCCATTAATGAGGACCTTCCTAAGAAATAATTGATTAACTCTGTTTATCTTTATGAGTGCATTAGAATTAAGTTTTACGGCCCGGAATGACGCAGAAAGTCTGCAGCCTCTGATACGTCCCGTAGTATACAACGGCGTTTGCTTTGGCTGTCATTTTCAGAAATGAATGGATTTGGGGGTTAATACCCGGTAGAATGCCTACCCCATTTTATAGCAAATACGGCAACATTAACCCGTGTAAAGCTTTGCGTTATAGATGCAGGTAAACAAAAGAGAAAAATGCTGTTCTTGTAATCTAGTTCCCTGACACTACTTCAGACAAAACTGAGGAGGGAATTATCGATCAGGTCGGGGAGATAGACTAGCTGGCTTGCACCCGTTTACGGATGTGTAACCTTGTGCCAAACAAAATGTTGTATAACTATAAAGTTGGTAAATTGCGGGTTGTAATGGTCTTGGTGACCACCCCTTCTGCATCCTCTTCCTGGACAATGAGGGCGCTCTTCATGTCTTACAGTACCTCCTCAGCCACCTACTCCAGAACACTGGTGGCACTGTTAATAGCTTGGATAAGTACAGGGATTGTTCTTTAGCACATGTGAAGGTAGCCATTTTGTCCTCACTCTCATCGTGAATTTCTTAGAAATATTCGCAGTAAATCTTCTATCCAGCAGACGGCATTGAGTCCATAGACCGAGTATTCATTGTCACCCACCCTAGAACCACAGTCATGTAAGTTAAGCTCCTTCTTGTAATTGTTTTCGGATTTTTTGTGACCTCCAAGAGTTGAGTATGAAGAAAGTTTAAGACATGATTTTAGCTATAGTTATAGCCATAACTTGAAGATATTAGAATAGTTCTATAATGTATGCTACTGACCAATTAGACGATTTTACAAGCAGGAGAGCTAGAAATGTGCAGAACATTGCCTCGTGTTTACAATGTACACGTATTATTGAATGCCATTCAGAAAGTCAATGGAAGGGCACACAGAGAGCTAGATCACATTCAGTAAAAGATGAATACGTGAAGTACTACATTACACGTTCCACGAGTATTACATGTACATGTACTTTCCAGTAATTTTTATGGTCCATTTTATCACTCGAGGTTGGGAAAGTTTCCTAGAGTTTGTTTGTAATTTTGGCCGTACTTTGATAATGAGTAATTAGTGCATTTAATTTTTGTGCACTGAACTTCATCCACATACACTGTGGAGCGATCCTCTTATTCAAGGATTTACATTAGAAAAGGCTTTATTTGTCGAGAGTAAGCACCCCTTTGAACAGTATTTACCGCTTCTTTTGTTTTATAGAATGTTTTAGGTAATTTAGCCTTTGTTAGACATTAGAACTTAAGTTCTTCTTTGTATTCTTTTTCTTACAGTTCACCGTGTGGATTAAAGGATTCATGGGATCCATTGCTCTGACCCTTGGCCGTGTTTCCCCTTTTTTCCCGTGGTTGACACTAACTGGTGAAACATAGTTAACGCCCCCCACAAGCTACACTTTGCAGAAACCAGTACAGGGTAGTGTTTGAAAAAGTCAGTTTTTACCCAAATTGTCGGCCGACCATCGCTGGAAGTTGATACAAAAGTTCTACTTTTCTTGAGACTGACAGCACACCAGGTGCCATCATTTCACAGGATGCTTGAGACTATTACTTTTTTTTACTTACAGAGGTATTACGTTTATGAGATCGCTTCAGTGTCGTTTATGATTAAGATTTGTTAATTAATTTATCAATATTGATGAAGTCCAGTTACGTTTGGTTGTCCAGTCAACCAGTTTATGCTGGAAACTTGGTGGCAAGAAGTTTTCACTTGATTTTCTAGCAAATGATGTGTTGACAACTACTGGCCCTGAACGAACCAGACCAGACACGGTTGTACTTCACTGCCAACCGCTTATAAACAACAGCCTGTGCATGTCCACGCAACTCGCAAAACCAATTTGACAGGGTGACAGTTTCGTTGCTCAAGTGTCATCATCAGCCGATCCCCGCGACCCACTCGGCCCGTGAAGGCCTCCGTTTGTCGGCCGTCCTCTCGACGGGCGCCGCGCTGCGGTCGACCGGCGGTGCCGGGCCGCCACGCCACGCTGAAAAGCACCGTCAGCTGAAGTGACGTGAGGATCAATCACAACCGAATCACGGCCAGGGCCGGGCCCTGCAGTTAGGTCGTAAATTAAATCGCTCTGGCTACTTAATTGTAGGGAATTTTGTTCTTGGTGTAAGGAGAGCAAACCACGCGTGTCAAATCATCTTCCAATTACAAGAATTAGTCCTTGATTGCTAATGGTGTGTAAAGAGGGGAGGGTCTCTTGCGGTAACCACTGCACATCGAGTGAAGTGCATAGGAAGGTCAGCCGGTGCCTATATATGGGGGAGGGGTATCTGGCTTGTTTATGTAACCCTAGGGAGATGAGCTAATACCCCGGTGCTCCACCAGATAACCCCGGGGCATTTCGAGGGGTGCTTTACCCAAGAATGTCCCGGCCTGTTTACCTTTCAACGCGTGGTTGCATTTCTTAACAGGGGGTGCTAATTTCCCGTCGGTGCAAAAACTGTAACTTTAAACGCTTTTAATAAACTTTGTTTCCATTGCTACGGTATAACACTTGAGCTTTTTTCCCTTTTTCCCCCTTGTAACTTTCTTACATTGTACTTCCACTCACACCCAGTCTGACAGTTGTCAGTTAAGAGTTTCAGGGGTCCATCCAACTCTTAATTAGGTGTGACTCGAGCACGATGTAAGATAGCCGAGAATTTGATTAACCTTATCTTAACGAGGGAGAACGATAACACCCCCAAAGCCAATTACCTCAGCCAGGGTTGATTATTAGTGGGTGTCGTCGCGGCGCTAGACGGATCACGGGCCTTCGTCCGTGGACAGTCTGCCCACTGTGTGGGGAATGGGATCCACTAATAATTTCAGAAATTGAGCGTTTCAATGGTACATGCAAAATACCAGACTGTGAGTTTTGTGAATGTGTTAAAACAGTGGCCAAAGCCTTGACACACAACTTCTAAAACCAACCTGGAACAG
The DNA here is from genome assembly GCA_037893225.1 of Hippasteria phrygiana. Lineage (NCBI taxonomy): Eukaryota > Metazoa > Echinodermata > Asteroidea > Valvatida > Goniasteridae > Hippasteria > Hippasteria phrygiana. The sequence continues at coordinate 2,159,908 of JAZGUH010000564.1, read as the reverse complement.
AATACTTGGACGGCACAGAAAACATTTTTGACATTGTATTGGCATTCCCCATGTCCCGGAAAATAGCATGAAATTTGTAATTCAAAGTCAGTACAAGAAACCCATTATAACTCAAATTTTACGTCTCACATCTACACAAAATGTGACGTGATACAGGCCTTAGCTTGATTTACACTATATGTAATATATAAAACGTTTTGTGCATAGCAAATTTACGTGCTAGCCAGCTCAAGGACAATCCAGTTCCGCCTTATTAAAAACAAGCACTTGAGGTTCAATGTTTGAAACAAAGCATATTCAAGATTATCGGTAAGTTTCAATCACCGTGCAAAGAGGCCCTCTGTCGACCATAAGCAGAGTCAGGTACCGGTCGCAATAGCAGGCTAGAACTCACAAAGTCCCATGCCGTTGGCTGGGCACCAGCCTTATTCAGAACACTGTCGTCAGCAACGTTGGAAGTTCAAAAGTCTATAATCGATAACAAATTTATACGTAAACAAGCAACAAGTCACTGACTGATATACACCGCGTAAAGGCAGTAATACAGCCGTGACCTCAAATCCCGGAAAATGAAAGTTTAGACTTGTTTGGGCCGTCCCATCTGGTTGTGTTAGCTGAAGTTTTGAGCAAACACGATTTCAAACGCAGGCAACGGTAAGCCCTTTAAATTTGGCCAAAATATATTCCGCGAGTATGCGAGCTGCAAGCAGCTAGCTCAGAAAGCAATTAGACGAAATTTAATTGAAAACCATCTGAGGCACCGCTAGCAGTGAAGCCACAGGTAATTAATATGATATGGCTGAAAAATAAACATCAGTTCCTTTCCAATTACATTGTATAGCTGGAACAGCTGATGAGATGGTGCACTGCCATGATCAGGTATATATTTGTGTACAATTTGGTTTTGAAACAACGACGAATAATACATAGGCATAGTGCTAAAGATTTGGATTATCTTCGTAAGAGGATGTTGATTGCTGATAGAAGTCTGCATCATTTTGTAGTTTAATGTACCGGTAGGCCTAGATTGCGTGCCGGTATCGTAAAATAAAACAGCCCATTATTTCTGGCATGAAATAACAACAACAAAAGAAGTGACTTTTGAGAGCTTTTGAGTCCCCCCTGGCCCGCTGGTGCCATTTGTCTAAAAGACGTCGTTGTGGGCAGTAAACAAACCTGACGTCATAACACGAACTTCCGTTTGTCTCTTCCTTGCTCTATGCTTATACCCAGCAAGATATGGGACCAAGGGGTAGGGGCCTACCCTCCTCTTGACCCTATACCTTTATACACACACACCCCAGATTATTGTTACCTAGCACACCCCCCTGGATATCTGAAAGGAATTCCTGAGATTCCGGGAACACAATTACCAACACAAAAGATGGGGGGGGGGGGGGGGTCCCTCTGTCCCATATCTTGCTTCAAATGTTGTGTCTGGCACTGTATAGGCACAAAAGGGGAGTTCGTGTTATGACGTCAGATTTGTTTGCTGCCCGCAGCGACGACTTTTAGACAACTGGCACCAGCGGGCTATGCTACGCTATAGGGGACTTGATAAAACTAGCTCTCAAAAGTCACTTTTTGTTATTTCATGGCAGAAATAATTTGCTGTTTTTTTTTACAATGCGCAATCTACATAAAACTACAAAATGACGCAGACTTCTCTCAGCGATCAACATCCTCTTTAAAGGTATGATACAGTTTTTGTTATACTGATCAACAATGAAAACGCCACATCACTCCACATCGCGCAGTAATATAAGGTACGGTCACGCGCGCGTCAATTTTCATATAAATATTTTTAGCACTACTCGCTCAATCATTGGAAATTTAAAATTTTCGAGTTGTTTCGGGATATTTGCTGAATTATACAAAAAGGTTAGAATGGAAATAAATAGGTGCTGGGCCGGTTTTAAACCAGTACGTTTAAAACCGCCTTTGGGCCAGGGGCCAATTTCATACAGCTGTTCAGCACAAAAATTCGCTTAGCATGAAAATGTCTTGCTTAGTAAAAAACAGGTTACCAGCCAAAAGTCCATGTAATTTTCATGCTAAACAAACAACAGCTGAATGCCAGTCAAAAGCAATATTCCACAAATCTGGTTGGAAATCTGGTTGGTAATCCACGGTTATTATCAAGGAAGCACTTGCATGCTAAGCAAATTTGTGTGCTTAACAGCTTTATGAAATTGGCCCCTGGAAGCTAATAATAAAGTGCATTGCCATTTTGGGAGTCAAATTTGCATGACGCGTATGCATCGGCCGCCCCGTATTTCGAACAAATTTCGAGCAGCATATAGGCCTGAAAGGCGTGTTTAGAACATGTTTACACTGCGTAGGGCCTACCGTACATATCCGCACGACGGCGTAAATACGCAGTCGTGTCATTTGAATGCCATTTGACTCCCAAAATGGCTGTATGCACAAGCTCTATAGACTCCAAACATTCGGTTTAACCTGAAAACCAAGTATAACCTGGCTACAGCTCCAAGACAATGTAGAAACGTTTGCGATGTTTGTGTACATACAAAGCCGTGGAGAGACTGATATTTTTGATGACACCATATAGCTCACGAGCATGGTAAATTTGTGAAATAATAATAATAATAATAATAATAAGAAGAAGAAATTGAATAAATTAGTAAAATTACTCCCTAGAATTGCGACAAAGGAGGCGGAAATTCATAGTAACATGGACAAAACTGCCCAATTCATGTTTTCAAGTTACCAAAAATCGCATTGCTTGGTCCCTTTAAAGAAAAAAAGTAACACATTGTGGGAACATAGATAAAAGATGGTGGCCAATGAATGACGTGACCAGGGTTCAATTTGCAGGTGCGTACAATAGACTAATTACAAAGAAATGAGGTTACACCTTTTTTGTGTTTGCCAAGTGAGGGCAGGCGAAATTGTGGCAAGACGTACCGGTACCGGTAGTATACGGCTTCTCCGACGAAATGTACATTGTAGGAAGATGCTTATTCTGAGGATTATTTTTACTTCGTATTAGGGAACTAAGGAAGTTCGTGTTCGAGTTTGAAAAAATGTAGTCTCCCAACTTGTATGTACTGCCATGTACGGTATGCTGTGATACCACAGCGCGTGTTCTGTCCCCACCTAATACTGGCTGCACGAATGCAACGATAAACACAATGTGTGACGTCATTGCGTCGTGGTCTACTATGTTTCACTTGTAACACGGACTAAATCATATTGTTCAGTGGCCGTAAGTTACGCCGGAGGGCCTTATGGTTATAGAGAATGCATCTATCAATTTGTATTGGTTTGTTTAACACTCATCGAAGATAATTTAAACAATGCCGATATTTCCGACGGAGTCAGAAACCACACGACGTGCATCACTGATAAACAACACATTTTCTGGGGAAAACAAAAAGGGAGACCTATCTCTATAGGCCTATGTGCATACCGACAACTATGCAACGATGCACAAAACAGTTTAACACACTACACACTGGATATCGAAAACTGACAAGCGTCCTACAATTCCCGGAGAGACATTATGATAATGAAATTGGTTTTAGGGCATGTCAGCTGTTGGGTAAAGTGGACTTATTCTAGCAACACTGCGATCGTTGATAACCATTGGCTTGATTGAACTTTTCCTACCAACAGTGACAAACCTGCTTGCCTAATATTTATAAGTTTTATTTTTGGAAATTTAAACACATGTGTGGTAATTCTTACACTGAGTACCGGTATTGAGTAACACGTCTGCACGGTATGAAGCTAGTGGCCTTTATCAGAACAAGTTCCCTAACGAAACGCTTTTTTTCTCGTTTATCTCTGTTTGGCTCATCTCGTCGTCAAATTCCCTGATAGGCCCTATGCTTCTTAAGAAGTCACGGTCCTAAAAGCGAGACTTTCGTGAAATCTTCGGTTATAACACCGCACCGTTTTACGGACAGATTGGAAGTGTGCAGTAAATTGCCCTACATTGTGGGACAGTTTGCGCTAACGTATAGACATCTTGCATACATAATTTAACGCATTTTGTCCCACAATGCAGCGTACCATAGCTGCACCTTCACTTCCGGTCTGGCGGGGTGTCTGTAAAGGTATATTGACGGCCTTACCTGTGGATTGTTGAAGATTGTTTTTGAACACTCTTGCCCGTTTGCAACGGCAAATTAGTGTCGCTTCATCTTGTCATTACATCAGTGAAGTGTTGACATTTTAGATGTATCTGTCACATGTCTCTATTCTCAGCAACAAGTTAGCTTTTTCTTAAGACGCAACAAAGGCCTTTTTGTTATGGGTTGGAATCGCATTAAACGCCTAAAGGATTTTTGGATGGGGCAACAAAAGTGGTCGATGTCCAACGTTATTTAGTCGCTCGAGCATTGATCCTGTACTTCACGTACATCCCCCGTTACACCACCGAGAAACGGGGTTTAATGAGTTAATTTACATGCATGTACCGGTACCTTATGTGCCAATCAAGTCACAGAAGAGCTGCCGAGAAAACCAATATCGTTTTCCGCATAGCCGGGGTCTGCGCGGATGAATAATTTTATTCCAATTGCAAACTCGCCCTTTTTTTCTCTCCCTCCCCTCGCTTATGTATACACGGCGTGTGTTTACTGCACGCCATTCAAAAACTCCGCCGGGCGAATTTGGCGGGAACACAGCCGGCACAATGCTGAAACGTGGAGCGGACACACGATCAATGCTCGGAAATAAATGAGCTAGGAATTGCTCGCAAATCAAAAGCGAAACGAGCAAGAATTTGTTTGTCTAGTGGCGGGGTCTCCGCTGCTCACAAAGGACCGCCTTCCTCACGAAAGGACCCCTACAATGGAGACGCGTGCGGTCCCGTGTCTTTCCCTTACGATCATGTGAGAATACCGCTTGGCAGGAATCGATTTTGCAACGGGTTTCGTTTTGTTTATAAGACAAAAAAATATGGAAGGAGAGGTGGAAGATATTAACAATTGATATTTTCGTGTTCTGTAATTTGTTGCAGCCAGTCCGACTTCGTATCGATTTTGTTGGAGTCAATCCTCACTCAAAATTTGTTATTGCAAAATGAATTAGAAGCTACCTTCTACCTGAACTTGTCGGATGTTGTTCTGTATCAATTCATCAGACAGCCCACATGTTGCAAAGGTACAGTACTGTATCACTTGACCAGAAGGCAGCCTAAACAATATTTCTGTTCCTTTAAAATGACATTAAATAATGACTTCGTAAATTCAAGCTTAACCAATTTGTCAACAAAAAAGTGCACGTGGGTTTCCGGTCACGTGGTCTTTTCCAATATGGTGCCCACGGTGCTATTAGGCCTATTATGGACGTCCAGAAAATCAGTGTGAAGATGGCATTTGCACAGGGATGATGTAAAAATTAGAAGACAGCTTTTGCCCTTTCCTGACGTAGTGTTATCAACCACTGTGCTCAGTGCTTTCTCAGGCGGGATTCGAACCCACGGCCTCCTGCTTAGGAGTACGGACGTCTTGAGTTCTACTCGACCACCGAGTTTGCCGATCGTCTGGCAGATTCAAATCCAATATAGGCCTACCGCGTAATCACCGAGAAGATGGAATTTTTTGAGCTGTAGTCGGTATTAGATCCGGGGAAACATCATAACAAAATCCACTGACCGAACCTTTTACCGATTTCTGATTTGTAGTAGCAAACAGTTTTATATTCTATATTCACCTAGCTCTCTTTGGTTTACTCACCAGTCGCGATACAACTGTCCTTTGAATAATGAGTAGCCATCTTTTTTAGCACCAAAAGGAAATGACGTAGATCACTACCGGTATATACCGGTAAGAATCACGTATGGATAGTATTTGGATACCCGCTTATTTCAAGTTTGAACAGAATACACCTTATTTCAAGTTTGAAACCAAATCGGGCGTTTTTGGCTACAGCTTTGTATTTTGCCGTTGGCACAACTCTGTAGCCCCCCCCCCCCCAAAAAAAAAATTTAAAATGTGACCCAACCCAACAAAATGAGTCACAGGTCGCCAGAGCTATTTTTGACTTACAGCCCCTTAACATGACTTAGGCTATATAGTGGAAATCAATGGGAACTGTCAAGGTTTTCACCCACATACCGTAATGTCCATATTCATCAGGATGTCAAACCATATAAAAGTATGCTCTTTCCAATGCAAGCAAAAACAAACAAACAAACAAAAAGTAAAAAAATGACCGGAAGACCATGGAGGAAGGATCCTCCATGGGAAGACTAACTTCGTAGGATCCGGTCACAAATGATGTTACGCGCATATAGGCCGGATCAGAGTAAGAGAGTAAACTTTACTTTCATGTTGCGCCGGCACCAGAAAAAGATAACAATGCACAAATCAGAGCGCTATTTAGGCCTACGACACTGCATTCCCGATTTCTTTTTACCGTACATACATTTTGCTTGCGCAGCCGCAAACTAAATCAGACACGGAATGACGTCACGTTAAAATGCAATGGTAATGATTATCAAAGAGAATTGGAGAAGACAGGTCTTGGCACGGGAAAAACAGTTTAAAACTTTAAAATCAACGTCCACAATCTACAATAAAATCGATTAATACGAATTAAACTCCGTCCCCGGGGCTAAAGCTAACATGGACTTTATAACCCCCCGACCCTACGCGGTCTTAGCCGAGTTAATCGTTCTTTTTTTGACGCAGTCAACAACAATAAATTGCTAATTTATTTGGCCTCCGACCCCAAGCTTAGCTGTTGAGATTTGAATGCAAGCGATCTCGGTCACGTCTATGCGGGTATACATCAGCTTATTTGTCGATTTTGTTAACAGGACTGACGCTATAGAGCTTAAACTAACACTCCAAGGATGGTGTGGTTTTGCCGTCGGCAAACAGTAAGTCCACAAGGATGGTCATTTAAGGAACAATTAACCTTTTCTCTAATTTTCTTTGGTGGTATAAGTTTCGCAATGGGCCCCCAAAAGTTTGCAAAACGGCCCAGCCCACTGAACACATGCACTTGCCGACCCTGGGAAGCTCGGTGGTCGAGTGGGTAAGACGTCTGCAATAGTAAGCAGGAAGTCGTGGGTCCGAATCGTGCCCGAGTAAGCCTGTGAATTTGTTCACACAGGCTCTCGAAAGCACTGAGTATACAGTGCTTCATATATTGCGCATGCGTCGGGACAGGGCAAAAGAGAAAACATCTCTGTTCTAATTTACATGCAGTTACCATTGAGATGTAAGCTTAGCACCAAATAATTTCTGCTGAGCAAAAATGAGCAGAGAACCAGTCACAAACAGTGCAAATCAGGTACAATTTTGGCTGGTAACCCGTTTCTTTTGAGCAAACTTTTGTTATGCTCAGCAAATTTCCCTAGCAGATGTATTAAATTGACCCCTGATTACACAAGGCCTTGGTCGATTTTAAACATGTACTAAAAAACAATTTCCGAGCACCCTCAACAGTATTTCTAAGCTGAAATGTTTCACGCACAGTCCCATGCGATATTACTTATTGTTCTTAGCTGTTATTCAAACAGTTTTGCCATTGAAATGTTCTTCACTGAAAGCCGTAATTAGAAAACTATACTGCATGGTAGGCCTGTGTCAGTATGTTTTTAATTTACTTTTTCTTTTTAGCTTCAAGACTTTTTGCCAAAAGCTATAAATTCGTGTGGAAAAAAATAGAAAAGATGCTCAAAGAATTACAAATGCCTTCAATAATGGTTATTATTATAATTGAGGCGATAAATTGTTCACTTTAATACGCATTGCATGTAGGCTCCTACGTGTATTTATAATCCCAACAGTGAGCTCATACAAGAATTATCAGACAGTCCATTCTATCTTTGAAATCAAAATTGGCCAATGAATGCAGTGATCTGTGTCACGTGCATAGCAATCACCTTATCGTAGAACATTTCACAACCACCAACTGGTTTAATCCTCAAAGAGCCGGAAGCGGAATCCGCCACTCTATTTTTTTCGCGATAGTGCTGGGTGTTTTTCCGGGCAACACCTTTCTGAATTTTTCAGCTATCGTCTGCGGCACATTTTGACACAACATTTATAAAAATAGAGGGTGCCGTTCTCGCGCAATGCAACGTTTTTTCCGACGGTGGGTGAAAATTGCCGCTTCAATGACCTTGTACGCAGAAACTTTGCATCTGCCGAACCATAGTGCGGCGTGTATAATGCGTTATAACTACAAAACAAAAACTTTGTCTAATTGGAGTAAAATTGTGCACAGGCAATTACCATATAGGTGTACTAATTTGCAGACTTAAATTCATAAAATCCGTTACTAGTGTTTGACTGGGATCTGGGGGGGGGGGGAGGGAAACATCCGCTGTATGTGAGTGGCCCGGAAAAAATATCGGCTCTTTATCGGCAAGTCTTCCGCTTTCGATCACAGATATTTGACCTTCGAATATCCCTCTCCCTTCTGCCCGAAGTTGATACATACACATATCTATAATGGTTGAACCAAGACGAGTGCACTTCAGTTGTGGAGGAATCTGAGAGCATCTAGCAAGCTCTGTTTCACTTAATATCTTGCCTATAGTGCACGTATTCCCCGTGATCTGTCGACTGCACTTTCTTTGTACTAAACTTCCTCTAGCCTAGGCCCATTATCTTCACGAAGATTGCATAAATTCTTCTAGGATTTCCAAGTTGATGAAGTCAAACAATTTCAAGTGGACAGGTATTTGTGTGCAACATAGTTTACTTCCTTTGTTTTTATGAAGCTTTGTCAGTTCAAGTGTCACAACGTTCTGAAGATAATGTTGCCAAGGAGACCGGAAAAGTTCGTCAAAACAATGGAATACATTACCTCGAATAAGACAATGCGTGCAGTGGGTGCGTGATCTTTGTCTGGCCATGGAACCACAGTGCAATATCACATACAACATGCTTGAGTATATTAAGCGCATTCGTCTGTTCTACATATATTTTCATGGTAGATGTTCCACCGGCTTGTCAAACTTAGTTTCTCCAGTTAGGGTGTTTGAGCGTGAAACTTGACTTTCCACATCTTTCCATCAATATACTCTAAACTCTAGATGTACCTAGTTGTAGTACAAAACGCTATGCCAATGGCTTTCCCTCGTTATGGATCTTTATGGAATTCTTTGCCTGGTGCATGTTTCCCTTCATCGTATTTCTATAATACTTCTTACATCTTTGATTCTTTTCTTTTTGTAGCTCCGTAGGCCTACCTAATACCTCCAAGCCAAATGTTTTTTACATAAATGTACCTCGAACATTTTAACAAGTTTCCCATTTGAAACAAACTTTTCTAAATGCAATGCTGCTCGCGAATAGAATTTGGTGATAATTTGCGATAAAGACAAAATGTTTTCACGTCAGCCCGGTCATGAGCACTACTGCCGGACTTGGTTGGGTGGGAGAATTTTCTACACAAATGGAGCTAATAGCGCAAGAATAAGCCGATTTTCTAGAAACCAAATCGGACAGGTTTGAGCAATTTGGACTGACATGTTGCACTTGTAATTCGGTCGATTCACAACTCAGTGCGCCGCCAGCGGCAACCCGGGAAAGGCCAATTTCCCACTTTCGGGGTCGACATCGCTTCGTATTTTAGATGGTGGTCAGTAGGCCTACAGCAGTATGGATTTCGCGCGAATGCGAGTGGATGAGTTTAAGCAATTTTTGACTAATCGGGGAATACTTCGTGCGGGAAAGAAGAGAGAGGAGTTGATAGAATTTAGCGGATAAGGGGTGTAAGAAGTACGTTCGATGCATTGGCGATACCCACTTCCGGTTTGCGATGTCGACTTTTTCCCATGATGCACTGCGTAATTTGGCCTCTCCCCGGCTTGCCGCTTGCGGTGCACCGAGTTGTGAATCGACCGAATTGTGTCAGCTTCGACAAAGCATGTGCGTATATATGGTGACGTGGGTGGGGGTTACCGGACAAGAATCTTCACTCGTTGCATGAGACCAACGCAAAAAATGGTTAAATTTGGCTGTGTTCTAAAGCGCACACAGGGCTTGTCACATCCAGGGGCGTCGTCCAAAACCATTTAAAAGAGACTTGCCGTATAGAGTTTGAACTCGGCAAACAAACCACAGGGGTTAATTTAGAAACAGGAGGTCACCTTGCCCAAGGTTTAGAGGATAATAAATGACTCTTGGGCCCATGGGAAAATATTGACTCAAATTGTTTGTCACACACAAAAATGGGGCATCGGTAAATAGTGCCCGCCAAAAAGGTTGAAAAGAAAAAAAAAGTGGTTACAATACAAGTGTCATTGTTCGCCCGACAGAAATGCACCTATGAGTTTGTTCAGAACCGCTCAGGTACACCGCGCGCTTAGCTATTATAGCCGCCAGCCTCACCACAGTATTTGCACGCCGCTCACGGACGGATAATAAAAGGGGTTTTAGGGGGAAGCCAAGAATACGGTAAACTAAGTGACAGATAAAATGGTCTTTTATGGCCGACTTTGTTCCCGGGAGGGTGCTAGGGGCCGTAATGCTTTGTATGCACGGTTATTAATCCGAATCTTTGGCTAGGGGATAACCATTTCCCTTGCAATGGTTGGGGGAGTTGGTGCGTAATCATCCGAAACATTGGTTAACGAGTGGCAGAAACAATTTAAGAAATAACTGGTGTCGCGTGAATATCAGGCTCCGTGAAAATTCGACTTGGTTATACTGCGCATGCTCAGTAGGCCCCGTACACCAAAACAATAACAAGCATAGGGTGGGCGAGGGTGAGGATTAGGGTGAGAAGTAGGGTTAGGGTTAGAGTACGGGTTCGAGGTAGGGTTAGGATGAGGTAATGTTACGCCAAAAATGATTATGCGTGCTCCTTATAAAAGCACAATTACGTTGCAATGCATCATGGGTAAAGAGCCGAATATTCACGGAAGTCGGATATTTGTATGACACCGGTGTAGCGTGAATTTTAGTCACCATGAAATACGGTATGATAGTGTTGTACGTGCCTAAGTGGTCGATGATATCGATAATTGGGAGAGTGGCCGGTCACGTGAGAGGGTTTATACAATAATAGGAAAAGGAGTCCATTTTTCATGGGAGTCGGATATGTATTCATATGACACCGGTAGCCAGTAATGAATTTTAAAAACGGGTGTGGGGTGTATGAGATCACCAACGGGGTACGGTACCAGTCGTGAAGCGGCGGCGCTTTCAGTTTGTCAAAAACAATTTGCAAAATGTCGCTAGGAGAAACTTGCCTCCCCCCCCCCCCCCCCCCCCCCCCCCCCCCCCCCACTCCCGCTGGATACGCACAACTTTAGCCTACCGTGATGAATGTAGATTACATTTTCCGGTAACATTTATAATTGAAAATGAAACAGAAAAAAAGACACATTAGGCCTATGTGGGTCGTGTTCGTTTACCTTTCACCTTTCGCTTTTGATGTGCTGGTTCATATTCCATATTTGCCATTCTTGTGTGGGGAATCTTTCTTCAATCAATGGGGATGTGGTTACATATATATGCCTTCCCCGTTGTTGTTCCTTAGTCAAACTTCCCAACACACATGTAAACCACCAAACCCATATGTTGACAATTTATACTCAAAGAATTTATTTAAGTCAGTAACTGTAAAACCAAATTAAAAGCCGCATGAAACTTTATAGGTAGAAGCGCCTCCACAGATTCAAGTATAAAAATAACGCATCAGAACATACGGATCTAGCTGGCAAAAAAAGTATAGACATGTTCTAGTGCTGCGACTAAAAAATCAAACCGGTGAAAGGGTGTTAAATCCGGGCCAAAAGTTCACGTTGACGAGAAACATGCGTTACGCTTACTACGCTTCCTAATATTGTTTCCACTTGCATTCGACCCACACAAATCTGGATTCTGCCTACAATTCGTCCCATAGTGCTATGTGTTCTTCCTAATACATCCGAACAAAATACTGAATATTTAATTAACCAAACCTATTTTTGCTCGTTCTTCAAACGAATGCCAATAAGAGCACCGTTCTATTCGATCGATTTTCGCGGCAAACAAAAAATCTGTTTCGTTTTCCTTTATTAGAGCCAACACAATTTTGTTAGTTTATCATTGGTGCGCATAATGTACGACATCCATGACTGTTTGCTGTCATAAGCATATCTCTAGTTATCAGTACAATGTAAACTTTTTTAACAGATTTATATACATGTACTTGTGTTTAGTGAGGCCTGCGAAAATACCTCAACGCTGTTTCATAGTAAAGAGAACGGCCAGGACACGGGCTGTGTGTTTGTCCAAATCTTGCTCTAAACTAAATGTTATGATAGGTTACGCCGATTGCCGATAGCGAACGCCAAACGCCAGATATGGGCGATATGGACTGTCTATGGAGAGTTTTGATGGGCGATTATCAGCGCTGAAGTGGTGCTGAGAAGAATGCATTATAATTATGTTCCTCATTTTGTGGTTGCAACATGAAAATACTACTAAATCTGTGTATAGGCTTATATTCCGTTGAGGGTATAAAACGATTATTTGACTGTGAACAACGCGGTGAAAAGCTACTGATGGCTTTGGAGGTTATCACAAATGGTGAATTGTGAAATGTGCGCTATAATTTTAAACGAAAGCCAAGAATGAAATTTAAGCAGTACATGTGACCTAGCATCACGAAATGGGCAGAAAGTAGCTAAAGTTGAGAATTGAGATTATTACAATACCGGTAAGCTTTAATTTGATATTTTGTGTGTTGATGTAACTCATCTCTGGGCCCTGCTATAGGTTTTTGAATTTGCTAGAGTCTTGACCTCTTGTTTTGAGAAAATGAAGCTCAAAGTTGGAGTATAATAACATGATTCAAAAGATCACTCCCTCAAAAAATTCGATATTGAATTCATTTTTTAAAACTTTGGGATATGACGGAATAGGTCCTTTCAAATGTAAAAGTTTTAAAATCCCCAAATCGACTTTTAAGTTTTCAGTAATTTGTTTTGTTTCTGCTTGAAACTCAGACTGAGTGAGAGCCAAAGTGCGACTTTACGCTAATTTCGAGCTGCCAGGTCACGTATTTAACATTATTTAGCAGTCATAAAAATGTTCTGATAATAATTACGCATGTTTTTCAAACGCACTTCCACAAGTCAGTATGGGCCTAACGTTTAAGCTTGGATCTATTTGTATATTTCACGAAGTGTTTCGATATGGTTTATACAGCTTTTCTTATTTTGTGGACACCACTTTGGAAACAAATCAGATAAGAAGAGAATATAACAAGGATGGACCCATGTTAAAAGTATAAAGGGGAAGAAACCCATTCGGTGCATTCTGGTGTCTTGTATTAAAAACGAAATAATGGAAAATTTGTGTTTGGAAGAACCACTTCTCTAAACATGGAAGTCATTATAATACCCACTCACTCAGTGCATTGCAAATACATGTAAATCTTGAGAAAAGCCAAAGAAGTATTTATGACATACTTAGGCCTACTTAAGCCGGTAATAAAAGACAAACTGCTGGACCACCAAACTTATTGGTAATTGTCTCATACGCCACAAGACGCACACAAAGAGAAGGGAATGACTGAGCAGTCATTGAACCCCCGACAAGACAACCTACCAATCTGGCCAGAGACCGTGTGGAAATAGGCCAGATCGTGCAGGGTCTGATGGTCAAATCCTTGAACAAAGGTATCCAAAGACATGTATGTATTCAAAGAGCAACAAAAGGTTCACACACCCACAAAAATGTCTTTGTCAACGGGATGAGCGACTTGAACAGCGACTACAAAGAACCATAAAGGTTGAAGACGGGGATTGTCTTGTTTGTTTCTTGCGAGTTTGTTTCTTAAATGTATAACGCAGCTGTGTTAATGATGAACAACAAAAGATTGATTTTCAATCTGAAAGCATACTGCTTTCAAAGATGATGCGAGTACAAATCCTCCTGAGAAATATTTCCGTCTAAAATGCTGTCATCTTCCAGAACATTGTATCTGAATATCTCCAAACCATGATGGCTTATTTCGATTTTAACAACTGAAATCAGCACTTTATAACGAACGTGCACAAACCAGTGTTTAAACATAACTATTTGTTATCATTTTCTTGTATTGAGCTCAAACGTTCACAGGTTTCTTATTTCATGTATATGTTGAATCATACAAAGTATGAACACTGCCTGCAACTGTTTTGTCAGCTATATCAGTGCTATATCATATCTATAAAGGACGTAAGCGTTAATGTCTTGCTAACCCAAACTTAACAAATTTGCTAACAGTAGACAGTCTTGAAGTAAGAGCATTTTACCGTATGCCGCAAAAGCGTGCCCAACTTGACAAATTTGCTAACAGTCAACAGTCTTAAAGTAAGAGCAAGTTTGCTTTTCAGTTTACACCAAGCCACCTGAGGGACAGGTGAAAAGACGTGGCGGCGAAGATCCTTTGAGAATCGGTTTAACTTCCAACAAGGTGCTAAGACGCTTAAGACCTAAAACCAACCATGGGATTGCATTGTGACTCCACTGTGGATTACAGGTTTGCTTGGTGTGGGCACAATTAAAGGGTTGGACGTCAAAAGAAACCGATTTGTAAGGAACACGGGATCACCGGGTGTGAATTGGTCTCTACAATCATTTATAGACTTAGCAATTAGCCACAATGAAACAGCGTCTAAAAAGCCAAAAGCCAAGACATGCTAAGTATATGGCTACAAAATGTGACTTGTATTTATCAGCGCGGAGCTTTTTGAAGTTTTTTTTATGGAGTGCCAAAACACAAATAAAGGAGCTAACAAGACAGGTTTTATGACGGCTTGTATTTTATCCACAAACTGAAACAAACCCTGCAAAGTTGAAAAAGTTTAGCCAAGATGTCATGATAAATATGGATCTGGATTCTGGAGAAGTCTTCTGAGAGAAGTTTTCATTTTCAGTTAGCCTAAATCATATTTGGATTGAACGCGTTCATTTTTAGCTGTAAATTTTAACCATTTTTGCTGAAAGGTATGATATAGGCCATCAGCGCAGCCTGGGGGGTTGGTCGGTATCAAATGAGGGCAGCTTTTTGGGTGTTATCACCTTTTTGTTTTTTCAATGGCCGCCAAAATGCTTCTTACCACATACAATTAATCAGAACAAGCATATTGGCGGCCATTTTGAGGAAACAAAATTAAGAAGTGATAACACCCAAAAAAGCTGCCACCGCTCACGCTGCAATGCTATCACACATTTTCCAACTCGGCCCCAAGTCAACTTGGTCCCAGGTCAACAGGGTCCGAAGTCAACTCGATGAGAAGTCAACTCGGTCCGAAGTCAACTCGGTCCGAAGTCAACTCGGTCCGAAGTCAACTCGGTCCGAAGTCAACTCGGTCCGAAGTCAACTCGGTCCGAAGTCAACTCAGTCTCTATGGGAAAATGTACGTAAATGTCTCCGGTCTCATTGCG
The DNA here is from genome assembly GCA_037893225.1 of Hippasteria phrygiana. Classification (NCBI taxonomy): domain Eukaryota; kingdom Metazoa; phylum Echinodermata; class Asteroidea; order Valvatida; family Goniasteridae; genus Hippasteria; species Hippasteria phrygiana. The sequence goes on along the minus strand of JAZGUH010000564.1, from coordinate 2,144,549 downwards.
TTATTTGGAAACCAGGATTGGTACTGGTATCATCTTCATAAACCGTAAGCGTTCAAATTGAAACTAATTTTTTTTTACAAATATATCTCATACCTTTGAAGATACAAGACCACAAAGTGGCCACTTTTCTGTGAAAATGAGAACTGTTAGCTGAAAATAAATTACCTTGCATTATATTCCCAATCTGGCCCAAAATAAGAAGTGCATGGGCAAAATATGAGCAACATTCCAATTGAAAGTGTATAATTCAAAACAACATTTAATTATTTGAAACAATCGTGCTAATGGTAAACTTTCAAATATATACATTGGGAATTCCAGTTTATATGAATTGGAAGGGATGTGCAAAAATCGGTCAGATAAGTCTTCTTTTTTTTTAACTGGCTCTTATGCAACTTACCTGGACTTGGTCGTCTTGTAATCATGTTTGGATGCAGTGCTACGGAGCTGTCGAAAGGAGCCGACCACGAGGCGATCTCCGGGCTGACGTAGTACGCACCCAGGCCATTATGGGCCGTGGAGCCATGCCGGGCCGTCAAGGGGCTACCCGTGGACGTGATCGGCGGGCTCGGGGGGAAGGCGAACCGCTGACCCACGGACGGGTGTGAGGTAGTCGTGGCGGTGTACCCAGCCTCGGACTGCTGGCTCCAGACGGCGGCAGCAGCCGGGTGGGTGTTCCCCTGCATGGCCTGCTGAGGCGACCCGGCCGGAACAGCGGCCTGCAGGTACTGCGAGTGGGCGTGCTGCATGGAGAGAACGGCCGGGCGAGTCGTGGGCACGTAAACGGGGCTGCCGGCTGAGTGCAGGAAGGAATTGTCGTACGAGTGTTGGATCCCCCCAGCAGTCACGCTGGGGAGGTTGGTCATGGGCGACTGGTACATCATGGAGGGGCTGTAGTGGTGTGGATCGTGGGGGTGTTGGTGGTGGTGGTGGTGGAGGCTCTGTGGGGGCGGCTCGGGGATGTCACCTTCACTCGGGAGGACTTGGTGGTGGGGTTGGCGAGAGTTCGGCGAGGGTTGGCGGTCTAGGTGATTGAAGAACACCTCCACGTCTTCGCTCTGTAGGAGTTGCGAGGGTTCGGCGAGACAGGCCGAAGCACCGCGGTACAAGTCAGAGTTGCTGTTGCCGCTAGCACCACCGGAGCTCAGGAGGTGATTCGAGGCAAGCCGGTGAGGTGAGGAGGTCGCGGGTGCGATCGGGGACGGGGTGTGGTGGGAAGAGCAGGTGCTGTCGTCGGAGTGACAACCGGCTCGGGACGAGGTTGGGGAAGACGAGCCCGGGCTGCGATCGGCCTCTTCCTCGCTGGAGCAGGACTCGCTGCCGGACGTCTCGCTGGCGCTGCGGGCTCTCTCTTCTAGCTCTGCCCCTGGGTGAAGTGGCTGCAGGTCGGCGTACGGAGAGTCGCTCAGCGCTCCTAGGTGGGGCCAGGCGGGATCACTTTGTTCCATGAACATCCATAAGGCTAGCGAAGCACCTCCGTAGAATCAAGTCGGTGGATGGGTAGCAGGGGGTGGGCTAGGAACAAATGCAGCCGCAGAAAACGGGGAAAATCTGCCAAGACAAAAAGAGGGCAAATGCTCAGGGTAAAAAAGAACAACAGGAGCCTAAACGAAAAACAAAATACATGTAGTAGAGAATAACAAGTAACTTGGTATCTTTATTCAAATACAAAAAACAAAACAAAAATGCGTTGAACAACCTGCGAGGTTATACATCATTTGCATCAACTCCAAAACTGTCCTCAAGCTCAGAAGACCAAGTACGAATTTCGACCACCAACTTGGAATAATATGAACAAAGGACAGACTCTGATTTTCAGTGGGCTTACGAAATTAATTCTCCCGAAGGTTCCTTTTCCCAACACACTATACCTTACATGACCGGTGTGACCTCTCACTTCACTCCAGTACGGTGCTAGATCCTACATGACAACTAAATCACAGCCTTTGACGCATTTCTCAAGTCTAACTCATCTGCAAGCCTGTATTATTATTGTTGTTCTATTTCGCAATAAAAAAAAAAAAAGAATCAAATACACAAAGTCACAATGATCAGACGTAAAAATATGTTCATTACGTTTTCTCTTCAACAAGCATATAGAAATGAATCAAACAACAACGACGACGACACGTTCGTTACTCTGTTATAAATTACCCTTTGGAAGTTTGATTCAATGAGTTTCGTGAAAAGCTCTTCAGGCTATGGACAATGGGCACAACAAATTGGAAATAACAGACCCCAACGTAAATGGAGCTGCACAACGCCATAATAGCTTACTAAATTTTCTTGCTAAGCAAACATCAGAAACTTAGTCCTAAACACTATAAATTACATGCAATTTCGAATGTTGACCTGTTTTTTGATAAGCAGAAATAGTGCTGAGCAAAATGTTGCGTTTAACAGCCAAACGAAATTAGTCCCTGGTCCAGCATGCACTGCAGTGAGTTTAGAAAGACAAACTCTTATACACACAGTCCCATTCCACGCACTACGGGTATTAATAGGCATATCTGCTGACTGAAGCACTTCAGGAAATACAAGCGTCTCAAAGACCGCATTTTACTTCTTGCAGAATGAATCGCACATTTTTGTAGTACAGGTTTCTAAGGAAAGTCAATTGAAAGTTTTCTGAGCAGAAGTGAGTACTTTCCCCCCAACAATCAATTTTCCCGTGTTTCAGAGAAAAAATCCAAATAATTCAACTGATGGGGAAGCTTGTTTTCAGTCAGGAAACTCACACGAGGCATGTCACTCCGGGCTTGAGCTATACCACACTGCGCGCACGGAACGGATGGCTCCACCGGGCATTAGCGCCTTGCATCCCTCCCACCCTCGGGGCCTTGCAAGTTCTCCTGGTCAGCCATTGACGGGATTAACTTCGATCATACAGCAAAACCACCCGGGTAGGCCCCCTCGAAAACACATGCCTAATGCGTCTCTTCTCATTCGAGCCACACGCAAACTTTCCCCCTTGCCGGACTGTACTGCGGCAGATGAGAACAAGCACTTGAAGCAACTGGGTTTTCTTTCTCTTGGTTAGATCATGGAGGCCTACCTCCATGGTTAGATCTTCTGGCTGAAATTCGACAGGTTTGGGACACAAACCATACGCGCTCGGTTTGTCAAACAGATACACAAACCTATTCATCTACATCACATCACAATGCAGGCATAGCCTTTCAACTCGTATCCTTAAGAGTTCACACTGTATATAGTGTGTCCCTTCTGTATAGTGTGATGAAGCTGCATAGAGGATTCTGCTGATAGTGGGTAATTATGTGGTTAGGGAACTGAGGGCGAGGCAGTCAGAGATTGTATTACTCAAACTCGAGTAGGTACTGAGTCCTTACATTTTCCGTACATTTTAATATCAAAATCTTTAGACCCACTATATAGGCTTATTTAAATGTTCCAAGACAGAAGGTGTTTCGTTCATAAGGCCAGGTAGAAAATAATACGTCTGGCGCATTCGATCGCGTTCATTTCAATGGATGTATTTTTTTTTGTAGTCTTCTTTCAAAAGAAAATTCATTTAAAATGCAAACGGAGGATTGAACATCCACCAAATTGATCTACTGCGTGTGTTAAATTGATTTGGTGGGCTACAATGTCGCGGATCCCATCTTTAAAAAAAGGAGCGGCCATCTTAAAAAATACTACTTGACATGATCTTTAAAGAAGTAGACTGAAAGGGTTTTTTTCATTTTGAAAATAAAGGCTAACCATTTCTTTTTATTTCAGTTAAATGTTTGTTTATTTCAGTTAAACTTAAAGCGATTGAGATACAAATGTAAGCCTCTTCTCGAGAGAACGTAGTTGTCAACGTCGAGAAAAGATGTTAGACCAAGAGATTTAGTAACATCTACATGCACTGGCGGCAAAAGGGGGGGGGGGAATGGCCCCCCTCCCCCGTTCCGCCGCCGGTAACGGGGAAATGCCCCCCCCCCCCACTTTTGGCATTTTCGCATAAAGTTAAAGGGCAGGAGCCGGCCGCCACCGGCGCTGCTTTGCCCCCCCCCCCCCCCCCCCCCCCCCCCCACTTTCAAAAGTGTTCCACCGCACCTGTCTACATGTAACTGGCAACAAATCAATGGAACACAATCCTTCCCCGGCCGAGACTTAACAGAACAATTCTCTTACATCCCGCCCCCCCCCCCCCCCTTAGGCCGAGTCTAAAGGACTGAAAATTGGGATACATTCTCCGGCATCTGTTGAAGATTTAGCTTCCATTAGATCTGGCTCAGGAAAACCGTAAGAGTGGTAGGGTTTGGCAACCCAAAACGTGGCTATCCCTATACCACCTACATGTATGTTGTAGCCTTTACCTGGAGTGGCTTTTAGAGTTGTATTAGACGACTTCCATAAAACAACTTTCTATGGGACGCGAATCGCACTATGACCTTTGACACTGAGTTCTGGATGAATAACATGAAGCCGCAACAAAGTCTGTTCACGTTGCGAGTTTGCGACTTCCTTAAGTTGAAGTCGCAATGTTAATTTAAGTTGCCAAATATTTGTAATCAGATTGTGCCAACATGCATTCACATTCTCGGTTACATTAATTTGGTAGTCTCGTGTTCACTTTCGCAGATTTTCACCAATGGAACCTTAAATCAGTTGGTCCACGCGATCATCGCGATGTTAATTGAAATCCCGCCTCTTAACACAGGCCTAACACCAACCATGCCATTTTCTTCAATCGAATGGGAGAATAGGTTCGCAGTGATGTCAAAACGGTGCCACGTGGCGAACAATGACACACAACAGTCGTACAACTTAATTATCCTTCCTCCATGATTATACTACGGAAGAACAAGAATACGGCGACACGCTATATCAGAAATGTGAGACCGCCTGAAAACACCCACTGTTCGTGTCGTGCGTGTGTCCGGCACATTCGTTGAGTTGGTTCGTGGAGGAATAAGACTTAGCAACATGGCCGGCTTTTCGGGGAGTTTTGAGTCTAGGCACGTCAGTCGAGTAGCTTATTAAAAAAATAGCAGAAGAGGGGCAATACGAAAAAGCAGTATTTACGAATGGCTACGCTCAAACAAGGTCAAATTGTACGCGCAACAAGTAGCCTACCGGTATTCTGTTACTTATAAGCACATGATGCAGATGGGTGAATTTCCCCAACTGAGTACCTCAACTTATGTACCAAATTGTAGTAACATTTTGCGCCTTTGCGCCATGTAGCCTTTGCATATTACCCTACTCCCCTTACAGTACAAAAATATAAATTTTTCTCATATTAGTATATTGTGCGCACTATACCCAACAGTCTAAAATTCCAGTATATACACTTCAGTAACTAATATATACAATGTCATATTGTCATAACAAGACTCGCCAATTATTTGGCTATTTCATCAAAAAGAATTCGAAGAATCCTATCGTAAGTGTGTAAAATGTGTTACGCTTTTTTGGGGGGGGGGGGGGGGGGGGTAAACATCTCAAGTGGCCTTTGCACATGAATACCACATTATCGGGTCACATTTTATTCAAATGAGCAAATGTCAACATTTTGTATCATTTTGAGTGCTTCATGTACCGTACCGTTAAAGGACAATACCGAAATCGGACAAGTTTAAAGTGGTAATTATAGGATTCCGTGTTTTGCCGAATTTTGAACGTACGGTCATCTTTAAAGGTAGTATACAACATTTGCTTTTGCTGTAATTTTCAGAAATAAATGAATTTCAGGGTTAGTATAGGCCTACGGTGCTAGCAAATACCGTAGCACTGAGCTGTTTAAAGTTGTGTGTGCATAGATGCTGGGAAAACAGAGAAAACAAGTTATGTCCTAGTAGTCTGGTTCCTGACCCTACTTTAGACAAAACGGAGCATTTTAGAGTCAGTGCAGGTCGGGAAACTAGACTATTTCCAACGATTGTCGGCCGACAATCGTTGAAAATGATATAAATTTCCACTTTTCTTGAAAACGACAGCACACCATGGTGCCATGATTTCACAGGGTGCTTGAGACTGCTATTTACTAACAGTATAGTGCGGTACTGCGTAATAATTCAGTAGTTTTGTTTTCTGCAAAATGTTGCATACTACATTTAATTAAGCAGGCTAAAATTATGACAGCGCCAAAAATGAATTTGCCACGATAGTTGACAGAGAGTCCCAAAAGGTCCAAGGAATATGAAACACACGAGCAACACTACAATGATTTGTACACAACAAACGAAGTTCTTTTTTGGGAACTTCTTTCAATGAGTCTCCATTGATGATTTGGGCCTTTTTTGGGGTTCCCGCTTTGCCTGGAATTGACCGAGGCCGCTCCGTCAGTGGGAAGGGAAGCTGTTACATCATCCCCCGGTGGCCGGCAGAGAATGCACAGGATGTTAGTCGTTGGACACTGGCTGTCCACACGCAAGCTAACCGCGCAAAATTCATGAATGGCTATCACGATGAGGAATGCAAGGTTGGTTGTAGTTTGCATGTATAGCTGGGGTTGAAATGTTTCATCACCTTGACTTTTGTAAAAGAATGAAATTCATCCTTATTGGTTCTTGAATTTAAGGTCAATTTTACATTCTACATCTCAGGTATCTAGACTGTCTGCCTGCTGCTGTCAACCATTGTTTTGTTGACTTTACAAATGCATATTTACCAAAAAGGACAATGTACTAAACCTGCAACAGTGGAAACGGCAACTTGGAAATTGTATAATGTTTTCGACCGGTTGAATGGCTTTAGGCCTATGTACATATTATATTTTAACTTTTTGAATTCAGATATCCGAGCTTTGATTTTCAGCCCACAGTTTAAATTTTACTGAAAAGTACAGCCACTAACTTTATAGAAGAAGACAAACATAAAAAACTGAACATGATGTCATCATCGAGCTGCGGTGGCCGTACAGCCAAATTTCCCCGACGCGCCACTAATATCTTCACAATATTTCCCAATTATCACACAAAATACACGTTTTGCCGACCGTGGACTTAAAAACAATGATGGCTGAATGATATAACACGACTATGAGGAAAACAGGAAACCCTTTTCATTATCACCACACAACAACCAGCTTGCCCTTGTTCTTGCCCGTTTCCTTTGCTTGGCCACACCTCACCCCATGTCGTTTTAAACTGTGTGGGCGTGGCCTTTCATCTTAGTTCCCCCTGTCCAAACTTTCAGGCATTCTACTCGCCTGGCTGTCTCATCACACCCTTTCACTGTTGATACTGTGAGATACTCTTCAAGTTTTCCCCTCGTACTAAACATACTTCCCTTCTACCTATAGGCCTAATCTTTCACAATTCAAACGAAATGTGAATAGATACCTTTTATCCCTGTGATGTCTGTCTTTTGTATAACCCACACCTTGAGTGTCCTTGTGTTGGGTGATACTCATAACAAATCTCACAAACTGACTCGAAGAAAGATGTTGCGTGAATTGCAGTCACTATGAAATACAGGCTCAATTGTAGTATTGCACATGCCTGAGTAAAGATTAGCTGGAGAATGGTGGCCAGTCACGTGAGAGGGTTTAACCAATAGGGAAAAGGAGTCCGATTTTCATGGAAGTCGGATATTCATATGACACCGGTACCACCAGACCAAGTTGAACGGGACATTCATGTTCGGTGCGAATCTACACAGTCAGACGCCCAGTGCTAACCCGTCGAAATATCTCTATTTGTTGGGCTAACAATTTGAGTGAGATATGTAGGCTACACAGACCTAAATGAAGACCGTTCTTTGTTGTACACATCAAAGAAAATCAAAAGACAAATTGTCAAACTTTTTCTGTAAGACGCATTTGCAGGAGCCCGTCTTTTTTAAAAACAATTTGGGGGGTGGGGTGTTTTTTTTTTGGAGTAATTTGAAATTGACAGACGTGAGGTAAACATTAAATTGAGCTCAGAGGGACGAGACCATGATGAAAAGCAGGGGTTGGCTCGAGGAAGACTGAAGAAGTAACCTCGTTAATATGAAAATGGCTGCAGTGGTCGGTAGGTCCGAGGTGGTACTTTTGTGCAAAACTCGTTTGCAGGAGAAGCCCCGGTTTTTTTTTTTTTTTTGGTAGGGGTGGGGTGTCCTTTCTTTATAAATCAGTTCCAGACGTGAGACACACTTAAATTGAGCTCATAATGGGCAATGTCAAGATGAAAAATGGGGTGTGGCATGCGGAAGAATGGAGAAGTAACCTCATTCATGTGATAATGGCTGCAGGTTGGACAAGGTCCGAGGCTGAAATGGAGAGGCACTATAAGTTTGAATCAAATTAGATAGAACACGTTAATATTTAACTGTCGTTTTTCATAAATACTTTTCTATTCTTAGGTTACTTGTGGTTTTGCATGCATGTCTTATTTGGGGCCAAATTTGAGGCTACATTGCCTGATATCGATTTTTAGCCAAGACTTTTCATTTTTACTGAAAAGTAGCCACATTTTGATCTTATATCTTTAAAAAGGCAAACATGAAAATCAACAGTTAAATATGAACGTGGTATAGTTAGTTTAGACCGAAGTCCTTTTACGAGAAGTCTCAATGTTTACTGACGCCTAAAGGGATCGAATGGGGGAAGACAGAATGATGAAATCAAGGAGAGGAAAGAGACTACCCAACGTGTAATTACAAAAGGTAGAAAGTTTCCTTTGTAGGCAACAAGAAATTTGAGTTGTCCAACTCACAACAATCATGTGTCTTTTTGATCTGTAAATCGAACAGCATTAAGCAAAGCGTATCTAATGCCACATTATAGCAGCACATGACAAGAATGTGTCAAGTAGAGAAAGCACTGCCATATAAGTCACAATTAAAAGGGAAAAGAACACAACTTCACTGTATCTTGCCACGCTTAATATGTTTGCGTCTTTCCATTGTATGCTAAATCGACCGTCACACGTTTGGAGAGGCCTGGTCGCAATATAACGTTACGCAACCTTAGCTCTCGCATTTTCATTTGCCAACACACTGCACGGTGCCGGCAATATAACACAAGGCTAGTGTTTGCTTTTTATCAATTCAACACAATTTAATTGAACACAGTTAAAATCCCATCGAGGAAACTTTGTGTCTTTTTTCATTAAAATACATACAATAAAAATTATAAATCTGATAAACAAAGAAAAAAAACATTACAAAAGTTGCGTCACTTTAAGATGTAGGCTAATCATGCGCATGCAGTCTTTATACTTTGTGGGATTCAATTTATACATAAAATAACAAACCTGTGAAAGTTTGAGCTCAATCCGTCGTCCGAGTCATGAAAAAATAGTAAAAAAACAACGTTTTGTTTCAAAACTGATTTTGTGCCCGTTCTTATTTTATTCTTTTGAAATACACCACTGCATTTTTAGAGGTCTTTAGATGCATTTTTTCTTGAGATTACAGCGTATTGGTCGGAAATATTTATATTGAGAATTGATACTGCAACTATCTTTATCACCAATAAGTTTTCAGACTGAAAGCAATCATTACCAAAACTATATCATACCTTTAAAGGTACATCATTTGCTTTTGCTATAATTTTCAGAAATAAATGGATTTGGGGGTTAGCATTTTAGAGCTAGCAAATACTGTAACACTGACCTGATTAAAGTTTTGTGTGTATAGATGGATGCTGGGAAAACAGAGAGAAAAAATTATGTTCTGGTAGTCTGGTCCCCTGACCATACTTTAGACAAAACGCAGCAATTTATAGAGTCAGGGAATTATCAGGTCAGGGAACTAGACTATTTCCAACGATTGTCGGCCGACAATCGTTGAAAAACGCTACAATTGTCTACTTTTCTTGAAAACGGCAGCACATCAGGTGCCATAATTTCACAGGATGCTATTTCGTAATAATTCAGCAGTTTTGTTGTTGTTGTTTGCAAATGATTTAAGAAATGTATAAACTAAGAGGGCTGAAGATTAAGAAGTTAGACAATAATGGAGATCGGAGAATTACAATGTAGGCCTATACCCTGTACGACTGCAACACTACGACAGCTCATCGTTCCAGTGAAATGTTACCATAGCTACTGTATGGAACAAATAAACTACCGTATCGACTGGTCCTAATTCTCCGTTGTAAAAGACAATTACTTCTAGAATTTTGCTAGAATTTTGCATGAAATTGATTTTATCTATTGGACATAGAAAATATGAAGCAGATTGAACGAAAGAGCGGTGAAAGTTTGGTTTCTTCGGCGACTAAAATGACCTAAAACAACACTGCACAAACCATAGTGTTAAATTAACAGTGTGTGGTATCTATATCGAACCAGGCGTGGCATTAAATTAACACCATGAATCAAGATGCCAGTGTAGCGTATTGTGATAGTGCTTTACATTATTAGAGACTAAAACGGGGTTACGCATGATTTTAACTTCCTGTAAAAACACCATAATATAGCCGTCTCGGAACCTAAAACTATCAGACACTCTCTGCTCTGCCGAAAAGGCCTGAATTTTGGTATGAAACTGGGTTAAATAAAAGTACACATGCACTGTGACTACAGTGTGAAATCATTGCACATGAACGCTTTTTATCGTTGTGTATAGACCCACAAGTGCACGTCCTTCAGATAGGGTTGGCGTGGCATCATTATTTCCGAATTAGTTTTCCCAAATATCAGACAACAGTCACCTATCAATGGTCATGTGTGGAATAGTTCTTTTTACCACCTTTGGCGACCGGAATATTTAAAAAACTCCATTGTTGGCCGAACACCTAATGACCAAGAAAACAGAAGGGGGGGGGGGCGACAAAAGTAGAAAAGTTTGAGAATAAAGCTTGAAGGAGACCAGTGAAGTGATCCAACTCCGAGGATCAACAGCGGGGTTTACCATGCCGGCGTTACCACCCCAACCGCCCAGTGCTGGCATTCGACGGCCCAGCCTGAGCGGCACCGGTGTGCAAACCCGGAGCCGGCTGCCCGGCCGCGGCGGCCTGGAAACAAATTTGGATACCTCTCCGCTAGAGTCCAGAAGTCAAGTGGGGCTCCGTGGACTCTGCGCCTGGGCCCAACAATGGCTGCCCAAATTGTGGGCAACATATTAGGGAGGTGTATTTAATGTTGGATATTTACTGCCGGGGGGAGGGGCGTTGTTAGCCTTTTATTGTATTGGTTGTAGCGCGATAAATTCGGAATGGAGAAAAGGCTTTTCGGCTGTAACAAAATTTACTGTTTGGCGATAAGAAGGTTGGAAAACCGCAACTGCGTAGTAAAGCACAGTGCACTTGTCACGAACAGGCCAACAGCTCATAGGGATATGGGTGAAATTTTAAGAAAGAAAAGCTATCAACTGAGTAAAGTTATGGATAAATGAAGATTCAAATCAAGTATGCTTTAAATACATGACATTAAAACGGTGTTCCCTCATAATTAGTCACCAGATCCTTAAAATCAGATGTAAACATCATAATGCCTGCCGTTAAAACGGACAAAACTGTTGGCATTATTGAGTGAAATTTCCCGATGCATGACAAGTCAATCCAGCTGATTCTGAAACATGTTAGGCCTATAACGCAGTATTTGCCAGGAGTTGCGAGAAGATAAAACAGAGAATAAAGAAAATGCAACCCGACTTTACTTTCTACATGTATAGGACGACTATTCACAAGTTAACAACACAATCTGCGTCCGACTTCCACTCGCTAGCCAGGATCGCACGCGTCTTGCGGGCGCCAATTACGGTATACTTGCTAACAATTATCACGTTGGAGTTTGGGAGTTGTTAACGCCAACAACCAAACGTTCGCAGCAAGTGTGCAGAACAGATTGTTGGTTGGTTCAGATGTAGTTTGAACACAGAGCTCTGGACCCTATGGTTGAAAATTGGACAAGGTTTGAGGAAAACGCAGAACTTTATAAAGGGAATTACGAAAATAATAAAGTTGAATTAGAAAAGCATACAAAGACTCAACATGTAACAAATCAGTCAACTGATCAATCAAGAAGCTCCCAAACCAACAAAAGATATCAGAGATGGCATTCGATACCAAATTATAATTGATGCTAAAGCAAACTTTTCAAATTTTCAAATCACCCATCAGAAACGCAGCACTAAACCTAGGCCTAAACACAATTTGTTGCAACTCATTTTCTGAAGCAACTCCAACAACCACATTTTGCCCAACATTGTGAAACATTTACATGTATTCCACGTCTGAAAATCTGGACAAGCGTAGACTTCTATCAGTTTACCACCAGTGACGCAAGCAAAACGAAGCGTGAAATGTAATTGCTTTCGAGTCAACTCGTACCTTCGCCAACTCGTACCTTGGTCAACTCGTACCTTCGCCAACTCGTACCTTCGCCAACTCGTACCTTGGCCAACTCGTACCTCTAATTAAGACAACTCGTACCGCATAAAAAAATATGCCAAATTGCGTTGGATATACCATGGAGGAAGGATATAGAGGATATACGAACTCTTTATTTTTGTTTTTGAGAAATCCAGATGCATTTTTGGGACCGATCCTCAAAAACTCTTTGCTGATTCGAACAATGGGTCCATGATTTTTGTTTGCATTCCATTTTATTGGGAAAATTGGGAGTTGTGAAAAATGCTTAATTTCTTTTCCCATGTTTTTCCTTTTTTCTTGTGAGCTTGTATAATTAACTGGAATTTGATATTTATTTATTTCTTTTCTGTTATTTAGGTTTCAGAAATGGCAAACAGGACATCTGAGCAAGACGTACTGTGTGTAAGACACCGACAGATGATCTTCAAAAACTTATGCCCGATCTTAGAAATGGGGACCCCCTTTTTTTTTGCTTTTTGTGTGTGTAGCTTGGTTATTTCTTTGGACGTTGCATAATTTCCATTTTTCGCAACTAGTTTACTTAATTATATTTTGATATGTTGGTGCCCAGTCTTCTTTTTTAGCGGAACTTTAATTGTTTTGCTTCATCTATTTGGCTTTTCTTAAATCCGTTTTAGGAATTGATTAAAAAATAATAGATTTGTTTAAAAGAAATGTGGGTGTTTGGATTCATTTTATTTATTTATTTATTGTTACCCGGTATCTATTCTTATTATCATATATTATTTTCATGTTTCTTTTTTCTCCCTTTTTTTTTGGGGGGGGGGGGGGGTTCTCGTTTTTATTTCAAACAACGGATGATTCAATCTCTTTTTTGAACATGTGTGGCTCTGAAAAGAGCCGTTTGTGTCCCATAACTTAAAGGCTCTCCCTTGGATGCGCATGTACTGCTTTCGCTGGAAGTACGGTGAGATCATAGTAAATTAATTCCTATTCACAAATTTGACAAAACAAGGGTGCGCCACGCTAAGCGTCAGGCCTATTAATACTAATGCGCGCATCACCGGTACCAAGGCGGCACGTTCAAACGTGGCCACTCAACTTGAATGCTAATTACGCCCTTTAGTTTGGCTACGACACCGCAATTAAAGAAGGTGACAGAAGTAGGCGGCCGAGCTATAGAATATGACAATTGGGTTTCAGGGTTTGTCATTTAATATCTTTCAGTTTCAGACGAAAAGCATCAATTGGGTTTGTCATTTAATAGCAGTGTGACGCACGGTCAACTTAAAAAAATACATGTCCACAGTTCCCTATTAGTAAACAAAGTACATGTATAGAAAAGAATACGTGCATCATGCATATAGTTTTAAGTGTCCAAAGTTCACTTTTTCTATATAAATTATAAGCCGTTAAATTAGAAACCGGTAAATTGTTTTACATAAATACAATCCACAAATACATTTAACTTTACATTCCTTTTCCAGCAACGTCTAATATATACAATAACCGGGCCTACAATCAAAGCAATAATTTCAGAACCATTTCAGAACATCATTGACGGTACGACTTGACTTCCGCGTGAAGGTACGAGTTGTCCTAATTGAAGGTACGAGTTGGCGAAGGTACGAGTTGGCGAAGGTACGAGTTGGTATGATGTTGTCGAGTTGAAGGTACGAGTTGGCCAAGGTACGAGTTGGCGAAGGTACGAGTTGACCTGTTACCATGTAATTTATTGCTGCCGTAAAACAGTGGGTGTTTACGGCACGCTAGTTTGAGTGCAGTGGGGCGTGAGGAACGCTCCGTAGGCGCTAGGCGAGTGGCTCCATTCACAAACCACGGGCGGAAGTAAAAGTATGAGTCCCAGCCTGCTAAATCGATGCAAGAAACACTGCTAATCACGGATACAATGTACGATGTGAAAACAGAAAATAATCCCGCAAACAAGACCTCGTCCACATGCATACCAAAAATGTATGTGTGTAACCTACCAACAGACGCACTAATTTCGAGTATATTCACTCCAGAAAAGCACTCTAAACCGCGAAGTTTACAACTTCGCGTTGATGAGTCATTCTGGAGTAAAATATACTCGGAATTTAATGCTTCTGTTACTCGTACAATTTGTCTGTGTCTAACAAACTCCACCAAACTGTTCAAGTACAAACAGGGAATGATTTTGTGCAAACATTGGTAAGTGCATGGCAACTGAAAAGTCTGACAGTACTTATTCGTATAAATCGGCGTTCCACAAATAGAAAACGTGACAGCCAATAGCATTTTCTATCGTCAAATACCCGACGACTTTTCAAGATAAAAAACAAAACAAATCCCGATATTTTTATTGGTTTTGTTTTGCTTTGAATTTGAACAGATAAAAACAGTGCTTATCAACCCAAAGTTTGCGACTTTGAAATAAAATGTCAATAAGGTACTTCAGGGAAACACGGTTTTCAAAAGCTAACTGATCATCGCTTACTCACTGCTTTCGCGACGGATATAATTCGAAAGACCGCAAAATTCACCTCGAAATCAGTTATTGACAAAAGTGGTGAAGTTTAAAATTGTTGTACCTACTTACAAATATTTGGCATATCACGAATGTCCAGGATACTATGCATGCACCGGTAACTACAGGGCATCCAACCAACCAACGCACTATTTTGAGGACAAAAGCCCTGATATCTTTACATTTCTAAACATCCACTTGGCTATCTCTGCGATAAACTTACCAAGGAGTTTCGGGCGATAAGCACCGAGCGTACGCGGAAGTGGTGCGGGCCGTTGCTCGTGCCTGCACTTTCAGCTGAGTGGGAGTCCCGGTCGCGCGTGCTGCACTGCCGGTGACAAAACTCCACACGAAACCGCGCTGTGATTGCAAGTCAGCGCCGTGATGAACACACTGTGCCGTGCATATCGCACGTATCTCCCCCTTGTCTAGTCCCAATGGCCCATAAAGATTCCCCCGATAGTGCCGTATCTGAAAATAGTGGTACTTACAAATTGGTTGGATGACTGATAGCGTGATAACCGGCGATAACTGTAGCTAGCTGGACGTCAACTGGATTGAAAGATTTCGAGACAGTTCGGTTTTTGATATTCAAGAAGACAATCCACTCATTTCTGGGTCGGCGATGCCTGAGTGTGGCTGTCCAGCGTTGCAGAGGGAAGTAGAAATGTGGAACCAATATAAAATTCTCGGGCTATAGTCCACACACGAGTCGATCTCGAAAAGTTGGTGCGACAAGTGTGGGTACATTTCCCCTACTACACAAAAGTCACCGGCATCGCGGTAATGATGCGCATGCAGATGACCGAACACAACGCTGTGATATGACAACGTGGTCGCTGGCGTCCGTAGGCCCGCCCAACAATAAACTCTGATTGCCCGGGTACCAGCTACGACCGGAGTTCGGCAGGGAATGAGTGACCATATACTTTGGGCAGTGAGTTTGCCAACTCGCCACGCGATTGGTCCATTGTGTATGGACCACGATTGAGCCGTGCACTAATATAGTCATAACCTGGTGCTGCCAACGGATGGAAGACAAAAAATACCAGTCGATTCAAAGTACAACTTTCTTGTAAGAGATTCAACTTAGGATCTTGGATTTCCAAAAAATTTCACCGACACCAAAGCACGTGTCACTGGCAATTAAAGCCAATTTAGGGACGTACGTTTTTCAGTGACAACGACTTGACTTGATACCGTGCAATACGGGTCAAAAATACTCAAGTTTCCAAAAAAGAGAGGCTGCTAGAACAAAATACTGAAGGAATAGGCGTAGTCAAACATCTTCGTATCGTTATTTTAATTGATCAGCTCCCAATTTGATTAACATTCAATACTGAGGTTAAATGGAGGAGGAGTGCCTAGGCAGCAGATGAGTGGTCACATGGGGATACACTTAAACTTTACGGGATTCACTATCATGTTTTTTAGTTTTTTTAAGAAAATGGTTGTTGGTTAAAATAGTAAGCGTAGGCCCCTATAACTTCTTAAATTAAAGTGGTTGGCTACATCCTGAAAAATTGTCAGTCTCCATGCGGGAAAGGTTTACAATATGGTATTTCGGGCACTTATCTGACGAAAATGATAAAATCCACTCTTGTGTCGGCAGAGCGAGGATATTGCGGAAGAATCCGTGGGGAAATGAAGACTTACCGACGGCTGCAAAGACCACTGCCGCACGCTGGGCTCACAGAATGAATCAATGACTTCATTTTATTTATTTATTTATTTATTTGTTTTGTATAGGTTTTCCCGACTAATTTCTCCATATATTCGTTCATTTTAACGCCTTGCTTATTCAATTTTGATTGAAATTGAATGATCACGCAGATCGTCATCCGACAATCAAAAATAATCATTCGAATTCACTATCCAAACATGCTATCGTCTTTTAGCTTCACTCGTGCCTGTAAAGGATGCATTCAATTTAAAGGTATCGTATTGTTCATTCAGTTTCGTCTGGACCAGCAGTAAGGGGTTGATCGGGCATTTCTTTTCATATGATGGGCACACATATTTCACCCTTTTTCAAGCATCTGTTCTTGCATGTCCACATCCCTGCATGTCCGTATTCCTCTAAAAGTCTGAGTTATCTCAACGTAAATCACATCTGAGGTCTTTAATCCGTAGATGCACACCTCTCTTTCTTAACTAAGTCTTAAAGATGACGAGCCTATATGAGAGGGGAGGTGTGATCGTCTGATCGAATCGGCCCCAGAAAAATTACCCAAGAGAAGTGTTCCCGATGGTACAACCATTGCCAAACATACATGCCCCGATGTCTTGGAAATGAAGAGATCGATGGGTGAATCGGAACGAAGAAGAACACTGAACAAAGTCAAAGAGTTATGGGATTCATAAACATGTTAACATACAGATGCCCGCAATTTCTTTGGACAAACTTTAAAACAAAGATCAACAATGATAAAGAAAATTCCTTATCCCTTAATTATCATTTCATGAGTTCGTTATCACCCATTCCTCATATCAGTTCAGATGTTACATTATACATGTTACAAAATTGTCAAACAAATGCAAAAACCTCAGAAGACAATAGGAAAATATATCGATACAAAAATATCGTATTTATTTAAATGACCATTTGATGAAAATGATTTCATATAAACGAATAAGAAAAGAAAAGCATGGTCATACGTCATATGCACACCGACGTTCGCTAATTCGAATGCTTCAGTCGTCAAAAAGCTCAATGTAAGAATGCAACAATGAAGTCTCGAATGCACCAAAAACGAAATAGAGTGCCCCTAAACAAAACAAAAACATTAGGAACAAAATCTTGGGTGCTTATAAATTGAAATTAAATGCCCAAACAGTGAAAAAGTGAAAACTTTAATTTGATCAGATGTGTAAAAATCACGCGAATTTGAATGACTAATATCGAAAATGATCAGGAAAAATTCGGAAAATTGGCCTGGAAAACCTATAGGCCTATTAGACAATATTAGAACTGAAAGTACATTAACTGCAGCTTGTTCATTTTCTTTTTACATTTCTAGGTTTCAAATGGGGGGGAACAAGGGGAAACGGGTGTCAGCTGGGGAGGAACGTGCCCCCGTGCCTCCCGCAGTTACGCCACTGTAAACACACAACATGACAAAACGGACCCCAACAGAAACAAAAGCAGCCGGACAGACTTACAAAGCCAAATTTAACAGTCCGTTAACAAGAAACGGACAACGTGTGAAAACGGTCAATGTTCATTGTTGCTATTTTGAAGATGTAAGACCACAAGAATCTAACAAAAGATAAATAAAATCTGACATTTGAGGCACTCAAAGGTAATATACAACGTTTGCAAACATCACGAAAAAAGTAATGAATTATATATAATTATGAAATAGCTTACTTGACTGTAAGTAAATAATAGTCCCAAGCATTATGTGAAATCATGGCTCCCGGTATGCTGTCATTTTCAAGGAAAGTGGAATTTTTGTATTAATCTAGACTCCAGCAATGGTCGGCCGACAATCGTTGGAAGAAAACTTACCCTTTTTTCAAATACTACATCCAATTTACCAACTTTAGTTAGTCCAAGCCAGATACTTACCGACCTGCTAATTCCCTGACGTATGTAAATTGCTCCGTTTTGTCTGAAGTATAGGGTCTGTGAACCAGATTATACCAGAACGGGAAACTAATACGCAAGTTGTGATTTTTATTTTTAAGAAAACAATCAGGAAATTAAAATGGGAATGAGCGTTATGTTTGAATGATGGAATGTGATAACGTGCCATTTCCAATTAAACTGAAATACTTCCAATTCTGTTGGCCCCAATTTTTGCCTCCACTAAGAAAGTCATGCAAAATCTTGACTCACTTTCCAATAGAAAATGAGTGTTAAAAACAGCAGTTTAATATTAACGTGTTCAACGGTTAGCCGTGTTCAACAGTATTCAACCGTTTAGGAAACGGGGCCAACTGAGCAAAGTAAACTTGTTGTCTGTTTTGCTTAAACACAGACCCAGTCGTTACGATTTGAAAATTTTGGATCAGAATCCTCAGTTTCTCATAGCCTACATGTATTGTACACAACAGCAATTGTTGATCATACAATTTGCAACTTTGCAAGTAGGCCTAAAGCGACCATATTGGCAACTTAACCGAAACGAAATTCGTTCCCTTTGGACTTTGGGACGACACAGGGTCCTAACTCCCGGCTCATATTGTTTGAAAGATCGTAGATCATTAACGATGTCACCCTAATATGGCCTAATTTGCAACTAGATAAGATAGGCAGGGGAGAACAAAAAAACAGATTTAGGGAGGGACAAAAATCCTGCCAACTAATACGGTACGGGTAAGTAATAACCGATGGTGGCGCACAGTTTTACATGACAAGTGCAATTACAAGGGTCGTAAAACTCCCAAAGGGGCGGTGCAGTGTACCCCGTGGCGATTAGACGAGTTATACCATTGTTGGTTGTTGTTGTTCGGCGTTTGAAGTGAGGGACGATTTGCGCGACATTGTCGGACAGAGCTTGCAGTAGAAGTTTAGGCCTATGGTTAGCAAATTTTAGGGGAAACTTACAAAAAGGCACCTAAAGCATTACTTGACCACCCCAGCTCCCTAGGAAATAAACGGCCCGATTCCTGTTACTCACTACAAAGGGCTATACACATTGATTAAAAAAATTTCCTTTTTGTTTCTGAATATGTACCGGTAACAGAATTAAGTGGCTACGTTTCAGTCAAAATTAATTGTCTATACTAAAAAATGGGACCTTAAGGTCCCGTTCTCACTTGAACGATTTTTTGTACAACTGCGGTGCGACTAAAAAATCGTACAGCCGTGCGATTTCCGTACGAATTTCCCTGTTTCTCAATCTTCTCTGGTTGAAGTTCCATCTTGATGTGGACAGCTTGAACATCAGGTGGCAA
This sequence comes from Hippasteria phrygiana, assembly GCA_037893225.1. NCBI lineage: Eukaryota > Metazoa > Echinodermata > Asteroidea > Valvatida > Goniasteridae > Hippasteria > Hippasteria phrygiana. The sequence goes on along the minus strand of JAZGUH010000564.1, from coordinate 2,124,921 downwards.
ATGATTTTCAGGCCGCTGAGGCTGCTTTTTATATGTTTGTTGGTAAGATCCGCCCAGGTTGGACGGCAGTATCACCGCGCTCGCATGGGGTCGCACCGCACTTGCATGAGATTCATACAGCTTGTACAGCAGGACTCTCATGAGATTCGCACAGGTTGCACGGCAGTTGCACGGCAGTCTGATGGATGTCGCACGGGAGTCGCACGGGGTCTGCTGGGAGTCGCACGGCCGAGCCGTGCGACTCTCTTCAGACTCCCGTGCGACCTATCAGACCGCCGTGCGACCCCCATGCGACCAATGCGAACTATGCGAACCGTGCGACAGCCGTATGGAAATTTTCAACATTTGAAGAAACTCGCACGGGCATGCGACCCCTCCGAATTACACACGACACCCCTACAACCTGTGCGAATCATCAACAGACTGCCGTGCGACTCCCGTACGCCCTGTGCGATTTGGTAGTCGCACGGCATTCGCGTAGAAAATCGTTCAAGCGAGAACGGGGCCTTAAGACAAACATGTCAAACCATGTCCAACAGAAAGCGACTGGTCGGAAACGAGAATTATTGGAAAACATAAAAAAAAACTACTGAATATCATAAAATATGTACATGACTGTAATGAACAACATTCCTTTTTCTGTTTCTCCAGCCTGCCAGCATCTATGCACAAAACTTTAAACAGGTCATTGCAGTATTTTCTATAAAATACTAACCCCAAATAAATTCATTTTTGAAAATCAAAAGCAAATGCTTCATCAAAGAATGTATTCTACAAAATGGCAACAAGGCTAGAACTATTGGGCAGTATTCTCCTACCAGACCGACTTCATGGTGATTATTTACGCAAGGTATGTGAGGTTATTATATGATTGACATTTTGACCTTCGTGACCGAGGTTCGATTCCCATCACCCAGACCTACGTGTGGATGTTGTTTCAGTCCACTGCGTGGATCCATTATCCTCTTTGAACCAGCATTAACTTCCGGATCCCAAATACGTGCGCTCCACTGAAAGAGCGTGAACAACACGAGCGGGTACTCCATTCGTTGGCACTGCACTTCCTGGTCCACATGACGTCACATTTACAAAGAGGATAGAACATTTATCGGACATTTTCCTCCTGCGTCTACAGCTTAACAATGATGGTCTCTCCTTTATGCATCAACAAGCTACAGTGCCATAGGAGCTATTGAAATATCCCGGTTTATTTTCAATTTCGATAAATCTATTAATACAACGAGCTTTGATAGAAATGAAGTCAAGTTAATGATAGGAAAAATAATTACGGTAACTAGAAATAGCGTCGTCGCAGTGACATTCCCTTCACCATTTTCACCCGACATACAATTCCAGTTTACGCCAACTTTTTGTTGAAATAATTTCGTTTACGATAAAAACGATCAACACAACACTTGTTTTATCAAGTTTCAAATATCTAGTAAAACATTAAAAGAGTTTAACGAGTCATAAAACACTTTCAATTTGCCTTGTGAAAGATATAAGACCACAATATGTTATTACTTTACATTAAAAAATGTAAAACTCTTGGCTGACAACCAAATACCTCAATACAGCGCCAGATTTGGGCCCAGTAAGACACGCATGCACATTTATGCAAACATATTACAAGCCAATGAAAAGTGACTGATAAAACACAACAGTAAATGTTTTAGACCTTCCTTTAACTCACTGAAATTTTCTTTTTGCGCATTTCTAATTGTATTAGAATTCCGAATACGCCGTTAATTCGACTTTGCAGCCCGTTTTGTTTTAAAACGCTCTTTGGACACTCAATGCCAATGCTAACCAGTCTATAAAACTAGGTCCAAGCAGAGTACCGTCAGCTCTATTATTGGTCCCGCTGCCCGCATGTATCGAACTTGCCCCGTAAACTACGGTACCTTTTCGTTAATTTTTGCCCAGCACGCGATCATCCACTCGTGTTGCGTCCCTTGCATTCAACACACGACTCGTCTATAGACAGAAACGAGCGATATACAGGCTTCTTATCTCACTCCCATCTTGCACCTCTTTCATCTTCTTCAGTTTGTTCGAAGCAAAATACTGGTACCTGTCTAATTTTATTGTCTCTCAAGTGCAATTCCACGTACTCGAGATAGAACAATTAATCACCATCAGGGAGAAAAAGGTTTCAACAACATTTTGTTTTTAACCAAGTTCAGCCAGACAATTTTTAACTTTAATCTGGTTGGAAGTTACTGGTAGTGAGCGACGTTGGGGAGTCCAAATTTTGGGACAATTTCTCTACTTTCGTTTTCGTCAAGTTCATTGTTGTGAGGTTCCTTTTGGGTACACAAAGGTGTGTAAACATCGTGAAGTGGTGCAACTGTGCAATACAGCCAAGTTCATATTTTTTGTGTGAAATTGGAAACGAAAGAGTTCAAACATTCAAACTCAGGATGTCTTTGAGTGGTTGGAAGGGTGGTATAGGTGACCCTTAGGATTAATTGAGAGCATGATCGTCACGGAAATTGGGTGGTACAGTGGACGTATGAGTTTTATCGTTCTTACTTAAGAGCACTTCACCAAATCACTTCGTCGAGAGAGGAAAAGAGAATTAAGCTAGAGGGGAAAACACAATTCTTTCAGGCATGTTACGAACACTATACCCTACTATAGCTGCAGTGTCAAGTTTGATAAGTTGTTGTCTCTGGGTAAAGAGGGAGGCTCAAACTGGTTTCATTCTATTTGCCGGTTGGTTGTTCAAATCATCTTTGACACAAACTCCAAACTGTACACAAATAAAGCCATATTTTTACGGGAAATTCCTGTAAAAAAACGGTGGACATAATCGGGACGGACTGTTTTTTTAACGACTTTAGAATACTGTCGGTTTACGGAACTGTCGCCTTAAAGTAACATTGCTATTCCCGTAAAAAGACGGGGTATAAAAAATGAAATACGTTATTGGAATTAACTAAAGCTAGGTTGCCACAAAGTAATTTCAAATTTACAGAAATGAATGAAGTGGGAACCAGACTCAATGGAAGTAATTTTTATACGTTACTATAGGTATAGTGTACAAATAATACGATAACCTACTAAATATGCACTATATACAAACTTGATACTGTCGTGATTTAGCTTTGTACTTATCCCACCATAATAACGTCATGGTTTACCAAGAACGATTTCGACATTCCACTTTATTGTGGAATTGTTTGAATAATTACACATTATGGCTAAGAAAGTGTGTTTTGGACTAAACACCACAATTTAACATGACTTTTATGAACACAAATTTCCTCAGTTCTGATTGGCCAGTTGCTGCGTAATAAGATTTGTGTAGGAGAACAGTAGATTCTCTGTAAATAAACAACAATTCGTTAGTGTTGCTGATGTATGTTTACAGAAAATATGTTAGGCCTAAATTTTGACAAAGTGATCTAAATGTATATCCTCTGTGTATAAATTAACGTTAAAACACGAAAACTACAGGCCCGTGATATTTTCTATAGGTCACACTGCAGTACCGTAATTTTACGTCCAAAATCCGTTCAAACTAAAATACGGCGATTAATTATTCGAACAATTCCATAATAAAATGTAGATTTCTTTTTGAAAATATATAGGCTATGTGAAGAATTTTATTCCATTTCCTTCCGTGTTCAAATGTCGAAATTGTTCATGGGAAACCATGACTCATCAAGGCGTAATACACTGAATATAAAAGCACGACATTTTTCAAAGTTGAATGTATGTTAGCTAAATAGCATTTGTACACCCCATCATAGTATAGGTTGGTTCCATTTAGTCGGGTTCCCAGTTCATTCATTAAGGTACTGTAAATTTGCAGTAACGCTACTTACGGGTAACCTATCGTCCACTATTTTTACAGGGAAAGTTGTGTTCAGTGTGGGTACTTAAATACACGAGGATTGGTAAAATACGGTAATAACAGGGACACTCCGTCTTTTTATAGGCAGTAGGCCTATAATGAAAGTGTTCGTGAGTCGTTAGATAACAGTTTGCACTGTAATTCCACGGCTGCCGGTTTTTTAAGGGATGGTACTGGCGTCCAAACTGCCAGAAAATTCCCGTAAAAACACGATATATTTTTACAGTGCAGGAAATGTTCCTTTTTACCCTTTTAACAGATACAATATCCCATTGTAGCTTTACAGCCGGATGAGTGGCATCACCGGTCCCAGATGGATACCCCTCTGCCATTATCATACAATGTACACGTAATGGCAAGTGTGTATCATCCTGTTCAAGTACTTTTTAGCTTTCCGTCTTGGACAAAACAGTTGACACTATACAGGGTGGTAAAAAAAAACACGGAGTCAAACCACCTGCACTGATGGATGGAGAATCTTTTAAGAAGAAAAATGATACCAAGGCCTTTCGATTCGGTCCAGTAGTTTTTGCTCCAGAGCCTATTTTGTGAAGCAAAGTCGGGTCACTTGGCCATTTGTTCCATGCAGAAAAGAGCATGGTGATAGCATACTTGTTATACCTCGGGACCAAATGACCCCCGACATTGTTTCACAAAATAGGTTCTAGAACAAAAACTACTGGACCGAATCGGGAGATCTTGGTATCATTTTTGCTTTTATCAAAATTACCCATGCATTGGTATTTGTTTTTTAAGTCTCAGGGTAGTGGAAATATGCCGTTCCGTTGGTTTTTGACCACCCTGTAAAGAAGACAGTTCTTGCCCCATGCTTGCTAATGTCTAGGACAAGAAAACACTGAAACGCACCGGCCGGTCGATGAAGACTATGAAACTATTCTAAACTTAAGGGAAAGAGGGTGTCAAAAAGTATAAAGTCCATAAGTTAACATTTAAGTTTTTAGTTCCAATTAGTAGCCAAAGCGACACATCTCTAGCTCCTGCCTATAGCTGAGCCAGGATGGCCGCGGTAACAAAAAACACTAACACAAGTAAACAATAAACACACACACAGTCTAGCACCGTAATGTGGGGACATACACTGGTCGTGCGATAATTTTTATTTGTTAGGCAAATTAGGACCGAGTTATGGGGACAGAGAAATGTCCCCATAACTCGGTCCTAATTTGCCTAACAAATAAAAATTCCCCCACTATGCGTATACGCGGTCGATGCCTACTAACACACACCCACACACACAGTCATGTAAACGGGTGCAATCGTGGACCTCCCGTTGTTCCTCTTTTGTTTATATATTACTCCCATTGGTTTTGTACACGATTTTCAATCGTGGACGTTAGGTCAAACGTGGACCCCTTTGTCTACGCCCAAATTCTTTTGTCCTAGGTCCACGATTGCCGGCATATACAAACTCACACATTCCTATACTCGTGAGGACAGTGCTTTGTGCTTCCTATTGTTCCTTTAATATAACCCAACCCCACGTATCTTTACGTTCGAGGACCGATTTTAAAAACCGACTCTCGAGGACAAGAAATATTTTCTTTCTTCTCTTGTCTTTGAACGTAGTACAATACAAGAGCAAGTGTGTAAATGCCGGCAATCGCGGACTCCCTATTGTCCCTCTTTTGTTTGTACTTCAACTTTTTCAGAAGGCCTCCCATTATGTTTTGTACAAGAATCGTGGACCCTTTGTCTATACCCTAACCCTCTTGTCCCTAGTCCACGATTGCCGGTATTTACATACTCATCCTTACATATGCACCCATACTTCTATTGTAGACTTTCCTTCTTTCGTTCTCCTTTGTCCCTATTGAAATCTCAAAACCCATAGCGTTAACTATGGAGTACCTCGATTTCTAAAGACTCCCTCGTGGGGTACCATTGTCCCCATTGTTACCCTTTCTTCCCGGTAACCCGTAAGGAGACTAATGTAGGAACAAATAATAACAAATGGAAAAGGGCAAACGACAAACACAAACAATGCCGGTAACAAAAAATGACAAAGGGAAATCTAACAACAAGCAACTAACCCCAAAACGACAAATAAAAAGACAACTAAAAGCGAAATATAAGAAACAGAAAATTAATGGGAAACATCAAACCAGCAAACAACAGTCTAGTATTACTATTAGAAACCAACAAGTCCATAAACAGACAAATGACAAACAACAGGACACGACACGCGTCAAATGCACATACTAACAGACCAACGAACGTCAATTAACAAAAATCAACAAACGGCAAACGACAAATGATGACTGTGTGTAACAACAAATGGCTAACAACAGCCTAAACAACTTATAAAAGACAAAATGACAAAACGGAAGATGACAAACGACAAACAACAATAAATAATCAACAACTTCATTTGATTCCACTTCATTGTGGAGCGCTGTGGCCTCTTGGCTTAACTCAAGATCTCGGTGACACTGCAGATTGTGGGTTCGAGACCGGCTAGGGTCATGGTGCTTGTGTCCTTGAGCAAGGCACTTTGTCACCGTGAGTTGCTTCTCTCCACCCAGGAGTAAAATGGGTTCCTGTGAGGGCAGTGATGGTTATCTGTTTGATTACCCCGTGTGCGCTTAAAATAGCAGCCGGAGCTGTATTCTCCCTAGGGAGCTGAGAAGGTTTCAGGAATGATTAATGGGCCCGATTACCAGGGGTAATATTATCTGTAAAGCGCTTTGATCTTGCTAAAAGCGCTATATAAGAACCTCTATTATTATTATTATTATTCCAGCAATGGGCATTCAAATTGTCTTCCGGATGTATGTCTTCTTGTCGAAATATTCAACAATTTAGAAGAAGTTTCTTTAATCATTTGCTTCTTTTGTTAACAGTCAATATTAACAGCAATATCAAAATGTATTGATGACATCTTATTGTTTTCATGCCTGCCAGCAGCGAGACGTTGACATCAACAGGGCGCTTTACAGGCACCAAACATGTGGCATCATTTATTTTGTACAAAGCATGGACATGCAGTACAGCAAATCTTAACGAGCAGTTCCATTCAACCCCGGGGTGTAAATTGCGCTGGATATCTCCAAACATCTTTATAACACAATCCATCATATTTACACAATAACTGACAGCTCTGTATGGGCTGAGCACCTTCAACTGTCAAGTAAACTGCAAGTCGCCCGGTTTTTACGGCCAAGAATTTAAATGGACCCTTCTCTTACAAATCACTTACGAAACAGACGGGAGTTGTATACACATACATCATCCAAAAACGATTTGTGGCGCGGCCCGGCTTGACGCGGTGTTTGTTTCTGGCCTAAACCATATTCTATTGGGTCTGTCACATTTTGACATTCGAAAACATTCGTGTCTCGGCGATGACTAGAAATGGGATGGGCTGACTTCAGTGTGCCAGCAGGGGTAGCTGACCTTCCATGATTCGGGTTAGAGTCCTATAAAGTATTTACCTCGAAGATACATGCTGCACATAAGCCCTAATGTCTATTGTATTGTAAATGACTATCGTGCATGTTGTCGATCCTGATTAAAAATACACACAAACACACAAAACTTTTGAATTAAATCGAAGCTCACTTTGTCAAAACGCCATACTCTTCCAACATTTTGCTAACAGGTTTTTGGCAAGAGACTTTTTTGCATGCTGCCACTCATAACGTCACTCGTGCAGACATTGTGCGTCACGATATACGCCTATTTAATTTGTTTAAATCGTGGGGCTTATTAAAATCACGCAATACAAGAATAAAAGCCAAACTAGGTAAAAGGTTAAGGGCCCGTCACACTGGCCACGATAACGACGACGATAACGAAAACGGTTAGAACGAGCGCCAATGATTGGTGGAATTGTCGCGCGTGCAATGCGCGCGCGTTCCATCCACCCACAGAGAGCGTTTATTCGCCCGTTTTCGTTTTCGTCATCGTTATCAATTCAGAGGTGGTAAGGTTGGCGACATTTTAAATTGACAACCCTACCGCCCTTAACAGCTTTCCAGAGAAATTATCCTAATGTTCAGACCTACTTATAGACCGAACATCCACAGCCGGTAAGACCAACTAACCCCCCCCCCCCCCGCCCGACCTAAGATTTGTAAGAGTTGTCCGGGAACCTTCAGGTCAGGAAACCAGACTACCTTCACCCTGTCCAAATGTACATGGACATCGGTTGCAGGACCCGACCAACTTTTGTAGCTCACGTATCACGAGAAAAACTGACAATTTAAAAATGCTCCCAATTGTAATATGCCACTGGCAACATGGAAACATAACATTTTAGATCAACTGCATTTATTCCAGAATACCTAAAATACGAGTGAGAGAAGTCCGTAGAGTAATATAAATTTATGTCAAAAGACAATGTTACTGTATTATTATTGACGTACTGGTGAGGACAAAAAAGAGGGTATAACAAAGGGAACAATACTGTCCCCATGTTTTTTTATTTTGTCTGGGAGGTGTCCTCACGAGTAAACGTGTGCTTAGTCTCGGATGGGTTATTGTGTAGGAACAATAGAAAGTCCTGACCTGCAGGATGGTGGGGAGAGTACTACTGTATTTGTTTTGAAAGACACATGATCCGCGGTGCGGAAACTGAATTACTACATTTTAATATCTTTGGAGTACCAAAATAAAACATGTCAGGCCTGATCTCCCTTGCATTTTGCTGTTACAGGTAAAATAAAACAAATTAAAAGTCTGTTGGGCCAACAAATCATGGATCCGCGGGTGGTAGTTTTTCCGAAATTTACTAAAAGGGTTACTAAACACGTGCAAGGGTGGATGGAGGGGGGGGGAGGGGGACCCATAAAACCACTGAAACCCGGAAAAATAGTACCGGTATGTTAATATGTTTTTTTAGTTTTTTTTAAAGATAATATACAACATTTGCAAACATAAAAAACAAACTATTGAGTTATTATGAAATACCTTACTTGACTTTAAGTAAAATATAATATTCTCAAGCATCCAGTAAAATCATGGCTCCTGCACGGTGTGCTGTCATTTTCAAGAAAAGCGGAATTTTTCATAAATTTCCAGCGAAAAACTGTTCCCCGACTAATAACTCCCTGACGTCTATAAATTGCTCCGTTTTGCCTGAAGTATAGGGTCAAGTAAACAGACGACAAGAAGACATTTTTTCTCTCTTTATTTTCCCAGCATCTATGCACACAAAACTTTAAACAGGTGAGTCTGACAGTATTTGCTAAAAAATACTAACTCCCAAATCCATTTATTTCTGAAAAGTACATCAAAAGCAAATGTCGTATACCACCATTAAACCAATACTAAACAATTCAAAAACTGCGGGGAAGGGTTTTTCCCCCTCATAATAACATAATAAGTTGCCATGAATCTGCAAGTTTTTTTTATGGAAGCTACTTTAGGTAAAGGGCTACAACAGAGGTCGTAGGGTTGGCCACATTTTAGGTTGCCAGCCCTATACCACTCTTACAGTTTTCCTGGGTCCAGATCTAAATAGAGGATAAATCTTCACTATACCAAAGAAATTATCCCAATGTTGTTTATGTCGGTATTCCTTCCCCGCAACCCATTCACATTTCCTTTCAATTCTGTTTGGCCAAGTGCATTTTTTTATACTAATACTTTTGTTAATTCACCCTTTTGTGAGACTTTATTGACAACAGGGAAATGGGGCCAAGCGAAATCTATTGACCGCGTCTCCTGCCCCACCATGGCGCGAACATTAATTCTTCGTGCGTTAAGTTCAAATTAACAGCCTTTCCGACAGAACCAACACGGCTGTGTACATGTACTCTCGCCTGAACGTATAGAATCAACCGAGTTTGTTTTTCAACCATACAGCGAGATGTGTTCTCAAGCTAAGAAATCTAGTTTAGCTCTAGTCTTACAGTTGAATTTCTTTTTTGAAAACACTATACCAGTTATAACACTGTGCCATATGCCGTACATACTTACTTGTATGTAAATGTATACAATGAGCAGACCACAGGTTTCAACCACAGGGCAGATGTTACTTGATCATTGGCAAGGTTTCACAACACTCCATTTCACATGGAGCACATTGTCCCGAGTACGAGTACGAGTACGAGTACGAGTACGAGTACGAGTACGAGTACGAGTACGAGTACGAGTACGAGTACGAGTACGAGTACGAGTACGAGTACGAGTACGAGTACATGGAATTTTTTCATGCAAGTAGAGTATACGAGTCCGAGTATATTTTCATGAGTACGAGTACGAGTACAAAAAAGTACCGGTACTCGAGTACGAGTACGAATGCTACAACACTGGACTCACTTGTCCCTTAACCTCCCCAGTGTTTTTCCCTTCCTTGGTTTCGCGACTGTACATGCCATTCCTAAAAACAATTTAAATCAAATTTGAGAACATGTTTATTTTTAATATTAATTTTCATTTTTGCCGTTTCAAAGATATAAAAGCACGGCGAGGCTATACATTTTTCACTGATAATTAAAACGAAATAATAACCAGCGACTGGTGAAAAACGACTGCTAAAATGATCAATATATTTGCGTTCGAGTGCAGTGTTTCCTCATCTTCTTATCCGTGCAATATTTTGTTGCCGTGACCAAAAGGTTAAATTATTTTATGACGATGTTTGTTTGCTTTAAAAAGGGCATTTTACAGTATGCAATATTCCATAAATTGGCTGAATGCCAACCTTGCTAATTTTAGGCTGCGGCCTCCATGTGCAGAATCCCCAAACGGAATATTTGCAGAACAAATTCGTTTTGTTTTAAAAGCAGTCAAGACAAGTGTGTTTCCACTTTCTAATAATCTTTTATCAGGGCTGATACAGGGTTTTCTCAAAAATAATTCTCAAAAATCTTAATTCCGGAACTGGAGTTAATGAACACCGAAATCCTTGGCCAAATTAAACACCAAGTAAGGGTTAACGTTACACCAACGGTTCACATTGTGACACCACGGTTTTTGCAGTACAGAGCTCGGGCGGATATCCCGAACCACGCCTCGAGAACTGTGCACCTTTGAGGTCGAGCTCCATTGTTATCCATAAGTTGATAATTATAAGGAAATAGTTGTTATCTTCATGTTGTCTTGTGAAAGTTGAAGTCTGGAAAGAGTTTGGCAGATTTGCATACGTTGTATACGGGTGCACCACACTAAATAAAATCCCATTGACCTTAGTGTAAAATCCACTAACTTCACAGTGAAAAAATCCTTATCCAGGAGTCTCTCAGTTTTTGTGACACTACTGAAAATTATAGTTTGAATCTTAATCTGTCAAATTCTTTTTAATTTTTGGCAGGTTAGCCGTTTGGAATTTTTGCTAATTGTCCCCAGAGAGTACCACCCCTGAAAATGTGGATTTTCCCAAACCGGCTAGCTGCCATTTTTCATACAGCATCTCTCCACTTGCCAAGCCAAATAGGACCAATTTTAAAGCCAAACTTTATGAAGTCTTCACAAAAGTTGAAGTACAGAACCCCCAGGTTATGATAGCTGATCATAATTACACAATCTATCAATATTGCATGACCCCCCAAAATGTATTATTCAAAAGAAATTATGCTAATCAGTTTGGCGCAGCCATTTTGGCCTAATTAGTGTGGTGCACCCATACATGCGATGATGCGCCCTATACGTGCTCAATTTGCCGAACTTGGGTGAATACATTTACACTATTTATACTATCATACTATTTTTGATATTATAAGTAGGACCTATAGAATGATTAGTACTATCACTGTGCTAATCATTTTCGAAAGCACAATACGAACGTGTACGATCTTGCATAAGCATAAGGCCAAATAAAACAAAATCCATGTTTAGCGTCCCCGCCCGCTTCCTTTTTTGAAGCCGCCTGCTTTTTTTTTTTTTTTTTTAATGAAAAAACACGAAAACAAATGAAGAATATTTGATCTTTTTCGAAAAAAAAAAAAAATCCCCCCAAAAAATCGTATTTTTAGACTCTAGCATCACCTTGTGTATGCTGGCGGCCATCTTGAAAAATAGCCCAGCCGGACGTCTTGGAAAATGTGTCGAGCGGCCATTTTGAAGAAAAAAAAAGAAGAAAAAAAAAGGGCCTCCTCCTTCCTATTTTTCAAAAAGGCAGGACGCTAAACATGTTTTTTTTTTATTTGGCCTAAGATCATGAGCATAAGATCTAACGGGCTAGTGAGGGTACGCCTTGTTGAGATAAACAAAAAAGGTGTGACGAACCTATGCTATAGGCCACATGACGGGCGGACAAGATAAGAGCCATCCGTGAAGCGGGGGATATCGGTCATCTACAATCCTGGACAAAACTCGTTGGGACACCCCCCCCCCCCCCCCCCCCCCCACCCCCAATCATTGTTGGTTCGGTGTGGTTAAAAGTCGACGATTGAGGAAACTCGTGCGCAGAAAAAATTGTTATTGGCGCCAAATTCCCTAACAACGGACATCAACACTGACCGGGGGAAGGGGGGTGGTGGTCTACTGTTGAGGTGTCCCAAGAGTTTTGTCCAAGATTGTAGGCCTAGTCAGACTGACAAGCGGACGGCTGGATGGCCGGCTTATCTCCGCTGGGTTTGTTTCCAACGGGAATGATGGAGTATGTCGCTGGCTAGCACTGCCCCCTGCAGGCCGCCCCTGGGCTACGTGAGCGTGCGCTTTGCTTTCTTGTGGATTGACATCAATCATCATGCTGGTACTTATACGATACATTAAACGGTGGAGCAAATATTTGGGCTGAATCGATAACATTTGTCCCTTTTGGTAATATTGCTATTAGCGGGTGAATAGACGAATCCCGGAATGACGAAAAGAGCACATATATATATCTACGCACTTCCAGGTTTGAAAGCGAGGATCTCAGTGCATGCAGTGCTAATAAGTAAACAACTTACTATGTTGAACGTGCGCTACGCTGCCTACATGATTCATTCATGCATGAATACATTTGCTCAATAGCACTGTTTGTTCTGTAGCACTGAGAGCCTCCCTTTCAACCCGGATGTGTGCAAACGGGCCATGCAATGTGAAATTCGTCACTTTTGCAATTTTGGTGCTCTCTTGTGCCGGTTTTCGCGCCAGCAACGCAACGGAATTTTTTGGGGATAAAACTGTTTAAGAAAAAGAAAGAAAGAAAGAAAAAGTCTGCACCTGGCGCCGCGTTTAGCCAACCCCTCCTATTTATTTAAAAGTATGATATCAGGGGCGGATCCGGGGAGGGGGCGAACTCCCCCCCCCCCCCCTGCCATGTTTTACTTGTAAGTGCCTACGCCTAAAGCACCGTAGAAAACCAGAAAAGAAAAGCAAACCCCTGTAAAAGTCTTATTTTGCGTGTACGGGTAAGAACAAAACAAAGAGGTTAAATGGCGCCACCAACGTTGACAAAGTGTGAAATTTTTTGAAATGAATGTATTTGGGGTTAGTATTTTATAGCGTGCTAGTAAATACTGTAATACTGACCTGTTTAAAGTTTTGTGTGCATAGGAAAACAGAGAGAAAAAAAATATATTCTAGTAGCCTGGTTCCCTGACCATACTTTAGACAAAACGGAACAATTAATAGAGACAGGGAATTATCAGGTCGGGAACTAGACTATTTCTAACGATTGTCGGGCGGTCGACAATCGCCTGGAAAACGATATAAATGTCCACTTAAAAAAAACTAGCAGCACACCAGGTACCATGATTTCACAGGATGCTTGAGATTGCTATTTACTTACAGTCTAGTACGATATTCCGTAATTCAGTAGTGTTTTTGTTTATGTTTGCAAATGATGTATACTACATCTTATCATAAACATCGATCCCCACCCAACTTTATGAGAAATTGTTCAGACCTTGCCAATGCGACTTATTTACGCATCGTGCGCAAGGAAGCGTGACCAACTTTATTTGTTTTTCTTTTTGTAGCTCCGTGCCTTCAGAATATACCTCCCCTATAACTAAGACTGTCATTAACTAACCACCTCTCACTACACACAGGGCCATTTTTGGTCTATATCACAATTCTATATAGCTATGTTGTTGTGTGTTACAGTAAAAGGCCCAAACGGACGAACAGCCCAACAGTCCAACAGACAAACAAACCAACATATTAACCGACCAACTGATCCCAACAAACATGAATAAAATCCACTTCCTTTAAAATGGCATCTAAAATACTAAAAAATAACCATGAGTCATGATACTTACTATTATGGTGACCAACATAGGACATTGTCTGTTTCCTAAACAGAGAAGTTTTGGACAGAATCTCTTGCTATTATAGGCCTACATCATATTTAAACAACAATTCGAAGACCGGATTAAAACATCACGAACGGAAAACACCTCGTGTTTTCGTATTACGGTACAAAAATAGAGAAGATTCAGATTTTCTCACAACTAAGTACAAGCATGGTACAAGTCACACAGAAAATTCAATGATTTAATTTTGGAAGAAAAAAGAGCTCGTGGGAAAACCCACTGGAAAGAATTACACGAAGCTAGCCCAAGTAATTGCATGAATAAACACAGAATAGTCAATAATTATGTATGCACGGGCCCCGTAATCTCAATCATGAAAGCTATAATTAGAGGACTTTTACAAATTACCCAGTTGTGACCCTGTCAACGGGAAATCCTTATCTTTCACACCATGAGAAGACGGCCAAATGGCGGTCCGTACGGTATAGGGCATCGGAGTGGCCTGCCTGCCTATCTCTCGTTCTCGGTCTCTGTAACACATTCACGGAAGCTCCGATTGTATCGACTGGTGAAGTTTGTTAGCATTTTTTACTTCGAGACTCGTAGATTGTGTTATTAATACCGCGGTTGTAAACTTTTACACATTTTGTTTTCAGCGTAAGGATAATTAAAATCTCGTGCAATTTGAGAAAAACTACTAATCTCCGCATATAATAAGGCCAGGTACAAAAAAAAACATGTTCAGCATCCGCGGTTTTTAAAAGAAGGAAGAAGGAAGGGCTTTCTATTTTTATTTTTAAGATAGCCGCAATTTTTTTTTTTTCAAGGATACAAAATTGAAAGACACATGTTGGACAATTGGAGAATTGAAAATGTTTACAGTGGTTTTAATAGTTTTAGTACGTTTGGATTTTATTTTCAAATGGATTGGTTGATATTTTGGTTTTTTTTCACGAATTATTCTTCTACGAATTGTAAAAAAGAATAAAAGCTACCCCTTCGACCACCATTAAGAAGGTGATGCAGGCGCGAAGACATCCCTAAAACAATTTCTACGAACGAGACAATTTGGTGATGGCAAACTGACTTATTGCTATCTTTTCCCAACTGCACCTCTGATGTACCTCATGTGCCGGGATGAAACAATTAGGGGGCACCATCAAGGTATGTCCCGGTGCCACCCAGCAGCGTATCCAGGTTTTGGGTCCAAGTGGACAAAATGTAAATCTGTCTGAAAAAGTGGCTTACATTTGTTTCGCCTTTATAAATGTTTTGAAAGGGGGGCGGGTAATGTACCAAATGTGAAGTGGATAAACAAAATTAAAAATCGGCAAAATATGGGCCAGGGCAAGTGCCCCCGCTGAGGAGAAGAAAGTTTTATCCCAGCTCATGAAAATGTAAATACAGATTGGAAAAGGTAACGGTACATGTCGGATGGCGTCATCAACGAAAATCATGAGGCATATACAAAAGCCAATTTCTACAAATGATGCTAATATATTTTTTTAATGGGAAAGTTAGCGAAAAGAAAATATTGGAAGAGGATCTTTTTAGGCAGACTGAAAAAATGGGAGTTTAAAGAGAGTTATTTTGGATGTTAAAGATTTTCAAAGTGTGGAAGTCTTAAAGAGCAGATACTGTAGATCAGAACGGTTGCTGCTAGAATATAAGTCGACATTTCATTAATTAAGTCGTTTTCAGCATTGTTGCTTGCTTATATAGCATACAGACAGCGACGTCACAAATAACTCAACTTTTCCAAATGTTTGGTCATTCCCTCATCATTCTCTTTATTCATTTTTGAATTGCCACATTCTGAAAATACAAAAAATATATCAACTATATACATACCTAATTTACAACGGCGCGGCCGGGCTAAACAGCTCGCTCGCTGTAGGGCATTCGCGTCAATGCGACATTTTGCCTATAGGATCTTATAAATCTATTATCGGAGATTGTTATCAAAACTATAGTATCAATTATTAACGTTCAATTGCATTGGGTTGTTTACATTAGTCATTTGGGACAATTGCTTGATCCTTTGATGAAGTAAAAACCGCTACCTTTTTGTGGTTGTCCCCGCCCGGCGCCTTCAGTGTAAGGACCCATAGCAAATAGTCCGATGTTTATTGTACGGTGGGGCGGATTAGGGACCGGGCCGCAGCGAACTGTTTTACCCGTGAATCGTGCACGGCATGTGTGCCCGTGTATACTCTCAGCTCACTCCATGATCTGACATGGAATTGTCTCGGTAGCTGGGACGATTGAAACATTACAAACTAACTGGTTTTCCTTTAACGGTCAGGTGTGCACTGTAAAAAGCAAATGCAACTCTGAGCCAGCACGAATATGTCCCATAATTATGAAGATTTTGAGGCACATCAAGTGCAGCAGTATATGCGTGTGCTGTAGAAGTGAGAGCGGGCTTGCAAATCACCGTTTCAGTGCCTCAATAGCATCTGTGACCATCTATAGCATACTAGGGAATGTCACTCAAGTTTGACTTTTGAAATCAACATGCAAGAATAAAGAGGCACCAATGGGCTTTATTTCAATCGGAAAATATGACCTGAAAGAAAGGGCACCTTACTACAAAAATGCATAAAGATCACATTTGGAGAAAAACGGCTTTATCTGTCCCTTCTTTTCACAACAAAGTTGCATCTCGAGATTAAATGGGTACCGGTACGAAATATTTTAGCTTTCCAAAAATATAAACATTTCAAAACTTATTAAGTAATGATATTTTTGACGTGTATATAGCTCAGGGGCGGATCCAGGATATTTTGCGGGGGGGGGGGGGGGGGGGTTCTGAAATTTGCCCAGAAAGGTGACTCCCAAAATGTTCCGTCTGCGAATTTTTTTTACAGGGGGGGAGGGGGGCGGTGGGGGGGGGGGGGGGGTGGTGGGGGGGCTGACACACCTTCTCACCATTGGTGGCGCCATTTAACCTCTTTGTTTTGTTCTTACCCATAGGCAAAATATGATGTAGGGTTTCTGGTTTGCAACTTTAGGCGTAGGCCCCTACAAGAAAAAAAAAATTGCAACGAGCGGGGGGGGGGGGGGGGGGGGGTTCGCCCCCCCCGGATCCGCGCCTGTAGCTACGCATAATTACTCCAAAAGTGGTCTTGGGGAACCGTCCACATTATGCTCCAAAGGGTCATATTTTGTTAACAATGAGCGCAATAAACCTTTTCGACATTCACAATACATTGTGGGTATGGAGGCCAAACCAACCATGTAATTTATACACAAACCTATGGCACTGTGAACCAGTCCAAATATTAATTGATTATATTCTAAATTTCTGTCACGAGTTGAGAGATACTCTTTTCAATTTTTAATGGCAATAAAAATAAGGAAATAATTGGGGAATCCCTCTCAGGGTACCGGTTAGGCCTATTGATGAATGCAACACCTCTGAAATTATAACAGCCAATAATGTCATATTATTAGCCAATCAGGAGAGGATTTTACAACCATGACAACCAACATGTGACCAATGCGACCAATCACGTCCGTTCTATGTGCTTGTTCTTCTAATGCCAGCAATTATTGATATTGTTCCCATGATGCTTTGAGAATGTCAGAAAGGTTTATTGATTATAGATCTACACACCTAAACTTGCCCAAAGAACCCCAAGCGTTTCAACACAGCCCCGAAACAACAAAACTTGCCTCGTTGTGATTTATGGCACTCCAGGCAAGCCTTCCGGCGATAAAGCCATTGCCGTCGCTGGTGTGCGTGAGCAGGAACTGCTTTCTGATACACATCCACTGCGTTGCATGGCATTGTCGTACTTGTTGGCAGATACGATGTCAGCTCCACAATCTAGGCCTAATTTAAACAAACTTTCGCCGTGAAATCTCCCGAATTCCTAAGTGAGCAGACTTGTTCAGTTCTTTGTAAGCCCTCAAACTCTCAGTTGGCCCTCGCCGGAGATTTACTTTCCAACACTTTTTGTGCAAGGCCCTCGAATTTTGTTGTATGCCTATGTCACACTGTCGACTGTGGCTATTGGCTAATCGGTTCCGGGGCGGGTCTCTAGGAATTGAAAAACTTGGCATTGAAAAACTTTGCGAGTGCTACTACGATGGAATCTGTAGTTCATAATAGTGCTTCACTGTTTACCAGTTCAAAACATAAACAAAATGATGCAAACGCCTAAATACTTACAAGAATTAGGTAACGAGGCCAAATGGCGCATATAATCTGCTATTTTGCGTATGATTGCGCTTTACTTGTTTCCATCTATATTATATTTTGTTCATGAATTATTATTGGCCAGAATGTCTTTACCATTTGCTTGAGCTAAAAATACCAAGCCAAAAAGGACAAGCAAGTTGTGCATTCTGCGGGACATGGAGATAACAAGGGTCAAAGGTCATTCGAATGTGGCACCGAGGTGCCAAATTGGAATGGAAATGATGAATTGCAAAATAATGACGAAATAATAACTGCACATTTGAGAGCACAGATATTCGATGGGAACCAACTCGTAGGTATGTTTTCACGAAATTAAATCCAACCGGATTTCATAGTTTTGAATTATGTCTCGATAGTTATCTAACCTAGACTGGGGTTTTGTGATTGCATGACAGTTGTCCACGCGGCTACGTTCAAACGGGTTCAAATTGTTCAATGAACTTAGCTTGAAGACCACCATGCAACCTCGTCCCCATGGCAGTCAAGAAGTACGCACAGATGCTCTGTGGTATAAATAATTGATCATTTGTACATCTGAATAATCTAGGATACGTCAGTAAGTAAAATAAAAATGTGTTTTTCACGAATATCTTTTTAAGAAAAGAAAGGAGGTCCTTTAAAAAATATATAATTCTGCCAGGTAATATTTTCCAAGATGGCCGCACTTTTTTTTATGGGTTCTGCCGGTGTAGCGTAAATTTTAGTCACTATGAAATACGGGCTCATCGGTTGTATTGCACATGCGTATTAAGGAGAGTGGCCGGTCACGTGAGAGGGTTCAACTAATTGAGAGGGAAAAGGAGTCTGATTTTAATATGACACCGGCATTGGAGTGCACCAAATAACCATTTGCGAATTATATTTGAATAGAATCTGGCACACTGACTTGCTAAAAATGCATTGCACATTTTAACTTTGAATTCTCCACACCAAAGAGACTGTTACTATATCACGTGATTCGGGAGAAGCCTTATGCTAGCAAAACGCAGCTCCGAAATGGTCTGGTGTCTTGGTGCCATACTTACCCATTTGTATTTGTGCTGAGCGTCTCTTACGTATAGCTATGCGAGAGCTTGCCCCGAATCATGTGATATAGCAACAGTGCCTTTGGTCTGGAGAATTCAATGTTAAAATGTGCCAAGCATTTTGGAGCAAGTCAATACACCAGAATTGCTCAGAGTTTGCCGTTTCCACCGGCGCTTCCGCTTTGTTTTGTTTTGTATAACATAAACATGAAACCAATCTCAATTTCTAAATGAAGACGACGTGGGCGTATATTCACTCCCAAAATGACATAGCAGTAGCAAGAGTTAGAAGGTAAAGTCACGTGCAAAGGGTCTACCCCCCCCCCCCCCCCCCCCCCCAAATATTTTCTAGGCCACGGTACGGTAATTTTACGTCAAAAATCCGTTAAAACTAAAATACGGTGATTGTTTGTTTTTGAAAGAGGGAAAACCCATTATTTTACGGATTTTGTTTGCAGTGTAGGGTAAGGGTCAGTGTTCGGATTAGGGTGAGGAATAGGTTGAGGTTTGGGGTTACGGTTTAGGATATTGCTAGCGTTAGGGATGGGATGATGTTAAAGGTTATGCCATTGCAGTGGCGTAACTACAGGGGGGGGGGGGGGCACGGGGGGGGGGGGGCACGGGGGAACGTGCCCCGAGCTGACTTCCGTGCCTCCCGGGTGCCCCATTCGAAATTTTGAAATGTACACAAACTTATACAAGCTGCAGTTCAAGTACTTTCAGTGTCCCCTTAAATAAAAATGTGTGCACCCCCAGGTACCCCCGAAAACTTTCACCCAGTTACGCCACTGTGCCATTGCCCATAAATATTGTGTTCATCATAAAAGCTTAGGTGTGCTGCAATGCATCATGGTAAAGAGTCGGATATTCATGGAAGTCGGATATTCATATGACACCGGGTTGAAATCAATCTCGGGGTTGACGCGCGTTCAAAATTAATCGCTTGTTTTCAACCCTGCACCAAACCCGAGATTTGCCTATTGTGAAAAGGCATATAGACCTTTTCCCCCCACGTGACCAGCATGAAATTTAAACAAGACCACTACGCGTGGACCGCCACAGAGTGATCGTTATCGAACGGGCCAGTCAAACCACGCGGCACGCCAGACTGGTTTACTTGAATAAACGCTACTCGAGGCGGTCCATGACGCGACGTGAAAAAGGTCCATGGACGTCGCGAAATAAAAAAAGAGAAAAATAAATAAATAAATAAATACAAAAGAAAAGAGGGTCTAAGTCAACATCGTACTTAATTGAATGTATTTAACTCGAAAACTGCTGAAAGGGGCCTAAAATGCAGCTGTATACAATAGGCCTAGGTATCGCGGTCTTGAACAAAGCGTCGAGAGATGTCTAGCAACCCCCACCCCCTGCCCTTTTCGATTTTTCAACGGCCGGTGATTTCTTCCTTAGCTGCTTTCTGGGCAGTGCTTTGCCCTTCTAGAAAAAAGCCTGGCGACGCCCATGAAAAGGTATAAACTTCTCGCGATCCCACTCCTCCCCCTTATTTTTGGAGGTGGGGGGGGGGGGGGGGGGGGTTTGAAGGTAGGGGACAGATGTTCCAGAACAGTTAAACCAAAACCGCGACACAAACATGTGTATTAGATTTCAATTTTGACAGCTGAAATTGGGCAACAAAGGAGAAAAATCAGCCAAAACAAGCCGGCCGGGAATTCCAAGGCAGGGTCGACAGCGTGAGGCGCGGGGAGATGTGGCGATTATTTTGCAAGCCAACTCGGCGTTGGGGAGATAAATACGGGGTTGGATTTCTTCGCCAGTCGGGTTTGTTATCTCGGGAGGCTGCGATGTTTTCAGGAGAATTGGGGCAAGGCAGTGATGGTCTTGAACTTTTCCTGATGTCCCAATTCAACTCCCCCCTTTTCCTGCAATCCCTAAAACTTTCCTAAAATCCCCAACTGTTTTGTGTAGGCCCTACATGTAAGATTGGGAACCGGACAATATAAAACAAATTGGGAATGGTCATTATTTTTCTCATTTTTCGTTTCCCCAAGACTGCAAAAAACCCTGTTATGTTAAATATACACCATGTAGGCTATATAGAACTATTCGTCGGCGAATTCAGGTTGCCTGGTGGTACTTTCCTACAGTAAATCTTGCAACACGACAACAAGATGTAAAAGAGAAACGGTGTCCCATTTACATCTGAGTCCTATATATTATTTTCATGAAATGTCAAATTGTCTCATGAAACTAATGTTCGAATAGCACAAAACTTGCCGAAATCTGTCCAACATCCAAGACAAATAATTTAGTAACTGGAAATGCAGCAAAATGTCATACTTTGTGTACCAACTTCATGGAACGACCCATATGCACTTTTGAGGAGTCCTTGTTTCATTAAAATAAAACTCACCAATAAGCCAGTTTGATATTTCAACTGCGCACGTGCATAATGACATAGTTATCCCGAATGACCCGTGACCTAACGCGCGCGTATGAACGCCCAAGGTGGTCGCACAAAGCGCACGTGTTAAATTCAATCACAATGGGCGTTCACGTAACATCGCGTGACATTACATCAGCAATTTTATCCCGAATAACATTTGACCTTCGAGATACCGAACTGGCTTATTGACCTTTCCAATGTTCTTTTATCGATATAGCCTTCTACTAGTAAGTATAAAATTGTTACAAAGCCGCAGCTTACCAGGATCCGCCGCCGAGGGAGATAGTACGTGCAAAATTAAAAATTACAATTCCCACAAATAGGCCTACACCGCAAGAGTCGAGTCTGTTTAGTCCAGGGCCGAATCAAATTAAACGAATCCGTCAATCTTACAGCCAAAGATATAAGTCCAATGGTCTATATGGGCCATATATTTCATACAACATCCACCACAGAACCATCATATTGCAAGATACCATAATACTATTTTGGGGATGCCCATCTACTATGGACTCAGCTCAGTTGAACCTTTCGCTGAAATAGTGGAAATACTTTGCTTGGCATTTATCTGTTAAGAGTGTGATAGCAATTTTGCTGTAAGTCCTATTCGGCTTTTATCGAATCAACTGTTGTAATACGAGTGTAAGCTTTTGTAAACCATAACTTTAGTTTCCCTTGTGGTTTGTTTGATGATATTATAAGTTTAAAAGTAGTATCCCCATTGAGTGATCCCCACAATGTTGCTTCCAAGTTGTATCGTAAAGTTGGACATGATCCCTGGCTATACGGCATTATGGGTTTATGAATTCCGACTAGCGCCCCGAACAAAGAAACAGACAATTTGGGGAACCGCCAACATAAGGCAAGATAGCTCAGTTGGTAGCGTGGCGGGGCGGTGTGCCGGAGGTCACAGGTTCAAATCCCACTCTTGCCAGTTTCCTTTGTTCACTTTGAAAATTCTTTTCTGAACTGTTTATTTTGGGTCACAAGGAATGACAACGTTGATTTAGAAATCAAAAAATTAGCTGGCCTGACGTTTCGAACTTAAGCAAGTTCTTTCTCAAAGGCAAATGACAGAGTACAAGAAACAAACATGTAGGGAACACACATGCATGAGGGGGTGGGTGGAGAAACACAAAAGAGGGATGCAAGGGAGCATGACAGTGGGTAAACATCAAAGAGAGAGGTTTGGGTAAGGATGAATGCGGGGAGGGATTAGGATGAAGGTTGAAGCTGGGGAATTGGACAAAGGAATGTGGTTAGTGGCAAAGATAAACAGGAAATGGTAAGACAACCCCATTTGGCCAAGAGACCCCAAGAGGGTTTGCCAGGAGGATAATCTGTAAACAAATGACAATGGGGGAAAAATTAAAAGTTAATCATTCCCTTCCTGGATGTTTAGACCATGTGGTTGAATAGTCCGAAGACGTTTCATCCAAACTTTCTCTCGGCTGAGGCGAACTGAGTCCTTGCGGTGGAAAAGTGATTCTATGCCCTGTAGAATCATATCAGAAATGGAATGGTTAGGCAAGTTGAAGTGATGACCAACAGGGGTGTCAATTTTCTTGGTGTTTACAGTCGATCGATGGCCATAGAAACGCTTCTTGAGCGTGTTCTTGGTCTCCCCGACATACTGGATACCACAAACCCTGCAAGAAATGAGATATATGACATTAGAGGTGTTGCAAGTAATGTTGCCATTGGTTCTGTGAGTAGTTCCAGATGAATGGCCAGAAAAGGAGTCAGACTCCTGCATGTGAGTCTGGCAAACAACACACCTGGAATCGCACTTAAAAGTACCATGCTGTATGGGAGGGGATGCAGCCAAGGTGGGGACCTCGGCTCGAACAATCAGGTCTCGTAGATTGCGGGGGCGCCTATAAGCCAATATTGGGTTGTCAGGGGCGGCACGGGCAAGGCGATCTGAAGTATGAAGGATATGATGGTTGTCATTAGTTATTTTACGAAGGGGAGGGAGACTAGGATGAAAGGTGGTGACCAAGGGAATCTTGGGGTCGGCATTAGTGCTAGGTGTCTTTTTCTTGAGCGCAAAATCTCTGGTGATAGATTTGGCTCTGGCGATAGCACGTTGAACTTGGCGGGAGCTGTGGCCCCTGGCAACCAAGTTATTCTTCAGTACCTGTACATGATGGGAAAAGTCAGAATTATTAGAACAAATCCTTCTGAGTCTAAGTGCCTGGCTGAATGCTATGCCTGTCTTGCAATGCCTGGGGTGACAGCTGGAGGAGTGGAGGTACTGGTGGGTGTCTGTGGGTTTAGAATACAGATCAGTGGTTACCGAGTTGTCTTCCTTGCGGATGGTGACATCCAGGAAGTTGGTCTGATGCACTGAATACTCTGATGTAAACTTGATGGTCCTGTGGAAGGAATTAATGTGATTAATGAAAGTCTCCAGACTGTCCTGATCACTGGTCCAGATGAAAAATACATCGTCAATATATCTCCACCATACCCAGGGGCGACATGGTGCTGAGGCAAGCATGCGCTCTTCGAGGTCGCCCATGAAGAGGCATGCAAAGGAGGGGGCCATGCGAGTGCCCATGGCTGTACCGTGTACCTGTAGATAGTGTTTGCCTAGGAAGGAAAAATTGTTCTTGGTTAGTACAAGTCTCATGAGGGTGCCAATATCACTGATGGGTGGGGTTGTGTGTCCTGCCTTGGCCAGGGCCGAGGAACAAGCACGAATACCCTCCTCGTGGGGGATGTTGGTGTACAGGGATGAAACGTCAAAAGTCCCAATGATGGCTGTGCTGGGAATCTTGTTCTTGATTCCATCCAGCTTGCGCAGAAAGTCTGGGGTGTCATGGATGTATGATGGCATCTGTGGAACGAGGGGTTTGAGAAAACTGTCAATAAACAGGGAGATACGTTCCGTAGGTGAACCATTACCAGAGACAATGGGCCTACCGGGGTTGCCAGCCTTGTGAATCTTTGGAAGGAGATAAAATCTGGCAGTCCTACAGTCAGAGGGAGAGAGAAATTTATGAGCTTTCTTAGACAGCTGGTCACGTGATCGCATATCGTCCAGCACCTGTTGTATCTCTTGAGAGAATGTACCTGTGGGGTCAGAGTCAAGGCAGATGTAGTTAGTATGATTGTTCAACTGGCAGTGGGCCTCGTCAATGTACTGATGACGATCCATGATGACCACAGCTGAACCTTTGTCGGCCGGCTTGATGATGATATCAGTACGGGAGCGCAAGGCATTCAACGCCAAGCGCTCCTCTCTGCGGAGATTGTCATGAGTTCTGTGGACAAAGTTATCAGGGTTAGTGACTTGAGAACTGACAACTTGAACATAAGTCTCGAGGGCTGGTACACGATTCTTGGGGGGTACCCAGGTACTTTTGACACGGAACGGTTCTGGGTCACATCGGTCAGAATCAAGGAAAAACTCTCGGAGACGGATCCTACGGTAGTATTCCGTGAGATCTTGGCTGAGCTCTACCTGGTTCACAGTGTGGGGAGTAGGACAAAAATTAAGACCCTTTGAGAGAAGTTTATGTTCAGCGTCAGATATGGATGATGAAGAAAGGTTAACTACAGTATTGGAAGGGGGTGGTGGTGTAGACTGGGGCCTGGGGCGTCTAAAGCGTCTCTGTCTGCGTTGATGTTGCTTGGTAAGCAAGCCACCAATCTTCTTGTTTCTCCTGTTAAGCAGAACAGAGTCAAGGTTAGATACGCTCTTATCAATCTCATCATGGAATTTACTGTATCTGGTGTCAGAACAACTGGATCTAAGTTCCGAGTCGAGGTGGGCAATATTCTGATGGAGGTTCTGAAGTGTAGTTTGACACTGTTGAGAGAGGACATTGATGAGTTTAATGGAGGTACCATGTAGAATTTGGTTCCATCTCCTTTGAAGAGGCGGTGAGAGGGTACCCAAGCAGGGAGAGGTAGATAATTGCAAACCTGTAGGGATACATCGAGAGAGGGAGAAAAAATTGTAGTTATCTTGATGGTAAGAATAGCGTAAGGCCTTCTCCCTAGCCTTTCTGAGTTGCTGGAAAGTACAAACCGAGTTGTCCATACCTGTGGAAAAGGAGAAAATAATGTGGTTAGTACACAATACAGATGGTGCTGCTCATGTCTGTAGAGGGGATAAAATGATGTGGTTATTACAACATAAAAAACACTTGAACAAGAAGACAAAACAAGATATACAAGTCAGAAAGGAGGATCACCAAGAAGGGATACTGCAACAGAAAGGTATTAATATGAAAATGGATAAAACGTTGATTTAGAGTGAAATGGTGATTCTGCTGTCCGCACGACCGGACAACCCCGAACATCTCATTTCGGAGTACCGGTAGATAGGGGCATTGAACCTAAACCCGTGCACGACTAGGCCTACATTATTTCTTTAAAAAAGTAGTATTTGTGGAAAGGAATTTTTAGAATGGGAATACTTTTTTTATGACTCGGTCTTTACCGGTGACTATTATGACATCGGTAGGGGAGGCCTAGGCACCGCGCTGTAGAATTTGTAACTCGTCTCCGGCTCGGTCACGCCCTTCCTCGGTCATTTGAAACTGTAAGGGGGAAGGAAGTGGGCGTCACCGTTCATTTCCTTACAGAGCGTGCAAGTCTCGCATGATACTTTCTTGTGGACGTCTTGGTACCAAACACTAACTCATTTTAATTGGTTTAAACTCAGTGGCAATATACATGTACATCCTCGATTGATCGAAAGCAGTGGTAATTTTTGCATGGTATTTTGGTCATTAATTTAAATTATTTTGATCATTGTGAATTAAAACACGTCTTTTTCGACAAAACTATTCAAAACTTTTGTCCACTGATGAAACAAAATAATTCGGAATTCATAAAGTTTAACGCCGCTCACTCCCTATAGCTTTTGCGATGCGCCCCAAAAGTCTGTTTTTCTTGCAAAATCGCCCTGGTTTGTTCAGGTCAAATTGCATGCTGTATTGTTAGTATTCTGTTAGTAGTAGTCTGGAAACGCCCCAAACTGTTGCGTGCACCGCCATTAGACCTGTTAAATTCAGGCGCTCGGAATGCTTAAAATCGCGCAACCAACGTCATACGGAGTCCCCACCCCGCTTATCAAATTATTTTGCAGATGCAAAATTGTTCGGGGCCACCTTTAACTTGAAAAAATCCCCCCCCCCCCCCTTCACTTCCTCCAAAAAGTTCTGGATCCGCCAGGATGTGCTGTTTTGCAACATGGTGCAAGTTATGAATGTAACCGTACGCCGAATTATCCACATTTATTAATAGATCTGAAAACCGACAGGTGCCACTGCAGTCCCACTTTCCTCCAACCTCTAAAATTGCGTATTTCTTTATCTTCTCTTCATCATAGACAGCTTTTGACATGGCCAATGCTCACTATCCCTCTTAATGTTGTAACTAAAGGCCCGTATTACATCATGTTGTGACAGGTTTTGGCAAGGCAGTTACGGCACATCGACGTAACATGTGACAAACTCTGCTATATAATTATAAAGCATTTTGGACGGGAAGCCAGAATTGTTTTCTCTATACTAAAGCGAATTATGATGTAACACGCAATAAAATATGTACAGTTAAGGGGAAGTAAAAAAAAACATCGGCTTTCTTTTGGGGGGCCGCCTGGATTTTATATTGGTTGTTTTAACCAATATACTGATTATTTCAACCAATCCGTTTTTAGAGTGCAGGTGCCATGATTTCACAGGATGCTTGAAACTGCTATTTACATACAGTCTAGTACGGTATTTGGTGATAATTTAGCAGTTTTGTTTGTTGATGTTTTCAAATGTTGTATACTACCTTTAAAGTATTCAAGGCTTGAGAAGTGAACAACGGAGACATGAATAGTTGGAGACGAAGCCGAAGCCAAGACGCACGTATTTGTAACCTGCATAGACGGGTCACGCGTTGCGTAAAGATGTCGAACAGTTCATTTGCACTTAAAGCCTACGTAAAACAAAGTCCACGAAAATGAAAAGTGATCCATCATTCGGGGGGGGGGGGGGGGGGTGGGGGGTGTGAAAGGGTTAAATAGTGCAGAACACAAAGGAATTCCAGTTATCATTCATGCCATTCGGCCGTGGCGTTATTGATACACGCTGGTGGTCTGCTTGGTGCGTGTCGGCTAAAGTTGGCTATGCAGAGCTTGTCGTGTGGAATCATTTCGGAGCTTCATCAGGCCATGTTGACGTTGGCAAATATTCATTTTCATAACTTGCGCAAATATAACCACACGACAATATAAATTGTGTTGATGAAAATGTCTATTGCAAAATCTCCTAACACAGCAGGTTACAGGAGCCTCCACAACGCAGTTTATAGCCAAACACCTGTACCACGAAAAGGGTTATGCAAGCCGAGTCCCTTGCAAAAAAAGATAATTATGATACTAATTTGACACTCCTCAAAATGAGCTCTTTAATTAGATTTTAATAATGTGTCATACTTAGGCCTAACAGCTTTAATTTTATCTCTTGAGGCATCATCATGCAGTACCATTTGTGTTTAGCACAGGACAAGAATAATTTCCCTCCACTATTCAAAGTCCTTTGTAGAAATTAGGGGAAAATGAAAGACTTGGGTTTGGTGTTAATGCAAACCTTGAGCGAAAGCATGACGTCATCAGAGGCGAAACAGTAATATCTGTATGACCACAATTTTGAGTGGAAGGTAAAAAACAATTTCTATATACGCAGCATTTCTTAAAACTTTGTTGCTGTGTTAATTTCAATACTTCGTCAGACAATCCAACGGGAAACCGACTAGGTAAATTTGAATAAACTGGTAGGAGCGGGATTCGAACCTGCGACCTTCGGAACACTGTACCGTCGTTCTACCAACTGAGCTATCTTGCCTTATGCTGGCGGTCTCCCAAATTGTCAGTTTCTTTGTTCGGGTGGGCGCTGGTCGGGAGTCATAAACCTATAATGCCGTATAGCCAGGGATCACACCCAATTTTACGATACAACCTGGGAAGCGACATTGTGGGGATCACTCAATGAGGACACGACTTTTTATCTTTATATAATTTGTCAAACAATCCACAAGGGAAATTGATACTGTTGTTGTTGAGGAGTTCTAGTCCGGTTCCCTGACCTGACGATTCCCTGACGACTTTTGATAAATCGTAGGTCAGGTAGTCACCACGGTTCAAAATAGACGTAACCAGGTCAGTGCGACTGACGTTATAGCAACATTCAAAAATACCCTTGCAAAATCCGGTCGGCAAAATACAATAAGAACTTTGCACTGATGTTGAGCTTCGATTTGATTGGGCAGTGGTAGTCTGGTTCGTATACACTTATAAACGTAAGGTGACATAGTTACTAGTCAGCATACACATCAAACTTTGCCGACTGGTTCCCGCCCCTAAAATATTGGGAACGGTAGCTAGTACTGATATGGCGCTTTTGAATGGTCCACATATGCGCAAGCGCTGCAATCATTTCCTATTTTTGTAAAAACTGGAGTGCTGTTTTTATTCTCGCATTCTCGTAAATAGGTTTGAGTAGTGGATAAATTGTGAATCTATGTGTGTTTTTGCAAGGTGGTTAAGAACAGTAAACCAAGCCTCTGCTTGCTTTTGTGGGCATTTACCATTTCAGGGCATTTTATGCTGCAACCAAGTTCTCATGACAAAGGAATCGGGATGGATAGGCTTTCTGCCGTTTATTGCCACGCGACCAAACTCCTCTCAATCACTTCTATCTTAGCATTTTTATCAAGTGTCTTATCTTTCTAGTGTGGTTGGAGTGGATAAGAAGAATGTCTTGATGTAAATAATCACCATGTATGGGGCCGGCTGCGCGTGGGTCGGCCGATAAAATCCCCATCATTCTGAACGTCTCCAGACCCGTTTCCATTAAAACCAGACTAAGGTTTAATAGGCAAGTGGCTGGGATTCTTGCCCACAACCCCTTTTGCTAGCTTTTCGCCATCAGATTGTGAAGTCGGATGACCGTAGCAGGCGCTGTGGTAACCCCGTCTGTAGCCCCACCTATCAGGTTTTTTTTTTATATTTCTATGTTTAAACTTGAAATTTTCCCATGATTGTTCTTAAAAAATGTAGCCATTAGGCTTAAATCCTGAGAATAACGACAGGGAATCTATGCTTTCGGGACGATTAAAGCGTACCGGGCTCAGATTGAAAATTCCCCCCACTAACGAATTATTGAAGAAAACCGTATTTTTGAACGAAAGAAAAAGCACTTAGTACTTTATATATGTTTATGATGTGTTAACGCGCGAAGCTTTTATTAAATTCTTTCTGGTAATAAAACCAAGGATTCCTCAAAAGTGGCCGAGGCACTGTAGCTCGAAAGCTTGAAGAAACCTGCGAGAGAAGACAATGAGAAGAAGTTACAGGTTTAGAGATGGGAGGAAACCCCAGAAGAATATTCTGGGGAAACCCACGGAATCAAATAAGGACTGAAAACCCAATCCACATGTGGGCCAGGGCAGGAATCGAACCCAGGCCACAGCGGTGAAAGGCGAGGACAGTAACCACTGCGCCAACCCGACTCCCCAAACAAATTGATACATAGCCTGCTGACCACACCCTTTATTTATTTTCATGTTACGGAGCTGTGGCATCTTAATCGAATTTTAGGCAAGCCGCAGGCGTAAATACGGTATGCAATGAGCCTGAGGGGAGGCATGGACGTCGCCAGAATTTGTCTGGAGGAGGGCAAAGCACTTACCAGAAAGCAGCAAAGGGAGAAATCACAGGCCGTGGAAAAATCGAAAGGGGAGGGTGTGCTGGATGGACACCACTCGACGCTTTGTCCAAGACCGCTACAGGGGCGGATCCAGGATTTTTTGCAGGGGGGTTCTGAAATTTGCCCAGAAACGTGACTCCCAAAATGTTCCGTCTGCGATTTTTTTTTTACAAGGGGGAGGCGGGGGGAGAGGGGGGGGGGGGGGGAGAGGGGGGGGGGGGGGGGGGGGGGGGGCTGACACATTTTCTCACCGCTGGTGGCGCCATTTAACCTCTTTGTTTTGTTCTTACCCATAGGCAAAATAAGACCTGTAGGTTTCTGCTTTTCTAGTTTGCAACTTTAGGCGTATAGGCCCCTTTCAGCAAGTTTCGAGTGTTTTAGATACACTGCAAAAACAGTGTTTAGCATTTAAGCACATTTCTAAACACTTTCTTGCTATCAGTTTGTAAACACGTTTACATACTAAACATGTTTAGCGTATTGACGGATCGTGTTTAGCCATTGAACATTGATGTTTAGGAATTGGACACGTAATGTTTAGCTTCTAAACATGTTTACAAACTGATAGCAAGGTTTTTAGAGTGTATACATTCAATTGAGTACGACATTGACTTCGCACCTACTGATCTTCTTTTCTATTTCTTTTTTATTTTTTTCCTTTATTTTTTTCCGGGGGGGGGGGAGGAGTGCCCCCCCCCCGCGACGCCAATGGGGAAGACGTTAAAAAAAAAATTGGGGGGGGGGGGGGGTTAAAGGTAACCAATTTAAGAAAACCAATTTGACAAAATTTTACAATTTTTTTTTCAACCACAAGACTACCAAAACGATTCTTTGATCTGCAGTGCTTTAAAACAAATCACTTTCTGAATTGTTGACATCCCATCCTATTACAAGCATGTACAAGCACTACAAGATGATACAGCTTTGGTAATGATCAACGTTTTTGGATTAGTTTTAATATGAAAGTTTACTGTTAAGATTGTACCATTACCAATCCTGAGAAGTATTTCCCTCTAAAATGCTGCCATCTTCGAGAAAATTGTATCTGAAGACCTTCCGAAATACTATGGCCTATTTCGATTTCAACAACCGATTTCAATAATGGACTTAATTATCTGAAAACAAAACAAAGTAGTTTCACATTTCAGTTAATAACGAAAACACTATATTATTTTAATTGCCCACAAACTGCAACACGTCTATTTCAATCCGTTCAATTGACTGTGACATATTAATTAAACCCCGTAGGCAGATTTGCGGTGAACACGTCCATGTGTTTACTTAATTTAAACAATGGTTGATTTCGACCGAAATTGTGGTCACAAAACAAGCGTACATTAATATGTACTTCTTTCTTTCAGGCAAACTTTGCTTCTTTAATTTCAAACACAAACTAAGCGGTGTGGTTTAATCCTTATTGGGATTGGTGTTTTCAATGGGCCATGTGTGCTCAAATGATTACTTGTGTAAAAAAAACCGCTGAATTTGTGATCCGATCAGAAACTTACGGAGGCTCCTGAAGGTACAGTCACGATTTTGATTTTGTGGAGGGGTAAGATTGGCGCAGGGGTTCTAATTCTACTTTGGCTGCGCTGGCATCATGGGTATAAATCTCGGGGGTGGAGTATATATCCCCCACTTTTTGAGCGGGGGGTGGTCCACAGTATCATCTCCCAGACATTTTACTAGCATGAAAAGGGGAGCGCTCTGCGCGGAGCCCTTGCGGCGTGGGTTCCGGGGTCAACTTAGGGGGCCCCGATATATTTCTTTTAGATTCTAGATGCTCTGTGGTGCAATCTAAGGCAATTCCGGCCACTTTCCCTTGACTGTTTTGAGCAAAAGTTTTTAAGATTATATAGGCAAAAGTTAGTTCATTTGAAATTATTTCGAATATGCTCTTGCTCTTAAATTGAAAACGTAGTGGTAGCGAAGGGGCAGGATTCAAGCTTTAGTGCTAATTCCCGAAAGCGTCGTGGGTGCTAGCGCTATTATGCCTGGCTAGAACACTGGTCCAAGGTAACAAATTAAAGACATTTATCTGATAGATGACCGCTATATGCATAATTATAAGGCCTAATCTGCCCACCAGCTTTGGGCCATAGAATCATCCCCCAAAATGTCATTACCGTGAAATTCTGGCAGCATTATATTTATTATAGCCTCGTGGTGCGTACTGCACTGTTCGTACTGCATTTAATAATAATGGAAAACCAAAATGAACATCGCCTAAGCTCGACAATCCTAAATCCCAAATCCCAAATGCTCCCACTTCAGCTCAATGCTTAGGTTAAATTTCCGCGTTTATTATACGATACTATGAGTTCTCACGTTTTACCATGTAGGTTGCCCGGTACTTGACCGACAGTAGCAAAAACCACGTACTCCTGCCACATCCGTACCGTATGCCACATCCGTATTATGTGGCTACATTGAGATGAATGTCTACATTGACATTGAATAATGAAAGCCATTGTGTTCAATTTAATGTTTGTTCATTGGGCAGTCTGATACGGAGCCCCTAAAGGGACTTCCAATTTGTTCTTATCTCGTGCGTACGACTTAATTTATCTCGTGCGCACGACTTAATTTATCTCGTGCGCACGATCTATCTCGTGCACACGACATAAGTGCACGAAGAAGGAGTTATAGCTGCACGTGACGTGAAAAAGACTGGACGATAGTGTTGGAGCAAAGGCTTTGACCCTCAAGGCCAAAGCTTCGACTCACATGGCCAAGGTCAAGGCTTTGGCCTTCAAGGCCCATGCCAAGGCCAATGCTTTAACCCTCAAGGCCCAAGACAAGGCCAAGGCCCTATACAAAAAATAGGCCTATACTCCACATCATCATGAATCGCTGTCATTATTTGCAATCAGAACATTCACGAGTGTTACTGTGTCAACTGCGGAACAAGCCTGCCTGCCGCGCGAGCTGTGCTCATGCGACCACGAGTGGTTAATAATAGGGTTAATAACTCGTGCAATTAAGTCCGTGCGCACAATATGTCGTGCTCACGAGAAAAATTAAGTCGTGCGCACGAGATATAATGTCGTGCGCACGAGATAAAAACAAAATGGAAGTCCCTTTAGGGGCTCCGTAGTCTGGCAATCAGAAACATCTATTTATATCTTATACACATACTGAAGTGGGGGGTTCGGTTGTCACGTTCGAGATAGTTTGCGAGCATTTTATATACAAATGGAGTGTTTCGATGAAATCCAAGAACTTTGAGCGGCCATTCCCTGTGAGAAATTATCAGACATAAAATAGAGGACAAATGTCAGCCCCTGTTAAAATTCCCCCTTACTGCCATTTTAACACTTGGTCCGACAGGAAAAGTTCCCACGATTTCGAAGCATGGTCCACCTCTATGTTCCAGTAAATTTAATTAGCACCCAGTAGCAGATTTTACCCCTAAGTTGACCAAGTCCATATGTGGCTAAGACGACCCCTTTGTCTCAACACAGATAAGTAATTGACCAGATGGGGATGTGGCCAGAGAACCCAGCCAACCTGGCTACATTTTATGCCACTGGCTAAAACTGTTATGGCTGTCTGCCATTTTATGACCATGTCTAACACGTGTAGTCAGTAACTTTCTGATTGGCCACTCTCCATCCCAAGGTGGAATATCTGCCTGGTTTCATAATTTTGACCAATGAGATTGTTCCACCGAAATGGGCAGAGCGCGTGGTCAAGGAATAATATTCCCCCCCGATCGCCGGATTCTCCTCAGAAAGCGATTAAGACCTCTGGTGAGAAGGCTGTTCAGATTGAGTGCCCGTTTACACTATTAGGAACGTTGTACTTTCCCTAAAGTCGTTTCTAATGATAGCCATTCTCACCCTCACCATTGTGCTCTGCTGATACAGGTAAGCCTATTTTCATTGTATAAAAGAAGTTTGTATTTCCTATTACCATTTGACTTATGTGCAGGACACTTTGTATTTTGAATTATGTTGACTCGGTTTGAGACAATCTCAAGATGGGTGGAACAACCCCAATATGAGTATATTGAGTCAGCATTCGTTTGCCTTCAGCTATTAACCTTTTTTGCCTTGTACCCTGTATTTACTTGTATTATATTGCTGATATTTGGTCGACTCTTGATCGATGTCACTTTTGCTGTTATTTATTGACCGAAATTATCATGTTCGGTTTTGTATATCATTGATTTCCCGATAGTATTGGAAGATCCATTTGTGATTGCCGATTACCATTCTGTTATGACTGCAGTATTCACTTAAATCGGTCACTATACTCTCAGTCCGTGTACAATTATATTTTCCTCTTGGTTGATTTCCGATTACTTTGAATATTCTTGTTGCATACTTTTTTTATATGATACCTCGTGGCCTAAAACTTCGATCATTCGTATGACATGACCAATAATTCATACATGCACGTTTTTCCGTAAATTAACTGGTCTTGTTCACGAGATTTCCAATATTTTGATTGTCTTCCAAATTGTGTGTGTATAGGCCTACACATTACCTTCCTTTTCTGTTATGTCCCGTGACATCCCGCTGACTATTAATTGTGTACAGCGAGTGTGTACAAACCACATGGAACTTGCCCCAGGATGACCTTGAGTAAGGTTACCGCAATGCGCTATAGGCCAACACAATTGGGTTTTGGCCAAGTCAATTATTCCCTGATGTTTTGATTAGCATTTTATGGTATTTACCACTGTGCGGAGTACTGACCGTGGTTATCATGTTCTGGGTGAACTTTTGATCAATGTATAGTTATACTGAAAGTGTCATTCCACTGGAAATGTGTTCTGGGCGAACATCCCAAAAAGATATGCAGTTTGACCTCTTTCCTTTTTTTGTAAGCATTCTTTTAAGCGTTTCATATTTTAGTTAGAGATATTGCTTTTAGATTTTTAGTTCTGTATACAAATATGTTGATCCTCGATAATTCAGAAAGCGATTAAGACCTCTGGTGAGAAGGCTGTTCAGATTGAGTGCCCGTTTACACTATTAGGAACGTTGTACTTTCCCTAAAGTCGTTTCTAATGATAGCCATTCTCACCCTCACCATTGTGCTCTGCTGATACAGAGAGTACTTTCCATATAGGTCATGCTTTGGGGAGCCGACCCGGTTCGCCTCCCCACACACCTGTCCCATTCCCCTGTTCGTGATATCATCGGAACTCGGTTTGTGTGCCTGAACCCTGATCTTCGGACTCGGAGCCACCCCCGTGTCAAGCCTCAGTCAAGTCCATCAAGCCACACCCAAGTTCTGATGCAAGCGCCAGAAAACCCAGCTAAGATCCATAACCTGTATTTATAATATGATGTATTTGCCATTTTGTTTCTAATTGAATTATCGTGTACCATATCAGTGCTAATCCTAACTGGATGAACCCTTGTTTATTTAGTAATTCCTGTGCCTATTCGATTCAAGGTACTTCTTTATTTTACATTTTTCGGATTGAGTTTATTGCTCATGGATGTTGTAATGATCAGATGGATTGGATTAAAATGAAAAGACACTTGAGTATATTTGAGCCAGCTACCGGTAATGTATTGTGTATACAAGATGGCTGCCCACACAGAGAACTCTCTCACATGGTGTGTGCACTAGACAATAGAGGGCGCTGTGCATTATTAGTGGTACAGTACCAATGAACCCTATGAATGCATACATTCATTACATCTCCCCCTTTAAGCCAAAATTCTTTAAAAAGCATTTAAGCACTTATGATTTTAACAAACTTTTAACTGTCTACAGGAACTTTAAACTATACTTTTTTTTAAACAGGACAACAATTCTTTGCTTAACAAACACTAGTGTGAACAGAGGTGGACTACTCTGTCACAAAGGGATTATACAGGGTTTATTCTGCCCTTGTGTGTATAATCACAGGTCAAGTTTTATAACTGGTTAGGTTATTGCATATGAATTTTAGAAACACTCTGGTTTTACAAAGTGACAGGCATTATTGCTTTGTTTGGTTTAGGAAACAAAGTGTTCCAAGTAAGATGGCAGTTTGATAGTTCGTCCATATCTAGTGGTTGTGGGGGATGAGGCAGTTTGCTTTTGTCCTTGATTGTCATTGTGGGAATTCAGAGATTGGCCAGAGTTTGCAGTGTCGTCCGGCAGGTCGTGGCGGTAGGATTTGCTGAGATCTCTTCTGTTCCTGCGATATGCATGCCCATTTGGTTTGGTGACAATGTAGGACCGAGGTGTGTCAGCTTTGCTGGAGACTACTACTGGTTTCCATGTTTTTTTGTCCCGCACATGAACTTTGTCTCCTGGACTCAACAGAGGGAGCGACTTGGAGCTCTGGTCATAGTAGTATTTCTGCTTCATCTGGTGCTTGTGCAGTTGTTGTGTTATCCCAGTAAACGTGTGCGGTTTCAGTAGCTTTGCAGAGGTAGGGAGTTGGGTTTGTGTTCTGCGACCAAGGAATAACTGTGCTGGAGAGGGAAGCCCATCACGCGGTGTGTTTCTGTAGTCGAGAAGTGCAAGATGGGGATCAGCTTTATCCGCCTTTGCTTTTTTGATGAGATTCTTTGCCGTCTGAACTGCTTTTTCTGCTCTGCCATTGGACTGAGGGTACAGCGGTGATGACGTGGTGTGTTTTATGTCATAGTCCTTGGTGAACTGCCTGAATTCTGCTGATGCAAACTGGGGCCCATTATCGGTAATGAGCTTATCGGGGATCCCATATCGTGAGAACTGTTGTTTGCAGCAAGTAATTACTGCTGAAGACTTGGTGCTTGCAAGTTTGTTGACCTCGATGAAGTTGGAGTAGTAGTCAACCAATACAATGTACTGTTCAGTTTCTATCTCGAACAAATCAGAGCCAACTTTTTGCCATGGTCGGAGAGGAATCTCATGTGGTATCATTGGCTCTTTACGATTTTTGTGTTGGCTAGTACTGCATATCGGGCAGCGACTAACCATATCAGTTATCTGTGCAGACATGTTTGGCCAGAACATGACATCTCGTGCTAACCGCTTTGTTTTCTCAATTCCCTGGTGACTTTGATGTACTTTGGTTAGCATGAGTTTGGTCAGGCTTGCTGGGATGACCACTTTGTCATTTTTGAAGATGAGATCTTCTTCAAGTGTAAGCTGTTCGCGAAAGTCCCAGTAGGGTGCAAGGTCGGCTGATACTTGTGACTTCACGTCAGGCCAACCCTCACGAATAGTTGCTGCCAACTGTTGCATAACCGGGTCATTTGCAGTTTCACGCTGAAGTTCCGATATCCTTTCCGCTGACATTGGTAGGCACGTTATCATGCATATCGGAATTTCGCAGTCGTCGTCCTCAGTGTCTGGGATGTACGGTGGAAAGTTGCGGCTTAGTGCATCCGCAACTACAAGTTCTGTTCCTTTTCTGTAGCGTACATCCACTTGATATTTTTGCAGCTTGAGGAGCATGCGTTGGAGTCGTGGTGGTGTTTGCTCAAGTGATTTCTTCATGATCGCTTCGAGTGGTTTATGATCAGTCTCCACCACAAAGTTTCGGCCAAACAAATACTGATGGAATCGCTCACATCCAAAAGTAATTGCATACAGCTCTTTTTCGATTTGTGCGTAGTGACGCTGAGCTGGTGAGAGGGCTTTTGATGCATATGCTACTGGCTTGTTATCCTGGAGTAGGACAGCCCCTACACCATCTTTGGAGGCATCCGTATTGACTAGCACTGGCTTGGCAACATCATAATACTGCAAAACTGGTGCTTCACTGACCAGCTTCTTCAGCTTTTCAAAGCTGTACTGTTGCTCGAATGTCCAGTGCCATGCAGTGTCTTTCTCCAGTAGCTTTCTCAGCGGAGCTGTGATACCAGCCATGTTAGATACAAACTTTCCAAGGTAATTAACCATACCCAGAAATCGCTGCAGTTCAGTTTTGTTGGTGGGCTCCTGCAGGCTTGTGATTGCTCGTATTTTCTGTTCGTCTGGTTTCAGCCCTTCTGGGGTGAGTGTGTGTCCAATGTATGTGACATTTGCGACTTTGAAGCGACATTTACGAGGATTTAGCTTCATGTTTCTCTCCGCAACACGCTGCAGTACGTGTTCCAGTCGCTCATCATGTTGTTTCTCATTTTCACCCCATACCAGAATGTCATCCATGATAACTTCCACACCTTCAAAGCCTTCAAATATCTGATTCATTGCTCGCTGAAAAATCTCGGGGGCTGTATTGATGCCGAAGGGCATGCGTAGGTAACGGTAGCGACCATACGGAGTATTGAAGGTGCATAGCTTGGAACTCTCTTCATCAAGTTGAATTTGCCAATAGCCACAATTGGCATCAAGTGTGCTGAACACTTTAGCATTCGGCATTCTTGCAGCTACTTCTTCAACTGTTTTCATTGGATAGTGTTCTCTGCGCAGTGAGTCATTTAGATCTTTGGGGTCTAAGCATATGCGTACCTTGTCAGTTCCTTTCTTATTGACCACAACCATGCTATTGACCCACTGAGTAGGCTGCCGTTCTTTCACAATCACTCCAAGTTTTTCCATTCTTTTCAGTTCATCTTTGACTTTATCACGCATAGCCACTGGCACTTTTCTGGGTGCGTGAATGACGGGAGCTGCTTCAGGTTTCACATGGAGGTGCTGTTTACCTTCAAGGCATCCAAGACCCTCAAATACAACATATTTGTTGAGCATGTCGGGGCCAGCATTGTTCTCAAGTGTTTCAATGCGCTTGATCAATCCAAGTCGTTCGCATGTGGTCAGCCCAAGAACTGGTTGCACTCTGCCCGGGAGAACTTGGAACTCTATGTCATACATCTTATCTTTGTGTTCGCAGAGCATTGTGCATTTCCCACTGGGTTTCATTTTGTCACCAGAGAAGGAAATCAACCGTTCACGTGAGCGTTGCATCTTGGTGCATAGCTTGTGATGCACTCTCTCGGGTATGACATTACACTGTGCACCGGTGTCTAGTTTAAACCGTACAGTGCGATGCAGGACTTTCAAGTCTAACATCCAATCGGCGGACTTTTTGTTTTCTTGCAATTTCACCATATCTACGAAGAATTCCTCTTCTGTATCAGAGTCGGAGTCAGAATGTTCAATTCCATGCACTTTCTTGGATACGTGTTTTCTTCCAGGCTTTGTTTGGCATTGTGCTTGGGACATGCAAACATCTGCAAAGTGGTTTTGTTTACAACACTTGTTACATGTTTGTCCATATGCTGGACAATGTCCTCGTTCATGTTGCCTGCCACAGTATTTGCATGCCTTCGATCGATATCTTTCAGTCCTTGTTGTTCTCTTTGTCTTGTTCATGTAAGTTTGGTTTGGCTTACGGATTGCATGGATATTGCTCTGTGCTCCTCCAGATGCAATTTGCCCAAGCTGTGTCTTGCTTGCTTCTGCTGCTCTGCAAATTTCTATCGCTCTTTGCAGATTCAAATCTTTCTCACGAAGTAGTCTGGCTCTAGTTGCATCATCATTGATGCCTACGACAATTCTGTCTTTGATAAGGCTATCAAGTAATGTTCCAAACTCACATGTTTGTGCCTTTTTCTTTAGGTCTGTGACAAACTGATCAAATGACTCGCCTGGAGCATGAAAGCGTGTATTAAACACATGTCTTTCATAGGTTACATTCTTTTGTGGCTCAAAGTATTCTGTGAATTTCTTGAGGAGGACATCTAGCTTGTCTCTATCATCTTCACTTTCAAATGTGAAGGTATTGTACACTTCAAGTGCTTCTTCTCCAATGACATGAAGCAAGGTGCAACACTGCACATGCATCGATTTCTTCTCCATACCTGATGCAGTCATGTACAGCTTAAATCTCTGCTGCCATTTCCTCCAATTTTCAGCATTATTTCCATCCATTCTGAGTCCATCTGGGGGCCTGATGTTATCCATTCTTAATATTGTTTGTCAATGTTTACTTCTGACACCATGTAATGATCAGATGGATTGGATTAAAATGAAAAGACACTTGAGTATATTTGAGCCAGCTACCGGTAATGTATTGTGTATACAAGATGGCTGCCCACACAGAGAACTCTCTCACATGGTGTGTGCACTAGACAATAGAGGGCGCTGTGCATTATTAGTGGTACAGTACCAATGAACCCTATGAATGCATACATTCATTACAGATGTAGTCAAATTTTAATTATTGTTTAGCGATTCAAGACATTCATTCAATTGGGATTACTCACTGATTTGGCTTCTGAACTGAACTGCACCATTTGATTTATTTCTTATCCTCAATTCTATTGTTGTATGCACTGTATATTTTTTGTGATGACCTTGGGGTGATGAATATTGAATTACAACATTTTATCCCGAGAAAGAGGATCAACGTAATAACTTGCTGTCCGTGTGGATTTATTTCTGAGCAAAGTTCCTTTAACAAAACTACGAACCTAGCAGGAACCCATTAAACGTTGGGACAACCTGTGACATAAATTTGGAGGCACCACCCGGATTTGCTCAATTTTCAATTCTATTTCCCTTGTTGATTTCCTTTGCTATTTGGTTGATTTTTATGTACGCTCGGTTTTTTTATTTTTGGTGACGGAAGGGAAATTCCAAAATCAATTAGCGGAAGCTCACGATATGTTGATCCTTATTCTTTGTTGTTGATAATATTATCATTGTTGATTCTTTGAATTTGCTTTATTTGTGTTATGATTTAACCCGTTGTTTTCATTGTGCTTGTATTTTTCCACATTTTGTTGTTGCAATTTGTTGCAATTGCAGTGTGTATTATTGTGTTATCATTGTAATAACCTTTGACCTGTACCAGCTGAGCACAATGGAGTTCAATGAGGCCCTTAAGGATTTTTTGTCCTCACATGAGATGACCTTAGAGGACCTTAAGGGATCCCTTAGCCTAGACCCCCCAGAGATCGATTCTTCTTCCCCTCCTAAACCAGCCATTGTCCATGTCGTGGAAAAGCAGTCTGCCAGCAGATCGTACAGACGGTTACGATTGTTCTCCGGTCGGACACCTATCCCCGCTGGCGAACTCGACTTTGAGAACTGGCGGCGGCTTGCAAGGCAACTTCTCAAGGATGAGACCATCTCAGAGGCCGAGAAGAAGAGCAGGGTCACCGAGTCCTTAGTTCCTCCAGCCTTGGATGTGGCCTGGGCTGTCGGCGAGTCTGGGTCGGCCACAGAGTATTTGGACTGTTTGGGAAAGGCTTATGGCTCTACCGCAGATGGGGATGAACTGTTGACCACGTTTCGTTGCGAGTATCAGCGTGAGGGGGAGAAGGCATCGGAGTACCTTTTGCGCCTTCACACGATGCTGACGAGAGTAGTTGAGGCGAGTGGTGTGACGCAGGAGAGCAGCCATGCGATCCCATGTAGCCAGTTCCAACGCGGTTGCCTCTTCAATGACCCACTCCTTCATACACTCCAGCTGCAGGCGAAGAAGAATGACCCGCCCACCATACTGGAGCTGCTCCGTGACGTTCGGGTTACCGAGGAAAGGCTAGAAGAGAAGTCAGATAGACGGAGGACCACGTCGCAGAAGTCTCCTTCGAAGAAAGTTATGATACAGGCCGTATCTGCCCATCCCACTTCAGCTGTGGGCCCTGATACACCCAATGAGATTGAAGAGTTGCGCCAGGCTGTAGACCGCCTCCACAGGCGTTTGGACGGTTTCTTCAAAGGGCAAGGATCCCCGCACCGTCAGTCTTCTTCAACTGCCATGCCCCGTCCTCGTCAGCGTGCCGTAATCTTCTGCTACAACTGTGGCGGGGACGGTCACCGGATGGACTCTTGTGAGGCCCAGAAGAACGCCCCCTTAGTCCAGCAAAAGATGATGGCTCGACAGGCGAGAGATGTGAGTGGAAAGAAGTCGGGAAACGACAGCGGGCAGCTGTAGTGGATCCGACAACCGCCCCAAACCGCCCAATGGGTCCAGTGAAACACACAAGTGCTGAGATACATTATCAAGGTTCTTCTTCCAAGTACGTCAGCGATGTCCCCCCGGGTGTCGTCGGTGAACAGCCCATTACCCCTGTCTTCATCGATGGACACGCCTCCAAGTGTCTCCTTGATACTGGGTCACAGGTCACTTGTGTATCTGCAGGTTTTCACGCCCGCCATCTGCCTCATCGTGAGCTACGACCCCTGTCACACCTTGCGGTGATAGGTGCGGCTGGAAAACCGGTGCCATACCAGGGCTACATCGAGTTGAACCTCAAGTTTCCGGCCAGCTCCGCAGGAACACAACAGGAGGTCACGACCCTAGCCCTTGTGTGCCCTGATCGGCAAGGAATGGATGATGTCCCCTTGCTTGTTGGCACTAACACCAGTGTCGTGCGCGGCATGTTGCGGGCCTGTGAGGAAAAGGCTGGAAAGAAATTCATTGGGAAACTCTCGGTCGACCGTGTATGGGAGACGGCATATAAGTGTTGCCTGACCTCTCCGTCTACTGGTAATTCGAGTACCATAAAATCCGTCAGGGCTGTTACCATCGGGCCAGGTGAAGAAGTGCACGTGACAGGTCAGGTTCACAACCATCCCCGGTCCAGACGTGAAGTTCTCGTCGAGCAGGGAAATTCGGCTCAGCTCCCGAATGGCATCACTGTGAGAAACAGCCTGGTCGA
Organism: Hippasteria phrygiana; assembly: GCA_037893225.1. Lineage (NCBI taxonomy): Eukaryota > Metazoa > Echinodermata > Asteroidea > Valvatida > Goniasteridae > Hippasteria > Hippasteria phrygiana. Next base: position 2,082,004 of record JAZGUH010000564.1, on the reverse strand, counting down.
GTTATCTGCAGGGAGGAGAGTGAAAACTAAAGTAGTTCTGGCTAATTCGTCATTTCAAAGTATCACGGTCCCCGCACGTTGTCAACTTGCCTCTGTCTCAGACATAGCTGAAAAACTTCCGTTCCCCTCAGAGGAGGAGTCTCCATCTACCCCTAATTTCAGTCAGTCCGGTCCCGCTGGCGAGAGTGTTGAGTTTAATTTTGAAGGGTCACCCCTCCCTGAAGAAGATATCAGTCGGATCACGGCACTCTTGCGCCGCCGTGTCGATGTCTTTTCTCAAGACCACTTAGACATCGGCTGTACTGCGTCAGTGAAACACAAGATCCGACTGACTGACGAGACACCTTTCCGGGAAAATTGTCGCCGTATTCCTCCTGCCGACTATGCCGATGCCAGGCAACACTTGAAAGATCTTCAAGGTAAAGGCATCATACGCGACTCGGAAAGCCAGTTTGCCTCTCCTATTGTTCTTGTGAGGAAGAAGAATGGCGACCTCCGTCTTTGCATAGATTATAGAAAACTCAACACTCGAACTGTGCGTGACCAATATTCCATCCCCAAAATAGAAGACACCCTCCACGCTATGAATGGTGCGTCATGGTTCTCTTGCCTCGATTTGAAGTCAGGCTACTATCAGATTGAGTTGGCAGAAGAGGACAAGCACAAGACGGCTTTCTGGTGCCCTCTGGGCTTTTACGAGTTTAACCGTATGCCGCAGGGTATCACTAATGCACCGGTCACTTTCCAGCGCCTCATGGAGAAGTGTATGGGCGATCTCCATCACAATGGTGTTTTTGTTTACCTCGATGACATCATTGTCTTTGCCAAAACCGCAGAAGAACACGAAGAGCGTCTACTTGGAGTATTGGAGCGTCTCCGTCGGTACGGGCTAAAACTTAGCCCGTCAAAATGCAAGTTCTTCCAGTCGTCGGTAAAGTGTCTTGGTCACGTCATTTCTGCTGAAGGTGTGAGTACCGACCCCTGCAAGATAGATGCAGTTAGGTCGTGGCCTGTTCCCAATACAGCACGGGAGTTGAAATCATTTCTAGGGTTCACTGGTTACTACCGCCGTTTTGTGGAGAATTATTCGTCAATTGCCAGGCCCCTAAACGAGTTAACTGCGGGTTGTGACTTGACGAAGCGGCATCGTGGCAAGACAACGAAGAGGAAACACCGAGTTAAACTTCGCAGTCCCAACGAGCCCTTCGGTGAACTGTGGACCTCGGCGTGCCAGGCGTCATTTGAGACCATCACACAGAAGTTAACGACTGCACCCGTGTTAGGTTTTGTTGATTATCAGAAACCCTTCATGCTCCACACCGACGCGAGTGGGACTGGTCTCGGCGCCGCCCTCTATCAGGAAGGAAAAGATGGCAAACCTCATGTCATTGCATACGCTAGCCGCGGGTTGTCCAAGAGTGAGTTAAATTACCCAGCCTACAAATGGGAGTTTTTAGCGTTGAAGTGGGCCGTAACGGAGAAATTTCGTGATTATCTGTATGGCGGCTCGTTTACAGTTCTCACCGACAACAACCCCCTGACATATATATTGACCACCGCCAAGCTCGATGCCACAGGTCACCGTTGGCTAGCTGCCCTCGCCAACTTTGATTTCGTTGTCAAGTATCGGCCTGGCAACAAGAATGCTGATGCGGACGGGTTGTCACGGAGACCCCAGCCACCCCCAACAGTGGATGATGAGTCGGTAGAGACAGAGAGGAAGATCTCTCAACTCCGCGAGCGTATGAATAGCGAGGACGGTATCTGCTCCCGAGATGTGTTCCAAGCTATTTGCCAACGGCACAGTGTTAGCATGCTGGCACATGAAGCAACAGCCACTAACCACGATGACGAGCCGCCTCTCGTAGAAAGTCTTACAGACTCACCACAAGCCGTACCCCCCGAGTTCATCTCCCTATTGTCTGGCGAGACTGCACTGCCGGCGATGAGCCAGGAAAGATGGCGACAACTACAAGAAGAAGATGAGGCCATACACCAAGTTGTCCGGTGTATGAAAGATGGAGAGAATCCCCGAGGAGGCAAGAGAACAGACTTGCTGAAAGAGGCCCAACTTCTTCTTCGTCACTGGGACAAGTTGACCCTTGAAGGCGGGGTTCTCTATCGAAGGTGTACATCAAGTGGTGGTCGTGAGGTATCTCAGCTAGTTGTTCCTAAGACCCACCGCTCCACAGCACTTCGTGGCATTCATGATGACGTCGGCCATCTTGGCTTTGAGCGCACACTTGACCTCGCCCGTTCCAGATTTTATTGGCCGAATATGACGACCGACGTTGAGCACAAATGCCAAACGTGTGAACGGTGCGTCCGCCGAAAACGTCGAGCCATGAAATCTGCACCCCTAGTATCTATCCAAACTAATGCACCAATGCAATTAGTATGTATTGACTTCTTGAGTTTGGAGCCGGACGACAGCAACACCAAGGACATCCTGGTTGTAACCGACCATTTTACGCGCTATGCCCAGGCTTTCCCAACGAAGAACCAGACATCGCGTACCGTAGCCAAGGTGTTGTGGGAAAACTACTTCATCCACTATGGGTTCCCGGAACGGCTACACTCTGACCAAGGGCGAGATTTCGAGTCGCGACTCATCAAAGAGTTGTGTGCTGTCTCTGGGATCAAAAAGACCAGGACCACGCCCTATCATCCTCAAGGGAACGGCCAGTGTGAGCGTTTTAACCAGACGCTGCTCAGCATGCTTGGCACCCTTGAGGATGAACAGAAGAAGAAGTGGAGACTCCATGTTGGCCCCTTGGTGCACGCCTATAATTGTACCAAACATGCGTCCACTGGTGTCTCTCCGTATTTCTTAATGTTTGGCCGTGAACCCCGCCTGCCCATTGACGTCCAGTTTGGGTTGCCCGGGCAACAGAGTGGGGAAACCCACGGCCAATACGTTGTCGGTTTGAAGGAGAGACTCCGGCGAGCCCATGAACTCGCTTCGGCCGTCATGGAGAAGACAGCACAGCGGTACAAGGCCAGATACGACAAGGCAGTACGGGACAATGCACTCCAGGAAGGGGACCGAGTTCTCGTCAGAAATGTCGGCCTTAAAGGGAAACACAAACTTTCCGACCGCTGGAGCAAGATTGTCTACCGAGTGACACGGAGAGTGAGCCCCGACATGCCCGTCTATGTAGTTAGCCCGACTACTGACAATGGCCCAAGTAGGACTCTCCATCGTAACATGTTACTTCCATGTGGATTCCTCCCCTCAGATGATGGGACACCCGTTGAGAAGGTGCGACCCCAGCCTAAGCCTCGGCGCAAACGCCCTGTGAGACGGCCACTTCCCGACCCTGTGGATGATATGGCCGACGCCCTGGACTCTGACATCTCAGACGACAACTTTTATGTTCTTCGTCCAATACCAGCCCCACGACGGTCAATTTCCCTCAACCCAGGAGCCCAAGCGTTTGTTCCTGCGGTAGCCCCAGCAGAGTCCATACCCCCTACCAATGATGTGTCAATTGAATTGTCCATATCAGAACACAGCGAACCTGCCCAAGGTTCACACGACTCAAACTCTGAAGAGATAATTTTATTAGCTGACAATTCTACTTCAAGTTCTGCTTCAAATTCTTCCCCTGATTCATCTCCCCTTGACGATGAAATTGGCGAAGAGGCAAAGGAGGAAGTGAACCCTGAGCCCCAAGTACCAGCATCAGATGACGTCACAGATGAACCAGACACTGATCCAACCGTGAGTTCTAGACCTGTGCGCAACAGGAGGCCGCCTCAATATTATGGTTTTGAGGCATCTAAAGCCAAATTACTCGAGCAACACCTAGCTATGCAGCAGAAGGCCTTAGAAGTAACGAATAATCTTCTAAGTGCTATGTGTACATAGGAAACATCACCTGCCTGTGATGGGCCATGTCGTGGACGCCATGGTTTAAGGAGGGGAGAATGTCAGCCCCTGTTAAAATTCCCCCTTACTGCCATTTTAACACTTGGTCCGACAGGAAAAGTTCCCACGATTTCGAAGCATGGTCCACCTCTATGTTCCAGTAAATTTAATTAGCACCCAGTAGCAGATTTTACCCCTAAGTTGACCAAGTCCATATGTGGCTAAGACGACCCCTTTGTCTCAACACAGATAAGTAATTGACCAGATGGGGATGTGGCCAGAGAACCCAGCCAACCTGGCTACATTTTATGCCACTGGCTAAAACTGTTATGGCTGTCTGCCATTTTATGACCATGTCTAACACGTGTAGTCAGTAACTTTCTGATTGGCCACTCTCCATCCCAAGGTGGAATATCTGCCTGGTTTCATAATTTTGACCAATGAGATTGTTCCACCGAAATGGGCAGAGCGCGTGGTCAAGGAATAATATTCCCCCCCGATCGCCGGATTCTCCTCAGAAAGCGATTAAGACCTCTGGTGAGAAGGCTGTTCAGATTGAGTGCCCGTTTACACTATTAGGAACGTTGTACTTTCCCTAAAGTCGTTTCTAATGATAGCCATTCTCACCCTCACCATTGTGCTCTGCTGATACAGGTAAGCCTATTTTCATTGTATAAAAGAAGTTTGTATTTCCTATTACCATTTGACTTATGTGCAGGACACTTTGTATTTTGAATTATGTTGACTCGGTTTGAGACAATCTCAAGATGGGTGGAACAACCCCAATATGAGTATATTGAGTCAGCATTCGTTTGCCTTCAGCTATTAACCTTTTTTGCCTTGTACCCTGTATTTACTTGTATTATATTGCTGATATTTGGTCGACTCTTGATCGATGTCACTTTTGCTGTTATTTATTGACCGAAATTATCATGTTCGGTTTTGTATATCATTGATTTCCCGATAGTATTGGAAGATCCATTTGTGATTGCCGATTACCATTCTGTTATGACTGCAGTATTCACTTAAATCGGTCACTATACTCTCAGTCCGTGTACAATTATATTTTCCTCTTGGTTGATTTCCGATTACTTTGAATATTCTTGTTGCATACTTGTTTTATATGATACCTCGTGGCCTAAAACTTCGATCATTCGTATGACATGACCAATAATTCATACATGCACGTTTTTCCGTAAATTAACTGGTCTTGTTCACGAGATTTCCAATATTTTGATTGTCTTCCAAATTGTGTGTGTATAGGCCTACACATTACCTTCCTTTTCTGTTATGTCCCGTGACATCCCGCTGACTATTAATTGTGTACAGCGAGTGTGTACAAACCACATGGAACTTGCCCCAGGATGACCTTGAGTAAGGTTACCGCAATGCGCTATAGGCCAACACAATTGGGTTTTGGCCAAGTCAATTATTCCCTGATGTTTTGATTAGCATTTTATGGTATTTACCACTGTGCGGAGTACTGACCGTGGTTATCATGTTCTGGGTGAACTTTTGATCAATGTATAGTTATACTGAAAGTGTCATTCCACTGGAAATGTGTTCTGGGCGAACATCCCAAAAAGATATGCAGTTGACCTCTTTCCTTTTTTTGTAAGCATTCTTTTAAGCGTTTCATATTTTAGTTAGAGATATTGCTTTTAGATTTTTAGTTCTGTATACAAATATGTTGATCCTCGATAATTCAGAAAGCGATTAAGACCTCTGGTGAGAAGGCTGTTCAGATTGAGTGCCCGTTTACACTATTAGGAACGTTGTACTTTCCCTAAAGTCGTTTCTAATGATAGCCATTCTCACCCTCACCATTGTGCTCTGCTGATACAGAGAGTACTTTCCATATAGGTCATGCTTTGGGGAGCCGACCCGGTTCGCCTCCCCACACACCTGTCCCATTCCCCTGTTCGTGATATCATCGGAACTCGGTTTGTGTGCCTGAACCCTGATCTTCGGACTCGGAGCCACCCCCGTGTCAAGCCTCAGTCAAGTCCATCAAGCCACACCCAAGTTCTGATGCAAGCGCCAGAAAACCCAGCTAAGATCCATAACCTGTATTTATAATATGATGTATTTGCCATTTTGTTTCTAATTGAATTATCGTGTACCATATCAGTGCTAATCCTAACTGGATGAACCCTTGTTTATTTAGTAATTCCTGTGCCTATTCGATTCAAGGTACTTCTTTATTTTACATTTTTCGGATTGAGTTTATTGCTCATGGATGTAGTCAAATTTTAATTATTGTTTAGCGATTCAAGACATTCATTCAATTGGGATTACTCACTGATTTGGCTTCTGAACTGAACTGCACCATTTGATTTATTTCTTATCCTCAATTCTATTGTTGTATGCACTGTATATTTTTTGTGATGACCTTGGGGTGATGAATATTGAATTACAACATTTTATCCCGAGAAAGAGGATCAACGTAATAACTTGCTGTCCGTGTGGATTTATTTCTGAGCAAAGTTCCTTTAACAAAACTACGAACCTAGCAGGAACCCATTAAACGTTGGGACAACCTGTGACACAAAGTTAAACCTATCATGGTTGGGAGACAATGCGCTCCTTCGGCCCGTGGACGCTGAAGTCGGACATTTAGCATGACGTTCATCGGAGGTAAATTAAAAGCAGATCTTTCAGGACAATTTTCAGAAGTATATTGCTTTCCGCATCCTGGCCAGTCCCCTTCCTAGCCGCAAAGACAAACGATCCCTTGAAAAATAAGATAATCTTGCGAAAATGAGATAATCGGCAGTGTGCCCCCCCCCCCCCTCTCCCCTTCCCCCAAAATATTGGTTTGCCAGTAACTAACTGTCAAGCAATCGCAGAGGGCGCTATGTCAAGGAATTGGGTGTCATCATAGGTACGTACGAATTTGCAGAGGGCAGTTGGCAAGGTTTTTTTTCTCATGCGGTTAGGGAAGAGCAATAGAGGGCGTCCTTCACGTACAGCATGGAGCAATTCGGATTGCACACCAGTCATAATAGACTCCAATGATTAAATATTTCCAAAATTCAGGGGAAATACTTAGAACTCTCCAAGTTGTTTGAGACACACATCAAATTAAAGCTTATTTCATAATTGTTCAGTTTCTGTTCACTGTTATGGGGATTAACCAATGACTTTTGGTAGAAATTTCCATTTAAAGATGATCCCCCTAAAAGTAGTCCCGTAGCCCATCGCCGGCTTGAAAGTAGTCTTGGTTCCAAGACGTCCTTAGCGCGGTGCGACGTACAGCGCGCACGACAGCGCCCTCTAGCTACACACATACACACGCCAAGGCCAAATCGTAGCGATTTGGCCTTGGCGTGTGTGTGTGTAGCGAGAGGGCGCTGTCGGCCAGCCGTGCGCGCTATACGTCGCACCGCTAAGAACGTCTTGGAACCTAGACTAGCTTGAAAGATGATGCCTAAACGCTCCATTGCAAAATTTAGCACTTTTAGGGCCAATTTTATCCAAATTTCACAGTAATACAAGCTGGCAGTCCTGTGCACGGCTTTCAGCCTTCTCTTTTACAAACCCTCAATATGGCCCACAAAATGCTCTAAAAGCAGTGAATTGGGAGGGGGGGGGGGGGGGGCGCAAATCGTGATTTGGCCGGCGTAGGCAATCAGCCCATTTACTGGTCTGCACCCTTCGGGTGCTGCTGGTCAATTTGCGATTTAAATCACCCATGCGTGGTCCATTTTTCACTCGAACGCGTCTCTAGTCGATCGATTTTGTCAAATTTAGTTAGTGTGCAGCAACAACAAACTGCAAAGAACGTCATTTTCATTTTTCTATTATTTATTTTCTCTAGGTGCAATAAATAGGCCTAATTATTATATTGCAAAGAGTTATTGGTATCATTGGACAAAACCTACAATTTATCGTAAACGTTTGCAAAACTTGCCCCAGTTTACCTTTCCTCCATCTTGAAACTCGCGAATTTGACAAGAGAAACAGTGCTAGGTTGATCCAGTTGGACTAGCTAGTCAAACCACGCAGCGTTCGAGTCTAGTCGATCGACTGCAGTCGCCCGACCGAACTTACGTGCATATTCGTGATCAAGTTATGTACCGTGAATTAGCCTTTTAGAAGTATGGCGGACACAATCGGAGGGCGCTGTTTGATTTGGGTAAACCTTTTGTATGGCACAAAAGGTTTACCCAAATCAAATAGCGCCCGCGTATTGTGTCCGCCATACCTCTAAAAGGCTGATGTCTAATGTTGCAGTTGCCGTAAATTAATGCCAGACGGTAAAATGGGGGTATGGACTCTTTTGACGTTGGTGGCGCCATTTACACCCCCCATTATACTACTCAGAAATAGGCCACATTATCACCACGGTCGCCAATTAAGTGGGTGCGCCACTGGGGATAAAGCGGGGGAGAATCTAGAGGCGGGATTGTGGGGGTTGCAACCCCTCCCCCCCTCTCTCTCTTGGGCTGCTGATAAGCAATGTTAAACCACATCGTTGTTACCAGTGGGTACAACCCCTCCCTAAATGAAAGGCTAGATCCGCCCCGTGAGTCGGATAATCATAATACAACGGGTTCAAATGATATGAAGCGCGAATCTCGGGAATTCTTTTCAGAAATCTAGGGGGCGATGTTTTAGGTAACAATAGTCTGGAGTGTGCTTACACTGTGAACAAGTAACAATAGATTTAGTGCCAAGTAACAATGGATGTTCATTGTTTATGCGCCGTTTTTCTTTTGTTAGATGTTCATAGTGTTAGGGTATAGGGACAAGGGGGGGGGGGGTACCCTTTTCCCCCATGTCGTGCTGGGTATCATGCAACGGTTTTGGTCCAGCTGATGTGGCTATATTGAAGAGTACAGGGCATTGGATTACAAGGCCTCGATTCGAATCATTAGTTTATAGTTTTTTTTTCCAATTTGTGGTGTTGAGGACTTTATTTCAAGGGAAAACAAGTCCGAGAACCTGTCTAAAATGTTACGGTCCGATCAGCAACAAATTCTTGTCTAGGGAAGAAAAAACGATCGCAGCTGGAAACAATCACGAGCGGGTGGGGGCCCGGGGATGTATGGGGGTTCGGGAGGCGGCACAGCAGCCATAGACCCCACCCCAAACCAAAAACAACCAGAAAAAATCACATTGCTAATTACCGTCAATGGCAGACCCTCTCCCCCAGTTACTGAAGGATATACCATGGAGGAAGAAACACATGGATAGACCCAAGACGTAATGACGTCACGCTTTGTTTACATGTGCGCTTTCCTATGGGAGCCAAGATTGTCTGGCGTCCCAACCCGACTCCCAAAGAAAGCACACATGTAAACACAGCCATGACGTCATTACGTTTTAGGTCTATCGTGGGGAAAGTTTTTGGACGGATTTTTTTTAAGGAATTTTTTTGGGCCAATACGTCTGTTGTGCCCCCCACCTCCCAGAAAAAAGAAGCACACACAAGACAAAAAAACAAAACAAAAAACTAACAAAACAAGCAAACAAACAAACACTAAACCAAACAAGTGCTGGGTATCATGCAACGGGTTTGGTCGAGTTGGGTTCCGGGGTCAACTTAGGGGGCCCCGATATATTTCTTTTAGATTCTAGATGCTCTGTGGTGCAATCTAAGCCAATTCCGGCCACTTTCCCTTGACTGTTTTGAGCAAAAGTTTTTAAGATTATATAGGCAAAAGTTAGTTCATTTGAAATTATTTCGAATATGCTCTTGCTCTTAAATTGAAAACGTAGTGGTAGCGAAGGGGCAGGATTCAAGCTTTAGTGCTAATTCCCGAAAGCGTCGTGGGTGCTAGCGCTATTATGCCTGGCTAGAACACTGGTCCAAGGTAACAAATTAAAGACATTTATCTGATAGATGACCGCTATATGCATAATTATAAGGCCTAATCTGCCCACCAGGTTTGGGCCATAGAATCATCCCCCAAAATGTCATTACCGTGAAATTCTGGCAGCATTATATTTATTATAGCCTCGTGGTGCGTACTGCACTGTTCGTACTGCATTTAATAATAATGGAAAACCAAAATGAACATCGCCTAAGCTCGACAATCCTAAATCCCAAATCCCAAATGCTCCCACTTCAGCTCAATGCTTAGGTTAAATTTCCGCGTTTATTATACGATACTATGAGTTCTCACGTTTTACCATGTAGGTTGCCCGGTACTTGACCGACAGTAGCAAAAACCACGTACTCCTGCCACATCCGTACCGTATGCCACATCCGTATTATGTGGCTACATTGAGATGAATGTCTACATTGACATTGAATAATGAAAGCCATTGTGTTCAATTTAATGTTTGTTCATTGGGCAGTCTGATACGGAGCCCCTAAAGGGACTTCCAATTTGTTCTTATCTCGTGCGTACGACTTAATTTATCTCGTGCGCACGACTTAATTTATCTCGTGCGCACGATCTATCTCGTGCACACGACATAAGTGCACGAAGAAGGAGTTATAGCTGCACGTGACGTGAAAAAGACTGGACGATAGTGTTGGAGCAAAGGCTTTGACCCTCAAGGCCAAAGCTTCGACTCACATGGCCAAGGTCAAGGCTTTGGCCTTCAAGGCCCATGCCAAGGCCAATGCTTTAACCCTCAAGGCCCAAGACAAGGCCAAGGCCCTATACAAAAAATAGGCCTATACTCCACATCATCATGAATCGCTGTCATTATTTGCAATCAGAACATTCACGAGTGTTACTGTGTCAACTGCGGAACAAGCCTGCCTGCCGCGCGAGCTGTGCTCATGCGACCACGAGTGGTTAATAATAGGGTTAATAACTCGTGCAATTAAGTCCGTGCGCACAATATGTCGTGCTCACGAGAAAAATTAAGTCGTGCGCACGAGATATAATGTCGTGCGCACGAGATAAAAACAAAATGGAAGTCCCTTTAGGGGCTCCGTAGTCTGGCAATCAGAAACATCTATTTATATCTTATACACATACTGAAGTGGGGGGTTCGGTTGTCACGTTCGAGATAGTTTGCGAGCATTTTATATACAAATGGAGTGTTTCGATGAAATCCAAGAACTTTGAGCGGCCATTCCCTGTGAGAAATTATCAGACATAAAATAGAGGACAAAGTTAAACCTATCATGGTTGGGAGACAATGCGCTCCTTCGGCCCGTGGACGCTGAAGTCGGACATTTAGCATGACGTTCATCGGAGGTAAATTAAAAGCAGATCTTTCAGGACAATTTTCAGAAGTATATTGCTTTCCGCATCCTGGCCAGTCCCCTTCCTAGCCGCAAAGACAAACGATCCCTTGAAAAATAAGATAATCTTGCGAAAATGAGATAATCGGCAGTGTGCCCCCCCCCCCCTCCCCTTCCCCCAAAATATTGGTTTGCCAGTAACTAACTGTCAAGCAATCGCAGAGGGCGCTATGTCAAGGAATTGGGTGTCATCATAGGTACGTACGAATTTGCAGAGGGCAGTTGGCAAGGTTTTTTTTCTCATGCGGTTAGGGAAGAGCAATAGAGGGCGTCCTTCACGTACAGCATGGAGCAATTCGGATTGCACACCAGTCATAATAGACTCCAATGATTAAATATTTCCAAAATTCAGGGGAAATACTTAGAACTCTCCAAGTTGTTTGAGACACACATCAAATTAAAGCTTATTTCATAATTGTTCAGTTTCTGTTCACTGTTATGGGGATTAACCAATGACTTTTGGTAGAAATTTCCATTTAAAGATGATCCCCCTAAAAGTAGTCCCGTAGCCCATCGCCGGCTTGAAAGTAGTCTTGGTTCCAAGACGTCCTTAGCGCGGTGCGACGTACAGCGCGCACGACAGCGCCCTCTAGCTACACACATACACACGCCAAGGCCAAATCGTAGCGATTTGGCCTTGGCGTGTGTGTGTGTAGCGAGAGGGCGCTGTCGGCCAGCCGTGCGCGCTATACGTCGCACCGCTAAGAACGTCTTGGAACCTAGACTAGCTTGAAAGATGATGCCTATACGCTCCATTGCAAAATTTAGCACTTTTAGGGCCAATTTTATCCAAATTTCACAGTAATACAAGCTGGCAGTCCTGTGCACGGCTTTCAGCCTTCTCTTTTACAAACCCTCAATATGGCCCACAAAATGCTCTAAAAGCAGTGAATTGGGAGGGGGGGGGGGGGGGGGGGCGCAAATCGTGATTTGGCCGGCGTAGGCAATCAGCCCATTTACTGGTCTGCACCCTTCGGGTGCTGCTGGTCAATTTGCGATTTAAATCACCCATGCGTGGTCCATTTTTCACTCGAACGCGTCTCTAGTCGATCGATTTTGTCAAATTTAGTTAGTGTGCAGCAACAACAAACTGCAAAGAACGTCATTTTCATTTTTCTATTATTTATTTTCTCTAGGTGCAATAAATAGGCCTAATTATTATATTGCAAAGAGTTATTGGTATCATTGGACAAAACCTACAATTTATTGTAAACGTTTGCAAAACTTGCCCCAGTTTACCTTTCCTCCATCTTGAAACTCGCGAATTTGACAAGAGAAACAGTGCTAGGTTGATCCAGTTGGACAAGCTAGTCAAACCACGCAGCGTTCGAGTCTAGTCGATCGACTGCAGTCGCCCGACCGAACTTACGTGCATATTCGTGATCAAGTTATGTACCGTGAATTAGCCTTTTAGAAGTATGGCGGACACAATCGGAGGGCGCTGTTTGATTTGGGTAAACCTTTTGTATGGCACAAAAGGTTTACCCAAATCAAATAGCGCCCGCGTATTGTGTCCGCCATACCTCTAAAAGGCTGATGTCTAATGTTGCAGTTGCCGTAAATTAATGCCAGACGGTAAAATGGGGGTATGGACTCTTTTGACGTTGGTGGCGCCATTTACACCCCCCATTATACTACTCAGAAATAGGCCACATTATCACCACGGTCGCCAATTAAGTGGGTGCGCCACTGGGGATAAAGCGGGGGAGAATCTAGAGGCGGGATTGTGGGGGTTGCAACCCCTCCCCCCCCCCCCCCCTCTCTCTCTTGGGCTGCTGATAAGCAATGTTAAACCACATCGTTGTTACCAGTGGGTACAACCCCTCCCTAAATGAAAGGCTAGATCCGCCCCGTGAGTCGGATAATCATAATACAACGGGTTCAAATGATATGAAGCGCGAATCTCGGGAATTCTTTTCAGAAATCTAGGGGGCGATGTTTTAGGTAACAATAGTCTGGAGTGTGCTTACACTGTGAACAAGTAACAATAGATTTAGTGCCAAGTAACAATGGATGTTCATTGTTTATGCGCCGTTTTTCTTTTGTTAGATGTTCATAGTGTTAGGGTATAGGGACAAGGGGGGTGGGGGGGGGGGGTACCCTTTTCCCCCATGTCGTGCTGGGTATCATGCAACGGTTTTGGTCCAGCTGATGTGGCTATATTGAAGAGTACAGGGCATTGGATTACAAGGCCTCGATTCGAATCATTAGTTTATAGTTTTTTTTTCCAATTTGTGGTGTTGAGGACTTTATTTCAAGGGAAAACAAGTCCGAGAACCTGTCTAAAATGTTACGGTCCGATCAGCAACAAATTCTTGTCTAGGGAAGAAAAAACGATCGCAGCTGGAAACAATCACGAGCGGGTGGGGGCCCGGGGATGTATGGGGGTTCGGGAGGCGGCACAGCAGCCATAGACCCCACCCCAAACCAAAAACAACCAGAAAAAATCACATTGCTAATTACCGTCAATGGCAGACCCTCTCCCCCAGTTACTGAAGGATATACCATGGAGGAAGAAACACATGGATAGACCCAAGACGTAATGACGTCACGCTTTGTTTACATGTGCGCTTTCCTATGGGAGCCAAGATTGTCTGGCGTCCCAACCCGACTCCCAAAGAAAGCACACATGTAAACACAGCCATGACGTCATTACGTTTTAGGTCTATCGTGGGGAAAGTTTTTGGACGGATTTTTTTTAAGGAATTTTTTTGGGCCAATACGTCTGTCACGGTTAACTACAACGTTGGCGATTAGGGGACACGACTTGTTGCTTTTACTGCTCACGCACGTGTACCACCGAAGTATATAGTTCCTCAAACTCCAGAGAATATTAACCTTTTTAGTGGAAATTTTGCTAGATTAAGAATGCCTCGTGAAGTTAGGAAACACCTTTTCTTCAGCAAATTGTAAACTTGAATTAAGTAAATGCTAACAGGTTGCATGGAAATTATTATTAATATTTTTGTTTTAATTCAAGGTCATTACAAAATCAGAGATCATCACCATTTGTGTGGGCTTTGTAAATGTTAAATAGTTTGTTTCTCTAACAATTTGTCATTCACCCAAACAAATTGTGGGGGGGGGGGGGGGGGGATATTTTACACTGAACTTGTTAAGAGTCAAGTTCAATTTTTTGACATACAAATTTAAATTGCAATGGTAAACAGAATTGTATCTTTCTTGAAAAAGAAGGGTTCATCACAAAAAGCATTTCAGCATAATTGCTCTTTTTTTAATTGGATGTTTTTCTTTTACACCAAAAGGTCTTGAAAACTTATGGGATAGGCTACTTGGGTAATCGAGTAATGAAAGTCAATGGTATTGCAGTCTGGTCAAGTGGTTACATGATGATTTACAAGGATCTTTTCTCATGGGTGGGTCAGATCTTCGAGTCATTTGCTGTGTTTAAAGACATGGTTGTGATAAGAGGATCCATGATAGCATCTACCCAGAGATCAATACATTGTATCCGAGTCCACGTCAACACCACTGCAAGATGAAAACAGTGGCATAACTTGGGTTGAACATGGGGGGGGGGGGGGAGGTGTGACAATAACTGGGTAAAACAATTTCAGAGGGGGACTGAAGCCAACGATGTAATTGTTCTTTTATTCAAGAGTTTAAATGGGGGAGAGTATTAAAGAGGCACGTGTCCCCCATGCATGCCCATATAGTTACGCCACTGTATGAAGTGCATATTGTACTTCTAACATTAGCCGCATTTTTTTGTCGAGTGCCAATTCTTGAAGTAATCAGACGGCATATGGCTATGATGACTTTTGAAAAAACATCAAGCACACACCCTCCCCCATACAAAAAATAAATCATCGCCCCACCCCCCCCCCCCCCCAGCCCCCCACTCAAAATTTTGCGAATGCAGAAAATAATAGCATTTAATTAAGAAAAATAACTGAGCAACCGCTACTGTAACATCCGCCCCCCCCCCCCCCCCCCCTCCCCACCATAGAGAGAGCCCTGGCTACGCTGCTGGTAACGAGACGACTTAGGACCAGAAGCCTTTCTTCGGCACTGTTTGATGGTGATCACCGCTGTTTAATCAGAAAAGAGCACTACTTCTCTTTGATGGCAAGCTGTGCAGTCTGCTTCATTTTGTCAACAGTGAACAGGAATGGTTAAGAAATCAGAATTGGGGGTCATTTATTAATTATTTGAAAAACAAAAAGGAAAGTTTTCTTCTTACTTGGATTTCAGGTACTATGCATATATTGTGGAAGTCTAGGTAATCAGGATCTATGGGTGGGCGAAGGGATCCATTAATCCAGGGATCTAGTTAGAGCTGAAAAGGGGAGAAAACTCGGGGAGGGGGGACTTAACAATATACACACCACTTTTGTCTGCATAATATTTAACCTGCTTCCTTGAGTTCCATCAAATAGGTAATTGATGCAGAAAAAGTAGCATGTCTGCCCCCTGCATGCCCTCTTCCATAGCCACACAGCTTGCCACACAGCTTACCCCCCCCCCCCCCCCCCCCCACCTTAATGTCGGATCTGCCCCAGTGATATTTATACGGAAAGATTTTACTGACTTTAATAGCCCCACAGCAAAATCTTGAAAAATGTGGCTCAGCCTGCTATTTCAACATTTATGTCAGCAAAATCTGTAAAAATGAGGCAGAAATTGACATGTATGTGAGCACTTTGAGTGACCATACACTGCCCAACTTGAAGTTGAAGAACATCTACATGTAGCACAAATACGAAATGTATTTCCCTATAGTATACATTTATTGCACACAACATTCCAAACTCGAAGTTAAAAAAGGTTGTGCCAAGTGTTTAATACAATTCTGAACACAGATGGATGATTATTTTCCAAAATTTGCTTTTCCTGACCGATTTTGGTAGAGTGTAGTAAAGTAACATCTTTCCGTTTAGTGTTTATTATAAAATACGTGTAGAATTCATCGTGCATGAGTACATACATTCGCTATGCAGGCTTAAATCGTTATACATGTATTGTGCATGCTCTTGCCGCCACCAAGCCTACTTACAATGTCGAAATTATGTTCATTTTATCACCCATCAGTGTCTTCATGAACGCTGGAATAAATCTACTTCCCGTCCTTTTAACCACAAACACGACAAATCTGTGCATAGATTCAATTTTCACTTCAAAAACACTCGCGGAATCAACGCTGATTTCCCGCACGCACAATGTTGCCACGTCAGCCATTTTTAAATACCCACTGAACGTCAGCACGTGCGACGACGCACAGAAATCACCAGGATTCAGTGGAAAAATCTGTCTTTTAAAAATAGTGGCCAGCCAGAGATGGACTTGGCAAAAGTTTTATGCAGAGTTTAGAAGTTCACCTAAGTCTTACAGGTAGAATTGAAGTGAGTATAGAAGCCGTTTGTCGAGAAAGAAGAGATTTGTTGCACGACAGCTGTTCTACATCTCGGGAAAACCCAGGGGCTGAGTCATGCATATTTGACCTTGGCATAAACAATGGTGTCCTGTGACCAGGGGACGCGGAGTAATAAGCCGAATCACTTCGGGGTTGTTGACGAAGAGTTCCTCCACATACAAAAAATAGATTTTGGCCCCAAAAATCCTTGGATCTGGTCCATTCAAGACATTTTGGGGAGGGGTAAATATCGATGACGTCATCACTTAGCCGAAAGAAAGTCAGCAGATGCAATTTCTGCGACGAAAATTATCTTTTAGTGGCCACCCACGCCAGCTGTTTTCTTCATAATGGCGCGATAGACGAAGGTTGAAAGGTCACGTACAAGAGAGGGAATGTTGAGTATTGAGCTATTTCGGTAGTTTTGGTGAAAAAGGGGGAATTTTTGCATGCCCAATATTTTATTTTTAATAAGTAATTTTCGTAATTTATAATTCTATTATCTGAAGGCCGATTTTCACTATATTTGAAGGGTAGAGTTCGGAACTTATGCATATGCATTGCATAAATTTCCCGGATGTAGGGTGTTCCCCGTGAGGAGTTATCCATTCATGAATTTCGGTATGTATTTTTTGGAAATCCGAGTCGGTGCATGTAAACAACAATAAAAGGGCGCCCTCTGTTGGTTTGCACAGTCAGTAACATTTGGCAGCGCGAAATACAAACGCGGGCCGTGCTGTTGTGCCCCCCACCTCCCAGAAAAAAGAAGCACACACAAGACAAAAAAACAAAACAAAAAACTAACAAAACAAGCAAACAAACAAACACTAAACCAAACAAGTGCTGGGTATCATGCAACGGGTTTGGTCGAGCTGATGTGGCTACATTGAAGAGCATAGGGCATTGGATTACAAGGCCTCGATTCGAATCATTGGTTTATAGTTTTTTTTCTCCAATTTGTGGTGTTGAGGACTTTATTTCAAGGGAAAACAAGTCCGAGAACCTGTCTAAAATGTTACGGTCCGATCAGCAACAAATTCTTGTCTAGGGAAGAAAAAACGATCGCAGCTGGAAACAATCACGAGCGGGTGGGGGCCCGGGGATGTATGGGGGTTCGGGAGGCGGCACAGCAGCCATAGACCCCACCCCAAACCAAAAACAACCAGAAAAAATCACATTGCTAATTACCGTCAATGGCAGACCCTCTCCCCCAGTTACTGAAGGATATACCATGGAGGAAGAAACACATGGATAGACCCAAGACGTAATGACGTCACGCTTTGTTTACATGTGCGCTTTCCTATGGGAGCCAAGATTGTCTGGCGTCCCAACCCGACTCCCAAAGAAAGCACACATGTAAACACAGCCATGACGTCATTACGTTTTAGGTCTATCGTGGGGAAAGTTTTTGGACGGATTTTTTTTAAGGAATTTTTTTGGGCCAATACGTCTGTTGTGCCCCCCACCTCCCAGAAAAAAGAAGCACACACAAGACAAAAAAACAAAACAAAAAACTAACAAAACAAGCAAACAAACAAACACTAAACCAAACAAGTGCTGGGTATCATGCAACGGGTTTGGTCGAGCTGATGTGGCTACATTGAAGAGCATAGGGCATTGGATTACAAGGCCTCGATTCGAATCATTGGTTTATAGTTTTTTTTCTCCAATTTGTGGTGTTGAGGACTTTATTTCAAGGGAAAACAAGTCCGAGAACCTGTCTAAAATGTTACGGTCCGATCGGCAACAAATTCTAGTCTAGGGAAGAAAAAACGATCGCAGCTGGAAACAATCACGAGCCGGTGGGGGGCCCGGGGATGTATGGGGGTTCGGGAGGCGGCATAGCAGCCACAGACCCGTACCCCACCCTAAACCAAAAACAACCAGAACAAAATCACATTGCTAATTACCGTCAATGGCAGACCCTCTCCCCCAGTTACTGAAGGATATACCATGGAGGAAGAAACACATGGATAGACCCAAGACGTAATGACGTCACGCTTTGTTTACATGTGCGCTTTCCTATAGGAGCCAAGATTGTCTGGCGTCCCAACCCGACTCCCATAGAAAGCGCACATGTAAACACAGCCATGACGTCATTACGTCTTAGGTCTATCGTGGGGGAAGTTTTCGGACGGATTTTTGTTAAGGAATTTTTTTTTGGCCAATACGTCTGTTGTGCCCCCCTCCCAGAAAAAAGAAGCACACACAAGACAAAAAACAAAACAAAAACTAACAAAACAAACAAACAAACACTAAACCAAACAAGGTGGTTCTCGAACCACGCGTCTCGCTTGCTTAAACGTTAATCATGTTCTCTACACATTTTGACACCTCAATCGGCACAATAGCACAATGACCAATTTTACAAATCCAGCCTCTTTTACAACTTGACCTCACATAACCCTTGACCTGAGTACTTGACGTTTGACACAACCACCATAATTTGACTTCCAGTTTTCAAATAAGACAAGTTCGACAATTCCAGCCTATTTTAGAACTTGGCAGCAAATGACCTTTGACCTCAGTACCCGACCTTTCACACAAGCATCATATAAAGGTTGCACTATTGAATGCATACCCAAGTTTGATTG
This sequence comes from Hippasteria phrygiana, assembly GCA_037893225.1. Classification (NCBI taxonomy): domain Eukaryota; kingdom Metazoa; phylum Echinodermata; class Asteroidea; order Valvatida; family Goniasteridae; genus Hippasteria; species Hippasteria phrygiana. Next base: position 2,062,955 of record JAZGUH010000564.1, on the reverse strand, counting down.
CAATTGGACTTAAAATTTGCGTATAAGACCAATTTGTCGAAACTTTAACCAAAATGAAACATACTGACTGCGGACGACGGACAGAAATAGTGATTGCACAGTCACTTTCTGAACTTTGTTCAGGCGAGGCAAAAAGAACAAGAATAAGAACAACAAAACAAAAAACACCAAAAAAGGTTACTCTGGGATCCATCCACCAATGGAATCGTTTGGCATACTCTGCATGTCACAAGCGTACTCGATCCCTTTTAAGCTCCATTAACTTTGGAAGATCTCGGTATTGCAATGGCCATGTCCAGATGGCAGTACCATTTTCATCTTCAGGGAAAACATAATGACAAGCCTCAAAGAAATAATGCGGTAAGAACAAGTCTTAAGGCTCTGTAATGATTTCTTAATTCATATCATTAATCCATATAATTCTAACTTGATTAATACCTCAATTATAACACAATTACATTCAAAACCTTAATAAGAATCTCTCCTATGAAACAACAATTTTATAATAATTGCGAACTTTTCTTGGGCTAGAACTGCCGGCCAAGATATTCCTAAAATATCTGTCATACAGGGTGTCTTAAAAAAAGGAAACCGAGATTAATCTACTTCTCAGATACTGCTCAATTTTGTTTAAAATGGTAACCACCATCTATTACTTAATGGTGTCCTCTTTCTTATGACACCAATAAATCCACGCTACCATCATGGATGACTGAGCACAAAGCTGTGCAACGGACCATGTCAGAAATGGCTTTTCACCAGAGGTCTATTTAACATGAGATTGAGTGGCCACTAAGGTCCCCGGACCTCACGCCCTGTGACTTCTTTTTGTGGGGGCACCAAGGACAAAGTTTACACGTCACCGCCTAGAGACATCAATGACCTACGGGCCAGAATCGTGGCTGCAGTTGAGACCTTAATAATAAGAGGACAGGAGAGAGACGTAATCAGGAATGTGGTCATCAGAGCAATGAGAACCAGGGCAGAAGTTTGCGTTGAAAGAAATGGGGGGCATGTTGAAGGACACTGGGGTTAGGTTGGGACAGGGATAAGCCTCCAACTGTTTAATCATTGAATAAATGATTTTGGTCTTTTAATTACGTACTGGTCTTTGTTCCTATTTTTAGACATGCTGAACACTGTGCGAATAGACCTGTGGTATGGTGCATCTGGTACAAAGCCATTTCTGACATGGTCCGTTGGACAGCTTTGTGCTCTGTCATCCGTGATGGTAGCATGGATTTCTTGGTGTCATAAGAAAGAGGACATCATTAAGTAATAGATGGTGGGTACCATTTTAAACAAAATTGAGCAATATCTGAGAAATAAACAGATTAATCTCGGTTTCCTTTTTTTTAAGACACCCTGTATATCTCCACACTAAATTTCAGATCTGATACATATACGACTAAGAAATAAATATAAATAATTCACAGTTTATTCTTCTTTAAGCATTCATGCTAAAATATAAACAAGCCACCTGAAAAATATCTTTGATCAGTTTTTAAAAATGCACAATGTAATTTTAAGGAATACACATACTATTGATTTAGAATTGTTTTTTTTTAAAGGAAATTAACTTTTCAAAATATTTTGTACCCAGTGGTAAAATTTGTTACTACTTTTTGTCGTAATTATTGTACAATTCCCTCTGAACATTTCTCTGCCAAACAGAACTGTATGACACATGAATCACATGTAGAGGCCCCCAAAAAAATAATCTCAGGCTACTAGTGTCTCCTGTAAAAACAACCGGTTACTCTCAGAACCACACAACTCAAAAGAGATCAATTTCACATGGTGTTATTTACCTTCCATACGTTGTTCATGTCCACCATGCAAACCTTCACCTCCCATTCTAAGGCGACGAAAGTAATGACCCTTCTCCAAGGAACGAAATACTGATATAATCAATATGAATGCAATAATGGTAAGTTTTCTGTGTGTCTTAGGAATATATATAGTGAAGAATTCGACTGCCATAGCTGTACATGATCATTACCAGCATGATCCCTAGGGACATATAGAGGGGTGGGTAGTAACTGGGTGTGGCCAACTGGCTGGACGGGGTGCAAGTCAGCTCCAAGTTAGTGGTGACGATCTTTCGCGTCAGTTCGGCTGACGGGTCGTTGCTGGGTGTGGCTTTGCCAATCTGGGTGGAAACAGCAACAAAATATTCATTCACAAACTGTCATGATGTAAAAAAAAAACTTGATGTGAATTTTCAAAGCACTATGTAGTCACTATGAACCTGGAATGACGTCTGTGGTTAAAAAGTCTGAAAGGGGAAGGGGCAAGGTGATGGAGTTGGACTCACCAACGGTGGAAGTTACTGCGCCTGGGTCTATAGATCTGAAAATTGGGATAATTTCTTTGGTATCTATAGAAGATTTATTCTCTATTTAGATCCGGACCCAGGAAAACCGGAAGGGTGGTAGGGCTGGCAACCTAAATGCGGCCAACCCCACCACCTCTGTTGTAGCCCTTTACCTGGAGTGGCTTTTAGCCTTGTAATTACTACATAAACCCTCCCCAATCTTCAACCACAAACTCCACCTCATTTCCCCCATGCCCAAATACAAATTTAAGATCCTAACATCCCAACCAGTTGGCTGTTATTGCTGAGAACTGTCCTGATGCTGATCGCCTCCGATCCAGTACCATAATCGCCTGAACCCTTACAAATCTCCAAGACCACCTCATTTTCCTTCCCCCATCCAGTGCCCAACAGACCAATTCACTAAGCGCTGCCCCTTCATGAATTGAACAAAATCAGCCACAACTATGGTCTCATGAAAGGCCCACAAGCGTGACTGATGTGTGATTTTGTTCACCAGTGATCGGTCACTATCAAGTGGTGGAGCTTAATTGATACGTCTGTTATAAATAAAGATCACGGATTTTAACAATTTTTCCATCTAAAATCTGAAAGCCTTATAATCAAATTCAATCCTAATTCGTCCAACAATCCACAAGGGAAACTGACTAGGTAAATTTGAATACATTTTCAAAGTGAACAAAGAAACTGGCAGGAGCGGGATTCGAACCTGCGACCTCCGGGTTACCGTACCGGAGCTCTACCAACTGAGCTATCTTGCCCTATGTTGGCGGTCTCCCAAATTGTCAGTATCTTTGTTCGGGTGGGCGCTAGTCACTAGAATTAAGCGACATTGTGGGGATCACTTAATGAGGATAGTCGTGTCCTCATTGAGTGATCCCCACAATGTCGCTTCCCAGGTTGTATCGTAAAATTGGGTGTGATCCCTGGCTATACGGCATTCTGGGTTTATGACTTCTTACTAGCGCCCACCCTAACAAAGATACTGACAATTTGGGAGACCGCCAACATAGGGCAAGATAGCTCAGTTGGTAGAGCACCGGTACGGTAACCCGGAGGTCGCAGGTTCGAATCCCGCTCCTGCCAGTTTCTTTGTATACTTTGGAAACAAATTCAATCTTGAAATATTGATTTGGGGAGGTCAGGGTTGGCTAATTTAAATCAACGTGATTTAGATGAGCAAACCCCAATTTATTTTGCTAAAATAAGACTTTTACAAAAAAGTGATCTAAATCAGTGATTTAAATCAATGCGATTTAAACCAGCCAACCCGAATGCCTTTTCACATCAGGGTTGGCAGATTTAAAGCGACGTGATTTAAATCAGCAAACCCTGGGGGAGGTATTTCTCTCTGCACTGATATGAGATTGTAGTTTGCACTGTTGGCTGACTTTGAGCTTCATTTTTTGAAAACAACGGGCATGACTCAAACTGCTTTAAATGATTTTATCATAGGCTTGGAATGAGCTTCAGCAACATACAAAACATCAAATTGAAGCTTATAACCCATAGTTTCACAAAATGCCATCAATTCCATTTTCAACTTTGCTATTTTCCACCCATTTTGTAGTGACAGGTCACAATTAATAAGAATGTAAAGATCACAAGGACCCAACCTATTGGCTGTGGTTGCCGATAATCATCCTGATGCTATGCAAGATTATCAACTCCAGCACCATGACTGAGTGAACCCTTATCACCAACTTTAACCTATCTCAGGTCCTCCCTACCCAAACTGCATCCAATGCCCCAATATAAATGTAAGATCCCGACCTGTTGGCTGTGGTTGCTGATAATCGTCCTGATGCTGTCCATGCTTGTTGCCTCCAGCATCATGATGACTGCCTGCCCCTTACGGATCTTGACGACATCGCTGAACACTCTGGGGTTGTTGTAGCATTCGGCTAGGGTAGCAATTGCCATCACCTGTAGGTGAAGGGTAAAAATCCCAATGCTGACGCAAAATTATGTTGTATGAAACGTTTGGTTGCAGTACCCACTGCTATATTGGATTCTAACCAGCCAGCAGACTCTAGTAATTAGCTCGGTGGTCGAGTGGTGAGACATCTGCACTAGAAAGCAGGAGGTCATTGGTTCAAGTCCTACCCAAGTGATTTTTTTCCCCAAATAATCTGTCGGGACAACACCGAGTACACAGTGTTTATATAATACATCGGTGATGGTAAAAAAGAAACCAACATTGAATTTACATCATGCTGACGCAAAATTCCATCGTTTGAATAGTTGGATTTAAGAAATGTTCTCCATTCTTGTGTCGCATTTCTCCGGACAAAATGGTCAAGACAATCCTTAGGGAGAGTCTCGAAAGGTCTATGAACGCATGAAACATTTTCAATCGAGAACACCTTAGGAATACTGTGTGGTTCCGTATGGAAAAAAGTGGTCAACGGACACTCCCTGAGGAAAAGGGAATTTCAAGGCAACATACTAGCCAAAACCCTGCAGAAATCAAAGGCATGAAACTGCCTTTTAAGCCCTTGTGTCCGGCTATTATTGATGGGTAGTTGGTATGCCAAGAATGGGCTGTCCAGTCAAACGTAAAAGTAAACAATACATGTATGTGATGCGATCAAGTAAAATCAGTCTGAAGTAGGCCCTTGTCAATTTTGGGATTTTTACATATTCACTTGTAGCGTACTTTAACCCTAACAGCCCAAGGCTTTTTACTAGAATCCTTCCCTAACCACACAAACTCCAACACTGTGTAGTAAACCAATGGCACATTCTTTGTACTTAGACAAAATCAGGGCATCAAGTCCCATGCAAAGTGATGGTGCCAAGGCTCTACAGTACCCAATCACACAAAATTCAACACAAATGGGGTGTTTGATTTTGGCAGGTTAGGGAAGGTTAGGGTTAAGCTCCATTAGTGAAAAACCTCATGTGAATACGAACTTTGGTTAAAAAGTTACAAATATTAAAACACCGGCACATTCAAAAGAAAGAAACTGAGAAAATGAAGTTGAAAGTTAGAGTACTTTAATTGAGTCATTTAGGTAAATTTATAATACATGTTTTCATGTCCATATCTCAAAACAGGGATTGCTGAGTTCCGACTGATTTTGCTTGATCGCATCACATATCTATAGGCACCACACTGAATAGAGCGCCAAGAGCGGTCAATTGCATTTGGAGCACCTCTTTTGTGTGAATGAAAGCTTTGTTTAAAAAGGGTTCCGGCACCGTTGAGGTCTATGCTTTATGAGTAGTTATGCAAATGACAACAGGACAAAGTTCCAAAACGCTCAACTGTCTTCAAAAGTCAATAATTTAGCGGTGACTTGGGTGCTTTTGCGCATTCATAACATGCTCCTTCGAGGGACAGCTTTGGATGTCTCCAGACCTACAGGATATATAGTGGTGGGCGACTAGTAAAATTCACTAGTCTAATAATCATGGGATAAATAGTCACGACTACTCAACTAATCATGACTATTTTACCAAATTTATTTCTACAGTAATGCCTCTGTAAACAGAGGCCACATCAGCAGCGCACTAGCGCAGCCACTTATTTAATTTGAAAATCCCAAGATCACTCCTGTAAGATTTCCCACGGCAATAGAAAATACTGTACGAAGCGTGGTAATAGGCATTTTGCGCATGCACAATCCACACTTTTCCCACCAAAATTCCGAGGGAGTGGCCATGCTGAGCATCAGTACATGTACATGTCGGTCTGCGCATGCTCAGTGATTATTTGGTCTGTTTTAAATAGTTTAAATGATGACTGAAATACATACTGGTGTCTTCTTCATTATATTTAATCAAATTAATTCAAGTCTCAATCCAAAAACTCAGAAAACAGCCCTCAACTAATGTACCTCAACTATATTGCGACTATAGTTGCATCACCATGACTAGTAGAATGCCATGGCCTAGTGGTTACGGTGTTCGACTCATGTACGATGGTACGTGAGTTCGAACCCTGCTAAGAACATGGTGTTTGTGCCTTCGGGAAAGACACTTAACTACAATTTCCTCTCTCCACCCAGGAGTATAAATGGGTACCCGAGAGAGTCGAGGCCAATTGAGCGCTGATATCGGCTGCCGCATGGTCCAGGGCCTGATGAACGGGGTAATATTTGTAAAGCGCATTGAGATCTTTGATACGATGGAAAGCACTATATAGCATAACAATTATTAGTTGCATCACCACGACTAGTCTCGGCACCACGACTAGTCTCGGCACCACGACTAGTCTCGGCACCACGACTAGTCTCGGCACCACGACTAGTCTCGGCACCACGACTAGTCTCGGCACCACGACTAGTCTCGGCACCACGACTAGTCGACTACTGAAAGATTGGTGGTCATGACTGTTGGTCATCAATGACGATTAGTCGACTAGTCACACAGTACTATATAGGAAACACATCCAGAACAGACATGTAATGACTTTTTCAGATTATTTAAACTGTTCTTCTGTCATGTACACAACATGCACACCCACCAAGCATGGCCGCACCTAGGATGGCTTCACAGCATCTATGTTTAAGGAATTAAGAATTAGCACACTAGTAAGCTAGTATATTTCTATGGACCCAGCCTGATGATCCTTTACCTGGGGAATCGCACAGAAGTTAAAGACGCTCTGGTTGTGGAGTCTGGACATGTACTTGAGGACGTCCGGGACATGATGCAAAGCATTAGTGATCAGCTCGTTCAGACAGTGTAGGGCCGAGGTAAGGTTCTGAGGCTTCTGGAAGTCACTCAGCTTGGACGTATACTTACTCCATGTCTGCAGTTAAAAAGTACAGTATTGGTATGGTTTGGGAATATGTAACATGGTCCATTGAGTTACACATGTACAAGCAAAAATGACAATTTTTCAGTGGAAAGTCAACGCTGGGGTTTAAAAAAATGTTATATCCGAAAAAACCTTCCTATCAAATCCCGAAGTTTATAACTGAATTTAATTGAAGAATTTGCTTAAGTTTGAAACGTTAGGCCAGCTAATTTTTTAATTTGAATTTGACTGCGAAAGATTATATTTGGGTGATTGTTTTTGTACTTGTAGCAGTGTTGGAGTAATCATATTCATACTCTTACTCAAGTAGAACTCAAGTACCACTAAGTACTCGGCCCAAACTCGATTTTCAGTACTAATTTTTTTTTGACTCGGCACGTACTCTGCTTTTTGTACTTGGACTCAAACCCAGACTCAGCATTTTGTACTCGGTACTCGATATCCGGACTCGGGAACAGAATCAATTATTTTCTCTTTTAATACTGCAAGCTGTGGACTCGAAAGTACACATACATCAGCTTTTCTTGGGCTGTTGAGTAAATTCCCAAAAGGAGAAATTTCTGGCTCAATCACATATACACATTTTTGAGAAGGTTCATCATTTTGTGTAAAGATCAATAAAATACATTGAAATAAAGTGAAATAGTGAGTCTCCTGAATTGTTGGTGTTTATACTCTTGATGATGCAGGTACATTATAATAATGTTCAGAACATATACTTGGACAAAACTTGGACTAAAATTTTTGGCCCACGACACGTTCATCAATGTACATGTACTCGGACTGCCCGTACTCGGCTCTAAATGTACATGTACTCAGAGAACTTGGTATTTCATGTACTTGGATTGTAGGACTCGACTCCAACACTGGAGTAAAGTCTACACACTTCAATCACTTTGAGCTCTTTTCTCACAAGCGGCAATTACTCTATAAAAGGTTAAAGCGTAAGGTACATGTAGGAATGACCAACAGCAACAAAATCAAGTGTATTTCCTGTACTTTCACAAATTTCGCTACTTGGTCCTGGTTAAATATATGCAGGCTTTGTATGCAATGATTTCATTATGGGAAAACTTGATTAGCATATCTTTACCATGTTAATAATAAGCGAGGAGGGCGTGGCCTCCTTTAACCCTAACATGATAATTTACAACATACTATAGTAAACTTTAGAATGCAGTACTCTACTCTGACACATTGGTAGTATTATTTAGTATTGTGTACTGCATACAGATAAATTTTGTAGTACTTTGTACATGTAGTATTTTGTACTTTACCACAAATGAATGCTCAGGATAGGGTTAATGGAAGAATGTTCTATTGGGAACACTTCCTGCTCTAATTGACCTACGTGTACCAGGAAATGAAATCACACTATTTTTATACCATGTTTGTCAAATGGGCAAATGTGGAGAGATTACCATGCTGTAGTACAGGGCGTATAAAAAAAAACGCAACAAAATAATCATGTCGAATTTGGTCAAAATTGTGTTAGGTACATAAAAGTGCCTAGTATCATCTTAAAGCCACATATCTCCTCTTTCCAACGATAGGTCATTTGTTCACAGGCGGCAATGCTTGGCTGAACAGTCATTGTTTTTGCACAATGGGTCAAATTCAGCTTGGGACCAAGTTTTAGTGCAGTAAGCAATGATAAGTGGATGCAGTGCTATTGAAAGAAATTAAGTTAACACAAAACAGACTAAAAGTTAATACTCACAACGTTTGTCCTCATCTCATTGTGCAGTTTATTCAGCAATTATTACATCCCATGCCCCTCAACATGGCCCCCATTTCTTCACAATGAGATGAGGACAAACGTTGTGAGTATTAACTTTTAGTCTGTTTTGTGTTAACTTAATTTCTTTCAATAGCACTGCATCCACTTATCATTGCTTACTGCACTAAAACTTGGTCCCAAGCTGAATTTGACCCATTGTGCAAAAACAATGACTGTTCAGCCAAGCATTGCCGCCTGTGAACAAATGACCTATCATTGGAAAGAGGAGATATGTGGCTTTAAGATGATACTAGGCACTTTTATGTACCTAACACAATTTTGACCAAATTCGACATGATTATTTTGTTGCGTTTTTTTTGATACACCCTGTATATGGTTTCTCCAGTAAAATTGTATACATTTATTTTAAGGATTATTTTTAATTTGTTAGGGACCTCAAGAAAACCAGTGTTGTTTCCTTATGAGTTAAAATAAAATGCAGTCATAATGTTTGTCACAAAAACAGGCAGAAGTTGACATGCTCCCATGATTGTTTGTACTGAAATGAACGCCGCTCCATTCCTACATGTACCTGGCTGCACGAATGAGGTAAACACATGACGTCATTAAATGTACATCATATAGGTCTACTGGGAACACGGGCATTCCCACTGGGCACAGCCTGAGAAAGCCAGGATCACACCCAATTTTTACGATACAATCTGGGAAGCGAGATTGTGGGGATCACTCACGGAGGATACAACTTTTTCATATATAATTCGTCAAACAAACTGCAAGGGAAACTGGGTTGTATCGTAAACATTTGGCGTGATCCCTGGCTTTACGGCATGCTGGGTTTATGACTTCTGACAAGCGCCCACCGAACAAAGACACTGACAATTTGGGAGACCTCCAACATGGCAAGATAGCTCAGTTAGTAGAGCACCGGTACGGTATTCCGGAGGTCGCAGGTTCAAATCCCGCTCCTGCCAGTTTTCTTTGTTCACTTTGAAAATAAATTATTATTTTGGTGATAAATGGTGAAATTTTAACATTTGTCTTGCTTTTGCTGTTAAAAACTGGGCAACAAATTAACAGGTCGCAACATTTTAATTTTGATTTGTCTGAAAAAATTGTTTTATGCCTAGGAGCAAATGTTGAAGATTTGGTCTTTTTCTTTTTATGCTGTAACAAAAGTTGGAAACTAGAAATTGCAACATTCTTTATTTTTATTTATAAGATTTTTCCCCTTCTGCAGAAGCAATAGATTTTTTTTTCTTTCTGGTAATATCTTTGCTCTGTAAAAAAATACGGGGAACAAGCAGAGGTTTTAAGTATAACCAAACACGTAATCGTCCTGAGACCAGGGGGTTGTCAAAGTGGAACACTGACTGGAACCCCTCATCATGCATGCACGCTACAAAACTCTTTAAAAATTAAAACTCCATTTAAGACAGACTCCATACCGTCCAAAATTCTTTGCTAAATTTACCTTTGTCACATACATGTATGTTATTGTCTGTGAACACTCTTACAGGAACTACATGTGTATTAAAAAGTGGAACTCAATTATTTGTGTACATTTGTCCTTCCTGTTAAATTCATTTTCTCAAAAGGTCCTTTGTTCAGTGAATTTTACTGCTCGATTTAATACAACTACATGTATATTTGTCTTCATTCGGCTCTTGAGGTTGTTTAAATTTTGAACAATTTTAGGATTGATGAGCTCCTTAATTTCTCTGTGAAATTCCGGATTTTGGTTTTTATTATCTCCCCCACACCCACCAAAAGTAAGATTGGACTGAAGCCCATGTCTACTGTAGTCAAGCATGACTATGCAAAGATTTCACCAAGAATTAATGATTTATTCAGCCATACTGTGCTAATTTTTAGCCAATGCATGAATACTAATTAAAGTAGTAAAAACAAATCCAACATATTATTTGTTTTCTACAAAAATACTCTACTTTTGCCCGGTAAAGCTTTCCGGTTTCATATGAATATATCCGACTCCCATGAAATGTGGGCTTCTCTTCCCTATTATTGGTTAAACCCTCTCACGTGACCAGCAACTCTTCAAATCATTGATACTAATTATTATCGATCACTAGGCATGTGTAATACTACTGTACTTTATGGTGACCAAATTTCACGCTACACCAGCAAGGCAAAATCCCAAAGAATTCACTATTATATCGACAGGAAAAAGCCGTCTGTTGTTCCTCAGTCGCGTTTCCCGAAGTTTCCTGCGTGATGTTAACGGATCTCCTGCAGCCTGACAGGCAACACACACTAGGCAGAAAACATGGCACCGTCCATACGACAGTTTACGCTTTAACGTGTTATGAAAATTCAGTCCAAAAATAGTGAGTAAAACCACCTTTCCACTCCCCAGTGAATTTTCCTTCGTGTGGCAGTGTTAAAATAGATTCTATTGCAATTGCTTCTGGGTCAGGGTCTGTTTTGTTGTAAATTGACCGGACTACAAAATGGGACTTCACACTTCTCTTCCCAGGGAATTCATTTTCATTTCACAAAATGTGCTATTTTTTCTCAAAGTGGGAAAACATTTTCACGCCTTTTCACACAAGTGGGAAAACAGTAACTTCCTAGGCAAAGAGAAGAAAAAGAAAGGTGTTGAATGTTATTTGTCGTGAATTCTCAAAACCCGACTACATGGGAAACCAGCACATTTCACGTTTATGATGCTCACAAAAATTGACAATAAAGGGAATTTACCAGTCATGGTTTTGTAGTCTGGGTATGGATAAGAGCCTTGACAAGACAATAGCATACCTCATTCCACAAATAATAAATAACAAGGTGATTCGTGGATGGATCACACGTGTCGCTTTTTTTTTTGGTCACTGCATCGCATTTGCAACTTTTCAAATGAGAGCAATTTTACATTTTAAGCCTATTTTATAACTTGACCTCAAATTATCTTTGACTTCAGTATGCGACCTTTCACATCACCATCGTATGACGGTTAACTGTTAACACAATGCTCCTATGACCCAAGTTCGATTGCAATTGGACTTCAACTTTTCAAATGCATCTGACAAATTTTACATGTTCAGCCCATTCTACAACTTGACCTCAGATGACCTTGGTATGTGACCTTTGGCCTTGGTAAGTGACCTTTGGCCCTGGTATGTGACCTTTGGCCTCATTAACATATTAAGGTTTCCATGTTACATGTATAACCCACATTTGGTTCCAATTGGACTTCAACTTTTCAAATGACACCAAATGAGAGCAAAAACTTAACCTAAATCTTTTAACATACGTTTAGGCGACAACAACTGTATAAAGCTTCCGGACAACTTCTTTTGTGATATGCCGGCGCATGCACGTGCTGGCACATGCAAAGGCGGAGAAGTGGTCATGTTTACTGGGCAGGCATGAGATTTTTCAGACTTCTGTCTGAAATCAGACTTTTAAATCTCAGAGAAAAATATTATTACAACTTCCGGGATTGAAAGTTTTGGGTTGGGTACCCAGGTAACCAAATTGTTTTCAATCAGGTACCCGGTTTTTTTACTACCCGTAAATGCACACCCCTAGAGAGTCTGCCATTTTAGTTTGAATTATGTACAATACTGATTCACTATTCCGTGTAATATACTAGTCAGCTCCAAAGGAGCCCAATGTGGCTGCATTGTTACTTCTGGTCACGTGGGTGAAAAAGGTCTAAATACAACATACCTCTTTTGGCCAGAATTCTCTGCCCTCCAAACTGTCCTCCAGATAATCTCGTATGATGTTGGTCTTCTGCAGGAAGAGGCCCATGGAGTTGGCTAGGTAGGTGTCTTCACCGACGACAGCATCCTCCAGCTGAGAGGCAGAGAAGAGACGGGACAGGCCGATTCCCACCAGACCTGCCACATAGTGACAGTACTGAAAGAAGAATTGATAAAGAAAATGATGGTAACATTAACCCTAACTCCCTAGGCATTTTTGCTAGGATGTAACCTCAATCCTGCAAAATCCTCCAATTGCCTCCATGTAAAAATAGCATACAGCCTCAATCCTGCAAAATCCTCCATTATTTCTTGAATATGGTCCTTGGAGGGGTGACCACTGCCTCAATCCTGCAAAATCCTCCAGCAATCACTGTCAATATGTTGAGGCAGAGCCAGTGACATCCTGGAGCAGTGCGGAGAATTTGAAGTATGATACAGGCCTAAAGCATTTTTTATTTTTTTAAATTGATGCACGGCTGAGCATAAGAAACACAAGGTCTGGCCTAAGACCTTGACAGTGCATCCTCTGAAATCAGCCACACACTTTTGCCATATAACCTCAATCCTGCAAAATCCTCCATTTTGCAAAGAGCAGGGTTGATAAAAATCATGATTTCTTTTTTTAATTAAAAAAATATCTGATTTTTGTTATTTAAATCAGATTTTTAAAATTTAAATTGATTATTTTCTTTTTTTTTACGATCGTACCATTGGCATAAAACATTTGTTTCAAATAAGTTAAAATATTTAAATGACCATCATTGAAAGTCAAGTATAATAACCACACACAATTGTTTATGAAATCAGTACTGAAATCCCTTTCATTGATCATATTCTTTTCTAGAATACAAAGTTTGTCTTAAAATCTCTGTTACAGCATCACCATCATACTGCACATTAATCATCGAAGTTGATAACAGGAACCCCCCCTGCTCTCTACACACAACCATGGTGGAATAAAACTATTTAATGCAGCCACCATATTTCTTTAACGGACTGTCCTTATTTTGATCCTGTAAAAGCTTTTACGATTTTTGCAGTGGAAATACTGTCCTTCAGCGTCATTTTGCATTTGCAGCTGTAGAATGGGAACCAGACAATGGAACTTTCAATTGACAGAGCACCATTGAAGATTTAGGCCTATGTTAAAATATAGACGGTTTAGCAGAGACGATGAGGCAAAATTTACAATTTTGGAAAACGTAAATATTTATTAAAAATCATTAAAAGTCCTAACACAACATTTATTAGGGGGGGGGGGAGGCGGGAGGGTCAAGGGGGGGGGGGGGGAAGGGGAGGGAAGGGGCGGGGGAGAGGGGTCAGGTCAGGTCAGGGGGGTTATCAATTGATAGGCACATTACAACATGCATGAGTTATTTAAACCTATATTGTAGGAGAGGAATACTGTACATGTATCATACATTCAGGTAGTATACATTGCACACGCATTGTACACAAGATAAATGCAGTACACTGTTTCAGGAAACTGGCCTTATACATTGTACATCCCTTTAGAGTGAGTATAAGCGATTTAAAGTTAATGACAGTCAGGTTTGAATAACATAAATAGTTTACATGATTTTTATGACTCCATTGTGTTTCCTCCGCTGAGAATTTTTGTAAATTACATGTAACTTTTTATGATTGCACTGGTTTTCCTTATATTGAAAGATTTTGTATTGTGTATGTAAACATTTATGATCGCATTGCTTTTACTTGGTTTGAAGATTTTGTTGGCTGATTTTTGCAGTCGGGTTTCTGTGAATTAATTAAGTTGAGGCCTTGCTTTTGAGTTATTTACTTTTGCAGTTTGTTATTTACATGTAGGCTCCAATGATTCATAAATTTATCCAATGATTGAATGAGAAAGCGCATAGTTAGACTTTGCCTGGGTGCTGCCATGTTGGAAACTGGAGCACGCTAATTGGTCGGATGGATACACAGTATCATCATGTTCTGCAGCGGAAGTTCAATGGAATATATCGCAATGTTTGCACGTGTATCACTGGTGTTGCGATATATCAACAATGAAATTTATAGGGTACCAATCAGGCCTCGACCTTAAGCTTTTTTTTTTTTAACTAGCCCACCGGGCAAGTTAACTGGGTTTTTTACTAGCCCGCAGAAATTTTACTAGCCCACATTTAATGGACACATTGTAACATATCTCATTAACCATAACTCCCTACGGTGTTGTGGAAATATATATATTGTATTAAAATTCGAGGATTCAGTACAGTTATACATAAGTGATATTTAAACTATAAAATAGAAAAGAAATTACTGAATGATATTGATAAGGTTCTGTTTCCTTCCACTCCATCCGGTCATTTTCGTTTCGCGGCACACACGGCAAACCATCGTATTTCCATCGTAGCTAAGCCAGACAAAGTCCCGCTCCCAGTCTTGTCTGCGGACACGTTGTCTTTTATTTTTGCTGTAGTTTGCATAGTATACGGAATGGATACATTTAGATATTGCCACATGACGGAAAATGTAAGTGAATAAAACTTCTCCCAAACCACGTACACGGCAGACACCACATGCACAAAACTTCGCACGAATGTTCTTTCATGCACTGCATGTAAAGCTGCATGGCATTGCTGAGGTCAAGTGCCGTTGCGCATGCTCAATATGCACGTGGAATTCCCCGGTTGGCCCATTAATCAAAGCTGGCTTCAGTACATTGTACGTACCAAAGATCGTATAGCGCCACGTAGATCGGCATATTAGCGTACGGTTAATGCGCTGCGTCGTATTTAAGACATTATTCTGCCAATATTAGTTGGTGTTTCATTCAAATTACATGGGCCAAAAATGTGACGGTCCTGAATCATTTTTCTCAAATACTGATGATGTACAAAATTTAAAAATGTCAGTGTCAGCCGTATCGAAGCCGAGCATTGAGAAATGATCCATAGTCTTTTTTTGTGCACTTTCACGGTGCTTTTCTCCCCACACCCAACCAGTCCCATGCGTACAGCATTTGGCAAAGAATGTGCACAACACATTCTGAACTTGATACATGTGCGCTTGTGGCATCACGCACACGATGAATGGCATCGGGACACTAGCTAGCTGCTGTACAGTGTAACTTTCTACAATAAAGTTACAGCGAGCATGCATAGTATTGACTGTGCGGGACGCCGCAGCGCTGTACTCGGTCATTAAATGAAACAACAAGATTCACTCAAACTTACCAAGAATGTTTGTTTTATTCATATCAAGCAAAAGTGACAATTTTAAGCAGGCAGGTACACTTTTTGTAACTAGCCCGCCGGGCAAGTTAAAAAGTGCTTTTCACAAGCCCGGAGCAGTTTTTACTAAACATTGTACGCCGGGCTAGTGCTAAGGTCGAGGCCTGCCAATGATTTTCCTGCACTGTTAAAAATTCCGTAAAATAACATTTTTTCCCCTACAAAAAAAAATCACTATTTTAGTTTTAACAGATTTTGGACGTACATGTACAGAGCTCGACAAATTTTTATTTCAACTGGTAGTCCACCGAACTACCGCACTAAGAAAAATGGTAGCCCGATGTTTGAAATTGGTAGTCCTGTGCGGCCAAACTCAAACCTGAAAATAACAAACGCAAACTTTATATAAAATTGTATTATTTATGGCCTGTGAAAATAAAACTGAAGTTCTTTTTTGATTCTTGTCAGACCCAGCACCACCATATTTAGATAATCAGAAAACTTTTCATTTTCACTTCTGTTGTGGCATAGCCAAGCAGAATACAGCGTTTTTACTAAATTTACAAAATTATAGCGTTTGCTTGTTCCACACAATATCCGAATCCAGCGCCCGGCCAAAAAACAAATCTAAACTTTTCACCCTACTACAATGTACTAGGTACAGCTCGTCAAAGCACGCGAATAATTACATGCCAGTTGAATGTTTATAATACCCGTATGTGCAGACTGGTTTCGGCCTCTATTATGCATTTGTATTTTTCATAGCTATGTGTGGTTTGTAATGTGACCTATCGAGGCAGAATCATGTGAGTGCTGCTTTATATCACCGCATTTACACTGGATCTGGCAAAGGTGGATCTGGTTCTGCAGGGTAATAAAACTGCAGGGAAGCTTTAATAACCGCAAATAAACTAGTTTACACTAGATCTCGATCCTGCTTTGATCCACCATTTACAGTGGAAGGAACATCATTGAGTGTGCGTAATAGCCGACCCTGCGGTCATTTTTCGCAGGCTATTAAATAAGCGTAAAAAAGTAACGTACATTGTACGTACCTGCTTGCCATTTGTTTACGATTTTGTTGCATCATTTTTAGTTTTTTGTCGCTCTCATGACGGGATATCGATATGGATCATTGCTGCCTTAATCATGTCGGTTCCCCCGACATACACATCTTCACAAAATGACCGTCATGGAGATGGTACAAGTTGGGAAAACGTTGCCTGCACATACCGGTTCTTCCTTGCTATTTTCTCATTTAAAAGCACTTTCTCCCTTTCTAATACAAAAGCACACAAGGTCTGGCCAGAAATTGGTCCGGCCCTGAACCTAAACTCCATCCATAACACGTAACATAAACATGAGGCTGCATGTATGATTATGCCCCCTCCCGTGTTGGGACCAGCGCATTTTCTCAATAAACATTCATTTTTTCAAGGACTACCGGGCTTCCTATAATCCAATGCGTCACGCATACCGGGTGTGGTGGTGTCAAATTGCAGGGTCTGATCCACCAATTGCATTTACACTCAAATTGAATCTCTCCCAAAAGGGGGATCGAGAAAGGTGGATCAGATCTAGATCAGACTCTGATCCGCCTGGCGTTTACACTTGACATTGGTGTATGTACATGTAACAATGTCCAATCAAAGAAAAATCTAACACTAATTACCAAAATCTAACAAAAATTACCACACAAAATTCCCGAAAACGAGCGACAGGTCAATTATGCTGGTCTGGCAAAATCAGGGGATGTGTTTCTCACCAAGTCCCAGTCCTTGTTGGTCAGGACGTCTCGCTGGGCAAACTCACACATGCCATGCCCCATCTTCTTGCAGATGTCGGCGATGACCACGCGGTAGCACTCGGCAAGACTTCTGAACTCTTGCGCTATCTGGAGAAAGAGACAATAATAAATCTTATGTTACAGGCCTGAATGTTGCCTCACGACAAGATTCTTGCTCTTGGATGAGATTTTTTTTTCTCAGATTGTCCTCCAGATGGATGTCTTCATCACTAGTAAGCAGGAGGTTGTGGGTTCGAGTCCCACCCGAGTGAGCCTGTGAATTTTGCACTAACTTATCTTCCCCACATTCTTTGTACAGTCAAGGATGAACTCCTCAAGCAGAAAAAGCAGCCAACTGCTTGCTGAATGGTTGTATTTTCAACCAAAGATTTCACCCTCATCAAGAGTTGATTGAAACTGAAAATGTGTGCAAATTTGTTTCATGAAAATTACTCTTTTTATATGGTGTAAACTGAAAGTCATAGCTGCTAAAATAGCAAAGTTATGGCCGTTTTCTCTTCTATCTGGCCCACATTACCAAACAGAAAACTTGTTTGTCACACGAAATCACATCAGAAAGGATGAAAATCCTGTTGAAATTTACAACTTCCATAACACAAATTCCATCTTCTAACACTTTGAAAAGCCGAGCTTGTTTGGAACCAAGAAAGATCTGCCATACTGTTTGGAAATCCTCCAGAACGATGCGATCCTTCTCCTGGCTCTTGGTGTAGTTCCACGTAGGGTCTTCCAGCTTCATGTGGAATTCTTGCAACATCATGATCTTCTCTTTTAGAGGTATCGTCATGTCATCTTCGACTGTGTCCAGTGCCCGGAGTACCAGGTAGAAGATGCACACAGCATGTCTGGGGAAGATAACGGGAAGACGTGGATGCAATCTCAGTGAGGCATGATGACAGCACATGCTTCAAAGAGATCATCCTTTAACCTTTTTAATACTGATGATCATGATGATGGCCATAACCATGGTTTGAACAAGACTACCTGGCCGGCTGTCATCTATGTATACGCACATTCCTACAAGTACTCAATCCATTCATATTTCAACTATATCGTGAACGGGAGTGTAGATGGAGCTTTTTCAAACAAAACTTTCATTCACACGAAAGGTTGGGTCCTAGTGCGATGAATAGGACCACTCTATTCAGTGTTGTGCCCATTAAATTGTGTTTATGCTTGGCTGCACAGTCGTTTGTTGGCATACCAACCCCCCATCAATAACAGCTGGACAGAAGAGGTAAATCCTTTCAGTTCCATGTAGGCATGGGCGATTCCACGGTAGAATCGATAAGAATCGATTCCAAACTCGGAATCGCGATTCCACATTTTGAGGAATCGATTCTCTGATGTAGCTGATTCCAGTCCCCCTGGAACCGATTCCAGTCTCCCCGCCGATTCCAGTCCCCGCGCCGATTCCAGTCCCCCGATTCCATGCAATTTCCTCACGAAAATGGTATTTTTTCTTTGACATTTCATTAAGTTATGCGAATCAGGTTTCGTATCATCTTAGGAATTTTAATGGAGATTGGCAATTGTATGCAGTTCCTGAAAATGTTAAACGTTTTCATAAAAAAATCCAGGATTAAATATCGGAATTGTGGAACTGCAAAGTTCCATATCAGGGAAAAAATCATTGCTATATAAGCACTTAATACCTTTTTAAAAGTTGTGAATTAACAGACGTACGAGTGTCAGCAGCGTGGGAAAATCTTGCACACTTGTACTTAGCATGCTATTTCTCATCTTGGGGAATTCCCTTGTGGTTGAGCACGCGCTGACTGAAAGACCGTACCGTCATTTGATTTGCAAGTTGGTCTCACGTGATATTTTATATGTAGGGTTACAGCAAAGTCGTAAACAGGGCTACTGCATATGCATTAGGCCTGTGTGTTCACGGGTAATTTTGGATCCGGGTACCCGAACGCCGCACTAGTTCGGTTCTCGGGAACCCGAAAGTGGATTGTTCAGAAAAAAACTGTCTAATGTAATGTCCTTGTGTGCGCCGTGCGGCCGCTAAGGCCCCCGCAAAAATAGTTCTGCTTCCGGTTACCCAATCTACCGTAATTTTACGGCCGCGACCCTAAACATTTTATCGGCAAGTAAAAAAAAAATAACAAAATAAATAACAAAAATTATCCTGTTGTATTTTCTGTCGTCACAAAACGCCTCTCAACAACATATTTACGTCAAAAACGCTTGTAATTTGTTTGCCTACATTCGCTATTTCTTTTTAGAAGAAACCTCCCGGATCTTGATCCACCTTTTCCCAATTCAAGTGGGAATGCGGTCTAAGTTGTTAGTAGTCTCAATCATCCTGTGAAATTATGGCACCAGGTGTGCTGTCGTCAAGAAAAGTTGAAACTTATATCATTTTCCCAACGATTTCTAGCTGGAAATCATTGGAAAACTGTCCTGTAGCTTTTAGTCAAGGCGCGCGTTTAGAGAAAGTCTGAGTAATAAGCCATTTGCGAGTTAAATTTGAATAACATCTGGTACACTGACGTGTGCTCAAAATGCTTTGCAAATTTTAACTTTGAATTCTCCACTATATCACATGATTCGGTATACCCAGCACGATATGGGGCAGAGGGGTACCCCTTTTTGTCCCTGTCCCTATACCCTATACACTCTCCAGACTATTGTTACCTAACACATCCCCCCCTAGACTTCTGAAAAGAATTCCTGAGATTCCGGGAACACAATGACCAACACAAAAGAGGGGGGTTCACTCTGCCCCATATCGTGCATCATATGTGATTCGGGGCAAGCCTTATGCTAGCAACCCCCAGCTCCGGAATGGTCTGGTGTCTTTGTGCCATTCTCACCCATTGTGAACAATGTATTGGTGCTAAGCTTCTCTTACGTAACTATGCAAGAGCTTGCCCTGAATCATGTGATATAGCAACAGTGTCTTTGGTCTGGAGAATTCAAAGTTAAAATGTGCCAAGCATTTGGAGCAAGTCAGTGTACTAGATGTTATTTAAATTTAACTCGCAAATGGCTTATTGAAAAGATGGTTCAACTTATAACTGAACAGCGGATTTTCATGGTTACAATATTTCACCCCTTGAATTCGGATTACCTTTTCTTTTTTTTACACACAAATACATATTCTATACATAATTCAGCAAACAAATTTAAGCCCTAAATTTAGGCCACAACTTTATGAACTATCTCTGGAGTATATGTTTAGGCACTGGTGATACTGGGTGTAAATATATAGAGCTGATCACTGATTAGATAGCATTACTCTCCCTAATGCTAAACTAAGCCACAAAACGACCATTGGAACACTAAAAATATGCACCGAGATCCAAGAATAACCGAGTGATGTTTCTATCTTGGGATTTGGCCAAGGGTGGCATTGCCTGAGAAGGTGCTCATACAGCTGTTATTTTATCTAAATTGGAAATCTTTCCTTTGTAAATACATGCAGGCACATATAGTACAGTTCTCAACAAAAACTGGAGAGGAAGTTTTAACCCTAATAACCCCATTAATTTTTTGTATGGCCCTGCTAAATCCAAAATTTCCAACAAAACTGAAATGAGAAGCCTGCTAAATACAACAAAATTTAACAGCAAATTTTGTTGGATTCTGCAGTGTGTAACCTACACACCAGCCTTGGCATTTTGCAGCTACCCTGCTGAATCCAACAGAATACAACGGGTACAACATGTATCTGTATGAGCCCTGGGCTAGGCCTGTGCCAGGTACCTGGGTCGACAGGTACCCTACTGCCGATGTCAATACCCTGTTCCGTTTTTTCGGTTCGGGTACTCATAACAAAAAAATATGGTATAGCTTTTTATAATTCGTGAAAATGTGTTTACATTTAGATTTTCAATAAATAGAACATTAGTACAATAATAAAAACATGAGGATTGTATTACGGGCGGACTCGGATTTGACGACAGGGCTAGCGGCCGCGGAGCTGCGAAGATCAGCAACACAGCGGCAGTACCCCACGCACGTGCACACAGTCATGTAAACGGGTGCAATCGTGGACCTCCCATTGTTCCTCTTTTGTTTATAAATACTCTAACTTTTTCGGAAGGCCTCCCATTGGTTTTGTACACGATTTTCAATCGTGGACGTTAGGGTCAAACGTGGACCCCTTTGTCTACGCCCGAATTCTTTTGTCCTAGGTCCACGATTGCCGGCATATACAAACTCACTTGTACCGTTCACACACAAAATGATGTGAGCACTGTTGATCGGCTCATATTCCTTCCTCCATGATCGGCCTTTATTGGTTGGCAAACTATAACACGTTGCATGGTGTAAAACGAAACAGAAAACCAGTGTATTCCCCCTTCCCCCAAATGTAGGCTACAGGTAGGCCTACGCTCATCTTCACTTCTAAATCTTATAGCGCCCTTAATTATCGTCAAACCAAAATTGTTTCTCTACATGTGTACCCTCGAAAATGAAACCCGCATGACTACAGTTGGAGCGTTCGGGACACGACTCCATGCAGTTTAGGCCTACACACATCAACGGTACTTTGGTTTGTGATTCAGCTTTGTCTTGTTTCAGGCGTCGATGTTCTTTGTTCAAATTGTTGTTTCGTGTTTTATATATTTATTTATATGATTTATCTTCGTCTCGTCGTTTCAATAGCAATGTTTTGTGTGCAAATTGGTGTTTTTGTTACACCATGTAAACTTTATGCAGTTTATCCATTACATGTACAAATGTACGTGTACACCCGTCATGGTGAGCTGGTTTGTTATTCGGCTTCATCTCGTCGATTAAATAATCGATGGTCTTTGTCCAAATTGTTGTTTGTGTTTTATTATCTATTAACTAGGTGGTCTGAAAAATCGTATTGAAATTGGAGGATTCGGGACTGTTTATAGGGTTAATACAATACTTTGCACATTAAAGCCAAGATTTCTACTGAAATAGATTGTGGAGGGAATTCTATTAGCCTTAGAAAGAAACACCACTTTCTTTGCGTGAAAAGGTCATCATGTGGTTGCGCGCGCAGTGGTGCCGTGATCGCGCGTGATGAGATTTCATATTTTTACGGGTACCGTTCTTTATAGAACCCAAGTAGCCGGTTCCAAAAATACCCGTAAACGCACAGGCCTAATGAGCCCTGCCAAATCCAACAAAATCCAACTGCAATGTTACTAGAAGTCTGCTTCCACCCTCCTACATAACAGAATTCAACAGGACGACACAAGTGCAGTTTGTGTCGACTGCGAAATGCAACAAATTACAATAGCATTTTAGTTTTTACTATTGTTTGATTTATTAGTTGCATTTAGTTGTAGACTTGTTGAGAATCTAATTTAACACAAAAATTTGCAACTTTTTTTTTGGGGGGGGGGGGGGGGAGATCTGAATTTGTTGTTGGGGGAGGCGGTAGTAGCCACCTTGAAATAGTGAAGCAACAGGAACGCATTGCCTTGGAGCCAGAAAAAGTGTCTATCCCAATATGTGACCGGCTCTGGAAAAATTAGGGGTATTACAATGTATGTCGCAAAATTAAAAGAATTAGTTATATACATAGTTGAATTTGTTACATCCTAAGCTTTAATTTGGTTTAGGTTTGACCCCTGTGCCATTTTGTGTACTCGAGATATCTTGACAGTATAGGCCTTTAAACACAAAAAGTGCAAAGAAATAAGAAAGTAATTTTTATCAACATTTATTTTTTTCATCTTTATTCATCAATATTAATGTTTCGGAAAATATATTCTGAAAATATAGATACATGTATAACAGAAGCCAACAAACCAAAAACCAAACAAATCACTTATGTGAAGATTTGTTTTGCCCGCTGCACACAGAAGAGCCTGTGTGTGTTTTCACATAGTGCGACATAATACCCTCTTTTGTAGAGCGGGTCACATATTAACGTAATAATGTACACAACCATCCGTTGGAAATGTGCTGGTTAACTGAAAATCACTGACGAAAAACTACATGTACATGTAATAATCCCGTTTCTAGCAGTCCAACTTTTCTGAAGCAAACTTTCTTCCCCACAAATATTTTCATTTATGATTTTCAGACAAATGGTGCATTTTCAAGGGATGGTCATGTACATGACATTCTACCTTTTAACCCCAACTCCCTCCATCATTTGTCCTCCAAGTAACCCGAATCCTCCAACATCCTCTGATTTCGAAGTGTTAAAGCTGCATGTAACCCGAATCCTCCAAAATCCTCTAGGGGTTTTCGTAAACACCCTAGTAACCTCATCCTCCGAAATCAACCAGCATCAGATTAGGCATGATGACCTGGATCCTCCATTTTCCTCCAGAGGCAAAATCCTCTTTGCCCTCAATCCTGCAAAATCATCCGATGCTTCAACTTCCAATAACCCTCAATCCTCCAAATTCCTGCTTTTGGCAAAGAAGATTTTGGAGGATTTGGGAAGGGTAGCTTTAATGATCTTTCCAACCATGGTAATTTTAGGACGAATGTTAGCCATGGGTGCCTCCAAAGCAATGTGTTCTTAAATAAAATCTCTCCACAAACCCTGGTGAAAGTTTTTGACAGCACACTTTTACCAATTAAATACATTTCTCCTTCATTGAGCATGTGGATGTATTTTGTTTCCCGTGTAATCTGAAGTCAGACAAAGCTCAACGGCCCTGGTGGAACTGCTTTACCCTAAATCCTTCTGGTGACCGACAAGTATATTTTTAATTTCTAGCCAAGACATGTTACCATATGCACATTGCAAATGGTGCACATTAGGCCAAGCCCTAGAACATGAGAAGCAAGCTTAGCATGCTTGGTCAATCCTTCCACAGTCTTTTAATGTACGGTAATTTTATCCCATGGTATTCGCACTACATGGTAGCTGGTGTGAGCGAAGGGAAGATTCTTTCTTTGTATTTTTTTTTGGGGGGGGGGGGGGGGGGGGTTCAGGGTAAGAGGCATATCTATAGGGTGCCCTAGCTATAGACTGGTTACAATATTTAAAATGAATTTTCAAATTGAACAAAGAAAACTGGCAAGAGCGGGGCTTGAACATACGACATCCAGAACACCGTACCAGCACTCAATGTCGTTTCCCAGGTTGTATTGTAAAGTTGGGCGTGATCCCTGGTTAGACGGCATTATGAGTTTATGACTTCTGACTATAGCAACCCCCCCCCCCCCCCCCCCCCCCCAAAGTCGTTTTTAATATTTTTGATGACAATGATTATACAAGGACGATGATGACAATGACGTCCTTAAAATACTCTTTTTTCATGCCAATTTTTCAAAGGGTATGATTTCGCTTAGGTGTCGGAAATACATGCCTTTCAATATACATTGTGCATCCTTTTTGTTTTTTAATTAATTAACATATTTCCCCAATGTTGATTTTGGTTGAATTTTTATGGGAGGTAGCTAGAGTTCCAATAAATACATTGCCACTAAAATTTGCCTGTTAACAAAAATGTCAGGGTCCTCGTCTAACATATATCTGGGGTTTTCTTTGTTTTCATGCAAAGAATTTTACTCCTTGCTTACGGGTATTGGGGGGCGCCGGGGTGCCATGCCAGGTTGTGCAGCCAAGCGAAACGGAAAGAGGCTTGTGCAGCCAAGCATAATGTACACAATAAACCAATAATGGATTGAAAATGCAGAGATTGGCATACAGTACATAAACGTCAACCGGCCAGGTGGCAATTTTAAATACGCACATGTATATGTCAGGGTTGAGATTGGCCAAAAATGAAAATTCCATGAAATCCACAAAAAATCCGTGCGGACCCCAGATCAATATAGGCCTAGTCTGTACATGTATTTGCCTAAAGGCACCCCGTTTAAAATATCCGTTTTTATTGGTCTATATCCACTTTTACAGAAAAAAAAAACACCTTTAGGACAACATCTCAGGAATTCCATATTGCAAAAGAGATTATTAAAAAAAATTCTAAAATTCGGACAAAAAATCCTGATAAATCTCACCCCTGATGTATAATGTATGTGTCAACCGGGCGCAAGTGGTTAAGCAGCCGCATGGAATTGACCCTAACAGGCAACAGAGGCGCTAGGCATCCTCATCTCTCTCATTTACACTGTGAAGGTGTGGGGCTGGTACTAACAACACTGACAAACAGGCAAACTAGTAGACCGACAGATGGAACCAAGTCCTCACCTGAGGCTGCCATCTAGTGCTTGTATGACGGCAGCAAAGCTTCTGCTGGTGAGAATGAGGTAGGTATAACACTTCTTGGCTGTGCTGCTCATAGATGCCTAGAAAAGAAATTTAAGCAATTATAATTTTTATTATTAACCCTAACCTACCTCCATCCTTGCAGTTTTGGAGGATTGAGGATGAATGGTATTTTAAGAAAAAGAGGATTTTGGAGGATTGAGGATAAATGGTGTTTCAAGCGAGGAGGATTTTGGAGGTTTGAGGATGAATGGTGTTTGTGAAGCAGGATGATTTTAGAGGATTGAGGGTGAATGGCGTTTGAGAAACAGGAGGTTTGAGGGTGAATAGTGATTGAAGAAATTTTTAGCAGGATTTTGGAGGATTGAGGATGAATGGTGTTTAAAGCACAGGAGAATTTTGGAGGATTGAGGATGAATGAGGAAAAACGTACATGGTACACCCATAGCCATATAATAATAATAATAATAATATAATAATAATATAGGTAATTTGTAATGCGCCATTATCCACCTTAATGAGATGCTCAAGGCGCAGAGAACAAAAACAAAGGGAACAAAGATACAAATAATCAAAACATGGACATTACAACAACACAATTAGCTTGACAATCAAATAGATGAGCTACTGGAATGCAATTTGAAAGAGGTGGGTCTTCAGAGCACTTTTGAACTCTTGCAGGGTGGAACAGTCACGAATATTTTGAGGAAGTTTGTTCCATAGTATCGGCCCAGCATGAGAAAAGGAACGATCCCCCCATGTTTTATTTGTTTTTGGCACTACGAGCAGAGAAGAATTGGAAGATCTGAGGGACCTTGAAGGTTTGTAACAAATTACCAAATTAGAAATATATTCGGGGGCAGCACCATGTAAGCAATAGAAAATAAACAGAAGTAACTTGAAAACTATTCGAAATTGAACAGGCAGCCAATGGAGTGCATGCAATACTGGAGTAATGTGAGTTTTACGACTTGTCAAAGTAACCATGCGAGCAGCTGCGTTCTGTAGTTTCTGTAATCGCTCAAGCTGCTTTTGCAGTAATTCATAAAGAAGCGAATTACAGAAATCTAAACGGGATGATATGAGAGCATGAACAATTTTCTCAGTAGCGGAACGCGTAAGACATTTTCGAATAAAACCAAGATTTCGCAAACGATACCGTACAGATTTACAAATAGCAGATACTTGAGCAGACATTGACATGGATGAATCAAACATGACACCTAGATTTCTACAAGAATCCGAAACGTTAATAATGGAATTAGCTATGTTGATAGAAGGTAAATTTATCTTAGCCAGCTGAACTTTTGAACCACACAGTAACATTTCACATTTATTGTAATTCAGTTTCAAAGAGTTTGAACTCATCCAGTTTCTGACGTCTTCAATGCAAGCTTCAAGTCTCTGCAAAGCGGCCGCTGCATCTGCTTGGTTTGGGGAAAACGAGACATAAAGCTGGATGTCATCCGCATAGCAGTGGTAATTGATGGAGTGTCGGTTTAAAACGTGTTTTAATCCAGTCAAATAAATGGAAAAAAGCAACGGCCCTCCTACAGAGCCTTGTGGGACTCCGCACTTCAGTGTGACCGGATCAGAGTTAACTCCGTTGACACAAACTATCTGATGATGCATAGTTAAATATGAATGAAACCAACAAAAGGGCCTGGCCACCGATACCTAGTGACGAAAGAGTATTCAACAATATATCATGGTTAACCGTATCGAATGCAGATGACAAGTCCAATAGCACCATGGCAGTAACCTTCCCGACATCCATTTCTCTCAGAATATCATTGGAAAGGTTAACTAACAGAGTCTCAACACTATGATGTGGACGGTATTAAGCGGACTGCCGGTTGTCTAAAAGGTCACTATCACAAAGATACTCTGAGAGTCTAGAGAAGACAACACGTTCCAGAACCTTAGAGAGGTAGGGCAAGTTCAATATGGGACGGTAGTTTTGCAGCATGTCCGGATCAAGAGATGCCTTCTTCAACAGTGGATGGATATATGCCAGTTTCAGAGCAGATGGAACTTCCGCCCGTTGAATACTCAAGTTCACAATCTCGGCTATAATTGGTGCAAAAATGGGAGCATTATCCTTGACAAGCCTTGTGGGAATGGGGTCCAAATCGCATGACTTGGCGGGAGTCTTGCGAATCAGCAACTCAATTTCACCTGGGGAAGTAGGCTCAAAATAATTCAAGGCTGCTGAATCATAGGGAGACAGTAGCCGAGTCACATCAGGATGAAGTGAGCTGCAAATTGTTTTTATCTTTGAAACAAAGAACTGGCTAAAAAGCTGAGCAATCGTTTCACTGCTGACATGAGAAGGAAGGGGTGATACCCGGTTACGATTCAAAAGCATGTTGGCGACAGAGAATAAACGCTTTGAATCATTCCCACAATCCTCAACAACATTTATGTAGTAAGTCCGTTTAGCTTTGCAAACAAAGGAGTTGACACGTTGTCGCTGGTTGCAGTATATTTGCTTATCAATTTCCAATCTATTGCTAGAACGCCACTTGCGTTCCAGCCGCCTTCGTTTCTGTTTTTCTACAGTTATCTCTTGACTGTACCACGGGCAATCTGGACGCTTCTTGGCATGTCGAGTTCTAGCAGGTGCATGGGTGTCAAGAAGTTTTTTCAAGGCGCGGTTATAACGACTGACGGCAGTTTGTACACTGTCTGAAACTGCCGGCAGGATACTACTATGCAGTACATCTTGTGCGAACTTAGTCAGGTCATCACTAAAACAAAATACACAGAAAATTTAAGGTACATGTAGTAGGCTATACTAACATTTGCTTTTGTTGTAATTTTCAGAAATGAATGGATTTGGGCCCGGGTTAGTACTTTGGGCCCTATAGCGTGCTAGCAAATACTGTAACACTGACCTGTTGAAAGTTTTGTCACCTTTGTGTTCATATATACCAGTAGATGCTGAAAAACAGTGAAAACTGAGGGGAAAATGCTGTTCTTGTAGTCTGTTCCCTGACTCTACATCACACAAAACTAGGGCTGTTGTCAACAGGCCTTTAGTCGACAATGTTGGCGACAATGGCAGTTTTCCGACATATCGACAAAGATGACTCATTGTCAAAAATAGAAAAACATTGTGCGCGATAAAACGCCGAATTTTTGTCACAAGTTACACATAAACTAATGTGAGACCTAGCTTACTATAATGTTCTAGTATGTACATGTATTAACAACCCATGTGTTATGATGTGCTTTCTTGTCCAAAAATGCCGACTTACATGCGGTGTATTTAGCTTGTGAGTTTTCCCGTATACGTACCACCATTTTCTTGATCTATCTTTTACTACACGAAACAGAAATTGAGTTCAACGCCCCACGTACCGCGCCGGCCTTGGCTTGTTGTCAAGTTGCAAAACAACTTCAGGTCGCGACCATTGTTTACAGGGTTCGATTTATTTTTTCTCAATTACAATTATTGCTAAATGTAGTTATTAGTTGTAAAAGTCAAGCAGACTGAATAAAAACCTATATCATTCATTAGGGGTGTAACACACGATACCACTTTTGTTTATGATACTTCAGTCACGATACACTACGTATCGCGATACGTATCGTAAAAACAAAAACCAACAAAAAGACCACCCCCGCCCAAAAAATCAAATTGAACCTTTCCAAGCAAGTGCGAGTGTTTTTTTTCCACATGATATAAAAAATGAATGCATATTTTGTTGCATGTACATACATTTGCTCCATTTCCACATAATATAGTATGAATTTTGTAAGCACTAAAATAAAAACAATATATTCGTGCAAACAAACTAAAAGAGGATTTTTGCCGCAACTTGTGCCGCAAAAATATTACTAATCCGAGACATACATGGAAGCACTCGTGGGAAGAATTTAATAATGATCAACTGTGTACAGTATACACAGCATTTGAAGTGGGGTGATTTTGCCAAATTCTCACTACATTATATTCGTGGTTGCTGTATTATGCGTGCCAATCATCCAGTAACCACGCCCTTAAGTTCCATATACGATCAATGATGTAACCGTTGTGCACGCAATTGCCCTACTATTGGCCAATAACGTACCATATGCATGATGCATATCGCCTACACGTGGGCGGGCGCGGCACGCACATCAAGTCTGGTACTGCATGCCATACGTACGTACATGTACGTCCGTGGAGTTGGAGCTGCATGAACGGTGTGTACATTGTACATGTACATTTTTTGTAACTGATCGTTGATCGGGTTTGGCCAGCTAAAATAGAACTGATTGTGGACAGCAAATGACGCAACGTATGTTTCTTTGTCATTATGTGTTTGGAAAATGCCTGATGATCTGTATAGCGTCCATGAATGCAATGGCATTTGGTGTTTTTGATCAGTCCAAACCGATTTTTGTGCGAGCTGTTCTAATAATAGCCTGGGGTTTTCTGGTCATTTAATACATACTGCGCATGGCCGGCCCTGGCTTATACATTGTACATGACACGTAATAATAATAATTTCAAATTAAAACATTGCTAAGAACGGGATCGGGCTTGCAGAAGAACAATGTTTATTGTTTTAAATAATACATTTACTTTACCTTAAACTATGAACGTCAAAATGACTAGGAATTTATTGTTTTCTATTCAACAATTATTATAGGCTAGTAAATAATAAAGGTAAGAAATCGGACTTCACGTACACGTTTCAGTAATATAAACAGAAAAGTTTTACGGCAGTCAATGCGTGATTTATTTACCCGACTCGTAACTTGCTTTTGTCGAAAATTTTTCGAAATCGGAGTTATATTTTGCCGACATGTCAACAAGAACAATTGCCAACGACAACAGCCCTACACAAAAGAGAGCAATTTATAGACGTCAGGGAACTAGACTATTTCCAATGATTGTTGGCCGACAATCACTGGAAATTGATAGAATTGAACCTTTCTTGAAAATGATTGACAGCAAACCCGGCATGCCAGGTGCCGTGATTTCACAGGATGCTTGAGACTACTACTTAGGCCTACATGTACATGTACTTAGACCCCGTTCCCACTAGATCCACCAATTGGGGGATCTGATCCACCTTTTGCCAAATTGCCGGATCAGATCCCCCAATTGGTGGATCAGATCCTGCAATTGGTGGATCACGATCAAGTGGGAACGCAAAAGGTGGATCTGATCCGGCAATTTGACCTGTCAACATCCGGCTGGTGCACGAGTGGCGCGAAAAGTTTGCGGTCTGATGAACGAAGAAATACGTTTAGGCGTGTAGCTCATGTGAAAATTTCCCACGTGCACGACATGCACAATAAACAACTACTGAACTACGGGCTGTATACAAAATGTGTCACCACACGTGCGCGATGCAAGCGTGCATGCATCCATTCAGCGTACATGTGTATTCCTTTCGTTCCGTACTGGAAAGTCGTCCGCTTCTAAACCTTTTTCATTCGTGTAATTTTACTTATTTTTCCATCCATAAATAATTCCGCGAAAGTGCCGTAGCCGTCGAATCCCGACGTCCTCCAAAGCTTCTCGTCTTTGCAAGTATCTACACCGAAGCTGTACCAGCACCATGGGCAAAATCAGACCGAGAAGCATTTGGATTTCTTCCTCCATGTTGAAACTTCGAACATCAAAACATCGCACATGTATTTGACCCGTCCCAGCATGCAACGCTGCCACAGAGCGCGCGCTCAGCAAGCAAGCGCATGCGTAATACCGAACTCAGTGACCTTTCGGACTCGACACTTCCGTTCGAAAAGGTGGATCAAGCATAAGTGGGAACGCGACTTGCGGTTTCGTTGCGGTTAGACAACGGTCACACCAAAATGCCGGATCTTGATCCACCTTTCCCCAATTCGAGTGGGAACGCGGTCTTACAGTCAAGTAAGGTACAATTGTATTTCATATTAATTCGGTATAGTTTGGTTTTGATGTTTCCAAATGATGTAGAAAAATTACCTTTTGAAGGTAATACGTACAGAGAGTGGAAAATCAACGACAAAATAGGAAGAAAGTACTGAAAAATAATTATGTGCATGTACAATGTACTTTATTCAGCCTGAGGTTTTTACCCAGATTGCAATACCTGTACATTAAATTTTATGTGGTCAAATTGGTCGTGTGCTATAAAGACAACACAATATACGACACCAGATAGACTGTACAAAACAGAATAACCCACTTTTGACATCAGAGAAAATCTTAAGATTGGTCTTGTGTTGAACCCTACTTGTATTTTTTCCTACTCATCAGACTTTATTGTGGAATCAAAATACATGTTGTACATATGTAAAAGATCTAAAATATCGTAGCTTAAAATTCCAGTGTGAACATGCTAACAGTGTACATTTGATCCTTGTCAAAGTTCCAGTGTAAAACGTGTATCAATTTTATCCTTAAAGCCAACCCCAAATCATATTGGATTCTAGGTTGCCCTCAACACTGGTTAAAATGTCATTAGTGAGGAGAGGGATATAGTCCTGGACTTTTTGGTTGGGGTGGGGGGATAAAAAAGTGAACACCGTGACTTTGTCATCTTCGCCACATTTTCTCCAAACCTTTTCCAATCATTTGACAGTCAAACTGATAACATGAATGGCACTGCAAATACAATCAAGGCCAAAACATACATTTCAGCAACAACGTAACCCTGCATTAAGTTTAAGTTTGTCTATTGTGCATCTGGGGTATGTACACATTTGTTTTTACAATTTGCATTACTAGTATAATGCAAAACAAAATGCAAGCACGAGTACATGTAAATGTAAATGTACAAACAATGCTAGAACAAAAGCAATAATCAGTAATGAGATGCCTTGCTCTTGGTAAAGAAAATCTGACTATAATAAAAATCTCTCAGAAATGTGACCCGCTCTGCAAAAAGGGCACATAAGTCGCTGTATGCTTTTACGAGTTATGGGCCGTTCAATGTGAAGAAGGTGGACAATTCTTCAAACAAGTGATTTTAAAGGGAGGGAATTTTTTTCATCTTTGATACCTATATTATTCTATTTCATAACCAAAATCTTTGATTTCAGTGAATAAAGTTGTAAAAAGAATGTGTTTTTGTCGAGTGCTTCCATCTATTGCTTTGCTTTTTGTTTTTTTAAATGGCTTGTTTCTCCTTAAGTCATTTCAAGAAAATCCTGAAAACAAACATGCAAATTTCCAAATATCTCGTGATTGCAAAATGCTAGAGACCTCAGACATATATACCATATGAAAGCTTATAAAATGGCCTTTCCAGCTATATATAAAACACTATTTTCAAATTTTGCAACATAAGTGCCCTTTTTGCAGAGCGGGTCACAAATATGCTGGTACGTGTACAGTGTGTATACATGTACATGTACATGTACAGTGCAAATGCTCAGATTTGTAAAAAGCACACAGGATGGCACAGAGACTCGGGTCTGGGAAATTTCGAGAGACTGAAGCATCTATGAGAGTCTAAACATGTACAATGCATATGTGTTCACTGATGTACACGTATGCAGTATACATGTACGTGTAATGCTAAGAATATTACATTGCATCAAGTATGCCAACTTTGAGTGGAGCTGGAAAGCAAACAAAAAATATTTAACCTGTAATTTTTTGATATTATGTGGAAACATGTCTGGGGTATAATTTTCACCCAAGTTCATCTCAAGGTCACATGATCCACAAAGTAAAGGTCATCAAACTTCAAATTCCTCCTGCATAAAAAGTAATGGCAAACTTGGATTGCTTAAATGCAATTAAATGTACCTTTCCAAAGACACCGATTGGCCTGTACTGGTTACAGAGATGGTCATTTGAAAATTGGCGGGCGCACCCATTTTGGCCAAAATCAGCAAAAAAAAGGGCGTGTCATCATGCAAACAAGTTGGTCCAATGGGGCTAAAAAGTGAATTTTCAGCTTTTTCAGCCTCAATTACCCTATACACTAAATTTGGGCCAATCTGATGGGGTAAATAAGGTTTAAAATTCAATTTTTTTGGGGGTGATGTGACAATGACCCCTCCCATTTTCAAAAACCAAATTACTCGGATGGACTCAGAGAAGACATTAACAAATAACAATTAAGATCGAATAAATGAACGTCATCTGATTACCCATATCTGTGTACCACATTGTAGTCAGGCACGATAGACTGACAACAATGTCCTCAGCATGTCAGTCAACCTGAACCAGTGGAACTACACAATAGAGTACCGAAGTCTGACGTCAGTTGCCGCGGCAACTGGTTCCAAACACATGCAGTTTAGAATGTATTCTGGTTCCAAACATTGCATTGATTGACGTCATCACTTCGGTAAGTACTCTATATTATGTTTCATCGAACCAGCGGGACGTGGGACGGACCAGCGGGACGT
The DNA here is from genome assembly GCA_037893225.1 of Hippasteria phrygiana. Lineage (NCBI taxonomy): Eukaryota > Metazoa > Echinodermata > Asteroidea > Valvatida > Goniasteridae > Hippasteria > Hippasteria phrygiana. The sequence continues at coordinate 2,028,902 of JAZGUH010000564.1, read as the reverse complement.
GGGACGGACCAGCGGGACGTGGGACGGACCAGCGGGACGTGGGACGGACCAGCGGGACGTGGGACCAGCGGGACGTGGGACCAGCGGGACGTGGGACCAGCGGGACGTGGGACCAGCGGGACGTGGGACCAGCGGGACGTGGGACCAGCGGGACGTGGGACCAGCGGGACGTGGGACCAGCGGGACGTGGGACCAGCGGGACGTGGGACCAGCGGGACGTGGGACCAGCGGGACGTGGGACCAGCGGGACATATAGGTGTAACCGGTTGAGATGTAACCGGTTGGCTCTTACATGTACACGTATACATATCCCTTTTGTTAAAATGAAAACATTGCATTCAGGACAATCAGTGAATAACCACGATCTCCAAAATTGTGTGGCTGTTTTTGTTTAATAACTTGGATTACGGATTTTTTATGTCTACGGGTCAGGCGGCGAGCGAAAAAAAAACAACGTGGGAAATTTTGGCGCAAACCTCACACGAGGTGGCAGTCAGCTTAACAACCAGATCTTGCCTCGTTTTCCATAGAATTATTATATTGCAATTTCCGCAAATTGTACCTCACGGTACACTCCAAAATCCCAAGCCTCCGGGCAATCTCGCTGTTGGAAATTCCCCCTCCCCATGCGCTATATGCCAGGCTATATGCCATGCGCTATATCCCTTTTTGGTGATCGTTGATCTCACTTTTGAGTGGCAGTGTGGCGCTTTACGGCATTCAAATTTCCTGATAAGGCCAGGGGAGTCTAATTATTTATGAATGGTCACGGCGATTGACCTGTTAAATATTCATAGACGGCCCAAAACACAGCGAGCCTTGTCCCCCTATTGGTTTAAATCCCAACTTAATGTATTCATGACACATGAATACATAATAAGGCAATTCAAGATGGCGGTTCAACGTTGATCATCGCGCAGTCAGCTCAGTGAAATCACGTCCGGAAGTGGCATGTTTTTTTCCATGAAGGAGAGGGGTTTTTGTGTTGGAAACTTGCATATTACTGACTAAAATAATGACACAAGACACAGGTTTGGAAAATGTATTTAACATCCATGTTTTCAAGTCAAACTTCATGTTGAAAATCGTACAGCTGGTGCATAAATATTTGTGCATGCCAGTTCATACATGTACATCATGTAGGCCTACAGGCTACATGTATTATGTACATTTCAGTGGCGGATCTACGCGGGGGGGGGGGGGGGTTTGGGGGTTTAAACCCCCCCGTTGGGCTGAAAAAACAACAACAAATAACCAGTGTCGGGTGTCGAAAATTCGGCACGCTGGGGTGTGTAGGCCAATCACCTCAGGTAAACCCCCCCCTTAGTTAAAACCTAGATCCGCCCCTGCATTTGCACACCATCCAGATCGGATTCCACACAAAAACAGTCAACAAGTGTTCACAAGCGAATGATCCTACATTGTATGCTTGTTCTATGGTCTTAGAAGTTGTGGCGCTTCCGGGATTGTTTATTGTACTTTCAAAGTTCGATGCAGCAATTTAAAAAAAAAAAAATGTTTTGTTTTTTCGAATTCGACAATTTTCGGCGACGATTTTTAAATTTGTTTTTCTCCAAAATCCGATTTTTTGCGGCAGCGGATCCGTCATTCAAGTTATTAAAACAAAACGGCCTGGTTTTTAAAAAAAAAATGGAAGGGCTGCTATAAGAACAAGTGGTGGAAAACTGAAAAAATAACGTAGGTTGAGCCGTCCCACGAAAACTCCGCACGGAGAACGAGAATAACTACATTGTAGGAAACAGTCAAGTCAAGCACTTACATATTTTGGCTTTGTTGGGCCAGCACCAAGTTTATATTTCAGGAGGGCGTACACTTCATCCGGATGACTGATTGATTTCAGAAGGTCCATGGTGGGCTGCTATTCCGGTCCGTCCACTTTGGCTTATTTGTCTGAAAGAAAAAATAAATGAATCACTTGTAAAGAACATGTATTTTAACAAAAAATCTGCCTCAAAAGTAACAATTTAATTAACAATTCAAGGCTAGTGTTAAAACTGCTTCTTTTTGTAACCTCATAAGGCATGTAAGGCTACTAAATGCTACTAACGGGTAGTAAACTGTAGTGTGCAGTACTCTCGCCTATTGCTTGTAATTTTTAGAACGGTATTTGGTACTTCACCCCAAATAACGTATAGTAGTTTGTAGTACTACTGTTTGTTGTTGGGGTTGGAGGGAAAATGTCTGTTATCATCTGGAGGTGGAAACACAGCATGAACTACTGGTTTTCAAAGATGATACAATTTACCTCAGCCATCCAAGACCAATTTATTGACACAAACGGGGCGGATCGAGCCTTTCATTTAGGGAGGGGTTGTACCCGCCTATACCGGTACAGTGTACAGTGTACAGTGTATGGACCAGCGGTATACCCGCTGGTAACAACGATGTGGTTTAGCATTGCTTATCACAACTTTGCTCAGCAGCCCAAGGGGGGGGGGGGGGGGTGGTTGCGAACCCCCACAACCTCCCCTCTAGATCCGCCCCCAACAAATATAATTTTAAATGTACATGTAGTACCCAGTAAATTAACTGTGTTAATACACTTTGTTTATCAACATTTATTTTAGATTCCGATAAAGCATAGAAAAAGTGGGAATTGGAGGCACAAACCAAAAAAGTAAAGCATGTGTTGGGAGTGCCTGTACAAACTACAAACTTAAGCCTGTTTCACACAAGTGCTGGAAACACACCTGCGATGATTGGCGTCAGGTGTCTGACACCCAAGGATGCCTGCGATTTCATTGCAGGCTTTCACATGATACAACACAGTCTAGTAGCGAACATTCCTCGTTTTGCAATGTTTGCAATGCTTGGGTCAAAGGCTACATGTGTATTGCTGGTGTTGCAATGAACGATAACATTTATAGGGTACCCTTTTAAAAACAATCACCGTATTTTAGTTTTAACGGATTTTGGATGTAAAATTACTGTACTTTGACCTAGAAAATATCACACTAATAAATGCTCCCAGATCTGACAACCCTTGGTCTAATAAAAAAACCTGCAGCGGCATTTTTGAAAGATCCAACAATATTACAAATCACAGATTTAGAGGTGGGGTAAAAAAACAAAAATTTGTTTTGCACTGACCAAGGAACTTCCTAAAATCATTACGAGCGGAAGGGATTTTTTGTCCAAGGATACTTACTAAATTTAACATTAGCTATTTCGCTGCAATCATCAATAATTCTACCATTGTAATTAAATTTCCCTTGACTGTGCACAATTTTTCTTCAGAACTGAATTGATAAAAAAAAATCCAGGTTTCTTTAATATTTGATTTGGCACTGGAGAACAACTCTGTATAGTAATTTGTTTTCGCCGCTTTTACACTATTAAAGAGCAACTCCGATTCCCAACTTTTCTTAGGTTTCAATTTAATTGAGAAGAGCTATGTCAAATAAAATAGTGAATTGTCAAGAACCCCATCTTTGACGCCGGCTTTTATGTACAACAATGCATCTTTGTTGCCTTTCTTTCTCAGTTTCGTGAAAACGAGCGTGACGTCAAAGCTCATTTACATCTAATGAATATTCATTTCGGACGTATTACCGTTGAACACATGCACATAACATCGCGTGCAGCTTTCTACGGTATTACATCATGTTTCTTTCATTTCTCAACAGCGCCGCCAGTGGCCAATTTGTGGACAGTTTTCATAAACTTGAAAGAAACTGGTAATAATTTCTCCCAAAATAACACAACATTGACGTGCAAAACAAACATGATTTTGTAATGAATTTATAAGTAATTGATTATAAATTGAACACAATAACATTTAATTCTAACCCTTTTCAAAACCGTTGGAGTTGCTCTTTAAGTTTAAGAAAGTGGTTGACATTGTTCAGAGTGGTAATACACTTTTTATACAGTTTGTTCCAACAGAATTCAAAAGACCACTAGATCTTTTCAATCTACAAAAATGTATTGCTATAGACAAAACTGTAGTCAGGAAGTACATGTACATGTAGTTATAATATAAGGAGTACAACTATCGTGACTGCTGTCCTGGTCATAATACACCCAATCATCAAAAACAGAGAGACTCACTGCTACAAAATACTAAGTTACATGTAGGGAGTCCACCGTTTTGCACAGTATATCTGAACCCATGCAAAATTAGGGGTCTTCAAACAATGATTTATAAGTATTTTGAGCGGTCCAAAATACACAAAAAAGTAAAGTATTAATACACATGTATGGGCAAAATATTTATCTTATTATTCATCTACTTACTTCACAAACTTGGAGGTGAGAAAGTACTTCATAAGTTGCCATTGTTATAAGATACTATAATTTTGGAAATAATATTGAAACATTTTTCACAATAAAATTGGAACCAAAGAAAACACCTCAAAACGCATTCATGTGTAGACAGATTTAGACCTTCGTTTACACAACAGTAGCCACTTTTACAGACACTGTCACCCAGAAATTACACCATTAAAGTGCCATACATGTATGTAACTCTGAAATGGAAGTACCTATCGAGCTAATTTGCATAGCATTCAATTTGTCTTGCAGTTCCCTTTCCATTGATATAAAATTTGTGACAAACAGCTAAAAAAAAACAAAAAAACCGGACTCCCTATTAAACCAAGTAGTATTTTGTAGTACACAGGTCTTTTGTATTTTGTAATACACAGGACACAGTCCCTAACGGATGATGTAAAATCTCCACAAATTTTACCACTTTCAATTTCATTCATGTACATTTGTACGTATGTAACCTGCTCATCAATGTGTACATGTTCCACAGTTTACATACAAGTATGCAAACCAAAAAAATAGTACGATTGATTCAATGTAAATACGTGTACATGTACATGTCGCTTATCCCTCCCCCGAAAAAACCCAAAATGTTGTTCAAATACACAATAACAACATCAACAACAAAGTGCTCACCTGTGTATGGTACAACTTGCCTGTTCAGCAACAAATGCAACAATACTGCAAGCAACATGCAGGTACAAGTACACATGTAAGATACCAGTATATGGTGCCAAATCAATATTTAAGACTTCCGTACATAAACATGTTTACACAGCGTGCAAATTGACCTCAAAAGCAGAGGAGATTTGGATAGAATACATGATGTATTTACTTTCGGGCACACGTTTGTGGCATTCTGTTTTATGCAAGTTTTGTTTTCTGGCTGGGCTGAGCTGGGTGTGCCGGAAAAACAGACATTTTAATTTACAACAATTTAAAAATATTAACCCTAACTCCCTTGGCATTTTTACTAGGAAGTATACCTGTCAAAATCCAACACTGTGCAGTATACCTATGGCACATTATTTACTTGGACAAATTGGGGCATAGCTCTAAGTAATGGTGCCAAAACTGCTGTTGGAGTTTGCTTGGGGTACATGTGCATGTAGGGTTAAGGAAATATACTGTGAGACGCAATAACAACATACCACTTGGTTTGGAATGGAATACACTGATAATTGTTTAAAGTAAGACATCACAACAAATTTGATTAGAAATATTAACATTTTATTGAGAACATGTCAAATGTTCGCCCACTATACGCAATCCCATCAGCGACGGCGCATACTGCGTACCAGTCGTTGGATGACATGCTGCGGGAACCTGTCCCATTCAGTCATCAACGTCTCAATCAGCTGTACACGTGTCCTGACCCTACCAGCTAAGAGTCATCCCAGCTCATCCCACAGGTGGTCTATTGGATTCAAGTCAGGGGAGTATGCAGGCAACTGCATGGTGTTGATGTTCCCACAGTTTGAAGTAATTCAGCGCGCAGCATGAGCACGAGCATTATCATGTTGAAATCGTCTCAGTTCCGGATGGTCCCGCAAGAATGGCAGCAGATTAGGTCGTAGGATCTCATCAACATATCGCCGGGCATTGATGATGTTCCCATTCACAACCACTAGTGGAGTCCTGTAGCGGCCTGATATGGCTGCCCACACCATCACACTTGGACCACCCCACCTGTTTGCTTGATGCACACAAACATCTGCATATCGTTCACCAGTTCTCCGCCACACTCGCTCACGTCCATCAGGGCAGTCCACACAGAACCTTGACTCGTCACTGAAGGCCACCTCATTCCATTGTGCCAAGGTCCACCGCAGATGCTGCTCACACCATACATGTATCTGTCGATTGTGGCGATGGACAGCCGTCATCCTGGGACCTCTGTATGGCCGTCTGGCAGTCAGACCATAGGCACGCAGTCGCCTTCGCACAGTGTCACTGGAGATGCGTGGGTTATTACGCCCAACATTTTCAGCTGCTGTGCGGAATCGGTCCCGAATTCGAAGGTGAGTTAGGACAATATGCCTGTCCTGCCTTGCAGTGGTGACTCTTGGCCTCCCTGGTCGAGGTCTGTAATCAGCAGAGTTGTGAAGGTTGTTACTCTCCACCAGGTTTGATATCGTCTGACGGTAGCTCATTCCACTTTGGAACATGCCCAGGACACGCTGTCGTTGATCCCTTGACAATCGTGGCATGTTGATTATCATGTGCAGTTTGCACTGCCGTTTTTAAGGCCGATAACCAGACATCACGTGCCGCTCATTAAAAGCATACCATACCCCTTGATCTGATGACCACTCGTCAATGGTCAAATCAAGTGTAATGAGGGCACCCTTGATGGAGTAACACAAACATCTTACCAGCTCCGTAAAATTATCGAAATTCACCAAATAAATCGTCTCCAATCTCCGAACCATCGATTAAGTTAATGAAAGTGGGTTTTTAGCGTCAGTTTCTTGTGTGCTCTGGATGTCAATATGCCACCTAGAAAAGACAGAAAACAGCCTGTTTCGGCCGAATCAACTGGTACACTCGAATCAACCAGCAGTATGCGTGAGTCAGCTTGTACACATGAAGTGCATAATTCACAATGCTTACAAGGAACATCAGCCTTGTCAACGGAAAGCTCACTACATGTATTAGCTGTTCTGCAAAAGGAGTTCCGAGAATTGAAATCTGGAATTCAAGAAAAATTTGACCTTGTAATTTTAAACCAGGAATCCCTTTTATGAAGAATGGATGCTGTAGAATCCCGGCAAATGGAGATGAAAAAATCGGTAATCCATACCTCAGAGGCCATTGAAGAAGTGCAGATGAAAAACAAAGATCTACAAACTAAATTGGCAGAGATGACAACTCAACTTAATGAAGCCGAGAAAAAAAGTCACCCAACCAGAAGTTATAACTTTAGGTTCGGAGGGATCCCTGAACTGCCAAATGAATCTCCTGAGTATCCGTACAACAAAATTAAAGAAATCCTGTCTTAGAAATGTTACCTGGAGCCCGAGATAGAGAACGCCCACCGCTCCGGAGTTGCTTTCAAGTCACCTAATGGCAAGCCTCGACATATTCTAGTTAAATTCATATCGGCCAGAGTTACTTCGCAGTGCTACTTCGGACTAAGGCAACTTTGGCTAGCTGTGGCATCTACATGTATGTAAATGATTCAAGATTTACCAGCAGCAGATGTTGCAAAAATGAAAAGCCTAAAAGAAGTCATGCACAAGGCGTATCAGGCTGGTAAGAAACCCGTTTTTCGTAACAGACAGCTGTTCATCAATGGCCAGAGGTACATTCCTCCTCGGCCCTCCCAGGACTGACTCTGACTTCTCTGATTTGGTGCACTTATCTATCTTTTACCTAAAGGAGTAGTATGAAGTTGTCATGCTATTTACATCTAAATACTTATCGATTTTCATGACCTACATGATGAGCGCTGAATATTACTATAGGCCATTAACATTTTTGTGTGTATCTATTTGCTTGTTGGCTTTTCCGACAGTCAGTCGGAAAAGGCCTTGTTTTTGTTCTGATTTTTTGCTTTTCCGACAAAGTCAGTCGGAAAAGGCCTTGTTTTTGTTCTGATTTTTTTTTTCTTCTTCCTTCTTCTTCCTTCTTCTTCTTCTTCTTTTAGTTCTGACCAAAAGCCTATAGACTTTGTACACGAATTTTGTCGGCGGCACTTTAGGTCTTAAAAAACCTCAGATTTTAACCAAACTTACCTCAAACATAGACCCCAAGCTGACATATTATGTCGAAGAGTGACGTCATCATGACGTCATCACGTGTCACGTGACGTCATCTTAAAGGTGCGTTTTTCAAGGGCCCATATCTAGAGAACGGTAGGTCCGATTTCTTTAAAACCTGGTATGTTGGTAGGCTAGCTCGTGTTATAGATCAAAATTGAGGTGACGTCAAGATGACGTCATCATACGATTTTATAGTAATTGTTAAGTTTTTTAACTTAAAAGTTTCTTAAAGCCATATCTTACCAACAGAACATGCTAAATTAAAAATTATTTTTGTAATAGCTTTGTTAGCTCCTATATTCTTTCACATCAATTTGAAAAATGTGTGACGTCATCATGACGTCATCAAAAATGTACTTTCTTAAAACACATATAAGGGTAGGTCCGATCGTCAAAAAATTAGTGGGCAGGTAGATAGTGCTACTAGCATGTTAAATCCGAGGTGACGTCATGATGACGTCATCGGCTGATTTTCTATGATTTTTTTAGTTCTATCCCAAATCCCATAGACTTTGTACACGAATTTTGTAAGAGCCACTTTGGTCACTAAACAACATCAGATCTTAATCAGGCTTAACACAAACAGAGACCCTAAGCTGAAAATGTATGCCGAAACGTGACGTCACGATGACGCCATCACGTGTCATGTGACGTCATCTTATAGGTACATTTTTCAAGGGCCCATATCTAGAGAACGGTACGTCCAATTGCCTTCAAACCTGGTATGTTGGGTATGGTAGCTCGTGTTATAAATGAAAATTGAGGTGACGTCATCATACGATTTTACAGTAATATTAAAGTTTTTGAACTTCAAAGTTTCTTAAAGCCATATCTCATCAACAGAACATGCTAAATTAAAAATTCTTTTTGTAATAGCTTTGTTAGCTTCTATATTCTTTCACATAAATGTAAAAAATGTGTGACGTCATTATGACGTCATCAAAAATGTGCTTTTTAGAAACACATATAAGGGTAGGTCCGATCATCATAAAAATTGGTAGGTAGGTAGATAGTGCCACTAGCATGTAAAATCCGAAGTGACGTCATGATGACGTCATCGGTTGATTTTCTATGAATTTTTTGTTCTATTCAAAATCCCATAGACTTTGTACTCGAATTTTGTAAGTGGCACTTTGGTCACTAAACAACCTCAGTTCTTAATCAGACTTAACACAAACATAAACCCTAAGCTGAAATTGTATGCCGAAGAGTGACGGGTGATGACGTCATCACGTGTCACGTGATGTCATCTTAAATGTGCATTTTTCAATGGCCCGTATCTAGAGAACCGTAGGTCCGACTACGCTCAAACGTAGTATGTTGGTAGGCAAGCATTTGTTGTTGATGAAAATTGAGGTGACGTCACGATGACATCATCATACAAAATTATAGTAATTTTAAAGTTTTTGAACCTTAAAATTTTCTTTAAGCCGTAATTCATCAACAGAACATACTAATATCGAAATTCTTTTTGTAATAGGTTTGTTAGGTCCTACATATGTAACAAAAAATGCAAAATATGTGCACCATCATAATGACGTCATCAAAGGCATAATTTCTCGTAAGACATGTAAATTGGTAGGTCCAATTGTCATGAAGCCTGGTGGGTAGGCAGACTTGTCACAAGCAAGCAAAAATCGCAGTGACATCATAACAAAAAAATGCGGAAAAGCCCTATGTTATGTTCAGCGAAGAGACATAGAGTCCTAGTTTCTTCTTTTAGTTCTGACCAAAATCCCATAGACTTTGTACACGAATATAGTCGGTGGCACTTTAGGTCTTAAAAAACCTCAGATCTTAACCAAACTTACCTCAAACATAGACCCTAAGCTGACATATGTCGAAGAGTGACGTCATCATGACGTCATCACGTGTCACGTGACGTCATCTTAAAGGTGCGTTTTTCAAGGGCCTATATCTAGAGAACGGTAGGTCCGATTTCCTTCAAACCTGGTATGTTGGTAGGCTAGCTCTTCTTATTGATGTAAATTGAGGTGACGTCAAGATGACGTCATCATACGATTTTATAGTAATTGTTAAATTTTTGAACTTCAAAGTTTCTTAAAGCCATATCTTACCAACAGAACATGCTAAATTCAAATTTCTTTTTGTAATAGCTTTGTTAGCTCCTATATTCTTTCGCATAAATGGGAAAATGTGTGACGTCATCAAAAATGTGCTTTTTTAAAAACACATATAAGGGTACGTCCGATCGTCATAAAAATTAGTGGGCAGGTAGATAGTGCTACTAGCATGTAAAATCCGAGGTACGTCATAATGACGTCATCGGCTGATTTTCTATGATTTCTTTTGTTCTATCCCAAATCCCATAGACTTTGTACACGAATTTTGTAAGAGCCACTTTGGTCACTAAACAACCTCAGATCTTAATCAGGTTTAACACAAACAGAGACCCTAAGCTGAAAATGTATGCCGAAGAGTGGCGTCATGATGACGTCATCACTTGTCATGTGACGTCATCTTAAAGGTGCATTTTTCAAGGGCCCATATCTAGAGAACGGTAGGTCCGATTTCCTTCAAACCTGGTATGTTGGTAGGCTAGCTCGTGTTATAGATGTAAATTGAGGTGACGTCAAGATGACGTCATCATACGATTTTATAGTAATTGTTAAATTTTTTAACTTAAAAGTTTCTTAAAGCCATATCTCACCAACAGAACATGCTAAATTAAAAATTATTTTTGTAATAGCTTTGTTAGCTCCTATATTCTTTCACATAAATGGGAAAATGTGTGACGTCATCATGACGTCATCAAAAATGTGCTTTTTTGAAACACATAAAGGTAGGTCCGATCGTCATAAAAAATAAGTGGGCAGGTAGATAGTGCTACTAGCATGTAAAATCCGGCTGATTTTCTATGAATTTTTTAGTTCTATCCTAAATCCCATAGACTTTGTACACGAATTTTGTAAGAGCCACTTTGGTCACTAAACAACCTCAGATCTTAATCAGGCTTAACACAAACAGAGACCCTAAGCTGAAAATGTATGCCGAAACGTGACGTCATGATGACGTCATCACGTGTCATGTGACGTCATCTTAAAGGTGCGTTTTTCAAGGGGCCTTTTCTAGATAACGGTAAGTCCGATTGCCTTCAAACCTGGTATGTTGGTATGGTAGCTCGTGTTATAGATGAAAATTGAGGTGACGTCATGATGACGTCATCATACAATTTTACAGTAATATTAAAGTTTTTGAACTCCTGCCAGTTTCTTTGTTCACTTTGAAAATGTATTCAAATTTACCTAGTCAGTTTCCCTTGTGGATTGTTTGATGAATTAATAGTTAATCATTTATACGAACTTGTCCCATTTTGATCGTTATTTGCACTGCGATGAGCCGCGCGCGGTGAGCTGACTGGAACCTACTCTATAAAACTGAGCCGTAACCTATTTGGCTTTTAAGTAGCATGAAACAGTCGTCAACATGTGGAAACAACACCTGTTGAATCATGTGCACATGCGCCGAATGAAGCGATTGACCCCGACGTCACCGTGCGGAACAAAAAGTCTGGTCCCTGCGTCTCTCCAGCCGTAGTACAGTACCCCAATTTCTACGCAAAGGATTTGGGGCACCGTGCGGAGATCGTCCGGAATCGCTCACTAACCAAAAAGACTATTATTTGTATAGAAATCCACCTTTTTTCATAGATTTTCTGGGGAATGACAGGTGCTGTACTGTGCTTGCGGAATTTGGTGTAAAAGAGCATGTGTACTGTAAGTACATGTACTGAACAGGAAAACAATAACAAATCTTTCAGTCAATGGACATGGAGTCTTTTATCGGTCAATAGGGCTGGGCGATACGGCGATAAAATCGCGATGATGCGATATTCGCCACCCAAAAATCGAAATCGGCTACATGATTTTTAAAATAAAAAAATCGAGATATCGCCGATATCGTTTTTTAAATCGGCGATTTTTTTCGGAACCCCCATTTCCCCTTTAAAAATCGCCGATACTTTCTTTTTACTAACAGATTCGCTAAAATGTATTTCATTTAGTTTTCTTTATTTGTTTTACGTACCTGTGTTCGCGCTGTTCCGTGCGAAATTACGGATTTAGTTCCGATTTTAATAGCAGCGTGGTTTGACCAGACGTACGTGTCTTCGAGCTTCTTGTGTACATGTACGTACTCAATCACACAAGATCAAAATCATTGATCAAGACGGACATTGTACAAAGCATGCGCCGCACTTGTTTGCCTTTTCTCAAGGCGCATTTCGCTTCGCGTTGCACTTGCACGTGCATTGTACACTGGGAATTTTAAGACGGTGGCATTCAGTGCAGTTGCTTGCACTTGACCAAGGCTAGCAACAAAGCAACGCGCACGCGCAGATGCGCTTTAGGGGTTGGAGTTATTGAAGCAATTGCTCTAACCCCCGAGGTCTTAGTAGCCTTTCCTCAAGGCGAATTTCGCTTCGCGTTGCGCGTGCACATGCATTGTACACTGGGAATAATACGGTTGAGCTTTCAGTGCGGTTGTTTGCACTTGACCAAGACTACATGGAATGCACGCACACATGTGCGCTGTATATAATGAACGGTGCCGAGAAGTTTTGTCAGGGTTTAGAAAACGATCCAAGAAACAACACATTTAGTACACAAGGTATTTGTTTTTATTCCTCCATGGTTCATCACACGTTACATGTACATGGATGTGCTATTCTATCGTCAAATTTATTGGAAATAAGTCAAATAACTGGAATAATCTTGACTAATCCACACAATAGGACAACTTCAACTTCAAGTGAACGCTGCGAAAAGCAATATCACGATATTCTTCGGTATATCGAATTACCCGATATTCCGGTGTTTTTTAAGAGGCCGATATGATTTTCGATATGAAAAAAATATCGATATATCGGGAAATATCGTCATATAGAACAGCCTTTAGAACAGCTTCAAAGTCAAACAATGCCTGGCGACAATGGGGCCCGGCGATTATGTACTTTACGAACAAACTTTTGCGACATTTTAATTATGCTGAAATTTGTTGACGATTTTATCGCCATATCGGCGATATCGCGGGGAAAAAAAAATCGACTACGAACAAAATCAATATCGTCAGCCCTATCGGCCAATACAGTGTTTTCGCAATGCCAATGCAACAGAGCGCGGCGGTGTATACCGCCACGTTTGCGGGTCTACAGGAGCCCTAAACTCTCGTCACAACATTTTCTGCCCCAACATTTCAGGCCTTGAATTTGGTAATTTTTAGGGCAAGGCCACTTTGGCCTTGAATGAAGCAAAATTATGAAGGACACCAAGGCCAGTAAGTAGGGCACCAAGGCCAAATTATATCTGCAGAAAGGGCACGGAGGGCGCGGCATTGTTGATTTTTCCGTTCAAAACGTATTTAACTAAGATAAGAGTAAGACTATGAGGCCAAAAACATACTGCTTCCGATCACATGGGTATTCAATTATATGTGAATTTCAGCCTAAACTATTTCCGTTTACGCTACGAAAGCTATAATAAAAATTGCTACAAAAAATGATCAAAACTTTCTTAATTAATGTCAAAAATATTTACGATCGATAATTCTTAAAAAAAGTTCAGAATTTAGGTCGTACACACCACTATGCACAACGCTAACCACGATGGGAAACTGGCCAACACTGTCCCGTTTATCGTACGGTGGTAAGCGTGCGTGATGCACTATGTGTGGCAGGCAATGAACCTCGTGTTGCGGCAGGAAATGTCGGGGAAACACGCTGCGGTGTACGAGTGCTACAACCTCTAAATAAATTCATGAACACGGAAAATGCATACACAGACAAAAAAGAGATCAAGTTCTGTGAATTAACGTGTGGGCTGGCATGACATCGAAAAAACAAATGATATGAAGGCTTGTAGTGGCTGTGTTTTTGCAAAAAGGGCACGGCGGCCAAGGTAAATATGGGGCAAGGCAAAATTGGCCATGAAGACAGATATTTTTTGTGGGGCACCTCGGCCAGTAAGAAGGCAACGACGGCACTGGCCGTCGTTCATTTTAAGCTCTGACATTTCATATGCAGATCATCTTGACATGGCCATGTACACTTAGGTTACAAATGTAGGTAAAATTTATTGAAATGTCACTCGATATGGTAAATATTTACGAAAATATCGCTTACCAAATCAAGAAAACAGGTTTCACCACTCCATCCAGAGTTTGACATCGTTTGTTGTCAACAGAGGGCGCTTTAACACTATCGACCAGGCAGTGGCCACTCCTTGGGATTTTTCCCAAGATCTTGGGAATTTTTGTGGAAAAATCTTGGGCATTTCAGAAAGATTTTACTTTAATACCCCCACCAAAATCGGTCAAGAACAGCAAAATCTGGGAAAATATCCAACCCTCCTTTAGGATAATATTTTTTATTGTAAATTTGTCTTAATTCGGCATATGCCGCGATGACAATTTTTATTGCAATAAACCATTTCAATTCAATAAGAAAAAACTGTCTAAACAGGTAGCACAACCTGTTATTTCAAGATTTATGTCTGTAAAAAATGAGGAAGAAATCAACATGTATGTGAACACTTTAGAGTGACTATACATGGTGGCAAGAACTTCTAACACAGAAAACACAAACTTTCTTCCCCTAAATTGCACTAAAATGTCCCCTCAAAAATTCTCAAAATTAAAGGTTGTGCCAAGTGTGTTGACACAAATCAAATGGATGGTTATTTTCCAAGATTTGCTGTTTCTTTACCGATTTTGGTGGGGTAAGTACGTAAGTAAGTAAAATCTTTCCCTCGGACTACGGTACCACTGACTACCCCCCCCCCCCCCCCCCCCCCAGTCATGACAGACAGTGGCACTATATTATACAAATAGTGAATGTTTATGAGTGCGATGCCGATGGTAAGAATAATTTCATGAGGTGACAGATTGAATGTTCCATTCCACGAGGCGAAGCCGAGTGGAATGGGACATTCCATCTGTCACAGAATGAAATTATTCTTACCATCATTGCATGAATGTGAAACATTCATTATTTGTTTTATACAACGCCTGAATATAAAATCCGACAGATTGCATGCATGGATTTCTTGGTGTAACGTTACAACGTGCCGTTTACCTTCTCAGTCCCGCATAAAACCGCGACAAAAAGTGGTCCAGTTCCGAATCAGTTAAAGCTTTAATTGTTGTTCCTGCGTGTCTTGCAAATTCGTCTAATCATTTGATTGCATATTTCATTTGTCTCTTTGTGTTAGCAGCGTCAGCATCGCCTACGAGTTCCAATATTTCGTCGTCTGTTAGGAGAACAAACTGCGGCAGTTCGGGAAACTCGGTCGCCATGTTGCGTGAATGACAGCCCTGTTGTAGCGCCACCAATAGTGACCGTGAAATTAGGGAAGTTCTTTTGGTTCTATCAATGCGCGCGCACCGTTTGATAGAACCATGAGATAGAATGTTTTGGGCGGTGCGGGTTCGCGTCGTGTGATGGGTCGAATAATTCAATTCAATTCAAGTGATCGACGATCCACCAATCGGATGGCTGGGATTTATTCAGGCGTTGTATAACGTTAGTTAGGCAGGAAGTGCATGGGTTCATGAGATATAAACAAGTAGCCTACAAAATGGTATAATAAACGACCTACCAAGTCATATGGACAAAAACGTCCCCACGGCTCTATCTAGTGTAGCTGACGATGTGAATAAAGTAAAATACAACTCCACGACGCATCCTTAATCTATATTTTGGATTAATCAAAAATTCGAAATCAGTCCAGATAGATCGATTCTCCATGCAAAGAACACACGCCCTCTACAGTTCAGAAATGTACCAAATACGGAAGCTCCGAAAAGCCATGGCAGAATCTGTCCGTCTGTTCATCCACCAGTTCCGTGCATAATCAGTGATAACAGATGGTGCAAACTACTGGGGGGGGGGGGGGGGGTAGCCTATGAAATAGCCTCTCGTGCAACGTATGATACTCAGTCGGGGGGGGGGGGGGGGGGGGGGTAGGATGAAAGCCATTTCCCCATCGATAGTCCTTTCCCCATCGATAGTCCTTTCCGACTACCGTGACATTGTTTGGAAGAGCGACAACAATAATATAGGTCTAATAAATAATTTTATTTGAAATATGCACACAGTTTCTTTATTTAGCTTTTCCGACAACAAGTCAGAAAAGGCTTAGCACGATCGGTAATGAAGTGATTCCCTTAATATTCAGCCATATATAAGATGTCGTTCCAGGTCACTGAATCATCAAAAAATTCCATTGCCTGATCACTGGAGAATTCCTCACCTGGACGAAGGATGTATACATACATGCTTTTATGTAGCCCTATACTATGCCCCCCGCCGCACGAGTAGACTCACGTGCGACGGGGCATAGTATAGGGCTAGCTTTTATGAAAAAATGTAAGGATCAATCTTAATCTCCTGGAAAATTGGCTAACACTAATTTATAGTTGTTATAATGGAAAACAGCAACAATGTTCAAAACAATCCCTCCAAAAAATCTCAGTGCTCAGTTACATCCTAAGCAAAAAACAATTTTTTTCTTCTAATACTGCAAGCACAACTGTCACAACAGCGGATGTGGAGTCATTTTGAATAGGGTCCATTAGCAGTGACGTAAATCCGTCGGCGAGTGGGGGGATGTGGGATGCCCAAAATCCCTGCCGGCCAAAGAAATTCGAAAAGCGGCAGGGGAGGGGGATTATAGGGGGTGCTGTTCATGTTACAAATTAAGATCTGGTTACCCTATGTACCTAGGTTGTGTACATCCAATACACACATGCACACACACATCCCTATGCCTGACAACACAACGGTCTATTTAATGCTTTTGTACTACTGTATTTTCCGTTTTTTATACATTTTGACTGTTGAAAAGTTACAAGATAACCTCGATATGAGCACGATATTTCTCACCGCACAATTGGGGGGGGGGGGGGGGGGGGGGGTATCCAATGGTCCACACCCCGGTCAAGAAGTCGGAGGGGATATATAACCCCCCCCCCCCCCCCCCCCCCCCATGGATTTACGCCCATGTCCATTCGCATCTCCTTTTTAGGGAAGGACATATATAGTTTTACTCAACTTTAAACGCTGAAACAGAGGCCCTTCTCAGTGAGATTCATGTTTACTGCAACCATGATAACACAATTTTCCTTATTCATTTCGAATTATGTTCATTTACAAATGCGTTTCCAGGGTTATTTTAAGGCTGGTCAATATTGCATTAATTGTTCTGGGCATGACAGGCCCTTATTCATCTCAAAAGGGACGGGCGCGTCCTTCGGCTTAACGTCCCATCCTTCGGATAAGAAGTTAAGCCGGAGGTCTCGTGTGCTCTATGGGATCACAGTGCACCTAAAAGAACCCACAGCACATGTCGTGAAAGATTAGGGGTTTTCCCCAGTGCTTCTAATGATCTGCAGCGCATTTGCTTGTATTTTTGCAAGGTCCTCCATGAGGATTTTGCGCTTTTGTTAACACAACCATATTGCACTACATGTTGCTGTCATCATGGCCTTATCTGCTTTTCTGCTGTTAAAATAGCAGAAAGGCAGATTAAACGTTTTGCCAATTGAAAATGCATTTTTCTACTTTTCTGCTTTTCTGCTACCAGAAAAACAGAATTTACTTTTTACCCCACACTGGCGGTTCAAGACATCTACTTCTCTGCTTCAATGCTACCAGAAAAGCCGATAGAACATTTCGAGCAAATCTATTTTTCTTCTGCTTTACGAGAGAGTAGATTGAACGTTGTAGCCATGGCGGTTCAAAAGTGGACATCTGCTTTTCTGCTAGCAGAAAAGCAGATTGAACGTTTTTGACACGGCGGTTCAAAAGTGGCCATCTGCTTTTCTACTAGCAGAAACTGAGTCGATTAAACGCTTTTGAGGCTTGTCGGCCACTCCAGTGCCCGCCAAAAATGGACTGTTCCAAGTGACTCCGCCCCTGGCGTACGTCATCTCACGGTATATGGTCGGTTTATCCGTCCAATCCAATGACCGGATTTATTTACAATATCAAAGCTAAGAATACAAATACAAATACGCGCGAGCCAAGCATTGGACATAAGACTTTGAAGTGCCGACATTGTGCGCTCACACCGTGCCCTGTCTTTTCTTTTCAATTTTATGACAGTAGTATTTGGAAAATTGAGGAGGGGCGTCCTTCCGATGGGGAGGATGTAATTTTTTATTTTCTCAGTTTCCCGCTCGAACCCTGATACAACCAATATAGAATAGACAATGACATTTCTGAAAAGAAAACGTCCACTTCTCTGTTGAGAGATGACGACTGGATTTGTGTCTGTTTTTGTTTGCATAATGGACCCTAACTTTCAGCCCACACAAACTGTCAGTCGAAAGCATCTCAGATTTCCATTTAATAATTGATTCACCACCACCCCGCTCCCCCCCCCCCCCCTCCCCTCGCACAACTATACGTTTAAAATATTCATCCAGGATAGCCCGTTGTTCTCCTGGCGACTTTTTCTTAAATTTTTTCCTGCCATTGGTTTTGTACAAAAATATATTAAATCGCCCTCGATTGGATGATGAAACCCCACAGGTGTGTCCCCGTGCACCTGAACCATAAACATGACCCTAGACACAAACACGTACAACACAAATTTAAAGAATTCAACTTTTTTTCCAGCAGTGTCTTGGGAATGTCCAAAACTGGTTAAACTGATGTGTAAATATTTTAATCCATTGTTTTCGGCATAGGCTAAGAACCTCGCTGGATTGTTTGTTTGTTTGTTTTTTGGTTGGTTTTGTCAATTTATATACGGTAAAAATAATGGAAATAATGGAAATATGCCTATTATATGCATAGGCGGCGGAAAGTAGGGGGGGGGGGGGGGGTGGCCCCCACTTTTTCCACTTGGGGGAAATCCTCCCCCACTTTTGGCAATTCCGCATAAGAAAAACAAAAGGGCAGCAGCCGACTGGCACCGGCGCATGATTTGCCCCCCCCCCCCCCCACCAGTTCCAAAGATATTCCGCTCTACCTAATTATATATAAACGCCATGTGCAGGTTTCCTAGGCCTAGTGCATGGTGGGGGAAATATGCGTGCTTCCCGTTTTGTTTTTTTTGCTGATTGTAATTATAATGATTTAAGGCGTCATTTTGAAATTATTGGGGAATTTTCATGTCATTTCCAATTTTCGAGGGTAAAAAACGGGTGATCATCATACTTCCCCATCCCCTTTTCCGTGCAGGATTTATTTATTTTCCCTCGCCAGGAATTGGTTCTCGGCATTTCGAATCAAATAGAAGCGTTTAGAAAACCAGTGGTGTTCGTGAAAACAGAGCACGGTGTCACAACAGCGCCCACTGTCGGCACTTTAAAGTCTTATCTCCACTGCTTGGCTCGCGCGTAAACACGGTCTTTGGATTGGACAGATAATCGCCCATACAGTGTAATGACGTACGCCAGAGGCGGAGTCACTAGGAACCGTCCATTTTTGGCGGGTACTGGAGTGGCCGACAAGCCTCAAAAGCGTTCAATCGGCTCAGTTTCTGCTGGTAGAAAAAGCAGATGTACACATTTGAACCGCCATGGCTACAACGTTCGATCTGCTCTCTCGTAAAGCAGAAAAGTAGAAAAATAGATTTGCTTGAAATGTTCGATCGGCTTTTTTGGTAGCAATGAAGCAGAAAAGCAGTGTAGGGTAAAAAGTACATTCTGCTTTTCTGGTAGCAGAAAAGCAGAAAAGTAGAAAAATGCATTTTACAAAAACGTTCAATCTGCTTTTCTGCTATTTTAACAGCAGAAAAGCAGATGTCCACTTTTGAACCTCCATACCCAGACCCAAAATTACACTTAGGTCCTATCGGTACCATTTTGGTGGGAAAATTCTCGTTGCCATTTTGTAATAGTGTCTCGTTACCACAACAACGAACGTCATCCAGGAGTGTTGTCTGACAAACAAATGTAGATTTCGACTTTTACTTTGTTAACAGCCAGTCATGCAAACACGTTGACACAAAATAATAAAAGTAGGGCCTATTCTGGTTCCAAACATTGCATTGACGTCATCACTTCGGTATTCTATTGGCCCAGAGAAAGAAGTGAATTTGGTGTGTTCCGAGATCACGGTGCTGTACCCGAGTTGGCGGCAGATCACGATCGCATCCCTCATGTCCCATTGATCGTCGCAAACTGTGCCCCACTGGTGGTTCCAGTAAACCTCAATTCGTCCTTCCAAACGATCCATCCACCAGACGAACATTACAAACTGAAATATATACAAATGTCAAGAGACGAGTTTTTTTCTGTGGAACCTTCTTAGTGCCAGTTTTCCTCTTATTTTTAGAATGTTTTAAAGAAAGTGTAGTGCATAACTTTACTTCCATTAAAACGTTAAATAATGAGACCAATTGTTCTTAACAAATCCCTAATGCCGTTATAACGTTTATAACTCGCCAATACAAGACCCTTCACATTACCCATGCTATAATCCTCCATACAAATGGTCAAGTTCTTTTCAGTTAAACTGGCTCTTTTACCGCAACCAATCCAAATCGCTTCCTGTATTGTGCAGCAGCCGATTTTACGAAACCTTACGCAATTGCGTAAGCCCGCTTGCGCAACATTTTATTGCGTAAGCTGCGCAACAAACTTACGACCATTTCACGAAAGTTATGCCATTTTTAAAAGTGGCGTAAGCCGAAGCCTTGCGCCAGAAAAAAAATGCGCAAGCTACGCAATGTTTTTAGGTTGCGTAGGCCGCGAAATCGTGCTTAAAAATGGCGTTCCTGTTGCTCGTTGAACGGGAAAATCGGAGAGCACTCCGTCGTGAACGGTTGTTTCGGGATCGGAACAACCCGCTAGACTCGTTAGTCGACGAAGAAATTCGTGCACGATACAGATTCTCCCGGAAGGGGATATTCCACATCATTTCAGGAAGAATTGCGTGAGGTCTTGGAACTATGGTGTTCTATATGTGCCATCTCTTTTGCATTTTGTTTTGGCGTCGCACTTTTGTTTTTGGCGTCGCACTTTTGTTTTTGGCGTCGCATTTTTGTTTTTGGCGTCGCTTTTTTGTTTTTGGTTTCGCATTTTTTCTCGGCGTCGTATTTTTTTCTCGTTCACGTGCCTGTCACGTGACGGTCACATCACATGATGTTGATGGGATCATTTTTTGTCGGCTCCGGGCAGCGAGTGATTTAGCCTACGTGCAGTAGTAAGCCTGAAAGGTATGTTTGTTTGTGATCCGAATAAAGATTATAGAAATTAATAGATTCACAGCCTGTTGTGGGCAGTGCAGTGGTATTCTGTATTAAAAATATAGTTGTAGATGTGCAGTAGACCAGGGTAGACACCTTGTTTGTAGAGAAATGCACGTATTAGATGCCTGTACGATCGGCTGAGTAATGCCGGTTTCACACTATTATAATAGGCATATATGTACCGATTTCACACTATACTTTTACGCGGGTAATCTCGGGGTTAACAAAAAAGTTAACCCCAAGAGTAACCAGGTAATTTGGAGGGTTCACACTACACTTCTCGGGGTTACAAATTCTCCGGGTTAACTGCCTCAAAACCCCACTGAACCCGGGTAATTTATAACCCTAATCGCGAGGTGGGTTAACTCACCAATCTCTGGTTATTATGCGCCTATCAATTGCTCCCCCACCCCTCCCCCTAGGGGCTGCCCCAGGTCTTATGTGGGGGTTTGGTCACGTTTTTGAAGCCTTAGGGTGGGGATTTTGGTCACTCATTTTGACATTGCTTTTTATCAGAAGTTAAAACCATGAGGTGGGGGTGTTTTTCGGTGATTGTCACTAAAATGATGTTGTCACTTCAAAAGTGACAATCCCCACATCTTGGGTGGGGCAGCCCGGGGGAGGGGTGGGGAAGCAATTGGCGCATTACTGCTATATTGAGATGATTTTACGGGTTACCTTCAGTAGTGTGAATGCTCACTGGGTTTTCTTCTACCCGGGTATTGATTGGTAGGGACGTCATCATACATAACACGTTTATATTTAACTGTCGTTTTTCATAAATACTTTTCTATTGTTAGGTTATACTCGTGGTTTTGCATGCATGTCTTATTTGGGGCCAAATTTGGGGCTACATTGCCTGATATCGATTTTTAGTCAAGACTTTTCATTTTTACGGAAAAGTAGCCACATTTTGATCTTATATCTTTAAAAAGGCAAACATGGAAATCAACAGTTAAATATGAACGTGTTACATGCAGCTTGGCGTATAGGCTACGTGTTAGAATAAGATGGGATGAAATTTAGTTTAGGGGCCGCAACCGTGGATCTCTGGGTCAGACTTGATTTTGTTTAGAGATGTAGGGAAGATACACACGGATATGTACCGTACTTCAAGAAATAATAAGTTGATATCAAATTGTTGGAAAATGTCAAGAAACTCTGCGCTCTACCAAGTGTTCTTTTTCTAGTTTAGTTATGTGTTTGTTTTTGATACAGGTTGTTGGTGCGGGAAGTGTTGACCTGGGGAGAGTATGCATACAAGACCGCGGGACAGTTTGTTACTTGGAGTTTTGTCAATGGAGGACCAGGCTTTAGTGCCATGTGCCATTCTGTTTTTGCCGCCATGACGGGCAAAATCGTCGATCCAGCTGACATAGAAAAAATAGCTGAAGCCGGAACTCGAGCAAACTTGATCAAGGTTAGTTCATCAGGGAAAATCTGATCAATCGGCCTAAACATCAATAATGTTTACAATAATCTTCTTCCCATGGCTCTACATCCAAGGTTGTGGCCGCTTCCTTGTAATTCTGACTATACATCCACACAGATGACAAATACAAAATTTGTTTAATAGAAACAATAACACATAATTTCGGAAATGATTGAATCACGTCGGATGTATTGGGTAGATGATCTTTTTGTAAAAATAGAAACGAACACTTGCGGTATCTTTTGGAAACATCAGTCTTTCACTATAAATCACCATTGCCTGTCATTGTTAACCAAGTTACTCGACATGTTGGTCGTCTGTGTATAATACGAATACAGCAATTATGTCATGTAGGCCTATGTCACCCAAATTTACAAAGCAATTAACCTTGCACATACTCAGGACATTTCATGGCAGCCGAGATTATTGTTTTCGTTACAGGAATTTTCATATACTGTAAATTTTCACGTACAATCAAGCATTACAAAATAAAAAGTTGAATAAGTCTTGCCACCCGATCAAAACTTAATGAAAATTGCACAATGGAATATACATTTGAAAATTCTACCTGACAGAATTTTACTTTTGTTTAGTATATAACATGCGATGCCACGACCAAAGTTCTCAACCTCTGCCTTACTTCCGCCTTACCTCCAAACTCACTATGAATCTGTTCAATGTCAAATCGTTAGGGCTGTATCTCCGAAGATTCAATCTGCGGAGGATACGGTGCAAGGATCTAAGAGGGCGGGGGGGGGGGGGGGTGGCTGTTATAATCTCCTCTGACATAAGGTTGAGAAATTGTCCCTTTCTTCATCACCTACATCTACATTATGTTCGTCTTAAATAACAACAGCAAAATTTATCGGACAATATATACAATTCTCTGGTTTGCATATAAACAGGTACCAAATCAAAAAGCCAAAGCATTTATTCTCACTCTCCAAACTTTTATTATTAATTTGTATTCTGCTTATATAAATATGGAGCTAGGACTAAAACTACTCGCAAATAATTAACAATAAATAATAGTTTACGTCTTCTTAAATATAGACATTTCTATATTCATTTTGTGTAAACTTTACTGTACATGTAA
This sequence comes from Hippasteria phrygiana, assembly GCA_037893225.1. Classification (NCBI taxonomy): domain Eukaryota; kingdom Metazoa; phylum Echinodermata; class Asteroidea; order Valvatida; family Goniasteridae; genus Hippasteria; species Hippasteria phrygiana. The sequence continues at coordinate 2,005,103 of JAZGUH010000564.1, read as the reverse complement.
ATATTCATTTACAGTAAACAATAATAAATAACAATGTACAGCTTCCAAAATACTTAATATATTTTGCTGTTTTTGAGAGTGGTCAAAATACTGCTCTATTTGGATAATCAGCAAGAATACATAAAGACCAAAAATATGAACTGATTTTTTTTCTGGAGAGCATAGATAACATGACTTGAAATCTTTGTCAATTACAGCGCAGCAACCCAATTCCACCCTGTCAACAAGTCCTGGCTGCACTCCGATTCTATTCAACTGGTTCCTTTTACACAGTCCAGGGGGACTTGCATGGAGAGTCCACTGCATCAGTGTGCCGAATTGTCCACAAAGTGTCAAGGGCACTGGCAAATAAAGTGGATGACAAAATCAAGTTCCCGGTGCAAGCCAGAGATGTGGCAAGGACCAAGCATGACTTCTACCTGAAAGCAGGCTTTCCAGGTACACGTGTAATATAATTGAAATTAATAAACTGCTCTCTATTCATCTCATGGCAACAGCTGTTACCGATAACTTAAATCTGTACTGGGCCCGTCACTCTAAAATGTTTTTGAGATTTGTCTCAAACTTCTATCTCTTTTACATTTGGCAGAATGTGAGAGCAGAATTATTGTTGAGCTGCAAGTAACTATAATTTTGTACATAATAATCCAATGACCAAAAGTAGATGGATTTGTTTTTAATCGATGCTTCTTATTCAAAGAATAACTTTATATTGGTCTAAAAATAGCAACTTATTTTTATAATTTTTTTTGGGGGGGGAGGGGGGGGGGGGTGAAATGGTATTAGGGGAGGATTACAGGGGATGCATCTTAAACAAACGGAAATCTCGAATTTAGAGAACATGACAGTGCAGTGCAAATAAGCCTTAATCGTTTGTACCCTAATATATATTGACTCTCAAATGTCGCATTTATCTCAGGTGTTGTGGGAGCAATTGACTGCACTCATGTGCGTCTGCATGGAGCCCCGCTGGGTGAAGAGGAACATGTTTTTGTCAACAGGAAAGGGTTCCACAGCATGACCATACAGATGATCTGCAATGCATCCTACAAAATCATCAATGTAGTCAGTGGCAAGATTGCCAGGCAGCACCCATGACAGTGCAGTGCTTCAGGGCAGTGTGATTGGTGAAATGTTCGAAAATAGAAGGTTTGTCTCAAATAACACTAGATGTACTTACTTTTAACTTTGGTTTACTACATGTAGGCCTATATTTTTGTTTGATCAAGCAATCCTGTGTGAAAAGGGTACTTTTAAGTTTTAGTCAACTTAGCTACCGTTACTTTAAAGAAGTTTGTTTGTAGAATGCATTACACCTGTGTTAACTGCAGACAGTGGTTTTAAGTTGTTTAACACAAACATGCCCATTTATAAATATGCAACTTGAACTTTGATACACTACTTGTATACCTTTGCCACAAGCTCATAATAGATAACATAACCAGAAGTCAGTCTGCGATGTCAAACTATATATTATTCATAACAAATATTAATAAATCCCTTTTCAGACTCGATAGCATACTTGTTGGAGATACGGGATATGCTCTGCGTCCCTGGTTAATGACCGTCATTTCTCAACCCACAAACCCAGAGAGAAAGGCGCTTTAATGCAAGTTTGAAGCGCACAAGAGCTATTATTGAGCAGTTGTTCGGCCAACTGAAGCGAAGGTTTCCTTGTGTGGCGAAAATCTTTTACGGGAAAACTTATGATATCTGATCTGGATTGTGGATCGGTTTAGATTGTGACCGGGTATATGTCTCAGTCTTCAGTCAGTTATTCTCCTGTGAGGAAACTTGATAGCGCTGCCACCAGGCGCAATAGTTTAGGCCTAAACCTCGGGAGTTCCGCCTCGTCTCCGGTTTAGAAATTCGCGATAGCCGACGTGGATCCGGGTCAAAATATATCATATTTTACCGCATAAGGGGGGGGGGGCTGGATGTAACAGTGGGGGGCGCTCACAGTGATTGTCCTTTATAATGCTATTATTTTCTGCGTTTGCGGATTTTTCAGTGGGGGAGGGGGGGGGGGGCGACTGGCGGGGGGGGCGACGATTTTTTATGGGGGGGGGGGGGGGCGTGCGCCACTGCTACGCCACTGGTTGTAGGCATATGTATCGAAATAAATGTTGACTAAAATCGGCTGTGCATGCAATGATGAGCTAATCAAAGTAAAACACCTATACTGATGGTGATATTGAGTCCACGACCTTGTGTTACATTTGACGGCAGGACTTTATGGAAAGTTACATCATAACAGTTATTTCAACACTATCAAATAATAAACACAATAATAACAGTTATTACAATAAATAATATACGCCAATGAAATGAGATATCACCAGTGGCGAGTAAATCCGTGTCGAAAAGTGGGGTTGATTTTTGAATTTGTCAACGAAGTAGGCCTACTGCATCTCGAACTGTTCTCAACGGGGGATACCCCCGCCCCAAACACCGCTTGAAATTTGAAACATGACTTTGTGTACAATTTCCCCTTTTTTTTATTTGTTTACGAAACAAAAAAGAAATACAAATCGGCGGGCCCCTGAACTCCTTCCCCGTGTTTACGCCACTGGCGCACAGATCCCCACATCACTATGATAAAGATGACTCCCGAAGAAACAAAGAAATAAACACCCCGACAAATATTCAAACAACCCTAATTTTCACCTGTTTTGCACGAATTATTCGCTAATTATTATTACTTTTTATGACATGAACAATTCACATACCGAGTACATGGATCGGATGTACTGTTTAGGTAATGTATGTACTGTACATTCACATGTACATTACATGTAGACTTGATGTGCGGAAATATTGTTTCACACAGCGAGTTGTTGACAAGTGCCAGTGGAATGGCGACCAAGTGAAGTTGTTTCACAGGCCATTGTTTATGCCAGGAAATAATTTTAAAAATTACTTTTGAGAGCTGTTTTCATAAAGTCCCATATAGCCCCCTGATGCCATTTGTCTAAAAGGCCCTGCTACAGGCAGCAAACAAATCTGACGTCATAAGACAGAGTCCTCTTTTTGTCTCTAGCACTAGGCACAAATATGAAGGCACGTAATATGAAGCACTGTATACTCAGTGCTTTCCGAGAGCCTGTGTGAAACAAATTCACAGGCTTACTCGGGTGGGATTCGAACCCACGACTTCCTGCTTACTAGTACAGACGTCTTAACCACTCGACCACCGAGCTTGCCGGGGTCGGCTGGCCGATTCGAATCCAATGCAGCAGCGGGTACCGGGTAATCAATCAGAAGATGGAATGTTTGCGTCGGGGGATGATGTAAATTAGATGTCTGCACTAGTAAGCAGGAAGTCGTGGGTTCGAATCCCGCCCGAGTAAGCCTTTGAATTTTTTCACACAGGCGCTCGGAAAGCACTGAGTATAATACGTCGGGACAGGGCAAAAGAGAACACATCTCTGTTCTAATTTACATGTATAATACTGTTTATATTTACATTTAGGCCATGAAAGGGGATGCTGATTGCAGAGAGAAATCTTCTTCATTTTGTAGTTGTATGTAGATTAAGTACTGCCATGAAATAATAAAAAAGTTACTTCTGAGAGATGTAAAAACATTTTTTATCAAGTCCTGTCTAGCCCGCTTGTGCCGTTTGTCTTAAAGTCGCCGCTGCGGGCAGCAAACAAATCTGACGTCATAAGAGAGATTCATCTGTTGTGCCTAGTGCTAGAGACAAAAAGAGGACTCTGTCTTATGACGTCAGATTTGTTTGCTGCCTGTAGCAGGGCCTTTTAGACAAATGGCATCAAGGGGCTATATGGGACTTTATGAAAACAGCTCTCAAAAGCATTTTTTTCTTTTATTTCCTGGCATAAACAATGGCCTGTGAAACAACTTCACTTGGTCGCTATTCCACTGGCACTTGTCAACAACTCGCTGTGTGAAACAATATTTCCGCACATCAAGTCTACATGTAATGTTGGCCCTACATGTGAATGTACAGTACATACATTACATGTACAGTACGTCCGATCCATGTACTCGGTATGTGAATTGTTCATGTCATAAAAAGTAATAATAGTAAGTGCAAAACAGGTGAAAATTAGGGTTGTTTGAATATTTGTCGGGGTGTTTATTTCTTTGTTTCTTCGGTAGTCATCTTTATCACAGTGATGTGGGGATATGTGCGCCAGTGGCGTAAACACGGGGAAGGAGTTCAGGGGCCCGCCGATTTGTATTTCTTTTTTGTTTCGTAAACAAATAGAAAAAAGACGGGGAAATTGTACACAAAGTGATGTTTCAAATTTCAAGCGGTGTTTGGGGCGGGGGTATCCCCCGTTGAGAACAGTTCGAGATGCAGTACTTTGTTGACAAATTCAATAATCATCCCCACTTTTCGACACGGATTTACTCGCCACTGGTGAAATCTCATTTCATTGGCGTATATTATTTATTGTAATAACTGCTATTATTGTGTTTATTATTTGATATTGTTGAAACAACTGTTATGATGTAACTTTCCATAAAGTCCTACCATCAAATGTAACACAAGGTCGTGGACTCAATATCACCATCAGTATAGCTGTTTTACTCTGATTTGCTCATCATTGCACGCGCAGCCGATTTTAGTCAACATTTATTTCGATACATAGGCCTACAACTTTATTTTTGTATAGGAAGGGGCTGGTACATTATTTATTTTACAATTATAAATACAGATTTACTTATTTTCGTTTGGTTCTGTCACGGTCAGGGTTGTTTGATTTAAATCACTCGATTTAAAGGAACCATGCTTCTCAAACTGGCCGGATCACATTTTATTTCATAAATATATTCATTTATATGTATTAAATGTGAATTAAAAGCCAAACTGGTTTAAGTGAAGTTTTAGTGTGATTATTTGCCGCCCAAAAATTGACCCCCCCTTTTTGGAATTTGTTGAGACTCAAATTGAGGGCGCTGTTCGTGACGTAGACCAAGGCACCGAAATTCATGGATCGACTCGATAGTCTGGACCCGTAAATGACGCAAGTACATTGTATACACACTAGGTCTACACGTGCAATTTCGTAAGTTGCAACAACTAACATCGAACTTACCCTGATTTTTTCTCTTTTAGCGAAGGCTCCTCGGAGAATGGGCCGTTTAACTGCTTTTGCCTGTACCTTACTCACATCTGGGAACTTTGTTAAGATGGCAGTGGACTTGAGCATATTTTTAATGGTCATCCCATGATTTGAAAATAACAGTATCGAAACACGACGGCTCAAAGTGGTCGCTACATAACGCTCTTGTCACCTTCACTTTCGCCGTCCAAATGCTCCGATATTTCGCATCAGTTGAAAATAAATGAAGGCTTACTCCATCCTTCGTTGTTTTGCTGCACCCATAACAGCAGCCACACACCTTGTCGGCAGGGCCGAAAACACTATATTTTGCTTAGATTTAGGACGAAGAATGTACACTCAATGCATACGCGTGATGAATGGGGCCGGCTCGAGCAGAATATGTAATGTGCCTCGATCTACGTCACACACTTATGTTAATGAGGGTCCCACTCAGGGGGCGGAGTAGCTTGGACAAACATTTTCAAGAATTTATTTCTCATATTTAATCTGGGAAATAATTGTCTCTGGACACAAAATATCATTGTCAAGATAATACTTTATTGTTTTAAGCAGGAATAATGCAATATAGATCCTAAATCATGTTTCCTTTAAACCATTGATTTAAATCATGATTTAAATCACTGGAAATTGTTTTTAAAAATCACTAATAAAAATCACGTTTTTCTTTTTGTTAATGTAAAAACAATTTCTGTTATTCAAACCTGACTGTCATAAACTTTAAATCGCTTATACTCACTCTAAAGGGATGTATAAGGCCAGTTTCCTGAAACAGTGTACTACATTTATCTTGTGTACAATGCATAGGATTCTGAAGTACATTGTGCGTGTAATGTACTACCTGCATGTATGATACAGTATTCCTCTCATACATGTACATAGTAGGTATAAATATCTCATGCATGTTGTAATGCACCTATCAATTGATACCCCCCGACCTGACCTGACCTGACCCCCCCTCCCCCCCACCGCCCTTCCCCTCCCTTTCCCCTCCCCCTTCCCTTCCACTCCCCGAGTGGTGATTTTTATCTAGTTCATCAGGCATTAAGGACTTTCTGCTGAGTTGTATAAAAATGAAAATTAATAAATGTTGTGTTGGGACTTTTAATGATTTGTAATAAATATTTACGTTTTCCAAAATTGTAAATTTTGCCTCATCGTCTCTGCTAAACCGTCTATATTTTAACATAGGCCTAAATCTTCAATGGTGCTCTGTCAATTGAAAGTTCCATTGTCTGGTTCCCATTCTACAGCTGCAAATGCAAAATGACGCCGAAGGACAATATTTCCACCGCAAAAATCGTAAAAGCTTTTACAGGATCAAAATAAGGACAGTCCGTTAAAGAAATATGGTGGCTGCATTAAATAGTTTTATTTCACCATGGTTGTGTGGAGAGGAGGGGGGTTCCTATTATCAACTTGGATTAGAAATGTGCAGTATGATGGTGATGAGGTAACAGAGATTTTAAGACAAACTTTGTATTCTAGAAAAGAATATGATCAATGAAAGGGATTTCAGTACTGATTTCATGAACAATTGTGTGTGGTTATACTTGACTTTCAATGGTCATTTAAATTGACTTATTTGAAAGAAATGTTTTATGCCAATGGTACGATAATAAAAAAATCAAAAAAATCGGTTTAAATAAAAATAAAATCAGATTTTAATTTTTAAAAATCAGATTTTTTTTATTTTTAAAAAAATATCATGATTTGTATCAACCCTGGTCACGGTACATTTTGGCGTTTGCCCGGCGGGTGGGTGGCACGGACTATGTTCGACTGTAGGCCTATAGTATATTTTTGGTGGCACAAACACATACAGAATACTTGTACATGCAGCATGTATCATAACTACAGGATCATGCATGCAGCAGTCATTGCAATTGTAATCTGATATGGCGCGCGCGCCTGTAGGTCAGCGCGCGCGCGGTCGTGGCATCTGCGTTAATCTCAGTTCGGGATTCAGTGTACAGCCAACCTCGTCCCCAAGGCTTACTGTATTTTCAGCCTCGTTTCCAATAGTAAGCCCTGGGATGGGAACTCCTTACTCGTGCCCTGATTGGATAGTTAAAATACAGCATTGGCTTATTAGCATAATTCAATAAGTGACCGTACAGTTGATGATGCCACTGTTCAATGAAAGTTTGCTGGCGCGTAAAAAAAGGGGGAAACTTTTGTTGATTTTTACGTTAAGGCCTGGTGACTTTTCTGTAGTAGGCCTAATATATTCTCTAAAATTTCTGCAATGGCGACGCCCAGCCCCTCAAAAAGTACATATCCAAAAGTCAAATCTGATACTTGCATCTTATGTTCCAAAAGCGACAAATCATGGGACGCAGTCGGTGGACAAAAACAGGTTTTCCGCAATTACTTTCAGTTCACGACTCAACTTGACCGTACCGCGTGACTTGATCACTGACGTGACACAATATGCCGAAGTTGCGGAACGAAGGTCAATAAAACTGTAACGTTTCTGGAGGATGCACGGGTCAACATAGCTAAACTGGCGTGCACTGGTGGTAGTATAGTAGTACTAGTAGCAGTAGCAGCAGCAGTGGTTGCAGCAAAAGATTCCTGATGAGATCTCCTGGTCAGAGTGCTCCAGCTGCGAAACGGCGGGTTTTGAGTATTGTCAATACCAACGCCGCCCGCAGTCCGAGGCCTGTTGTTGACCTGAAAGCCTGTCCTTCATCAAAAGAAAGTCTGAAGCCCAATTTGCCTCGTGTCTGCGCCACGTACGGAAACGCCACAACGAAAACTGGTATCAGAAGGGTATGTACATTTTTTTTTGTCCTTTTCATTTGATGGAAATAATTTATCTCGTACCGTAATACTATTAATGCGCTTATCAATCCCCCCCCCCCCCCCCCGGGCTGCCCCAGGTCTTATCATGGAGGTAGGAAACAAACCTCCATGGTCTTATGTGGGGGTTTGTTCACGTTTTTCAAGCCCCAGGGTGAGGATTTCGGTCACTCATTTTGCCATTGTTTCCCCATTCTTAGGCCTAGGTCCTATCAGAAGTTAAAAACCAAGAGGTGGGGGTGCCCCACCCATGTATGTCGGGGATTGTCACTAAAATTTTGTCAAAAGTGACAATCCCCACATCTTGGGTGGGGCAGCCGGGGGGGAGCAATTGATAGGAGTGTTGAAATGATGTTGGTGGTGATGATTGATTGCTAACAATAGGCCTACTTCCAGAAGGTAGGCCTACTGACGTGTGCCTTTAAGTTCCAGTGTATTTTAATTTCAGTACTAACTACTGGCATAGGGATAGGGCTAGGCCTAGGCCTAGGCCTAGTCGATTGCTTGGAACAATTAAAAGAAAATGACTTTGAACATTGCCAGGATTTTGTTTCCAGACGGGCTAACGTTAAATTACAGGGGTGGGGTAGACTTTAATTGCATGGATACCTGGAAAACATTAAATAGGGCCAACTTACTCAAAATAGGATAATTAGGCCTATAACCATAGGCCTACTCAAAGAGGATACGGCTCTTTTTTAATCGCAGTGGCTATTGTTACGGCAGCCATCGTTACAGAACTGCCTAGTTCCCCGATGTAATCAAATGGTGTTCAAAGTCACGGGTGCATAGACTTTTTACCGGATTTTTTGCTATGGTGGGATTTCTTACAATAGTCAGACATTACTAAAATACGTTTCTACAGATGACACTGACGGACCTAATGTCAGATAATAGAAGGACATCCCACTATGTAAGAGATATCCACTATCAGAAGACACGATAAACCGTTACTGTGCTTGTGATAATGTCTTACAATACTAGGACATCCCACTATTTGCAGAACTCACTATTTGAAGACAATGAAGTTGTAACTGTGCCTGCAGAATTGTCTTTCAATATAGGACATCCCAAGACCAATATCGGAAGACAAAATGAAGTATAATTGTGCTTATAATAATGTCTTTAATGCTAGGACATCCCACTATTTGCAGAACTCACTATTTGAAGACACAATGAAGTTGTAACTGTGCCTGCAGAATTGTCTTTCAATATAGGACATCCCAAGACCAATATCGGAAGACAAAATGAAGTATAATTGTGCTTATAATGTCTTTAATGCTAGGACATCCCACTATTTGCAGAACTCACTATTTGAAGACACAATGAAGTTGTAACTGTGCCTGCAGCAATGTCTTTCAATACTAGGACATCCCAAGACCAATATCGGAAGACAAAATGAAGTATAATTGTGCTTATAATAATGTCTTACAATACTAGGACATTCCACTATTTGTAGAAATCCACTATTGGAAGACACAATGAAGTTGTAACTGTGCCTGTAGTAATGTCTTACAATACTAGGACATCCCAAGACCACTAACGGAAGACAAAATGAAGTTGTAATTGTGCTTGTAATAATGTCTTACAATACTAGGACATCCCACTATTTGGAGAACTCACTATTTGAAGACACAATGAGGTTTTTACTGTGCCTGCAGAAATGTCTTTCAATACTAGGACATCCCAAGACCAATATCGGAAGACAAAATAAAGAGTTTTAATTGTACTTGTAATAATGTCTTACAATACTAGGACATCCCACTATTTATAGAACCCACTATTGGAAGACACAGTTGTAACTGTGCTTGTAATGTCTTACGATACTAATTGTACATAGGTTGTCCCATATTCTGGACATCTTGTTAACATTGTTGATCACGTGTACATGTACGCATGCCCTTAAAGCGCTAACCAAGCAGTTCTACATTTTTAACTTTGATGCGGGAAAAGATCAATGACATCGAAATATTGATTCTAAGGTGAGCAAACTATGATTTGGTGTATTAATTTTTTAACAGGATATAAATTGCAAAAGCCGGGTAAAACTAAAGTTAACTGAAGGATCTGTACAACCGTATAGGGCCTACACTTTGAAACTATTGGTATAGGTCTATACGGATTACATTACGCATTGTTGTATTTGCGATATTGCACATAGTACTTGCAACATGATGGAAGTATTCATTGGAATTCCTCAGGCAAGGAATATTTTTACCAGCTTAAAAGATGCATGTCGAATCAGTGGTGTACATGTAGCTATATGGTCAGAGGGTAGCGCTGCCTAAAATGGAAGTTTATTTTGAGTAGTCTCTGGTTAGGGCCTAAATTTTAAAAGTTAGTCCAACTCTTAATCATGTTAATTAATAAATTACTGTATACACAATATTACACGTATATCTTTGTGCATTCACTGCAAGTCTCATGAATGAATTCAATAAAAAATGACCCATCACTGCTAAGCCTAAACTTAGTCAAGTTGATTGGGTAGTACCAGTGATTGGATTACTGCATCTAGAAATGAATGCAAGCAGATCATTTATCGCATTGAATTGGGATGTGTTTGTTAGTCGGTTAGCTTATGTTATTGGGTTTGAGAGTACAAAGGCCCAACTATACTGTAGAAGAGGCAGTGATCACCATAAAACGTGGAACTTGTTGCAGATACTTTATTCTGCATTAACTGAGGAGCTACTGCTTCCATATGTCAAGTCATGTCATCAGAACAAGAATGAAGTTACTGTTCAAGGGTACTGGGACTGGACACACAACACAAAAGATCCTAATTACAATTACATCCTTCATATGGTGTTTACCTACCTGCACGCATTAATGCTGTTCCGGACAGGGGTTAGGCACAATGATGTCGAGACCATCCAGGCTGCAATGATGAGGTTAACCTCATTGTTTTATGGGCGTCACCATCCTAAGTATCAGGACATTTTATACCGTGATCTACGTGATCAGGTAGATATACATTTGCATTCAATATAATTACTCATCTCTTCAAAGGAGCATGACCGTATTTAAAAAAAAAAAAAAATTCCTAAAACTATACTCTAAATAATGTGTTGACCACAAAGTTGGAATTTTTACCATACATCAGTAATTACAACGAATTCAGTAGTATAATTTCAGAATGACAATGAGATAATTACAGTACCTTTATTTTTGTGCCCAAAATTCTGGCAACTTCCAGTAAAAATTTGGGGTCGATGTGGGGGATGAGGCTGTCGATCAGGTCACCTTCTTTAAATAAAATGACATGTAAACTTCAACAAATTTGTAAAGCATGAAAAGCAACATCAGTTAAAAGATTATTTTCTTTTTATTAATCTTTCAAATTCATTTTTATTCATGCATTTCAATATTTATTTTCCGACTTAAGACTTGGAACAACTAATAAAATAACCATGATAACAATTAGGTAACTATTATCAAAACTTGCAATTTTAAACATTTGCATATATTTTCCCTCAAAATGTTTTTACCATGGTAGACGTGGTCATGTTGAAATTCAAAGTTAAAACCTGCATGCACATCTCTTAAAATTTCATGTAAAACTTTCAAAAATTCATTACCGGCTTTAAGCATCCATAAGAGCAACGTCAACAAAAGAAACATGCCAATTTTCATATTAAACTGCTATAATCTATGCACTTCAACATCTGTTTGTGCAACATGAACTCTTGAACCATTAACAAAATAACCATGATAACACTTAGCTACATGTATGATGTAACTATTAATTCGGAAAACTTGAATTAACAAAACTGCATACATTTTCATTGAAATGTGTTGTATACAGGTAACTATGCCACCAGAAGTCCAGTCAGCTTTGTATGAGGCATTTACATTCAGCAGAACCGGAAAACCTGGGCACTATCAGGGTGGCGACGCCAACCTGGAAGAACTAAACAAAGAAGCAAAGCAGCATGTCTCCTGTAGTGGAGTTCCAAAGGACAAACACTGGCAACAGGTGTTTAGGAACTTACCAAAAATGAAAAAGGTAAAAGGCTAAGCTATTAGGCATTGTTAGGAGCAAATGAAAAAAAATAAGGTTGTCTCAGCATCCTGAAAAAAATGGCCCAAAATATAACATAAATATAAGATCCCTCATTGCGGATAGCCCTTTTCGCCAAAAATAAATATTGTTCGTAAGGTTTTTACTGCTGAGACAACCTTTTTAAAAAGTTTAATTGCATAATAATTTAAAGGTACATTTCGTGATTCAAACAACCAAAAAGCTGCAAAAAAGTTATGCCCACAATCATTGTGTAGTCTCAGGTCTCTGATTGTATACAAAATAGTAAAGGGGATGAGGATGAGGCTATGGGTCACAAAGTGTCCCTTTAAACATTGTAACATAACCATGACAGTGCCCGAGTTTGCCGGTTCTGCTGAAAAGCATCATTCAAAAATGCACGGCAAACTGCAGTAAACGGGGTTAACATTTTCCCTTAAAAGTTATTCATCAATATTATGAATAGGACAAAAAAATGCAACGTTGGCGACATTCTTTCTTCCGATTTTCACTTTTCCGCAAAATGCGTGGGCCCAGTAATCGCACGTATCTCCATCACCCATACACTTTAGCTAGTCCGAGTAACTTGGACCCTTCATATCGCCTTTTTTAACATTTGGACATGATCTGGCGATAGTAGGGTCCAAGTCGATTGCACATCAGGGTGACGTATGTCATGCAAGATGGAGGAGTCACTTTTTGAACTTCAAAAAAGCGAAAAGACATGTTCTGCGGGGGTCTCTGGGAATTAAACGGTAAAATTTCACTTTTTATTTGGATGTTAAGTAAACCTTGGTACATTCATCTGATCATGGAACTCCACTTGGTCAGGTGGTGGCGTATCTAGTATTTTGGTGGCCGTTGTAAGGTTGAATTCTGATTTTTTTTGGGGGGATTGAATTTTTGGCCATTCTCTATTGTGCAATCGACTTGGACCCTACTATCGCCAGATCATGTCCAAATGTTAAAAAAGGCGATATGAAGGGTCCAAGTTACTCGGACTACACTTTAGCCAAGTCCATTCCTTCTTTTTCTCCTTTTTCATCTTAATATCTGCTGGGCTTAGGTAAATATTCTTGCACACTTTACATCTTGAGCTCTCTTGTGACGGAGGAACTGATCGTTTTGCGCGTTTACCCGGAAGTCCTTTGACTGCCGGTAATACTTCAGGTGTGGTAGGTGCTGCATGTACTTGTTGTGTAGGTGCCGATGTACTTGAAGATGTTGATGGTTGTTCGGGTGGCCGTTTGGTTGGAGTGTTGTTCTCCTCTATTTGCCTGATGGGTCTAGAACTTTGCCTGGGTGGTATAAAGCTTTTACCTATCTGGCACCTCTTATTTTTGACCACTGGTGGCTTGGTAGTGTGGTATCCGTAGTATTTGGCGTTCTCCGAATACATATTTATATCCACCTTAGCGCCACACATCTGGTGAACTTCATTTACCTATAGGAACAAAAGGGGGAACAAGTTGGCTCAAAATATTTGATTTACAATAAGACAATAGACATACCTACAATGTAAAATTAACATTGTTATTTCTTTATGTATAGGTTCGACAGGCAACATTGACTGATGTTGGAATGGACGATCACCAGAGTCAATCAGAAAAGAAAATGAGCCCCAAGGCTGTAGGCCGTGTACGTGTTGCTGTGCGCAGGAGTGGCTACTTGGCTGATCCCCATCATGAAAAGCCACACAAAGATATTGACAACAAAGTGGACATGAACAAAGATCTTTCTCAGTTTGTCGAGCAAGCAGCCAAGATCAGAGTTAATTACATAGCAGATAAGAATGGTGGCAAGGAGCCAAAGAACAAAATTATACCAATCACATCTAAAGATGCAGAAAATGCAAGTAGCATAAAATCAAAAACGGTGAAACAAATTGATGAGCTCATAATACAAGCATTGGACAATCTTCCAAATGACATTGCTGCGATTATGGAAGATGACTACAGAAAAAACTTCAAGAGAAAAAGTAAGGGCGTTCTATAAGTAGAATTCTACTATCGAATTCAAGAGGAACTGGATTCAGCTGACTTGGTTGAAGATGGCGAATTGGAGGACAACTTGGACGAGGAACAAGATTAATCCAACATGTCGAATCAACAGTGTAAACTGTTACAAAAAAGGTAGCGCGTTTCAAAATTGGCAATTTTTTCTTCTTCAATATTTCAAATAAATTTTTGTAGTTACTTTTAACACGTCTTTTGGAAATCATTAATAACAAAAATATTTTGTTAAATGACTCAAGTTCATGTTCAACGGGGTACTGTCCGGGGTAATTGCTTCGTACTTATCGCTATCGTCTTGACCTCTAGCTAGATTCATGATATCTAGAGCATTCTTTACCGTTCGATTATTAACGTCTAAAAATTTTACAAATTGAGCGAATTTCATTTTTATATCTTATTTAATTTATAATAAATTAAATATATAAAATGGAATCGCACGTTTTTGAAATGGACGGTAACGAACAAACTTTTAGTCTGTCAAAACCTATAGATAACTCTAAGGGAGATTACTGTATGAGTTTAAACAGCGCGATATTTACCGCGGGGTTTTATAATATGCCTAGTAATAGCGAAATTTCCTATGCTATAAATCAAATCGATCCAAACACGGGGCAAAAAACGGGTAGTACGGATGGAAAAATTGATATTCCGGCTGGATATTACGATATAGATTGGATCGGAGATAGACTCAGTAAATTAGTTTGGTTAGAAGTCACCGTAGATAAACTTAATAAAAAGATATCTTTTTATATAACTGAAGAAAATAACGTTCTACGCTTCGATAAAAACATTAAACAATTGTTGGGGATATCAGAAAAAAATTAGTTGTTGGCGTAGATTACGTAGGGCAGTATAATACAACGCCCATCGATACAGTTTTTTTTACATTGCGATCAGTTATCTACGTCTAATAATTTCTATAACGGAAGGGGCACGCACTTGTTACACGTTATACCGATAACGAAAAGAGATAATACGATTATCGAGCGTATAAGATTAACCGCTCGTAGACTCGCGGGCGATAAGATAAACCAACTTAGCTTTAGTATCAGAGATCGCGACGGCGCTTTAATCAATAATCGAGGAAAACAGATTAGTTTTAACTTGACGATCGGTAAATTTTAAGCGATTTTTGAAGATTGTTTTACGCTTTATTAAAATGGAATCGCACGTTTTTGAAATGGCCGGTAACGAACAAACTTTTAGTTTATCAAAACCTATAGATAACTCTAATGGAAATTACTGTATGAGTTTAAACAACGCGATATTTACCATCGGTTTTTATAATATAACTCAACGTATGACTATAAGATGGGAAGTAGCTTCTCAACAGCGTGACACTAACGGTGAAATGGTAATTCCAGCTGGAAATTATACTATCGATGAGTTAATAGCTGAATTTAATAAATTAACTTTTATTGTAGTTTCCGTGGACAAGATTAATGAAAAAATTATGTTTAATTCCGGTATAATATCGGAAGATAAAGGTGTTTGGATTAATTTCGATCTATATACTCGAAAAGTGTTGGACCTACCCAGTAGTTGGCGCCCCATAACTGATGGTGAACTTGTAGGACATTATAATATGAATTACGTGAATGCAATTTTTTTACATTGCGATCAGTTATCTACGTCTAATAATTTCTATAACGGAAGGAGCACGCACTTGTTAGACGTTATACCGATTGCATATATTAACGCTCATTCGGATGTAATCACGACTATCCAGAATCAAAGAAAAACTGTCATACCTCTAATTAGGAGTAAAATACCCGAACTGAGTTTTTCTTTCAGAGACTGCGACGGCGAGTTAATCGAAAATAACCATAAGAAATGTATTTTTCGAGTAGATATTTATAAAAATTCTTGTTCTAATCTTTAGCTACACCCCTACACCCTACGAGTGTAGCTACGCGAGTATAGAACGGTGACCAAAAGCCAGAGTGTCTGTACCATTAGGTAAAATATATCTCTTTGTATCTAAAGGATTTAACGATTGCTTGACTTGAGCCTCCGTGTATATCATGTGATGTTTGGATCCAATTTTTATCATATTGTTTGAATAGCACTCGCTCGCTAAAACACAATTTTTATAATTTTCGTAAGATAGATCGTTGTTTATAACCGTTTTGTTTACGCCTTTGGCCTTCTTTATACAGTCGTAGCTATACGACCGTAGGGAGTAATATCGTGTTCCCCGTATAAAATCGAGTACATCTTTGATCTGATGCATGTAGCTTCGCTTATAACTTTTCCTCCGCATTCGTCTTTAAATTTACCGATGACTTTCTTGTTAGTCTCGTCGTATAAAAAGTGACTTTTCTCGTAGTTGCTAAAATCGTACAAGTCGGACTGTTTTTCCATATCTTTATACACATCCTCAGTTTTTATATGTAAAAGTAATGAATCTGTGTCTGTATACATCAACCTTACTTTATCGCCATACGTCTTTTTTAATTGGTTGTAATAAAAGTCGTACATTAGAGTTTTTGATAAGTCTAAGATACTAACGCCTCCATAAATCGGTCTATTTAAATACGTTTTCTTTTTGTACGATTCCACGAATGATAAATCACATTCTTCAAAAGCGGTAGTAGACTTATAGCTAGGTTTAGAAACTATTTCTTGGTATTCCCTGACTTGATCGTCTCGCAATAAAACTCCATCTATTCTATTTCTGACATTTTCCATCGTTTTGCCAAATACCGAGTTATTCATTAATTTGAAAAAATCCGATTCAAAATCCGACTTTGCTCTCGTTCTTAGTTGTGTGTTTTTATCGATGTACGATTTCATCCAAGGTTTTTGTTTAAATTGTAACGCCCGATGTACTTTAGTTAGTTTTAGGCCCATTTTTAGACACTGTTTCAAATTGACGTAGTGCAATACATATTTTTCTTTGCGATATAACGTACCGGTTAATTTTTTTACCTTAGCGCTATCTCCTAACTCCTTCGATAAATTTAGTTGATACTCCGATAACCATTCTTTAGGTATGATTATATTTTCAGCGGCTAAAGGATAATCATTGTGTAGATCGTGTAGTTCGGTTGGATATTCTAAATCAACTTCAAAAATGTATCCCGTTTTGGTCTTATCTTTTAACGCCATGATACGATCGTGAGTAAATTGACTAGCGACGACCCAATTAAATCCTCCGTAGGGTAAATATCGACTCATGGCCCATCCGTAGAGGTTGTTGGCGTCTAGATAGAGAATATACGAATCGGGTTTATCGGAATCGTAATCTTTCAGATACTTATTATTAGCCTTGGTATAGCGGGTACTACCGACGCTCGATATTCCTCCTCTTTTTGCTTTTTCAAAAAATAAATGTTGATCTATTTCGGTTAAAAGTTCTAATTCTATTTTCGTATGTCTTAATAGAGCGTCCCAACTTAATCCCGGTGCTGTGAAGTAGTTGGCTGGATCCAACTTGTAGTTTGTTCTACACATTCGCCTGAAATTCTCAAATACGCCGGCTAGTAATAGAGTGTCTGTGGTTACGTATAAGTTGTGGTATTCGCCCATGTTTTTGAGATCAAAGGTCCGCCATACTAGTTGGGCGCGTGAGTAATCTTCGTCGCTTATATGTTCATCTTTTAGTGCGCTGAAAAAAGATTCTTTTGGCGGTAGAGTAGTTTCGCTAAATCTTTCAAAACTATCCATATACTCGTATGGATATACACCCTTTTGTAATAAGATGTCCGCGTTCTCTTCGCCAAAACGCTTCAGGAGTAATCTAAAAGATTCTCTCGGGCAAGACTTTACCAAATTGCTGAGAGCGCTAGACATAAAATGAAACGAGTCGATAAATCTATATTGACCGATCGAAAATGAAATGTATTTTTCTGAATTTTTGGGTATACACCAGATATCCTTTTTATACTTAAAAATACCCTGCATTATCAAGTGCGCGTCATAATTTTCTAAGTTGTGAAAGACGACTGGTATTGTAGTTTTGCCGGGTATTACTCGTAATTTAAGATTACAGTTAGCGTGCGCAGCGCCACGATATTTACCGGTAGTGTGACAATGATCTCTGACTTTTCGAAATTTGTTAATTTTATTTTGACAGAACATACATGTTTTCTCGAGATATCCCTTGTCGTTTAAGTACGCGTATTCTTCCAGTTCTTCTCTACTTTTAGGTTCTACAGACTTGTAGCACTGGCAATTACACGAGTAATTTGGATAAATTGGTTTTTCACAAATCCAGCACTCTTTAGAGTTTAGGTGAATTTGTTCGTCTTGTAGGGTATATGTCATAGGCTTAACGCGAGCTAGTAAGTCATTAATCTTAGGTTCGAGTTTTTGTAACGAGTCTATAAAATTGTCTACAGCGTGTCTGCCTCTATACGTCTTTCGGTTCATTTTACGACCATCGCATCTAACTACAACGTACGAATAACCGCACGCTTTTGAATATGAGTTTTACCCTCAGTCGTTGTTTTTTCTAATATAGATTCAAAATCCGCGTATATGACGTAGGGTGCGTCTTGTAAATTTTTTAAGTTTAAAAACTTTATTTTGCTTTTGTCTATGTATTTGCTTTTGTTTTCACGCGGCATTTTGATGGTAGATAAAGTAGAGTCTATTCCTTCGCAATCTTTTATGTGTATGTCTAATTTGTCTTTTGAATTAAAATGCGCTAAACATCTCAAACAAAACAGTTTATGATGTTGACTATTGGTAACGCCGGATAAGAATCTAGACAAGTTATTTATCCAACAATAATGATCGTCAAATAATAACAAACTGATGGTTTTTGTATCGTATGGTCTTTTAGACAAATATAGCGGATATATCTGACCATTGGGGTCGAGTTTGCGGGTTTTATTATCGGGTTCTTCGTATCCTAACACGTTTATACTTATCGTTTTGTCTTTCTATTTTAGATATCTGATGTATGGGTGTGGGGAAGTCTACATCTTTGAAATTTAATCCGTCATCAGTTTTATAAGTAGATGGATTATTTCCACGAAATTGGTACTTTTGGGTTTGTTGCTAATTGTTTTTTAACTCTATCGGTATATGTGAGGAGGGAGGAGGGAAGATGGCCTCTGTGGTGAACTCGGGAAGGGGGGACTCTGGCACACAGGTTCAGGACAGATTGGTTGACAGACACAATTCTGGCTCTCAAGTTGTTTATTCAGTGACGAACCTTCAGTCAGGGCAGGCAGTAGTATATAAACAGTTATACAGGTACTTTAGTTTATATTGTAACATAAAGTTATCAAATTGACGCAAAAAGAAATAATATATGGCATTAGGATAGAAAGGGCGATTGGGCAGAAATACTCAAAGGCAGAAAAAACCTCAAACTAGTAGGCAACCTTTAGCGCACGCCGACGAATGCAGCACACCCAACCCAAACACAAGTCCGCCCTTGATTACGAATTTATTACACAATCGCCCAATCCACAAAACTTCATACACTTATGGTTGAGATCACGAATTATAGGCCCACTAAACAGTAACGCATACATAAATTATAGTGTTTGTAGACTTAGAAATCCCATATTCCTCCATGCAGTATCGTTTAGCACAAGTCATGGTCATACTCTGTAATCAACATAAATGCACGTTTCTCTCTGACCTTATTTCTCTACAGGACGCTCCATTTTTAGAGTCCAAAATTCACCTTTTACACTTCCTTATCATTCTTAAAATTATCACTGAATGGATCTATAAATATTTGCGGTCAAAATAAGAAAGGCCTCTAAGCTGCAATTTGGCAAATATAATGTGAAATTATATAATTAAAATCCGTTCAAAATTGTGTCAAACGTTACCTGTAACAGTCAGGGCAGGCAGTAGCCTATTCCCATCCCGCACATGGCAACAGCAGTTGACAATTACAACATGTAGTTCACGTCAAACAGATAATTATAATGGCTGCTTAATGGAAGTCCATTAACAGTAAGATTATTACAATATATGAATTTTAACTAAAATAAAGTAAACTGAGTATGCAGAAAATCATTTACTATGTCCTAATCAAATAACCATGATATTCACGAACTACAAGTGTCTGACTTCCAAAGTTTATGATAATGAAGAGTTCGTTTGTTTGAAATACACACGTACAATGTCTCCAGTGATTATACTTGTTAAATAAACATGTGGGAGCGATGCATAAGTTAGTAAATTACAATAAGGTCGTCTACTTAAATACAATAAATTAATGATTAAACAATGGGGGGATTAGACATCCTCTACATATATATACCCAAGGCGGCTCTTATACACCATCTTATACACTCTTGATCTTTGGTTTTGATGTTAAATATTGCGCGTTTGTTAGTTATATATTCGGGTAGTTCTACGTAAGAAGCACCCGCGAGTGAGTTAGCTCTGTTTATGTTGATGTAAAACGCAATTATCTTATCTACGATCCAACCGCTTCCTTTATTAGTGTATTTATCTATCTGAGATAATATCGTTTCATGTTGTCGTCTGAGCGTTGTTTGTATATCGCTCTCGTTTAAAACACGATTTTGATGACTAAAATGAGTTGCAGTCGATGTTACAGCCTCACCATCCGATGTACTTTTCTTATATTTTATTTTCATAGCGATCTGAACTTTCATCGCTTTTATTTCTCTTAATTCGGCGGTTATTTTTCTTTTGATCATCGACGCGTGGGTGTTGTAAAATTGTTCCGGATCGTCGATAAACAGATTCGGTACAATTTCCCAATTTCTATAACTGTTCGAAAATCTTCTCGTCTCTCGAAAGTCTGATTCTCGAAAAATATTTGGAGATTTAAATCTTTTTATAGCCTCGATGTAATCTTTTTTCAGCGCTTGACCATTTCTGCCCGTAGAAGTGACTGGAATATTTTTATCGCGTATGATTCGCGCTAGACTTTCTTTAGTTTGAACTCTCAAATTTTTCAATTTGTTTTCCTCTTTCTTTATAGCGTAAATATAATCTCGTCTGATATACGTATTACGGCGCCCTGTTGGTGTTCCTAAAGATAAGTTATACTTATCGATATATTTTTTTAATGCTATTTTGTTCCATCTATTGTATCCGTGAATCAAAGGTTGGTTTTCCATCTTTATAGTAACAACTATAATATTAAAAAAAAAAATTAAATTTTTTTAAATTTTTTTTAGGCTATGTTATTTTGGGGGAAAAGTATCTGCGTGAACAACGAAAAAAGTGTTTTTTCGTTTTTGATTTTGTTGATTTTGTACTAATTTTGCTGTATAGATATACAGCAAAATTTAGAGAAATTTAGATATATTTTTGGGCGATTTTTAGACGATTTTGGAATTTCAACTTTTCTAAAAATTTGGTGTATGTACCTACAGCAAAATTGGGGAGGTTTTTGAAATGACATGGGATCGGAGATTACTATACTACTGTATGGCCTTTTTGGTTTGCGAGCGATTCAGAAAGATCTCCGCGCGGTGCCCCGAATCCTTAGCGTAGAAATTGCTGTACTGTACTACGGCTGGAGAGACGTTACCATCCAGCAGGGACCAGACTTGTTGCGCGCTATGACGTCGGGGTCAATCGCTTCATTCGGCACATGTGCACACGATTCATCAGACGTTGTTTCCACCGATTGACGACTGTTTCATGCTACATGTACTTAAAATCCAAATAAGTTTAGAGTGTGCTCAGTTTAGAGTAGATTCCAGTCACCTTGTCTCACCGCGCTGCAGCGCAATAACGTTCAAATGGGACAATGATTTTGTAAATGGTCAAGTTCATTATGATTAACTAGTAGTAGACTGAAATTAACTGAATGTTAAAAACTGTTTTTCCTGAGCAAAAAAAAAAAACATTGAAGGAATACCCAATCAGAACCTGCAAAAGCCAAGTGACAATGGAATACACAAAATAATGTACATGTAACATCCTTGTACTCCAAACTTTTTTTTACCAGGTTGTTGTTTGTACACAAATATTTCAATCAGGAAGCTTGGGTAATTTGGACTTTAACAAATATCTTACCTTATTAAAAAAATGTATATATATAACTGCCTTTACCATTTTCAATCAAAATTTTTGTTGATATTAAAGTTCACAAATCAGACTTGACATCCTGAGTCACATTCTGCTTGCAACAGTCTATTTGTCACATTATATCCAACAAATAAACCAAGCATGGAAGCTATTCTTACTGACCTGGTTTCAAAACTGGGATATGAGTTAAGGCCACCGCAGAAAGAGGCCATCGGCTTTCTAATGGACAAGAATGTGCTAGCTATCCTCCCAACAGGATCTGACAAAAGCACAATTTTTGCCTCCATACCATATACATGATAAGGTTAGTGCATCTCATCCCGATACAAAGACTACTGAGCTAATTATTAGGCCACACTGAATCCCGTCTGAAACTACCCACCACAATTACCCAACCCCTCACCCCCCCCCCCCCCAAAAAAGAAACACCCAAAATAAAACAAAAAAACCTATTTTACAAAAGATGCCTACATATTTCTTTCCCCCACCCCAAAGGCGGATCCAGTATTTTTTGCAGGGGGGGGGGGGGGGGTTCGAAAAATTTGTCTAGAACAACAAATTACAAGGGGGCAGGGGGGGGGGGGCTGGGCTTGGGTGTGCTTGGGGGGGGGGGGGGGCTAACACTTTCTCACCGTTGGTTGCGCCATTTAACCTCTTTGTTTTGTTCTTACCCATATGCAAAATAAGACCTGTAGGGTTTGCAACTTTAGGCGTAGAGCCCTACAAGTAAAAAACAACAAACAAACAAACAAAAAAACGAATATGGTATTTTTCCATTCACCCCAAAAAAAAAATCTTTCTTTTTTAAACTGACGGTGCAAAAAGGCAGCAACTGCGTACACCCACCCACAAAACTCGGCCAACATTTTGTTTTGCCCCCCCCCCAAAAAGAAATTGCCCAAAAAATAATGTTGGTCCCCCCCCAAAAAGAAATTGTGTTCTGGATCCGCCCTTGATTCACCCATCCTAACTCCATAGGTCATACTAGAATTGGAGGATTCAGGAATGTTAGGGTTAATTTGGAGTGTCATCATGTTTAGGAATTTCAACAAGATAAGACATTATATAAAAACAACTAAGTTTTTTTGGGGGACTGACGTATTTGTATCGCAGAATTATAAAGTGTCGTGTCTTATGATAATAGACTTCATGCAGAAGAGAAAAATTGCAATCATGAGAAAAGTGCAAGTGTAAAAATGACTTTGATGTTTTCGCATTTCTGTTTGTAATACTATAAACAATTCCCCAAAAAGCCAAGAAAAGGTGCACATGAGAAGGAGAAACTAATTTCTCTTATTTGGCCTAGCAAACTTGTCTCTCCTGCATACATGAACATCCCAAAATTAGTGTGTAATTCGTAAATTGATGGTTTCACACTTTGCTGCTAGGAAATATGGAACGATGATCACCAACAGAATGTGGCTATTTATTACAAATGTTTATATCAACCACAAATGGAAACTGAATAAATGCCTAAAACATTTTTAGTTGAAATAACAAAATATTACAATTTGATAAATATTATGCACCTATTGTCAGTGTTTTTTCTGGTTTTTGTTAACATTAATGATAGATTCACGAGGTATAAATAAAAATGTTCATACACGCAGCTGCATCCCAAAGACAGCCCTCACATTGCCGTAATAGTGTCCCCTCTAAGGGCGCTCATGATGGATCAAGTCAAAAGGTGGGACAGCAGTGGAATCATCACATTAGGCTGCATCTTACCACCATCAGAGATGAAAGTAGAGAACAAGAAGGGTAAGGTGTAAATGAAGTTTATTCATTGTTCAGCCTCTAAAGAGAGCCCCCTCAATTTTAAGGTTCCTAAATTCAACGCAGGTTCCTTAACATCTTGCCTATCATCCTAAACAAATGTTTAAAACACTTTGAATTATCCTATCAAAAATTATTCACTTGATAACACTAAAATAGTATCTGTGTAGTACACAGTTGCACAGGGTTGACTTCTGTTTACAGATTATGTATTGCACATTTTGCTTTTAGTGTAGTAGATATTAAGTTTCATATCCTCTTCAATATAAAACACAACTCTGCAGTGTTATGGCTTCTGTTTGTATCTGAATAAAATGAACCAAAAGCTTACAACATGTACCCCTTTGGCATGTTTGGATGTTTGTATACACATCATATATTAAGCCTAACAGTCCCAAATCCGAAAATGTCTAAATGATTTTCCACACTACCTATATATGAATCTATTAAGGACGAAGAAATGGTTGCCATGAATGATCTAATAATCTGAACATTCTCATTCCAGCTATCATGGAAGGCAGGGTTAATTTAATATTCAACTCACCAGAAGCCATTCTGGCCGAAGACCAGCCATGGAGGCAACTGATGCGTGAAGGCCATTTTAGGCAGCACTTGGCCTTATTGTTTTTGATGAGGCACACTGCATAGCTCAATGGTAAATGGAAGTACTTTACAACAATGTTGTCTCATGCAGATGCTAAAATATGTGCTCACTGCTCATTTGCAATATGTTTATACTTTGCACTGACCAGAATCAGAAGGCAAATTTGAATTTAAATAAAGTGACAGAGCAGTCAAAAAGAAATTTACACAGACATTTGAATTTCTCCTTTGAGATTATCATTCTTATTGGGAAAATAAATATAAACGTATGAATATACATGCAATACATATAACTATATATGATATAGAGAAACAGTTAAAACTTCAATACTGTCTTAACACTTCCAGCCATGATAGTCATTTTAATGTGTCCAGGAGGATGTACTCTTAAAGTAATACAACAATCAGCAAACAGCCACCCCCTCGGAAGGAGAGAAATCCAGAAATAAACAGAAGGCAACAGAAATTTAAAAAAATGAACCTAAACTTGTTTGTTGTTTTTCCAGGGGTGATGATTTCCGTGAAACCTACAGCCGTGTAGGTCAAATTCGCAGTATGGTTGGTGAAGTACCTACTCTTGTTATGACGGCTACCTTGCCAAAGACCCTGAGACAAAACGTATTGCAAACATTACACCTTGATCCAGCAATGATGGAAATTGTAGCCCAAAGTCCAGATAGGTTAGGCTACATGTATGTTACTGTCTCGTACCTGCTTGTGGAGACAATATTTAAACCTAACACAGTAACCATGCATACATTACAGAAGAAGTGGATGACTTTTTATATAAATACATGTTGTATGTATTTTTGGTTTTATATAAACTGTTCATTTCCCTGTTTTTCTAAACCCTACGTACACATGTACAGATTTTAAAATGTATTTTTTCCTGTCTATCACAAAAGTGAAAAAGACACAGAATTTTAATGATTGTGGCAAGGCCATCCTTCTCTTATGGTTTATACAAGGAAAATATCCATGTAGATACTCCGATCCTTTCACTTACACTGGTTTCAAGTGTTAAAATAAGAATTCAATTAAGCACAAAATCATTCTCCGAAGTGATACATATTTTCAAGCTGTGAAACAGTTCAATTCGTTAGAAAGACAGCTACTTAAATACTATTATGTTGGTTCAAGCAATGTACATCACAAAATAACTTTGTGTCACCAAGGTCACACATATCGGCTACATTCAAATTGCATGTATGACTACAGAAACTACACTATGAAATTTGACATGAAAGTAACTTCCCACACTAGTACTGTATTCCTTTTCTATTTCATTTGTAGGCCAAACATTTTCCTCAAATACTGTTCCCGGGTGGTGGGCGAAGATGACATTGAACAACCCCAATGGCTACTGGAATACATCGATGAGCTACGAACAAAAGGAGTACAGGCAAAGAAAGCAATAATATATTGCAGGTACACAATGTATTAAATTATCTCTGTTGAATGTTGGTTGCAATAAGCAAATGGTTGATAGGTTGACTGTTTTAGTGACTGGAAAAAAAAAATTCCCCTTTTTTTTGGGGGGGGGGGGTAAGTTATATATTCGGGTAGTTCTACGTAAGAAGCACCCGCGAGTGAGTTAGCTCTGTTTATGTTGATGTAAAACGCAATTATCTTATCTACGATCCAACCGCTTCATTTATTAGTGTATTTATCTATCTGAGATAATATCGTTTCATGTTGTCGTCTGAGCGTTGTTTGTATATCGCTCTCGTTTAAAACACGATTTTGATGACTAAAATGAGTTGCAGTCGATGTTACAGCCTCACCATCCTATGTACTTTTCTTATATTTTATTTTCATAGCGATCTGAACTTTCATCGCTTTTATTTCTCTTAATTCGGCGGTTATTTTTCTTTTGATCATCGACGCGTGGGTGTTGTAAAATTGTTCCGGATCGTCGATAAACAGATTCGGTACAATTTCCCAATTTCTATAACTGTTCGAAAATCTTCTCGTCTCTCGAAAGTCTGATTCTCGAAAAATATTTGGAGATTTAAATCTTTTTATAGCCTCGATGTAATCTTTTTTCAGCGCTTGACCATTTCTGCCCGTAGAAGTGACTGGAATATTTTTATCGCGTATGATTCGCGCTAGACTTTCTTTAGTTTGAACTCTCAAATTTTTCAATTTGTTTTCCTCTTTCTTTATAGCGTAAATATAATCTCGTCTGATATACGTATTACGGCGCCCTGTTGGTGTTCCTAAAGATAAGTTATACTTATCGATATATTTTTTTAATGCTATTTTGTTCCATCTATTGTATCCGTGAATCAAAGGTTGGTTTTCCATCTTTATAGTAACAACTATAATATTAAAAAAAAAAATTAAATTTTTTTAAATTTTTTTTAGGCTATGTTATTTTGGGGGAAAAGTATCTGCGTGAACAACGAAAAAAGTGTTTTTTCGTTTTTGATTTTGTTGATTTTGTACTAATTTTGCTGTATAGATATACAGCAAAATTTAGAGAAATTTAGATATATTTTTGGGCGATTTTTAGACGATTTTGGAATTTCAACTTTTCTAAAAATTTGGTGTATGTACCTACAGCAAAATTGGGGAGGTTTTTTAAATGACATGGGATCGGAGATTACTATACTACTGTATGGCCTTTTTGGTTTGCGAGCGATTCAGAAAGATCTCCGCGCGGTGCCCCGAATCCTTAGCGTAGAAATTGCTGTACTGTACTACGGCTGGAGAGACGTTACCATCCAGCAGGGACCAGACTTGTTGCGCGCTATGATGACGTCGGGGTCAATCGCTTCATTCGGCACATGTGCACACGATTCATCAGACGTTGTTTCCACCGATTGACGACTGTTTCATGCTACATGTACTTAAAATCCAAATAAGTTTAGAGTGTGCTCAGTTTAGAGTAGATTCCAGTCACCTTGTCTCACCGCGCCGCAGCGCAATAACGTTCAAATGGGACAATGATTTTGTAAATGGTCAAGTTCATTATGATTAACTAGTAGTAGACTGAAATTAACTGAATGTTAAAAACTGTTTTTCCTGAGCAAAAAAAAAAAACATTGAAGGAATACCCAATCAGAACCTGCAAAAGCCAAGTGACAATGGAATACACAAAATAATGTACATGTAACATCCTTGTACTCCAAACTTTTTTTTACCAGGTTGTTGTTTGTACACAAATATTTCAATCAGCAAGCTTGGGTAATTTGGACTTTAACAAATATCTTACCTTATTAAAAAAATGTATATATATAACTGCCTTTACCATTTTCAATCAAAATTTTGTTGATATTAAAGTTCACAAATCAGACTTGACATCCTGAGTCACATTCTGCTTGCAACAGTCTATTTGTCACATTATATCCAACAAATAAACCAAGCATGGAAGCTATTCTTACTGACCTGGTTTCAAAACTGGGATATGAGTTAAGGCCACCGCAGAAAGAGGCCATCGGCTTTCTAATGGACAAGAATGTGCTAGCTATCCTCCCAACAGGATCTGACAAAAGCACAATTTTTGCCTCCATACCATATACATGATAAGGTTAGTGCATCTCATCCCGATACAAAGACTACTGAGCTAATTATTAGGCCACACTGAATCCCGTCTGAAACTACCCACCACAATTACCCAACCCCTCACCCCCCCCCCCCCCCAAAAAGAAACACCCAAAATAAAACAAAAAAACCTATTTTACAAAAGATGCTTACATATTTCTTTCCCCCACCCCAAAGGCGGATCCAGTATTTTTTGCAGGGGGGGGGGGGGGGTTCGAAAAATTTGTCTAGAACAACAAATTACAAGGGGGCAGGGGGGGGGGGGGGGGGGGCTGGGCTTGGGTGTGCTTGGGGGGGGGGGGGGGCTAACACTTTCTCACCGTTGGTTGCGCCATTTAACCTCTTTGTTTTGTTCTTACCCATATGCAAAATAAGACCTGTAGGGTTTGCAACTTTAGGCGTAGAGCCCTACAAGTAAAAAACAACAAACAAACAAACAAACTAGAGGTCTATGTTTTTAAGAACATAGGGCTTTTCCATATGTTTTTATGATGTCACTTCGAATTTTGTAAACTAGTGACAAATCTACCTAACCACCAAGTTTCGTGACGATTAGACATGGTCTATCCATATGTCTTTCAAGAAATCATGCCTTTAATGACGTCATTATGACTTCAGTAATTTTTCGCATTGATATAAAAGAATGTACGAGCTAACAAAGCTATTACAAAAGGAATTTTGAATTGAACATGTTCTGTTGATGAGATGTGGTTTTAAGAATCTTTAACGTTAAAATTTTGAAATTACCATAAAAATCAGATGATGACGTCATTATGACGTCACCTCAATTTTGATTTATAACATGTACTTGTTTAGCCAACATACCAGGTTTGAATGCAATTGGACTTACGGTTCTCTTGATATGGGCCCTTGAAAAATGAGCCTTTAAGATGACATCACGTAACACATAATGACGTCATCGTGACATCACTCTTCGGCACACAATTTCAGATTAGGGTCTATGTTTGGGTTAAGTTTGCTTAAGATCTGATGTTGTTTAGTGACCAAAGTGCCGCAGACAAAATTGGTGTTTAAGAAGAAACCAAAATAGTGGGTATTGTGTAGTTTAGGATTTCTGTATTAATTGTGTTCATGTTAGCTTCTGGAGTATTTGATTATTCCAAAAGCCTTTTTTTGTTACTAAAGTAGACTTCTCTGAATCCCAATGACACGTGCTTTTGTGATTTGGAAAGGTTTTTTAAGGCGGAAAATACGATTTTCTTACGTTGTGTCACGTTTTGGCTCGGTCAACTACTCTCCCACCAGCTATATATCCGTGTAAAGCTGGGTATTGCGCAATCACGTATTTTGTTACCTCTTAGCTAACGATTTCACTCCAAAAAACCCCTGCAGATGTTCTTCGACGTGGCCCTTTGTTCTGAATGTGGCAAAACGAACAATTTTCAAGTAGATTGTGTTCATGCCTGGGCGAAAGTGTACTAAACTACACAATCGCGCGAACAGAACAAAAACAAAGGCTTTCCTGCTGTAGCGGAAACGCCAAAAAATGTGCGTCTGTTGTAAACATACGCATGGCTTTTCCTTTTTTTCTTTTTTATTTAACATAAATTATCAGAAGGTCTATGTCTTTGCTAAGTTTAAGATCTGAGATTATTTTATGATTAACATTTCGTACTCCAAACTTGACCTTTAAGTTCATGTTACATGCCACACGAAGACGTCATTATGACGTCACTCTTCGCGGCACGACTTTGCATCAGGGTCTATACCTATGCTAACTCTGACTAAGATTCGATGTTGTTTGATGACAAAAGTGCCGATCAGAAAATCTATGCACAAAGTCTTTCGGATTTGGGATAGAACTAAAATAAGAAGCAGAAAAAAAATAGATATAGGGCCTTCAAAAATGCAAATTTAAGATGACGTCACGTGACATGTGATGACGTCATCATGACGTCATGATTCGGCACCCATCTCGAGTAGATAGTCAATGCATATGCCAAGTTTGAAGTTCATGGCATTTGAAGAAGTGCAAAATTTTAAGAGTACAATGAAATTTGAAACATTTACAAATTCATAAAAAATCAGCCGATGACGTCATCATGACGTCACTTCGGATTTTGCATGCTAGTGGCACTATCTACCTACCCACCAATTTTTATGACGATCGGACGTACCCTTATGTGTGTTTCAGAAATGCACATTTTTGATGACGTCATGATGACGTCACACATTTTTCAAATGTATGTGAAAGAATATAGGAGCTAACAAAGCTATTACAAAAAGAATTTTGAATTTAGCATGTTCTGTTGGTGAGATATGGCTTTAAGAAACTTTGAAGTTGAAAAACTTTAATATTACTGTAAAATCGTATGATGACGTCATCATGACGTCACCTTAATTTTCATCTATAACACGAGCTACCATACCAACATACCAGGTTTGAAGGCAATCGGACCTACCGTTCTCTAGATATAGGCTCTTGAAAAATGCACATTTAAGATGATGTCACATGACACGTGATGACGTCATCATGACGTCACGTTTCGGCTTACATTTTCAGCTTAGGGTCTATGTTTGTGTTAAGTCTGATTAAGATCCGAGGTTGTTTAGTGACCAAAGTGCCACTTACAAAATTCGTGTACAAAGTCTATGGGATTTGGGATAGAACTAAAAAATTCACAGAAAATCAGCCGATGACGTCATCATGACGTCACCTCGGATTTTACATGCTATTAGCACTATCTACCTACCCACTAATTTTTATGACGATCGGACGTACCCTTATGTGTGTTTCAGAAATGCACATTTTTGATGACGTCATGATGACGTCACACATTTTGCAAATGTATGTGAAAGAATATAGGAGCTAACAAAGCTATTACAAAAAGAATTTTGAATTTAGCATGTTCTGTTGGTGAGATATGGCTTTAAGAAACTTTGAAGTTCAAAAACTTTAATATTACTGTAAAATCCTATGATGACGTGATCATGACGTCACCTTAATTTTCATCTATAACACGAGCTACCATACCAACATACCAGGTTTGAAGGCAATCGGACCTACCGTTCTCTAGATATAGGCCCTAGAAAAATGCACATTTAAGATGACGTCACATGACACGTGATGACGTCATCATGACGTCACGTTTCGGCTTACATTTTCAGCTGAGGGTCTATGTTTGTGTTAAGTCTGATTAAGATCCGAGGTTGTTTAGTGACCAAAGTGCCACTTACAAAATTCGTGTACAAAGTCTATGGGATTTGGGATAGAACTAAAAAATTCACAGAAAATCAGCCGATGACGTCATCATGACGTCACCTCGGATTTTACATGCTAGTAGCACTATCTACCTACCCACCAATTGTTATGACGATCGGACGTACCCTTATGTGTGTTTCAGAAATGCACATTTTTGATGACGTCATGATGACGTCACACATTTTTCAAATGTATGTGAAAGAATATAGGAGCTAACAAAGCTATTACAAAAAGAATTTTGAATTTAGCATGTTCTGTTGGTGAGATATGGCTTTAAGAAACTTTGAAGTTGAAAAACTTTAATATTACTGTAAAATCGTATGATGACGTCATCATGACGTCACCTTAATTTTCATCTATAACACGAGCTCCCATAACACCAGGTTTGAAGGCAATCGGACCTACCGTTCTCTAGATATAGGCCCTTGAAAAATGCACATTTAAGATGACGTCACATGACACGTGATGACGTCATCATGACGTCACGTTTCGGCTTACATTTTCAGCTGAGGGTCTATGTTTGTGTTAAGTCTGATTAAGATCCGAGGTTGTTTAGTGACCAAAGTGCCACTTACAAAATTCGTGTACAAAGTCTATGGGATTTGGGATAGAACTAAAAAATTCACAGAAAATCAGCCGATGACGTCATCATGACGTCACCTCGGATTTTACATGCTAGTAGCACTATCTACCTACCCACTAATTTTTATGACGATCGGACGTACCCTTATGTGTGTTTCAGAAATGCACATTTTTGATGACGTCATGATGACGTCACACATTTTTCAAATGTATGTGAAAGAATATAGGAGCTAACAAAGCTATTACAAAAAGAATTTTGAATTTAGCATGTTCTGTTGGTGAGATATGGCTTTAAGAAACTTTGAATTTCAAAAACTTAAAAATTACTATAAAATCGTATGATGACGTCATCTTGACGTCACCTCAAATTTCATCTATAACACGAGCTAGCCTACCAACATATCAGGTTTGAAGGAAATCGGACCTACCGTTCTCTAGATATGGGCCCTTGAAAAACGCACCTTTAAGATGACGTCATGTGACACGTGATGACGTCATCATGACGTCACTCTTCGACATACTATTTCAGCTTAGGGTCTATGTTTGAGGTAAGTTTGGTTAAGATCTGAAGTTTTTTAAGACCTAAAGTGCCGCGGAGAAAATTCGTGTACAAAGTCTATGGAATTTTGGTCAGAACTAAAAGAAGAAAAAAAAAAAAAATCAGAACAAAAACAAAGCCTTTTCCGAAGGATTTCGGAAAAGCCAATTAAGATCTGATGTTGTTTAGTGACCAAAGTGCCGCAGACAAAATTCGTGTTTAAGAAGAAACCAAAATAGTGGGTATTGTGTAGTTTAGGATTTCTGTATTAATTGTGTTCATGTTAGCTTCTGGAGTATTTGATTATTCCAAAAGCCTTTTTTTGTTACTAAAGTAGACTTCTCTGAATCCCAATGACACGTGCTTTTGTGATTTGGAAAGGTTTTTTAAGGCGGAAAATACGATTTTCTTACGTTGTGTCACGTTTTGGCTCGGTCAACTACTCTCCCACCAGCTATATATCCGTGTAAAGCTGGGTATTGCGCAATCACGTATTTTGTTACCTCTTAGCTAACGATTTCACTCCAAAAAAACCCTGCAGATGTTCTTCGACGTGGCCCTTTGTTCTGAATGTGGCAAAACGAACAATTTTCAAGTAGATTGTGTTCATGCCTGGGCGAAAGTGTACTAAACTACACAATCGCGCGAACAGAACAAAAACAAAGGCTTTCCTGCTGTAGCGGAAAAGGCCAAAAAATGTGCGTCTGTTGTAAACATACGCATGGCTTTTCCTTTTTTCTTTTTTATTTAACATAAAGTATCAGAAGGTCTATGTCTTTGCTAAGTTTAAGATCTGAGATTATTTTATGATTAACATTTCGTACTCCAAACTTGACCTTTAAGTTCATGTTACATGCCACACGAAGACGTCATTATGACGTCACTCTTCGCGGCACGACTTTGCATCAGGGTCTATACCTATGCTAACTCTGACTAAGATTCGATGTTGTTTGATGACAAAAGTGCCGATCAGAAAATCTATGCACAAAGTCTATGGGATTTGGGATAGAACTAAAATAAGAAGCAGAAAAAAAATAGATATAGGGCCTTCAAAAATGCAAATTTAAGATGACGTCACGTGACATGTGATGACGTCATCATGACGTCATGATTCGGCACCCATCTCGAGTAGATAGTCAATGCATATGCCAAGTTTGAAGTTCATGGCATTTGAAGAAGTGCAAAATTTTAAGAGTACAATGAAATTTGAAACATTTACAAATTCATAAAAAATCAGCCGATGACGTCATCATGACGTCACTTCGGATTTTGCATGCTAGTGGCACTATCTACCTACCCACCAATTTTTATGACGATCGGACGTACCCTTATGTGTGTTTCAGAAATGCACATTTTTTATGACGTCATGATGACGTCACACATTTTTCAAATGTATGTGAAAGAATATAGGAGCTAACAAAGCTATTACAAAAAGAATTTTGAATTTAGCATGTTCTGTTGGTGAGATATGGCTTTAAGAAACTTTGAAGTTCAAAAACTTTAATATTACTGTAAAATCGTATGATGACGTGATCATGACGTCACCTTAATTTTCATCTATAACACGAGCTACCATACCAACATACCAGGTTTGAAGGCAATCGGACCTACCGTTCTCTAGATATAGGCCCTAGAAAAATGCACATTTAAGATGACGTCACATGACACGTGATGACGTCATCATGACGTCACGATTCGGCTTACATTTTCAGCTGAGGGTCTATGTTTGTGTTAAGTCTGATTAAGATCCGAGGTTGTTTAGTGACCAAAGTGCCACTTACAAAATTCGTGTACAAAGTCTATGGGATTTGGGATAGAACTAAAAAATTCACAGAAAATCAGCCGATGACGTCATCATGACGTCACCTCGGATTTTACATGCTAGTAGCACTATCTACCTACCCACTAATTTTTATGACGATCGGACGTACCCTTATGTGTGTTTCAGAAATGCACATTTTTGATGACGTCATGATGACGTCACACATTTTTCAAATGTATGTGAAAGAATATAGGAGCTAACAAAGCTATTACAAAAAGAATTTTGAATTTAGCATGTTCTGTTGATGAGATATGGCTTTAAGAAACTTTGAATTTCAAAAACTTAAAAATTACTATAAAATCGTATGATGACGTCATCTTGACGTCACCTCAAATTTCATCTATAACACGAGCTAGCCTACCAACATATCAGGTTTGAAGGAAATCGGACCTACCGTTCTCTAGATATGGGCCCTTGAAAAACGCACCTTTAAGATGACGTCACGTGACACGTGATGACGTCATCATGACGTCACTCTTCGACATACTATTTCAGCTTAGGGTCTATGTTTGAGGTAAGTTTGGTTAAGATCTGAGGTTTTTTAAGACCTAAAGTGCCGCGCAGAAAATTCGTGTACAAAGTCTATGGGATTTTGGTCAGAACTAAAAGAAGAAGAAGAAGAAGAAGAAGAAAAAAAAAAACTAGAGGTCTATGTTTTTAAGAACATAGGGCTTTTCCATATGTTTTTATGATGTCACTTCGAATTTTGTAAACTAGTGACAAATCTACCTAACCAGCAAGTTTCGTGACGATTAGACATGGTCTATCCTTATGTCTTTCAAGAAATCATGCCTTTAATGACGTCATTATGACTTCAGTAATTTTTCGCATTTATATAAAAGAATGTACGAGCTAACAAAGCTATTACAAAAGGAATTTTGAATTGAACATGTTCTGTTGATGAGATATGGTTTTAAGAATCTTTAACGTTAAAATTTTGAAATTACCATAAAAAACAGATGATGACGTCATTATGACGTCACCTCAATTTTGATTTATAACATGTACTTGTTTAGCAACATACCAGGTTTGAATGCAATTGGACTTACGGTTCTCTTGATATGGGCCCTTGAAAAATGAGCCTTTAAGATGACATCACGTAACACATAATGACGTCATCGTGACATCACTCTTCGGCACACAATTTCAGATTAGGGTCTATGTTTGGGTTAAGTTTGCTTAAGATCTGATGTTGTTTAGTGACCAAAGTGCCGCAGACAAAATTCGTGTTTAAGAAGAAACCAAAATAGTGGGTATTGTGTAGTTTAGGATTTCTGTATTAATTGTGTTCATGTTAGCTTCTGGAGTATTTGATTATTCCAAAAGCCTTTTTTTGTTACTAAAGTAGACTTCTCTGAATCCCAATGACACGTGCTTTTGTGATTTGGAAAGGTTTTTTAAGGCGCAAAATACGATTTTCTTACGTTGTGTCACGTTTTGGCTCGGTCAACTACTCTCCCACCAGCTATATATCCGTGTAAAGCTGGGTATTGCGCAATCACGTATTTTGTTACCTCTTAGCTAACGATTTCACTCCAAAAAAAACCTGCAGATGTTCTTCGACGTGGCCCTTTGTT
Source organism: Hippasteria phrygiana (assembly GCA_037893225.1). Lineage (NCBI taxonomy): Eukaryota > Metazoa > Echinodermata > Asteroidea > Valvatida > Goniasteridae > Hippasteria > Hippasteria phrygiana. The sequence continues at coordinate 1,969,513 of JAZGUH010000564.1, read as the reverse complement.
CTGAATGTGGCAAAACGAACAATTTTCAAGTAGATTGTGTTCATGCCTGGGCGAAAGTGTACTAAACTACACAATCGCGCGAACAGAACAAAAACAAAGGCTTTCCTGCTGTAACGGAAACGCCAAAAAATGTGCGTCTGTTGTAAACATACGCATGGCTTTTCCTTTTTTTCTTTTTTATTTAACATAAAGTATCAGAAGGTCTATGTCTTTGCTAAGTTTAAGATCTGAGATTATTTTATGATTAACATTTCGTACTCCAAACTTGACCTTTAAGTTCATGTTACATGCCACACGAAGACGTCATTATGACGTCACTCTTCGCGGCACGACTTTGCATCAGGGTCTATACCTATGCTAACTCTGACTAAGATTCGATGTTGTTTGATAACAAAAGTGCCGATCAGAAAATCTATGCACAAAGTCTATGGGATTTGGGATAGAACTAAAATAAGAAGCAGAAAAAAAATAGATATAGGGCCTTCAAAAATGCAAATTTAAGATGACGTCACGTGACATGTGATGACGTCATCATGACGTCATGATTCGGCACCCATCTCGAGTAGATAGTCAATGCATATGCCAAGTTTGAAGTTCATGGCATTTGAAGAAGTGCAAAATTTTAAGAGTACAATGAAATTTGAAACATTTACAAATTCATAAAAAATCAGCCGATGACGTCATCATGACGTCACTTCGGATTTTGCATGCTAGTGGCACTATCTACCTACCCACCAATTTTTATGACGATCGGACGTACCCTTATGTGTGTTTCAGAAATGCACATTTTTGATGACGTCATGATGACGTCACACATTTTTCAAATGTATGTGAAAGAATATAGGAGCTAACAAAGCTATTACAAAAAGAATTTTGAATTTAGCATGTTCTGTTGGTGAGATATGGCTTTAAGAAACTTTGAAGTTCAAAAACTTTAATATTACTGTAAAATCGTATGATGACGTCATCATGACGTCACCTTAATTTTCATCTATAACACGAGCTACCATACCAACATACCAGGTTTGAAGGCAATCGGACCTACCGTTCTCTAGATATAGGCTCTTGAAAAATGCACATTTAAGATGACGTCACATGACACGTGATGACGTCATCATGACGTCACGTTTCGGCTTACATTTTCAGCTGAGGGTCTATGTTTGTGTTAAGTCTGATTAAGATCCGAGGTTGTTTAGTGACCAAAGTGCCACTTACAAAATTCGTGTACAAAGTCTATGGGATTTGGGATAGAACTAAAAAATTCACAGAAAATCAGCCGATGACGTCATCATGACGTCACCTCGGATTTTACATGCTATTAGCACTATCTACCTACCCACTAATTTTTATGACGATCGGACGTACCCTTATGTGTGTTTCAGAAATGCACATTTTTGATGACGTCATGATGACGTCACACATTTTTCAAATGTATGTGAAAGAATATAGGAGCTAACAAAGCTATTACAAAAAGAATTTTGAATTTAGCATGTTCTGTTGGTGAGATATGGCTTTAAGAAACTTTGAAGTTGAAAAACTTTAATATTACTGTAAAATCGTATGATGACGTCATCATGACGTCACCTTAATTTTCATCTATAACACGAGCTACCATACCAACATACCAGGTTTGAAGGCAATCGGACCTACCGTTCTCTAGATATAGGCCCTAGAAAAATGCACATTTAAGATGACGTCACATGACACGTGATGACGTCATCATGACGTCACGTTTCGGCTTACATTTTCAGCTGAGGGTCTATGTTTGTGTTAAGTCTGATTAAGATCCGAGGTTGTTTAGTGACCAAAGTGCCACTTACAAAATTCGTGTACAAAGTCTATGGGATTTGGGATAGAACTAAAAAATTCACAGAAAATCAGCCGATGACGTCATCATGACGTCACCTCGGATTTTACATGCTAGTAGCACTATCTACCTACCCACTAATTTTTATGACGATCGGACGTACCCTTATGTGTGTTTCAGAAATGCACATTTTTGATGACGTCATGATGACGTCACACATTTTTCAAATGTATGTGAAAGAATATAGGAGCTAACAAAGCTATTACAAAAAGAATTTTGAATTTAGCATGTTCTGTTGGTGAGATATGGCTTTAAGAAACTTTGAAGTTGAAAAACTTTAATATTACTGTAAAATCGTATGATGACGTCATCATGACGTCACCTTAATTTTCATCTATAACACGAGCTCCCATAACATACCAGGTTTGAAGGCAATCGGACCTACCGTTCTCTAGATATAGGCCCTAGAAAAATGCACATTTAAGATGACGTCACATGACACGTGATGACGTCATCATGACGTCACGTTTCGGCTTACATTTTCAGCTGAGGGTCTATGTTTGTGTTAAGTCTGAATAAGATCCGAAGTTGTTTAGTGACCAAAGTGCCACTTACAAAATTCGTGTACAAAGTCTATGGGATTTGGGATAGAACTAAAAAATTCACAGAAAATCAGCCGATGACGTCATCATGACGTCACCTCGGATTTTACATGCTAGTAGCACTATCTACCTACCCACTAATTTTTATGACGATCGGACGTACCCTTATGTGTGTTTCAGAAATGCACATTTTTGATGACGTCATGATGACGTCACACATTTTTCAAATGTATGTGAAAGAATATAGGAGCTAACAAAGCTATTACAAAAAGAATTTTGAATTTAGCATGTTCGGTTGATGAGATATGGCTTTAAGAAACTTTGAATTTCAAAAACTTAAAAATTACTATAAAATCGTATGATGACGTCATCTTGACGTCACCTCAAATTTCATGTATAACACGAGCTAGCCTACCAACATATCAGGTTTGAAGGAAATCGGACCTACCGTTCTCTAGATATGGGCCCTTGAAAAACGCACCTTTAAGATGACGTCACGTGACACGTGATGACGTCATCATGACGTCACTCTTCGACATACTATTTCAGCTTAGGGTCTATGTTTGAGGTAAGTTTGGTTAAGATCTGAAGTTTTTTAAGACCTAAAGTGCCGCGCAGAAAATTCGTGTACAAAGTCTATGGGATTTTGGTCAGAACTAAAAGAAGAAGAAGAAGAAGAAGAAGAAGAAGAAAAAAAAACTAGAGGTCTATGTTTTTAAGAACATAGGGCTTTTCCATATGTTTTTATGATGTCACTTCGAATTTTGTAAACTAGTGACAAATCTACCTAACCACCAAGTTTCGTGACGATTAGACATGGTCTATCTATATGTCTTTCAAGAAATCATGCCTTTAATGACGTCATTATGACTTCAGTAATTTTTCGCATTTATATAAAAGAATGTACGAGCTAACAAAGCTATTACAAAAGGAATTTTGAATTGAACATGTTCTGTTGATGAGATGTGGTTTTAAGAATCTTTAACGTAAAAATTTTGAAATTACCATAAAAATCAGATGATGACGTCATTATGACGTCACCTCAATTTTGATTTATAACATGTACTTGTTTAGCCAACATACCAGGTTTGAATGCAATTGGACTTACGGTTCTCTTGATATGGGCCCTTGAAAAATGAGCCTTTAAGATGACATCACGTAACACATAATGACGTCATCGTGACATCACTCTTCGGCACACAATTTCAGATTAGGGTCTATGTTTGGGTTAAGTTTGCTTAAGATCTGATGTTGTTTAGTGACCAAAGTGCCGCAGACAAAATTCGTGTTTAAGAAGAAACCAAAATAGTGGGTATTGTGTAGTTTAGGATTTCTGTATTAATTGTGTTCATGTTAGCTTCTGGAGTATTTGATTATTCCAAAAGCCTTTTTTTGTTACTAAAGTAGACTTCTCTGAATCCGAATGACACGTGCTTTTGTGATTTGGAAAGGTTTTTTAAGGCGGAAAATACGATTTTCTTACGTTGTGTCACGTTTTGGCTCGGTCAACTACTCTCCCACCAGCTATATATCCGTGTAAAGCTGGGTATTGCGCAATCACGTATTTTGTTACCTCTTAGCTAACGATTTCACTCCAAAAAACCCCTGCAGATGTTCTTCGACGTGGCCCTTTGTTCTGAATGTGGCAAAACGAACAATTTTCAAGTAGATTGTGTTCATGCCTGGGCGAAAGTGTACTAAACTACACAATCGCGCGAACAGAACAAAAACAAAGGCTTTCCTGCTGTAGCGGAAACGCCAAAAAATGTGCGTCTGTTGTAAACATACGCATGGCTTTTCCTTTTTTTCTTTTTTATTTAACATAAAGTATCAGAAGGTCTATGTCTTTGCTAAGTTTAAGATCTGAGATTATTTTATGATTAACATTTCGTACTCCAAACTTGACCTTTAAGTTCATGTTACATGCCACACGAAGACGTCATTATGACGTCACTCTTCGCGGCACGACTTTGCATCAGGGTCTATACCTATGCTAACTCTGACTAAGATTCGATGTTGTTTGATGACAAAAGTGCCGATCAGAAAATCTATGCACAAAGTCTATGGGATTTGGGATATAACTAAAATAAGAAGCAGAAAAAAATAGATATAGGGCCTTCAAAAATGCAAATTTAAGATGACGTCACGTGACATGTGATGACGTCATCATGACGTCATCATGACGTCATGATTCGGCACCCATCTCGAGTAGATAGTCAATGCATATGCCAAGTTTGAAGTTCATGGCATTTGAAGAAGTGCAAAATTTTAAGAGTACAATGAAATTTGAAACATTTACAAATTCATAAAAAATCAGCCGATGACGTCATCATGACGTCACTTCGGATTTTACATGCTATTAGCACTATCTACCTACCTACTAATTTTTATGACGATCGGACGTACCCTTATGTGTGTTTCAGAAATGCACATTTTTGATGACGTCATGATGACGTCACACATTTTTCAAATGTATGTGAAAGAATATAGGAGCTAACAAAGCTATTACAAAAAGAATTTTGAATTTAGCATGTTCTGTTGGTGAGATATGGCTTTAAGAAACTTTGAAGTTCAAAAACTTTAATATTACTGTAAAATCGTGTGATGACGTGATCATGACGTCACCTTAATTTTCATCTATAACACGAGCTACCATACCAACATACCAGGTTTGAAGGCAATCGGACCTACCGTTCTCTAGATATAGGCCCTAGAAAAATGCACATTTAAGATGACGTCACATGACACGTGATGACGTCATCATGACGTCACGTTTCGGCTTACATTTTCAGCTGAGGGTCTATGTTTGTGTTAAGTCTGATTAAGATCCGAGGTTGTTTAGTGACCAAAGTGCCACTTACAAAATTCGTGTACAAAGTCTATGGGATTTGGGATAGAACTAAAAAATTCACAGAAAATCAGCCGATGACGTCATCATGACGTCACCTCGGATTTTACATGCTAGTAGCACTATCTACCTACCCACTAATTTTTATGACGATCGGACGTACCCTTATGTGTGTTTCAGAAATGCACATTTTTGATGACGTCATGATGACGTCACACATTTTTCAAATGTATGTGAAAGAATATAGGAGCTAACAAAGCTATTACAAAAAGAATTTTGAATTTAGCATGTTCTGTTGGTGAGATATGGCTTTAAGAAACTTTGTTGAAAAACTTTAATATTACTGTAAAATCGTATGATGACGTCATCATGACGTCACCTTAATTTTCATCTATAACACGAGCTCCCATAACATACCAGGTTTGAAGGAAATCGGACCTACCGTTCTCTAGATATAGGCCCTAGAAAAATGCACATTTAAGATGACGTCACATGACACGTGATGACGTCATCATGACGTCACGTTTCGGCTTACATTTTCAGCTGAGGGTCTATGTTTGTGTTAAGTCTGATTAAGATCCGAGGTTGTTTAGTGACCAAAGTGCCACTTACAAAATTCGTGTACAAAGTCTATGGGATTTGGGATAGAACTAAAAAATTCACAGAAAATTAGCCGATGACGTCATCATGACGTCACCTCGGATTTTACATGCTAGTAGCACTATCTACCTACCCACTAATTTTTATGACGATCGGACGTACCCTTATGTGTGTTTCAGAAATGCACATTTTTGATGACGTCATGATGACGTCACACATTTTTCAAATGTATGTGAAAGAATATAGGAGCTAACAAAGCTATTACAAAAAGAATTTTGAATTTAGCATGTTCTGTTGATGAGATATGGCTTTAAGAAACTTTGAAGTTGAAAAACTTAAAAATTACTATAAAATCGTATGATGACGTCATCTTGACGTCACCTCAAATTTCATCTATAACACGAGCTAGCCTACCAACATATCAGGTTTGAAGGAAATCGGACCTACCGTTCTCTAGATATGGGCCCTTGAAAAACGCACCTTTAAGATGACGTCACGTGACACGTGATGACGTCATCATGACGTCACTCTTTGACATACTATTTCAGCTTAGGGTCTATGTTTGAGGTAAGTTTGGTTAAGATCTGAAGTTTTTTAAGACCTAAAGTGCCGCGGAGAAAATTCGTGTACAAAGTCTATGGGCTTTTGGTCAGAACTAAAAGAAGAAAAAACTAGAGGTCTATGTTTTTAAGAACATAGGGCTTTTCCATATGTTTTTATGATGTCACTTCGAATTTTGTAAACTAGTGACAAATCTACCTAACCACCAAGTTTCGTGACGATTAGACATGGTCTATCCATATGTCTTTCAAGAAATCATGCCTTTAATGACGTCATTATGACTTCAGTAATTTTTCGCATTTATATAAAAGAATGTACGAGCTAACAAAGCTATTACAAAAGGAATTTTGAATTGAACATGTTCTGTTGATGAGATGTGGTTTTAAGAATCTTTAATGTTAAAATTTTGAAATTACCATAAAAATCAGATGATGACGTCATTATGACGTCACCTCAATTTTGATTTATAACATGTACTTGTTTAGCCAACATACCAGGTTTGAATGCAATTGGACTTACGGTTCTCTTGATATGGGCCCTTGAAAAATGAGCCTTTAAGATGACATCACGTAACACATAATGACGTCATCGTGACATCACTCTTCGGCACACAATTTCAGATTAGGGTCTATGTTTGGGTTAAGTTTGCTTAAGATCTGATGTTGTTTAGTGACCAAAGTGCCGCAGACAAAATTCGTGTTTAAGAAGAAACCAAAATAGTGGGTATTGTGTAGTTTAGGATTTCTGTATTAATTGTGTTCATGTTAGCTTCTGGAGTATTTGATTATTCCAAAAGCCTTTTTTTGTTACTAAAGTAGACTTCTCTGAATCCCAATGACACGTGCTTTTGTGATTTGGAAAGGTTTTTTAAGGCGGAAAATACGATTTTCTTACGTTGTGTCACGTTTTGGCTCGGTCAACTACTCTCCCACCAGCTATATATCCGTGTAAAGCTGGGTATTGCGCAATCACGTATTTTGTTACCTCTTAGCTAACGATTTCACTCCAAAAAACCCCTGCAGATGTTCTTCGACGTGGCCCTTTGTTCTGAATGTGGCAAAACGAACAATTTTCAAGTAGATTGTGTTCATGCCTGGGCGAAAGTGTACTAAACTACACAATCGCGCGAACAGAACAAAAACAAAGGCTTTCCTGCTGTAGCGGAAACGCCAAAAAATGTGCGTCTGTTGTAAACATACGCATGGCTTTTCCTTTTTTTCTTTTTTATTTAACATAAATTATCAGAAGGTCTATGTCTTTGCTAAGTTTAAGATCTGAGATTATTTTATGATTAACATTTCGTACTCCAAACTTGACCTTTAAGTTCATGTTACATGCCACACGAAGACGTCATTATGACGTCACTCTTCGCGGCACGACTTTGCATCAGGGTCTATACCTATGCTAACTCTGACTAAGATTCGATGTTGTTTGATGACAAAAGTGCCGATCAGAAAATCTATGCACAAAGTCTTTCGGATTTGGGATAGAACTAAAATAAGAAGCAGAAAAAAAATAGATATAGGGCCTTCAAAAATGCAAATTTAAGATGACGTCACGTGACATGTGATGACGTCATCATGACGTCATGATTCGGCACCCATCTCGAGTAGATAGTCAATGCATATGCCAAGTTTGAAGTTCATGGCATTTGAAGAAGTGCAAAATTTTAAGAGTACAATGAAATTTGAAACATTTACAAATTCATAAAAAATCAGCCGATGACGTCATCATGACGTCACCTCGGATTTTACATGCTATTAGCACTATCTACCTACCCACTAATTTTTATGACGATCGGACGTACCCTTATGTGTGTTTCAGAAATGCACATTTTTGATGGCGTCATGATGACGTCACACATTTTTCAAATGTATGTGAAAGAATATAGGAGCTAACAAAGCTATTACAAAAAGAATTTTGAATTTAGCATGTTCTGTTGGTGAGATATGGCTTTAAGAAACTTTGAAGTTCAAAAACTTTAATATTACTGTAAAATCGTATGATGACGTGATCATGACGTCACCTTAATTTTCATCTATAACACGAGCTACCATACCAACATACCAGGTTTGAAGGCAATCGGACCTACCGTTCTCTAGATATAGGCCCTAGAAAAATGCACATTTAAGATGACGTCACATGACACGTGATGACGTCATCATGACGTCACGTTTCGGCTTACATTTTCAGCTGAGGGTCTATGTTTGTGTTAAGTCTGATTAAGATCCGAGGTTGTTTAGTGACCAAAGTGCCATTTACAAAATTCGTGTACAAAGTCTATGGGATTTGGGATAGAACTAAAAAATTCACAGAAAATCAGCCGATGACGTCATCATGACGTCACCTCGGATTTTACATGCTAGTAGCACTATCTACCTACCCACTAATTTTTATGACGATCGGACGTACCCTTATGTGTGTTTCAGAAATGCACATTTTTGATGACGTCATGATGACGTCACACATTTTTCAAATGTATGTGAAAGAATATAGGAGCTAACAAAGCTATTACAAAAAGAATTTTGAATTTAGCATGTTCTGTTGGTGAGATATGGCTTTAAGAAACTTTGAAGTTGAAAAACTTTAATATTACTGTAAAATCGTATGATGACGTCATCATGACGTCACCTTAATTTTCATCTATAACACGAGCTCCCATAACATACCAGGTTTGAAGGAAATCGGACCTACCGTTCTCTAGATATAGGCCCTAGAAAAATGCACATTTAAGATGACGTCACATGACACGTGATGACGTCATCATGACGTCACGTTTCGGCTTACATTTTCAGCTGAGGGTCTATGTTTGTGTTAAGTCTGATTAAGATCCGAGGTTGTTTAGTGACCAAAGTGCCACTTACAAAATTCGTGTACAAAGTCTATGGGATTTGGGATAGAACTAAAAAATTCACAGAAAATCAGCCGATGACGTCATCATGACGTCACCTCGGATTTTACATGCTAGTAGCACTATCTACCTACCCACTAATTTTTATGACGATCGGACGTACCCTTATGTGTGTTTCAGAAATGCACATTTTTGATGACGTCATGATGACGTCACACATTTTTCAAATGTATGTGAAAAAATATAGGAGCTAACAAAGCTATTACAAAAAGAATTTTGAATTTAGCATGTTCTGTTGATGAGATATGGCTTTAAGAAACTTTGAATTTCAAAAACTTAAAAATTACTATAAAATCGTATGATGACGTCATCTTGACGTCACCTCAAATTTCATCTATAACACGAGCTAGCCTACCAACATATCAGGTTTGAAGGAAATCGGACCTACCGTTCTCTAGATATGGGCCCTTGAAAAACGCACCTTTAAGATGACGTCACGTGACATGTGATGACGTCATCATGACGTAAAAGTTAGGCACACATTCTGAGCAGTTGGGGTAAGTGTCTGCCAAGTTTAAAAGTAGCCAAACTGGCCGGTAAGAAAGAAAACGTTTACAAATGCTATGGGCAATAATCTAGCGAGTGCCCCTTTAAGATGACACCACGTGACATGTTATGACTTGATCATAACGTCATGTCAATGTTCATCTATAACACCCGGTGGCATACCTAGATATTACGTTCCAACTTAATCGGACTTGTACTTTTGTAGATATATGGCTTCGAAAAATGCCCCTTTAAGATGACGTCACGTGACATGTGATGACGTCATCATGACGTAAAGGTTCGGCACACATTGTGAGCAGTTGGAGTAAGTGTCTGCTAAGTTTAAAAGTAGCCAAAGTGGCCGGTAAGAAAGAAAAAGTTTACAAATGCTATGGGCAATATTCTAGCGACTTGAAAAAATTTTTTTTTTTATGACGTCATCATGACGTCACACAATTTTCGCTTTTTAGGGCATATCTTTGAGACATACCAAAGCTATAACAAAAAGAATTTTGAAAATATCTTGTTTTGTTCGCTAGATATATTGAAAAGAATGTTACGATTCCAAAAATTTAAAATTCAGCGACTTGAAAAAAGACTACAAATCAACCCTTTTTATAAACAGCATGCTCATTTAAGCCATGGTTATCTGCCCTTCCCAGAATTCCTTTGTGTTATATTGAATTTGGTCTAAATTTTGAAACGGTTCCTATTTCTTACTTGAGTGAGCCACGACCATGAAATTTTGGAATTACGTACAGAAAAATTCAATGTATACATTTTTGTAATCGGATTGACCCTTACATGCGTTAAAAAAAAAAAATATTGTTGATGACGTCATCATGACGTCACACAATTTTCGCCTTTTAGGGCATATCTTTGAGACATACCAAAGCTATAACAAAAATAATTTTGAAAATATCTTGTTTTGTTCGCTAGATATATTGAAAAGAATGTTACGATTTTAATACTTCAAAAATTCAGCGACTTGAAAAAAGACTAGAAATCAACCCCTTTTATAAACAGCAAGCACATAATAGCCATGGTTATCTGCCCGTCCCAGAATTCCTTTGTGTTATATTGAATTTGGTCAAAATTTTGAAATGGCTCTTATTTCTTACTTGAGTGAGCCACGATCATGAAATTTTGGAATTACGTACAGAAAAATTAAATGAATGCATTTTTGTAATCAGATTGACCCTTACATGCGTTTAAAAAAAAAAATATTGTTGATGACGTCATCATGACGTCACACAATTTTCGCCATTTAGGGCATATCTTTGAGACATACCAAAGCTATAACAAAAAGAATTTTGAAAATATCTTGTTTTGTTCGCTAGATATATTGAAAAGAATGTTACGATTTTAATACTTCAAAAATTCAGCGACTTGAAAAAAGACTAGAAATCAACCCCTTTTATAAACAGCAAGCTCATAATAGCCATGGTTATCAGCCCGTCCCAGAATTCTTTTGTGTTATATTGAATTTGGTCTAAATTTTGAAATGGCTGTCATTTCTTACTTGAGTGAGCCACGATCATGAAATTTTGGAATTGGGTACAGGAAAATTCAATATATACATTTTTGTAATCGGATTGACCCTTACATGCGTTAATAAAAAAACACATTTTTGATGACGTCATCATGACGTCACACAATTTTCGCAATTTTATGGCATATCTTTGAGACATACCAAAGCTATAAGAAAAAGAATTTTGAAAATATCTTGTTTTGTTCGCTAGATATAATTTAATGAATGTTACGATTTTCAAAATTCAAAAATTCATAAAAAATCACGTGATGACGTCATCATGACGTAAAAGTTCGGCATGCATCCTGAGTAGTTGGTCTAAGTGTCTGTTAAGTTTAAAGGCAATCGGCTGCATAAAAGTAGCCAAAGTGCCTGGCAGAAAGAAATCGTGTACAAATGCTATGGGCAAAAGTCTGAAAAAGAAGAAAAAAAAAAAACTAGAGGTTTGTGTCTGTTTGAAACAGAACACAAGGCTTTTCCTCTTTTTTTGTTTTCCACCCTAAAACTTCAAGTTACGTTCTATGTTTGTGTTAAGTTTGATTAAGATCTGATGTTTATAGTGAGTAAAGTGGCTTGTACAAAATTCGTGTACAAAGTCTATGGGATTTTGGATAGAACTAAAACATTCATAGACGTCATCATGACTTCACTTCGGATGTTACATTCTACTGGCACTATCTACCTTCCCACAATTTTTTATGATACTCAGACCTATTCTTATATATGTTATTAAAAAAAACCATTTTGATGACGTCATGATGACGTCACACATTTTCACATTTACGTGAAAGAATATAGGAGCTAACAAAGCTATTCCAAAAAGAATTTGGAATTTAGCATGTTCTGTTGATGAGATATGGCTTTAAGAAACTTTTACGGTTCAAAAACTTTAAAATTACTATAAAATCGTATGGTGACGTCATCATGACGTCACCTCAATTTTCATCTATAACACGTGGTGGCCCACCAACATACCAGGTTTAAAGGCAATCGGACATACGGTTCTCTAGATATGGGCCCTTGAAAAATGCACGTTTAGGATGACGTCACGTGACACGTGATGACGTCATCATGACGTCACGTTTCGGCATACATTTTCAGCTTAGGGTCTTTGTTTGTGTTAAGCCTGATTAACATCTGTGGTTGTTTAGTGACCAAAGTGCCACTTACAAAATTCGTCTACAAAGTCTATGGGATTTGGGATAGAACTAAAAATTTCATAGAAAATCAGCCGATGACGTACTCACGACGTCACTTTGGATTTTACATGCTAGTAGCATTATCTACCTACCCAGCAATTTTTATGACGATCGAACGTACCCTTATATGTGTTTCAAAAAAGAACATTTTTGATGACGTCATGATGACGTCACACATTTTCCCATTAATGTGAAAGAATATAGGAGCTAACAAAGCTATTCCAAAAAGAATTTTGGATTTAGCATGTTCTGTTCATGAGATATGGCTTTAAGAAACTTTAATGTTCAAAAACTTTAAAATTACTATAAAATCGTATGATGACGTCATCATGACGTCACGTAAATGTTCATCTATAACACGTGGTGGTCCACCAACATACCGGGTTTAAAGGCAATCGGACCTACGGCTCTCTAGATATGGGCCCTTGAAAAATCATCTTTAAGATGACGTCACGTGACATGTGATGACGTCATCATGACGTAAAAGGTCGGCACACATTGTGAGCAGTTGGGGTAAGTGTCTGCCAAGTTTAAAAGTAGCCAAAGTGGCCGGTAAGAAAGAAAACGTTTACAATGCTATGGGCACTATTCTAGCGACTTGAAAACAGATTTATTTTATTACGTCATCATGACGTCACACAATTTTCGCTTTTTAGGGCATATCTTTGAGACATACCAAAGCTATAACAAAAAGAATTTTGAAAATATCTTGTTTTGTTCGCTAGATATATTGAAAAGAATGTTACGATTTTAAAACTTCAAAAATTCAGCGACTTGAAAAAAGACTATAAATCAACCCCTTTTATAAACAGCAAGCACAAAATACCCATGGTTATCTGCCCTTCCCAGAATTCCTTTGTGTTATATTGAATTTGGTCAAAATTTTGAAATGGCTGCTATTTCTTACTTGGGTTAGCCACGATCATGAAATTTTGGAATTAGGTAGAGAAAAATTCAATATATACATTTTTGTAATCGAATTGACACTTACATGCGTTTAAAAAAAAACAAATTTTTGATGAAGTCATCATGACGTCACACAATTTTCGCTTTTTAGGGCATATCTTTGAGACATACCAAAGCCATAACAAAAAGAATTTTGAAAATATCTTGTTTTGTTCGCTAGATATATTGAAAAGAATGTTACGATTTTCAAAATTCAAAAAATCATAAAAAATCACGTGATGACGTCATCATGACGTCACTCTTCGGCATACAATTTCAGGTCCGGGTCTATGTTTGTGTTAAGTTTAATTAAGATCTGAGATTGTTTAGTGACCAAAGTGGCTGTCATAAAATTCGTGTACAAAGTCTATGGGATTTGGGATAGAACTAAAATAAGAAGAAGAAGATATAAAAAAAAAAAAATCAGAACAAAAACAAAGCCTTTTCCGACGGATTGTCGGAAAAGCCAAAAAAGAAAAAAAAAAAAATCTTAACGAAAACAAGGGCTGTTTCGAAAAACTTTCGAAACAGCCAAAAAAAAAATCAGAACAAAAACAAGGCCTTTTCCGACGGAGTGTCGGAAAAGCCAAAAAAAAAATCAGAACAAAAACAAGGCCTTTTCCGACGGAGTGTCGGAAAAGCCAAAAAAATCAGAACAAAAACAAGGCCTTTTCCGACGGAGTGTCGGAAAAGCCAAAAAACGAATATGGTATTTTTCCATTCACCCCAAGGGCGGATCCGGGGGGGGGGGGGGGGGGGGGGGTCATGCCCCCCCCAAAAAATCTTTCTTTTTTAAACTGACGGTGCAAAAAGGCAGCAACTGCGTACACCCACCCACAAAACTCGGCCAACATTTTGTTTTGCCCCCCCCCAAAAAGAAATTGCCCAAAAAATAATGTTGGTCCCCCCCAAAAAAGAAATTGTGTTCTGGATCCGCCCTTGATTCACCCATCCTAACTCCATAGGTCATACTAGAATTGGAGGATTCAGGAATGTTAGGGTTAATTTGGAGTGTCATCATGTTTAGGAATTTCAACAAGATAAGACATTATATAAAAACAACTAAGTTTTTTTGGGGGACTGACGTATTTGTATCGCAGAATTATAAAGTGTCGTGTCTTATGATAATAGACTTCATGCAGAAGAGAAAAATTGCAATCATGAGAAAAGTGCAAGTGTAAAAATGACTTTGATGTTTTCGCATTTCTGTTTGTAATACTATAAACAATTCCCCAAAAAGCCAAGAAAAGGTGCACATGAGAAGGAGAAACTAATTTCTCTTATTTGGCCTAGCAAACTTGTCTCTCCTGCATACATGAACATCCCAAAATTAGTGTGTAATTCGTAAATTGATGGTTTCACACTTTGCTGCTAGGAAATATGGAACGATGATCACCAACAGAATGTGGCTATTTATTACAAATGTTTATATCAACCACAAATGGAAACTGAATAAATGCCTAAAACATTTTTAGTTGAAATAACAAAATATTACAATTTGATAAATATTATGCACCTATTGTCAGTGGTTTTTCTGGTTTTTGTTAACATTAATGATAGATTCACGAGGTATAAATAAAAATGTTCATACACGCAGCTGCATCCCAAAGACAGCCCTCACATTGCCGTAATAGTGTCCCCTCTAAGGGCGCTCATGATGGATCAAGTCAAAAGGTGGGACAGCAGTGGAATCATCACATCAGGCTGCATCTTACCACCATCAGAGATGAAAGTAGAGAACAAGAAGGGTAAGGTGTAAATGAAGTTTATTCATTGTTCAGCCTCTAAAGAGAGCCCCCTCAATTTTAAGGTTCCTAAATTCAACGCAGGTTCCTTAACATCTTGCCTATCATCCTAAACAAATGTTTAAAACACTTTGAATTATCCTATCAAAAATTATTCACTTGATAACACTAAAATAGTATCTGTGTAGTACACAGTTGCACAGGGTTGACTTCTGTTTACAGATTATGTATTGCACATTTTGCTTTTAGTGTAGTAGATATTAAGTTTCATATCCTCTTCAATATAAAACACAACTCTGCAGTGTTATGGCTTCTGTTTGTATCTGAATAAAATTAACCAAAAGCTTACAACATGTACCCCTTTGGCATGTTTGGATGTTTGTATACACATCATATATTAAGCCTAACAGTCCCAAATCCGAAAATGTCTAAATGATTTTCCACACTACCTATATATGAATCTATTAAGGACGAAGAAATGGTTGCCATGAATGATCTAATAATCTGAACATTCTCATTCCAGCTATCATGGAAGGCAGGGTTAATTTAATATTCAACTCACCAGAAGCCATTCTGGCCGAAGACCAGCCATGGAGGCAACTGATGCGTGAAGGCCATTTTAGGCAGCACTTGGCCTTATTGTTTTTGATGAGGCACACTGCATAGCTCAATGGTAAATGGAAGTACTTTACAACAATGTTGTCTCATGCAGATGCTAAAATATGTGCTCACTGCTCATTTGCAATATGTTTATACTTTGCACTGACCAGAATCAGAAGGCAAATTTGAATTTAAATAAAGTGACAGAGCAGTCAAAAAGAAATTTACACAGACATTTGAATTTCTCCTTTGAGATTATCATTCTTATTGGGAAAATAAATATAAACGTATGAATATACATGCAATACATATAACTATATATGATATAGAGAAACAGTTAAAACTTCAATACTGTCTTAACACTTCCAGCCATGATAGTCATTTTAATGTGTCCAGGAGGATGTACTCTTAAAGTAATACAACAATCAGCAAACAGCCACCCCCTCGGAAGGAGAGAAATCCAGAAATAAACAGAAGGCAACAGAAATAAAAAAAAATGAACCTAAACTTGTTTGTTGTTTTTCCAGGGGTGATGATTTCCGTGAAACCTACAGCCGTGTAGGTCAAATTCGCAGTATGGTTGGTGAAGTACCTACTCTTGTTATGACGGCTACCTTGCCAAAGACCCTGAGACAAAACGTATTGCAAACATTACACCTTGATCCAGCAATGATGGAAATTGTAGCCCAAAGTCCAGATAGGTTAGGCTACATGTATGTTACTGTCTCGTACCTGCTTGTGGAGACAATATTTAAACCTAACACAGTAACCATGCATACATTACAGAAGAAGTGGATGACTTTTTATATAAATACATGTTGTATGTATTTTTGGTTTTATATAAACTGTTCATTTCCCTGTTTTTCTAAACCCTACGTACACATGTACAGATTTTAAAATGTATTTTTTCCTGTCTATCACAAAAGTGAAAAAGACACAGAATTTTAATGATTGTGGCAAGGCCATCCTTCTCTTATGGTTTATACAAGGAAAATATCCATGTAGATACTCCGATCCTTTCACTTACACTGGTTTCAAGTGTTAAAATAAGAATTCAATTAAGCACAAAATCATTCTCCGAAGTGATACATATTTTCAAGCTGTGAAACAGTTCAATTCGTTAGAAAGACAGCTACTTAAATACTATTATGTTGGTTCAAGCAATGTACATCACAAAATAACTTTGTGTCACCAAGGTCACACATATCGGCTACATTCAAATTGCATGTATGACTACAGAAACTACACTATGAAATTTGACATGAAAGTAACTTCCCACACTAGTACTGTATTCCTTTTCTATTTCATTTGTAGGCCAAACATTTTCCTCAAATACTGTTCCCGGGTGGTGGGCGAAGATGACATTGAACAACCCCAATGGCTACTGGAATACATCGATGAGCTACGAACAAAAGGAGTACAGGCAAAGAAAGCAATAATATATTGCAGGTACACAATGTATTAAATTATCTCTGTTGAATGTTGGTTGCAATAAGCAAATGGTTGATAGGTTGACTGTTTTAGTGACTGGAAAAAAAAAATTCCCCTTTTTTGGGGGGGGGGGGGGTAAGTTATATATTCGGGTAGTTCTACGTAAGAAGCACCCGCGAGTGAGTTAGCTCTGTTTATGTTGATGTAAAACGCAATTATCTTATCTACGATCCAACCGCTTCCTTTATTAGTGTATTTATCTATCTGAGATAATATCGTTTCATGTTGTCGTCTGAGCGTTGTTTGTATATCGCTCTCGTTTAAAACACGATTTTGATGACTAAAATGAGTTGCAGTCGATGTTACAGCCTCACCATCCTATGTACTTTTCTTATATTTTATTTTCATAGCGATCTGAACTTTCATCGCTTTTATTTCTCTTAATTCGGCGGTTATTTTTCTTTTGATCATCGACGCGTGGGTGTTGTAAAATTGTTCCGGATCGTCGATAAACAGATTCGGTACAATTTCCCAATTTCTATAACTGTTCGAAAATCTTCTCGTCTCTCGAAAGTCTGATTCTCGAAAAATATTTGGAGATTTAAATCTTTTTATAGCCTCGATGTAATCTTTTTTCAGCGCTTGACCATTTCTGCCCGTAGAAGTGACTGGAATATTTTTATCGCGTATGATTCGCGCTAGACTTTCTTTAGTTTGAACTCTCAAATTTTTCAATTTGTTTTCCTCTTTCTTTATAGCGTAAATATAATCTCGTCTGATATACGTATTACGGCGCCCTGTTGGTGTTCCTAAAGATAAGTTATACTTATCGATATATTTTTTTAATGCTATTTTGTTCCATCTATTGTATCCGTGAATCAAAGGTTGGTTTTCCATCTTTATAGTAACAACTATAATATTAAAAAAAAAAATTAAATTTTTTTAAATTTTTTTTAGGCTATGTTATTTTGGGGGAAAAGTATCTGCGTGAACAACGAAAAAAGTGTTTTTTCGTTTTTGATTTTGTTGATTTTGTACTAATTTTGCTGTATAGATATACAGCAAAATTTAGAGAAATTTAGATATATTTTTGGGCGATTTTTAGACGATTTTGGAATTTCAACTTTTCTAAAAATTTGGTGTATGTACCTACAGCAAAATTGGGGAGGTTTTTTAAATGACATGGGATCGGAGATTACTATACTACTGTATGGCCTTTTTGGTTTGCGAGCGATTCAGAAAGATCTCCGCGCGGTGCCCCGAATCCTTAGCGTAGAAATTGCTGTACTGTACTACGGCTGGAGAGACGTTACCATCCAGCAGGGACCAGACTTGTTGCGCGCTATGATGACGTCGGGGTCAATCGCTTCATTCGGCACATGTGCACACGATTCATCAGACGTTGTTTCCACCGATTGACGACTGTTTCATGCTACATGTACTTAAAATCCAAATAAGTTTAGAGTGTGCTCAGTTTAGAGTAGATTCCAGTCACCTTGTCTCACCGCGCCGCAGCGCAATAACGTTCAAATGGGACAATGATTTTGTAAATGGTCAAGTTCATTATGATTAACTAGTAGTAGACTGAAATTAACTGAATGTTAAAAACTGTTTTTCCTGAGCAAAAAAAAAAAACATTGAAGGAATACCCAATCAGAACCTGCAAAAGCCAAGTGACAATGGAATACACAAAATAATGTACATGTAACATCCTTGTACTCCAAACTTTTTTTTACCAGGTTGTTGTTTGTACACAAATATTTCAATCAGCAAGCTTGGGTAATTTGGACTTTAACAAATATCTTACCTTATTAAAAAAATGTATATATATAACTGCCTTTACCATTTTCAATCAAAATTTTGTTGATATTAAAGTTCACAAATCAGACTTGACATCCTGAGTCACATTCTGCTTGCAACAGTCTATTTGTCACATTATATCCAACAAATAAACCAAGCATGGAAGCTATTCTTACTGACCTGGTTTCAAAACTGGGATATGAGTTAAGGCCACCGCAGAAAGAGGCCATCGGCTTTCTAATGGACAAGAATGTGCTAGCTATCCTCCCAACAGGATCTGACAAAAGCACAATTTTTGCCTCCATACCATATACATGATAAGGTTAGTGCATCTCATCCCGATACAAAGACTACTGAGCTAATTATTAGGCCACACTGAATCCCGTCTGAAACTACCCACCACAATTACCCAACCCCTCACCCCCCCCCCCCAAAAAGAAACACCCAAAATAAAACAAAAAAACCTATTTTACAAAAGATGCTTACATATTTCTTTCCCCCACCCCAAAGGCGGATCCAGTATTTTTTGCAGGGGGGGGGGGGGGGGGGTTCGAAAAATTTGTCTAGAACAACAAATTACAAGGGGGCAGGGGGGGGGGGGGGGGCTGGGCTTGGGTGTGCTTGGGGGGGGGGGGGGGGGGGCTAACACTTTCTCACCGTTGGTTGCGCCATTTAACCTCTTTGTTTTGTTCTTACCCATATGCAAAATAAGACCTGTAGGGTTTGCAACTTTAGGCGTAGAGCCCTACAAGTAAAAAACAACAAACAAACAAACAAAAAAACGAATATGGTATTTTTCCATTCACCCCAAGGGCGGATCCAGGGGGGGGGGGGGGGGGTCATGCCCCCCCCAAAAAATCTTTCTTTTTTAAACTGACGGTGCAAAAAGGCAGCAACTGCGTACACCCACCCACAAAACTCGGCCAACATTTTGTTTTGCCCCCCCCCAAAAAGAAATTGCCCAAAAAATAATGTTGGTCCCCCCCAAAAAAGAAATTGTGTTCTGGATCCGCCCTTGATTCACCCATCCTAACTCCATAGGTCATACTAGAATTGGAGGATTCAGGAATGTTAGGGTTAATTTGGAGTGTCATCATGTTTAGGAATTTCAACAAGATAAGACATTATATAAAAACAACTAAGTTTTTTTGGGGGACTGACGTATTTGTATCGCAGAATTATAAAGTGTCGTGTCTTATGATAATAGACTTCATGCAGAAGAGAAAAATTGCAATCATGAGAAAAGTGCAAGTGTAAAAATGACTTTGATGTTTTCGCATTTCTGTTTGTAATACTATAAACAATTCCCCAAAAAGCCAAGAAAAGGTGCACATGAGAAGGAGAAACTAATTTCTCTTATTTGGCCTAGCAAACTTGTCTCTCCTGCATACATGAACATCCCAAAATTAGTGTGTAATTCGTAAATTGATGGTTTCACACTTTGCTGCTAGGAAATATGGAACGATGATCACCAACAGAATGTGGCTATTTATTACAAATGTTTATATCAACCACAAATGGAAACTGAATAAATGCCTAAAACATTTTTAGTTGAAATAACAAAATATTACAATTTGATAAATATTATGCACCTATTGTCAGTGGTTTTTCTGGTTTTTGTTAACATTAATGATAGATTCACGAGGTATAAATAAAAATGTTCATACACGCAGCTGCATCCCAAAGACAGCCCTCACATTGCCGTAATAGTGTCCCCTCTAAGGGCGCTCATGATGGATCAAGTCAAAAGGTGGGACAGCAGTGGAATCATCACATCAGGCTGCATCTTACCACCATCAGAGATGAAAGTAGAGAACAAGAAGGGTAAGGTGTAAATGAAGTTTATTCATTGTTCAGCCTCTAAAGAGAGCCCCCTCAATTTTAAGGTTCCTAAATTCAACGCAGGTTCCTTAACATCTTGCCTATCATCCTAAACAAATGTTTAAAACACTTTGAATTATCCTATCAAAAATTATTCACTTGATAACACTAAAATAGTATCTGTGTAGTACACAGTTGCACAGGGTTGACTTCTGTTTACAGATTATGTATTGCACATTTTGCTTTTAGTGTAGTAGATATTAAGTTTCATATCCTCTTCAATATAAAACACAACTCTGCAGTGTTATGGCTTCTGTTTGTATCTGAATAAAATTAACCAAAAGCTTACAACATGTACCCCTTTGGCATGTTTGGATGTTTGTATACACATCATATATTAAGCCTAACAGTCCCAAATCCGAAAATGTCTAAATGATTTTCCACACTACCTATATATGAATCTATTAAGGACGAAGAAATGGTTGCCATGAATGATCTAATAATCTGAACATTCTCATTCCAGCTATCATGGAAGGCAGGGTTAATTTAATATTCAACTCACCAGAAGCCATTCTGGCCGAAGACCAGCCATGGAGGCAACTGATGCGTGAAGGCCATTTTAGGCAGCACTTGGCCTTATTGTTTTTGATGAGGCACACTGCATAGCTCAATGGTAAATGGAAGTACTTTACAACAATGTTGTCTCATGCAGATGCTAAAATATGTGCTCACTGCTCATTTGCAATATGTTTATACTTTGCACTGACCAGAATCAGAAGGCAAATTTGAATTTAAATAAAGTGACAGAGCAGTCAAAAAGAAATTTACACAGACATTTGAATTTCTCCTTTGAGATTATCATTCTTATTGGGAAAATAAATATAAACGTATGAATATACATGCAATACATATAACTATATATGATATAGAGAAACAGTTAAAACTTCAATACTGTCTTAACACTTCCAGCCATGATAGTCATTTTAATGTGTCCAGGAGGATGTACTCTTAAAGTAATACAACAATCAGCAAACAGCCACCCCCTCGGAAGGAGAGAAATCCAGAAATAAACAGAAGGCAACAGAAATTTAAAAAAATGAACCTAAACTTGTTTGTTGTTTTTCCAGGGGTGATGATTTCCGTGAAACCTACAGCCGTGTAGGTCAAATTCGCAGTATGGTTGGTGAAGTACCTACTCTTGTTATGACGGCTACCTTGCCAAAGACCCTGAGACAAAACGTATTGCAAACATTACACCTTGATCCAGCAATGATGGAAATTGTAGCCCAAAGTCCAGATAGGTTAGGCTACATGTATGTTACTGTCTCGTACCTGCTTGTGGAGACAATATTTAAACCTAACACAGTAACCATGCATACATTACAGAAGAAGTGGATGACTTTTTATATAAATACATGTTGTATGTATTTTTGGTTTTATATAAACTGTTCATTTCCCTGTTTTTCTAAACCCTACGTACACATGTACAGATTTTAAAATGTATTTTTTCCTGTCTATCACAAAAGTGAAAAAGACACAGAATTTTAATGATTGTGGCAAGGCCATCCTTCTCTTATGGTTTATACAAGGAAAATATCCATGTAGATACTCCGATCCTTTCACTTACACTGGTTTCAAGTGTTAAAATAAGAATTCAATTAAGCACAAAATCATTCTCCGAAGTGATACATATTTTCAAGCTGTGAAACAGTTCAATTCGTTAGAAAGACAGCTACTTAAATACTATTATGTTGGTTCAAGCAATGTACATCACAAAATAACTTTGTGTCACCAAGGTCACACATATCGGCTACATTCAAATTGCATGTATGACTACAGAAACTACACTCTGAAATTTGACATGAAAGTAACTTCCCACACTAGTACTGTATTCCTTTTCTATTTCATTTGTAGGCCAAACATTTTCCTCAAATACTGTTCCCGGGTGGTGGGCGAAGATGACATTGAACAACCCCAATGGCTACTGGAATACATCGATGAGCTACGAACAAAAGGAGTACAGGCAAAGAAAGCAATAATATATTGCAGGTACACAATGTATTAAATTATCTCTGTTGAATGTTGGTTGCAATAAGCAAATGGTTGATAGGTTGACTGTTTTAGTGACTGGAAAAAAAAAATTCCCCTTTTTTTGGGGGGGGGGGGGTAAGTTATATATTCGGGTAGTTCTACGTAAGAAGCACCCGCGAGTGAGTTAGCTCTGTTTATGTTGATGTAAAACGCAATTATCTTATCTACGATCCAACCGCTTCCTTTATTAGTGTATTTATCTATCTGAGATAATATCGTTTCATGTTGTCGTCTGAGCGTTGTTTGTATATCGCTCTCGTTTAAAACACGATTTTGATGACTAAAATGAGTTGCAGTCGATGTTACAGCCTCACCATCCTATGTACTTTTCTTATATTTTATTTTCATAGCGATCTGAACTTTCATCGCTTTTATTTCTCTTAATTCGGCGGTTATTTTTCTTTTGATCATCGACGCGTGGGTGTTGTAAAATTGTTCCGGATCGTCGATAAACAGATTCGGTACAATTTCCCAATTTCTATAACTGTTCGAAAATCTTCTCGTCTCTCGAAAGTCTGATTCTCGAAAAATATTTGGAGATTTAAATCTTTTTATAGCCTCGATGTAATCTTTTTTCAGCGCTTGACCATTTCTGCCCGTAGAAGTGACTGGAATATTTTTATCGCGTATGATTCGCGCTAGACTTTCTTTAGTTTGAACTCTCAAATTTTTCAATTTGTTTTCCTCTTTCTTTATAGCGTAAATATAATCTCGTCTGATATACGTATTACGGCGCCCTGTTGGTGTTCCTAAAGATAAGTTATACTTATCGATATATTTTTTTAATGCTATTTTGTTCCATCTATTGTATCCGTGAATCAAAGGTTGGTTTTCCATCTTTATAGTAACAACTATAATATTAAAAAAAAAAATTAAATTTTTTTAAATTTTTTTTAGGCTATGTTATTTTGGGGGAAAAGTATCTGCGTGAACAACGAAAAAAGTGTTTTTTCGTTTTTGATTTTGTTGATTTTGTACTAATTTTGCTGTATAGATATACAGCAAAATTTAGAGAAATTTAGATATATTTTTGGGCGATTTTTAGACGATTTTGGAATTTCAACTTTTCTAAAAATTTGGTGTATGTACCTACAGCAAAATTGGGGAGGTTTTTTAAATGACATGGGATCGGAGATTACTATACTACTGTATGGCCTTTTTGGTTTGCGAGCGATTCAGAAAGATCTCCGCGCGGTGCCCCGAATCCTTAGCGTAGAAATTGCTGTACTGTACTACGGCTGGAGAGACGTTACCATCCAGCAGGGACCAGACTTGTTGCGCGCTATGACGTCGGGGTCAATCGCTTCATTCGGCACATGTGCACACGATTCATCAGACGTTGTTTCCACCGATTGACGACTGTTTCATGCTACATGTACTTAAAATCCAAATAAGTTTAGAGTGTGCTCAGTTTAGAGTAGATTCCAGTCACCTTGTCTCACCGCGCCGCAGCGCAATAACGTTCAAATGGGACAATGATTTTGTAAATGGTCAAGTTCATTATGATTAACTAGTAGTAGACTGAAATTAACTGAATGTTAAAAACTGTTTTTCCTGAGCAAAAAAAAAAAACATTGAAGGAATACCCAATCAGAACCTGCAAAAGCCAAGTGACAATGGAATACACAAAATAATGTACATGTAACATCCTTGTACTCCAAACTTTTTTTTACCAGGTTGTTGTTTGTACACAAATATTTCAATCAGCAAGCTTGGGTAATTTGGACTTTAACAAATATCTTACCTTATTAAAAAAATGTATATATATAACTGCCTTTACCATTTTCAATCAAAATTTTGTTGATATTAAAGTTCACAAATCAGACTTGACATCCTGAGTCACATTCTGCTTGCAACAGTCTATTTGTCACATTATATCCAACAAATAAACCAAGCATGGAAGCTATTCTTACTGACCTGGTTTCAAAACTGGGATATGAGTTAAGGCCACCGCAGAAAGAGGCCATCGGCTTTCTAATGGACAAGAATGTGCTAGCTATCCTCCCAACAGGATCTGACAAAAGCACAATTTTTGCCTCCATACCATATACATGATAAGGTTAGTGCATCTCATCCCGATACAAAGACTACTGAGCTAATTATTAGGCCACACTGAATCCCGTCTGAAACTACCCACCACAATTACCCAACCCCTCACCCCCCCCCCCCCCCCCAAAAAGAAACACCCAAAATAAAACAAAAAAACCTATTTTACAAAAGATGCTTACATATTTCTTTCCCCTACCCCAAAGGCGGATCCAGTATTTTTTGCAGGGGGGGGGGGGGGGGGTTCGAAAAATTTGTCTAGAACAACAAATTACAAGGGGGCAGGGGGGGGGGGGGGGGGCTGGGCTTGGGTGTGCTTGGGGGGGGGGGGGGCTAACACTTTCTCACCGTTGGTTGCGCCATTTAACCTCTTTGTTTTGTTCTTACCCATATGCAAAATAAGACCTGTAGGGTTTGCAACTTTAGGCGTAGAGCCCTACAAGTAAAAAACAACAAACAAACAAACAAAAAAACGAATATGGTATTTTTCCATTCACCCCAAGGGCGGATCCAGGGGGGGGGGGGGGTCATGCCCACCCCAAAAAATCTTTCTTTTTTAAACTGACGGTGCAAAAAGGCAGCAACTGCGTACACCCACCCACAAAACTCGGCCAACATTTTGTTTTGCCCCCCCCAAAAAGAAATTGCCCAAAAAATAATGTTGGTCCCCCCCCCAAAAAGAAATTGTGTTCTGGATCCGCCCTTGATTCACCCATCCTAACTCCATAGGTCATACTAGAATTGGAGGATTCAGGAATGTTAGGGTTAATTTGGAGTGTCATCATGTTTAGGAATTTCAACAAGATAAGACATTATATAAAAACAACTAAGTTTTTTTGGGGGACTGACGTATTTGTATCGCAGAATTATAAAGTGTCGTGTCTTATGATAATAGACTTCATGCAGAAGAGAAAAATTGCAATCATGAGAAAAGTGCAAGTGTAAAAATGACTTTGATGTTTTCGCATTTCTGTTTGTAATACTATAAACAATTCCCCAAAAAGCCAAGAAAAGGTGCACATGAGAAGGAGAAAGTAATTTCTCTTATTTGGCCTAGCAAACTTGTCTCTCCTGCATACATGAACATCCCAAAATTAGTGTGTAATTCGTAAATTGATGGTTTCACACTTTGCTGCTAGGAAATATGGAACGATGATCACCAACAGAATGTGGCTATTTATTACAAATGTTTATATCAACCACAAATGGAAACTGAATAAATGCCTAAAACATTTTTAGTTGAAATAACAAAATATTACAATTTGATAAATATTATGCACCTATTGTCAGTGGTTTTTCTGGTTTTTGTTAACATTAATGATAGATTCACGAGGTATAAATAAAAATGTTCATACACGCAGCTGCATCCCAAAGACAGCCCTCACATTGCCGTAATAGTGTCCCCTCTAAGGGCGCTCATGATGGATCAAGTCAAAAGGTGGGACAGCAGTGGAATCATCACATCAGGCTGCATCTTACCACCATCAGAGATGAAAGTAGAGAACAAGAAGGGTAAGGTGTAAATGAAGTTTATTCATTGTTCAGCCTCTAAAGAGAGCCCCCTCAATTTTAAGGTTCCTAAATTCAACGCAGGTTCCTTAACATCTTGCCTATCATCCTAAACAAATGTTTAAAACACTTTGAATTATCCTATCAAAAATTATTCACTTGATAACACTAAAATAGTATCTGTGTAGTACACAGTTGCACAGGGTTGACTTCTGTTTACAGATTATGTATTGCACATTTTGCTTTTAGTGTAGTAGATATTAAGTTTCATATCCTCTTCAATATAAAACACAACTCTGCAGTGTTATGGCTTCTGTTTGTATCTGAATAAAATGAACCAAAAGCTTACAACATGTACCCCTTTGGCATGTTTGGATGTTTGTATACACATCATATATTAAGCCTAACAGTCCCAAATCCGAAAATGTCTAAATGATTTTCCACACTACCTATATATGAATCTATTAAGGACGAAGAAATGGTTGCCATGAATGATCTAATAATCTGAACATTCTCATTCCAGCTATCATGGAAGGCAGGGTTAATTTAATATTCAACTCACCAGAAGCCATTCTGGCCGAAGACCAGCCATGGAGGCAACTGATGCGTGAAGGCCATTTTAGGCAGCACTTGGCCTTATTGTTTTTGATGAGGCACACTGCATAGCTCAATGGTAAATGGAAGTACTTTACAACAATGTTGTCTCATGCAGATGCTAAAATATGTGCTCACTGCTCATTTGCAATATGTTTATACTTTGCACTGACCAGAATCAGAAGGCAAATTTGAATTTAAATAAAGTGACAGAGCAGTCAAAAAGAAATTTACACAGACATTTGAATTTCTCCTTTGAGATTATCATTCTTATTGGGAAAATAAATATAAACGTATGAATATACATGCAATACATATAACTATATATGATATAGAGAAACAGTTAAAACTTCAATACTGTCTTAACACTTCCAGCCATGATAGTCATTTTAATGTGTCCAGGAGGATGTACTCTTAAAGTAATACAACAATCAGCAAACAGCCACCCCCTCGGAAGGAGAGAAATCCAGAAATAAACAGAAGGCAACAGAAATTTAAAAAAATGAACCTAAACTTGTTTGTTGTTTTTCCAGGGGTGATGATTTCCGTGAAACCTACAGCCGTGTAGGTCAAATTCGCAGTATGGTTGGTGAAGTACCTACTCTTGTTATGACGGCTACCTTGCCAAAGACCCTGAGACAAAACGTATTGCAAACATTACACCTTGATCCAGCAATGATGGAAATTGTAGCCCAAAGGCCAGATAGGTTAGGCTACATGTATGTTACTGTCTCGTACCTGCTTGTGGAGACAATATTTAAACCTAACACAGTAACCATGCATACATTACAGAAGAAGTGGATGACTTTTTATATAAATACATGTTGTATGTATTTTTGGTTTTATATAAACTGTTCATTTCCCTGTTTTTCTAAACCCTACGTACACATGTACAGATTTTAAAATGTATTTTTTCCTGTCTATCACAAAAGTGAAAAAGACACAGAATTTTAATGATTGTGGCAAGGCCATCCTTCTCTTATGGTTTATACAAGGAAAATATCCATGTAGATACTCCGATCCTTTCACTTACACTGGTTTCAAGTGTTAAAATAAGAATTCAATTAAGCACAAAATCATTCTCCGAAGTGATACATATTTTCAAGCTGTGAAACAGTTCAATTCGTTAGAAAGACAGCTACTTAAATACTATTATGTTGGTTCAAGCAATGTACATCACAAAATAACTTTGTGTCACCAAGGTCACACATATCGGCTACATTCAAATTGCATGTATGACTACAGAAACTACACTCTGAAATTTGACATGAAAGTAACTTCCCACACTAGTACTGTATTCCTTTTCTATTTCATTTGTAGGCCAAACATTTTCCTCAAATACTGTTCCCGGGTGGTGGGCGAAGATGACATTGAACAACCCCAATGGCTACTGGAATACATCGATGAGCTACGAACAAAAGGAGTACAGGCAAAGAAAGCAATAATATATTGCAGGTACACAATGTATTAAATTATCTCTGTTGAATGTTGGTTGCAATAAGCAAATGGTTGATAGGTTGACTGTTTTAGTGACTGGAAAAAAAAAATTCCCCTTTTTTGGGGGGGGGGGGGGCGGTAAGTTATATATTCGGGTAGTTCTACGTAAGAAGCACCCGCGAGTGAGTTAGCTCTGTTTATGTTGATGTAAAACGCAATTATCTTATCTACGATCCAACCGCTTCCTTTATTAGTGTATTTATCTATCTGAGATAATATCGTTTCATGTTGTCGTCTGAGCGTTGTTTGTATATCGCTCTCGTTTAAAACACGATTTTGATGACTAAAATGAGTTGCAGTCGATGTTACAGCCTCACCATCCTATGTACTTTTCTTATATTTTATTTTCATAGCGATCTGAACTTTCATCGCTTTTATTTCTCTTAATTCGGCGGTTATTTTTCTTTTGATCATCGACGCGTGGGTGTTGTAAAATTGTTCCGGATCGTCGATAAACAGATTCGGTACAATTTCCCAATTTCTATAACTGTTCGAAAATCTTCTCGTCTCTCGAAAGTCTGATTCTCGAAAAATATTTGGAGATTTAAATCTTTTTATAGCCTCGATGTAATCTTTTTTCAGCGCTTGACCATTTCTGCCCGTAGAAGTGACTGGAATATTTTTATCGCGTATGATTCGCGCTAGACTTTCTTTAGTTTGAACTCTCAAATTTTTCAATTTGTTTTCCTCTTTCTTTATAGCGTAAATATAATCTCGTCTGATATACGTATTACGGCGCCCTGTTGGTGTTCCTAAAGATAAGTTATACTTATCGATATATTTTTTTAATGCTATTTTGTTCCATCTATTGTATCCGTGAATCAAAGGTTGGTTTTCCATCTTTATAGTAACAACTATAATATTAAAAAAAAAAATTAAATTTTTTTAAATTTTTTTTAGGCTATGTTATTTTGGGGGAAAAGTATCTGCGTGAACAACGAAAAAAGTGTTTTTTCGTTTTTGATTTTGTTGATTTTGTACTAATTTTGCTGTATAGATATACAGCAAAATTTAGAGAAATTTAGATATATTTTTGGGCGATTTTTAGACGATTTTGGAATTTCAACTTTTCTAAAAATTTGGTGTATGTACCTACAGCAAAATTGGGGAGGTTTTTTAAATGACATGGGATCGGAGATTACTATACTACTGTATGGCCTTTTTGGTTTGCGAGCGATTCAGAAAGATCTCCGCGCGGTGCCCCGAATCCTTAGCGTAGAAATTGCTGTACTGTACTACGGCTGGAGAGACGTTACCATCCAGCAGGGACCAGACTTGTTGCGCGCTATGACGTCGGGGTCAATCGCTTCATTCGGCACATGTGCACACGATTCATCAGACGTTGTTTCCACCGATTGACGACTGTTTCATGCTACATGTACTTAAAATCCAAATAAGTTTAGAGTGTGCTCAGTTTAGAGTAGATTCCAGTCACCTTGTCTCACCGCGCCGCAGCGCAATAACGTTCAAATGGGACAATGATTTTGTAAATGGTCAAGTTCATTATGATTAACTAGTAGTAGACTGAAATTAACTGAATGTTAAAAACTGTTTTTCCTGAGCAAAAAAAAAAAACATTGAAGGAATACCCAATCAGAACCTGCAAAAGCCAAGTGACAATGGAATACACAAAATAATGTACATGTAACATCCTTGTACTCCAAACTTTTTTTTACCAGGTTGTTGTTTGTACACAAATATTTCAATCAGCAAGCTTGGGTAATTTGGACTTTAACAAATATCTTACCTTATTAAAAAAAATGTATATATATAACTGCCTTTACCATTTTCAATCAAAATTTTGTTGATATTAAAGTTCACAAATCAGACTTGACATCCTGAGTCACATTCTGCTTGCAACAGTCTATTTGTCACATTATATCCAACAAATAAACCAAGCATGGAAGCTATTCTTACTGACCTGGTTTCAAAACTGGGATATGAGTTAAGGCCACCGCAGAAAGAGGCCATCGGCTTTCTAATGGACAAGAATGTGCTAGCTATCCTCCCAACAGGATCTGACAAAAGCACAATTTTTGCCTCCATACCATATACATGATAAGGTTAGTGCATCTCATCCCGATACAAAGACTACTGAGCTAATTATTAGGCCACACTGAATCCCGTCTGAAACTACCCACCACAATTACCCAACCCCTCACCCCCCCCCCCCCCCAAAAAAAAGAAACACCCAAAATAAAACAAAAAAACCTATTTTACAAAAGATGCTTACATATTTCTTTCCCCCACCCCAAAGGCGGATCCAGTATTTTTTGCAGGGGGGGGGGGTTCGAAAAATTTGTCTAGAACAACAAATTACAAGGGGGCAGGGGGGGGGGGCTGGGCTTGGGTGTGCTTGGGGGGGGGGGGGGGGCTAACACTTTCTCACCGTTGGTTGCGCCATTTAACCTCTTTGTTTTGTTCTTACCCATATGCAAAATAAGACCTGTAGGGTTTGCAACTTTAGGCGTAGAGCCCTACAAGTAAAAAACAACAAACAAACAAACAAAAAAACGAATATGGTATTTTTCCATTCACCCCAAGGGCGGATCCAGGGGGGGGGGGGGGGGGGGGGGGTCATGCCCCCCCCAAAAAAATCTTTCTTTTTTAAACTGACGGTGCAAAAAGGCAGCAACTGCGTACACCCACCCACAAAACTCGGCCAACATTTTGTTTTGCCCCCCCCCAAAAAGAAATTGCCCAAAAAATAATGTTGGTCCCCCCCAAAAAAGAAATTGTGTTCTGGATCCGCCCTTGATTCACCCATCCTAACTCCATAGGTCATACTAGAATTGGAGGATTCAGGAATGTTAGGGTTAATTTGGAGTGTCATCATGTTTAGGAATTTCAACAAGATAAGACATTATATAAAAACAACTAAGTTTTTTTGGGGGACTGACGTATTTGTATCGCAGAATTATAAAGTGTCGTGTCTTATGATAATAGACTTCATGCAGAAGAGAAAAATTGCAATCATGAGAAAAGTGCAAGTGTAAAAATGACTTTGATGTTTTCGCATTTCTGTTTGTAATACTATAAACAATTCCCCAAAAAGCCAAGAAAAGGTGCACATGAGAAGGAGAAACTAATTTCTCTTATTTGGCCTAGCAAACTTGTCTCTCCTGCATACATGAACATCCCAAAATTAGTGTGTAATTCGTAAATTGATGGTTTCACACTTTGCTGCTAGGAAATATGGAACGATGATCACCAACAGAATGTGGCTATTTATTACAAATGTTTATATCAACCACAAATGGAAACTGAATAAATGCCTAAAACATTTTTAGTTGAAATAACAAAATATTACAATTTGATAAATATTATGCACCTATTGTCAGTGGTTTTTCTGGTTTTTGTTAACATTAATGATAGATTCACGAGGTATAAATAAAAATGTTCATACACGCAGCTGCATCCCAAAGACAGCCCTCACATTGCCGTAATAGTGTCCCCTCTAAGGGCGCTCATGATGGATCAAGTCAAAAGGTGGGACAGCAGTGGAATCATCACATCAGGCTGCATCTTACCACCATCAGAGATGAAAGTAGAGAACAAGAAGGGTAAGGTGTAAATGAAGTTTATTCATTGTTCAGCCTCTAAAGAGAGCCCCCTCAATTTTAAGGTTCCTAAATTCAACGCAGGTTCCTTAACATCTTGCCTATCATCCTAAACAAATGTTTAAAACACTTTGAATTATCCTATCAAAAATTATTCACTTGATAACACTAAAATAGTATCTGTGTAGTACACAGTTGCACAGGGTTGACTTCTGTTTACAGATTATGTATTGCACATTTTGCTTTTAGTGTAGTAGATATTAAGTTTCATATCCTCTTCAATATAAAACACAACTCTGCAGTGTTATGGCTTCTGTTTGTATCTGAATAAAATTAACCAAAAGCTTACAACATGTACCCCTTTGGCATGTTTGGATGTTTGTATACACATCATATATTAAGCCTAACAGTCCCAAATCCGAAAATGTCTAAATGATTTTCCACACTACCTATATATGAATCTATTAAGGACGAAGAAATGGTTGCCATGAATGATCTAATAATCTGAACATTCTCATTCCAGCTATCATGGAAGGCAGGGTTAATTTAATATTCAACTCACCAGAAGCCATTCTGGCCGAAGACCAGCCATGGAGGCAACTGATGCGTGAAGGCCATTTTAGGCAGCACTTGGCCTTATTGTTTTTGATGAGGCACACTGCATAGCTCAATGGTAAATGGAAGTACTTTACAACAATGTTGTCTCATGCAGATGCTAAAATATGTGCTCACTGCTCATTTGCAATATGTTTATACTTTGCACTGACCAGAATCAGAAGGCAAATTTGAATTTAAATAAAGTGACAGAGCAGTCAAAAAGAAATTTACACAGACATTTGAATTTCTCCTTTGAGATTATCATTCTTATTGGGAAAATAAATATAAACGTATGAATATACATGCAATACATATAACTATATATGATATAGAGAAACAGTTAAAACTTCAATACTGTCTTAACACTTCCAGCCATGATAGTCATTTTAATGTGTCCAGGAGGATGTACTCTTAAAGTAATACAACAATCAGCAAACAGCCACCCCCTCGGAAGGAGAGAAATCCAGAAATAAACAGAAGGCAACAGAAATTTAAAAAAATGAACCTAAACTTGTTTGTTGTTTTTCCAGGGGTGATGATTTCCGTGAAACCTACAGCCGTGTAGGTCAAATTCGCAGTATGGTTGGTGAAGTACCTACTCTTGTTATGACGGCTACCTTGCCAAAGACCCTGAGACAAAACGTATTGCAAACATTACACCTTGATCCAGCAATGATGGAAATTGTAGCCCAAAGTCCAGATAGGTTAGGCTACATGTATGTTACTGTCTCGTACCTGCTTGTGGAGACAATATTTAAACCTAACACAGTAACCATGCATACATTACAGAAGAAGTGGATGACTTTTTATATAAATACATGTTGTATGTATTTTTGGTTTTATATAAACTGTTCATTTCCCTGTTTTTCTAAACCCTACGTACACATGTACAGATTTTAAAATGTATTTTTTCCTGTCTATCACAAAAGTGAAAAAGACACAGAATTTTAATGATTGTGGCAAGGCCATCCTTCTCTTATGGTTTATACAAGGAAAATATCCATGTAGATACTCCGATCCTTTCACTTACACTGGTTTCAAGTGTTAAAATAAGAATTCAATTAAGCACAAAATCATTCTCCGAAGTGATACATATTTTCAAGCTGTGAAACAGTTCAATTCGTTAGAAAGACAGCTACTTAAATACTATTATGTTGGTTCAAGCAATGTACATCACAAAATAACTTTGTGTCACCAAGGTCACACATATCGGCTACATTCAAATTGCATGTATGACTACAGAAACTACACTCTGAAATTTGACATGAAAGTAACTTCCCACACTAGTACTGTATTCCTTTTCTATTTCATTTGTAGGCCAAACATTTTCCTCAAATACTGTTCCCGGGTGGTGGGCGAAGATGACATTGAACAACCCCAATGGCTACTGGAATACATCGATGAGCTACGAACAAAAGGAGTACAGGCAAAGAAAGCAATAATATATTGCAGGTACACAATGTATTAAATTATCTCTGTTGAATGTTGGTTGCAATAAGCAAATGGTTGATAGGTTGACTGTTTTAGTGACTGGAAAAAAAAAATTCCCCTTTTTTGGGGGGGGGGGGGGTAAGTTATATATTCGGGTAGTTCTACGTAAGAAGCACCCGCGAGTGAGTTAGCTCTGTTTATGTTGATGTAAAACGCAATTATCTTATCTACGATCCAACCGCTTCCTTTATTAGTGTATTTATCTATCTGAGATAATATCGTTTCATGTTGTCGTCTGAGCGTTGTTTGTATATCGCTCTCGTTTAAAACACGATTTTGATGACTAAAATGAGTTGCAGTCGATGTTACAGCCTCACCATCCTATGTACTTTTCTTATATTTTATTTTCATAGCGATCTGAACTTTCATCGCTTTTATTTCTCTTAATTCGGCGGTTATTTTTCTTTTGATCATCGACGCGTGGGTGTTGTAAAATTGTTCCGGATCGTCGATAAACAGATTCGGTACAATTTCCCAATTTCTATAACTGTTCGAAAATCTTCTCGTCTCTCGAAAGTCTGATTCTCGAAAAATATTTGGAGATTTAAATCTTTTTATAGCCTCGATGTAATCTTTTTTCAGCGCTTGACCATTTCTGCCCGTAGAAGTGACTGGAATATTTTTATCGCGTATGATTCGCGCTAGACTTTCTTTAGTTTGAACTCTCAAATTTTTCAATTTGTTTTCCTCTTTCTTTATAGCGTAAATATAATCTCGTCTGATATACGTATTACGGCGCCCTGTTGGTGTTCCTAAAGATAAGTTATACTTATCGATATATTTTTTTAATGCTATTTTGTTCCATCTATTGTATCCGTGAATCAAAGGTTGGTTTTCCATCTTTATAGTAACAACTATAATATTAAAAAAAAAAATTAAATTTTTTTAAATTTTTTTTAGGCTATGTTATTTTGGGGGAAAAGTATCTGCGTGAACAACGAAAAAAGTGTTTTTTCGTTTTTGATTTTGTTGATTTTGTACTAATTTTGCTGTATAGATATACAGCAAAATTTAGAGAAATTTAGATATATTTTTGGGCGATTTTTAGACGATTTTGGAATTTCAACTTTTCTAAAAATTTGGTGTATGTACCTACAGCAAAATTGGGGAGGTTTTTTAAATGACATGGGATCGGAGATTACTATACTACTGTATGGCCTTTTTGGTTTGCGAGCGATTCAGAAAGATCTCCGCGCGGTGCCCCGAATCCTTAGCGTAGAAATTGCTGTACTGTACTACGGCTGGAGAGACGTTACCATCCAGCAGGGACCAGACTTGTTGCGCGCTATGACGTCGGGGTCAATCGCTTCATTCGGCACATGTGCACACGATTCATCAGACGTTGTTTCCACCGATTGACGACTGTTTCATGCTACATGTACTTAAAATCCAAATAAGTTTAGAGTGTGCTCAGTTTAGAGTAGATTCCAGTCACCTTGTCTCACCGCGCCGCAGCGCAATAACGTTCAAATGGGACAATGATTTTGTAAATGGTCAAGTTCATTATGATTAACTAGTAGTAGACTGAAATTAACTGAATGTTAAAAACTGTTTTTCCTGAGCAAAAAAAAAAAACATTGAAGGAATACCCAATCAGAACCTGCAAAAGCCAAGTGACAATGGAATACACAAAATAATGTACATGTAACATCCTTGTACTCCAAACTTTTTTTTACCAGGTTGTTGTTTGTACACAAATATTTCAATCAGCAAGCTTGGGTAATTTGGACTTTAACAAATATCTTACCTTATTAAAAAAATGTATATATATAACTGCCTTTACCATTTTCAATCAAAATTTTGTTGATATTAAAGTTCACAAATCAGACTTGACATCCTGAGTCACATTCTGCTTGCAACAGTCTATTTGTCACATTATATCCAACAAATAAACCAAGCATGGAAGCTATTCTTACTGACCTGGTTTCAAAACTGGGATATGAGTTAAGGCCACCGCAGAAAGAGGCCATCGGCTTTCTAATGGACAAGAATGTGCTAGCTATCCTCCCAACAGGATCTGACAAAAGCACAATTTTTGCCTCCATACCATATACATGATAAGGTTAGTGCATCTCATCCCGATACAAAGACTACTGAGCTAATTATTAGGCCACACTGAATCCCGTCTGAAACTACCCACCACAATTACCCAACCCCTCACCCCCCCCCCCCCCCCCAAAAAAAGAAACACCCAAAATAAAACAAAAAAACCTATTTTACAAAAGATGCTTACATATTTCTTTCCCCCACCCCAAAGGCGGATCCAGTATTTTTTGCAGGGGGGGGGGGGGGGTTCGAAAAATTTGTCTAGAACAACAAATTACAAGGGGGCAGGGGGGGGGGGGGCTGGGCTTGGGTGTGCTTGGGGGGGGGGGGGGGGCTAACACTTTCTCACCGTTGGTTGCGCCATTTAACCTCTTTGTTTTGTTCTTACCCATATGCAAAATAAGACCTGTAGGGTTTGCAACTTTAGGCGTAGAGCCCTACAAGTAAAAAACAACAAACAAACAAACAAAAAAACGAATATGGTATTTTTCCATTCACCCCAAGGGCGGATCCAGGGGGGGGGGGGGGGGGGGGGGGGTCATGCCCCCCCCCCAAAAAATCTTTCTTTTTTAAACTGACGGTGCAAAAAGGCAGCAACTGCGTACACCCACCCACAAAACTCGGCCAACATTTTGTTTTGCCCCCCCCCAAAAAGAAATTGCCCAAAAAATAATGTTGGTCCCCCCCAAAAAAGAAATTGTGTTCTGGATCCGCCCTTGATTCACCCATCCTAACTCCATAGGTCATACTAGAATTGGAGGATTCAGGAATGTTAGGGTTAATTTGGAGTGTCATCATGTTTAGGAATTTCAACAAGATAAGACATTATATAAAAACAACTAAGTTTTTTTGGGGGACTGACGTATTTGTATCGCAGAATTATAAAGTGTCGTGTCTTATGATAATAGACTTCATGCAGAAGAGAAAAATTGCAATCATGAGAAAAGTGCAAGTGTAAAAATGACTTTGATGTTTTCGCATTTCTGTTTGTAATACTATAAACAATTCCCCAAAAAGCCAAGAAAAGGTGCACATGAGAAGGAGAAACTAATTTCTCTTATTTGGCCTAGCAAACTTGTCTCTCCTGCATACATGAACATCCCAAAATTAGTGTGTAATTCGTAAATTGATGGTTTCACACTTTGCTGCTAGGAAATATGGAACGATGATCACCAACAGAATGTGGCTATTTATTACAAATGTTTATATCAACCACAAATGGAAACTGAATAAATGCCTAAAACATTTTTAGTTGAAATAACAAAATATTACAATTTGATAAATATTATGCACCTATTGTCAGTGGTTTTTCTGGTTTTTGTTAACATTAATGATAGATTCACGAGGTATAAATAAAAATGTTCATACACGCAGCTGCATCCCAAAGACAGCCCTCACATTGCCGTAATAGTGTCCCCTCTAAGGGCGCTCATGATGGATCAAGTCAAAAGGTGGGACAGCAGTGGAATCATCACATCAGGCTGCATCTTACCACCATCAGAGATGAAAGTAGAGAACAAGAAGGGTAAGGTGTAAATGAAGTTTATTCATTGTTCAGCCTCTAAAGAGAGCCCCCTCAATTTTAAGGTTCCTAAATTCAACGCAGGTTCCTTAACATCTTGCCTATCATCCTAAACAAATGTTTAAAACACTTTGAATTATCCTATCAAAAATTATTCACTTGATAACACTAAAATAGTATCTGTGTAGTACACAGTTGCACAGGGTTGACTTCTGTTTACAGATTATGTATTGCACATTTTGCTTTTAGTGTAGTAGATATTAAGTTTCATATCCTCTTCAATATAAAACACAACTCTGCAGTGTTATGGCTTCTGTTTGTATCTGAATAAAATGAACCAAAAGCTTACAACATGTACCCCTTTGGCATGTTTGGATGTTTGTATACACATCATATATTAAGCCTAACAGTCCCAAATCCGAAAATGTCTAAATGATTTTCCACACTACCTATATATGAATCTATTAAGGACGAAGAAATGGTTGCCATGAATGATCTAATAATCTGAACATTCTCATTCCAGCTATCATGGAAGGCAGGGTTAATTTAATATTCAACTCACCAGAAGCCATTCTGGCCGAAGACCAGCCATGGAGGCAACTGATGCGTGAAGGCCATTTTAGGCAGCACTTGGCCTTATTGTTTTTGATGAGGCACACTGCATAGCTCAATGGTAAATGGAAGTACTTTACAACAATGTTGTCTCATGCAGATGCTAAAATATGTGCTCACTGCTCATTTGCAATATGTTTATACTTTGCACTGACCAGAATCAGAAGGCAAATTTGAATTTAAATAAAGTGACAGAGCAGTCAAAAAGAAATTTACACAGACATTTGAATTTCTCCTTTGAGATTATCATTCTTATTGGGAAAATAAATATAAACGTATGAATATACATGCAATACATATAACTATATATGATATAGAGAAACAGTTAAAACTTCAATACTGTCTTAACACTTCCAGCCATGATAGTCATTTTAATGTGTCCAGGAGGATGTACTCTTAAAGTAATACAACAATCAGCAAACAGCCACCCCCTCGGAAGGAGAGAAATCCAGAAATAAACAGAAGGCAACAGAAATTTAAAAAAATGAACCTAAACTTGTTTGTTGTTTTTCCAGGGGTGATGATTTCCGTGAAACCTACAGCCGTGTAGGTCAAATTCGCAGTATGGTTGGTGAAGTACCTACTCTTGTTATGACGGCTACCTTGCCAAAGACCCTGAGACAAAACGTATTGCAAACATTACACCTTGATCCAGCAATGATGGAAATTGTAGCCCAAAGTCCAGATAGGTTAGGCTACATGTATGTTACTGTCTCGTACCTGCTTGTGGAGACAATATTTAAACCTAACACAGTAACCATGCATACATTACAGAAGAAGTGGATGACTTTTTATATAAATACATGTTGTATGTATTTTTGGTTTTATATAAACTGTTCATTTCCCTGTTTTTCTAAACCCTACGTACACATGTACAGATTTTAAAATGTATTTTTTCCTGTCTATCACAAAAGTGAAAAAGACACAGAATTTTAATGATTGTGGCAAGGCCATCCTTCTCTTATGGTTTATACAAGGAAAATATCCATGTAGATACTCCGATCCTTTCACTTACACTGGTTTCAAGTGTTAAAATAAGAATTCAATTAAGCACAAAATCATTCTCCGAAGTGATACATATTTTCAAGCTGTGAAATAGTTCAATTCGTTAGAAAGACAGCTACTTAAATACTATTATGTTGGTTCAAGCAATGTACATCACAAAATAACTTTGTGTCACCAAGGTCACACATATCGGCTACATTCAAATTGCATGTATGACTACAGAAACTACACTCTGAAATTTGACATGAAAGTAACTTCCCACACTAGTACTGTATTCCTTTTCTATTTCATTTGTAGGCCAAACATTTTCCTCAAATACTGTTCCCGGGTGGTGGGCGAAGATGACATTGAACAACCCCAATGGCTACTGGAATACATCGATGAGCTACGAACAAAAGGAGTACAGGCAAAGAAAGCAATAATATATTGCAGGTACACAATGTATTAAATTATCTCTGTTGAATGTTGGTTGCAATAAGCAAATGGTTGATAGGTTGACTGTTTTAGTGACTGGAAAAAAAAAATTCCCCTTTTTGGGGGGGGGGGGGTAAGTTATATATTCGGGTAGTTCTACGTAAGAAGCACCCGCGAGTGAGTTAGCTCTGTTTATGTTGATGTAAAACGCAATTATCTTATCTACGATCCAACCGCTTCCTTTATTAGTGTATTTATCTATCTGAGATAATATCGTTTCATGTTGTCGTCTGAGCGTTGTTTGTATATCGCTCTCGTTTAAAACACGATTTTGATGACTAAAATGAGTTGCAGTCGATGTTACAGCCTCACCATCCTATGTACTTTTCTTATATTTTATTTTCATAGCGATCTGAACTTTCATCGCTTTTATTTCTCTTAATTCGGCGGTTATTTTTCTTTTGATCATCGACGCGTGGGTGTTGTAAAATTGTTCCGGATCGTCGATAAACAGATTCGGTACAATTTCCCAATTTCTATAACTGTTCGAAAATCTTCTCGTCTCTCGAAAGTCTGATTCTCGAAAAATATTTGGAGATTTAAATCTTTTTATAGCCTCGATGTAATCTTTTTTCAGCGCTTGACCATTTCTGCCCGTAGAAGTGACTGGAATATTTTTATCGCGTATGATTCGCGCTAGACTTTCTTTAGTTTGAACTCTCAAATTTTTCAATTTGTTTTCCTCTTTCTTTATAGCGTAAATATAATCTCGTCTGATATACGTATTACGGCGCCCTGTTGGTGTTCCTAAAGATAAGTTATACTTATCGATATATTTTTTTAATGCTATTTTGTTCCATCTATTGTATCCGTGAATCAAAGGTTGGTTTTCCATCTTTATAGTAACAACTATAATATTAAAAAAAAAAATTAAATTTTGTTAAATTTTTTTTAGGCTATGTTATTTTGGGGGAAAAGTATCTGCGTGAACAACGAAAAAAGTGTTTTTTCGTTTTTGATTTTGTTGATTTTGTACTAATTTTGCTGTATAGATATACAGCAAAATTTAGAGAAATTTAGATATATTTTTGGGCGATTTTTAGACGATTTTGGAATT
The DNA here is from genome assembly GCA_037893225.1 of Hippasteria phrygiana. NCBI lineage: Eukaryota > Metazoa > Echinodermata > Asteroidea > Valvatida > Goniasteridae > Hippasteria > Hippasteria phrygiana. The sequence goes on along the minus strand of JAZGUH010000564.1, from coordinate 1,928,525 downwards.
TCAACTTTTCTAAAAATTTGGTGTATGTACCTACAGCAAAATTGGGGAGGTTTTTTAAATGACATGGGATCGGAGATTACTATACTACTGTATGGCCTTTTTGGTTTGCGAGCGATTCAGAAAGATCTCCGCGCGGTGCCCCGAATCCTTAGCGTAGAAATTGCTGTACTGTACTACGGCTGGAGAGACGTTACCATCCAGCAGGGACCAGACTTGTTGCGCGCTATGACGTCGGGGTCAATCGCTTCATTCGGCACATGTGCACACGATTCATCAGACGTTGTTTCCACCGATTGACGACTGTTTCATGCTACATGTACTTAAAATCCAAATAAGTTTAGAGTGTGCTCAGTTTAGAGTAGATTCCAGTCACCTTGTCTCACCGCGCCGCAGCGCAATAACGTTCAAATGGGACAATGATTTTGTAAATGGTCAAGTTCATTATGATTAACTAGTAGTAGACTGAAATTAACTGAATGTTAAAAACTGTTTTTCCTGAGCAAAAAAAAAAAACATTGAAGGAATACCCAATCAGAACCTGCAAAAGCCAAGTGACAATGGAATACACAAAATAATGTACATGTAACATCCTTGTACTCCAAACTTTTTTTTACCAGGTTGTTGTTTGTACACAAATATTTCAATCAGCAAGCTTGGGTAATTTGGACTTTAACAAATATCTTACCTTATTAAAAAAATGTATATATATAACTGCCTTTACCATTTTCAATCAAAATTTTGTTGATATTAAAGTTCACAAATCAGACTTGACATCCTGAGTCACATTCTGCTTGCAACAGTCTATTTGTCACATTATATCCAACAAATAAACCAAGCATGGAAGCTATTCTTACTGACCTGGTTTCAAAACTGGGATATGAGTTAAGGCCACCGCAGAAAGAGGCCATCGGCTTTCTAATGGACAAGAATGTGCTAGCTATCCTCCCAACAGGATCTGACAAAAGCACAATTTTTGCCTCCATACCATATACATGATAAGGTTAGTGCATCTCATCCCGATACAAAGACTACTGAGCTAATTATTAGGCCACACTGAATCCCGTCTGAAACTACCCACCACAATTACCCAACCCCTCACCCCCCCCCCCCCCCCCAAAAAGAAACACCCAAAATAAAACAAAAAAACCTATTTTACAAAAGATGCTTACATATTTCTTTCCCCCACCCCAAAGGCGGATCCAGTATTTTTTGCAGGGGGGGGGGGGGTTCGAAAAATTTGTCTAGAACAACAAATTACAAGGGGGCAGGGGGGGGGGGGGCTGGGCTTGGGTGTGCTTGGGGGGGGGGGGGGGGGGGGGGCTAACACTTTCTCACCGTTGGTTGCGCCATTTAACCTCTTTGTTTTGTTCTTACCCATATGCAAAATAAGACCTGTAGGGTTTGCAACTTTAGGCGTAGAGCCCTACAAGTAAAAAACAACAAACAAACAAACAAAAAAACGAATATGGTATTTTTCCATTCACCCCAAGGGCGGATCCAGGGGGGGGGGGGGGGGGGGGGTCATGCCCCCCCCAAAAAATCTTTCTTTTTTAAACTGACGGTGCAAAAAGGCAGCAACTGCGTACACCCACCCACAAAACTCGGCCAACATTTTGTTTTGCCCCCCCCCAAAAAGAAATTGCCCAAAAAATAATGTTGGTCCCCCCCAAAAAAGAAATTGTGTTCTGGATCCGCCCTTGATTCACCCATCCTAACTCCATAGGTCATACTAGAATTGGAGGATTCAGGAATGTTAGGGTTAATTTGGAGTGTCATCATGTTTAGGAATTTCAACAAGATAAGACATTATATAAAAACAACTAAGTTTTTTTGGGGGACTGACGTATTTGTATCGCAGAATTATAAAGTGTCGTGTCTTATGATAATAGACTTCATGCAGAAGAGAAAAATTGCAATCATGAGAAAAGTGCAAGTGTAAAAATGACTTTGATGTTTTCGCATTTCTGTTTGTAATACTATAAACAATTCCCCAAAAAGCCAAGAAAAGGTGCACATGAGAAGGAGAAACTAATTTCTCTTATTTGGCCTAGCAAACTTGTCTCTCCTGCATACATGAACATCCCAAAATTAGTGTGTAATTCGTAAATTGATGGTTTCACACTTTGCTGCTAGGAAATATGGAACGATGATCACCAACAGAATGTGGCTATTTATTACAAATGTTTATATCAACCACAAATGGAAACTGAATAAATGCCTAAAACATTTTTAGTTGAAATAACAAAATATTACAATTTGATAAATATTATGCACCTATTGTCAGTGGTTTTTCTGGTTTTTGTTAACATTAATGATAGATTCACGAGGTATAAATAAAAATGTTCATACACGCAGCTGCATCCCAAAGACAGCCCTCACATTGCCGTAATAGTGTCCCCTCTAAGGGCGCTCATGATGGATCAAGTCAAAAGGTGGGACAGCAGTGGAATCATCACATCAGGCTGCATCTTACCACCATCAGAGATGAAAGTAGAGAACAAGAAGGGTAAGGTGTAAATGAAGTTTATTCATTGTTCAGCCTCTAAAGAGAGCCCCCTCAATTTTAAGGTTCCTAAATTCAACGCAGGTTCCTTAACATCTTGCCTATCATCCTAAACAAATGTTTAAAACACTTTGAATTATCCTATCAAAAATTATTCACTTGATAACACTAAAATAGTATCTGTGTAGTACACAGTTGCACAGGGTTGACTTCTGTTTACAGATTATGTATTGCACATTTTGCTTTTAGTGTAGTAGATATTAAGTTTCATATCCTCTTCAATATAAAACACAACTCTGCAGTGTTATGGCTTCTGTTTGTATCTGAATAAAATTAACCAAAAGCTTACAACATGTACCCCTTTGGCATGTTTGGATGTTTGTATACACATCATATATTAAGCCTAACAGTCCCAAATCCGAAAATGTCTAAATGATTTTCCACACTACCTATATATGAATCTATTAAGGACGAAGAAATGGTTGCCATGAATGATCTAATAATCTGAACATTCTCATTCCAGCTATCATGGAAGGCAGGGTTAATTTAATATTCAACTCACCAGAAGCCATTCTGGCCGAAGACCAGCCATGGAGGCAACTGATGCGTGAAGGCCATTTTAGGCAGCACTTGGCCTTATTGTTTTTGATGAGGCACACTGCATAGCTCAATGGTAAATGGAAGTACTTTACAACAATGTTGTCTCATGCAGATGCTAAAATATGTGCTCACTGCTCATTTGCAATATGTTTATACTTTGCACTGACCAGAATCAGAAGGCAAATTTGAATTTAAATAAAGTGACAGAGCAGTCAAAAAGAAATTTACACAGACATTTGAATTTCTCCTTTGAGATTATCATTCTTATTGGGAAAATAAATATAAACGTATGAATATACATGCAATACATATAACTATATATGATATAGAGAAACAGTTAAAACTTCAATACTGTCTTAACACTTCCAGCCATGATAGTCATTTTAATGTGTCCAGGAGGATGTACTCTTAAAGTAATACAACAATCAGCAAACAGCCACCCCCTCGGAAGGAGAGAAATCCAGAAATAAACAGAAGGCAACAGAAATTTAAAAAAATGAACCTAAACTTGTTTGTTGTTTTTCCAGGGGTGATGATTTCCGTGAAACCTACAGCCGTGTAGGTCAAATTCGCAGTATGGTTGGTGAAGTACCTACTCTTGTTATGACGGCTACCTTGCCAAAGACCCTGAGACAAAACGTATTGCAAACATTACACCTTGATCCAGCAATGATGGAAATTGTAGCCCAAAGTCCAGATAGGTTAGGCTACATGTATGTTACTGTCTCGTACCTGCTTGTGGAGACAATATTTAAACCTAACACAGTAACCATGCATACATTACAGAAGAAGTGGATGACTTTTTATATAAATACATGTTGTATGTATTTTTGGTTTTATATAAACTGTTCATTTCCCTGTTTTTCTAAACCCTACGTACACATGTACAGATTTTAAAATGTATTTTTTCCTGTCTATCACAAAAGTGAAAAAGACACAGAATTTTAATGATTGTGGCAAGGCCATCCTTCTCTTATGGTTTATACAAGGAAAATATCCATGTAGATACTCCGATCCTTTCACTTACACTGGTTTCAAGTGTTAAAATAAGAATTCAATTAAGCACAAAATCATTCTCCGAAGTGATACATATTTTCAAGCTGTGAAACAGTTCAATTCGTTAGAAAGACAGCTACTTAAATACTATTATGTTGGTTCAAGCAATGTACATCACAAAATAACTTTGTGTCACCAAGGTCACACATATCGGCTACATTCAAATTGCATGTATGACTACAGAAACTACACTCTGAAATTTGACATGAAAGTAACTTCCCACACTAGTACTGTATTCCTTTTCTATTTCATTTGTAGGCCAAACATTTTCCTCAAATACTGTTCCCGGGTGGTGGGCGAAGATGACATTGAACAACCCCAATGGCTACTGGAATACATCGATGAGCTACGAACAAAAGGAGTACAGGCAAAGAAAGCAATAATATATTGCAGGTACACAATGTATTAAATTATCTCTGTTGAATGTTGGTTGCAATAAGCAAATGGTTGATAGGTTGACTGTTTTAGTGACTGGAAAAAAAAAATTCCCCTTTTTTTGGGGGGGGGGGGGGTAAGTTATATATTCGGGTAGTTCTACGTAAGAAGCACCCGCGAGTGAGTTAGCTCTGTTTATGTTGATGTAAAACGCAATTATCTTATCTACGATCCAACCGCTTCCTTTATTAGTGTATTTATCTATCTGAGATAATATCGTTTCATGTTGTCGTCTGAGCGTTGTTTGTATATCGCTCTCGTTTAAAACACGATTTTGATGACTAAAATGAGTTGCAGTCGATGTTACAGCCTCACCATCCTATGTACTTTTCTTATATTTTATTTTCATAGCGATCTGAACTTTCATCGCTTTTATTTCTCTTAATTCGGCGGTTATTTTTCTTTTGATCATCGACGCGTGGGTGTTGTAAAATTGTTCCGGATCGTCGATAAACAGATTCGGTACAATTTCCCAATTTCTATAACTGTTCGAAAATCTTCTCGTCTCTCGAAAGTCTGATTCTCGAAAAATATTTGGAGATTTAAATCTTTTTATAGCCTCGATGTAATCTTTTTTCAGCGCTTGACCATTTCTGCCCGTAGAAGTGACTGGAATATTTTTATCGCGTATGATTCGCGCTAGACTTTCTTTAGTTTGAACTCTCAAATTTTTCAATTTGTTTTCCTCTTTCTTTATAGCGTAAATATAATCTCGTCTGATATACGTATTACGGCGCCCTGTTGGTGTTCCTAAAGATAAGTTATACTTATCGATATATTTTTTTAATGCTATTTTGTTCCATCTATTGTATCCGTGAATCAAAGGTTGGTTTTCCATCTTTATAGTAACAACTATAATATTAAAAAAAAAAATTAAATTTTTTTAAATTTTTTTTAGGCTATGTTATTTTGGGGGAAAAGTATCTGCGTGAACAACGAAAAAAGTGTTTTTTCGTTTTTGATTTTGTTGATTTTGTACTAATTTTGCTGTATAGATATACAGCAAAATTTAGAGAAATTTAGATATATTTTTGGGCGATTTTTAGACGATTTTGGAATTTCAACTTTTCTAAAAATTTGGTGTATGTACCTACAGCAAAATTGGGGAGGTTTTTTAAATGACATGGGATCGGAGATTACTATACTACTGTATGGCCTTTTTGGTTTGCGAGCGATTCAGAAAGATCTCCGCGCGGTGCCCCGAATCCTTAGCGTAGAAATTGCTGTACTGTACTACGGCTGGAGAGACGTTACCATCCAGCAGGGACCAGACTTGTTGCGCGCTATGACGTCGGGGTCAATCGCTTCATTCGGCACATGTGCACACGATTCATCAGACGTTGTTTCCACCGATTGACGACTGTTTCATGCTACATGTACTTAAAATCCAAATAAGTTTAGAGTGTGCTCAGTTTAGAGTAGATTCCAGTCACCTTGTCTCACCGCGCCGCAGCGCAATAACGTTCAAATGGGACAATGATTTTGTAAATGGTCAAGTTCATTATGATTAACTAGTAGTAGACTGAAATTAACTGAATGTTAAAAACTGTTTTTCCTGAGCAAAAAAAAAAAACATTGAAGGAATACCCAATCAGAACCTGCAAAAGCCAAGTGACAATGGAATACACAAAATAATGTACATGTAACATCCTTGTACTCCAAACTTTTTTTTACCAGGTTGTTGTTTGTACACAAATATTTCAATCAGCAAGCTTGGGTAATTTGGACTTTAACAAATATCTTACCTTATTAAAAAAATGTATATATATAACTGCCTTTACCATTTTCAATCAAAATTTTGTTGATATTAAAGTTCACAAATCAGACTTGACATCCTGAGTCACATTCTGCTTGCAACAGTCTATTTGTCACATTATATCCAACAAATAAACCAAGCATGGAAGCTATTCTTACTGACCTGGTTTCAAAACTGGGATATGAGTTAAGGCCACCGCAGAAAGAGGCCATCGGCTTTCTAATGGACAAGAATGTGCTAGCTATCCTCCCAACAGGATCTGACAAAAGCACAATTTTTGCCTCCATACCATATACATGATAAGGTTAGTGCATCTCATCCCGATACAAAGACTACTGAGCTAATTATTAGGCCACACTGAATCCCGTCTGAAACTACCCACCACAATTACCCAACCCCTCACCCCCCCCCCCCAAAAAAAAAGAAACACCCAAAATAAAACAAAAAAACCTATTTTACAAAAGATGCTTACATATTTCTTTCCCCCACCCCAAAGGCGGATCCAGTATTTTTTGCAGGGGGGGGGGGGGTTCGAAAAATTTGTCTAGAACAACAAATTACAAGGGGGCAGGGGGGGGGGGGCTGGGCTTGGGTGTGCTTGGGGGGGGGGGGGGGGGGCTAACACTTTCTCACCGTTGGTTGCGCCATTTAACCTCTTTGTTTTGTTCTTACCCATATGCAAAATAAGACCTGTAGGGTTTGCAACTTTAGGCGTAGAGCCCTACAAGTAAAAAACAACAAACAAACAAACAAAAAAACGAATATGGTATTTTTCCATTCACCCCAAGGGCGGATCCAGGGGGGGGGGGGGGGGGGGGGGGGTCATGCCCCCCCCAAAAAATCTTTCTTTTTTAAACTGACGGTGCAAAAAGGCAGCAACTGCGTACACCCACCCACAAAACTCGGCCAACATTTTGTTTTGCCCCCCCCAAAAAGAAATTGCCCAAAAAATAATGTTGGTCCCCCCCCAAAAAGAAATTGTGTTCTGGATCCGCCCTTGATTCACCCATCCTAACTCCATAGGTCATACTAGAATTGGAGGATTCAGGAATGTTAGGGTTAATTTGGAGTGTCATCATGTTTAGGAATTTCAACAAGATAAGACATTATATAAAAACAACTAAGTTTTTTTTGGGGGACTGACGTATTTGTATCGCAGAATTATAAAGTGTCGTGTCTTATGATAATAGACTTCATGCAGAAGAGAAAAATTGCAATCATGAGAAAAGTGCAAGTGTAAAAATGACTTTGATGTTTTCGCATTTCTGTTTGTAATACTATAAACAATTCCCCAAAAAGCCAAGAAAAGGTGCACATGAGAAGGAGAAACTAATTTCTCTTATTTGGCCTAGCAAACTTGTCTCTCCTGCATACATGAACATCCCAAAATTAGTGTGTAATTCGTAAATTGATGGTTTCACACTTTGCTGCTAGGAAATATGGAACGATGATCACCAACAGAATGTGGCTATTTATTACAAATGTTTATATCAACCACAAATGGAAACTGAATAAATGCCTAAAACATTTTTAGTTGAAATAACAAAATATTACAATTTGATAAATATTATGCACCTATTGTCAGTGGTTTTTCTGGTTTTTGTTAACATTAATGATAGATTCACGAGGTATAAATAAAAATGTTCATACACGCAGCTGCATCCCAAAGACAGCCCTCACATTGCCGTAATAGTGTCCCCTCTAAGGGCGCTCATGATGGATCAAGTCAAAAGGTGGGACAGCAGTGGAATCATCACATCAGGCTGCATCTTACCACCATCAGAGATGAAAGTAGAGAACAAGAAGGGTAAGGTGTAAATGAAGTTTATTCATTGTTCAGCCTCTAAAGAGAGCCCCCTCAATTTTAAGGTTCCTAAATTCAACGCAGGTTCCTTAACATCTTGCCTATCATCCTAAACAAATGTTTAAAACACTTTGAATTATCCTATCAAAAATTATTCACTTGATAACACTAAAATAGTATCTGTGTAGTACACAGTTGCACAGGGTTGACTTCTGTTTACAGATTATGTATTGCACATTTTGCTTTTAGTGTAGTAGATATTAAGTTTCATATCCTCTTCAATATAAAACACAACTCTGCAGTGTTATGGCTTCTGTTTGTATCTGAATAAAATGAACCAAAAGCTTACAACATGTACCCCTTTGGCATGTTTGGATGTTTGTATACACATCATATATTAAGCCTAACAGTCCCAAATCCGAAAATGTCTAAATGATTTTCCACACTACCTATATATGAATCTATTAAGGACGAAGAAATGGTTGCCATGAATGATCTAATAATCTGAACATTCTCATTCCAGCTATCATGGAAGGCAGGGTTAATTTAATATTCAACTCACCAGAAGCCATTCTGGCCGAAGACCAGCCATGGAGGCAACTGATGCGTGAAGGCCATTTTAGGCAGCACTTGGCCTTATTGTTTTTGATGAGGCACACTGCATAGCTCAATGGTAAATGGAAGTACTTTACAACAATGTTGTCTCATGCAGATGCTAAAATATGTGCTCACTGCTCATTTGCAATATGTTTATACTTTGCACTGACCAGAATCAGAAGGCAAATTTGAATTTAAATAAAGTGACAGAGCAGTCAAAAAGAAATTTACACAGACATTTGAATTTCTCCTTTGAGATTATCATTCTTATTGGGAAAATAAATATAAACGTATGAATATACATGCAATACATATAACTATATATGATATAGAGAAACAGTTAAAACTTCAATACTGTCTTAACACTTCCAGCCATGATAGTCATTTTAATGTGTCCAGGAGGATGTACTCTTAAAGTAATACAACAATCAGCAAACAGCCACCCCCTCGGAAGGAGAGAAATCCAGAAATAAACAGAAGGCAACAGAAATAAAAAAAAATGAACCTAAACTTGTTTGTTGTTTTTCCAGGGGTGATGATTTCCGTGAAACCTACAGCCGTGTAGGTCAAATTCGCAGTATGGTTGGTGAAGTACCTACTCTTGTTATGACGGCTACCTTGCCAAAGACCCTGAGACAAAACGTATTGCAAACATTACACCTTGATCCAGCAATGATGGAAATTGTAGCCCAAAGTCCAGATAGGTTAGGCTACATGTATGTTACTGTCTCGTACCTGCTTGTGGAGACAATATTTAAACCTAACACAGTAACCATGCATACATTACAGAAGAAGTGGATGACTTTTTATATAAATACATGTTGTATGTATTTTTGGTTTTATATAAACTGTTCATTTCCCTGTTTTTCTAAACCCTACGTACACATGTACAGATGTTAAAATGTATTTTTTCCTGTCTATCACAAAAGTGAAAAAGACACAGAATTTTAATGATTGTGGCAAGGCCATCCTTCTCTTATGGTTTATACAAGGAAAATATCCATGTAGATACTCCGATCCTTTCACTTACACTGGTTTCAAGTGTTAAAATAAGAATTAAATTAAGCACAAAATCATTCTCCGAAGTGATACATATTTTCAAGCTGTGAAACAGTTCAATTCGTTAGAAAGACAGCTACTTAAATACTATTATGTTGGTTCAAGCAATGTACATCACAAAATAACTTTGTGTCACCAAGGTCACACATATCGGCTACATTCAAATTGCATGTATGACTACAGAAACTACACTATGAAATTTGACATGAAAGTAACTTCCCACACTAGTACTGTATTCCTTTTCTATTTCATTTGTAGGCCAAACATTTTCCTCAAATACTGTTCCCGGGTGGTGGGCGAAGATGACATTGAACAACCCCAATGGCTACTGGAATACATCGATGAGCTACGAACAAAAGGAGTACAGGCAAAGAAAGCAATAATATATTGCAGGTACACAATGTATTAAATTATCTCTGTTGAATGTTGGTTGCAATAAGCAAATGGTTGATAGGTTGACTGTTTTAGTGACTGGAAAAAAAAAATTCCCCTTTTTTGGGGGGGGGGGGTAAGTTATATATTCGGGTAGTTCTACGTAAGAAGCACCCGCGAGTGAGTTAGCTCTGTTTATGTTGATGTAAAACGCAATTATCTTATCTACGATCCAACCGCTTCCTTTATTAGTGTATTTATCTATCTGAGATAATATCGTTTCATGTTGTCGTCTGAGCGTTGTTTGTATATCGCTCTCGTTTAAAACACGATTTTGATGACTAAAATGAGTTGCAGTCGATGTTACAGCCTCACCATCCTATGTACTTTTCTTATATTTTATTTTCATAGCGATCTGAACTTTCATCGCTTTTATTTCTCTTAATTCGGCGGTTATTTTTCTTTTGATCATCGACGCGTGGGTGTTGTAAAATTGTTCCGGATCGTCGATAAACAGATTCGGTACAATTTCCCAATTTCTATAACTGTTCGAAAATCTTCTCGTCTCTCGAAAGTCTGATTCTCGAAAAATATTTGGAGATTTAAATCTTTTTATAGCCTCGATGTAATCTTTTTTCAGCGCTTGACCATTTCTGCCCGTAGAAGTGACTGGAATATTTTTATCGCGTATGATTCGCGCTAGACTTTCTTTAGTTTGAACTCTCAAATTTTTCAATTTGTTTTCCTCTTTCTTTATAGCGTAAATATAATCTCGTCTGATATACGTATTACGGCGCCCTGTTGGTGTTCCTAAAGATAAGTTATACTTATCGATATATTTTTTTAATGCTATTTTGTTCCATCTATTGTATCCGTGAATCAAAGGTTGGTTTTCCATCTTTATAGTAACAACTATAACATTAAAAAAAAAAATTAAATTTTTTTAAATTTTTTTTAGGCTATGTTATTTTGGGGGAAAAGTATCTGCGTGAACAACGAAAAAAGTGTTTTTTCGTTTTTGATTTTGTTGATTTTGTACTAATTTTGCTGTATAGATATACAGCAAAATTTAGAGAAATTTAGATATATTTTTGGGCGATTTTTAGACGATTTTGGAATTTCAACTTTTCTAAAAATTTGGTGTATGTACCTACAGCAAAATTGGGGAGGTTTTTTAAATGACATGGGATCGGAGATTACTATACTACTGTATGGCCTTTTTGGTTTGCGAGCGATTCAGAAAGATCTCCGCGCGGTGCCCCGAATCCTTAGCGTAGAAATTGCTGTACTGTACTACGGCTGGAGAGACGTTACCATCCAGCAGGGACCAGACTTGTTGCGCGCTATGACGTCGGGGTCAATCGCTTCATTCGGCACATGTGCACACGATTCATCAGACGTTGTTTCCACCGATTGACGACTGTTTCATGCTACATGTACTTAAAATCCAAATAAGTTTAGAGTGTGCTCAGTTTAGAGTAGATTCCAGTCACCTTGTCTCACCGCGCCGCAGCGCAATAACGTTCAAATGGGACAATGATTTTGTAAATGGTCAAGTTCATTATGATTAACTAGTAGTAGACTGAAATTAACTGAATGTTAAAAACTGTTTTTCCTGAGCAAAAAAAAAAAACATTGAAGGAATACCCAATCAGAACCTGCAAAAGCCAAGTGACAATGGAATACACAAAATAATGTACATGTAACATCCTTGTACTCCAAACTTTTTTTTACCAGGTTGTTGTTTGTACACAAATATTTCAATCAGCAAGCTTGGGTAATTTGGACTTTAACAAATATCTTACCTTATTAAAAAAATGTATATATATAACTGCCTTTACCATTTTCAATCAAAATTTTGTTGATATTAAAGTTCACAAATCAGACTTGACATCCTGAGTCACATTCTGCTTGCAACAGTCTATTTGTCACATTATATCCAACAAATAAACCAAGCATGGAAGCTATTCTTACTGACCTGGTTTCAAAACTGGGATATGAGTTAAGGCCACCGCAGAAAGAGGCCATCGGCTTTCTAATGGACAAGAATGTGCTAGCTATCCTCCCAACAGGATCTGACAAAAGCACAATTTTTGCCTCCATACCATATACATGATAAGGTTAGTGCATCTCATCCCGATACAAAGACTACTGAGCTAATTATTAGGCCACACTGAATCCCGTCTGAAACTACCCACCACAATTACCCAACCCCTCACCCCCCCCCCCCCCCCAAAAAAGAAACACCCAAAATAAAACAAAAAAACCTATTTTACAAAAGATGCTTACATATTTCTTTCCCCCACCCCAAAGGCGGATCCAGTATTTTTTGCAGGGGGGGGGGGGTTCGAAAAATTTGTCTAGAACAACAAATTACAAGGGGGCAGGGGGGGGGGGCTGGGCTTGGGTGTGCTTGGGGGGGGGGGGGGGGGCTAACACTTTCTCACCGTTGGTTGCGCCATTTAACCTCTTTGTTTTGTTCTTACCCATATGCAAAATAAGACCTGTAGGGTTTGCAACTTTAGACGTAGAGCCCTACAAGTAAAAAACAACAAACAAACAAACAAAAAAACGAATATGGTATTTTTCCATTCACCCCAAGGGCGGATCCAGGGGGGGGGGGGGGGGGGGTCATGCCCCCCCCAAAAAATCTTTCTTTTTTAAACTGACGGTGCAAAAAGGCAGCAACTGCGTACACCCACCCACAAAACTCGGCCAACATTTTGTTTTGCCCCCCCCAAAAAGAAATTGCCCAAAAAATAATGTTGGTCCCCCCCCAAAAAGAAATTGTGTTCTGGATCCGCCCTTGATTCACCCATCCTAACTCCATAGGTCATACTAGAATTGGAGGATTCAGGAATGTTAGGGTTAATTTGGAGTGTCATCATGTTTAGGAATTTCAACAAGATAAGACATTATATAAAAACAACTAAGTTTTTTTGGGGGACTGACGTATTTGTATCGCAGAATTATAAAGTGTCGTGTCTTATGATAATAGACTTCATGCAGAAGAGAAAAATTGCAATCATGAGAAAAGTGCAAGTGTAAAAATGACTTTGATGTTTTCGCATTTCTGTTTGTAATACTATAAACAATTCCCCAAAAAGCCAAGAAAAGGTGCACATGAGAAGGAGAAACTAATTTCTCTTATTTGGCCTAGCAAACTTGTCTCTCCTGCATACATGAACATCCCAAAATTAGTGTGTAATTCGTAAATTGATGGTTTCACACTTTGCTGCTAGGAAATATGGAACGATGATCACCAACAGAATGTGGCTATTTATTACAAATGTTTATATCAACCACAAATGGAAACTGAATAAATGCCTAAAACATTTTTAGTTGAAATAACAAAATATTACAATTTGATAAATATTATGCACCTATTGTCAGTGGTTTTTCTGGTTTTTGTTAACATTAATGATAGATTCACGAGGTATAAATAAAAATGTTCATACACGCAGCTGCATCCCAAAGACAGCCCTCACATTGCCGTAATAGTGTCCCCTCTAAGGGCGCTCATGATGGATCAAGTCAAAAGGTGGGACAGCAGTGGAATCATCACATCAGGCTGCATCTTACCACCATCAGAGATGAAAGTAGAGAACAAGAAGGGTAAGGTGTAAATGAAGTTTATTCATTGTTCAGCCTCTAAAGAGAGCCCCCTCAATTTTAAGGTTCCTAAATTCAACGCAGGTTCCTTAACATCTTGCCTATCATCCTAAACAAATGTTTAAAACACTTTGAATTATCCTATCAAAAATTATTCACTTGATAACACTAAAATAGTATCTGTGTAGTACACAGTTGCACAGGGTTGACTTCTGTTTACAGATTATGTATTGCACATTTTGCTTTTAGTGTAGTAGATATTAAGTTTCATATCCTCTTCAATATAAAACACAACTCTGCAGTGTTATGGCTTCTGTTTGTATCTGAATAAAATTAACCAAAAGCTTACAACATGTACCCCTTTGGCATGTTTGGATGTTTGTATACACATCATATATTAAGCCTAACAGTCCCAAATCCGAAAATGTCTAAATGATTTTCCACACTACCTATATATGAATCTATTAAGGACGAAGAAATGGTTGCCATGAATGATCTAATAATCTGAACATTCTCATTCCAGCTATCATGGAAGGCAGGGTTAATTTAATATTCAACTCACCAGAAGCCATTCTGGCCGAAGACCAGCCATGGAGGCAACTGATGCGTGAAGGCCATTTTAGGCAGCACTTGGCCTTATTGTTTTGATGAGGCACACTGCATAGCTCAATGGTAAATGGAAGTACTTTACAACAATGTTGTCTCATGCAGATGCTAAAATATGTGCTCACTGCTCATTTGCAATATGTTTATACTTTGCACTGACCAGAATCAGAAGGCAAATTTGAATTTAAATAAAGTGACAGAGCAGTCAAAAAGAAATTTACACAGACATTTGAATTTCTCCTTTGAGATTATCATTCTTATTGGGAAAATAAATATAAACGTATGAATATACATGCAATACATATAACTATATATGATATAGAGAAACAGTTAAAACTTCAATACTGTCTTAACACTTCCAGCCATGATAGTCATTTTAATGTGTCCAGGAGGATGTACTCTTAAAGTAATACAACAATCAGCAAACAGCCACCCCCTCGGAAGGAGAGAAATCCAGAAATAAACAGAAGGCAACAGAAATTTAAAAAAATGAACCTAAACTTGTTTGTTGTTTTTCCAGGGGTGATGATTTCCGTGAAACCTACAGCCGTGTAGGTCAAATTCGCAGTATGGTTGGTGAAGTACCTACTCTTGTTATGACGGCTACCTTGCCAAAGACCCTGAGACAAAACGTATTGCAAACATTACACCTTGATCCAGCAATGATGGAAATTGTAGCCCAAAGTCCAGATAGGTTAGGCTACATGTATGTTACTGTCTCGTACCTGCTTGTGGAGACAATATTTAAACCTAACACAGTAACCATGCATACATTACAGAAGAAGTGGATGACTTTTTATATAAATACATGTTGTATGTATTTTTGGTTTTATATAAACTGTTCATTTCCCTGTTTTTCTAAACCCTACGTACACATGTACAGATTTTAAAATGTATTTTTTCCTGTCTATCACAAAAGTGAAAAAGACACAGAATTTTAATGATTGTGGCAAGGCCATCCTTCTCTTATGGTTTATACAAGGAAAATATCCATGTAGATACTCCGATCCTTTCACTTACACTGGTTTCAAGTGTTAAAATAAGAATTCAATTAAGCACAAAATCATTCTCCGAAGTGATACATATTTTCAAGCTGTGAAACAGTTCAATTCGTTAGAAAGACAGCTACTTAAATACTATTATGTTGGTTCAAGCAATGTACATCACAAAATAACTTTGTGTCACCAAGGTCACACATATCGGCTACATTCAAATTGCATGTATGACTACAGAAACTACACTATGAAATTTGACATGAAAGTAACTTCCCACACTAGTACTGTATTCCTTTTCTATTTCATTTGTAGGCCAAACATTTTCCTCAAATACTGTTCCCGGGTGGTGGGCGAAGATGACATTGAACAACCCCAATGGCTACTGGAATACATCGATGAGCTACGAACAAAAGGAGTACAGGCAAAGAAAGCAATAATATATTGCAGGTACACAATGTATTAAATTATCTCTGTTGAATGTTGGTTGCAATAAGCAAATGGTTGATAGGTTGACTGTTTTAGTGACTGGAAAAAAAAAATTCCCCTTTTTTTGGGGGGGGGGGGGTAAGTTATATATTCGGGTAGTTCTACGTAAGAAGCACCCGCGAGTGAGTTAGCTCTGTTTATGTTGATGTAAAACGCAATTATCTTATCTACGATCCAACCGCTTCCTTTATTAGTGTATTTATCTATCTGAGATAATATCGTTTCATGTTGTCGTCTGAGCGTTGTTTGTATATCGCTCTCGTTTAAAACACGATTTTGATGACTAAAATGAGTTGCAGTCGATGTTACAGCCTCACCATCCTATGTACTTTTCTTATATTTTATTTTCATAGCGATCTGAACTTTCATCGCTTTTATTTCTCTTAATTCGGCGGTTATTTTTCTTTTGATCATCGACGCGTGGGTGTTGTAAAATTGTTCCGGATCGTCGATAAACAGATTCGGTACAATTTCCCAATTTCTATAACTGTTCGAAAATCTTCTCGTCTCTCGAAAGTCTGATTCTCGAAAAATATTTGGAGATTTAAATCTTTTTATAGCCTCGATGTAATCTTTTTTCAGCGCTTGACCATTTCTGCCCGTAGAAGTGACTGGAATATTTTTATCGCGTATGATTCGCGCTAGACTTTCTTTAGTTTGAACTCTCAAATTTTTCAATTTGTTTTCCTCTTTCTTTATAGCGTAAATATAATCTCGTCTGATATACGTATTACGGCGCCCTGTTGGTGTTCCTAAAGATAAGTTATACTTATCGATATATTTTTTTAATGCTATTTTGTTCCATCTATTGTATCCGTGAATCAAAGGTTGGTTTTCCATCTTTATAGTAACAACTATAATATTAAAAAAAAAAATTAAATTTTTTTAAATTTTTTTTAGGCTATGTTATTTTGGGGGAAAAGTATCTGCGTGAACAACGAAAAAAGTGTTTTTTCGTTTTTGATTTTGTTGATTTTGTACTAATTTTGCTGTATAGATATACAGCAAAATTTAGAGAAATTTAGATATATTTTTGGGCGATTTTTAGACGATTTTGGAATTTCAACTTTTCAAAAAATTTGGTGTATGTACCTACAGCAAAATTGGGGAGGTTTTTTAAATGACATGGGATCGGAGATTACTATACTACTGTATGGCCTTTTTGGTTTGCGAGCGATTCAGAAAGATCTCCGCGCGGTGCCCCGAATCCTTAGCGTAGAAATTGCTGTACTGTACTACGGCTGGAGAGACGTTACCATCCAGCAGGGACCAGACTTGTTGCGCGCTATGACGTCGGGGTCAATCGCTTCATTCGGCACATGTGCACACGATTCATCAGACGTTGTTTCCACCGATTGACGACTGTTTCATGCTACATGTACTTAAAATCCAAATAAGTTTAGAGTGTGCTCAGTTTAGAGTAGATTCCAGTCACCTTGTCTCACCGCGCCGCAGCGCAATAACGTTCAAATGGGACAATGATTTTGTAAATGGTCAAGTTCATTATGATTAACTAGTAGTAGACTGAAATTAACTGAATGTTAAAAACTGTTTTTCCTGAGCAAAAAAAAAAAACATTGAAGGAATACCCAATCAGAACCTGCAAAAGCCAAGTGACAATGGAATACACAAAATAATGTACATGTAACATCCTTGTACTTCAAACTTTTTTTTACCAGGTTGTTGTTTGTACACAAATATTTCAATCAGCAAGCTTGGGTAATTTGGACTTTAACAAATATCTTACCTTATTAAAAAAATGTATATATATAACTGCCTTTACCATTTTCAATCAAAATTTTGTTGATATTAAAGTTCACAAATCAGACTTGACATCCTGAGTCACATTCTGCTTGCAACAGTCTATTTGTCACATTATATCCAACAAATAAACCAAGCATGGAAGCTATTCTTACTGACCTGGTTTCAAAACTGGGATATGAGTTAAGGCCACCGCAGAAAGAGGCCATCGGCTTTCTAATGGACAAGAATGTGCTAGCTATCCTCCCAACAGGATCTGACAAAAGCACAATTTTTGCCTCCATACCATATACATGATAAGGTTAGTGCATCTCATCCCGATACAAAGACTACTGAGCTAATTATTAGGCCACACTGAATCCCGTCTGAAACTACCCACCACAATTACCCAACCCCTCACCCCCCCCCCCCCCCAAAAGAAACACCCAAAATAAAACAAAAAAACCTATTTTACAAAAGATGCTTACATATTTCTTTCCCCCACCCCAAAGGCGGATCCAGTATTTTTTGCAGGGGGGGGGGGGGGGTTCGAAAAATTTGTCTAGAACAACAAATTACAAGGGGGCAGGGGGGGGGGGGGGGGGGGGGCTGGGCTTGGGTGTGCTTGGGGGGGGGGGGGGGGGCTAACACTTTCTCACCGTTGGTTGCGCCATTTAACCTCTTTGTTTTGTTCTTACCCATATGCAAAATAAGACCTGTAGGGTTTGCAACTTTAGGCGTAGAGCCCTACAAGTAAAAAACAACAAACAAACAAACAAAAAAACGAATATGGTATTTTTCCATTCACCCCAAGGGCGGATCCAGGGGGGGGGGGGGTCATGCCCACCCCAAAAAATCTTTCTTTTTTAAACTGACGGTGCAAAAAGGCAGCAACTGCGTACACCCACCCACAAAACTCGGCCAACATTTTGTTTTGCCCCCCCCAAAAAGAAATTGCCCAAAAAATAATGTTGGTCCCCCCCCCAAAAAGAAATTGTGTTCTGGATCCGCCCTTGATTCACCCATCCTAACTCCATAGGTCATACTAGAATTGGAGGATTCAGGAATGTTAGGGTTAATTTGGAGTGTCATCATGTTTAGGAATTTCAACAAGATAAGACATTATATAAAAACAACTAAGTTTTTTTGGGGGACTGACGTATTTGTATCGCAGAATTATAAAGTGTCGTGTCTTATGATAATAGACTTCATGCAGAAGAGAAAAATTGCAATCATGAGAAAAGTGCAAGTGTAAAAATGACTTTGATGTTTTCGCATTTCTGTTTGTAATACTATAAACAATTCCCCAAAAAGCCAAGAAAAGGTGCACATGAGAAGGAGAAACTAATTTCTCTTATTTGGCCTAGCAAACTTGTCTCTCCTGCATACATGAACATCCCAAAATTAGTGTGTAATTCGTAAATTGATGGTTTCACACTTTGCTGCTAGGAAATATGGAACGATGATCACCAACAGAATGTGGCTATTTATTACAAATGTTTATATCAACCACAAATGGAAACTGAATAAATGCCTAAAACATTTTTAGTTGAAATAACAAAATATTACAATTTGATAAATATTATGCACCTATTGTCAGTGGTTTTTCTGGTTTTTGTTAACATTAATGATAGATTCACGAGGTATAAATAAAAATGTTCATACACGCAGCTGCATCCCAAAGACAGCCCTCACATTGCCGTAATAGTGTCCCCTCTAAGGGCGCTCATGATGGATCAAGTCAAAAGGTGGGACAGCAGTGGAATCATCACATCAGGCTGCATCTTACCACCATCAGAGATGAAAGTAGAGAACAAGAAGGGTAAGGTGTAAATGAAGTTTATTCATTGTTCAGCCTCTAAAGAGAGCCCCCTCAATTTTAAGGTTCCTAAATTCAACGCAGGTTCCTTAACATCTTGCCTATCATCCTAAACAAATGTTTAAAACACTTTGAATTATCCTATCAAAAATTATTCACTTGATAACACTAAAATAGTATCTGTGTAGTACACAGTTGCACAGGGTTGACTTCTGTTTACAGATTATGTATTGCACATTTTGCTTTTAGTGTAGTAGATATTAAGTTTCATATCCTCTTCAATATAAAACACAACTCTGCAGTGTTATGGCTTCTGTTTGTATCTGAATAAAATGAACCAAAAGCTTACAACATGTACCCCTTTGGCATGTTTGGATGTTTGTATACACATCATATATTAAGCCTAACAGTCCCAAATCCGAAAATGTCTAAATGATTTTCCACACTACCTATATATGAATCTATTAAGGACGAAGAAATGGTTGCCATGAATGATCTAATAATCTGAACATTCTCATTCCAGCTATCATGGAAGGCAGGGTTAATTTAATATTCAACTCACCAGAAGCCATTCTGGCCGAAGACCAGCCATGGAGGCAACTGATGCGTGAAGGCCATTTTAGGCAGCACTTGGCCTTATTGTTTTTGATGAGGCACACTGCATAGCTCAATGGTAAATGGAAGTACTTTACAACAATGTTGTCTCATGCAGATGCTAAAATATGTGCTCACTGCTCATTTGCAATATGTTTATACTTTGCACTGACCAGAATCAGAAGGCAAATTTGAATTTAAATAAAGTGACAGAGCAGTCAAAAAGAAATTTACACAGACATTTGAATTTCTCCTTTGAGATTATCATTCTTATTGGGAAAATAAATATAAACGTATGAATATACATGCAATACATATAACTATATATGATATAGAGAAACAGTTAAAACTTCAATACTGTCTTAACACTTCCAGCCATGATAGTCATTTTAATGTGTCCAGGAGGATGTACTCTTAAAGTAATACAACAATCAGCAAACAGCCACCCCCTCGGAAGGAGAGAAATCCAGAAATAAACAGAAGGCAACAGAAATTTAAAAAAATGAACCTAAACTTGTTTGTTGTTTTTCCAGGGGTGATGATTTCCGTGAAACCTACAGCCGTGTAGGTCAAATTCGCAGTATGGTTGGTGAAGTACCTACTCTTGTTATGACGGCTACCTTGCCAAAGACCCTGAGACAAAACGTATTGCAAACATTACACCTTGATCCAGCAATGATGGAAATTGTAGCCCAAAGTCCAGATAGGTTAGGCTACATGTATGTTACTGTCTCGTACCTGCTTGTGGAGACAATATTTAAACCTAACACAGTAACCATGCATACATTACAGAAGAAGTGGATGACTTTTTATATAAATACATGTTGTATGTATTTTTGGTTTTATATAAACTGTTAATTTCCCTGTTTTTCTAAACCCTACGTACACATGTACAGATTTTAAAATGTATTTTTCCCTGTCTATCACAAAAGTGAAAAAGACACAGAATTTTAATGATTGTGGCAAGGCCATCCTTCTCTTATGGTTTATACAAGGAAAATATCCATGTAGATACTCCGATCCTTTCACTTACACTGGTTTCAAGTGTTAAAATAAGAATTCAATTAAGCACAAAATCATTCTCCGAAGTGATACATATTTTCAAGCTGTGAAACAGTTCAATTCGTTAGAAAGACAGCTACTTAAATACTATTATGTTGGTTCAAGCAATGTACATCACAAAATAACTTTGTGTCACCAAGGTCACACATATCGGCTACATTCAAATTGCATGTATGACTACAGAAACTACACTATGAAATTTGACATGAAAGTAACTTCCCACACTAGTACTGTATTCCTTTTCTATTTCATTTGTAGGCCAAACATTTTCCTCAAATACTGTTCCCGGGTGGTGGGCGAAGATGACATTGAACAACCCCAATGGCTACTGGAATACATCGATGAGCTACGAACAAAAGGAGTACAGGCAAAGAAAGCAATAATATATTGCAGGTACACAATGTATTAAATTATCTCTGTTGAATGTTGGTTGCAATAAGCAAATGGTTGATAGGTTGACTGTTTTAGTGACTGGAAAAAAAAAATTCCCCTTTTTTTTGGGGGGGGGGTAAGTTATATATTCGGGTAGTTCTACGTAAGAAGCACCCGCGAGTGAGTTAGCTCTGTTTATGTTGATGTAAAACGCAATTATCTTATCTACGATCCAACCGCTTCCTTTATTAGTGTATTTATCTATCTGAGATAATATCGTTTCATGTTGTCGTCTGAGCGTTGTTTGTATATCGCTCTCGTTTAAAACACGATTTTGATGACTAAAATGAGTTGCAGTCGATGTTACAGCCTCACCATCCTATGTACTTTTCTTATATTTTATTTTCATAGCGATCTGAACTTTCATCGCTTTTATTTCTCTTAATTCGGCGGTTATTTTTCTTTTGATCATCGACGCGTGGGTGTTGTAAAATTGTTCCGGATCGTCGATAAACAGATTCGGTACAATTTCCCAATTTCTATAACTGTTCGAAAATCTTCTCGTCTCTCGAAAGTCTGATTCTCGAAAAATATTTGGAGATTTAAATCTTTTTATAGCCTCGATGTAATCTTTTTTCAGCGCTTGACCATTTCTGCCCGTAGAAGTGACTGGAATATTTTTATCGCGTATGATTCGCGCTAGACTTTCTTTAGTTTGAACTCTCAAATTTTTCAATTTGTTTTCCTCTTTCTTTATAGCGTAAATATAATCTCGTCTGATATACGTATTACGGCGCCCTGTTGGTGTTCCTAAAGATAAGTTATACTTATCGATATATTTTTTTAATGCTATTTTGTTCCATCTATTGTATCCGTGAATCAAAGGTTGGTTTTCCATCTTTATAGTAACAACTATAATATTAAAAAAAAAAATTAAATTTTTTTAAATTTTTTTTAGGCTATGTTATTTTGGGGGAAAAGTATCTGCGTGAACAACGAAAAAAGTGTTTTTTCGTTTTTGATTTTGTTGATTTTGTACTAATTTTGCTGTATAGATATACAGCAAAATTTAGAGAAATTTAGATATATTTTTGGGCGATTTTTAGACGATTTTGGAATTTCAACTTTTCTAAAAATTTGGTGTATGTACCTACAGCAAAATTGGGGAGGTTTTTTAAATGACATGGGATCGGAGATTACTATACTACTGTATGGCCTTTTTGGTTTGCGAGCGATTCAGAAAGATCTCCGCGCGGTGCCCCGAATCCTTAGCGTAGAAATTGCTGTACTGTACTACGGCTGGAGAGACGTTACCATCCAGCAGGGACCAGACTTGTTGCGCGCTATGACGTCGGGGTCAATCGCTTCATTCGGCACATGTGCACACGATTCATCAGACGTTGTTTCCACCGATTGACGACTGTTTCATGCTACATGTACTTAAAATCCAAATAAGTTTAGAGTGTGCTCAGTTTAGAGTAGATTCCAGTCACCTTGTCTCACCGCGCCGCAGCGCAATAACGTTCAAATGGGACAATGATTTTGTAAATGGTCAAGTTCATTATGATTAACTAGTAGTAGACTGAAATTAACTGAATGTTAAAAACTGTTTTTCCTGAGCAAAAAAAAAAAACATTGAAGGAATACCCAATCAGAACCTGCAAAAGCCAAGTGACAATGGAATACACAAAATAATGTACATGTAACATCCTTGTACTCCAAACTTTTTTTTACCAGGTTGTTGTTTGTACACAAATATTTCAATCAGCAAGCTTGGGTAATTTGGACTTTAACAAATATCTTACCTTATTAAAAAAATGTATATATATAACTGCCTTTACCATTTTCAATCAAAATTTTGTTGATATTAAAGTTCACAAATCAGACTTGACATCCTGAGTCACATTCTGCTTGCAACAGTCTATTTGTCACATTATATCCAACAAATAAACCAAGCATGGAAGCTATTCTTACTGACCTGGTTTCAAAACTGGGATATGAGTTAAGGCCACCGCAGAAAGAGGCCATCGGCTTTCTAATGGACAAGAATGTGCTAGCTATCCTCCCAACAGGATCTGACAAAAGCACAATTTTTGCCTCCATACCATATACATGATAAGGTTAGTGCATCTCATCCCGATACAAAGACTACTGAGCTAATTATTAGGCCACACTGAATCCCGTCTGAAACTACCCACCACAATTACCCAACCCCTCACCCCCCCCCCCCAAAAAGAAACACCCAAAATAAAACAAAAAAACCTATTTTACAAAAGATGCTTACATATTTCTTTCCCCCACCCCAAAGGCGGATCCAGTATTTTTTGCAGGGGGGGGGGGGGTTCGAAAAATTTGTCTAGAACAACAAATTACAAGGGGGCAGGGGGGGGGGCTGGGCTTGGGTGTGCTTGGGGGGGGGGGGGGGGGGGGCTAACACTTTCTCACCGTTGGTTGCGCCATTTAACCTCTTTGTTTTGTTCTTACCCATATGCAAAATAAGACCTGTAGGGTTTGCAACTTTAGGCGTAGAGCCCTACAAGTAAAAAACAACAAACAAACAAACAAAAAAACGAATATGGTATTTTTCCATTCACCCCAAGGGCGGATCCAGGGGGGGGGGGGGGGTCATGCCCACCCCAAAAAATCTTTCTTTTTTAAACTGACGGTGCAAAAAGGCAGCAACTGCGTACACCCACCCACAAAACTCGGCCAACATTTTGTTTTGCCCCCCCCAAAAAGAAATTGCCCAAAAAATAATGTTGGTCCCCCCCCAAAAAGAAATTGTGTTCTGGATCCGCCCTTGATTCACCCATCCTAACTCCATAGGTCATACTAGAATTGGAGGATTCAGGAATGTTAGGGTTAATTTGGAGTGTCATCATGTTTAGGAATTTCAACAAGATAAGACATTATATAAAAACAACTAAGTTTTTTTGGGGGACTGACGTATTTGTATCGCAGAATTATAAAGTGTCGTGTCTTATGATAATAGACTTCATGCAGAAGAGAAAAATTGCAATCATGAGAAAAGTGCAAGTGTAAAAATGACTTTGATGTTTTCGCATTTCTGTTTGTAATACTATAAACAATTCCCCAAAAAGCCAAGAAAAGGTGCACATGAGAAGGAGAAACTAATTTCTCTTATTTGGCCTAGCAAACTTGTCTCTCCTGCATACATGAACATCCCAAAATTAGTGTGTAATTCGTAAATTGATGGTTTCACACTTTGCTGCTAGGAAATATGGAACGATGATCACCAACAGAATGTGGCTATTTATTACAAATGTTTATATCAACCACAAATGGAAACTGAATAAATGCCTAAAACATTTTTAGTTGAAATAACAAAATATTACAATTTGATAAATATTATGCACCTATTGTCAGTGGTTTTTCTGGTTTTTGTTAACATTAATGATAGATTCACGAGGTATAAATAAAAATGTTCATACACGCAGCTGCATCCCAAAGACAGCCCTCACATTGCCGTAATAGTGTCCCCTCTAAGGGCGCTCATGATGGATCAAGTCAAAAGGTGGGACAGCAGTGGAATCATCACATCAGGCTGCATCTTACCACCATCAGAGATGAAAGTAGAGAACAAGAAGGGTAAGGTGTAAATGAAGTTTATTCATTGTTCAGCCTCTAAAGAGAGCCCCCTCAATTTTAAGGTTCCTAAATTCAACGCAGGTTCCTTAACATCTTGCCTATCATCCTAAACAAATGTTTAAAACACTTTGAATTATCCTATCAAAAATTATTCACTTGATAACACTAAAATAGTATCTGTGTAGTACACAGTTGCACAGGGTTGACTTCTGTTTACAGATTATGTATTGCACATTTTGCTTTTAGTGTAGTAGATATTAAGTTTCATATCCTCTTCAATATAAAACACAACTCTGCAGTGTTATGGCTTCTGTTTGTATCTGAATAAAATGAACCAAAAGCTTACAACATGTACCCCTTTGGCATGTTTGGATGTTTGTATACACATCATATATTAAGCCTAACAGTCCCAAATCCGAAAATGTCTAAATGATTTTCCACACTACCTATATATGAATCTATTAAGGACGAAGAAATGGTTGCCATGAATGATCTAATAATCTGAACATTCTCATTCCAGCTATCATGGAAGGCAGGGTTAATTTAATATTCAACTCACCAGAAGCCATTCTGGCCGAAGACCAGCCATGGAGGCAACTGATGCGTGAAGGCCATTTTAGGCAGCACTTGGCCTTATTGTTTTTGATGAGGCACACTGCATAGCTCAATGGTAAATGGAAGTACTTTACAACAATGTTGTCTCATGCAGATGCTAAAATATGTGCTCACTGCTCATTTGCAATATGTTTATACTTTGCACTGACCAGAATCAGAAGGCAAATTTGAATTTAAATAAAGTGACAGAGCAGTCAAAAAGAAATTTACACAGACATTTGAATTTCTCCTTTGAGATTATCATTCTTATTGGGAAAATAAATATAAACGTATGAATATACATGCAATACATATAACTATATATGATATAGAGAAACAGTTAAAACTTCAATACTGTCTTAACACTTCCAGCCATG
The DNA here is from genome assembly GCA_037893225.1 of Hippasteria phrygiana. Classification (NCBI taxonomy): domain Eukaryota; kingdom Metazoa; phylum Echinodermata; class Asteroidea; order Valvatida; family Goniasteridae; genus Hippasteria; species Hippasteria phrygiana. The sequence goes on along the minus strand of JAZGUH010000564.1, from coordinate 1,902,477 downwards.
ATAGTCATTTTAATGTGTCCAGGAGGATGTACTCTTAAAGTAATACAACAATCAGCAAACAGCCACCCCCTCGGAAGGAGAGAAATCCAGAAATAAACAGAAGGCAACAGAAATTTAAAAAAATGAACCTAAACTTGTTTGTTGTTTTTCCAGGGGTGATGATTTCCGTGAAACCTACAGCCGTGTAGGTCAAATTCGCAGTATGGTTGGTGAAGTACCTACTCTTGTTATGACGGCTACCTTGCCAAAGACCCTGAGACAAAACGTATTGCAAACATTACACCTTGATCCAGCAATGATGGAAATTGTAGCCCAAAGTCCAGATAGGTTAGGCTACATGTATGTTACTGTCTCGTACCTGCTTGTGGAGACAATATTTAAACCTAACACAGTAACCATGCATACATTACAGAAGAAGTGGATGACTTTTTATATAAATACATGTTGTATGTATTTTTGGTTTTATATAAACTGTTAATTTCCCTGTTTTTCTAAACCATACGTACACATGTACAGATTTTAAAATGTATTTTTTCCTGTCTATCACAAAAGTGAAAAAGACACAGAATTTTAATGATTGTGGCAAGGCCATCCTTCTCTTATGGTTTATACAAGGAAAATATCCATGTAGATACTCCGATCCTTTCACTTACACTGGTTTCAAGTGTTAAAATAAGAATTCAATTAAGCACAAAATCATTCTCCGAAGTGATACATATTTTCAAGCTGTGAAACAGTTCAATTCGTTAGAAAGACAGCTACTTAAATACTATTATGTTGGTTCAAGCAATGTACATCACAAAATAACTTTGTGTCACCAAGGTCACACATATCGGCTACATTCAAATTGCATGTATGACTACAGAAACTACACTATGAAATTTGACATGAAAGTAACTTCCCACACTAGTACTGTATTCCTTTTCTATTTCATTTGTAGGCCAAACATTTTCCTCAAATACTGTTCCCGGGTGGTGGGCGAAGATGACATTGAACAACCCCAATGGCTACTGGAATACATCGATGAGCTACGAACAAAAGGAGTACAGGCAAAGAAAGCAATAATATATTGCAGGTACACAATGTATTAAATTATCTCTGTTGAATGTTGGTTGCAATAAGCAAATGGTTGATAGGTTGACTGTTTTAGTGACTGGAAAAAAAAAATTCCCCTTTTTTTTGGGGGGGGGGTAAGTTATATATTCGGGTAGTTCTACGTAAGAAGCACCCGCGAGTGAGTTAGCTCTGTTTATGTTGATGTAAAACGCAATTATCTTATCTACGATCCAACCGCTTCCTTTATTAGTGTATTTATCTATCTGAGATAATATCGTTTCATGTTGTCGTCTGAGCGTTGTTTGTATATCGCTCTCGTTTAAAACACGATTTTGATGACTAAAATGAGTTGCAGTCGATGTTACAGCCTCACCATCCTATGTACTTTTCTTATATTTTATTTTCATAGCGATCTGAACTTTCATCGCTTTTATTTCTCTTAATTCGGCGGTTATTTTTCTTTTGATCATCGACGCGTGGGTGTTGTAAAATTGTTCCGGATCGTCGATAAACAGATTCGGTACAATTTCCCAATTTCTATAACTGTTCGAAAATCTTCTCGTCTCTCGAAAGTCTGATTCTCGAAAAATATTTGGAGATTTAAATCTTTTTATAGCCTCGATGTAATCTTTTTTCAGCGCTTGACCATTTCTGCCCGTAGAAGTGACTGGAATATTTTTATCGCGTATGATTCGCGCTAGACTTTCTTTAGTTTGAACTCTCAAATTTTTCAATTTGTTTTCCTCTTTCTTTATAGCGTAAATATAATCTCGTCTGATATACGTATTACGGCGCCCTGTTGGTGTTCCTAAAGATAAGTTATACTTATCGATATATTTTTTTAATGCTATTTTGTTCCATCTATTGTATCCGTGAATCAAAGGTTGGTTTTCCATCTTTATAGTAACAACTATAATATTAAAAAAAAAAATTAAATTTTTTTAAATTTTTTTTAGGCTATGTTATTTTGGGGGAAAAGTATCTGCGTGAACAACGAAAAAAGTGTTTTTTCGTTTTTGATTTTGTTGATTTTGTACTAATTTTGCTGTATAGATATACAGCAAAATTTAGAGAAATTTAGATATATTTTTGGGCGATTTTTAGACGATTTTGGAATTTCAACTTTTCTAAAAATTTGGTGTATGTACCTACAGCAAAATTGGGGAGGTTTTTTAAATGACATGGGATCGGAGATTACTATACTACTGTATGGCCTTTTTGGTTTGCGAGCGATTCAGAAAGATCTCCGCGCGGTGCCCCGAATCCTTAGCGTAGAAATTGCTGTACTGTACTACGGCTGGAGAGACGTTACCATCCAGCAGGGACCAGACTTGTTGCGCGCTATGACGTCGGGGTCAATCGCTTCATTCGGCACATGTGCACACGATTCATCAGACGTTGTTTCCACCGATTGACGACTGTTTCATGCTACATGTACTTAAAATCCAAATAAGTTTAGAGTGTGCTCAGTTTAGAGTAGATTCCAGTCACCTTGTCTCACCGCGCCGCAGCGCAATAACGTTCAAATGGGACAATGATTTTGTAAATGGTCAAGTTCATTATGATTAACTAGTAGTAGACTGAAATTAACTGAATGTTAAAAACTGTTTTTCCTGAGCAAAAAAAAAAAACATTGAAGGAATACCCAATCAGAACCTGCAAAAGCCAAGTGACAATGGAATACACAAAATAATGTACATGTAACATCCTTGTACTCCAAACTTTTTTTTACCAGGTTGTTGTTTGTACACAAATATTTCAATCAGCAAGCTTGGGTAATTTGGACTTTAACAAATATCTTACCTTATTAAAAAAATGTATATATATAACTGCCTTTACCATTTTCAATCAAAATTTTGTTGATATTAAAGTTCACAAATCAGACTTGACATCCTGAGTCACATTCTGCTTGCAACAGTCTATTTGTCACATTATATCCAACAAATAAACCAAGCATGGAAGCTATTCTTACTGACCTGGTTTCAAAACTGGGATATGAGTTAAGGCCACCGCAGAAAGAGGCCATCGGCTTTCTAATGGACAAGAATGTGCTAGCTATCCTCCCAACAGGATCTGACAAAAGCACAATTTTTGCCTCCATACCATATACATGATAAGGTTAGTGCATCTCATCCCGATACAAAGACTACTGAGCTAATTATTAGGCCACACTGAATCCCGTCTGAAACTACCCACCACAATTACCCAACCCCTCACCCCCCCCCCCCCCCAAAAGAAACACCCAAAATAAAACAAAAAAACCTATTTTACAAAAGATGCTTACATATTTCTTTCCCCCACCCCAAAGGCGGATCCAGTATTTTTTGCAGGGGGGGGGGGGGGGGGGGGGTTCGAAAAATTTGTCTAGAACAACAAATTACAAGGGGGCAGGGGGGGGGGGGGCTGGGCTTGGGTGTGCTTGGGGGGGGGGGGGGGGGGGCTAACACTTTCTCACCGTTGGTTGCGCCATTTAACCTCTTTGTTTTGTTCTTACCCATATGCAAAATAAGACCTGTAGGGTTTGCAACTTTAGGCGTAGAGCCCTACAAGTAAAAAACAACAAACAAACAAACAAAAAAACGAATATGGTATTTTTCCATTCACCCCAAGGGCGGATCCAGGGGGGGGGGGGGTCATGCCCACCCAAAAAAATCTTTCTTTTTTAAACTGACGGTGCAAAAAGGCAGCAACTGCGTACACCCACCCACAAAACTCGGCCAACATTTTGTTTTGCCCCCCCCAAAAAGAAATTGCCCAAAAAATAATGTTGGTCCCCCCCCAAAAAGAAATTGTGTTCTGGATCCGCCCTTGATTCACCCATCCTAACTCCATAGGTCATACTAGAATTGGAGGATTCAGGAATGTTAGGGTTAATTTGGAGTGTCATCATGTTTAGGAATTTCAACAAGATAAGACATTATATAAAAACAACTAAGTTTTTTTGGGGGACTGACGTATTTGTATCGCAGAATTATAAAGTGTCGTGTCTTATGATAATAGACTTCATGCAGAAGAGAAAAATTGCAATCATGAGAAAAGTGCAAGTGTAAAAATGACTTTGATGTTTTCGCATTTCTGTTTGTAATACTATAAACAATTCCCCAAAAAGCCAAGAAAAGGTGCACATGAGAAGGAGAAACTAATTTCTCTTATTTGGCCTAGCAAACTTGTCTCTCCTGCATACATGAACATCCCAAAATTAGTGTGTAATTCGTAAATTGATGGTTTCACACTTTGCTGCTTGGAAATATGGAACGATGATCACCAACAGAATGTGGCTATTTATTACAAATGTTTATATCAACCACAAATGGAAACTGAATAAATGCCTAAAACATTTTTAGTTGAAATAACAAAATATTACAATTTGATAAATATTATGCACCTATTGTCAGTGGTTTTTCTGGTTTTTGTTAACATTAATGATAGATTCACGAGGTATAAATAAAAATGTTCATACACGCAGCTGCATCCCAAAGACAGCCCTCACATTGCCGTAATAGTGTCCCCTCTAAGGGCGCTCATGATGGATCAAGTCAAAAGGTGGGACAGCAGTGGAATCATCACATCAGGCTGCATCTTACCACCATCAGAGATGAAAGTAGAGAACAAGAAGGGTAAGGTGTAAATGAAGTTTATTCATTGTTCAGCCTCTAAAGAGAGCCCCCTCAATTTTAAGGTTCCTAAATTCAACGCAGGTTCCTTAACATCTTGCCTATCATCCTAAACAAATGTTTAAAACACTTTGAATTATCCTATCAAAAATTATTCACTTGATAACACTAAAATAGTATCTGTGTAGTACACAGTTGCACAGGGTTGACTTCTGTTTACAGATTATGTATTGCACATTTTGCTTTTAGTGTAGTAGATATTAAGTTTCATATCCTCTTCAATATAAAACACAACTCTGCAGTGTTATGGCTTCTGTTTGTATCTGAATAAAATGAACCAAAAGCTTACAACATGTACCCCTTTGGCATGTTTGGATGTTTGTATACACATCATATATTAAGCCTAACAGTCCCAAATCCGAAAATGTCTAAATGATTTTCCACACTACCTATATATGAATCTATTAAGGACGAAGAAATGGTTGCCATGAATGATCTAATAATCTGAACATTCTCATTCCAGCTATCATGGAAGGCAGGGTTAATTTAATATTCAACTCACCAGAAGCCATTCTGGCCGAAGACCAGCCATGGAGGCAACTGATGCGTGAAGGCCATTTTAGGCAGCACTTGGCCTTATTGTTTTTGATGAGGCACACTGCATAGCTCAATGGTAAATGGAAGTACTTTACAACAATGTTGTCTCATGCAGATGCTAAAATATGTGCTCACTGCTCATTTGCAATATGTTTATACTTTGCACTGACCAGAATCAGAAGGCAAATTTGAATTTAAATAAAGTGACAGAGCAGTCAAAAAGAAATTTACACAGACATTTGAATTTCTCCTTTGAGATTATCATTCTTATTGGGAAAATAAATATAAACGTATGAATATACATGCAATACATATAACTATATATGATATAGAGAAACAGTTAAAACTTCAATACTGTCTTAACACTTCCAGCCATGATAGTCATTTTAATGTGTCCAGGAGGATGTACTCTTAAAGTAATACAACAATCAGCAAACAGCCACCCCCTCGGAAGGAGAGAAATCCAGAAATAAACAGAAGGCAACAGAAATAAAAAAAAATGAACCTAAACTTGTTTGTTGTTTTTCCAGGGGTGATGATTTCCGTGAAACCTACAGCCGTGTAGGTCAAATTCGCAGTATGGTTGGTGAAGTACCTACTCTTGTTACGACGGCTACCTTGCCAAAGACCCTGAGACAAAACGTATTGCAAACATTACACCTTGATCCAGCAATGATGGAAATTGTAGCCCAAAGTCCAGATAGGTTAGGCTACATGTATGTTACTGTCTCGTACCTGCTTGTGGAGACAATATTTAAACCTAACACAGTAACCATGCATACATTACAGAAGAAGTGGATGACTTTTTATATAAATACATGTTGTATGTATTTTTGGTTTTATATAAACTGTTCATTTCCCTGTTTTTCTAAACCCTACGTACACATGTACAGATTTTAAAATGTATTTTTTCCTGTCTATCACAAAAGTGAAAAAGACACAGAATTTTAATGATTGTGGCAAGGCCATCCTTCTCTTATGGTTTATACAAGGAAAATATCCATGTAGATACTCCGATCCTTTCACTTACACTGGTTTCAAGTGTTAAAATAAGAATTCAATTAAGCACAAAATCATTCTCCGAAGTGATACATATTTTCAAGCTGTGAAACAGTTCAATTCGTTAGAAAGACAGCTACTTAAATACTATTATGTTGGTTCAAGCAATGTACATCACAAAATAACTTTGTGTCACCAAGGTCACACATATCGGCTACATTCAAATTGCATGTATGACTACAGAAACTACACTCTGAAATTTGACATGAAAGTAACTTCCCACACTAGTACTGTATTCCTTTTCTATTTCATTTGTAGGCCAAACATTTTCCTCAAATACTGTTCCCGGGTGGTGGGCGAAGATGACATTGAACAACCCCAATGGCTACTGGAATACATCGATGAGCTACGAACAAAAGGAGTACAGGCAAAGAAAGCAATAATATATTGCAGGTACACAATGTATTAAATTATCTCTGTTGAATGTTGGTTGCAATAAGCAAATGGTTGATAGGTTGACTGTTTTAGTGACTGGAAAAAAAAAATTCCCCTTTTTTTGGGGGGGGGGGTAAGTTATATATTCGGGTAGTTCTACGTAAGAAGCACCCGCGAGTGAGTTAGCTCTGTTTATGTTGATGTAAAACGCAATTATCTTATCTACGATCCAACCGCTTCCTTTATTAGTGTATTTATCTATCTGAGATAATATCGTTTCATGTTGTCGTCTGAGCGTTGTTTGTATATCGCTCTCGTTTAAAACACGATTTTGATGACTAAAATGAGTTGCAGTCGATGTTACAGCCTCACCATCCTATGTACTTTTCTTATATTTTATTTTCATAGCGATCTGAACTTTCATCGCTTTTATTTCTCTTAATTCGGCGGTTATTTTTCTTTTGATCATCGACGCGTGGGTGTTGTAAAATTGTTCCGGATCGTCGATAAACAGATTCGGTACAATTTCCCAATTTCTATAACTGTTCGAAAATCTTCTCGTCTCTCGAAAGTCTGATTCTCGAAAAATATTTGGAGATTTAAATCTTTTTATAGCCTCGATGTAATCTTTTTTCAGCGCTTGACCATTTCTGCCCGTAGAAGTGACTGGAATATTTTTATCGCGTATGATTCGCGCTAGACTTTCTTTAGTTTGAACTCTCAAATTTTTCAATTTGTTTTCCTCTTTCTTTATAGCGTAAATATAATCTCGTCTGATATACGTATTACGGCGCCCTGTTGGTGTTCCTAAAGATAAGTTATACTTATCGATATATTTTTTTAATGCTATTTTGTTCCATCTATTGTATCCGTGAATCAAAGGTTGGTTTTCCATCTTTATAGTAACAACTATAATATTTAAAAAAAAAAAGTAATTTTTTAAATTTTTTTTTAGGCTATGTTATTTTGGGGGAAAAGTATCTGCGTGAACAACGAAAAAAGTGTTTTTTCGTTTTTGATTTTGTTGATTTTGTACTAATTTTGCTGTATAGATATACAGCAAAATTTAGAGAAATTTAGATATATTTTTGGGCGATTTTTAGACGATTTTGGAATTTCAACTTTTCTAAAAATTTGGTGTATGTACCTACAGCAAAATTGGGGAGGTTTTTTAAATGACATGGGATCGGAGATTACTATACTACTGTATGGCCTTTTTGGTTTGCGAGCGATTCAGAAAGATCTCCGCGCGGTGCCCCGAATCCTTAGCGTAGAAATTGCTGTACTGTACTACGGCTGGAGAGACGTTACCATCCAGCAGGGACCAGACTTGTTGCGCGCTATGACGTCGGGGTCAATCGCTTCATTCGGCACATGTGCACACGATTCATCAGACGTTGTTTCCACCGATTGACGACTGTTTCATGCTACATGTACTTAAAATCCAAATAAGTTTAGAGTGTGCTCAGTTTAGAGTAGATTCCAGTCACCTTGTCTCACCGCGCCGCAGCGCAATAACGTTCAAATGGGACAATGATTTTGTAAATGGTCAAGTTCATTATGATTAACTAGTAGTAGACTGAAATTAACTGAATGTTAAAAACTGTTTTTCCTGAGCAAAAAAAAAAAACATTGAAGGAATACCCAATCAGATCAGAACCTGCAAAAGCCAAGTGACAATGGAATACACAAAATAATGTACATGTAACATCCTTGTACTCCAAACTTTTTTTTACCAGGTTGTTGTTTGTACACAAATATTTCAATCAGCAAGCTTGGGTAATTTGGACTTTAACAAATATCTTACCTTATTAAAAAAATGTATATATATAACTGCCTTTACCATTTTCAATCAACATTTTGTTGATATTAAAGTTCACAAATCAGACTTGACATCCTGAGTCACATTCTGCTTGCAACAGTCTATTTGTCACATTATATCCAACAAATAAACCAAGCATGGAAGCTATTCTTACTGACCTGGTTTCAAAACTGGGATATGAGTTAAGGCCACCGCAGAAAGAGGCCATCGGCTTTCTAATGGACAAGAATGTGCTAGCTATCCTCCCAACAGGATCTGACAAAAGCACAATTTTTGCCTCCATACCATATACATGATAAGGTTAGTGCATCTCATCCCGATACAAAGACTACTGAGCTAATTATTAGGCCACACTGAATCCCGTCTGAAACTACCCACCACAATTACCCAACCCCTCACCCCCCCCCCCCCCAAAAAGAAACACCCAAAATAAAACAAAAAAACCTATTTTACAAAAGATGCTTACATATTTCTTTCCCCCACCCCAAAGGCGGATCCAGTATTTTTTGCAGGGGGGGGGGGGGGTTCGAAAAATTTGTCTAGAACAACAAATTACAAGGGGGCAGGGGGGGGGGGGCTGGGCTTGGGTGTGCTTGGGGGGGGGGGGGGGGGGGGGGGGCTAACACTTTCTCACCGTTGGTTGCGCCATTTAACCTCTTTGTTTTGTTCTTACCCATATGCAAAATAAGACCTGTAGGGTTTGCAACTTTAGGCGTAGCCCTACAAGTAAAAAACAACAAACAAACAAACAAAAAAACGAATATGGTATTTTTCCATTCACCCCAAGGGCGGATCCAGGGGGGGGGGGGGGGGGGTCATGCCCACCCCAAAAAATCTTTCTTTTTTAAACTGACGGTGCAAAAAGGCAGCAACTGCGTACACCCACCCACAAAACTCGGCCAACATTTTGTTTTGCCCCCCCCAAAAAGAAATTGCCCAAAAAATAATGTTGGTCCCCCCCCAAAAAGAAATTGTGTTCTGGATCCGCCCTTGATTCACCCATCCTAACTCCATAGGTCATACTAGAATTGGAGGATTCAGGAATGTTAGGGTTAATTTGGAGTGTCATCATGTTTAGGAATTTCAACAAGATAAGACATTATATAAAAACAACTAAGTTTTTTTGGGGGACTGACGTATTTGTATCGCAGAATTATAAAGTGTCGTGTCTTATGATAATAGACTTCATGCAGAAGAGAAAAATTGCAATCATGAGAAAAGTGCAAGTGTAAAAATTACTTTGATGTTTTCGCATTTCTGTTTGTAATACTATAAACAATTCCCCAAAAAGCCAAGAAAAGGTGCACATGAGAAGGAGAAACTAATTTCTCTTATTTGGCCTAGCAAACTTGTCTCTCCTGCATACATGAACATCCCAAAATTAGTGTGTAATTCGTAAATTGATGGTTTCACACTTTGCTGCTAGGAAATATGGAACGATGATCACCAACAGAATGTGGCTATTTATTACAAATGTTTATATCAACCACAAATGGAAACTGAATAAATGCCTAAAACATTTTTAGTTGAAATAACAAAATATTACAATTTGATAAATATTATGCACCTATTGTCAGTGGTTTTTCTGGTTTTTGTTAACATTAATGATAGATTCACGAGGTATAAATAAAAATGTTCATACACGCAGCTGCATCCCAAAGACAGCCCTCACATTGCCGTAATAGTGTCCCCTCTAAGGGCGCTCATGATGGATCAAGTCAAAAGGTGGGACAGCAGTGGAATCATCACATCAGGCTGCATCTTACCACCATCAGAGATGAAAGTAGAGAACAAGAAGGGTAAGGTGTAAATGAAGTTTATTCATTGTTCAGCCTCTAAAGAGAGCCCCCTCAATTTTAAGGTTCCTAAATTCAACGCAGGTTCCTTAACATCTTGCCTATCATCCTAAACAAATGTTTAAAACACTTTGAATTATCCTATCAAAAATTATTCACTTGATAGTATCTGTGTAGTACACAGTTGCACAGGGTTGACTTCTGTTTACAGATTATGTATTGCACATTTTGCTGTTAGTGTAGTAGATATTAAGTTTCATATCCTCTTCAATATAAAACACAACTCTGCAGTGTTATGGCTTCTGTTTGTATCTGAATAAAATGAACCAAAAGCTTACAACATGTACCCCTTTGGCATGTTTGGATGTTTGTATACACATCATATATTAAGCCTAACAGTCCCAAATCCGAAAATGTCTAAATGATTTTCCACACTACCTATATATGAATCTATTAAGGACGAAGAAATGGTTGCCATGAATGATCTAATAATCTGAACATTCTCATTCCAGCTATCATGGAAGGCAGGGTTAATTTAATATTCAACTCACCAGAAGCCATTCTGGCCGAAGACCAGCCATGGAGGCAACTGATGCGTGAAGGCCATTTTAGGCAGCACTTGGCCTTATTGTTTTTGATGAGGCACACTGCATAGCTCAATGGTAAATGGAAGTACTTTACAACAATGTTGTCTCATGCAGATGCTAAAATATGTGCTCACTGCTCATTTGCAATATGTTTATACTTTGCACTGACCAGAATCAGAAGGCAAATTTGAATTTAAATAAAGTGACAGAGCAGTCAAAAAGAAATTTACACAGACATTTGAATTTCTCCTTTGAGATTATCATTCTTATTGGGAAAATAAATATAAACGTATGAATATACATGCAATACATATAACTATATATGATATAGAGAAACAGTTAAAACTTCAATACTGTCTTAACACTTCCAGCCATGATAGTCATTTTAATGTGTCCAGGAGGATGTACTCTTAAAGTAATACAACAATCAGCAAACAGCCACCCCCTCGGAAGGAGAGAAATCCAGAAATAAACAGAAGGCAACAGAAATTTAAAAAAATGAACCTAAACTTGTTTGTTGTTTTTCCAGGGGTGATGATTTCCGTGAAACCTACAGCCGTGTAGGTCAAATTCGCAGTATGGTTGGTGAAGTACCTACTCTTGTTATGACGGCTACCTTGCCAAAGACCCTGAGACAAAACGTATTGCAAACATTACACCTTGATCCAGCAATGATGGAAATTGTAGCCCAAAGTCCAGATAGGTTAGGCTACATGTATGTTACTGTCTCGTACCTGCTTGTGGAGACAATATTTAAACCTAACACAGTAACCATGCATACATTACAGAAGAAGTGGATGACTTTTTATATAAATACATGTTGTATGTATTTTTGGTTTTATATAAACTGTTCATTTCCCTGTTTTTCTAAACCCTACGTACACATGTACAGATTTTAAAATGTATTTTTTCCTGTCTATCACAAAAGTGAAAAAGACACAGAATTTTAATGATTGTGGCAAGGCCATCCTTCTCTTATGGTTTATACAAGGAAAATATCCATGTAGATACTCCGATCCTTTCACTTACACTGGTTTCAAGTGTTAAAATAAGAATTCAATTAAGCACAAAATCATTCTCCGAAGTGATACATATTTTCAAGCTGTGAAACAGTTCAATTAGTTAGAAAGACAGCTACTTAAATACTATTATGTTGGTTCAAGCAATGTACATCACAAAATAACTTTGTGTCACCAAGGTCACACATATCGGCTACATTCAAATTGCATGTATGACTACAGAAACTACACTTTGAAATTTGACATGAAAGTAACTTCCCACACTAGTACTGTATTCCTTTTCTATTTCATTTGTAGGCCAAACATTTTCCTCAAATACTGTTCCCGGGTGGTGGGCGAAGATGACATTGAACAACCCCAATGGCTACTGGAATACATCGATGAGCTACGAACAAAAGGAGTACAGGCAAAGAAAGCAATAATATATTGCAGGTACACAATGTATTAAATTATCTCTGTTGAATGTTGGTTGCAATAAGCAAATGGTTGATAGGTTGACTGTTTTAGTGACTGGAAAAAAAAAATTCCCCTTTTTGGGGGGGGGGGGTAAGGTGTGACCACCCCCCCCCCCCCCCCCCCCCCCCCCCTCAAAGCAGATGACAGTGACTGATATCATCTGGGCACAATCGTCACAGTTTGTGTGACCTGAAAGGGACAGCCTACCATTTTATTAGTTGTTCATTTTTATTGTATCAAGCAGCAAAGTGATCAAAATTTGAAAACAAGTGTTTGACAATTAACCTGATGCATTTTTTTTCTCTGTCAATGATGTATATTCTTGGTAAACAATATGAACAGATTTTGATTTCAATTCAAAATGTGCTGGTACAATTTTAATTGATATGACTCGGGGCGCGTTTTCATTCAGCAAATTGCATCAGCACCCTTGTCACACACAAAACTGACCAATAATAATGCCCGCGCACACGTGTGCTTGTCGTTCCAAGTCCTTACAAGCACCGTTTGCAGATTACAAACCAACTATACATGTATGTACGACTGGACATTTTTTAAAATGCGTATCTCAGATGCACTTTTTAAAATTATTTTTTATCATAATTTTCTTCAAAATGACGGCATGTCAGAATGAATAATTTCAAAGGGAGTTCAAAGAAATGTATATCTTACAATGAATTTATCTTTTGAAAAATACTTTTCTTGGCGACTTTTTTGATAGCTGCAAAATATATACTTTCCCTTTATTAATACCATTAACCAGGGTGAGTTTGCCCCGGGGATCGGCGCTCTAGTGTGAAAAGGCCTCTAGTCTTCTCGAACACAATGACAACTTCTTCTGCACTTGTAAGGGATAGGTCACAGTGCATTGGGTAAACATCAAAATCGAGTCTTTAAAAAAAACTATCAAAGGGCTAACAATTCACCTATTTTCCCTTAACCCCCCATTTTTTGTGTTTTTTGCAGATATGCTGGTAAAGTTTCTAAACTGTTCGGATACATGATGGCAGCCCTAGGAGACTTGGCATGGGTCATCCACGAAAAAGTGCCAGTAAACCTGATCATTGATATGTATCACTCTTCACTAGATCTCACCAGCCAGGAGAGAGTGGTGAATTCATTCACTGCAAATGGAGTCCTCCGTTGCGTCCTTGACACAATTGCATTTGGGATGGGCATTGAGGTCCATCAAGTCAGGTACGTCTTCCACTGGGGGATGTCAAAGAGCATTGTGGACTACTGGCAAGAAGTAGGCAGATGCAGTCGAGATGGCGAGCCAGGTACAACCATCTTGTATCAGACAGCAACCCGTGGTTATGTGACCACAAACAGAGAGTTCAAGGAAATGATGGCCAAATTTGGGAGTGGTGAGCTGCCATGCATGGGAAGAGCGATTCTGTCCCATTTGTGGATCGATAAGATGGGACCACAGCCTGTCCATGCTGAAGACAGCTGTACAAACATGTGCACTGATGAGGGGTGCAAACGCACTAAGTGCATGTGTTGCTCTCTTTGTCAAGCTCGATGTCCCTGTCAAAAGTCAAAATGATCATACATGTAACTGATCGAACTGAAGGCACTGCCTTTGAATGTTTTGAAATTAATTTCAGTATTTTGTCTGTATTTTTACATGTACATGGTCTGCACTTTGTATTGTTCATTTAATCCATTTCTTTAAATGGAGTCTTAAAAGTAATACAGACAATGTAATTCTATTGCTTTATTTTTGATCAGTAGCTCAAGCCAAAACTTTGAAATTGAACAGTTTTTGGGTGACAAAATACATTTTATTTCATGTTGTTCAGATTTTTAACAGTTAGAAATCAGAAAAACAAACAGGTAAAGGTTTTCTGGGGCCTCCAAACACAGAAAGTACAATATGCTGATATATTTTGTGTTCAGCATCTGTGGTACAACCCAAAGGGAGACTTTAACTCCGAAGGAGCCTTTCACTTTTTTACATTTAATATCACTTTTTAGTTAAATTATACAGATTTTTTTCAAAATGAACAAAGAAACTGGCAGGAGCGGGATTCGAACCTGCGACCTCCGGGTTACTGTACCGGCGCTCTACCAACTGAGCTATCTTGCCCTATGTTGGCGGTCTCCAAAATTGTTTGTATCTTTGTTCGGGTGCATGGGCGCTAGTCAAAAGTCATAAACCCAGAATGCCGTATATGTCAAGGGATCACACCCAATTTTACGATACAACCTGGGAAGCGACATTGTGGGGATCACTCAATGAGGATACGACTTTTTAACTTATAATTCGTCAAACAATCCAAAAAGGAAACTGATTAGGTAAATTTGAATACATTTTCAAAATGTATTCAAATTTAACTAGCCAGTTTCCTTTGTGGATTGTTTGATAAATTATAATGAATTACATTTGCATTAGCTAGTATGAAAGGAGCACCCTTTGCCAAGAAAAAGGATGATGAACTCCCTGTGTTGTCATTTGCAGTTTCTCAATGACGGGAGCATGTACTAATTTTATTACATGTGTACTTACCAATTTTCCAGTATAAAGGTGGATACATATTCATGTACTTTGTGTACACATACAGGAAACTGATGTGCCAATCTGAGCTTGAAGCCGGTAGTGCATAATTTCAATTTATTGAGTAGTGTAACAACCTTTGATGCATGCAAGCTGGCCCTGTTAGGTATTAAGGTTGGATTAGTACATTATTTTATCCATGGATTTTATCACAATGTATTTCAAGTAAAATATAACTACATGTATGCAGGGATCGAAATATCCACTGGAACACTGGACCGAGTCCAGTGATTTGAGCGTTGGTCTATTGAACTCTTGACCAAACTAGTCCGGTAGTCTAGTGATTTTTTTTCATAAACTGCGTGAAATGCTATCACTACAAAACAAATTATAAATCTGGTCAACTGAAAAAGCCCCATAAATTCTAGAATGGCCATTTGTATTTTTGAGGCAGGGAGTTTCAATCACAAAATTTCTAACCTCTCCCCCAACAAGGTCAGCAAAGTGAAAGAAATCGAAATGGCACACTCCTTCAAAACACGTGTGTTCTTCTTTTTACCATTGATCTTGTGAAATACCTTCCGGTCTAGTAAATTTTGTGTGCTACTAGCCCAGCTGCCTAGTAGATTTTTACATGAAATTCGACAACTGGTATGTGTACATATGTATGTGCCCATTGGCTTGGACCCCATCCCCAAGTATATGCACGGTGTAAACAAGGTCAACACCCCCTTCCAAAAAACTCTATGGACAGCTCCTTTGGTTGAAATACCGATACACTCATTGAAAACAAAATTAGTGGACCTCAGGGGCTTGAAATAATCAAAATTGAAATGTAGGCTTGTAAGTGGCAAAAATAGTGGCACTACATGTATTTTTTCAGATCTACCTTTGTTGTGCTCAATTAAGTAGGAAATAAAAATCACGAAACTCACCCTAGCACATACCACCAAGATTTGAAACACCTTCAAAATACCCTCCTAATTGCCTCTTTTAAGACGTAAAGTACATGTGGGGAAACAGCTAAATGCATGTAACAGGAGTGTTGGAACAAAATTCAATCGTGATGTCAGTTTCAAGGCAAAGGAAACATGAAGACAGCCTCAAATGTCAGTACTTGAAATAATGAACCTTGTATTGTTACTGCATAAATGATCTCCATGTGTCCATTGATTTGCTTAGCCTAACCAGTTTCAGGCCCATTTTCTCTGGTGGCTGAACAATGAGAGAGTGCTTGAAATTTGGAAAGGAATGGTGGCACCGGCCAGGGACAAAATCAAACAGTCAGTCATCCTTGTATTCCTTCACAAAATGCTGTACATCTTTCGCATACTTTGCATGTCGGTGACGTGTTGATTTTCCACCACTCCCTACCATAGATAACAGAAACATATCATCAAGATGACGACCATACGCTCCAGACATGTTACTACATCTGTGTACTTGGTCCTTTGTGTACACCCCCTTTGACCGTTTCAACATTTCCTTGTAATCACAATTAAGAAACTCATTGACTAGATCTAAACCAAGATTTCCCTGTTCTCTGCCAGTCAGATTGGCTACCCTATTCCATATGATGTCATTGGCAATTCTTGCTGGATAGAAGCCATTTACTGCAGCTAGCATTATTATGAGCCAAAATAGAATACTTGTAGTGGTTGTTTTTCCAAAACTGAATCATGTTGAGGCGCCAGTGTCTCATCAGGGCAGGCCCATCACCTGCACGTATGGAATGTCGTAAAGCAAGATGGTGCAGACCTTCATACAACAATGCCTTCGAGTATTCTAATCTTCCATCCCCATCTGCCATTCCTACGGATCCTTTCTTCTCACATTTAATGCAACAAAACCACTTGTCAGGCAAGTCGGCAGCCCCATCAATACAATCAGGGTGGTACCACTCATGTTGCGTGCATCCATCTTGCATTTCACATTGAATCATTTCATCCTCCTGACCGGTCTTCTTTTGACAGTGACAATAAATGTACAAGTTGGACTCTCTACACTATGCAGAGCACCACCAATTACCTTCAGGTACTTCTCGGAGCTGGACACAAGTATAATGGAACCAACTGCAGTCATAATTGGCACACCTCACCGTATTTTCACCTGTACTCTCTCCACATTTGCACCCATCATCTTCAGCATCAATGGTGTCATCAATTCCCTCAAGTAGATGTTCATTTTCATGTCCAGTATCATTCTGAATGCCCTTTTGCGAGCAGGCAATATTCAATTCCTCAGTGGGGAGTTGGGGCCAAATGAAATTTACAACCTCACGTGCCAAGTTGCTCAACCATTGACTTTGCTTTGTAGGATACTTACAAGGAGGAAAACTGGAGGGTGTATCATCTGTTGTTTGAAGGTGACCGAGCTTCATAGCCAGCATTGTGCAGTATGCCTGGGTGGTGAACTGAAGCAAATCAGTCACGTGATTGAAATTGTCCATCACATTTTTGTTCACTGATTTGTGATTAAAATCTTGCTTTAGTTGATAAAGACAACCCCTTTGAGTTGCACTGTCACCTGTAAAGAATGTATTCATTGTGTCTTGCAGTAGAATGCCCCGTTTGTGAAATTCCTGTGGACACGGCACCAATCCCTGAAGTCTGTCTCGCATCGTCTCACCCGTAGCTCTTGCCTTTTGTGAATCAAGCATCCTTTCAACTGACAGGCCATCGCCAAAGCACACAACTGGGAACATATCTTTACCATTTGTTGGTACATATTGATGGAGATATTCCATGATCCGTACAGTTCATGGTGTGCTGGAAGGATTTTCTTCAATGACACCCAAGTTGACTATTTCACTTTTGCATGCCATTTTTTCAGTGTATAGGCCCCTATGTCTGGCAAAGGGGGAACACTTCACGTTCCCCAGAAATTTCAAGTGCATTTTCAGTATGTGTTCCACAACAACGCATACTTGAGCTTTTAAATCGTCCCAATCACACTGAGAGGGAAGAAACTTGCTCAACGGAATGCTGTCTGCCCTGACAACATCAGTATCTGACCCATTACCAACAGGAATTCTGTTCTTTGTGGCGAAGGTATTGGGCCCATATCCTGAATTTGTTTCCTTGACCACGTGACTTTCGGCGTCCTGTTGTTTGTATCTGTACATTATCCCATGTAATGCAGTATCCAGGTACATGTACTTTCTTGTCATCCTGTCGGTGTATGTGTACATCCCCTTGGTTACCCTCTGGTTTGTCTTTTTGTGACAAGTTAGGTTGAACAGGTACTTCCCCTTGGTTTCTCTGTTGTACATGTACCTCGTTTGGTGACGAATCACCTTGTTTATTTACTGGTGCCTCCCCTTCTTCTTTCTGTTGTCAAGTTCTTCATTTACTGGTGCCTCCCCTTGTTCTTTCTGTTGTCTTTCTTCATTTAGTGGTGCCTCCCATTGTTCTTTCTGTTGTCTTTCTTCATGTGATGGACCACCAAGTAGGAATATGCCACTTACACTGTCATCAGCGCTACTATTCGTACAACTTGTACCAGTACTTTTACTTGTGTCACTGGCCCAACCATCACTCCATTCTCCATCTGAAAACAGTCTCCTTTTTGGTTCACCTGCAGGTTGTCCTTTAGAAGTTAGGATGTTGTCTTGAATGTCAAGCTGCCACTGTTTCATCTTCTTTTTAGTCTCTAAACAGACCGTATCAAATGGTCTTTCGAGTGGATGTCATACCTTGGCAGACCCCAAGACACTATGAACATCTAACAAAAGAAAACCCACGCAGTCCTTTGTTTGTAACAAAGGACTGCGTGGGTTTTCTTTTGTTAGATGTTCATAGTGAGACCATGTAGACATTCTATGAGTCTTTTACTGCAACCGTTTTTCCAAAGTTGCGCAGAAAGGCAACTCTGCATGAACTTGAAACACTTGAGCTTATATCAGTACAACATGACAGACAGAAAAAGGCCAACACGCATGTGAAACAGGAGTTGAGCTTCTTCAGTTGATGTTATTTTCTTTCCCAAAAAGAATTGTCCTGGTCTACTTTTCCCGGGGTCTGGAAGACTACCTTGTAGTGCGTGCACAAGAACTGGCATCTGCAAAGCAGCTTGCTTAACAACCTTCTGCCAATTCCAAGTCTGAAGAGCATCTACACTGACAGGTTGAGAAAGAAGCCCTGTTTTGGGATACCTTTTGATTTCCGCCTGTACCTGCTTTTTGATAACTCTCAGAAATGCTTCTTGAGCAGTGCTGCTTTCAAGCAGAACCTTAAATACTGTTTCGTACTTGCTTTCATTGATAGCAGACTTTGCCCTTTCTTTCAATGAGATTTTATTTTGTGACCCACACGATTTTGGGGACTTCAGTCGCCGGGTTTTTGGTGTTCGGATGCTCCTTGGGGTACTTAGTACTCTCTTCTTCGAGTGTACAGTTGAATGTACAGTTGGTGTTCTTTGGGTGGTTTGTGGTACTACATGCCCGCCTACATCCTTTCGGCACGTCTAACAAATGTACCCATCCTGTACCCCAAACATACTAATTGAGACACCAAGGGCCCGAAGACTAACTAATCCTTTTCCATCCTTTCTGGTTTTTTGTCTCTCAAAGGGAGACTTACACTTCAGGCAGTGATTGAAATCCATGGTCAGTACATGAAGGATACGCAACTGACAGGACAGAGAGGATGTACTGTTTCAAGAATCTTACACCAAAACAAAAACGTTGATGAATTTCAATCGGATCATGATAGCACAAAAAACGGGCAATTTAATGTTAATTAATTGCCCCACAAACCTCCAGTGCAATTCTGATGACTTCAATAAGATCATGAAATGAAACTGAGCGACAGCTGTCAAATGTAAAGAATCTCACAGCACAAAACCAACGGACAGGGGTGAGATTGGCCGAAACAGAAAATTCAACAAAAAATATGAAGTGTTTGGGGGTCGCCGAGGACCATGGAGCAACAAAGTGTCTGTGGTTTGTATTTGCCTAAAAGCAGATATCAAAATACCACTTTTTATTGGTCTATATCCACTTTGAAAGGTAAAAGCACCTTCAGGGTAACACCCCATGACATCAGGAATTCAAGCTTTAAAAAGAGTTTTTTTATAAAAATTTAAATCAGTACAAATCACGACAACAAATCATGAAATCCAGAAAAATCCTAAAAAATATAAACCCTAAACGGAGTTGGAGGATTTCTAATCAGATGAGACAATACATAGCCAATGTTATAATTTAACACCAACAAATGAGTTTAATGAATCGAGGCGGATGACGCAATACAGCCGATCTTACAGCACAAAAAAAAAGTCTGACAAATGTTAATGCAATACACAAAATGAGGGAAGATTTTCAATTATTATTCTATTTTTTAGTAGGCCTATTAACGTTAGTAGTCAATAAAAGTGATGATTTTCAATAAATGCACAATGCCACCAAAACAAATTGAGTAAAGTTAAAGAAATAAAAAAAAAAAATAGAAAAACCTCAAGAAAAATTTCAGATTTATTTTTCACAGGGTCCAAGTCCCACGTCCCACAAAGGCTGCACTAATTAAGAACTTTATAATCTTAAACAATTCTCCAACACGTCCAATTTAAAACAACTCTAATTAAACAAACCACAGTAATGTATTTAACCTATACAGATTGTTTCAATTATTCTTAATTATGTGAAGTGCTCATTAAAATGTAAACAAAACCTGACCTGAATCAGAGTAAATGTCGACAACTACCGGCCACTCAGCTCAAAAATAGTTGTAATAGCGGCCACTACCTTTTGCGACATGAAACAGTCGTCAATCGGTGGAAACAACACCTGATAAATCGTGTGCACACATGCGCCGAATGAAGCGATTGACCCCGACGTCATAGCGCACACAACAAGTCTGGTCCCTGCTGGATGGTAACGTCTCTCCAGCCGTAGTACAGTACAGCAATTTCTACGCGAAGGATTCGGGGCACCGCGCGGAGATCTTTCTGAATCGCTCGCAAACCAAAAAGGCCATACTGTAACGATTTCGGCCTGCTTGCTAGAAATGTGCAAGTATGGGCTTACACCTTGTCATACAGCTAGGTCCCAGTTATTGTGCCGGAAGCTTTGTACTGATAATGTTAAAAACGAGTGAGATTGTGTTCAAGGGGATGTGTGTCAAGAACATGAGACTAATAAATAATCGGGTCTTGAGAAGAAGGGTTACTCTCAACCAATAAAGAACACGGTCTGTGTACATTTATTATTCAGCAATAATTATCTGGAATAAACTTGAACAGCGCCCTCTGCATGATCATGTACATTAGACTGGTTTCAGTCCCTCTCACAATGGTAATCCAGTGTTTAAAAGATTGTTGTCGTACGAGAGTTGAGACTGAAGAAAATGGTAGCGTATGGTAGCTCTGAGCGCATATACTGTAACTTTCGATGGCTCTACACATTCGAGCAGTTAGAATGCCTTTTATATAACCATGTCCCGCCCAGGGACTAGTCTAGTCAAACGGCTCCGGTTTATACACGCAAACTAATTACGTGTTATTATTGAGCCCAAATTAAGCGCAAGAACAGTGCACATCCGCCTTGAGCAAGCGAATGCTGGGCTATCTTGAATGGTCTTGGGGTCCTGAAATCTTGCGCGTTCCACTCCAGGAACGGAACAGAACCCAAATAATGGAAAATCAGTCGAATTTATACACACAGTGCGGAGGCGCAGTATGTTCGCGCGGTGCATGAGCGCTGCACGCGTTTCTCATACAACAGCACTGATTGGTTAAATAGTACAACAGTCCTACGGTAGCTTGTAACCGTGCAGCAGTACATGTAACCAAAGATAGTAGAGCGCCGTAGGCGCGAAAGATGGGGAACTCGACCGATTTATTGAAATTACCCAGGATATACAACTCGGCCGCCATTTCGGCAAGCTGATTCTGTGATGTTATTGGTTGCAAGTTTTCGCACCGCGTGACGCGTGAAAAGTAAATGCAAGGTAAGACAACGTTAGATCGAGATGTCTTTTTGCTCGGCAATCAGTTGCAGAAATAGCAAGACAAAACAAAATGCCAGGAATTGTCTTTCTTTAGGTTTCCAAAGAATGCAGAAAGGTAGGCGTCAGCGTATTTAATATTAGGACCTACAGTATAACGACGTTAGATAAGAAATTTCGGTGGTCGAAATCCATCGTATCGTATTGAATGACTATGTTTAACGTTACGGTTTGCGCAAGGCCCTAATTTTCGTTAGTTAATTCTTGTTTAGTTGATGATACATTTTTTCATTGCATCTGATGAAGTAGTTGTTGCTACGAATAGCTTAAATGCAGGTTTTCCTTAGTCATATAAATAAGTTCCACAATTAATGATCTTTTTTCTTTGTTGTTAGGCCCTACAATTCCTACTAACGTTAGCTTTAATGTGA
This sequence comes from Hippasteria phrygiana, assembly GCA_037893225.1. Taxonomy (NCBI): domain Eukaryota; kingdom Metazoa; phylum Echinodermata; class Asteroidea; order Valvatida; family Goniasteridae; genus Hippasteria; species Hippasteria phrygiana. The sequence goes on along the minus strand of JAZGUH010000564.1, from coordinate 1,880,221 downwards.
ACAATTTTAACGTTACATTTTAAATAATGCAATGGTCATTCGGTAACAAATATTGTAAATTTCTGTTAACTCGGGCTACTGACTGTACTGCACTGTAGGTCCGCCGTTGTCAGTGATGTTAATGATTTAGGGCTCCTACAGAAAGAATATTGTGTTGGCAGGCCTGATGAGTGATTTTGTTTAAATTTTTCTTTTACAAAACCTGGACAGGCAATTGGCCTAAGCACTTTCACAGTAATATGCGCCATCTTCCTTACCGGGCAAATTTGCACACGTTGCTGTGTACGCATCATCAATCGAAAACTTTGGCGCTTCCAAGTCATCATTAGCCTTTTAGAGGTATGGCAGACACAACAGGAGGGCGCTATTTGATTTGGGTAAACCCTTTTTTTTACCCTAATCAAATAGCGCCCTCCTATTGTGTCCGCCATACCTCTAAAAGGCTAATGCAATCATTCCAAAATGCGCTTGCGTGTGTTTTATTCCTCCATGCATCTAGCAAGGCATGTTCTTTCTGCCCCGTCAACAAGATGGTGTATATTATCGTGAAAGTGCTTATTGTTTGTAAAGAGCACCTTTGAAATCTAATGAGGAAAATGTAAATTTATAATGGAGAATTTCAAAGGACAAGGCCAGGCCACCATGTCCATGGGCAAGGTAATGACCAACCCCAATCAAATGCATTAAAGGCTAGTTTCCTCTATGCGTAAAGTATCAGGCCTGTATCAATCCTCTTACTAGTTTTCATAACATTAGCAAGCTGTGTAGGCTCCTAAATTACTAATACTATGGCTATAGGACCTAACATTAAATCTATGACATGTAACTGGCATGATAGGGGCCTGCAATGGCCTATGAAATCACATCACAATTATATTTATTTTTTAGTGCCTTGTCCGGCCGGGCTCAATTTCACTAAACCCAAAGATTCATCATAAAATGAGTTGTCAGCATCACCACAGTAATTTGTATTGTGACATCACACTTTGCTTAGCAATTATGATTGATATACATCTTAAGATCAATCCTAGCTTTTTGTGGAATTGCATGAGCCACTAGTCTGGCACATTGCTGCTATCATGCATGTTGAATTGCCAAATATGTGCACATTTTTACACCCACCCCTTGTATTGCTACAGGACTTGGAGTTAAGGGATGTTGGTGTCTTACTGTAGGCCTAATACATGTATGGCACAGGCCTTACTATAACTGATGTTATTTTTTTGTTCTTTTCTGTAATAAATAGAAGCAGACAGTGGGTTCAAAACACCCGAAGGAAAGATTTGATCGGAAGGACACCATGGTACCTGTACAACAACTGTAGACTATGCTCCAACCACTTCGAAGTAGACAGTTTGTCAACAAGGACAAGAAGCGGCTGAAATGGAATGCCATACCGACTGTGTTTGATGTACCAAATCCGCCCAAACCTGTGGAATCATCGAGGAGACAACTGAAAAGAAAACGAACCGACGCTCCACCACCAGGCACAACTAGTAAACGTGTGAAAGGTTTGTAAAAAAAGAAAAACCCCTGCCCATAGCAAAATAACTAATGAAGACTAACAACATTGTTTACCTTTTGGGTAGGGCTGATCATTTTCGAGTAATTTAGTATTCGAATATTCGAAACTGGTTTTGACCGAATATTCAAATATTCAATACTCGCCGATCAAGTTTTTCAGTGCATGCCGCACCAGTAAAAAAAATAGCACATAAAAGCACACCGATGTCTTACATATGGCGATTGATATTATGGACCGTTCCAACAGTATTTTTTGCATGCCCCCGTTGTATCAAGGGTTTGTATGGACGGGAACAACAAACCTCCATCCACAAAAAGTTACAATTGACAAAAATGGGGCATTTGACACGGCTGAATGCCGTAACGTTTCTCGTATCTGTACATGCGTATATATTTGTTCGAATATTCAAACTGGCAAAATGGTATTCGAATATTCGCTTGACGATCGAATATCGAATATTCGATATATTCAGGACAGCCCTACTTTTGGGAAATATATGTATTGCTGTTAGTTTTCAATGTGTGATAATTGATAACAATCATTTAAATCATGGGTCATTCCGTGTCAAATCACCAAATGGGTTACACCCCACCCCTTTCAAAGTAGTTTATCTTTGTTTTATAAGGTTATTTTGGGTGAAAATGCCAAAATTGCAAGTTTCAGCAGCATCCGACCAGCGTTTTTTTGCCATTTTGGCCAAAATGGGCATGGCCGCCAATATTCAAAGGACAATACCTCCCTAACCTGTTGACCAAATTTACTGATTTTGATATCTTTGGAAAGGTAACATCAAAAATAATCCAATTTTGGCAATTTTTATGTCCGAGCAATTTGACCTACAATGACCTTTAGACCTTGAATTTGACCTTGAATTTGACCTTGTGGATCACACGACCTTGAGCCCACTCTGGGATAGAACGAAAACGGCTGGTCAGATGCTGCTAAAACTTGAAATTTTTGCTTTTTCACCCAAAATAACCCTATAAAATAAATATAAACTAATTTGAAGGGGGTGGGGTGTAATTTTTTAATTTTGGGGGGTGATTTGACACAGAATGACCCACATCCAGTTCAAAAACTAATCTCTGAAAATTTCATTAAATTCGGTGTTCATGTTTTTGAGAAAACAATGCATTGGTTTCCATTTCATCAGGTTATTTTGTGTAGGTTCCAACTGCATTTGGTTTTGATTATTGCAAAAGACCTTTCTCTTGCATTCTTATTGGTCTGCAAATATAATTTTCTCAAAGGTTACAGCATTTCACAGGAGGATTGGTGCATTTTGATCATTACTGAAATGTCCCAAAATGTCTCCCGAAATCGAAACCAAAAAACGTGTATTTTATTCTCATTTTAATATTTCTTTCCTTATTGATGCAGTTTGTCGAGTCGAACATGATCATACATATGCTGGGAATGATGACAAGCAGAATCCGGACCAGCACCAGAAAAGGGCTGAATCAAAAAACAGCAAAGTTCTTCGGAAAGAACGTGTCCGAGTTTGCAGACTGAAACAGAAAGTCAGCAAATTAGGAAAAACCATGAACTGCATGACATCAGGGGGCACACCAACCATTAGACAACTCATTGACAGCGTCAGTGAACATCTAGAGGAACCCGCTTTGTCCTTTTTTGCTTCACAACTTCGAAACTCATCAAAGAGAACCAAACCGAGAGGAAGAAGATGGTCATACACAGATAAGGTTATTGGCCTATCACTCTACCACCAAAGTCCAAAAGCTTATCAATTCTGTTCTAGAATTTTTACTTTGCCATCCATTTCAGTTCTTCGAAAGTGGCTACACAATGTCGAAATCCAGCCTGGGTTCTCAAAACAAACTCTAGATGTAATGAAGCAGAAGGTTTCCACTATGAATGAGAGAGATAAATATTGTGTAGTCACTTTTGATGAGATGAGTTTAAGAGCTGGACTAAGGTATGACATTTCGACTGACAAGGTAGAGGGTTTTGAAGATTTTGGGAGCCTTGGTCGGACAGGTAAGATTGCTAACCACGCATTGGTATTTATTGTAAGAGGAATGCTGTCTCACTGGAAACAGCCAGTTGGCTACTTTCTCTCTAATAATGCAGCAACAGGTGAAACACAATCCAAATTGCTAAAGGAATGTCTACAGAAATTGGAGGACATTGGACTTTATCCAAAATTAGTTGTTTGCGACCAGGGCTCCAACAATGTCAAAACCTTTAAATGTCTGAACATTTCAGAAGAAAGACCATATTTTATGTTGGGTGACCATAAAGTATTTTGTATGTATGACCCTCCCCATCTTCTAAAAAACACCAGATCCAACATGGTCAAATATCTATTTAGGTTCAAAGGTACTGATGGTAGCATGAAGAATGCCAAGTGGTCTTATATTCAACAATTTTATGAGAATGATTCCCAACTACCAATTCGTATGGCCCCTAGACTAACAAAGGGGCATTTTGAACTCAACAGTTTTACCAAGATGAGGGTTAGAAAAGCAGCACAAGTTTTAAGCCATTCTGTAGCAGCAGGAATATACACATACTCATCTTTAGGTAAACTCCCTGCTGAAGCTGTTCATACAGCAGAATTTGTAGAGAAAATTGACCAGTTGTTTGATTCATTCAATTGTAGATATTTTAAAGAAAAGAAGAAGCTAACTAGACTTCTATGTCTGTTACAAGAACAGAACATAGGGCTTTTCCGTTTTTTAAATTTTTATTCAGCATAAAAGTTGTTAAGGGTCTTGTCTTTGATGAGTTTTCTAAGATCTGAGATTATTTCATGACCCAAATTTCTAACTTCAAACTCGACCTTTAAGTTCATGCTGCGTGATCCATGATGACGTTATAACGCCAGCACTTCTCAAAGCAAATTTGCAACGTGGTCTTGGCCTGTGTCAAGATTGGAGTCAATTTGATCAATGACAATATAGAATTGGAGAGTAGGCCTACAATGAAATGTGAAACATTTAAAGATTCACAAAAAATCAGCCAATGACGTGATCATGACGGCACTTCGAATTTTACATGCTATGACAATATCAACTGGCCCACCAATTTTCATGACGATCGAACCTACCCTTATACGTGCTTCAAAAAAAGCACATTTTTGATGACGTCATCATGACAGCACCCATTTTTCGCATTTATATGTAAGTATCTATGACCTAACGGACCTAATAAAATTTGTTTCGAAATTAGTACTATGTACCATTGATGAGATATGACTTTAAAAGGTTCAAAAACTAAAAAAATACTATAAAATCGTATGATGACGTAATCATGACGTCACATCAATTTCCATCTGTAACACATGCTGGCCTATCTAGATACCACGTATTAACTTAATCGGACTTGTACTTCCATATATATATATGGCTTCGAAAAATGCCCCTTTAAGATGACGTCACGTGACATGTGATGACCATCATTGAAAGTCAAGTCAGGGTTCCCACAGAAATCTGAAAACCAAATTCCATGACCTTTCCAGGACTTTCCAAGACTAAATTTCCATGACATTTAATATCATTTTACAGAGAAAATTTGTTTGGTATTACGGTACTGATGAACCCCTGATGGGGCTAACCATTTGTTAGCTTTTGAAAATAAGTGTTAATTAATAATGCCCTCCTCCCATTACAGCCATCCGATCCACCCACTTTAATAACAACAAAAAGATAAGATGATATATTATAAGATGTACATAATGGCTGTGGCACTAACAGCTACCATCAGCAAAGAAGACAGAAAAAAGATAGAAAGAAGAAAGATAGTAAATGGCTAAATCACATGCAGCAGACACATGGAGCTAGCACGTTAGTAGAGAGATTCACGCGAACCGGCATTGGCGACGCTATTTGCAATGCCCAATTTTCTGTCAGTGCTGCGACTGGCTTTAATTTGTTTTTATTTAGTTTTGATCATTTAATTTTCTATAATAATTGGTGTTTGTTTATTGTTACTATTTTAAATGACTCATAACATTATTTTTATATTTATAACAAATTTATCAGAAATAAATTAGGCTCAAATTTTCAATTATAAAATTAGCAATTTAGCAATAATGGTCACAACTTTTAGCTGAAATTGTCCTCCAAAATTACCAAAAAATTAAATCAATAAAAATCCACAATAGGGTTAACCTAACATGACTACTATTGGCCCTCATTCTATTTCTAATTTTATTTACTCTTTTCAGTAATATAATATTTAAAAGAATTGTTTGTCTTAAAATCTCTGTGGTATTATAAGTTACAGCATCATCACCATACTGCACATTTCTCATCCAAGTTGATAACAGGACCCCCCCCCCCCCCCCTGCACACAATCATGGTGGAATAAAACTATTCAATGCGGCCACCATTAAATATCAACATGTAGGTATGTACAGTCTGCTTTGTTTTCTTTTAAAGTTTATTTTCTTATAGTCTAAACAGATTGCATACAAACCTTTACCCTAATAATCTCCTAGGGTGTGTGAAAAATCATCTACTGAGAATTGAGGACTTTTATGGTTAAGATGTAATTTACATGATTAGGTTTAATAATCAGCTACCATCTCTAATCTTGTTTTCAATTATATCATGTTTATGTGCCCACATTACATTGAGCTTACTGTATTGAGTTAACTATACCCCCATCATGTGCCAGCTGTGGGGACTGTGCATTACCTTTTGATATTTTATTTTTGTATGATTAACCCTCAAAGGGGCAGGCGTTTGAATTAAGTGCTTAAAATTGAGCACCTTTGTTGTTTACGGTTTTATTGCTTGATTGAAATATGCTTACACAACGGCCGTTGTTGGATAGTGTTCATTGGGTATCACTACATCTGAATTGTGGTCTTGGGTATCACAATCCTTTTCTTGATTGTTGTGATCATGGGTATCACAACTACTTTTGAGTGATGGTGGTCATTGGTACCGCCTTATGTTTAATGTTCGGACTATCGGTTCGTACTTTTGGTATTCCGGTTGAATAACGTTGATTAAAATTGAAGCTGTGGCGAGAGACACAAAAACATATTGGTCTGTGGTGCTTCCTTTTGGAGTTTGAGTATAAGACGAAGTTAACCAAGAGTAGAACACTTCACAGGGAAAGGGGACTTGAATAAATAATGTCGGGAAACCAGGAATTCAGAACAAAACTCGTAAGGATTATTTAATCCAGGTCAGCAACTCCAATAATTTCAGAACAATAAATAAAGCAAAGTTATATTACACTCTGTATATCCTCAAAGTTGGTATTTACATTCCAGTCTATTCCAATAATCTAGTCGGTTGCTAATATCCAATAACTCGGGTAAAGGCTACGCTCTATACTACAAGTATAATCCTTAATACACTGTCACTGAGTGAGTAAGGGGGAGGAGATGTAAAGGGGGGTGTCACACACAACATATTAAAATGGAACAGGGTATCGTTTAAACTCGTCCAACAAAGCAAGGACCAGGCATCGTTTAAGCCTCTCTAATCCTTAGTAAATACACCAAGGCCCCAGGCCTTTACACTTAAAAATCAGCTTAGTATCTTCTCGATTCAATACACTTCTCGTGTTTAACTTAATTTGTCTTCTCGACAAAATACACTTAGGCGCCAGGCCTATCCAATAAAACTTCAGGCACCCAGGCCTATTCTAAATCATCAAAGGAAAATCAGACTCGTCAGCCCGACTCGAAATACATCCTACAATTCCTGACTCCTCCTGTCAGTCAGTCAGTCTCTAAAGCGATAGCTGGTGTGACTTACAGCGACTCGATGAGTGATCCCCGTATCCTCAGATGCGAGCTCCCCTTATCCTCGAATGGCAAGCTCCCCGAACTCCTCAAATGCTCCCAAACTAGCTCCGCGTTCAAATGCTCCCGAACTCCAAGAACTCTGCTCCCCAATTCCAAAACTCAACTCCCCAGTAGCTCAAAATATGCTCCAAATATTTGTACTTATACTACAGCTCCCCAATCCTAATTCAAATCAATAAACTCCTCCAATACAATTGTGAAGTCTCGAACCAACATCAACCAAAAGCACACTCAATCACCAAAATCTGCCCTATTTATAGTCTTTGAACTGCGCGCCTAAAAATACGCACTGCTAGGTTGGCCACGCCCACTTTTGTAAAAGTCACAGTATAGTGAATTCACATAGCGATGATATTCTCTTAAATACTCCAAAATTCTACAGAATAATTTCACACCAAAAGGCTTAAATCAACCTCCAAAACATTCCCTGTAATAAAACTGCTCTAAAACTGAATAAAATATAAAGAATCTCTCAAAATTGTCACTTTTCGATGTGTTTACAAGCTATGAATGAACGTAAACAAACCCTAAGTTCATTGAAGAAAATGCAGGATGTCACAAATATGAATATTCATTAGTCAGTCACTGACTTAGCCGACGAAGCTTACAGAGAAGTCACTAAAACTTTCCTAGCTTCCAAAATCTCTTCAAAGTTAACAAGTTCACATCTAAAGAAGCTAGATAATTATCCACAACACATTTTTAATATATTAAATCACTTTTTAGAAGTCTCAGTCGTCTAGAAATAATTTTAGACCTTTCAGCCAATGGCTGAGGTACTAACAAAACTTGAATGGCCGCCATGTTGGATTTCCAGTAAGTCTATTTTTAGCACTGAAATACACACACGTGCGTGAAGAATAACAAGTAATGGATTTATCAGTGTTTATCGCTCAATAAAGACGCCAAATTTGTGGGATAAAAGAGAACTAAGATTTCCAAGACGAAAATGCCTGAGTGCTAGAAGAAAAGGTATGATTTAAGGAGGGTTACCTAACATTAAACTGGGTTTTGGGGGCATTTTCGTCACACAGCCTTCCTCCAAGAGTTTGCTGTCCTCGGCAAATACGTAAAACACATGACTAAGTTAAGAAAGTACACACATCATACATGTTAAACGACTTGCCGACTTGTACTTAAATTCAGTACAATACATTTGTATAAATAGCAGATAGATTATATAAAGTTAACCTTGTGCCTTATAATTTCAGTTCGAACTAAATTTGTGAAGTTGGGAGACGAACAGAAGACAAGTGCAGTTTTCCATTCATGCAATACGTTTACAATTGTTTCACCATTTTTTGTACAAAGTTATACAAGTTAATATTGTAACATTTTTACAAACATCTCCAACAAGGTCTATATAAATACATATATTTCTTAGTTTGTCCAAATCCGCAACTCTTTTCTTAACTTTATTCATCCTCAACATGTTAAAATCAGAAAAACTTCACTTTACATTTTAAAGAAGGCTCAGGCCTAGATCCGCAACTCTTTTCTTAATCTTATTAATGCTTAACATAAACTATGGTTTCTACATTATAGCAAAACACCTTGCACTTTATTAACTTGTATTTACTTTATCACTCCTCCTGGTTGTCCTTTACTCTATCGTATACCCTCTCTGTTACTTCTTTCTTCTGTACCCTTCCATTTTCGTCATAGTGCCAAACAGTATGGACCTCCGTCACACGGACTATTCCTTGAAACAGGTCTTGAATGACTATGGGTTCCCATTGGCATCGTCGTTTCCCAGAGCTCTCTGCCACCGTTTCAATTTCCTCATTCTCTTCCAGCATCTGCTTCAGATTCCTTGGTTTGCCTTTGGGGGATGGCCTTATCGGTGTGGGGGAAGGATTCTCTAACTTCATCAATGTGTCCTCAATATCTGATGCAGTTAAGGACAATGCTGCCTCGGCTGCTTCTACTTCTGTCACCTCATGGGGACTTGGTGACACAGGGAAGGTGTCACCTACTTCAGCTGTGAGTGAGCTTGAAGGGCTGGCTGCTGGGGTTGGCTGTGGCGATCTTTCCCTACATTTTTCTATGATGGGGTTAATTCTCTTGACCTCTCCAACAACACTAGGGTGAAATTTGACATAGTGGCGTCGAAGATAATGGTACCTCCTCCAGTACCACTGAGTGCACCATATGCAATGAAACTACTCCCTGTAACGCAGGTGTGTCGACATATGTCTGTCGTAGTTATATCTTTTTCCGAATTTCAACCCACATTCCTCACAATGGAAAATCCGTCTATCCAGAATTACTTCTTGTAGGTCCACCAGATCCATCTGAAGTCAAAAAGAAAACATTAAATGCTTTAAGTACACATATTTTTCAAATACTAAATTCTCCATATTTTGTTGGAGCCTCTCTTTCCCTTTGTGGGTTTCTTCTTTTTGGCTCCACTGATTTGTTTTTGTTTCTCTGAGTGTTTTCCCTAACAGGTGGCCCCCTGGTACGGTTCTAACCTGTCAGCATGGACCACAGCAAACTTGCCGTGTCTGCCCTTTCGAATACGAAACACAACATCAGTGAGCTGGTCCACCACTTTGAAAAGTCCCTCCCAAGGTAAGACAAGTTTTGGACTTTTTCCTTTCTTTCCCGATGGATTATGTAGCCATACATATGCTCCTACAGTAATCCTGCTATCCTGGGTTTTTCTATTATTAGTCCTCTTCTGGTGCTCTGCAGCTTGTCTGAAACATGTCCTTGCCCTCTCGTGGGCTATGCACAAGCGGTCTCGCGATTCCTCAGTATAATCACTACCCTCGGGGAAAATTTTCCCTTCAGGTGTTTGTACCAATACATCTACTGGTAATTCTACATCTCGTCCTAACATCACAGTGGTGGATCTACGGGGGGGGGGGGGGGGGGGGTAATGGGTAGAACAGAATTGGAGCTGTGCTCAACTTTTCCTTTAATTCAGCAAAGGCCTTTCCACATTCTTCAGTCCACAGAAATGGTCTGTTTTTCTCAGTCAGTCGATGTAGTGGACGCGCTATGTAAGCGAATCCTTGAATGAAGCGGCGATAGTAAGACGCCAATCCCAAGAAACTGCGGACTTCAGTTACCGTCTCGGGGTTCTTCCAGTCCTTCACTGCTTTGATTTTCTCAGGATCAGTAGTTATCCCATCAGCTGAGACAACATGTCCTAAGTATTGTACACTCTGCTTAAACAGATGACATTTCTTTGGCTTTAACTTAAGGTTTGCTTCTCTTAGTCGTTGAAAGACGATTTCCAAACGTGTCAGTGCTTCTGCCACTGTCCTCCCGTAGCATAATATATCGTCAATATACAACAGCAGTATTTCCCATTGAAGTCCTGCCATAACTCGTTCCATCAATCTCTCGAAAGTTGCTGGGGCATTGCATAACCCGAATGGCATTACTTTCCATGAGTAGAGTCCACCTTGAACTACAAATGTTGACTTATCCTTGGCTTCATCATCTAATTCTACCTGCCAGTAACCTGACGCTAAATCTAAACTTGAAAACCATTTAGCACCTGCTAAGGCATTCAGTGAATCTTCTATGTTCGGTACTGGATAAGAGTCTTTCCTGGTCAGATCATTTAGCTTCCTATAATCTATACAGAATCTCCTTGTACCATCTTTCTTTGGCACTAATACTACGGGTGACGCCCAGGGGCTGGATGGAGGTTCGATCAATTCTTTATCTAATAATTCCTTGACTTGTTTGTTGATCTCCTCCCTTTTTACTCCTGGTGCTCTTCTCGGTCGCTGTTTTATTGGTGCTGCTGCTCCCATATCAATGCGGTGTTTCACCAGAGTTGTTCTGCCAATATCGTAGTCTCCCGTTGAGAATACATCCTGATAATTTGTGAGTAGTTCTCGCACTGCAGCTCTGTCAGATTCTCCTAAATTCTGTGTACTTTCCTCCCACAAATCTTGAAGGTGGTCTGGGATTTTTGCTCCAGTGTCTGTCAATGTTCGGACAGTTTCAATGTCTACTTTCTCTATAAATGGTGATGTCACTAATTCTTCATCAATAGCGGAATATACTCCGATCACAGTTCCCTGGTGCACTGTCACAGCACAATCTCCAACGTTCATCAAACGAACTGGTATTTTGTATGCCTGTGAATCCACTAAAGTTCGGGCCACTAAAATTCCCTTATCCACCGATACACTATGCTGCAATCCTTCCTTTAATGCCACACTCCTTGCATTTGCACCTACTTGGCTTCTTCAACTCGGCGGCTATTATTGTCTCTGTCCCTGCTGAAATCATTAAAGTCTCTGCTGCAATTATTCTCTGTTGATAACGAGTATCATTCAGTTTAATCGGCTCTCCTCGGATTATCAAACATAGCCTATTTAAATCCAGTGTCCCTCCTGTTTTGAGCAAAAAGTCTATGCCCAAAATTGCTTCGTTGCAGATATCTGTTACAATGATTTGCAGTAAAATATCTGCTGGGCCAACTTTTACTTTCACCATCCCGTTGCCTAAGACTTCAATTGGTGTGCCGTCTGCTTGTCTAATTCCTGAAGCACTTTTTGTTAATTCTGGCCTTTTCTCATCCTTCATTTTCAGATAAGTCTCTTTCGACAGCACTGTATTTGTTGAGCCTGTATCTACGAGAAATTTCACATCGCTTCCACAAACTGTCCCTTCTTGCATAGAATCTCTTACATCTTTGTCCAATTTATCATAAATGTCCACATCTATTATTTCTAATTCTGTTTTGGCGGGTCTTTCCAGTTGTTTCCTGGCCTCCTCTCGACCCTCTGAGTTGACCATTGGGCGTTTAACGGCTGTCTCCTTTCACATTTTGGTCCCATCATTTTGCAGTCTCTCGCAAAATGTCCAACTCCTCCGCAAGAGTAGCAAGTCAAACTGTCGTGTGGTCTCATCCTTTTATTGTCTGGTTGATTTCTCTGCATGTTCTCCATTGTTCTCTTTAATTCTGCTATCGATGTTCGCATGTCGTCCAATCCTTTTGCGAGTTTAGTCCATTCAGAGTCAGTCCCATTCATTGCAGTGACATTACGTGCATATCGATTGAATTTCAATTTATCCCTGCTGTTTTCAGCTTGGAGAAAACCCCTCTTTCTACAGCGGATCTTACGGCCTCATCTAATGTTGCAGGTCTTGCCCTAAAAATTCCTGCCCTTATTTCAGAGTTGTCCATGGCATCAAGAAAGTGGCCTTTTGCCAGTCGTTCTGTAACTGCACGTGGCAATTCGGGATAAGCCATCGCCGTCAAATCTCGAATTTCTTGTCCCAGTTCTTGCAGAGTTTCATTTTGTCTCCTTCTCTTCATTCGCAGTTCCATTAGGTAATTTTCCGGGTGTTTGCCCGGTCCAAATCTCTGATTATTTACTGGTGAGCTCCCAATACTACATACGCCTATCTTCTGGCATGTTTCCAAATACCTTCAATGTTAATCTAGTTGCAAGATGAAATGCTGCTTCCTCATCATTCCATTTATTCACCATCTTACATGCTTCAAAATGTTTACGATAGTCATTCCATCCAGAACGTCCATCAAATTTCTCTGGGATCACTTCTTTTCGACTTAAAATTGGATACCCACAATCTGCTCTTCCATTTGAGTTTCCGTAGTTCACGTTGTGACGTTCGGGACCATTGCCGCTAACACGCCACTCACTCCTATGAATCAGTGTCGTTCCATTTTGTCCATCGTTTTCTGTTTCTTTACGATGTGTCGGTTTTCCTCCTGTTAAGTTTTATTCCCAATTGTTCCTCCTCCATACTGTTCCTTACTTGGTGAAATCCTATTTCAGGATAAACAAAATTAAGTTCTGCTGTTCGTTGCATTCTTTCGTCATATTGTTTATCTTCAACCGACATTCATCCCGTTGCTCCTCCTTCACTTTCCATAATGAAAAGTAAAAGAAATTTTTGGTGATGTTGGTCTACTACTTCCAATTGTACTGCTGATCTCCAAGGCACTCTCTGCCCGTACTCTGGATCCTTCACGATCATCTGTGCAGTTTACTTCAAGTCCAATGTCTCCTAGTTTCCTTGTTCCTCAATTTATCTAAGATCTCGTCGTGATGTTCTCCTCTCCTTAGCAACTTCAACGTATCCCACCGCTGCCACCAGTGTGGCGAAAATCTTTTACGGGAAAACTTATGATATCTGATCTGGATTGCGGATCGGTTTAGATTGTGACCGGATATATGTCTCAGTCTTTAGTCAGTTATTCTCCTGTGAGGAAACTTGATAGCGCTGCCACCAGGCGGAATAGTTTAGGCCTAAACCTCCGGAGTTCCGCCTCTCCGGTTTTCCGCCTCTCCGGTTTAGCAATTCGCGATAGCCGACGTGGATCCGGGTCAAAATATATGACGAAGTTAACCAAGAGTAGAACACTTCACAGGGAAAGGAGACTTGAATAAATAATGTCGGTAAACCAGGAATTCAGAACAAAACTCGTAAGGATTATTTAATCCAGGTCAGCAACTCCAACAATTTCAGAACAATAAATAGAGCAAATTTATATTACACTCTGTATATCCTCAAAGTTTGTATTTACAATCCAGTCTATTCCAATAATCTAGTCGGTTGCTAATATCCAATGACTCGAGTAAAAGCTACGCTCTATAATACAAGTACAATCCTTAATACACTGTCACTGAGTGAGTAATGGGGAGGGGATGTAAAGGGGGGTGTCACACACACAATATTGAAATGGAACAGGGTATCGTTTAAACCCGTCCAAAGTTGAAACGAGTGTCGTTTAAACTCGTCAAACAAAGCAAGGACCAGGCATCGTTTAAGCCTCTCTAATCCTTAGGAAATATACCAAGGCCCCAGGCCTTTACACTTAAAAATTAGCTTAGTATCTTCTCGACACAATACACTTCTCGTGTTTAACTTAATTTGTCTTCTCAACAAAATACACTTATGACCCAGGCCTATCCAATAAAACTTCAGGCACCCAGGCCTATCAAAAACAACTTCAGGCACCCAGGCCTATTCTAAATCATCAAAGGAAAATCAGACTCGTCAGCCCGACTCCGAAATAGATCCTACAATTCCTGACTCCTCCTGTCAGTCAGTCAGTCTCTCCATAAATAATATGATCTAAAGCAATAGCTGGTGTGACTTACAGCGACTCCATGAGTGCTCCCCGTATCCTCAGATGCGAGCTCCCCGTATCCTCGAATGGCAAGCTTCCCGAACTCCTCAAATGCTCCCCAACTAGCTCCGCGTTCAAATGCTCCCCAACTCCAAGAACTCTGCTCCCCAAACTTCTCAAGTGCTCCCAAGTTCCAAAACTCAACTCCCCAGTAGCTCAAAATATGCTACAATTGGACTCATACTACAGCTCCCCAATCCTAATTCAAATCAATAAACTCCTCCTTTGCTCCCCAAGTTTCTATAAAAGCATCAGCGATTTCCAGTAAGTCTATTTTTAGCACTGAAATACACACACGTGCGTGAACAATAACAAGTAATGGATTTATCAGTGTTTATCGCTCAATAAAGACGCCAAATTTGTGGGAAAAAAGAGAACTAGGATTTCCAAGACGAAAATGTCTGAGTGCTAGAAGAAAAGGTAAGATTTAAGGAGGGTTACCTAACGTTAAACTGGGTATCGGGGGCATTTTCGTCACACTTGTCTAGCAACAGGTCTACGAGTGAGCCCAGTCAAAGCCAGCTCCATTGTACTGGCTTGCTCTGTTCTACACAACATGGCTTAAGGATTTGAATGAGCAAGACATACCGGAGGAAATTAATGAAGAGCCAGTTGATGTCCCCCCATATGCAGGTCCCCTTCATGATGGCCATCTGTTCAGAGTTAACCTCATTAATCGGCATTTTGCTCATCTGTAATTCCGATAATGAAATACCTTTCAAAATGTATGTAAAAGAATTACAACTTGTGCACTTCATACTGCCAAAAAGTATGCCTCAAGAGTCAAAGTTTACTAAGGAAATAATAGCATAGGAGAGCAGATTTAAAGATAGAGTAGACCACTTGCAGCTATCAAAAAAGTAACCAAATTACAAACATATTGTGAAATTTTACTTGGTTCAAAGATAGTAATGGCACTTAAACTCCCTGTGAAATTATTCCTTCTGGCATGCTGTCCTTTTGGAATGAAAATCAACCAAAGAAGGTCATTTCCAAAGATGTGTCAAGTGATTTCCTTTTTGAAATTTCTGTGAACCCACTCCTATACATTCTAATTTGTAGTTTGTTTGCAATTGGCCAAATCTGTGAATGTTAAAAACATTGGGCAGTTATCCAATCTAAACATCTTGGATGAGGTAATAACAGCATTTATGATGGCTGTTTGTGGAAAACTACAATATAGAAAACCCATCTTCAAGTTCATCCGCCCTCCCACAATTGCAAGAGATTTTTTTCTTTCCATTTTTCCGATCATGCCTGGCATTTGACCCACAAAAAAAATTTGAAAAATGTGCCCTACTTTAAAGTACAGAAAGGAAACTGTCATGCCTGTACAATTTTGTTTATCAAATTTAATAATTTCAATGTTTTTTTCAAATCAACCCTCCTGTTCTCAAGGCTAAAATGGAGCCAGCTACCCTATATAGTATATGTATATCAAAATCTATCAAGTGATAGGTTGAAACACAAAAGCTGTGAGAGTTGGTGGGTAGAGTTTTTGATAGGCTGTGATAGTTATAATCATAGGAGGGTTCAAGAAAATATACAAGTGACATTAATGTCTAAATGAAAATGGTACTGGCTGTCAACTTTACGTGCTCTCAGTGTCACCAACGACCGTTATGCCATGTTGGTTGCATGGTAGCATTAATATCAACCAAACTCCGTTGGATATTTTCAGAAACCTGCAGCTGTTGCCTTTCAAACTGCAGGCGTTCCCTCTCAATTTCAAAGACAGTTGTACAAACAGGCAGGCTCTTGGTCCCTGATGTTTGAGCTGTCATTGAACTTGTTGGCAGGGCGGATGAACTTGAAGGGATATCACCCATTTTATCCTCTAAATCAGGACCCTCCCTGCCAGTACCAAACACATCACCGTCTCCATCATCTTCACCATCCCCCCATCTCCCTCCTCGTCCCCATCTCCATCTTCATCCTCATCTGCAAAGGAAAAAAAGGACTATATGTAAATATCAATTGTACTAAAATTCTGTTTGTCCTCAGACTTTAAAGGGCCCATGCAATGTACTTTGTTAATGCAGTTCTTAAAAATGCACCTTTGTGTCCCATTTAAAGGGGCTGTATCGTCACGATCATAGCAGCGAAGAAACAAAGAAATAAACACCTTGACAAATATTCAAACAACACTAATTTTCACCGGTTTTGCACGAATTATTCGCTTATTACTTTTTATGACATGAACAATTCACATACCGAGTACATGGATCGGATTTACTGTACATGTAATGTGTACTGTACATGTTGACTATATATTACATGTAGAATTGATGTGCGGAAATATTGTTTCACACAGCGAGTTGTTGACAAGTGCCAGTGGAATAGCGACCAAGTGAAGTTGTTTCAGCTCTATCTATCAACTGTTTAAAAAAAATGTACTTCTAAGTTCTAGATTTAAATTATTTTGTTTCGCTGCTAAAGAACTGTCTGCAGCCACTACACCTCTTTTAGTAGCATGATAATTTTGTTATTAAAGTGATGGGTCAAAATAAAGCCTGGTTCATACTTCATGCGAATGCGAAGCGAATTTCATGGCGTCAACAATTGAAGTTTCATTGTGACGTTCTCTGTTACCATAACGAATTCGCTTCGCATTCGCATGAAGTATGAACCGGGCTTTAAGCTTGAAGCTTTTTATCGACCTAAGTTTACAAGCAAGATACAAATAGGATACATCCAAATGAATGTACACATAATACATAGACCATTTAACGGATTCCGCGCCTGTGGGATTGTGTACAAAATTTAGCGCAAACTGTCCCACAGCGACAAGACACGTTGCAGTTTTGCTGTGCACATTTACATGGACAAGCACCCCGTGTGCCGAGTCGTCCTCTCTGGCAAGAGTTTCGGCATGTAGGCCTACATGTCATAGGTTCTCCAGCCTAAGGTTCTACTTCTATATCGCCAACCTCCAATTCCATGCAACTTTCAGACAAATATTCCATGGCACTTGTGTACATGTGAATGAAATTGTATGAAATAAACAGATGAAATTTGAACGTTTTTTCTAATAATCTTACTCTTAGAGAACTGAGTGCCACGATGTGTGCTACTTGTTTTTAAGTATGCATGTATACATGTATGTGTATGTCAGTACGCAGACGCTAGACATGCGTGCGTGTTCCAGGGGGTGTAGTTTCCAAAAGCCAATTCTCAGAACAGCCATAACAACGATGACAGTTAAAAGTAGCACATAACCGAAATGAAGCGCAAGGGGGCGCACTCCAATATTTGATTCGTTAACGCGAGATGGCGCGATGATACAGCCCCTTTAACCTTATTTTCAATGTTCATTTTTCCATTTTTAAGGGCATTTTGCTGCCTTTTTGTTTTTTATGCTAATGGTTTTCATATTCATTAGCAAAAGTGTAATGTTATTCAGGACAGAAAACTCAATGTTACAGCCAGTTCAGCAAAAATAAATTGCCAGAATTTGTGTTTCCTTGGTGATTCATATTCCAGTAGATGACAGTAAGCTAATGAATTTTGGGTTCACATTTTGCAACTTCCCAATGTCATCCAGATTCTACATATTATTTACTTTGTTTATTTAATAATGCATTTGTTGTCATCTTTTTTCTATTATTAGCCCTTCCGATGTTAGAATTACTATTATCCTTTGTAATGTACATGTTTTGTAAACAGCCTTAACCTGTGACCACACCCGTGCACAAGACAAAAAAAAACTGTACTTACCTGGCACTTCACCTATGTCCGGCACGGACTCCCCTTGCCCCTTGTCCACAACTCCATCTACAAAGGAGGGCGCAAGGGTGTCCAAGTTCCACTCCATGGAGGGGTCCTCATGGGGTTTTACTCCACCACCTGTATATCATCAGTCAAACATGAGGAAAAATCAACATTTATTGTTCCCGTCTGTAAACCCTCGATACAACAGCGGAATGCAAAAAAAATGCCGATCGAACGGTCCACAATATTGATCGCCACACATAAAACACGGTGTGCTTTTACGTGCAATTTTTTTTACCAGCGCAGCATGCAGTGAAAAATGTGATCAGTCACTAAGTCAGTATCAAATATTCGAATATTCGGTCTAATCAAGTTTCGAATATTCAAATACTAAATTATTCGAAAATGAACAGCCCTATTATAATCAGAGAATAAATTATAAACATAAGGCATACGGGGATCCATTTATGCACCTAATCTGTGGAACAAAATGTTAAATTTCCAGCTTAAAACATTTCTTTTTAAACGGTATTTAATCAGTTAATTATTGTTAATGTGTTCTACATGTAGCCTAGTTTCGATTTTTTGTAAAGCGTTTTGAGATTTTTTTAATGTAAGCATCTCACCGGGCCAGCGCTGTAGACGTGCGCCATTCAAAACCAAACGGCTATTTTCAGAGCCAACCCATATTTACAAAAGAGATTCAGTCGTGTGCAAGTTACTGCAGTATATTCATTAAAATATATGGCCAATGCAAATAAATTATTAAAAACCAGTAAGTTTCAAACGCATTATATGAAGTGTATAGTATTATGAAACATGCAAAGAAAACCAACTTCTAACGTTACAAATCTTTCTTGCCTAAATATTCTTGGCGAGGGTAAAACAGTTCGCACAGTCAATCATTATCAATTATCTAAAAATATGAGAGGGAGGGGCAAACAAAGTAGGCCTGTCATTCAGAATATTAAAAAGACAGCCGAGATAAAAATTCAAACCAATGAAAAAAAAGAAATTTCAATAACACCACATTCTCCAGCCCTCCTATGCAAACATACATTCTGAGCCATGTTGTTGTATGGGTCAAAATCAGTCAGGGTGATTGTTTTTGACCCTCCTGCCATAGTACAAAACCACATGTAATCTGATCATGTCTGTGTAAAAGTATAGCAGGGGAGGTGGAAGGAAAGTTTGACTGATTTTGACCTTTTAAATAGTAGGAGGGTTTTAAACTTAGACGTTCGCACAGTCATCGAAACCAGTCGTCCAGTTTGTGGGGAAAAAAAAGATTTTAGAAAAGACAGTAGGCCTATGGAAACTTATTAGGGGAGTACGAGTTGACTCTGGTACGAGTTGACCCAAAATAATACTAGGCCTACCCGTTTCGTTTCTCTCTCTCCGATATTTCCGGGCCTTACTTGCAAGTTCCCCCCATGTTTTCGGACCTTTTGCCAGTCCCTCACGGGACCCCGTTTTCCAGCTGCGTTACCTGCTGCCAGTGAGCCCGCTTTATTTTTTAATATTTGCGGGCGCTCTCTTTCCTTTGCCACTACTCCCAAACAACTCTCTCGATCCACAATCTTTGACGAACTCTGCGAGGATTTTAACTTCCTCCAACGACCAATTAACATTTCTACCGTGTCGCTCTCTAGAAACGTTAGCCATTGTCGCTATGATGTAGGTTACTTACATAATTTGTCGATCCATCCGGGTCCCGCAGAAAAAGAGCGAACATTTGGATAAAATGTTTCCCCGCCCAAATTTGTCTTGATCGTCTGCTTGTACCGCGCCGTACGTAGGCCAATACACATTGTCAATGTACACGCACGGCGAATATGTCGCATGTGTGACCTTTGTGCTGCGCTTATAATTACAGAATAATATGCATAAGTTAGACTCGTTCAAAACTTTCTTTTACTGTTGTAATAAATCGGTACATTGCGCAGCTAAGACAAGTTTCGTGAAAATGGTCCGTAAGGAAATGGCGCAGCTGCGCAACTTTTTTGTTGCGTAAGCCTTACGCCACTTTTGAAACTGGCGGAAGCTACGCACTTTTTCGTGAAATCGGCTGCAGGACGGTATAGGTGGCAGTGGCTTCCAGACTGCAAGAACCCTGTGGCAATTCCAAGCATGAAACACCGGCTTTCTTCAGAGGGAAGTTTTCAACACTAGTTAGTAGTCTGCTCGGGTACACGTCGGCCAATTTGCTTGCACTATTTGTAGTCCCGTAAAAACTGCACCCGTGGAATAAGCCTTTTGCGAGTGACCCGTACTTTGACCCCGCTGCGTAGTGATTGTTGCCACGACACGTGATTCGGGGCAAGCTTTCTCGCATACGCGCGTGCAGACACAATGTCAATGCATATCGCATACGTGTCCACTTGCCGTGATCGAAGTACATGTACGCGATTCATACGTTTCTTGTCACTTTAAAACGATAAATTTCCACGCAGATTTTGTCAGACTCTAGTACTGGTTATTGTTAGAATCCAGACATTAACATAAAATACGAAGTTTGTGGGATTTAGTGCTTGAGAATGCCTGCGAAGAAGCACTGTTCTTACGGAACATGCAACAGCGACTCGCGCTTTTCGGACCGTCTCCACATGAATGGCGTTTGTGGCTACCCTTTCCGAAGCCGAAGTCGAACCGTGAGAAGTGTCTCCGTTGGATAAAAAACTGCTCCAGAAAAGACTTTTCGGCGGAGAATGTAACTTACAATACTTACATTTGCTCCAAACATTTCGTCGGTGGAAATGGGCCAACAGATGACTACACAGACCCAATACCAGCTTCGACATCTAGCGCGGTGGAGATGAACAATTTTGTTTTTGTTTGTATTGGGAGGGGGCGTAATCATACATGCAGACTATGTGTTACGATGTCGAGTCAATGTGATGGAACTTTTTGTTTCAGGGCCTTGGTTAACCGATTGTTAATTTTGGTTGAACTTCCTGTTCTTTACAAGATGAAGTGCTTTTTAAATTTTGAAAATAGCAAGAAAGAACCGGTGTGTGCAGGCAAAATTCAAGGAATGATCAGATTATCTTATTTTGTTGATCATCTCAGGAAATAGCCGCAGTTAGTCAAAGTTCGTTTAGGGGGTAGGGAGGGTGGGGGTTGTTAAAGACATTGTCAACAAAATCTCTCTTTCCATTCTTTATTTATTTGTGGGAAAGGTTGGAGGAAGAAAGATTCTGTTGAGCAAGGTCTCATTATCGGTTTTTACGTAAGTGACTGGTCTTGCAGAAATTGTTTTTGTATATATTTACGAATAGGTTGGTGGGTATCCCAGCCGTGTGGGTGTGTGACTGACCCACCCAAAGCGTAATTTCTTTCTTTTTTAAAAAGTGGAATACGCTTCGAGGGAGTCAGTTTTAGCCACTATTTCTGCAAGATGACAGTCCTGGTATGTGCTGGCTACGTTAGAAGAATAATCAGTGGATTCTTTGATGGATCATTCCAACAAGTAGCCACAGCGAGTCCGAACTTATCTGGGGGAGGGGGGGGGGGGGGGGGGAGGATTTGTAAAGGCATCAACAAAATCTCCCTTTCCATTCCTTTTTGTATTTGTGGGAAAGGTTGGATGAAGAAAGATTCTGTTGGGCAAGGTCTTGCAGAAATTGTTTTTGTATATTTACGAATAAGTTTTCGCCGGTCGTAATCCGCTCGAAAACAAATCAAATATGAAGACATCGTATAGTCCGAAATCTGGTATATTCGAGAAATCCTTCGTGAATCCAGGAAGATTAAATGGGTCGGAAAATGTGCAGCCAGCGTCTTTCAATCTTTTGTCAAGTTGGGGCTTGAAAGATTCGGGTCGGTTGTCAATTTCAGATTGGCCACGCACTTGCACAGTTCAACTAGTTCTTTCTTCAGGTAACCCGTTATTGAAACCCCTCTCTCTTGAAGAAATGTCTGCAGTTTCTTCACGTTCCAACCTTCGAAGTTGTTATCCATTAAAGAAACTATAATTGCTAAAAAAAAGGCCGCGTTTCGAGAAGAACATACAACATGTACTGTAACGATTCGAGCGGTTGTTGTGTTTTAGAGTGGTGACAATCTCTACCGTGCGCTGTTTCACCCAACGGTAGTTCCAGATACCAGACAGGGAAACCACCACTGGCCGTGCGTCGCCACGTTGCGGCTTGCCCCGAATCACGTGGTCTAGCAACAACGGTACTGACTACATAATAATGATCAGTCTGGCAACGACCGGCGCACGCTGTGCATCTTAGATTGAGCGAAGACGGGGTACAAGGATCTATGCAAATCAACGCGCAAAAGGCTTATTACGGTGCAAACTTTTATCTAAAGACTCGCGAACACTCTTAAAAATAACCTTGCTATTCCTGTAAAACGACGGGGTATTCCTGTTAATAGAGAGGTTTCGTTAGCGCACGGTTAGTGCGTACGCCGACGTTTAGCTCTAAAACCGGTATGCGACGAAAATTGGTAAAATATGTTCGTTTGTTTTATCCGTTTCTTACTTACGTGTAGTGCGATCGCTATCCGCGTTAACAAGGTGATTACGTTTAGGATGAGTGAGGAAAACGTCAAACAAGCGCAAAAAACTGATGAGGTCACGGGAACTAAACGTAGTCGTCTCTCTAACCGTGCACTAACGAAACCTCTCTATAATTGTACCCAATTCCGTTTATTGAAGTGCCCACACAATTGATTTCCCTGGAAGTTGGGTTACCAGTACGTAACAGCAATTTGCAGTCATGAATGAACTGGGACCCAGGCTAATAATATTACTATGGCGGGAGAATGTACATATGCTTCAGCTTTAGCTTTATATTCAGGTTTCTCAATGCCAATGATGGAGTCATGGTTTTCCATGTACAATTTTGATATTTGAACATGAAAGGAGATATCAGGATGAGATTCTTCACCTATGTTTGCCAAAAATCTAAATTTTATTGTGAAAATATTTGAATTACATATTATGTTCAAGAATACGTGTTTTGGACTAAACACTGCAATTTATCATGACTCCTGAAAAAATTAATTTCCTCAATTTTGATTGGTCAGTTGCTGCGTGATGAGATTCATGTAGGTCAACAGTTTAGATTCTCTGTCACTTCTTTGGTGCTGCTGCATATTTACAGCAAATGGGTTTTTTGACAAAGTGGTCTTGTAAATTTACATCCTCTTTGTATAAATTAACGTTAAAACATGAAAATTACCTGTAAAATTGTCCCTTTGGGAAAACCCAAAATCCAGTACATTGAATGTTTTGCCCTCCACAGCCAAACTGTATAGGCTTGCTACAATAGGTAGGCCTGTGCAAATATTCCCTTCGTGAAAACATAAAACACGGTTTTGGTTGTCCCTTTTCGTTTTTCTGTAAATACCTTAATTGGAATATTGTTAAAAATGTGGACAAATCTAAATCACTAAGTTGTTGGGAATGGGATCAATGAAGGTAATGGAGTCCATCCCCAAAAAAAGAAAATCGACATAATGGAGATGTCACAGGTACGATTTATACCAAAGGGCCATGGGGGTCACACGGGGCATTCACAGGCAATCAGTTCCAGGCAATTTCCAAGAAGAAAAACATGCAAATTTCAATGTTCACATATTTAAATTTTCTTAAGAATGCTAATACAATGTTAGAAAACAATGCCTGTCGTCCGACCCAAGCATTTTGTTAACCCGCAGTGCTGTTTGTTGCCTCCAAGTCAGTGGCGTAACTGGGTGAAATTTCTTGGGGGAACCTGGGGGTGCACACATTTTTTCGAGGGGGAACTTAAAGTATATAAACTGCAGCTTGTGTAATTTTTTGTACATTTCAAGATTTCAAATGGGGGGGGGGGGGAACCCGGGGGCACGGATGTCAGCTGGGGGCACGTTCCCCCGTGCCCTTCGTACACTGTAAAATTCCCGTATTTTACGGTGAAAAGAAGTGTAAATATTACGGTGAATAACCGTAAATGGACTGCGCGCTGCATTTTACGGGACAAAAACCCGTAAAGGGCCGCGCGCCCATTACGTAGCAATTGCACGACCATCAGAAATGAGGAAATTTGTGTTCACAAAAGTCAGGTTAAATTGCCGTGTTAAGTCCAAAAATACACTTTCTTGACCATTATGTTTTATTCAAACAACTCTACAATAGAATTTTGACTTTTTACAAACATAGGTGAATTAGGCCTACCGGTATATCTTTAATTTCGTATTCAAATATTGAAATTGTTCATGCATGGGAAGCCATGACTTTATTATGGGGATACGATCATTATAAAGCTAAAGAACAACATTATTTATTTTGTAGTCTTTAGTACATTATCGTAGCATTTGTACACTCTACCATAGTAATGTATAATAAGTTACCGGTACTTCCGCTTAGTCTGGTTCCTACTTCATTCATTTCCGTTAATTAATGGCAACCCACACTAACAAAAATCCCGTAAATGTACTGTGCACTTCGCTTAATTTTTAAGGTTTTGTACCCTTTTTGCTTCGACCCTACTAGAAACATTTTACGGGAAATTCCCGTAACTGACGTAATTTTCCGTTTTTTCGCCGTCAACCCGTTTTACTGGGAACTTACCGTAAAATTACGGGCACGTTTTACATACAGTGTAGTTACGCCACTGCTCCAAGTTGCTTGTAAAAATTGCCTGGTGTGACAAGGCCGTAAATGTAGTGTACACGATTGTTAATCCTCCAAATTCTTTTTATTGAATTATTACGAAATACCTTAGGCCTACTAGACTAAGTTAATAGTTGTCTCAATCATCCTGTGAAATGATGGCACCAGGTGTGCTGTCGTTGTCATGAAAAGTCGAAATATATATCGTTTTCCAACGATTTCCAGCTGGAAATAGTTGGAAAACTGCCCTGTAGCCGTTATTCAAGGCGCGCGTGGCTACCAGGACGAGTGGCGCGCCCCGGACATGATGGCGCTACGGCATATCCGGGGCGCGTCACACGCCCAGATAGCCGCGCGCGCCTTGACTACAGGCTATCATCTGCCCGACGGTTGAAAACGAGCGGCGTTTCTCTCTCGTTTTTTCGCCATCCAAGAACGCAAAACTTTGAACAGGTCAGTGGAACGATATTTCCTATAAAATACTAACCCCCAAATCCGCCCATTTCTGAAAATTGCAACAATGACCAATCATGTACACTGCCTTTAAAGTTCCCAAAATGAATGTAAGACGAAATACCGTAGTGCTTGTCCTCATTGTAAAGGTTTGGGTAGCCAGCCCGGCACGTCTTGTTGCAGGGGGTCTTTTTAGGACGGTCCGGGCACGGGCCGTAGGTGCCCTTCTCATTGTGACTGCAAGGCTTGTAGGGGTACGGTCGGCACCCGCTGCTACTCTGATAAGCACCACCGGTCACTAGACCTCTGTCTCGCCAGGTCCGCAAGGCAAGGTAAGGTTCTCCACCAGCACAACTGGACAGGTAAAATACAGGCAACATAACACTACACCCCTAATATTTAAAGCAATGTTACCAACTATGAACATAAATGAAAGTAAATACAATGTACTTTAATAAAAGAATGCCAAATTTACGAAAATTCGTTCAGACTACATAAATCTGATTAATGTAAAAAAAGAATTACATGAATTTGTTCCCATGCATAGGGTGTTAGGAAATATTTTTGAATGAACGAGAGGTGTATAACGATGCCTTTTTGGGGTACCAACATTACTGACTTCGTGCCTATCACGGACGTAAACCTGGACCCGCAATGCCTCCGAGGAGTTGAATCCAATGGAACCATCTTACCGTGCTGAAAACAATACGTTTGACAACCTTGTCCCCGTACTTTACATATATCCTTCTTCATCCTCGTTTTCAATAGTACCCGTTAATCACGGTGTACTATAGTCTCGATAATCATGGCTTCAACAAGTCATACAGCTGTATATAGACGGAGTGCGGGTTCATGTTATTACTCTTGACGAATTTCACATTAGCCGCGTCTGCGCACATCCGGGTTCAAAGCGAGGCTCTCAATACCAAACAAACACAGTGCTATTTAACAAAATGCATGGATGACAATCACTGTCACACGCAATGTGGGAATCTGGGAAAATTCGGAATTTGCCCAGTGTAAAGTGGGAGTTCCATTAACGCGTGGCAAGGTGAGAATGCACGTTCCACAAGTTTACATGTGGATTTACATGTGGATTAGTATCAAAGCCTGGACAAAGTGGGAATCATTCGTGAATGACAAAATGTCTAAGACTCGGCCGCTTTCTAACGGCTGAAGGGAGGTTCCCAAAGTACGGTAATAAATGGCAACATTCTCACATTGCGCTATTATCACCGGAGGAAAGTGGGTGTCATTGGTAAATCAAAAACTGTAAATCAATCCCACTTTGCCCAACAGTATTGGAATTCCTACTTTGTCCACCCGGGCAAAATGGAAATTCCAAACTTTGCGCTGATTCCCACTTTGTCTGGGACAGTAGCTTGTTTATACGTCAGTGAGAAGGTTCTTTACTAATCTGACTGACCATCCAATAATAGAGAGGTTGAGATTTTGCAACTTGTGTGTACCTGGGTTTGTTTATGGAGGACAAGAATGTCATCGAGAACGTCCTCGATTAGAAAACGTGTACAAAACCAATAGGAGTTTACACCATAAACAAACCTGGGTGTACGTGTACACACATATTTGTGTATGACGTAGGCATATATAAGCAATTTCTGTGCTACCAAGCAACTTTTTAATGTGGGCCTATAATCAACAGTTGTTGAACACTTTTGAAAGTGTGGGAGGGGACTGCGCCTGTGCCGGCCGGCTGCTGCCCTTTTCAATGTTCTTTCCTCGCCGTAGGGCGTATGGGGAGCTTTTAGCGCAGAGTTAAAAGTTCTCGATGTGTCGTAGAAATTTTTACTGGCCGTAAGCCCGTAGACGCGTCGTAGACAGCATCGCACGGGCACCGCACGAGCCCAGTACGGCCCCCGCAGCATTCGTACGGATTTCGTACGGTTTTGGGACGGAATTTCGGGCCCCTCAAATCGTACGGCACCTGTACTATTTCCAAGATTATCTTACGAGTATCTTACGATGTCCGTGCAAGTCCCTCACGAGCCCCGTACGGTGTATACAAATCGTACGGGTATCTCAAGGCTCCCGTCCGACTCCCGTCCAACTGCCGCGCGGCGTCAAAGATTCCCTTGCGGACCTGGCGCGGAGCCCTCACACGCGGCTTACACACGGGCACCTCTCGATTGGAGTCGAGAAACTTCAAAGGGCACCGCGCGGGCCCCGCCAAAATTATGTGACTGCTACACACGGATGCCGCAGACCCCTGCGATACCCCCGATTTCCAAAAATCTTAGAAATCCGCCGTAGGTAGAAAAATTCAGGCCCGGTGGATATGTGACTGAGGCATAACCACACCAGATGTTCGACAGTCAATTAGTATTCAACACACCACAACGATGCTACCGAAGAAGAGTGATGGCAAGCAGGCAGGCAGCAAGAACGGCACGGCCGAGCCGTGCGACTCTCTTCTGACTCCCGTGCGACCTATCAGACTGCCGTGCGACTGCCGTGCTACCCCCATGCGAACTATGCGAACCGTGCGACAGCCGTATGGAAATTGTCAACATTTGAAAAAAATCGCACGGGCATGCGACACGTCCGAATTACACACGACACCCCTACAACCTGTGCGAATCAATAACAGACTGCCGTGGGACTCCCGTATGCCCTATACGATTTGGTAATCGTACGGCATTCGCGTAGAAAGTCGTTCAAGTGAGAACGGGCTATTATAATAAAGTTAAATATAAACGATGGCAGGACTGGCAGATACTAATGTGAGCTATGCTCACAACATTACATGTACATTTTATATTTAATACAGGTGAAAAATGTAAACCAGGCATTAAGGCATTAAATATCAATTTCTTCAGATATGTCAAGTGTTCGAATAATTGTGCACACCACTGTACATGTACATGGACACCGAGTTAACAAATCTCAACCTCTAATGACCCAAATCTGTGTCCATTATTAGGCCTTCAGCCAAACCATACCCGTTTTCATAATATCCGCACGATAGAGCGTCATCCACAGATATGTTGACTTGTACCCCCTGTGATATGCAGTATCTATCGTCTATAATTCCTACTGCAGCAAAAGCCTGCAAAAAGAAAATCACAATTGAATTTTTCAGCTGTAATTTTCAGAAATGAATGGATTTGGGGGTTAGTATTCTATTGCAAATAATGTAACAAGTTACTTATTTAAAGTTTTGTGAGCATAGATGCTGGGAAAACAAAGAACAAAAATCCTGTAGTCTGGTTCACTGACCCTACTTCAGTTATAGACATCATCAGGGAATTATCGGGTCTGGCAACTAGACTAACTGCCTTGCACCCGTTTACATGTGTAACCAATTGCCAAACAGAATGTTGACTAATAACTAAAGTTTGTAAATTTGGGGCAGTATTTGAAAAAAAGTACTGATACAATAATTCCACTTGAAAATGACACCACAGCAGGTGCCATGATTTCACAGGATGCTTGGGACTATTATTTAATTACAGTCAAGTAATGTGTTTTATTATAATTCAGTGGTTTTGTATTCTGATATTAATTGTATATTACGTTAATACACAACATTTGCAAATTATCAGAATACAAATCTACTGACCTATTACCTTTAAAGTCTCTTCTTTACCTTACTGTAACTTCTAATTGGAAATATATGAAATTTACTTGGATTTGAATAAGCCAGTTCGGTATTTCAACTGCGCATGTGCAAAATGAAATTGTATCGCGAATGACCCGCGTGACCTAACGCGCGCGTGTGAACTCAAAAGGTGGTCGCACAACGCGCACGTGGATTAATGCCAATTTGCGTGCGCACGCGTGCACATGTTGTCCCAATACTTCCGAGGACAATGCTTTGTGTTTGCTATTGTTCCATTATTATAACCCAACCCCACAGACGTATTTTTACTTCCGATGACCAATTTCAACAAAAGACATGACTTGCGCGGACTGAAAGGTTTCTTTGTATTTTCTTTCTCCTCTTGTCCTCGGACGTATATACAGAACCTGTACGGGTCCGCACGCAATTGCACGCGACGTCACGGGCCCCCTGCGTTCCAGTGCGTGCCAGTGCGTGCCGATGAGTGCTGATGCGTGCCGATGCGTTCCAGCGAGCACAGGCAATGCTCAACCGCATCTTTATTTGCGCTGTTTATCAATTTTGGATTAACGATAACAGAGGAACTCAGGCCTGCGGGCCGGCCAAGACGGACGGATTACCAGACGGAGAGGTGTCATAAAAGGACCAGGGTTTCAAAAAGGGCTGGTGTGCCACAATAGTGGACTGATGACTTTCATATCTTTTGGTGGCTTTGGTCAGAATACACATAATTAAACTGGCGATTTAAAGGCTTTTCTAACGTAATGACGATTCTAGCGGGGCTTTTGGAAATTCAAAACAGCCCATTATTGTACGAAAAATCGAATCGAAAGGCAATCGAGAGGGCAACTGCGTGCCACTGCGTAGACTGCGTGCCACTGCGTGCAAGTCCGTGCCGATGAGTGCCGATGCGTGCAAATGCGTGTCAAGAGTCCCTCGTTTGAGCTTTCATGAAAAGGCACGCAAAGGCACGCGTGCGCACGGGTGTGCGCGCAAATTGGCATTAATCCATGGTGCCTCAATTCAATCAGAAGGGCGTTCGCGTAAAATTATATTTTAAGTTTGTATAGAATAAATTATTTATATAGAAATACTTAAGTTTGTACAGAATAAATTGTATAAAATAAATGATATTAAAGTTAGGGGTGTGCATTGGAACCGGGTACCCGACTGTTCATGTCAGGAACCGGTTCCAGATTATGGAATCGAGTACCCGTACAACTTTACATTATCGCATAGTAACTTGCAGGAAGAACTTTAACTTGTTTACTTATATCTATCTCTTCAAAAAGCTTGGAATAAATACATTTCAAAATGTGTTGTTTGATGCAAAACACAACTTCTTTATTAAGATTCCTTCTAAATATTTATTACAGTTGTCGGTCTAGTTATTCCCTAGGTATAAGAATAAGAAATTACTCTGACAATTGAACAGTTTCAGTTGTCTACTTTTCTAAATACATGTAGCATGACTTATAAGGATTGCCCTTCAGAATCATTACTTGACTCAGTATTTCTTTGAATGTTTGGCATTAAGTGTTCCAATCAATCTACGCTGCATATCCATTTTTTCATTATGCATTTTGACATATGCCTGAAATTGGACCCTGTCCTCCTGTTGCTGATGATTATGCCTTTGATTTATGGCCTCCATCATTTTTTCAATCGTCTCTATGATTTTGGTCTGTCTCTCATGTTCATCTTCTTGCATTTTGCTTAGCATTTCTACAATTTCAGATGATTTGGATTTCCTTTTTTTTGCAACACTAGGTTTAGGCTGTATGCAAGGTTCAGGCATGTTAGCATCTTCTGATGCTGTCACAGCCTGAGGACGTATTGTATCCACAAGAGCTACTGGTCTGACTGTGTGTTTATCTCCCCAAAGGGCGGCCATTTCCTCATAGAAGTCAGGTTTCGGTTTTTTGCCTTTACCTGTCGTATTCATGTGCTGGACAAAGTCCTTGTATTGGCGTTCTAAATTTCGATATTTTTGATCACATTTATTTGCTGCTACCTTTCCATCATTATCAAGATTGATACCAGCATTTTTCATCTCCCTTACCACTTGCTTCCATACAGCCGACTTCTTTGTCTTAGTATCTTTGAAGAGTGCTCTGTATTTATCATAGCTAGCAACTTCCAGCAATTTAAAAGTTGCTTCCTTGTCTTGCAGTCGAGTCGTCCATTCTCTGATTTGTCCCCACTCCAAACGGAAGCCACTGAAATGTGTGTGACAATTATAATGCAGAGATATATGAATACACAATTTTGGTCTGTTGTTTGTCAATGGGCCATTTTGTGCTTGTGGACCAGAGGCATCGGGGCAAACCCCTACTCTTTCGCAACATGTTCTTTGGGTTATTTTACGTGCACTGATCCTATACATGTAGATCCCATCCAACCCTTTGGAGATGAATAAAGGCCAATCGTGCCAAGACCAATGCACCAATTATTGCCAGGATAAATAGTGCAAACAACACATGGTGTGGTTTACCATCCAAGAAATACTGCCTGCAGTCAATGTTGCTCAACTTCAGTAGTTTGGCACTGCCACTTGTTCTTCCACTTAGCCAACTGTATGGCATATTCTATTTATATACGGTATTCTAAATATTATTATAACACATCATCCACAGATTCTGTATCTTGATTGGCCGAGAGCGAGTCACATGGCATTTTCTATTTTTGCTATGTTCCTGTGCACAGCCAATAGTACTATACCCATAGCAACCAAAGTACTATACCCATGGCGCGGTATTTGTGTGCAGATGCATGCGGGTGTGCGCGTTCAGGGTAACGCGTATTGTTCCGAAGTGCCAGCGCTATATACAGAGCTGGGTTCAAATATTTTTTTAAAGGGTGCTTTTGAAAAGAGCAAATAAATTTTCCACTAATTTTGTATTGAAACTATATATTAACTGTATTTAGATTTAAAATCAAGCAGAATCTGTGGGTGAGGTATTATAAAACAAATATTTACTGCTTTATCTCGTGGTGTGGTAAAACTAGCTTCCCTCGATGATCCATGGAGCATTATATTTTCCCTCGGCTTCGCCTCGGGAAAATAGAATGCTCCATGGATCACCTCGGGCTGCTAGTTTTACGACACCACTTGAAGCAGTAAACATTTGTATACTATATTTACCTTTCTTGCTGCTTGATTTTTCCAATTCATCGGAATTGGCAGATGCCGTTTCTGCAGGCAAAGCTGCCGATACTGCTGAGACTTCAGTTTCTAAATAAAACACATTTATTTTACATGAATTTTATTTATCCCTGTATGCTAAAGGTTTGACATGTTGCCTTACAGTTAGTAATAGATTAAACATGAATACCAACGGCGGCTGAAAGGGGGTTCTGGGGGAAATTTTCCCCCAGACCCACTTTTACCACTTCGGGGGGGGGGGGGGGGGCATTCCCTTTGGCAGTTCGGCACAAGAAAAACAGAAAAGGGCAGCATCCGGCCGGCACTGTTTCCCCCCCCCCCCCCCCCCCCAACTTTCAAAAGTGTTCCACTGCTAGCTGTTGATCGATACACGAAACAAGATACATTTAGTTTAACAATGCTGCTAATAAATAATGGCAGTATAGATTTCTGATACTTTACTTTGTTAAGTTTGTTCACAGCAAACATCAGTAAGACACTCGCCTCTCTGTGCTTCCTTGATGTTTTCTACTATACGCTCTGTTAGTTCAGCATCTACACATAAATGCACAAAGGCACAGTTCACTAAGAAAACAAAGAAATCTTCAATAAAAAGTATTAAAAGAACACACACACACACACAAATATAACAAAACAAAAACACAACAGGCATTCAATCCTGGGATCTTCTGCACAGCATTCCAATGTTTTAAACCAATCGAGCTACCAAAGCACCCTGGATTGAATGGCAGTTACAAACATGATATAGATTTACAATGTCATTTTGTAAGGCGAAGTAAAAAAAACATGTTTAGCATACCAGCCTGCTTCCTTTTTGGGGACCGCCTGAATTTTTTATATTTTTACCGCCCAGTGGATGAGTTGAAAACCCCAAAATGTCAACTGATCCATCAGAAAATAAAATGCAAGCTTACTAAAGCTACTTGTCCAACATGTCTCTTTCATTTGTGTGTCTTGGAAGAGCTGAACTTACCTACGGTTGTCAGATATTTATAGAATAATGGCGGCCATCTTAAAAATAAAAAATAGAAAGCTTGAGCTTCCTTTTTTTTTTTTAACCCAGACGCTAAACATGTTTTTGTTTACTTGGCCTAATGTGGCATTGATAACCTGAAAATCATGCATGTTACAGCTGCCTGATCACACCAACTACGTATCTAAAAAGCAAATAGTCGTGGCTGTTAAATTGTGTCTTAATAGTACTCGGCCTCAAAATGTCCATTTCGATTCCACTATCACTCACAACTCACCTCCAGAAAGCAGTCTGGCTGCACTTGGTGCATCTAAGGTTACTTCATACTCTTGACCTGCATGCTGCAGTTTCACAGTTCTCCAATAGCTGAAATAGGAAGTAGGGGCCCAAGTAGTAATAGTTGGAAAGATTTTACTTCAATACCCCCATCAAAGAAAATAATCAACTCTCCTTGAACACAAGTGTCTTCACATGGCAAAACCTGCTTAGTTCAAGATTTATGTTCGTAAAATCTGAGAAAACTGAGTCAAAAATGACATGTAATTATTTTGTACACTAATAGTAATACTGACCATACATTACAGTACTGTGCACACTGTAAAGTGACCAAGAACATCAAACAGTTACACCATGGTTACACAGAATCTACTTCCAAAAATGTTTTGGTAGTACACAGAATATATCAACTTTCGACTTTGCACAACATCTCCTGACAAAATTCTTGAATTGAGCAGCTTTTGTGCCATGAGTTTACACAATTCTGAACCAGAGAACTGATGGCTATTTTCTGAGACTGTTTGGTTTGTGACCATTTCGGTGGGCGTTTTAAACGATGATTAAAGTAAAATCTTAACACCAAAATATGCACAAAACGTTCTGTAGTTATCCTGGGACCAACCCCATGACTTTATGAAATAAAATAGATGGCCCGACAACATTATAACATCGTATTTGATACCATCAAAAGCAGCACAACAGCAGACGATACGGTCGAATCGTTTGCAGACGAAAAAATTCTCTTTCCCGTTTCAACGCGTTTGACGAAGTGAAACGTTGACTTATTTTCACTATTTGCTCCACACGACTGTATTTTCAATAGCATATTTTCAAAATTTAACTCATCATCTACTTAAAGAACAAAAAAAATAATAATTCAGAGTTTGATTCACAATTTGTTTACCTTTCCGCCATCTTTAATGTCGAGTGACAACCGACCACGACCTTCGGTTCAACTTTGGTCGGAACAGTCACGTGATCACAGCACAACCGAGGTCGCCAAAACGCTCAACCAATGACCAACGACCGAAACAGTTTTTGGTTAAGACCGCCAAAACGCGCCCCTGTACCACGTACACGCACACATCCTAGCCTGCAGGAGAAACGGGAGCTATCTGGAAAACGTAACAAGTGTGCGCCGAAGACGTGACGATCCACATGGGATGCAAACGCGCAGCTTTTGAATTACCAATGGTTGTAGTACTGCGTTTTGCGTATCGCGCAATTCGCAGAATTAGAACAGCGCAATTCGGAGTGTGTATATGGGCCATGTGATATGGATTTTTATCACACCCTCAGCTGCCACGGATCGACCAATCAGGATCGAGGATTCATGTTTGCTTGAAGATAAATTATGTTATAAGCTAGAATAAGTTGTACCTGTTGTAACGTCGTTCGGCATTTGTTGCTGGGTTCAAGATGGGGGTCATCAGCCATGGACGAAGTGCATACCCTGTATCACCAATGAGCACTCCATTTAGTCTGCAGTATATATATATATATATATATACAATTAACCCTAAATCCTCCAATTTCAATACAATTTTTCACACCACCTAGGGAGTTAGGGTTAAGGACAAACAATATATTTTATTAAAGAGCAGTTGCATAATGGCCAAGCATTCTTATCCTGGGTGTCCCCTTTTAATAATGGCAGCTAAATTAGCTTTACATGGATTGATGTCAAGAAATGCATCTTACATTTTTGTTGTTGCTCTGATTAATAATTTTTGTACTTTCTTTTGTTTTAATTCTCAGACTTGGTGATTTCTGACTTACTGTCCATTGTTGAATCTCTCTCCAATGATGCTTCCGTGGATGATGGCGCTGTCATGGGTACTACCAGGCCACCTGGCCACAACACTGGTTATTTTGTAGTTGGCATCACATGTGGCTTGAACATTGATGCTGTGGAACCCCTTACGATTTACGTAGAGATGTTCCGCTTCTCCCAATGGTGCTCCATACAACTTGACATGGGTGCAGTCTAATGCACCGACAACGTTTGGAAAACCGGCAATCTCAAATAACTCATGCTTGACTCTTGCCACATCCTGAGGTTGTACAGGGAAGCGAATCACCCTTGGGGTTAATCTTGCCACTGCATTTGCCACTCGATGTACAATGCGGCATATTGACGGCACACTTACCTCATGCAGATCACCGTGGACAGTGTAAAATGAACCTGCGGCAAAGAACCGCAATGTTGCCAGAACTTGCATGTGGGCAGGGATTGCATTGCTGTGCTGTAAACAAAATGATGTAGTAATAATAAATTTTGATATTAAACAAATTAAATAAAAAAATTAATAATGTACCTGCTCAAACTGAAATTTCAAATTTTAGTTTTGCACTTGACACTTATTTTGTAGCATTGCCAAATTCATTCACTTTTTGCACACAAACAATCAGTGCATGAATAATGACACTTTAATTAAAATTATATTGAGAATAAATGTGACTGTTTTGTGCAATAAGCTACATGCATAATCAGCTTAAAGGTAAATTTGTTAAAACATTTGTTTGGAGAAAAAACATTTTTTTTAATTACTTCAAAGGCATGCATAGTACATCTGGTGGAACAGGTTATCTAGATCTTTCATTAGTGGATAACACAACATGTTTTTTATTGAATAATAAATCTAAATAATTTGTAATAAAAACGAGTTTGTTATTACTAGCTACACGTATGTTAAAAAATATATCAATTGTCATGTTTTAGAGCTACTCTAATAGCTTTTCCCTCGTGCTTTATCTCTTTGAAACTCCTTGCCTTGTGCATGTTTTCCTCCATTGTATCACGAAGCACACAGAGAATGTCATGAGAAAGATATTTGGCTGTAGGGCCATACCAGATTTGACCTATGAAAAATTTCGGAAGAATAACATGCAATGGCAGCCATTTCGAAAAAAAAAATTTTCTACCTATATTTTTTTAAAGGGCAAATCTGCGATGGCCCTTCAGCTAAATATCTTTCTCATGACATACTATGATTGTGTACCAAATTCAATGCTTTTATTATTTGATTGAACAATTTTTTTTACCAATCTGCCAGTATGTGTGGGTGGGTGTGTGTGTCATTGCATGGTTTTATCTATTTTGGGAATCGTGGGATTGACTGACTTTTATGGCGGGTTGTTGAATTATCGTGCTCTTCCATAGTGTATTTCACAGATTGGTCATGAAGTTGCTTTCAATCTGGTAGCTTTGTCAGTGTGACTATTATTTAAGGCCGCATCCTAAACGGGGATTTACCTATTCCCCACCACACTGCAAATAACCGCACGCGTAGCCAAAATTCCGGTTTCGGACGCGGCCTAAATAAATATTTACTTCCGATAACCTCCCACGTCCACCGCCTCGTGCAGACCGTTGGTGGCGCTACATTACCAATCAACGTTTGGATGCAAGGGACCCCCTTTCGTACGTACACACGTAGAATGGATTTTACGCTCTTTGCCAGTAGTGAGCTCAAGATAACAGTTTGAATTGCGGTGGGTGATGCCCTCGGGAAAATCAATTCAAATGGAAAATTCGTTCGTTACAGTAGGCTAATACAACCACCATCCCACGCCCTCACCCCCCCCCCCCCCCTTTCCCCCGCCCACGCAAGTTCCCCCAAATCCCGGGGGAAAAACTTACCGTCCCCCTTCCCTAGCACTCCGCAAATTAAAAAGTCATCGACAAAATAATTGTATAATGACGAACAAATTAAGCATTAATAATCAGCTTTCTCTGTACCTGTGTATCTGGTTGAATATTATTTTCAACTCTTTCCAACAGCTGAACAATCCCCTCTCGTGTGAAACGGTATCTGCTGTACGTTTCCTCATCGCTTAGATTGTCTAAGGGATTGCGCCTGTCTCTAAACACCCTCTCTCTTCTTATTGCTCTTCTAGCTTCACGTTCTGCAAGAAGCATAAGCGCCATCTTTATGATTTTCTCATATATTTCATGTATTTACGACGACCCAAATACACGTCGTAACTTACGACGTGTTTCATGTCGTTGTCAAGGTATTTGCGACGCATTGAACGCATCGTAACTTTAGTGAAATGGCTTGTAAGACGCGTCGTAAGTTGCGACGCGTAACTCGTCGTAACTCGAGTTACGACGCGTCGCAGTGTTTAGTGAAATCGGGGGCAGGGATGTGGAGGCACAAAGAAACAGGTTTAATTTCTGGGTAATTTATTTACATATAATTCTAGACTGGATATATATACACACACAGTTGGTAGTTCCAACAGTCTGTATTTAATAATACAGCTTTTCAAACCAAGCGAAAACGACAGTCAATGTGTTATCTGTAAAGGAATATCAAACAAAAATGTGAAATCAAAATGCATCTGTGATCACTCAAGAAAAGCTTAATTTACCAAGTACAGAGGTATTTAAGTTGCCTCTGGAAAGTTTGTAATTTACTCTATAATTTCACAATAATATGCACACTAAACATGTACGGCGAGCTTTCTAAACTTGTATTGTCAATAATTCTTTGTCGCAGAATCTTTAAGCATTTACGTTATATGAAAGTTCCACTTATACCATTTCAAAATTGGGCATAGTTTTCATCATTGATAAACTGAGATGCACACATTTTATCAAAACACCTACCAGCAATATGTATATAAGCTGGGGTTGACGAATACGGCACGGCTGAGCCGGCTGTACAGGAGGTATAAGGCACGTCAAGATGTAAAGTACAAGAAAATGTTCTATGACTTTATGATATTTATAATTGTTCTTCAAATACTACCTTATCTTGTTTTCCTCACTCCCGCAAAACAATCTATTTCCGTGAAAGTATTAAACATGTTCAAGAATTGGACTTCCACGTTTGCCTTTTGTCCTCACGAACTTAAGAAAATATACAATTGATATGAGGCTCCATAGATGCATATTTTACAAAGTGAGACCTTCATATGTGCTAATTACAGTAATTAAAACCATTGTGAACTTGTACTTGGGCGTGGATTCCTCTGTAAATACTAAATAGATTTCATTCCACTTCAGTTCAAATCTCATTTAGGTATTTAAACCTCGAAAATTGGCATTACATGTACATGTTTCTTAGCAAACTATATTGGGTACTTCTATTTCCTCAAAATTGTATTACTTCAGGATTGCTTGAATATACATGTAGTCAGGATTGCAGAGATTCAACAGTTCGTTTTACTCAATTAAAATCTTAGTCTACTATGATGCATTGATACTTCCTCCGACCGATTCAATACTTGTAAGAGGCGAGTTTCTCAAAATACTATGTATTATAGGATTGTACATGTTCTACTAACTATTAGAAATATTTGTAACTTACCATGCGGCGTCCCCCGACCTGTGCCAACCGAAGAATGTGCTGAAAACACTGGGCAAATTATAAGTTTATTGGCTGCTAGTGCTAACGTAGCAACGTCGTAACGTGTACGTATTTGAATTGCAGAACCAACGATGATGTTCGCTCAAGGGAACTCAAAAACAGAGTGACTAAAGTAAATTTTGCACTGAGCCAAGAAAGCTACACCCAAAGGTTTCACATATAAGTGAGAGCATGGTGAGAGGCAGTAGCGCACAGCTACATATGTATCTATAGTATCGCACAATGCAGAGTAAACTGGGTTGGTGCAAGAATAGGGCATTGTGCTAGCAAAAGGGGTGCACACATACTAAAGTACAATAGAGAGTGTTCTACAAGGCATTGCCGCATACTTGTTCAAAATTATGACAATAGAGAGAAAGGAATGTTTAACAAGGACCGTGGAGGGACCAGAAGATTCTTATATGTAGATCGGTCACACTCAACACCAGATTAAGAAGAATTGTAGGTAAGCTGATTGTGCAGTGGAGGGACCAGGTGACCAACCGGGTCGACTGGTCACACTTACTTGATGATGTCCTGTTCAATTCTTGCTTTCTTTCATGTAGTTCCAACACCTTGGTAGCAAGATCAACTGTTAGCGATTCATTTCTCCCCTTCCAGTTCGCGGATTCGTGATGCTGCTGCCAACAAGTCTAGACCAGTGGTTGCTGTAATTTAAACAAGTAAACCAACAAATTAATTATTACATATATCTGTTTTTCTTCAGATAAATGACTTCAAAGAACCTTCCTGCAAAGCAGTAACTGAGTCACCTTATTCTGGTGTAGACTGTAATGTGGAGACTGCAATAACGCAAGAGGAGGCAGAGGCATTAGAGCAAGCAACAAGTCAGCAGGCAAGCTGCAAGCTTTGGCATAAACGTAGAGAAAAGAGACTGACTGCTTTGCAGTTTGGCCGAGTTATCCAGAGGAAAAAAGAAGGTGAACACAAAGTTTTTGACAAGCTCGTGTTCACCACAGGTTGTACGAAGTGAGGCAGTGACATATAATATATGGCATGAGAGCAGTGCCAAGGATGTATGTTAGCAAGATCAGTGGCCTACACATACATGACTGTGGCCTGGTGGTTAATCCGACTTTCAGCTTCTTAGGTGCTACCCCAGATGGCAAGGTGTGTGACAAACAGGTCTTCTGGAGATCAAGTGCACGAGAAATGACAGTTGCAGAGGCTGTGGAAAACATTCCGAACTTCTGCATGGCAAAGTCTAAGGATTGCTTGACACTCAAGAAGACCCATCAGTACTTTCACCAAGTCCAGGGACAACTAATGGTGACTGGAGCCCCATTTTGTGACTTTGCAATTTACACAAGCAAAGACTTGTACACTGAAAGAATACTACCTAATGCCGAGGTGTGTAAACCCATGCTTTGGACACTGGCTACTTTCTACAAGCAGCATGTCATTCCATTTCTGGCTAATGTTGAACAGTAATGAAACTCACATAGACAAGTAGCAGATTGAGCTTCGGCCACCGGTGTATCTGGAGAACTCGACAGTTTCTGCGTGGGACATGGTTTTCTGTTTCTTTGGATTCAGTTCTGAAGTCTGTCCACTTGAAAGAGAGAAAACGTTACCATATTATTAGTAAAATTCCACGTTATCAGAAAATTATGATATTTTTG
Source organism: Hippasteria phrygiana (assembly GCA_037893225.1). Lineage (NCBI taxonomy): Eukaryota > Metazoa > Echinodermata > Asteroidea > Valvatida > Goniasteridae > Hippasteria > Hippasteria phrygiana. The sequence goes on along the minus strand of JAZGUH010000564.1, from coordinate 1,840,013 downwards.
CAATAATTAGTAATATGATCTTTGAGAGTATATGAGGTACTATCTGTGTCAATTTGTTTGGCTTTTTTTAGTTTCATAGATTTTTTGTTAATGAAACGAGTGAGACATCTCTCTGCATTGTCAAATTCAACACTGCAGTTTAGAGAAGTAACCAAAATATTCTGATTCAGATTTATATTTTGATTTTCTTGTTTATTGCTCTTGCGCATTGATTATTCAAACTGGAATATCTGAATAATTGATACTTTTGCTAATCGATTAAGAAAATAAAACTGCAGATGGAAAATTTATATATTTTTTTTCGGGGGGGGGGGGCACCCAACCCCTATAATTACATTACTGTGAAACACTGAAAACATGTCAAAAAGTTTGGAGATTTATCATGAGTATTAGTTACAATACCCAATATAATACACCATCTGTACTACAATGTTGAAGAGAAATGGACAAGTAGGCTACTACTTCAAATTAAGTAAGTAAAGTCTGTCGCGAGTCAATATGACCCATCAGGCCGGCGTTTATCTCCGGTTTCCTTGGTATGCAATGACAGAATATTTCTATTCCCTCTGGATGCCAGTCCATCGCAGGTTACTCTTCAGCTAATGCCGGTACCCATTTATACTCTTGGGTGGAGAGAGGCAAGTGGGGGTGAAGCTGGATTCGAACCCCTGACCCTCTGATCACGAGTTCTGAACCCTAACCACAAGCCGGCCACCGTCTCCCCAATACTTTAAATTAATGCAAGAAAAATACCAGACATTTTAATTGTGGCAGAACTTACTAAGAAAAATCACCAACACCCTACCCCCTTTTTTTTTTTCTTTTTTTTTACTTTAGTCGAACTTGGGAGGTGAAAAGTTAAATGCAGATTTAGAAGTGCCATAAAGCTTCAGGAATGGCAGGGTACATTTCAGTTATATTTGTTCATTTATGTTAGAGAAATGGTACAGCTTTGCTAAAATTCATGCAAAATAAATACACATACCGAGTTCCAAGTATTCGTTTCAGTGGTAGCTTCCTTGATTTATATATTTCACTACCATCAACTGGTATGGGATCAGGATAGATTGCTGTAGGCTGGCCTTCTTTGAAGTGCTATGGAATAATTTTTTTAATGAAACATATTAGTTATTACTATTTTATTGTTAGATTAAAAATGTGAAACATGAACAGTACTAGCCTACGCTAATAATGTCGACATATTCGGGGGACGTTTGGCTGAAAATTTGAAAAAAAATTACCGTTATGGATTGATGGTTAGCACTCTGGACTTCAACAATAGTGGCTATTGTACTGGGCCTTACTGCTGAAGGGATTATGTTTACGTTTTACAAAATACAAGGACACGAAACAGGCCCTCCCGAGGCAAGTTGAAACTAGTTTATAGCACACTGTCCGAAACGTCGAGTTACACACTCACCCCGGTTCTTTTCAGAACACTTCTTCCTAGAAGAGATTTATTTCACATGGTGTTACCCGCAATCCCAGTCTCTCTCATAACTGTCGTAATCCTATTGGTCAATGTGCACTGTTTGATTGACAGGCCGGATCTGTCCATTGGCCGGCGAATTTTTTCCCCCAAACGACATCCGAATAGGGTTAACGCTATGAGATTTCGGACTCTACTTCCCTTTTTTTTTTAAATTTATCCTTCGGAGCCACGAATTAGGGAAAAAAATGAATTCGAACGTAATAAAATTCCGGACTTTATTTCCCTTAAAAAAAATCCTCCAAAGCTGGAAATTAAAAAAGAAAAAAGAAATTGGTAACATAGAGGTCTCGAACCCAGTGCCTTCTGCCTCAGTCTAGCACCGTAGGCCAAAAATGCTCGGAAGACCTCGAGAATTCATTGCATTATATACCCAGCCCTATACGCATGCGTACGTATATTAAAAGCATTATAGAGGGCGCTCAACAATGAATCATTCGGATGTAGTTTGGGAAAAAATGATTCGCTAGCCGGTCTGGCCCAAAGTCATTTTACGGAGAGCAATAGCCGGTCTGGCCCAAAGCCATTTTACGGAGAGCAATAAGCCGGTCTGACCCAGGCCATCTACGGAAAGCAATGAGTTGGTCTGGCCCAGGCCATCTGCGGAGAGCAATGGGCTAGTCTGGCCCAAGCCATCTACGGAGATCAATGAGCCGGTCTGGCCCAAGTCATCTACGGAGAGCAATGAGTCTGTCTGGCCCAAGCCATCTACGGAGAGCAATAGGCTATAGTCTGGCCCAAGCCAGATACGTAGAGTAATAATTATGCTAGTCTGGCCCAAGCCATTTCACGGAGAGCAATGAGCCCGTCTAGCTACGGAGAGCATTAGAGAGCTTTCGATTCGCGCGGGACGGGAGACAAAGGACGGTAAGCCGAGCGAAAACATCGATCTGCGCATGCGCGAAACCGAACATGTCTCCGTCCTGTTGAGTTTGGGAACGGTTCGGGTGAAATAGCGTCCGGTCTGCGTGAAAAACAACATGGAGTCCAATACAAACAAGGGTGGCGGAAGCTGATTTTTATTGGGGTGGCAAATCAGGCGCGGATCCAGGAATTTTGTAGACGGGGGCACACCCAAAACGGACAAAATACGAGCGCGAAGCCCTTACGGCGTACCGTACGGCGTGAGGTCCGTAAGGGCTTTTATTAATTTTCTGGATGATCCGTGGTGCAATCGGAGGCGATTCCTGATGACCACTTTCACCAGACTTTTTTTTGCAAAAGTTGTGAAGATAATACTGAAAATATGTCATTATTTTAGCCATTATTTTTAGCCATATTTTAGCCATGTCATGGCTACAAAAAACTAAGTTCCTCCCTCCCCCATTTTTGGGCGTTTAATTTTCATTTTTTGCCCTTTAATTGGGAGCGCGAAGCCCTTAGTGCGTGGGTCGGGTCCGGAGCTCGCTTAAGGGCCCCGGAAAATGTTGGATTCTGGATGCTCCGTGGTGCAATCTGAGGCGTTTCCGGGCCACTTTCACCAGACTTTTTTAGCAAAAGTTGTTAAGATTATATGGAGAATATATATATATATATATATATATATATATATCATGATTTTAGCTATTATTTTTAGCCATTATTTTAGCCATGTTTGTGCACCTATTTCAACGACCATTACTGGACATGGCACTGAATATTATATATTGAAAAAAGTGTGCGTTTAGGCCACCCAAAAAGGAATTGGGCACCTTTAGTATGTCATTCAGTGATCAATTGTTTCCTGCTGGTTGTGGCCATGTAACCAGTAATAAACTCACCCAAGGGGATTAGATGTTGAGATGGAGAATTGGAATCCCGGGCTCCGGGAAATATTCCGGTTCTCTTAAAAGAGGGTTTCAGTTCTATGACATGATTCATAATCTTTTTTTCTTCTTATTGCATTTTTCAGGAAAGTTTTTTTATGCCAAAAAGTAGTGTTTAATATCGGCGCCGGTATTTTTGTAAGGAGGTTGCGCTCCCTCCCCCTCTTTTTTCTCCATTTTTTTGGGACTCGATTTACCGGGGGGGGGGGGGGGGGGGGCACGTACCCCCGCGGCGCCCCCCCGCGGCGACCCCCCCCCCCTCCCCCCTCGGATCCACGCCTGCAAATAGATAGTGACCCGAACGCGAAGCGGCGGAGCGAGCGAAGCAAGCGGAGCGTCTAACGGCGTGGGGCCGGGGGCCGCTGTAACGCGTGCCTGGAATGCTATGCGAAACCAAGTTGTTTTTGTTTGTTTATGTTTGTCACCCAACCAATTAAGACAGAATGTGGAAACAAAAGAAACTAATGTTACTGCTTAAAACTGCTTAAAGCGTATTGGGGTGGCACTGCCACCCCAATACGCTCCACAAGTTTGTTTTAGGGTGGCAACTGCCACCCCTGTTCCGCCGCCCTTGACAAATGCCTGCTCGGTGAGTGATTTTACTGTTGTTTAAGTGCTAAACCCACTTTAAAACTAGGCCTATACAATCTGTTTCAAGCTTACGAACTCAAATTCATGAGGCTGAAGTATAGAAATCATTCGCCATTGTTGATATAACAATCGCGATCGAGAGAGGGCGTTTGCACTGCACTTGTGATCACGCCACCACGCGTTTTGTCACCGTCCACAGGAATCGAAACAGCTTACAAATCAGGACGGGTGCGTGTGTGCAAGGATCTTCACGTTCGGTTGACTCTCCATCCTGTACGCTCTACCGTCCCGAAAGAAAAGCTCTCCAATATCAGCGTCAAAGGCCCAAAGGCGGTTTTAAACGTAGGCCTACTTGTTTAAAACCGGCCCAACACGTATTTCTTCCCTTATTATTACAACTGTGTAATAATAAATGTATCGAAAAATTTAGGCGTGATGCTTGGCTTTACGGCAATATGGGTTAATGACTTCCGACTAGCGCCCACCAAAAGATACTGACAATCTAGGAGACCGCCAACATGGGTCAAGATAGCTCAGTTGGTAGAGCGCCGGTACGGCATTCCGAAGGTCGCAGGTTCGAATTTTAAAAACTACCGGTAGTCTGCTTACCCGACTGGATGGATCAGATTATTCCAACGATTCGAGGGACCAGTGGCACCAATGTCACGTTACGAAAACGGGAGGAATTCTTCCCTTTTCCTAAAATGTCTAAAATAGAGTACTAAAGTCGGACGTCAGTTGCCGCGGCAATGGTAGTTAAAAATGTAGGCCCTATTCTTTCTCCAAACATTGCATTGATTGACGTCATCACTTGGGTACTCTATTGTCGATGTTATAATTATTTGGATGTTACCGTTTATGTTCGCCACGGTATATAAATGGCCTGTATTCCTCAACTTCTTTTGAATATCCGATGATTTGTTTTTAAAAAGGTAGTGTACATTATTGGTCATTGTTGCAATTTTCAGAAATGGGCAGATTTGGGGGTCAGTATTTTGTAGGAAATATCGTTCCACTGACCTGTTCAAAGTTTTGCGTTGTTGGATGGCAAAAAAAAACCGAGAAAAACGGCGTTTGTTTTCAACCGTCGGGCGGATGATAACCTTTAGTCAAGGCGCACGTGTCTATCTTGGCGCGTGACGCGCCCCGGATAGCCATCATGTCCGGGGCGCGCCACTCGTCGGGTAGCCACGCGCGCCTTGACTAAAGGCTACAGGGCAGTTTTCCAACGATTGCCGGCCGGAAATCGTTGAAAAACGATATAAATTTCCTCTTTTCTTTACAACGACAGCACACCTGGTGCCATCATTTCACAGGATGATTGAGACTACTATTAACTTACAGTCTAGTAAGGTATTTCGTAATTATCCACTGAAAAAAAAAATGGGGAGGATTACCAATCGTGTACACTACATTTAACTATGGTAGCAACCGGACTTATGTTCAGGGTACCAGACTTGAATTGGCGTTCAAATGAAATTATTAAAAACTTACACTCGACTCTCCAAGACCGGGCCTTTTTTCCTCTCGGGACCGGGGGAGGGGGGGGGGGGGGGGGGGGGGATCATTGCAGAGTTGGAGTCGAGTCCCTGCAAGTACTTTCACAAGTAATTTCGCAAGTCCAGTCAGAAGTCCTTTCATAAAGCCGGTCACAAGTAACTGGATGAACAATGACAAAGGAATGCCTTTGTCAAAGCTCATTTGAATAGCTTGTGATTGGGATTAGGACTGGAGTGCTTGGCAGGGCCTTGGCAGGGACAACAGGTCAAATTCGGGTTTTGGGGGTAATCGATAGGGTATTGAAATATCTCTATTTTGATATACATTTCGTCTCAAGGGTTACGTCAGAATGACGTATTAACAGAATGAAAAAGACGGAAGGAGGGGTTCTGCATTTTTGTTCCCGGCAAAAGGACGTATTAAGCGTATAATACCAATGTAACAAAACATGATACTTCAATTGGAAGTAAACGCGCTTGGAGCAAAGTTTGTTCCCGGCAAAAGGTAAGCATTTCACATGCCGCTTAGGCGCACGTTTAAGGCAGAAGGACTTCCTGGCAAAAGGTCGTTAGCATAAATATGTAAATAACTTTATTTAAGTAATATTTGTATTTTAAAATGCTTGGCATTTTTTGAAATAATAAATTTCATCCGAGAAATGCCAACACAAAAACTTTAAAGTCGATTTTCTCAGAAAGTGTAATTACGCGTCAAATTTTAAAGCGCGCTTACGGCCTTATGCCGGGCACACGACGAAATCTTGTACGACCTTTATAAATACGATGGCGTAATCGTACGAAGTCGCATATCTCCACTCCGAGCGTTTTGGTAGCACGCATTGCGACTACACAAGCTGCGTATTTATGAAATCGCCTTGAATAAGCCAGTTCGGTATTTCAACTGCGCATGTGCACAATGACATTTTATCCCGAATGACCCGCGTGACCTAACGCGTGCATGTGAACGCAAAAGGTGGTCGCACAACGCGCACGCGTTAAATTCAATTAAAATGAGCGTTCGCGTAATGGCGTGACATTGATTCAGCAATTTTATCACGAATAACCTTTGACCTTTGAGAGAGATACCGAACTGGCCTATTTGCGAATTTGTAACACGACGGCGTCCAGCGTTTTTCAAAATGCGCACCATAGATATTAAATACAAAAGTAGAGAACGTTTCATTGCCTCCAGTTTTTAATACCTAATCATTTAGCGTCTTATCGCCACCAAGTTAAATTAACATTTCTATCAAACATAAAAATGCATAAATGCTTAAATATGTAATATTAAGGAAAGGAGGGATATACATCATTCCAAGCTTGATCCACTCCTGAAGAAGTATTCAAATGCTGATGTGAATAACGAGGCAAATGTGATTTATAAGCATTTCATCAATGTAAAACTTATTCATTGGTACGGGTTGGATTTAGCCGCATGTTAAAATGAATAATGATTCCGAAACTAGCATTTCCATTTTCAAAATCTGGTACAAAAAGAAAATCGCTATTCGCTTTAGGGAAGATTTTCAAGAATACTTCTTTAGGCGAAAAGTTTAACTAAAAGAAATAATTTGTCTGTCTCTCCCGAGTGGATTTTTTAATTTATAATTTGTCATTAGCGATGCTTTAACTCGAGAAACAAAACTCTACACCCCACCTCATGGCTAAGAAAACACGAATTCCGCAATATTAATGTTATGCGCCAATCAATCATTCAGTAACCCGTATACTTTAGTCAGTCTATATCCTCAGAATTTAAGCCAGGCGGGAACAAAGCCAGGAATAAAAGTTATTTTGAAACGATCGGTCAAGAGATCCTCCTTGGTCTTCGCCTCAGTCACGGTTCCTCCACCCAGAGCAATTTTTATTTCGGACGCGTTGTCTTTATACAACCGCTTCATTTCTTCGTCGCAAGCCTCCGGGAGCCTATCAGAAAAAAAACACATATCTTAACCTCGCATTTAGAATTGGTGACAAATTTGCAGTGGCAAATCTCGTAGTTACAATCTTATGTATAATACGCTTAAAGAGGAGGTTAGTTGCTCAGAAGTCTGCGTAATTTTTCAGCCAATTATTTCTGCCATTAACAAAAATGTGACTTTTGAGAGCTATTTTTTCAAGTCCCCGTCTAGCGCAGCATAACCCGCTGTTGCCCTTTTTTTTTTTTAAGTCGTCGCTGCGGGCAGCAAACAAATTGACGTCATAACAAGAACTCCTCTTTATGCCTAGTGCTAGACACAAGAGCTGCGTTCGGGCGGTCTGTACTTAACACGAGTTCCCTGTTCTTGCTCCCGAACGGCGGGAACGCGACCTGCGAACATTGCACTCGGAACAAGATCACACACCACCTACCAGTCGGGGTTTACAAGAACATGACGTATTTGACGCGACGTCTAAGACGACCAAAGATGGCGGATGATTTGACGAAGCATGAAAGTCGGCGTAATGCTGCCTAAAATTCCCTTCCAAACGTTGTGAAAAATATAGCTTTTTCCGTTAAATTATTTTGCGTCTGAAATTCAGGTTTTTGAGACGAATGCTTGAATAACGTACATGGGATCAGCCATTACATTTTGCGTGGTTACCAGCGATAGATGGCGCTCTTGGCTATCGGACGTTCTTTGGCGTTCGAGCGGCCGGAACACGAACGAAGACACGAGTTGTTCTTCAGCAAACAAAACAACTCGCCCGAACTCAGCCAAGAGTTCGTGTTACGACGTCAGATGCCCGACAATTAAAAAAAAAAAAAAAGTGCCAAAAAAGACGGAAAATGGCGGAAAGCTATTTGCGGCAACGGTGGCTATCTTTGATTCACATAATGCATTGCCAGTTAATCATGCCTATCAGTTATTCATTTGCAAAGTTCAAGTACCAAAACTGTTCAATCTCCGCAATGTTTATATCATTTCCGCATAGCTCAAAAATACAGTTACTGTGGTTTTTAAATCAGTTGGTATAACCATGGACAAACTAGAAATTTGATTTTGATGCCAAAGTGGCCCAAGATAAAAGTTAGGAAGTCCCCAGATTCCATGTCAATCTGAAGCGTTCTGGGATTATAAAAAGTTCGTTGGAGTGCGCATTGTGCCCCCGGTCCCGATAGGGTTAAAACGAATTGAAAACCACGAGCGAGGTTAGGGGGAATTTGTAGTTTACCGCAATATACTGAAGCAAAACATAGACATGATTTATACGAACCAAAGGAAAATATCCTCTGTTTTGTAGACACCAAGCCGGCATTCCTCTGTGGGGGTTGACAGAGCTTCGACAAATGCCTCATAAGTGTCTGCCTTCTGCTCAGATGACTCAAGAATCATGTAGGTACCAAAGATCTTGCTGACCATCCAAGTGATGCTACCCTCTTTGATCTTCTCGATGGCGTCTGTCACTCCTTTTTTAAGAGTAATGGATGTGCTCTGTTTTGAGGGAGAGGAGAGAAAAAGATGCCATGTGTATAAGAACGGCTAGTGAAGAGGAATCCTACTTACCAGCAAAGACAAATGGTGTCAGCGGTATGGATCTAAGGTGGCGTTATTATAAAAAAAAAATCGGTCGATTCACAATAGGGTATAGTTTGTTGCGGAGAGGCTATTGTTTCCAGTGTATATTGGGAAAGGTCGGCTCTTGTATAAACGTATCATTCATTTTGCGCTTGGTAGTTTTACGTTTAGAAGATGCAAAAATATGCTAAATTATCAAAAATTTGCTCTGGATGCCAAACGATGGCCTATTTGCCTGGTTTCTAATGGTTTTCAAATGCCTCGTAATGAACGTGATACGGGCGATTTGTCGTACATGGAGTTGAACACTGGCCTATCCAATCTCTTTTTGGAATTGAAGCGGGTATTTTTCTCTCTACCCTTTATGAATCCCGAGTTTTGGCATGGGGTCTGCCTACAGTTTCTGTAGGCCGGAATGGAATGAGTAGACCCAATGTGGAACATCGCTTTAAAAGTACTTGCGTACGGATGACGCCATATGGCGTCAAAAAAAGTGCCACCACGCCGGATGACGCCATTTGTGCAGTTAAATCAGATGAGATTTCAACTAGAGTCATGAAAAAGGTGAAAATCAACCAAAATACACCACTGCATCAACCCGACTCCCTATTTTGGCTTCTAATAGGAAATTCCTCCGCTCCCGAAATGAAAACAATGACTAACGTTCTTTATGGGAAACTGAAAAATTAAACTAAGGCACACTATTTTATGCAGGATCAAGTTTCATGCAGGTAAATGGACTGCTGTGTTGGGGGATTTGACTGTATGGTTTCTGTGATAAAAGGCATCTCAGAAAAATAAACCCCGTCATTACTCCAAGCAGACGCAACGTTTCGCGTCAATAATCGTAAGTTGTTGGAATAAAAGCAAATTTGACAAAACATATAGGGACCATGTCATAAAATTACTGTTTCATATATCATATTAATACCATACGTATGGTAAACCTAACCCTAACGGGCCGGTCACACTGGCCACGATAACGAAAACGATGCGAATAAACGCTCCCTATTAGTGGATGGAACGCTCGCGTATTATGTCCGACAATTCCACCAATCAATGCTGTTTATTCTCACCGTTTTCGTTGTCTTCGTTATCGCGGCCAGTGTGACCGGCCCATAACTGTCCCGAATCCTCCAATTTCAATACGATTTTTCACGCCACCTATGGCTCAGTGGGGCACTGACCCTAAAGGCCGATTCATACTCGCTGCGACTGCGTGTGAGCATCCGTACATTCGATTATCGGATGGAGCGTTCATACTTGGCCAAAGTATGAACTCGATTTCATGCGTGTGCGTATACGCCAGATGTCCGACTACGCATACGATCAGTGTGTGCCACTTTCAAAATCTTTTCAAAAGTGCGCGTACACATACGAACTTTGTTTACGCACTGCGTGTTCTTTTGCGCACTAAACACCGCTAAAAATGGACCAGCGAGCTGCGTACGCAGTGAATACGCAGCGAGTATGAACCGGTCTCAACTTCTATACGGGAATTCGCCGAACAAAATTAGAACCCATTTTGGCTCTGGTGCCACGCTCGCGTGCAGGTTGCCCGCGTTCTTTAATTTCAGTCGCGTGCGCATTTTGGCAAGTTGTAAACACCCTGTTGGTCGAAGCTGCATCGAGCGCGTGCGTAAAATACGCAAACGAGCGTGGTGCCACCGCAGTGAATGCTTCTAATTTTGGTCGCTGGATTAGTCTATAGACTAATCCGACCAGCAAAATTAGAAGCCATCTTTGGGTACCCAATCGAGCGGTACCATACACGCGCGCTCGTCATACGCGCGCACTCATTGCGCCTTTGACCAATAGGATTGCCAAACTAAACACGCGCCTCAAAAGTAAGAACGCGTATGACGCGCGCGCGAGCGCAGTACCGCCCGATTGGGTACCCAAAGATGGCTTCTAATTTTGCTCGTTGGATTAGTCAATAAGGAGACAGGGTCTGTGCCCCACTTGGCTTAACGGATAAAAGTACTCAGACAAATAAGGGTAATGGTCTTACAAATGCTTTGGCGACCACATCCTCTGTGGATGGATCGGCGTCGTGTCGAGTTTCAAGATCAAGGACGCGCTTCAGGAGGTCAGCAAGGTAGCCATCCTGATCGTCATGGTAACCAGTTGCTATGACGTTGACAAGCAGGGAGAACACAAACAAAGCCTTGATGCCGATCATGATGAACTGAAATGAGATTGAAAACCACCGTTAGGACTGGGAACGCACAGAAACATTTAAATTCAATGAACCAAAAGTATAGACCGTGTAAGTCTCGCGTATAAAAGGTCACGATTAAACTTCCAGGCATCTCCGAGTCGGCTGGTATGGGACTTTTACGTGTGCTTGATTTTGGTTTCTATAATACTTTGTTTTAACGAAGATCTCGACTATAAAACGGCAATAAATGTTGATAAATTCAACATTTATTTTACAATTGATGAACATGCGTAACTGTCAATTTTTGAAGAAAAGGGGGATAAAATGTTTGACCTGAGCGTCAGGTTGAATCGTGATTGGCTCATTGTCGGGACGTAAAAACCGGCCCCAAAAATCCCTGTAACACATGGATTTTAGCGTTGACGCGCAAATCGCATGCATGACATCGACACCACTCGCTTATTAAACGCTTTCTTAACATGCTTGAAGGCGTGCAAGATGATTTTGATGCTATATCATGTATTATTTATGTTTCGATTAAAAAACGCCTAGCAAAAGGATCGAACAAACATGTACGCACTGTAGGGCTTGTAAAAAATGCCACCGGGTTTATATTATAACACATGTACCTCTATCCCCCGTGTATGATGACCAAAATCCCCACCGTGGGGCTTTAAAAAAAAGTGACCAAATCCCCACCTCAGGTGGGGTAGCCCGGGGGTAGGGGAAATCAATTCATAGGCGCATTACGTGCGTACCAGCCGTTTCCTAGCCTAGCACTAATTAGTGTGGCCACACATCAAATTTGAAAATCCCAAAATAACCCGAGTAAAATTCCCGAAAGTGTATTCAGGAAGCGCTTTAGTGAGTATTTAGGTCAGGCAGCTACGACGGTTTGAAATAGATCATGACGTGCAGTGTCAGTCCGAGTGACGTCAGTGGCATCATTCCAATTTAATACCCCGGTATTCTTGCAAAATCCAGTCGGCAAAATACTGCAAAGAGGGGCATTGATTTTTCAGTTTATATGTAATTGAGAATTCAAATTCCAGGATCTGTAACGGTCTCGACACATTTTGTTATTGCGAACTTTAACGTCAACAGCCAAATGTTACCGAAAACAAGTTCGGAAAAACTCTGACGTTTTTGGAAACTGGCAGAATTCTGCCAGTTTTCGTCGTGACATTGGCGGTTACCGGACCTAATATTCATATACCCAGTACGATATGGGGCAGAGGGGTACCCCCTTCTGTCTACACTCTCCAGACTATTGTTACCAAACATCCCCCTAAATTCCGGGAACACAATGACCAACACAAAGGGGGGGGGGGTTCCCTCTGCCCCATATGAATATTCATCAGAAATATACTAATATTTTTCCCACCAAAATTCCCAAGATCTTAAGAAAAATCGCAAGGAGTGGCCACGCTGGCACTGATCCTATACGGCCAGCTTGTACTGCATACAGTCCAAGCTTTAGAAAGATTGACGCGTGGATGACAGTAACGTATCTGCACTTTTTCGCTCTCCTTTTCCCTAATTTTGTATATCGTTCATATTTTGTCAATTGAAATGAAATTAATATTTCTTAAGGCTTTTATGTACCTTTCAGTAAAACCAACAGCGTCAAAACAAATCATTTCAAGAAAACTACTTGCCAACTTTCAAAATCAAGATTTTACCTGCATTTTGTGCCACATGTTTATCGAACGTTGGCTCTTAAACTTTGGTTCTCAAATCTAAAGATTAAAAGGTGATAACGTTAAATCCATTTTCAACCATACTTTGCCCATCAGAGCCAGTGTTGTGATAACAAAAAGCAGTTTTCTATGAGAAAACAATTTTTATATTCACGAGCCAAAGCAAAATATAAGAAATCGGTTCCACGTATTACTTTATTTTCACATTAACAGACATTAATTCAATCTACGGGGGATTGCAACTAGTATCAGTCTACGCCTGCGCTTCCATTGCATACACGCTATAGTTGCATTGTCGAACGTGTATTGAAAATACAATTTTCAAAGCAGTAAAGGTCGTTTGAATTCGTATCGCCTGTTCCCTCCGTGTTTACAGTTTTTGGCGTTCACTGCAAATTATTCTCAGAATGTTTTGAAATCTCCACCATTTATAATTCTTGTTTCTTTGAATTTCACTTCAGCTTGGCTAAAAGCAGTAAAAACTGTTCCTTTACACATTAGTCTTATCCGATTTTACGCTCGCACCCATGAACGCATTTTTACTAAGTAAAAATTAAGGTTTTTGACAACGCTTAAATACCAAAACGTGTGGACCGAGACTCTGGTGTATTAGAATAAAACTACCTTTGTAGGTCCACCTTCATTCTTTGCTGGTCAACTCGAAGCCTATAGATCATTCTCATGCAACATTCAGATGCAACACTATATGTTACGGTCGTTGGATCTAAAGTTTCTCATATAAACATTTTCCCATAATTCGTAAGGATTTCACTCAGTGTACCCAGATACGAAAAAGGTACTGGACTCCCAATACATCAGTATTACCCACCGCGTATTGTGAATTGTAACCTCTCTGGTCACTCACGGGCCCAAGATTTATGACTATACATGGTGCCAAGAACATCCAACACAGAAAACGCAAACTTTCTTCCCCTATACTGCACTAAATTTTCCGAACTAAATTCACAAAATTAAAGGTTGTGCAAAGTGTTTATACAATTCTCAACAATATTTGCCGTTCCTTACCGATTTTGGTTGGGGTGAAGGTGGGTATTAAAGTAAAATCTTTCCCAAAATATCACTCTCAAAACTTAGGCCGAGACCATGCAATGCAATTGCACCGAAGCAAACGGACTGAACTGCAAATAAATGTATGAACTATAATTAAATATATATTTGTTTTACCTTAGTTATTCGGATTGACACACACCACAATACGGACGGTCTGTCGGCGTGAAACACGTTCAATATGCAGGGTACCCCTCAGCGAGACTGCCAAATGCAACAGTATAAGAGATGCGTACCCGACTAGCAGTAAACCAACACAATAGAAGAATATCGTGAATAAAAAGCACAAGCCTCTGAGGGTCCATGGGCTCAACGGAGTTTAAATAGCTTCTTTCGTTTTAGACGGTTTGTCATGACGGTCGTCCCGTCCAATCACATGAAACCAAAGGGAGGTTTTAGTGGATCTTGGCCAATCAATTGGCTCCTCAGTACGGTAACCTTTCTCAATCGTAATGAACTCTCAATTATTCATATATAAAAAACACGTGCCTACTCGAATGTGACTGACAGGCTGATGGAACTACAATGTAAACTAAAAGCTGGTGCACGCTTTGAATGAGATTACTGTTGGCGATTCAAATGGGATAAAAGGCTCACACATGTCACGCAATGTTTAAAACTCTTAAAGGAAAGAACAGGGAAGAAATAACTCTCGCTGCAGGGACTGTCTTCCGGCAGTGATGAACTCGTACAGAAACAGGCTTTATTGCGAGAATAGGTTACAAGACAAAACTTCCACACTGCTGTATACTTTTGTGTGTTCATAAAACAATTTTATTTTTACATTATAATATAGTAATATAATAACTGTCAATAATTTGAGAGTCTATTACGAATGAGAAGGGATTAGCGTACAGTACCGAGGCGTCAGTTGGTTGGTCAAGACCATTATTCACGCCCCCTTCTTTGCAGCGAGGCATGTGATTTGAAAGGACGACGAACTGTCAAAAACGAAAGAATGCTAATGCGCTTAGCTACAATCCGTCACAAAAACGTGAAGTTATAGCACTTCGATGCAAATCGAAAGTTTCAGAATAAAGGTCTCGCTATTCAACCCAGTTTGTAAGCTTCTCACGTATGTTCACGTATAATAGCAGGTGCGCCAATAAGTCTATCCACTAGGCACGTATGCTGCACTCGCACAGATAAGCCATTGCCCGGATCAGGTCGTTTGTGGCTGCGGCTTCGAATTTGGCCATTGACGGGCTACGGTGCAGAGCCGTAGGCATTGATAATAATGTCTGTGAGATAGTCTTACATCGTGATGCAACTAGGCGTGTTGCCAAAATACTGTACAAACACTATGACAATACGAACCATTCTCAATACCTCTTATAGGGGTTTTCTGTCGGATGTACCCCAGAAATATATGTGCACAAGAAGTTTCCCAAGACACACATTATAGAATCAGGCGGGCAATATTTTCTTAACGTAATATTTATTGATTTCTTTGTAACATCGTCGGGTAAAGTCGGAAGTAGATAGTATCGATTCTTGTCATATTTCTATAGTGATTGGTATCGATATGATTAAAAGCTATTGAATTATGCATTATTCAAAAATCACCGGGATCGCTGGTTCAGTTAATCAATTGCTTCTACAGAATCGAAGTGCAGCCTACACCGGGTTTCAACCCGTGAATCTGACCCCCCAAAAAAATATTGCTCACTAATAATCACCAGAAAGGTTTCAAGTTGGTCGCTACCTTCACTTCCATGGGATTCGCATTCTTGTAAAAACTCCGGTTTCAAAGAATTTCATGAAAACTATGACAGCAACAGAGGAAATCAACGAATATCACTGCTTGTAAAAGGCTACTATGCAATTCAATTACGCAACACCATTATGCCTATTCAAACGCAAATAGCACCTCATTGCTTAAAAAGATTAACTGATCTGACGTCACTTGTACAGCACAAAGGGTAAATTGTAGATCTGCACATTGAGCAAAACTAAGTGGGCGAAGGAAACATACGTGTAAGTCCAAGAACCTCCCCACCCACAATCAGACGACGCCATTTTGTTAGAGTGAATACAAAAAGGCTGATCTCATTTTGTTTGCTCTAATAACATTTGTCTAAAGACCTTTTAGAGACCCATGCAGTTTAGGGAATTGTAAAGGACTATTTACCACCTTATTCGGGGAAGGTAAGCTTGTAATTCGGAGCAATTTCAGCCGAATCGGTCTGGAGAAAATATAGATTCTTTTTAAGTTAAGATTTTTTAAACAAAATTGTTGTACAAATTGGCATCAAGCACTACGTTTAGGGTGGTTGGGGTATAATATAACCTAAACGTTATTAGATGATGAAAAGAAAAGTGAACTATGATGTCAACTTTCATTTCGAAGTATATTTCAGTCACCTTGGCTAGTTGTACTTTTTCCATATTTTCAATTTGGGGTATTTACACTGGTGTTTGTGGGACTTTATTTGCAGCTGTGCACACAAAGGTTTTACAAAACAAAATAGCACCATCCCATTGTGTCCAGCATATCTGCAGAAGAATGCTGCTGTGGAAGGTCAGGAAGCTATGCACTGTATTCGACAAGAGTATCAAGACTTGGTCTCCCCGTTTATGAAGCTTAGTTGTATCCTGCTTGACCAACGGCTCAAGCAGCTCCTTAATCCTACACATCTCTGCTGATAAATCACAGCTACTATATCAGAAGTAGAGGGACCTGGAACGGTACATGTAGGCCTAGGTACATCTTCGACCTCGGTCCGTGTAGGCTCAAAGCTTTTCCTTGATCTTACAATTCTCCGGTGATAAATCACAGTTACTGTCTTTAGTAGAGGGACCTGGAACGGTAGCTACATTTTTGACACTGGTCAATTTTGGTTTCTTAGTCCTGATGCCATAATTTTGTTCAGGGAAAACCATGTCAAAACAAGGTCCGCACAAATACCCTCTATCTTCCATATCAACATAACCATGCTCCACCAGGATGCGTGCATGTTCTCGTTTGATTATTTTGCCATCCTTTGACAGCTTGTAAAATGGACCTGTATCATCAGCAGGATCATCAGCAGGGTTGTTGCATAGTGTATTTGCACTTGCGATTGCTTCCTTTGCCTGATGACGACGGCAACTTAACCCCTGTATGTAGATAAAAGAAGTAATCGAAAAAAAATGAGCAGTGCTAAACTCAACAGTGAATTGGTCAACATAATGATGACTACAAGCATGACAAGATATTATTAACCACATTTATTACAAATAAATCAACTTAACTTCTAGTTTAGGCTTAGCAGTGAGTAATTTTTTATTGAATTCATTCATAAGACTTGCAGTGAATGCACAAAGATATACGTGTAATATTGTGTATACAGTAATTTATTATTTAACATGATTAAGAGTTGGACTAACTTTTAAAATTTAGGCCCTAACCAGAGACTATTGAAAATACACTTCCATTTTAGGCAGCGCTACCCTCTGACCCTATAGCTACATGTACACCACTGATTCGACATGCATCTTTTAAGCTGGTAAAAATATTCCTTGCCTGAGGAATTCCAATGAATACTTCCATCATGTTGCAAGTACTATGTACAATATCGCAAATACAACAATGCGTAATGTATTTTTTATTTATTTATTTATTTATTTCAACAACATCCAACAGCGCGAACGCCAAAATAGGATGGATATAACAAATATAAGTAAAATAAGTAAACAGAAGAGACATAAATATTATAGTAAATTGCACTCAGTACGGGTAAACATGATATAAATGTCAAACATACAATATGGAGGATAGACAATAACTAAAAAATCTGCTTAACTGTTGATTTAAAACTAAAAAACGACTGACTAAAAATATCAATATTAGAACTAACACGTATCCGTATAGAAAATCATTCTACATGTACCTGATGTAAGCATGCTAGTTTCAAAGTGTAGGCCCGATACGGTTGTACAGATCCTTCACTTAACTTTAGTTTTACCCGGCTTTTGCAATTTGTATCCTGTTGAAAAATTAATACACCAAATCATAGTTTGCTCACCTTAGAATCAATATTTCGAAGTCATTGATCTTTTCCCGCATCAAAGTTAGAAATGTATATAGCAAACATCAATGACTGCTTGGTTAGCGCTGCAAGGGCATGCGTACATGTACACGTGATCAACAGGGTTAACAAGATTTCCAGAATATGGGACAACCTATGTACAAGACATTATTACAAGCACAGTTACAATTTAACTGTGTCTGCCAATAGTGGGTTCTATAAATAGTGGGATGTCCTAGTATCGTAAGACATTATTACAAGCACATTCATATGAATTTGTTGTGTTCACTTAAGCTCAAACCTCTGTGCGGGGCCCATTTCCGGGCGAAAATCCGCGTAAAATGACCCTTTTTTTCGACGTTTCGGGTCATAGTTTGATAACCATGCGGTCTTTTTCACCGGGTTAAACGGTTCTATACGATTTAACTCTTTGTCGTTCTCATGATATATATACATATATTTTATCTTGAAAAAAATCCACGTACTTTCGGCTTTGAAAATGTGAACTTTTCATCATTTGTCTGTGTAAACGCACCGATTGAGCGCCCTCGCGTCGACTCTTTTGACTGTAACTCCTTACTGGAGTATCGAATCGTACGGGGTTAAACGGAATCGAATAGCTTAGATCCTCCTCTTTCCTTACATGTAAAACCTGTTATGATTGGTTGAAAAACACCTACGTACTTTTCACAAAGAAAAAAGTGGCCAATGACAACTTTCGATCGATAAGGCATTGTTCGAGACTTACATCGATTTACCATTGCTTACCACGCGTTACATGATCTTGGACTCTGCTCATCACCCGTTTTACAAGACAGATTTTCTTCGATTTTACTGTAACTAAGACATTTAAAAACTATCCATTTGTGAATCAGTTATCTGGCATTAAAACTGTGTTCTTTTGAGGAGTTAATTTCATTTTGAAATAATGTAAATTTGGAACTGAATACTGTTCATTCAAGGCAGCTACAGAAATTATGTGATGCAAAGAACGTACACTTGTTTATTGGGCCGTACCATTTTGTATGTGGGGAGTATATATATGCATGTACACCCACATACGTATGTCTTTTCCAAAATAATTGAGATTATGTGTTGTTTAGAAAATTAAACAATTACTAAACTTAACTATATCTTTGTTTCCTACTTGCAGCTATAAACCAGTGCCTGTGTTTATGCATGCCCTCGTGCAAAGATGTTTTGTTTTACCCATTTTGTGAATGGAGTGTGCCGGGCCACATTTCAGGGCCGAACGCACAGCTACACAGGACCAGCGTTAATCCAATTTAATAACCATAGACCTCTGTATTATACTCTACGCGCCAGATTTAAACTGTGAAATTAAGTGAACAAAAGTGGGGTTAACAAATTCATATGTACAACTTCATTTTTGTCTTCCGATATTGGTCTTGGGGTGTCCTAGTATTGAAAGACATTTCTGCAGGCACAGTTAAAACTCCATTGTGTCTTCAAATAGTGAGTTCTGCAAATAGTGGGATGTCCTAGTATTATAAGACATTATTACAAGCACAATTACAACTTTATTTTGTCTTCCGTTAGTGGTCTTGGGATGTCCTAGTATTGTAAGACATTACTACAGGCACAGTTACAACTTCATTGTGTCTTCCAATAGTGGATTTCTACAAATAGTGGAATGTCCTAGTATTGTAAGACATTATTACAAACACACAATTACAACTTAATTTTGTCTTCCGTAAGTGGTCTTGGGATGTCCTAGTATTGAAAGACATTATTATAAGCACAATTATACTTCATTTTGTCTTCCGATATTGGTCTTGGGATGTCCTAGTATTGAAAGACATTTCTGCATGCACAGTTACAACTGTGTCTTCAAATAGTGAGTTCTGCAAATAGTGGGATGTCCTAGTATTGTAAGACATTATTATAAGCACAATTATACTTCATTTTGTCTTCCGATATTGGTCTTGGGATGTCCTAGTATTGAAAGACATTTCTGCATGCACAGTTACAACTGTGTCTTCAAATAGTGAGTTCTGCAAATAGTGGGATGTCCTAGTATTGTAAGACATTATCACACGGTTTATCGTGTCTTCTGATAGTGGATATCTCTTACATAGTGGGATGTCCTTCTATTGTCTGACATTAGGTCAGTCAGTGTCATCTGTAGAAACGTATTTTAGTAATGTCTGACTATTGTAAGAAATCCCACCATAGCAACAAATCCGGTAAAAAGTCTATGCACCCGTACTGTAAGTACAGCACCGGAACGTGCTGTACATGTAGGTACAGCCCTGGAATCTAGATTTCACTTCAAATTTGATAAAAATAAAGATTTTAGTTAAAAGTACAATTGACTTTCTAGGAGGAACAGCAGTTCATGAGTGCACTAGAAATACAGTAATTCTGCAAAAGGACTTAAACTCATCTTGTGCATTTTCAGCACATCTGTCTTTCCAAACATTCATACTGCTGTTCGCACTTGAACGTCAATGTGTCGATCTCAGAGTCTTTTGTGTGAAGGACGCGAGTTCTGCCCTGGTCAGTGCACATAAACATTATGTGCACTGACCAGGGTGTGCATAAAATCATATTAAAAGTGTAGGATTCAGACGGTTAGGGTTAATGCAGTTTCCTGATGCCATTATTTGTACAAGATGCATATGCATGAAAAGTAAAACAAAATGTGTACAATGTACAAAAATTGTGGTCAGTCATACAGGGTGTGTCCCCTCCAAAAATGCCCAACCATATTTCAAGGTATTTCATAATACTGGTTTTCAGAAAGGTGACAGAAAATTTCCACAAATTACACAAACAAATCTTTGTGTTATCCACATCTGAACTGAAGCGTGTATACTTCACTTTTAGAACTATACTGTGCTCAACTAAAATAGGCGTAACTCTTGAATGGGTACCAAGATGAAACGGACTGTTCTCACCTAAGAAAATTTCCTATCACGTATGTGAAATCCAGTAAAATGAAGTACCTAGAAATAACACCCTGTATAAGGCAACAAAACCTACTTTTTCCACGATGCTTCAGAGTCGGCAATCAGCATTTTTTCATCCACGACAAGTTTTTTCTTTGAATCACAAACACAGCAGTTATTACATATGAAACAGTTACTTGCATGCAAATTTCACTCCAATTGCATGCATGTATATTGTGCATGACTGATTATGGAACTAAAATACCTCGTAAACGTACTACCTTTGACAGTCGCAAGTACAGGTTGTAGCTTCACGAGAAAACAGGGAGGCCAAAAATAGTCAGGTTACTGTACATGTAGCATACATGTAGGGTTAAACAATTTCGGATTTCCAATCAGAAGTGTGTCATGAGTATGTTAACAGAAATGCGTCTTCTTTTCTTAGGCCTATAACAATTTTGTTTAGTCATATGAAGCTTTTTGGCAATATGAGAACGAACTGGGCACAGACAATTATAATGGAGAAAAATGCAAATAATGAATGGAGGTGTTTTTTTCATTTTCAATTTTATTGATATTAGTAATCATCGATATCTACTAACAGCGTAACGCAAATTATTATGAAAGAAATATCATGAATGTAGCGGTATAAAAGTGTTTTAAAGACCTTATTCTTAAAGAGGAACTAAAACGCAACATTTTTGTTTGACATTTTTGACTTATCTGATAGTTTATGCCTCCCCAAAACTAATGTAACAAGTTTCATGATTCTGAAAAAAAAAAAAAAATGTTTTTGAGCCTTTTCTTTCTGAGCCACTTTGACTCGATTCAGTAAAGGCCGAGGTCAACTGCGTGCCGTATCGCGCGAGTATTGACGTACACGTGTAGAAACATATGACGTCACTATATTATACGACAATGTTTTACGTAGAGTCTGTACGTATTTTTTTGTCTAAGGCTAGTATTACTTGCTGTGCTTTTTGCTCATGATTCAGGAGTAACACTACGATAAACATATTTTAAAGTGTTGACATCTTTGTGAGACACATTAAGAATTGGGGTTGTAGGCTTGTTCTTGCTGAAAAGCTAGTTATGAGTCATACTTTCCTTTGTTTGCAGTCGGCTTTTATTGGGACCTGCGCGGTGAGTTGTGTGTGAGCTGATGCTATACTCTAGTCTGGCGACTTTGATTATGCAGCCCTCATAAGGACCCGCACCTTCTCAGAACTATACACACAATTTCTGTTATAAGGTACCAGACTCAATCGCATGCAGCGCATGCGGTCATATGCAGCGCGATATGGGGCAGCTTTTTTCACCATGCATCATCTGCAGGACCTACAACTTCCTACAGTCCTACACAAAACTGGTTCACTGTATCCGTCTTTGCTTTTTACTTTGTGCACATTTCAATGGTGTAGGACTGTAGGAAGTGTAGGATCCTACAAAATATACGGAGTGAAAAAAGCTGCCTCATATCCGGCAGGGTATACATGCGGTACAAATATACCGTGCGTGTACAATGCATGTTGAGTCAAGCAAGCGTGGACAGGGAGACGACCGGGGCTCTCTGGCTGCTCGAGACGGCAACCGCAGTTAACGTCGTCGCGCTGGTGCGCGTGAGTCCGGGACACGATTGTAATGCTCGGTGCTTTTAGAGTTGGAATGGCTCCATCCTTCAAACGGAATTGTGCCTTCAAACCCAGCTGAGTTTTCATACTAACACTATCATCTATACAGTCTTCGGCGAAATGTTCTGCACATATTTTCGACCATTTCGACAGCCCAAAATCAGATATTGTATTGTCTACAAAGCGGACCCACTGTCGCATTTGAGCTCCATTCAGCACTGGGAATCGCAGTAAGGTTGGGTCAGGGTTTTTGTCGCTGTTCCTCGTGCAACCCCCAACTACACACGATTGAGGCATAATGATTATCTCAGACCGATGCTCATACTGAAATAATATCAAAATTAGACAAAATAGACGGGAAAACGGAGGAGTTAGGTCGACAAAAACTCTTCAGCAGCATCAACTCCACGTACGTACATGCATAGTGTTTGGCTGTATCATCAACCGACTCTACACGTGTACGTCACGGGGTCACGTACATACATTTAACATACATAATGAGCTTTCGCGAAACAGGATAAATGGTTCAGAATAACAACCCTTTTTTTTTTTAATAAAACAATTTCTCTCGTCTGCAAACTAATCTCCATCAGTTAAAAGAGTATTTAAACTGTCGGGAAAAGTCCAAAAAGTCAAAAAGAATTTTCCGTTTTAGTTCCTCTTTAACATTTTACTTTTGTGACATGTCAGCAAATGTGAATTTAACAGCGATAAACAGAATGCCCATTTGAAGCGCAAAGAACAGTATTGTGAGGATAATTCTGTTTTTTCCCAATACCTGAAATCCTCATTTCAACGTCTGCCCGGTTCGGTCTAATTTTGCCGGAACCCTCACGTTTTCTCTTGTAGGAGTTCACTGTATGTCTCTTTGGTTGTCCTCCAGCTCTTCCATCAATAAGGTAATAATACCCAGTATTTAACTGAATGAATTTGAAGTCAACAAGGAGGTTTGGCAACACTGCATGAGGAAAGTCGAAGGAAACACGCGAGGTGCGCCACGTATAGGGAACAGTGAACACCACTGATTTCCAGATCAATTTCTACACAAGATTCATGTACACGCGACTTTAATCCACAGCTCAATCACATGTAGCGCCCTCATCATGTGATGAAACAGCAATCTATTTGCCGTTTTCCGGTGCGGCTTTGTTCCGGTTCGACTTCACGTGATTTTTTAACCCGCAAACTTTGAAAAAGTTACCTAAATAGTAACTTATATTTTGCAAGTGCAAGGTCGAACTACATGATATCGACCCAAATCATTTCTACTCAATTTGAACCCTTGGCCTACAATTACAAGCGGGTATCAATTTCAAAGACGAAACATTGGACGGAGACGAAGCCAAATTATTACAAAACGACTGACCACGAGTTGCTTTCCCACACCTGACTAAAGGTAGCCGCGGATTCGGCCGCGGATTCAGGCGCGGATTCAGCCGTGGATTCAGCCGTGGATTCAGCCGTGGATTCAGCCGTGGATTCAGCCGCGGATTCAGCCGCGGATTCAAAATTTCAAACGAATCAAGTAAAAGGTGGTCAACAAAGTCTTTTTGTTTTGTTTTTGTTTTTTAGGGGGGGGGGGGTTCCTACAACGAAATTTTAATATTTTTTAGCAAAAGTACGCACTTTTAATGCATAGTCTTACTAACGATTATATTCTACATACTAAAAGTTTAGAGATGACTGATTCGGTTTACTAATTAGTTTCTAATAGTTAATGAGAACTTATCATTTAAAAGTGCAGAAAACTGCATTTTTTTGACAACACTGCCACTTTCAAAGTAAATGTACCCACATAGTTTCCTCAAAGTGGATTTTTATTTCATAATCCAACTGATTAGTCTACTGGGCAGGCCCAATTTTGGAGGGGGCCAATTCGGCAAACTAATTAGCTGCTAATTCAAGGGCTAATTACTAGTCGTGTTTCCGTCTGAAAAAGTTCGTGAAACTGCCTTTTCTAACGAAGACTGCCACTTTAAAAGTAAATGTACCCCACATAGTTTCCCCAAAGTGGATTTTTATTTCATAATCCAACTGATAAGTCTACTGGGCAGGCCCAATTTTGGACGGGGCTAATTCTGCAAACTAATTAGCTGCTAATTAAAGGGCTAATTACTAGTCGTCTTTCCGTCTGAAAAAGTTCGTGAAACTGCCTTTTTTAAAACCAAGACTGCCACTTTAATAGTAAATGTACCCCATATAGTTTTCCCAAGTAGATTTTTATTTCATAATCCAACTGATTAGTCTACTGGGCAGGCCCAATTTTGGAGGGGGCCAATTCGGTAAACTAAGTAGCTGCTAATTAAAGGGCTAATTACTAGTCGTGTTTCCGTCTGAAAATGTTCGTGAAACTGCCTTTTCTAACGAAGACTGCTACTTTAAAAGTAAATGTACCCCACATAGTTTCCCCAAAGTGGATTTTGATTTCATAATCCAACTGATAAGTCTACTGGGCAGGACCAATTTTGGAGGGGGCCAATTCGGCAAAATAATTAGCTGCTAATTAAAGGGCTAATTACTAATCGTGTTTCCGTCTGAACAAGTTTGTGAACCTGCCTCTTTTTAATCAAGACTGCCACTTTAAAAGTAAATGTACCCTACATAGTTTTCCCAAAGTGGATTTGTATTCCATAATCCAACTGATTAGTCTACTGGGCAAGCCCACGGCAACCCGGGGTGGGGGAAGGGGTGGGGGAAGCAATGTGACAAAGTATGCAATCTGATGCGTCTGGCAGGGTTTCTAGCCAAAATACCCTGGAGGGTTAGGGTTAAAATATAATCTTTCCATATTTTTATTATTTTGGCACCAATTGAAAGAGGAGAACAAGAGCTTTCCAAAAATGTATACTTTTAGCTGTACAAAGCTGAAAAACATTAAAAGTAGTAAAACGTGTGCGTTCTAAAATAATACGACGGTTTGAGGGTTAATGTACATGTAACATCACATGACATGATGATGTCATCATGACGTCAGTTAGATTTTCCTCTGTAGAGCACCGTTAAGGGAACGTCACTTGATACATGATCACGTTAATTATCATGATGTTACTTCAATAAGCCAGTTCGGTATCTGTGGTAACTGCGGCTTGAAATTAGGCATGATAGTGGCTGCATCCACATCACATAGACTTGTGTGTAATTTCACGCCCTCTCTATTTTGTTGAGGCGAAATAAAAAAGAAAACCTGTTTCGCGTCCCCGCCCGCTTCCTTTTTAGAGGCCGCCTGGATTTTATTTTGTTTACCACAGAAAAATAATGTATAAAAAAACAAAAATGTCAACCAGTCAATTGGAAAATAAATACTTGCGAGTCTGATTTCTTTTGCTGATATGGTGCTACAAACATACAAAAAACACTTTAAATATGTTCAGTTCTCTTGTCCAACATGTCTCTTTCATTTTTAATGTGGGAAACACCAACGGTTGCCAGAATTTTCTTTTAAATGACAGCCATCTTGAAAATAAAAAAAATAAATAAAAAGCCCCTCTTCCTCCTTTTTTTTTTAAAACCGGACATGAAACATGTTTTTTTTTTTTACTCTGCCTTATATTGTTTTGTTGTAGTTTTTTGTGTATACGAATTCTGATACTATCATATGAAATGAACAACGAGCACCTTAAATATTGATTTGTAACAGGCAATTAAACATTGACACTCTAGATGTAATTACATGTATGTGAATATTGTTTTGTCATACATGTAGTTCGTAATGGTTTACGGCGATTCACAATGGAGAAGCATGATTGATGGACATGTTGAGGTCATGGATGAAGGACAGAGTTTCCGATTAGGAATAAGCTGCACACCAGGTGCGACATTCCAAGATATTCACAGGGTAGGTGTAGGTACGGTGTAGGCTATTTGCATTTTGTCATAAGGAAAGAACATGCTTTAATTCTGAACACTGTACCATTGAGGAACTTCTACAAGCGAGGAATGTGATCTTCGAGTCTGCAAAAGAGACATATGGGGCAAAGGGAACACCCCCCCCCTTGTGTTGTTCATAGCGTTCCCGGAATCTCAGGATTTTTTTTCATAAATCTAGGTGTAATCTAGGTGGATGTGGTTTTAAATTTTTTTTTTTAATTTTAGTTCTGTACGCATATGCATTCCACATATCTTTTTGACTTCCCAAAATACCCTATTAATAGCATCATTAAACGTCACAGTACACCTGCTGTAGTAATATGATTCGCATGTCGCATCCAAAGACTAAAATAAATCACAAAATTTTGACAGAAAAAAAACCCTAATTGGAAAACATTTTTATTAAAGGACCTGGAAATGATTTAACAGTGATATATTTTGAACCAAAACAGCAGTCAATGATGACATGAACCAAAAAAGGAAAAAAATTTCCTGACCACTATTTTATGCATAGTTTTGCTATTGATGTTTCATGAGGGGTTTATTGAGGGAGTGAATAACGCTGTTAACGAAAATACGTGTTTGAACAAGAGGCGGTTGATATCTTTTTTTCACCTTCAGTACATGAGCGATTTTGGACAGCAAGCGGGCCGGGTAGAGACAGTGAAAATCCGCGATCGCGGAATCACGGACGGAATCGCGGAATCAAGTGTCAAAAACGGAATTGAAGATTTTACTTTAATACCCCCCACCAAAATCGGTCAAGAACAGCAAAATCTTGGAAAATAACAAACCCTCCTTGATAACAACTGTCTAAACATGTGGCACAACCTCTTATTTGAAGATTTATTTCAGCAAAATCTGTAAAAAATGAGGAAGAAATCAACATGTATGTGCACACTTTAGAGTGACTATACCATGCATACATGGGTGCCAACTGCCAAGAACTTCTCACACAGAAAAAACTTTCTTCCCCTATTGCACTAAAATGTCCCAACAAAATTCTCAAAATTAAAGGTTGTGCCAAGTGTTTATACAATTATGAACACAAATGGATGGTTATTTTCCAAGATTTGCTGTTTTTAACTGATTTTGGTGGGGGGTATTAAAGTAAAATCTTTCTAAACGCATTTCAAAATAAGATTGAATGAGAATCATATTAAATTCAAATAAGTATTATTTTATAAAAATGTACTGATAAGCTTTTTTAAATAACAGAAGAATCACGTTAAAATGCCGAAGCAGTATACCGTTAATCACGCAACGTAAACTCCAGCCGATGTACATACACGACAGTGTACACTACACGTCACAGTCAGTAGGCCTACCATGCATACACTGATTCATTTAGAATTTGGGCTAGTTACGCACTTGGTGCCTGACCCGATTTCATCCGATTCCGCTGGTATGCTGCAGCAGAATGAATACCTTGATGTGGAAACAGGCGCAATGAACCAGCGGTCGGATTCGTGGCCCAAATCATACCAAGCCGACAGGGTGAAACCCCCTGTTACTGAATGTGATTTACGTGCGCGGGCGTGCACATGTTACTCCTGTGAACATTTCACGCTGCGAAGATTTTATTTCATCTCTCTAATGCCCGCTGTTATGTGCTCGTCAACATTGAAAACTGCCCGTCCAAAATCATTCAGAATCAGTCGGATTGTGAGGTTTATAACGTTGGGTTCTTTATTAACTGTTCACTTCTTGAAATTTCTTTTTGGGAGGGACGTAATGATTGGGCGACTACATAAGACAACTCATAGGAATCATGTAGCCTCGGGCCTTTAGTAATGGGGACGCTTTCAGGTTAGTGATTTCACCAATTTTTAATACGTAGGCCCTACCGTTTACTCATTGGGGAGGTGATTCTATTCAAAAGGCTTCAAATTCCAGAAAAACAGGGAAAAATCGGAATTTACAAAATTGCAGAACGGAAAACGCAAAATGATGAATTGATTTTCACTGTCTCTTAGCGGGTGAAATTGATAAAAGTACACCTGTACACTCACAGAAAAAATTACACAGGTTGTGTAAAATGTTACATAATTGCAATGTGCCATACGAACCTGCTAATAGTTAGGTAAAATTTTACACAACAGGTGTTGGGTAAGGTTTTTCATAAAAGTTTGGTAAAATTTTACTTTCAAAATTGGTACAAACATTTGCCTAATATCTCGGTTAAAACAATTTGGTAAAATTTTACCAAATTCAGAAGTAAAAAAATACGTCGTTTCTATGTAGAATGACTAGAATTTTACTTTATTTTAAGGTGTTTTTTTTTTTACTGTTTCACCATGTCAAAAGTTTACTAAATCTTCAGGTAATTTGGTATTTATTAATACAAGGTTAAATAAGTTTCTCATAAGTGAAATAAATCAACACATAAACAAGAACATTTAATGCAAAACATAACTTAAAATTTATTCTCAATTACTTATTACAATTTCCAAGTAATCATTGTCTAATCTTATTTAATATTTTTAGTTATAATATGCTTCAGAAGTATTATTTGTCCATAATTCAGTGTTGATTTGCAACAATAACAACAGCAAAACACAAAGTTCAACAGTTATATACATGTGTGACACAACAATAAGTCAGTCTTTAAGGATAAAGCTCTAGACTGGTCATCAAAACTCACAGGTATCTCATTAATTAGATTAAAAGAGATAAAGCTAAAATCTTCAGAAAATCTAATCTTTTAAAGTTAGTTTTTCTTTCTCAAAAGATACATTATCAGGTTTGTTTTTAGTTTATGGATAAAATGCTTAGCAAACAAATGAAACCACACAGTTACTTATTATGAGTGATGTTCTTTAATACAACTGTCTCTTGAATAGTTTAATTAGCATCACATGTCAGACAAAAGCTTTTGACTCTTTTGGTGGTTGTAAGAAAAGTCAGCGGTCATTTGAAATAATGGTTTAGGCCTATGTAGTTTTGTTCAAGAAAACAATTTTTTTACTTTGATGTGAACTTTTTTTCTGGCTTCAACAAACTACCATTCGAAGATTCTTAAAAACTTCTGGAAAATGTTAAATCCACAATAATGCAGTCTGCTTAAAATTCAGTACACTGAAATGTTTTAGAACTTGGCAATCATAAAGATTGCCTTGTACTGTACTGTTCTGATCACTGTTGAATTTTCAGGTCGGAAACAAATGAAAAGAATAACAAACTAAAAAACAATTTCACATATTTGTACTCTTTTAATTACTTCAACTTTGTATGGTCATTAATTAAACTTTAGATTACCTGAAGCAATTATGATGGGCGTACATTTTACTGGAGCTGAAGTCTCTAAAGTCTCTGATAGTGCTACTTTTAACAATGCCCTTGATGCCATACACTATTCTAAGAACTCCCATGCCCCATCACACTTATCCTGATACTGTAGACTACACACAGTAGGACTTGAAACATACATCTAGTGCTTTAAGAAGTGGGATGGTTGCATAGCCCTCCTCTCCCTGATCACGAAGACTTGTGGTGATGGTTGAGGAGGCCGATTTACTTACGGTCAAGTACCGTGTTCCAAGTCCATTCCTAAAGAAGTACAAAAAAACAATATAAATACTGTGTACATAAACCAAATCCACAATTATTTACAACAAAGAAAAAGTCAACTTGAAAAACATTTCTTTGCTAAACGTGTATAGCCATGTAGGCATGAACTTTATGTGCATTTTAATGATTTAGACTTCAACATAGAAACAAACGGAGCAAATTCAGTGAAGCTATCCCAGCAACCTCTATAAACAGCACTTCAACTGAATGCCAGATCTACAGCAAAAACTAGCACTAGCATTTGAAAAATATTGGTCAGTGTATAGATCTTAAATGTGCTTCACAACGCTGCTCAGGGCAGGACATGGAAAAAGCAAATTTTCCTGAACTGGAGCTGAGTACATGGGCAGTCTAAGAAAGGAAAAGTTGTGGGCAGAACTAGCAAAAATGTCACTACCTTCAAAGAGCATTGTAGTTGTCATATTTTTAGTCCATATGACTGAAACTGTACTTGTATATTATTGTATAGTTGATGGTAGTGCATCATAAACAGTATTATGCCTGTCATATTTGTCTTGTGACGGGTGACTTGCATTTAAAAAAAATATTTTGACCGGGGTCAAAAGGTTTTATAATGAAGGTCTTAAAGTTGATGCTTTGTTTCAGGCCTTAATTTAGAGTGCGAACCGTTCGTTTAATTAAATAAAAGATGTAAGATTTAGCTACTTACTCTCTGGAAGTCCATGAATGCTCCCGAAGACTCACTGAAACTGATACGGCCTCCTCCTCCTTCCTTCTTCCAGTAAACAGGAGTGGAAGAACATGTATGGCTAAGTTCTTCCTTTGTTCTGGATAAATAAGAATATAACAAAATTAGTTATAAAAACAACAGCAATAATGCCATTTTTTATATTCAAATCTCTTTTTAAAATGAAATATATGTGATTTGATTGTATCCAAAGTTAATAAAATCTGGGTAGGCCTAGTACAGGTGAAATTGCTTTTGGGTCATTATTGGGATTATTTCTTATTTAGTATAAGAAATAACCTTAATAATGACCCAAAAGCAATTTCACCTGTACCCAGATCTTATGAATTTGGATACAACCAAATCACAAATTTTATTTTAAAAAGAGATTTGAATATGTATAATAAAGCAAGACGTCATGAACAGAAAAACATACTTTGCAACAGCTCCGACATTTGTGGGCTTCAAAAATATAATAAACGCAGTGGCGGAACTGCCTATTGTAACAATAGCATTTGAAAGTCGCGTTACGGCTGCCGTAAAAATAGCCACTGCGTATAACAAAATTTACAATAATATACGAAGGAAGTCCAGTATTTTAGCCACATGGATTAGAAATCCGTTTTCGACAGTCCGCGCCACTGATTTATAAACCGTGTATGCTATTTGTGTACCATAACCATTGCAGCCTACATTACAGTGTGTGGCAGGCCTGCATGTAAATGTATAGGCCTACATCGTACTACTCGTAGCCTACATTGACTTTCTCAAACACTTTCACCGGCGTCCCTGCACTGCCCATGTTTTACAAAATCAGTACGGTAGCTCTACACTGAAAAAATACTGTACCAAATCGTGGCATGTTGGCCTACGTTATTGTTTACCTTCGAATGTCCATATCAGATGATCAAAACCCCACTCGGACAGGCTTTTCTTCATGTTTTCCGTCGAAGATCGTTGTGGACGACATGTCCGTTATGAATCAATGCGAAGCACATGGTGTCGAATACCCCTTAACTAAGTAATATTTACACAACGCGTGACAAATTTCACATCGAATTGTGTAAAACTTACGTGGTCGCTATGAAAACATGAGCAAGATTACATAACTTGTGTAAAAAACCTAAATTACATTTAAAACAAGATAAAATAAACTTACAGAATAGTTGCGTATTATATTTTGGTCATAATTTACATAACTTGTGTAATATTTTACCAAACTGATTTTACCGAAATTTTTTTACTATTCATTTTGTGTGTGTACATTTCGGGGTGTACACTGCCGGTCTTTTTGTTGCGGTCTAAAAATAGGCCAGAGTTGGCTGGCGGTGGCGCAAATTTACTTTTAGTTGGGGTCAAGGGTTATAACTGTTTTTCGATGGTCCTGGTAGTTATTTATATGAGATAGTACATTGATTTCATGACAATTCATTAAAAGCAAATTGTCGGTTTGCGTTCGGTACGCATTGGCTTGGACCCCCCCCCCCCCCCCCCCCCCCCCCGGGAAACCAGAAGTGCTACTTTAAGTGAATAAAGTTAGAAAATGGAAATATTTTTCTACAAATAACTAAATTGTAACTCAAATGTTAAGAGTGGTATGCCAAACTTGACAGAAGGCTGATGATGTCATCACATGAAAGGGCGCTGGGACACCTCAACAGTAGACCACCACCCCCTTCCCCCGGTCAGTGTTGATGTCCGTTGTTAGGGAATTTGGCGCCAATAAAAATTTTGTCTGCGCACGAGTTTCCTCAATCGTCGACTTTTAACCACACCGAACCAACAATGATTGGGGGGTGGGGTTGTCCCAACGAGTTTTGTCCAGGATTGTCTGAGTTTTGGCCCAGGATGTCTAAGTCAGGGAGAATGTTCGCACACTTGTTTATTTCCATTTTCGGGGTTGGGTTTGGCATATACATGCACCTCCAGGTTTTTCTTGTGCCCATGCAATATATCCGTTATCCTTTCTGTAGAAATAAACACTAATGAAACACTAAGGCAACCTAAAATAAATTACTTGTTTCTCATCAGCGGCCGGGCGGATTTTTCGTGCCGGGTGGATATTTTTTTTATATTATATAATTATAAAAGTTAAAATATAAATGTACCGGACACCCAGAAATTCCGAGCAGAATGTTTATATATTTTTTATATACGCTATAAAACACTCTGTTATAAACAATGCCAGTTAAAACTCACGTTGGAGAGGTTTTTATTATAAACACCGGCAACCTGACCCAACAGCGGGCCCTGTGAACTCTACTGTAATGATAGTAACGTTAGTGGCCATGTGCCAGAAGCCGGGAAAATCAAAAAATCTACTATAGTTTGGTATCATACACAGTGCGCACACATACATTTTGTTCCTTGGCCAGCACGACGCGTGCTATTTGAATCCGTGTCTGAATCACTTGGTATACACAAAGATCGTATACGTCTTGTCGATGTTCGGCTGGCCTGGCGGGGAATACATGCGCATGCAGCAAAGCATGGACTCGGGGGGGGGGGGGGGGCCTTTTGAGCGTGCGTATTGTGCAGAGCGAGTCCGTTGTTTGGGGGACAATTAATCATGCAACACCGAAATTTATAGTCGGGTTCCACCTGCGTGTAGTGAACAATGCCAGTGTAGCAAGTTCAGTAGCTAGACACGCATTTTGGAACCTCATACTCGATAAGATTCGTCCAGAAAATCGACAAGATTAATTGTCCACAAAATCCCGCCGAAACCAACAAACAGTTGGATCAACAAGGACAGTCATCTATTTAAATCAAAACTTTCGACAAATTGCGACAAGAAGTGGACCAGCGGTTGAGTTTGTGATAAATGGCTGTGTGGATAATTCTACATGTGGCCAGCGTGTTACGCACCGTGCATGGGGGCTGCTTGTTGGCCGGACACACCGTTGTACGGCATGGAATACTTTATCGTACCTACCAGTACCACGGCACAGCAGTTTGTGATATGGTGACCGCAAAAACAAGTCAGTTGCATATTTATTTTGTTTAGTTTACTGGTTTTGCTGATAAATAGTCATGCATGCTATTTTACTATGTTCATTCTTTGTTCTGAATAAAACATTGCGATCCCAACTGAATGGATGCAACTGAATGCCGTGTACAAATTATAAAATACAAAAGGTCCTGACGTACATATATTCTTGGGTATATGGAAATTTTTATTCTATAAAATATAAAATATAAATTGCCCTGACGGACCTTTTCGCCACAAGGGTTCTGATGAGAAACAACTAATTCATTTTATGTTGCCTAACATTAATTATAATGCGGGGTCGATTATACTGTTTTAAGTTCCCTGTCCCAAGTATACCATTTTAATTTCGTCACAGAAGAAGCATAGATATATCGATTTCCCAAGTTTATATGTATGGCTGTGACTGCTTTTCTTTTGAGATGTGTGTCCGTTTCTTCAGATCAGATGACCAAACAATTGCGAAGTTAAAGCGCCCTCTACTGACATACATGTGCTTAACGATTCACCACAGCGTTACATAAAAGACTGTCTCTTTCTTCTTGTATAACTTTGTTGTTATGGATCATCGTTGGACTTCATGTCCACAATATGTAAATGAGTGAATAAAAATGTTAGGAACCTTTGCGTATTATTCCTGTACTTTTGTTTACTGCCAGGCAGCGGGCTGCATGGCTAATGAAGGTTTTATCTCAGATTGACATGGAAAATAGTATGGTGAATCGATGTCAACCGTACGCGAACACTCCAGATCCACGTTATGACAGTTGTGTCTGTTTTGGTGCAGATCGCATGTAAACAAAATGAAATCGTTACTCTAATTAACTGTTCAGCTGAGAGGCTTTTAAAAAGAACTTCTTGAATTGAAGACGTGATTGACTGAAACGGCATCTATTTATAAGGCCTTGTTTCTGGCTTCAAACAATTAATATTATAAACATCCACACAGTAAGACTATGAGTGACGGAAACTGGTTATCCCCAATCTATACGACAACAAAGTGTGAAACATATGACAAAGTCAAGGCCCCTAGTCGGTGAAAAAAGTTTGTGATTTGGAAATACGAAAACGTCCAGACCCCCCTATGTTGATTGATTTTTTTTGTTGGAATGCCTCACTGGATAGCTATATACCCCCCTCCCCCCCCCCCCCCCACTTTTTGACCAGGGGGGTGGGCCATTGGATCATCCCCCCCCCCCCCAGATTTGTGTGGTGAGAAACAAAAAAATGCTGATTTCAAGGTTATTTTGTAACTTTCCAACAGTCAAGATGTATAAAAAATGGAACACAAACCGTACAAAAGCTGTGCACTGTTGTATTGTCAAACATAGGGACATAATCAGCCATGCAACTTTTACTCAGATCAGCTGATTTCCTCATTTTTCACTTCACTTATGCCATTGAAAATTGAAAAAAAGTCTTGTAAAGATTAGAATTTCCTAGTTTTTTGTTAATTACAAGTTGCATACCTGACATAAGTATGCACATATGAAGCATGATATGGGGCAAAGAGACACCCCCCCCCCCCCCCTTTGTGTTGGTCATTGTGCTCCTGGAATCTAAGGAATTCTATAAACCGTGTAAGTCTCGCGCATAAAGGTCACGATTGAACTTCCGGGCACCTCCGAGCCACCGGCTATAGGACTTTTACATGTGGTTGATTTTGTTTTCTATAATACTTTGTTTTTACGAAGATCTGAACCATGAAATGGCCATAAATATGGATGAAAAATTCAAAATAAATTTTACTATTTATGAAAACATGCATGACTGTCTAAATATTGAAGAAAAGTAGGAAAAAATGTTTGACCTGAGCGTCAGGTTTGCAACGTGATTGGCTCATTGTTGGGAAGAGAAAAAGCCCGACCCCCAAAACCCCTGTGCTGCATGCGCCCGCTGCGGACGTAAGTTAACATACGTACATACGTGACGACCGCCTTATACTGCATAATGGTCTACGCTATTAAGACTGGCGCATGAACCACCAGAACAATGGCGTATGACGTACGTATGACGTACGTATGACGTACTAGACTTTTTCGTTCTCCTTTGACTTATTTGATATATCGTTCACATTTCCAAATTGAAATGAAAAATAATATTTTGCTAACAGTTTTTGTCTACCTTTCAGTACAAAGAACAGCGTCAAAACAAATTATTTCAAGAAAACTAGTCGCTTTACATGTTAAAGCTCCTATTCGAGGTGCCCGGAAGTTCGGTTTCTCATAAACTCTCGTACGTTCTCAAGGTCAACTTACACGCTCTATAGTGCTGTGTATCAATATGCATGTATTCACAGCCTACATACATGTAGGGTGACCAGACCTTGAACAGCTTGTATCATAAACAACACCCCCATTATTGTCAAATTTCTTTGGTCGGCCGAGATTTTGGTCATCCGCCATCCCCCGCGCCCCACTCACCATACCCCACCCCCCCCCCCCCCCCACTCGCTGACACGGATTTACGCCACTGAACATACTTTTTGGGCTTTCATGACCTAAACCCACGGACACACAATTTTTTAATATGTCGATCCTTTTATTGTAATAATAATAATAATAATAATAATAATAATAATGCATTTATATAGCGCCAAATCCATCGAGATGCTCCATGGCGCATAGTACACAAAATACACATAAAATTACACTTACATTTATATTAAATTACATAACATCATAAAAATCAGTTTTATATATTTACAATTATAAGAGATGGGCAAACGCCTCTCTAAACAGGACAGTTTTCAATTTACTTTTAAAAACCTCAAGATTGTCTGTCTCTCTAACATTCCGATCCAATTTATTCCACCATTTTCCAGTTTGCCATCGCATCAATACTGCCACGCTTAGATAGATTTGGGAAGTCGGTGGCGAGATACAACAACATGATCCACATCATATGTAAAAGAAAATGCGTTCAGTACATTGATGTTACCGATGAGTTTCCAGAAAGAGACGACTGGCTTTGGTGCATGGATGGAATTCATCTGAGCGACTCCCATGGTGCGCCATCGCTCATCCAGCAGTTGCAACGGGCGTGGTTAAGATTTTGGCAGCACTACCACCACAGTTAAGCACCAAGAAGGCGTTTAGAAAGAACGCACTATCTAGTCAGCCTCAATCAATCAAAGGTGAATGTTAGAAAAACAGGTGGGCACCTTTGTACTAAAAAATGCAAAATAAAAACAATGCCGGGATATCGACCACTGACCGCACTTACAGTACATGTATTGTTGGTAAAACGACAATAAGAAAAATTTAGAAATGTACTTTTCTGTTGTCAAAAACATAAGATCTTTTCTCATCTCAGTGATTTCACAAGGTACATGTATGAATAGCTGAAACATTTGTGCACATTTAGTGAATGGTACGTAAGGCAGAAGGCACGTCTGATCTAGTTAAAGCAATTGCAAACTGGATATGAAAGCATTATACGACGATTAGACCTCCCAGTCCAATGGGTCCCCTATACCCTAGGACACTTAGTTCTCCAGCCTATCAGTCCCCTTATACCCTGGCAACCTCCCCCTTCGCTCCCTTCCTTCAGACTGACATGCCTTAATGATCATCAAGCATCCTTCTCACGCTTCACCGCTTCCAGACACCATATAAGCCAGCTTCACCGTTGGAATCCCTCATTCTCCTGACGACGGGCAGAGCATACTATCTGAAACGTATGCTTCTGGTTCTTTTCAGAACCACATATATTCACAAAAGAGATTTAATTCACATGGTGCTACCGCAAACCAGTTACCCTGGTTAGTTATCTAATAATACTTCCCATATTTCGATTTATTTGCTAATAATAATTTAGTTTCCGCAGAGCAGATCTTTTTGTACGATAGAGGTGAGAAAGCAAGAATAACAGCATTACTGTTTGAGAGGCTTGCAGACTCCACAATAGGAAAAATGTGTTTGCTTTTCCGATCCTTTAAAACACAACTGAAAAAATCAACTTTGTTGAGTGCGGACGGCATTTCTTTAGATTATATCTTTTAGTAATATAAAGTTATTCACTTTAGATGAGACATATCAACCTAAAAAAGAATCCCCTCCTGGTTTGATGCGTGAAATCAACATGCACGAAAAAAATGTTCAAAGACTTACATGTTCTGCTGGAACACACCTTTGTACCGCCGTGTTGAGCTTGATTCTCGACCATGCCGTTCCGCTCGGACGCCATGTTAGGAATATCCTGTCACACACACGCACAGCAAAAAAGGAACGGGTCATGCACCGTCTTTTTGTTGCTGGCTTTTGTCGCTTTTTTACTGCCCACAACA
The DNA here is from genome assembly GCA_037893225.1 of Hippasteria phrygiana. NCBI lineage: Eukaryota > Metazoa > Echinodermata > Asteroidea > Valvatida > Goniasteridae > Hippasteria > Hippasteria phrygiana. The sequence continues at coordinate 1,802,245 of JAZGUH010000564.1, read as the reverse complement.
GTAAAATGTCACGACTAAGAAGTGCAGCACCCAACTGGTCAACAATGGCGATGTTTAAAAAACTTCAGACTAAACGAATATATCGAGAAAAGTGAATCTTTTCACAGGCACGAAAAAATACACGACTAACTGGAGTGGAGTGACAGGAGAGCCCGGATATTTTGGCACGAGGTTGAGATTTTTTAAGCACGATTGATTGGGGGTTCGAGGAAATGTCCTAAAAGTAATGATCGAGGCAGAAGTAAGTTTTCGAATGAGAAAGAATCACATAAAAAGACGGGTATCTATTTATGTGATTATTGGGTGTTTGGGCTTCAGCCAAAACACCTCTTGGTTTTTTTTCAATTTGTTTTCCTATAACTTTTTTCAAGAGTTGTTGGACTACATGCAAACTCATATCAAGTTTATTTTAAACACATTATTGCAGTAGTCGAGTGTTAAGAAAAGAAAAGAGATTCCTGGACATAACTTGAAAACAAAGACAAACTCTTCATTAAACACATGATAAAATGACACTGACACTGATCGACTTGCCTAGTTTGTTTTCCATTAAAACTGATTAACAAGATTTTAATAATTGGACTACAAACTGGCCAATAGATATTGATATTGGTGTAAATCGAATTTAGACATTGATTTGCACACAGGGCAGATCGTAGTAATCTAATGAATGTTAATTATGTGAAAAGTCAATTGCAGTACGCTTCACCTCTTCCCCCTTTTTGAACTTGCCATCAACAACTGGGAAGTCTAATAGTGGTCATGTGTTTTTGAAACTAACTACTTTTTACCCATAATATGATCAAGACCATGTGATCATTTTTGGGGTAAGTGGTATGGTTGTACACGTATGTAAATAAATGCAATTATGCCAATAGTTGATGAGTCGTAGTGACGTCATGACGACGTAATGAAGTAGAAAAAATACTAAAAATTTATATTTATTATTATTTTGTTTTTGACCTTTACTTACAGGGTTAGCGGATTTTCAAATTGAAATGGTTGTAACATCAGATTGTTAGTAGATACATGAATCTTGTTTGGACCTGGGTCGTAGTCCAGTAAGAATTGACATAAAAATGACATTTTAGTTAATCAAATTTCTACTCAGAAACCTTTATATGGTTGTCCTGAACACACAAAATTTCAACCAATTTGATTGTGATTTAAGCTCTTAAAAATGACGATTTGTGCTACAGTGGAACGCCGCTATATCGAACACCGCTATATCGAACATTCGGCTAGACCGAACACCATCCTTGGCTCCCAAATTGTGTACGAAATTTACCAAACATTGTTGTTGAAAAAAGGCAACAGATTACAAAAATGTACTGGGCATTTGGGCTGTTTGTAATTCTTAAACGGCCGCAGCTTTATGTTGAAGAGTGACAGGTGGCTATTATTTCCCGTAGGAATAGAAGGGAAAAGCCAACTTTTGATTAAGAATTCGGTAAGCTTAGAAAGTATGAACATGTAATTACATGATTCAATGGCCGGCACATATTTAAAGTCGTCCTTAAAGGGACACATTGCCTTCAAATGTCATGAAATTTTGCTGTTTAGAAATGTTCCTTATCTTTGATAAGAGTTGTTCATGCAAAAAAAACACGTATAATGTGTTGTAATTAGTGAGTAGTGATTACAAAACAAAAAATTGTGCGCTTACCCCTGACATCTGACCCGCGAAACATAGACTTATTTCCAGTACTAAATACCACTGTCTAATTAAATAATGCGCAAAATACGCTGTAAGAGTCTTTAGGCTGGCACCGCAGCCAGTGGCCTTGTGAACCTATCAGATGATCGCCAGGTACAATTCTCTACCTCGCGACACATATCGCCAGTGCTGCGCGCCGTGCCACAGTACATCAAAATGGATCAACAGAACGTACTTCAACCAGATGCGACTGGAAATACGACTGGTGAACATTGTCCGCCATTTTGTGAAGTCAAAAATTTGGTTCTACAAAATGGCGGACCGTTATTTGTCACGAAATTAAACAAAAACCACGCAATTTGAAGGGATAGTTATGTGAATCTTTATATTCTACTGTTAAAAAAAGCTTCCCAACCATATCCATTTCAGTTTTATAGCCCAAATCGCAACATCCAAAGCAATGCGTCCCTTTAAGTCACCGGCAGCTGAAAATCGCTATACCGAATGATCACTATACCGAACAAAATCTGTGGATCCTGCGATGTTCGTTATAGCGGCGTTTCACTGTATTATTCAGTTACTGATGCCCAAATTGGAATAATGATTAGCCAATACAGGCTCATAAGTTGGTCAGATTCCAATATGGGCAATAGAGCATCTCACGTAAAACCGATGTAGCTGAGTTGTTACTTTTATTTTACTCGATCAGACTCAGTTATTGCCATATTTTAACCGAACTGATGTTATTAACCGGATTTATATTATTTTGCAGCCAGATAAAATAACTTGCCGACAAAATCTGTCCTTAGTTGGTGTCTGATTTTAGGGTTTTATGCGATTCTTTGAAAAGTTTACATTTCTGTAAAAAAATAATACCAAATTACCCTCAATACGGCTAATTCCATACAGTTTTACCCCGATTTTTTGCTGCTGTGCATTTCTTTCTCTCCCAAAGTTCTAATTGGATGGGGGTAGGATGGGGGAGCACAAGTGGTGGAGGGAAAAGGCCTCAATGGGGGGGGGGGGGGGGGGGGGGGGATGACACAATGCCCCCGCACCCATCACACCACTCTAAAATGGTAATTGAAATACATTTGTCAATATCTATTAGAGTCATCTCTTCCCGAAAATCTTCAACAGTTTTGGGGGCAGAAGCCGTTTAAATTGGTACTTTGATAATGATGACAATGATTATGCAATGACGATGACGACGACATCCTTAAAAAACTCGTTTATCATGATAATTTTGGTCATAGTCTTCATTAAGTTTTTGAATTAGCCATTTTTTTATTAATTTTAATTGAACATTTGTGAGGACCCTTTCCCAATCTTTCAAAGGGTATGATTTAGCTTATAGGTGTCAGAAATGCATGCCTTTCAATATAAATTGTGCATCTCTTTGTTTTTCAATTACTTAACATATTTCCCCAAGGTTGATTTTAGTTGTATTTTTATGGGAGGTAGCTAGAGTCCCAATAAATACATTGCCACTAAAATTTGCCTGTTTAACAAAATGTCAGGGTCCTCCTCAATTCTTAAGAAAGAATGACCACATCTTTCGAACAATAACTTGGTTGACATGCGCAGCTGTTGAGTGTGTCATGACGGTCAACTTTTATGCAGAAAACATCAATAAACAAGATTTTTCAAATGTATGGTGACGTTTAGTGATCATATATTTTATTTTAATGTACATTTTTTTTTGGGAAGTGTTTTCGTTTGACATTTGCTTCCGGTGTTACCGGATGTTCAAAGTAAAATGCTTGTTACGTTTGATCTGTAGCAGATGTGAGAGCCAACACCACTTGCATTCTTGGAAAAGTCAAATCTTTTGGATAATAGATTTAATTGTGATGTGCGTTGATATAGTGATATCATATGGTGGCATATGGTGGCATCATGAAGGTCAAATTACAAGCTTTTCACAGTTGTTGATGAGATACTTCTACATTGTGTAAGTCATTTCTCTTATGCAGGGTTTATACAAATCATGATTTTCTTTTAAAAAAAAGTCGGATATAAAAAAATTTCAATCGGATTTTTTTTTTTTTTCAATCGATTTTTAAAAATTTGTTTACCATTGTACCATTTGCTTAAAACATTTTTTTTTTAATAAGTCAATTTAAATGACTAATTAAAAGTCAAGTATAACCTTAGTGCACACAATTGGTCATGAAATCAGTACTTGTCAAATCCCTTTTATTTATATTATTTTCTGGAATACATAGTTTGTCTTAAAATCTCTGTGGCATTATAAGTACAGCATCATCATCATACTGCACATTTCTCATCCAAGTTGATAACAGGAACCAACCCCCCCCCCCCCCCCAGACTTGTAATCAAGTCAATCACAAGTGAGATCACAAGTCAGCTCACAAGCTACATGGGATGAAAAATGCTTTTGTTATAGTGTTTGAATAGCTTGTTACATGGCTTGAGACCAGAATTGTGAAGTGAATTGTGATTGACTTTATTACAACTCTGCACATAACCATTGTGGAATGAAACTATTTTAAAAATGAAATGCAGCTACCATAAATATCACCATGTACATGTAGGTGTTGGGCACAATCGGTCCATGTGCGCAATCGGTCGATCGTTACGCTATGGGCCGATCGCGCTGACACCAGTCAAACACATTTTCTTTCTAATTCACGGCTCTAGAGGATTTGTTTTTTTAAAGGTAAAGATTGACATGTACAGTATGTGTCGTTTTCGTTTAAGTTTATTTTACGGACTAGATTGCATACAAAATGTTACCCTAATCCCCTATAGGGTGTGTGAAAAATTATCAACTGAGAATTGAGGACTGTTAAGACATCATTTACCATGGTATCAGTGTAAGAACTAATTAATGGCAGTTTATGTGCCAAAAGTAAGAAGTGCACAGGCAAGAGATAAATAATGTATACACATGTACATGTATGTGGGTCATTCTATAAATTTGGGGTTCAAAAGTGACATTTTTTTTGTTTCCCTGTTACACCTGACCCAGTGGTGCACCCAAGGGCGGGGGCTCGGTGTTTGAACCCCCCTTCCCCCAAGTCAAATCCTGGGTGCGCCACTGACCTGACCTGTGTAATTTCCCATCCAGTATCAATACTTGTTTGGCATGTACTTTGCTTTACATAATCACTCATGAAGATAGAAGGCGCTTTGCAAAATCTTAAATGAGTCATTTAAAAATGGACCCCAAATTTATAGGATGACCAACGTACATTGCTTCAGAATGCATTGTACACAAGGTAAATGTAGTACCTTTTTTTCAGAAAATTTGCCTCATCCATCCCTTTAGAGTAAATGTCATGTTTAAATCACATACTTTGTTTTTACATTAAAAATTAACAGAAATAAAAAAAAAAGACCGAAACATGATTTTTTTGGTGATTTTTTCAATTGATTTAAATCATGATTTCAATCAATGAATTAAATCAAGTGAATTAAATCAAACAACCCTGCTCTTATGTAATCAACCGAAAACACCCAAACACCGTGTGTTTGTAATAAACTCTTGTTTATTATTGTACATGTGAAGTGTGGTATTATTTGAATGATGGGGTAATTGTCAGATATGTAGACATATTATTGTCAGTGTCCACACCGTAAAAAAAGAAACCTGTAAAAATACAGTAAGTTACTTGGTTGCTGGTAAATAATTGCAAATGTACAGAAAAAAATAAACTGAGACCCAGACTAAATGGAAGTAACCTATTAGACATGACTATAGGTACAGTGTATCTGTTTTCCTTCCAATCCTCCATGATATGGAATTGAATAATTACATTATTGTCAAGAATTTCTTTTTTTAACTAAAGAGTGCAATTTAACATGACTTTTGTGAATACACAAACTACTGTGTAATGAGATTCGTGTAGAAGACAATGGTTAATAAACAACATTGCTGTTGCTGTATATATATTGGTGTTAATTGGTGTTTATTGACAAGTGTCCTTGTAAATTTACATACTCTTTCTATCAACAATAATATTAAAAAACGAAAATTACTCGTGCTTAGCCTCAAATTTAGGGCTAATTAGTGGGCCGAATTGGCCCCCTCCAAATTAGGGCCTGCCCAGTAGACTTATCAGTTGGATTATCTCATAAAAATCCACTTTGGGTAAACTATGTGGGGTACATTTACTTTGAAAGTGGCAGTCTTGGTTTAAAAAAGGCAGTTTCACGAACTTTTTCAGACGGAAAAACGACTAGTAATTAGCCCTTTAATTAGCAGCTAATTAGTTTGCCGAATTGGCCCCCTCCAAAATTGGGCCTGCCCAGTAGACTTAAAAAAATATTAAAATTTCGTTGTAGGAACTAAAAGACCAAAAAAGAAAAAAAGGCAGACTTTGTTGACCACCTTTTACTTGATTCGTTTGAAATCCGCGTTTGAATCGCGTTTGAATCCGCGTTTGAATCCGCGTTTGAATCCGCGTTTGAATCCGCGTTTGAATCCGCGTTTGAATCCGCACTCCGCGGCCGACTCCGCGGCCGACTCCGCGGCCGACTCCGCGGCCGACTCCGCGGCCGACTCCGCGGCCGACTCCGCGGCCGACTCCGCGGCCGACTCCGCGGCCGACTCCGCGGCCGACTCCGCGGCCGACTCCGCGGCCGACTCCGCGGCCGACTCCGCGGCCGACTCCGCGGCCGACTCCGCGGCCGACTCCGCGGCCGACTCCGCGGCCGACTCCGCGGCCGACTCCCTGGAAATCGGCATAAAAATGAATGGAGAAGATGGAAAATGCCTTGTGTGGCATTTATCACATGTTTTGAATTGATAAGCGCGACTAGTAGTAAGATACAATGTTACCAAAACCTATTTTGGAAAGGTAATTGTCTCCTTGTAATGGTCAAAAAAGTGGTCAAGTCATACAGCCTCAGGTTCATCTTTGTATTGATTAATTATGTTGGAAATTTCTTTTAACGTGAAAGTAGAAAGATTGTCTTTGAAGATGTCTGAATACAAATTATGCATTTAATTTACATGTAATTCGCTATGCATTGTGAGTACTGACAAATTAATTATGTTGTAATGTCAAAATTGTGTCCTCTTGTTACACAGGAAGAGATGGTGAAAACTGTACAATCAAGGGGGAGAGATATTGATGTCAAGAATATAATAATCAAGGATAGAGGAGCTACCTGTCGAGTTGCATTGTGGCGGGACTTGTCGACAGTAGATGTGAATATTGGCGACTACATTCTCATGTCGAACGTGGTGACCAATGAGTGGGACCAACAAGTATACTTATCCTCTACTAGAATGAGTCGTCTGCAGGTATTGAGTGTTATTTTAAAGTGAAAACCTGTTGCAGAGGAATTTTTTTTAAATGCAAAATCACCCCAAGCAAGGCTAAAAATTCACTCTTGGCAAAGCAGTTAAAAATAGAAACATATAAGAAAAAAAATAAAAATCGGTAAAGCTGGAGGTAGGAACTGATATTTCTCTTAAAACAGGCTACATCATAGAATATTTCCATTCATTGCACTATGTACATTGTAGACTGTATCCTTCTGATTTAAAAATCACAGGCGTGTGCAAAAAGCCACACTTGGATTTTTCTCGCCGTGTGATTTTTCTTGGCGTGTAATTTTTCTACGTGAGTGATTCTATGGTCCAAGCTGGGGCTGAATAATCTGGTATTTTTTTAAACTAATTTTCATCTTGGTGTTTTTCTCTTTACCAATGTACTTTTTGTCCATAAATGTATGCCGAGGTGACGGTAGTAGTGTGTTGGGTCTATAGTGGACTCATTAGCATAATTACAGGAAAAACAAAAGGCACCTAAGAATCTTTAGCGGACTCATTAGCATAAAATCAAACAAAAAATATAAAAAAATATAAAAAAACAAAAAAAACATAAGGAACCTAAAAATCTTGATAGGACAGCGTAGGACGTAAGAATCTTAATAGGACGGGATATGGATGAACCTAAGAATCTTTAACGGACCATTAGCATAATTAAAGGAAAAACAAAAGGAACCTAGGAATCTCTATAAGACAGCGTAGGACCTAGGAATCTCTATAGGACTCATTTACATGAGCCTGATGCTAAGAATCTCTATCAGACAGTATAGGACTTAGAAATCTCTACCGGACAGCACATATGAATTGTGAGAGCCTGGAAATCTCCATAGGACTACATGTGAATGGGTGAACCTAAAAATCTTGATAGAACAGCATATGAATTGTTGGAATCTTTAAAAGAACATGAAAAAAAATACAAACAAATAATAAAAAAAAAAAATTTAATTGAAAATTACCAAACAAAACGGGGAAAAATAAAAATAAAAATGGGTCTGTTTGTAGAGCAAGTTAGATCAACCCCATTCGTGTGGGAGGGGTGTTGCGTAAGCGAATTCGACAATGATTTGCCAACAGACAATTTTATGGAATCGTATTTAAAGAATGAGTTTTGAGGTTATTGGAATTTTAGAAATGACTTTTTAGCGTCAAAGTGAAGAATCAACCCAGAAATAAGATGCCACAGAGCAATGGGAACATATCAGCATGTGCAATGGAACAATTAACACGCAAGATTTGTTGGGAATGACTCACGTCCCCTTCGTAGTCTATTGTGCAATCGCGCGAATGGGTTTTACGTGTGCAGACATGTACCAGTTTGTACCGATCATAATGTCTGTGGTGGCTGAAAATATGAAAACATACGTTTTGTCTTAAAAGTTGTGGTAGTGGAACACTCACCGGTGAGCAGCATATATACAGTCCGACACTGCAGAGATATTCACGGTAAATTCCAGAGAGCAAGTTATAACCCATACGTCCTATTATGGTCAGGACCGGAGTGATGGTCAGCCCCACTTGGTCGCACCGATATTCCTCATATCTTATCAGTTGCAATACCAGTTGCACAGAGGATATCCGGCCACACTGCCGCCAGAACAAAGCAAGTAAAACTGTAGATGCTGCGTACGCGATACAAACACCGCGTATAGCTCACTGTTATGTATGGCCGTATTGCGTTACAATCTGCACCCTCCGTGTTGTACATACATGTACATGCCGAGCTGGATAGCCTTGGTGGTTCGATAAAGTTTAATTCCCCAGATAAAAGCATCCGTTAAAGACGGTTTTGGGTATTCACGCATACACCTCGTTATGGGGATAATTTCTTTTGTTTGAAAAAATCTGTCCCCATAACGTTTTGGGTGTCCAGTACAGGGGTCTAGAGGTAAATTGGGGTTAGGGTTATATGAAAGAAAATGGAGAGAAATACATATTAGGCTGATGTTGAACATTTTGGGTCGAAAGAATTATCAGGGTTTGAGTATAGAGAGATTTTCCTTAAGCACACGAACCCTACGGGATGTCCCCATAACCCAATGTGGGAAAAGTATGTATAACCTTCATTGTGTATGGTTTCGTCCAAGGATCACTAGAGCCACGGTTACTATATGCTGAGCGTGCCGTACTTGTTTATAATAAGATAGCTGATGAGCTTACGTAATTCCTTAATCGGCAGCTAGGCAATTAAATTATTACCCTGCTCGACCTAATAGACGGTGCGATTATTGTACAAACACAAATGCTAAACTATGGCCTTGGTGATTGTCCACAAAGCAAACAGGCAGGGATAGACGGACTTAATGAGGTATACATGTACCTCCATGACGGACTCTGTTAACCGTCATTTTGAAATAAAACTCAACTAAATGTATTTATTTATTTATTTATTTATTTATGTATTTTCTTTTTTTTACAAACTTCATCGTCCTTTCTATATTTTTTCTTTAAAATGGAAGAACATTGTGTACAGTCCGTCAAATTTACATGATGCGTTATGGAAACATTCACCGATTCATATCATAACATTAGTTTCTTTGTTTCGTTATAGAAAAACGTCCAAGGTGAGGGACAAAGTGTGAATTTTTCAGTCGACTTTCAGCTACTTCTTCTATACACGTGTTGGCTTAATCGATCACCTCGGTTCTTTAGCATACCTTCTCTAACGAGTAGGCCTATCCGCTATATGTACACACTTCTGTGTGTGTAAACAACATTGAGTAAGAGCTACCAGCAAAATGATCCCTTTATTTGTTATTGTGACGTGACATGACCATACAAGGCCAAAGAAAGGAAGGAATAAACTCGTATAAACACGATGTTTTCTGTCTACGTTAAGATTGTTGCTCCTAAATTTCTTTGTTTCATCGGACTGGGAAGTACAAAGTGAGCCATGTAACGTAAAGTAAGCGTGCAAAAGGTTCACGTAAAAAATTAAAACATAAAACGCAAAACTAGAAATATACAAAGGAAATTACCCCCCAAAAAACAAAAAAACTAACAAAAACTAAAAGTCTAATTTAAAAAGTACAAATTAAAAGTAAGATCGTAAAATATACGCTAATGTGATTAACGTAAAAACTAAAACAAAATATCAAAGTAAACATACAGTTTACTTGGATAATATACAAGTCTGACATTTTAAACTGGGCAGTCGCTTTACAAGTAAGTCTCGTGTACAACCGTATAACTGACCGAATCCATTCACGGCCTGGTTAATGTTTATGTTTCTTTTACAAAAACACAGAATTTTCGGGTAACAGGTCGTCGAAATAGTTTAACAGTGAAGATTATCCCAAAATATAGGCCATCCATGAGCTAGTGTATGGACGAGCTGACCCCACACATTTATTACAAGCGCTCCCAAAAGGCCTACATAGTCTTCAAATAATAGACGGAGCAAACCGGTTACCATCAACGATTCCCACCAATAAACTATGTACTCATTTACAGACCAATTATTATAGTATATAGACCTACTTTACAGTAGGGTGATTAAAAACATAATCCTCTTGCCCTCCAATACTTCATAAGTTGACCACTCAATGAATTCTGTCTATTTATTCGTTTCCGTGTCTTGTTTTATTTAATGCTACATTCTTTTTTTTTCGTAGTTTGCTTCCTCGCAATAGCCATATTTTCTTAGTTTATTCTTTGAGTTCTTGCATTTGTATTGAACTTTTATGGGATGACGTAAACCCAATCAAGTGTAAGTATAGTATACAGTATACCCTACTATAAGAAAAGTAATTTTAAAATACAATACCATAAGATATACAAAATATCAGAATATGAGTAACAAAAAGCAAGAGAAGAAAAAACCCTTAAATGTTATTTGTGCACATTTTGTCGAAAACGTTTTGTTACTTTGAACATTTTACTTTGCATGCCCTATTCAAATATTTATTTTTAGTTTGATTTTTTTTGTTTTTTTACATTATTTAGTCGTTTGCTTTTACATCGCTTCATATTCTGTTTTCGTGAGTTTTCATAGTATGTTTACTTTGATATTTTGTTTTAGTTTTTACGTTAATCACATTAGCGTATATTTTACGATCTTACTTTTAATTTGTACTTTTTAAATTAGACTTTTAGTTTTTGTTATTTTTTTTGTTTTTTGGGGGGTAATTTCCTTTGTATATTTCTAGTTTTGCGTTTTATGTTTTAATTTTTTACGTGAACCTTTTGCACGCTTACTTTACGTTACATGGCTCACTTTGTACTTCCCAGTCCGATGAAACAAAGAAATTTAGGAGCAACAATCTTAACGTAGACAGAAAACATCGTGTTTATACGAGTTTATTCCTTCCTTTCTTTGGCCTTGTATGGTCATGTCACGTCACAATAACAAATAAAGGGATCATTTTGCTGGTAGCTCTTACTCAATGTTGTTTACACACACAGAAGTGTGTACATATAGCGGATAGGCCTACTCGTTAGAGAAGGTATGCTAAAGAACCGAGGTGATCGATTAAGCCAACACGTGTATAGAAGAAGTAGCTGAAAGTCGACTGAAAAATTCACACTTTGTCCCTCACCTTGGACGTTTTTCTATAACGAAACAAAGAAACTAATGTTATGATATGAATCGGTGAATGTTTCCATAACGCATCATGTAAATTTGACGGACTGTACACAATGTTCTTCCATTTTAAAGAAAAAATATAGAAAGGACGATGAAGTTTGTAACAAAAAGAAAATACATAAATAACTAAATAAATAAATAAATACATTTAGTTGAGTTTTATTTCAAAATGACGGTTAACAGAGTCCGTCATGGAGGTACATGTAACCTCATTAAGTCCGTCTATCCCTGCCTGTTTGCTTTGTGGACAATCACCAAGGCCATAGTTTAGCATTTGTGTTTGTACAATAATCGCACCGTCTATTAGGTCGAGCAGGGTAATAATTTAATTGCCTAGCTGCCGATTAAGGAATTACGTAAGCTCATCAGCTATCTTATTATAAACAAGTACGGCACGCTCAGCATATAGTAACCGTGGCTCTAGTGATCCTTGGACGAAACCATACACAATGAAGGTTATACATACTTTTCCCACATTGGGTTATGGGGACATCCCGTAGGGTTCGTGTGCTTAAGGAAAATCTCTCTATACTCAAACCCTGATAATTCTTTCGACCCAAAATGTTCAACATCAGCCTAATATGTATTTCTCTCCATTTTCTTTCATATAACCCTAACCCCAATTTACCTCTAGACCCCTGTACTGGACACCCAAAACGTTATGGGGACAGATTTTTTCAAACAAAAGAAATTATCCCCATAACGAGGTGTATGCGTGAATACCCAAAACCGTCTTTAACGGATGCTTTTATCTGGGGAATTAAACTTTATCGAACCACCAAGGCTATCCAGCTCGGCATGTACATGTATGTACAACACGGAGGGTGCAGATTGTAACGCAATACGGCCATACATAACAGTGAGCTATACGCGGTGTTTGTATCGCGTACGCAGCATCTACAGTTTTACTTGCTTTGTTCTGGCGGCAGTGTGGCCGGATATCCTCTGTGCAACTGGTATTGCAACTGATAAGATATGAGGAATATCGGTGCGACCAAGTGGGGCTGACCATCACTCCGGTCCTGACCATAATAGGACGTATGGGTTATAACTTGCTCTCTGGAATTTACCGTGAATATCTCTGCAGTGTCGGACTGTATATATGCTGCTCACCGGTGAGTGTTCCACTACCACAACTTTTAAGACAAAACGTATGTTTTCATATTTTCAGCCACCACAGACATTATGATCGGTACAAACTGGTACATGTCTGCACACGTAAAACCCATTCGCGCGATTGCACAATAGACTACGAAGGGGACGTGAGTCATTCCCAACAAATCTTGCGTGTTAATTGTTCCATTGCACATGCTGATATGTTCCCATTGCTCTGTGGCATCTTATTTCTGGGTTGATTCTTCACTTTGACGCTAAAAAGTCATTTCTAAAATTCCAATAACCTCAAAACTCATTCTTTAAATACGATTCCATAAAATTGTCTGTTGGCAAATCATTGTCGAATTCGCTTACGCAACACCCCTCCCACACGAATGGGGTTGATCTAACTTGCTCTACAAACAGACCCATTTTTATTTTTATTTTTCCCCGTTTTGTTTGGTAATTTTCAATTAAATTTTTTTTTTTTATTATTTGTTTGTATTTTTTTTCATGTTCTTTTAAAGATTCCAACAATTCATATGCTGTTCTATCAAGATTTTTAGGTTCACCCATTCACATGTAGTCCTATGGAGATTTCCAGGCTCTCACAATTCATATGTGCTGTCCGGTAGAGATTTCTAAGTCCTATACTGTCTGATAGAGATTCTTAGCATCAGGCTCATGTAAATGAGTCCTATAGAGATTCCTAGGTCCTACGCTGTCTTATAGAGATTCCTAGGTTCCTTTTGTTTTTCCTTTAATTATGCTAATGGTCCGTTAAAGATTCTTAGGTTCATCCATTTCCCGTCCTATTAAGATTCTTACGTCCTACGCTGTCCTATCAAGATTTTTAGGTTCCTTATGTTTTTTATATTTTTTTATATTTTTTGTTTGATTTTATGCTAATGAGTCCGCTAAAGATTCTTAGGTGCCTTTTGTTTTTCCTGTAATTATGCTAATGAGTCCACTGTAGACCCAACACACTACTGACGGTACAGAGGGATTCTATATCAGGCATGTGATTATTCACACTTCTCCGGAAACAGTATCATCAGTCCTTCTGATTTGAGGCGTGCGATTGCCCCCCCCCCCCATGCCATCGCACGCCTAAAATCAGAAGGACTGATGATACTATATGCACACTGTCATGTACTGTACATGTACAATAAACATGCTCAATTTCTTGAGAAAAGTTAACATTTAGGCTTACCTGTTTTGGAAAATTGACATTTTGCAACAAATGTGTGCTCTATTCTCATGAAATTGGTTTCAAAATAACTGACAGACATCAGCAAACATGTCAGAGAAACTTGACACGATTAAAAAGTACATTATGACGATATTAAGCGAAAATGTACATAGAGAAAGAGAGAGAGAGGGCCAGTAGGCGGCCCCACCCCCTCTGCCCTTTTCGCACTGCTCTTAAGTTAATTAGTCTGATCTAAAATTAATCTTAAGATACATTTTCTTTTTCTACAACTAGCAATGCATCAATAACAAATAGTTTTATTTTTGTCACTTTTAAATTTTATAGTATATTTGTGAAGTTTCAATTTGATCTGTTAATTGGCACTGTCGTGTACATACATGTCCATTATCAATGGGCAAAGTTAACATTTAGGCCTATATGTACCTGTGTTCGAAAATGAACATTTTGCGACGAAGCTGTGCTTCATTTTTATAAACTTGCTATCAAAACAACTGAAAGACATCATCAAATCTGTCAGGGAAATTTTCCACAATTTAAATATAATGTATGTCATTTTATCACATAAATGATAAAATACATTATACGCAAGGAACCAGGAGTTTGTATTTTTGCTGTGATATGATACGCACCACACCATTACAGCTCGATGGACCGGTCTGGCCGTATTCTTTCGCTCTCAAAAATGTGGACATGGTGAAGCCTTTTATATGTGGTGGAAGGATCCCATGGTAGCCAATCAGAAACCCGCATTCGTTGTCCAATGGAATGGAAGGGCACACAAAGTTTCAGCCAATCAAAATCGAGTTCACGCGTCATACGACGCGTCCGCGCGATCTTCATCGCACTTTTGTCACAGCTTTTGGTTTAGCAACATCTGAAACTCTTTAAGTTAAAAATCCCCTCCTCCACCCCAATCTGCCACCTTTTGGCGAGACTCCGTAGGAGTTGGAATTTTTTTATTGGAGCATAATTCTAACCGGGAGAAGCACTTAACTCACCCATTTTCACAAGTTTGGAGCAATGTAAACAAAAAGGGGAATTGTTTTGCAAAATAATTCGCTGTTTGATTCAAAAAAGTTAGCCAGGTGATGTCCCACACAGGCTACCGTATTCGCTACCGTATATTTCATCCGGGGGATGGTTGGCACTATTCACGTTTTTTAGGTAATCAAAGGTTTGCTGAAATTTAAATAGTTGGACTTTTCATGTTCTTTGGAAATAGTGCCTGAATGTGCCTCTCGGGCTATAATATACTCCACCGCATGTACCTGCGGTGGGGGACACAACATTTGTTCATGTTTTAAATGTTGAGGACTCGTACAATTTTGCGGACAAATTTTGTTGCCTTTCTTTCGAAAGGCAGTATGATATTGAATCCAGTTTTTTCTATGTCAGCTTCTTGTTCTACACAGGGTCTTGGGTACCCTGTCTTGTATGTTGTTTGAGCCCCGTTTAGCTGAGTTTCAGGGAGTCTTGGCTACTCCATGTTTTTAAACGGGTTGTGGTGTATCATGCATGCGGAACTGCAATCTTGGGTATTGCAGTCCACTATTGCAATAATTTTTACTGCAGTCTTGGGTATTGCAGTCCACTATTACAATATTTTTCAATAATCCGATTAACCGGTTTGCCCAATTTTTGGTATTCCGGACATGATGTCTATTTGACTGAATAAACCAAAATCTGCGACATCCATTCACATAAAATAAAAGCTGTTTAGGTGTGTTGCTTTGTGAATTTGGGTATAATGTAATGATAGAAGCAAAAAGGTACATGAAGGAAGTGGCAGCCCTGCCCTATCTGCCCTTTTCACACTGCTCTTAAGTTATTAAATCTTACCTAAAATAAATCTTAAGTTATATGTACATGTTTTATACGTGCCAATTAAGCCATCAATACAAACCAGTTTCATTTTCTCCTCTATCATCACATTGTAACAATATCGGCGAAAAGGAACAATAGGGGGCTGACGGCCACGCCCCCTTTGCGCTACTCTTAAGTTAATTAGTCTGCTCTAAAATCACTCTTAAATTATATTTCCATTATCTACAAGTGCCAAGCTATCAAAACTGGTTTCGTTCTTGTTCTCAAAATGTTGAATAAATGTAAAAATGGCCCAATTTGGCATGGCGCCAATTTAGCCTCAGTCTGATTACGAAACTTAAAACTGGCCATTCTGTGATCAGGGTCGATGATACAAAGCTGTGGACCCATAAGGCGGATTTGTTCCCAACATTTTTGATTAAACCCTATCCAGCTCTCAATCTATGAGACCCTTGGCCTTCAGGATCGCATTGTTATAAGACTAACACCCAGTTCAGACAGCCATTCCAGAGTCCTCCCAAACCAAATTGAAATCAAGTCATTCCCGATTCACTCTAACAACTCCAGCAGTTGATCTTTTGCCATCTAGCACGCCTAGTCACTCCTAATTGTTTCAGACGTCAGACTTTTGACAGACTTAATTCACTCATTTGGTTCGGCACGACTCTGGAACGACTGTCTGAACCGGTGTAAAACTGTTTTGAAATCATTTAATGATATATTAACATCTTCCATCTCAAATGTATGTTTCTATTTTGTTATAAACATACAGTTGAAGCTCCAGTTGATGTTCCTGAGCAAACAACTGTGCTGGGTTACCAAGACAATGGAGACCAAATTCAGCTGACTCTGAGCAAAGAAGGCTATCCAGGATATGATGTTAAGAAGAGCATCTTGTTTGAGAGTTTCAGTGTGACTGAGGAAGTTGACCTACAATCCCGGCCAAAATGCTTGGGCCACGTGATGATAAACATACCCTCCTCCGCGCCCCCCGCTCCCCCGCTCAATGTTGTAATATCAAGCCGGAGTGCATTCCGCGCAATGAGAGCCAACATTGACCGGGGGCAGGGGGGTCGGGGGCCCAACGAGATTTGGCCGGGATTGTCTGAAATTTTCTTTCTCAAAAAAAAACAAAAAAATACATTAGAAAAGACCTAAGTGTGAGAAGCAATGGATGGTCATGGCTTTCCGAGTGCAGGAGTAATTAAAAGAAAAGGAAGTGGAAAAAAAGAGGGTTTTTTTCGGGTTGGATTCGAACCCACAACTGTTGCATTTGAATGTACATGTCCAAACCACTAGACTATGTGAGTCACAGATGCTAAGAGGCTTAATTGACCGTTCAATTTCCAGACACAGATGATCCCAATTGTTTTGTAGTGCGCATCGTACACGATGTACCATGACGAATAACCATGCCATTTTGTCAAATAACTTTACAAAAGACATTTTTGTTCAACGCGAAAATCGCATTACGCTACACAAACCACCTACAAGCCTCTTCCAATTTTTTAGCCGTCTCTTTGCGTGATTTGTCGGAAAATTCAACGGTTAACCCTCGCCACCAAAATAGTAAAGGAGAGTCTGTCATTTCTCTATTTTTTTAGTGGCGAGGGTTAACCGTTGAGTTTTCCGACAATTCACGGAATAAGGTAGTTGAAACAAAATGGAAGAGGCTTGTATGTTTGTGTAACATAATGCGTTTTTCGCGTTTAACAAAAGATGTCTTTTGTGAAGTTATTGGACAAAATGTCATGGCTAATCGTCATGGTACATTGTGTACGATGCGCACTGCAAAACAAGTCCTGGCGCAAGCGCATGACAGCCAGGAATCGTCATTCTGTTAACCCTATCCCGACCGGGCTTAGTTTGGTACTTACGGAGACTGGAAAGGGGCGACTACTGCCCCCCCCCCCCCCCCCCCCCCCCCCAGACTTCCGTGTTTTCCCAAGTTCACAAGCGATTTTCAGGAAACAGGCCACAAACGTTCAGTTCAGGAAAGTCGCAATGATGACGTCCACAACTTTTAGCAAGTGCCAACTGTAGGGCGTTGGGGGCTATTTTTTAACTTGTTGTTAAAACAATCGTATTTATCCCGTAATTAACGTCTTGGTTGTCCGAACGGTCAAACAAAAATTATGACAACCTAATTAGTTGGACATCATTATTAAAATAGCATTCGATGTTTAGACGGGGATCTCCCTTGGGGGCGCTATAATCAGGTAATTCAAACTATTTGGGTTGAAAAGTTGATTTTGCGTGTTTTAAACTCTTTATAGATAAACTAGGCGAACTTTCAGACAATCCCGGCCAAAATGCTTGGGCCACGTGATGATAAACATACCCTCCTCCGCGCCCCCCGCTCCCCCGCTCAATGTTGTAATATCAAGCCGGAGTGCATTCCGCGCAATGAGAGCCAACATTGACCGGGGGCAGGGGGGTCGGGGGCCCAACGAGATTTGGCCGGGATTGTAGGTGTTCTGGCATCAAAGATACCCTTTCACATGCCAGATTGTTGCTAGAAACAAATTGGCAGGCAAGGGTTGTGATATCATTTCCTTAGATCTTTGTGATGCTTGAAGAAAACAAGTCTTTCAGTAGTTTCAGTTGTTTGTTGTGTTTGACACCTTTATGATATTTCACACACCAAATCAGGAAACAATTATTTTTAAAAAGGTTACAAACTTGTTAGTGTTGCAGTTACAGACTTTTAAAAAATGCATACGTGAACAGTGAATTTTATGTCAAAGTTTATGGCAATAAAAATTGATGTGATTTTCATCAATGATTAAGATAAATCCATATATTTTCTTTAAAAAATGCCTCTCAGTGTTCTACTTTAATTATTTTGAAAGAGTCAAAATAATCTCATTGATATGATATGATATGAGAGCAAACAACTGCTGGGTTATCAAAAAGATGGAGACCAAATTCAGCTGACTCTGAGCAAAGTAGGCCATGCAGGATATGATGTAACAAAGATCATCTTGTTAAAGATTTTAAGTGTGACTGATGAAGATGACTTAGAAGGTTTTATTACATCAAAGATACCCTTCAAATGATACCCTTCAATTGTAACTAGTAACAGATTGGTGGGGAAGGATTGCAATATTATTTACTTCCCTATGTCTTTGTAGTGCTTGAAGAAAACAAATCTCTCGGTACTTTCAGTTGTTGTGCTTGATAATGTAGGGAGTTGGGTTTTTGCGACTGGAAGTACGTTTATGTTTTTTTGTACGTGTGGGCATGCACTTTGGCTGAAGTTGCGATCCTGCTGATCTAGGCTAATAACCCTCTGCAATTATCCTTCTATTATGCTTCCCTACTTACGGTACTGGGGGCACCTCGTAGAAAAGACAGACACTGTGACAATCTAGATTTATTAGATGGGCTAATTTATTCTTTTAATTCATATGATTTGCCGTCAACATTAGTTAAAAAATTACTAGTTAGGCTGACTTTGTAGTAATCCAGAGGGGGTATAACCGGAACAACGGAACAGCCCATGTGGTCGGATAGACGCGCTGGCCCTGCAACACGTCTTGTGCGGCCTTTCTCCGCTATCGCTTTGACTTGGAGAGGAGCTTGAATCTATTTGTCCAGAAAGTTCTGTAAGTTTGGCAAGCAGCCTGCTTTTTGTCTTATATTTAAGATTGCAGGAGACTCTTTTAGCCGGTCTGCCATTGCAGCCTGAGTTATTTACTGCTTGTGCACAATCCTTGCACGTTATTTTATGGTGCAAAACTTTTCTGGAACTTGATGAGTCGGCAGTGAGCGCTGTGTACTCTCGTGCATACATGCACTGTGTGAGTCCACTGCGTGAAACATGTATGTATGTATATCGGTGTATTACGTTATGTACGTGTATGCCTTTGCTTTAGGCACTGGGTAGCCGCCATTGCAGAGCAAATACAGGCGTTTGAGGGCTTCCGTATAAGCCGTGGGCTGCACCGTTACTTCCAGAGTAACACCAGTGACTCGTGTCTGGGTAAGAGCCTTAACAGATTATTTCATTATGTCAAAATGGTTAAACAATATTTTTCTTTGCTTGCATAATTACGTATACATGTATGTTTATAAAATGCATAAATCGTCAGGGATGATAATACATGTAGGTTTTATTTATTTACTCTGGTTTTGCAGGGTCTATTTGATGGGTCTATTTGATGGGTCTTTGTGATGGGTCCGTTTTGACCAATTAGCAAAGCAGTCTGAGTCATCTCATTGGGTCAACTGTTGTCCTTTATCCGACGGGTTGGAAAAGAAATAAAATAATCAGCAACTGAAGGTTGAACTCCAGTGTCACTGCTTCCTTCTGTTCCTCATCCTCAAAAACTTGAGTCTTACCTAGCTGGACCCTGATCCAGCGACAGGGATTTCCTCACAATAATATTATGATGTTTCAGAACAATCAAGAACAATTATGATGAAAAAAGAGACTTAAACTGTGTATACATGTAGTTACAGACTTAAAAAGGCATATGAATCACCTGAATTTTATGTCATAGTCTATGCCAATAATATTGCTGTGATTTTCATTGCTGATGAAGATAATTTCATATATTTCCTTAACAAATTGACTGTTTTGTCAGTGTTGCTGGTTTACTTGGTTTGAAATAGTTAAAACAATATCGACATGATTTAAGAAATTACTAAAGCTCCAGTTTCTGAAGGTACATAATGTTTGTATTTTTCAGTACACTTTTTCTTTGAAGTTGGAATATATAAATGTAGAGATAATTTGTAACAGTAGAACATGTGAACATTTTTAGTACATTCATTGTATGCATATAATTGAAGAATTAAAAATGACTTGTTTTGGTGAATAGTTAAATTGGCTGATAACAATTACACAAACAAGGTATTAATGATTGCTGCGGAAGAGTTATGGAACATAAATACCTAGATGTGTATGACATCTGAAGAAAACAAGTCTTTTAGCAGTTTCAGTTGTTTGTTGTATTTGACACAAATTATGATATTTGACAAAAAAATCAGGAACATTTATGAAAAAAGGATTAAAAGCTTATTAGTGTAGTTACAGTGAATCGTGAATTTTATATCAGTCTATGACAAGAATATTGCTGTCATTTTTATCGCTGATGAAGATAATTCCATATATTTTCTTTAAAAAAATGAGTGTTTTCTCAGTATTGATATTTTAGTTTTGATTTCAGAAATTACTAAAGGTACAGTTTTTGAAGAAACAACTACATAATTATCTTTGTATTTTTTAGTGCAGGTTTTTTTCTCCGAGTTGGAATAAATAAATGAAGACATAATTTGTAACAATAGAACATGGACATTTTTAGTGCATTCATTCTGTGTGTATCACTAAAATATTATAAATGACTTAAATTATGTTTTAGGTTAGTCGTTCCATTGGCTTATGATAAGAATTTACCAAACAAGGTATTCTGTTTTAAATTCATATAGTCGCTATCCAATTAATGGATATGGAACAAAAAGTTGAAATTCCATTAAATATTCCTCATGAAACAATTATGCTGAGTTATCAGGAAAATGGACACCAAATTCAACTCACTAATATAACAAAGACGGCTATCCAGTATACGATATAAAACAGAACATCTTGTTGGAGAGCTTCATTGAAAAGGTTTTCTGCTGGCATCAAAGATACCCTTCGAATGCCAAATTGTACCTCGAGACAAATTGATGGAGGAAAGTTACGACAATGTTTTGGACGTGTGCATGCCTCTGCAAAAAAGCAATTTGCATTGAGATTTTTCCACTGCATACATTCAAACTTCTATTCTTCACTGTCGTTGCGTACTAACTGTAGTGCCATACCCCACAGCGCTATATACATAGTTGATACAATGTATACAAATCACAATGTATACAAATCACATTAAAGGGGAAATTTTCTAATGCCTATATCTACAGATTGTATATATAAGTGATGTCATCATGACGTTGAAACGTAATATTTAGGTAGGCCAGCATGCTAATTTCGAAACTCTGTCTAATAGGTCCGTTACGTCATAGATATATATAAATGCGTGACGTCACAACACGTCATGTGCTTTTTAAAACACATATCAGGGTAGGCTCGATCATCGTGAAAATTGGTCGGTAGCACTGTCACTAGCACGCAAAATCGGAAGTGTCGTCAGGATGACGTCATCGGCTGATTTTCTATTAATTTTTTTATTTTAGAAATTTATTTCTCACCTAATTTTACACTGTCATTGTTCGGATTGTCCCCAATCTTGACACAACCTTAAGACCACGTTGCAAATGTTTGCTTTCATGAGTGCCACAGGGATGACTTTGTAGGGTAGTGTTTTGAAGCGGGAAAACAGATTCAAAAATGAAGTTGACTCACAAAAGAAAAAGGAAAATGAGTAGATAATCAGAATTATGAGAAGGTACCCTACGCTTTACTGTGCGATTTCAAATGCAAGAAATTACATGATCGGACACGAATCAACAATTCAAAAAGGAACAATGATTTATTCTATTAAATAATTGTCTTCTCAGCAAAAGCAGAAACAACTATGCACGAAGGTTCTGTGATAAACTTCAACAATTACGAATGATAAATCAATGTGCAATTTCAATATAATCAAATTACAAAGGATAACGATTTACTTGGTTTGCAAAAATGACAAGTAAAGGAACGTGGTCTTTGGTGTACTGTACGTCGTACACAAAGTCCTAAGTCGAGATCCTGAGCGAGAAAGCTCGACAGACAGTTCACTGTAACTCTGGATAAGCAGGAAGACAGTTAGTTCACTGATTCCTTGAGGTTAAGCGATCATTGAGCTGAAATCTCAAGTTGAGTCGACGACGGCAATGATTAGGCAAAAGTTCTGGAAACGACGACGAAGACTTGACAAAACCGCAGCGGCCTATGCAGCTCACATGTCCGACGATCAGCTGACAGTTGCAACAACAGCGAGGGCCGAGGTCAGGAAAAACACGGCGGTAGGCTCCGAACGTCGGCGTGGAAAAACTGCTCCGACTAGGGTAACAAAACCGGCCGTGGCAGGCTAATAATAGGACGAACAAAACCGTCCGTCATTTGTCAATAGTCGCAGGAATGGTCAGCTACTGGGCCGGAATGGAGTCCATGAAAACACTGCCAATGTTAAAATTCATCCAACGCACCGAAACAGCTGGTGCGTGTGTGGTAACGTTGCACTGTGCGAAACTGTCAGTGTCAGACTGTGGTTCAGGTGACTGGTTGCCACGACGTGCGTAAACACGCAAGATGGCGTCTGAACGACGAAATGCTCAGGAAACTGGTCGATCAAAACAATCCAAAAGGTCACTTTCCGAAAAGTTTAGGGGTTAAAAGCTACACACACAGCCTCACCGTTTCATAAAAGGAAACTTGGGAATGTATGTAGGCCTGGAACGAGTATGATACACACTTTAGGTTGAAAATATTACAGATCAACTACGATGGAAGTTTGAGCGGTTGCATGCTGCATAACGGAAAAAAACAAGGTTGGATTACACCATAGCCCCAGACAGGAATATAAGTGAGGGCTCTGATTGGTTGAGCCATTGGACATACAATACATATTCATGACAGGGAAATAAACTGGTTACTTGTCTGGGCAAAACATCTGGGGTGAATAAAGCAAAATTACACCTAAACTTACATATGTGTATGGAAACAAACGAATCAATTTGCTAACAATTAAGTAACAACAATGGTTAAATATGGAATCTTGTTTTAGAAAAAGCGAATGATTTTGCCTGGTTGCTACAACTTCATCTTGAAGGTGCATTTTTCAAAGCCATATATCTACGGAAGTCCGAATAAGTTGAAACGTGGTACCTAGGTACGTAGGCCGGCATGTCTTATAGATGAAAATTGACGTGACGTCATCATACGATTTTCTAGTAATTTTTTAGTTTTTGAACCTTGAAGCCATATTTCATCAACAGTACATGTTAATTTCAAAATTCTTTTTGTAATAGGTTTGTTAGCTTATGGGTACTTACATATGAATGTCAAAATGTGTGACGTCATGATGATGTCATCATGGTCGCCAACTGCAAGTCTGCTCACATTTCCAAAACAATTATTATTAAACCTACGTGATTACTTGACCTGTCGTAGACGACCATGAATGTAAAACAACATTTTTTGATCCACTATTGAAATCTCATCAAGAATCAGAATCAAACCACCACAAAAACACCTCGAAACAGCCCTGTGTTTGTCCACAAACACCAACCTCATGCCTCTAGATTTTTGTTTTGGCTGTTTCGGAAGTTTTCCGAAACAGCCTTTGTTTTCGTCAAGATTTTTATTTTTCCTTTTCAGACTATTGCCCATAGCATTTGTACACGTTTTATTTCTAACCGGCACTTTGTCTACTTGTATGCAGCCGATTGCCTTTAAACTTGGCAGACACTTAGACCAACTGCTCAGAATGTATGCCGAACTTCACGTCATGATGACGTCATTACGTGATTTTTTATGAATTTTTGAAAATCGTAACATTCTTTTTCATATATCTAGCGAACAAAACAAGATATTTTCAAAATGTTTTTTGTTATAGCTTCGGTATGTCTCAAAGATATGCCCTAAAAGGGAAAAGTTGTGTGACGTTATGATGACATCATCAAAAATGTTTTTGTTTTTTTAACGCATGTAAGGGTCAATCCGATTACAAAAATGTATACATTGAATTTTTCTGTACCCAATTCCAAAATTTCATAATCGTGGTTCACTCAAGTAAGAAATAACAGCCATTTCAAAATTTAGACCAAATTCAATATAACACAAAGGAATTCTGGGAAGGGCAGATAACCATGGCTTAAATGTGGCATACTAGTCTTTTTCAAGTCGCTAATCAAATGTAGCTGTGGGCGGTGGTATTTGAAACCGTGCAAAACGTTTCGCTAACTTCCTAATCGTGTAGAATGTATATAGGCTGTAGCATGCATAGCATATGCAAAATTTCCACACACGTCCGCAACAATAAGGATCTATCCGTGACCGTGCCTTTCTACGAGAAGATTCCGGAAGTCCATACAGTACTCGTGGACTTGATTTCGCGCTGCTTCCTCAGAAATAGACTATTTTTTCTATGGCTTGGCACTGTGTTCCCGGGAAAAAGAATATTTTAGCATGAGATTTCAGCAGAGTCAAGCTTAAAAAACCATGGACAGCAACATGTTCAGCTAAGCATGTCGAAAAATTAACTTTGATCCCCGACACCAGCATGGGTCAAAAACAGCGAAATCTTGGAAAATAACCAAACCTGCTTGTCTAAATATGTAGCATAACTTGTTATTTCAAGATGTATCTCCTAAATATTTGTTAAAATGAGACAGAAATTTAAATTTACATGTACATGTATGTGAACACAGTTAGTAGTGAAAATTCCCCATGTAAATTGTAATTACACAATTCCGAGAAGAGATTTTACTTTAATACCCCTACTAAGCATTGGTCAGAAACAGCGAAATCTTGGAAAATAACCAACCCTGTTTGTGTAAATATGTAGCACAGCTTATTTCAAGATTTATTCCCTGAATATTTGTGGAAAATGAAAGAGAAATTTACATGTACATGTATGTAAACACTGTAGTACATGTACATAAATTTGTGACCATAAACTGCCAAGAATAATTATGTATAGTGAACACAAACTGTTTTCCTCTATTTAGCAGTACAATTCCCCAACAAAAGCCTCCAGTTAAAAGTTGTGGCATATGATGACACGATTCTGAAGAGAGATTTTACTTTCATACACCCACCAACTAAATAAACTGAAGAGTTTGATGTCTAAAATACAAACATTGTCACAGATAAATGATAATACTGCAATATTTTGGCAGTGTTTGCCATGTTGGACATGCATTTTCAACACAACTTAAAAAGTTGTTTTAGGGGAGTGAGATATGTCCCTACTTGTCTCAGAGAAGTTAATAATTATTATACACAGCCCAGTCTGCTAGGGCCTGGGGGCCTGCATGTATCTGTAGCGGTCTCCCTGGTATGTAATAACGCCCTGTCAAGGCTAATACTCCTGTGAAGGAAAAGGGGTTCTCACGCAGTCGAATTTTATATCCTGGGACATAGTCCCTCTTGGTTTATTTCTTTTCCACCAACAATTTAACACAACTCACACAGCTGACCTACTTCTCTGCTTTCTTTCTGCACGCCCAAAAACATATCCATTGTCCCAACCTATATACGTGCGCGCGGCCCCATGACCCCTGCTAGTCTGCCCAGATACAACCACGCGCCCGGAACCTATTTTTAGAATTCTGCCCCGTCATGTTCTCTAGAGTAGAGTAGCCATACAAAAATTAATCCTTTCCCCACATATCTGTACAAATTATAAACCCAAGCAGCTCACCCTGAACCCCAAATAAAAACCAAAAACACAACACATGATAAAATATAAAAGTACACTGGGGACATGGGCGTTAACAATATTAAAACAATTGTATTGTTCCTTATTTCAGATTTGATGACATTTGTCAGTGAAGATGGCAGTGGATCAAACACAATTGAGCTGCAGTTTTCTGGCATACTGCATCATCCACCATGCCCATGTGCAAGAATTAGAAACAGATATACGGAGGTTTGCAAACAAAACAGCCTTCCTGCCTTCCTAAGATAAGGCTCTGAAATTATTTTTTTCCACCATTACAAGATTTTGATATGTTTCTGTATATGGACAACAAGTTGAACTTTGAACAAATGACAGGGACTGCATGTCAGGGTTGTTTGATTTAAATTACTCGATTTTATTATTGATTTAAATCATGATTTAAATCAATCGAACAAACATTTAACAAAATCAATAATACAAATCACATTTTGATTTGTTTTTTAATTTCTGTTGTTTTTAAATGTCTGTTATCTAAACCTGACTTTCATTAACTTTAAATCGCTATTCCTGAAACAGTGTACTGCATGTATATTTATCTTCTGACAATGCATCTGGGCGATTCCAGCGTCACTCGCATTTCACTTATTTGCATCCTTTTACAATCTTAGTGATGTAGTTTTTACAATACAGGGAATTACTCTTTCATTTTTGCTATGGAAATACTCAATATATAAGGCATTAACCTAATGGTATTAAGAAAATTAAATGATACTAAATATGAGCATGACACTGTTGGACAAAACCGTCACTCGCATTTCGTGAAATGGACATGCCAAAAATTGTCTTGGTTTTAATTGAAAAGTTTCCTCAAATCAAATGCACCACAACCAAATGGTAATATGTACTAAATACCTACCATACTGAAGTATAAATGAGGGTAACAAATATCTACAACTAACTGTATTTAAGTTAGAGGGGAAAGTGCCGTCACTCGCATTTCCGTCACTCGCATTTCAGTTTGTCGTTCAATAAGTTGTGAACAAAATGAAGCTTTTCCTCCACAATTCTTATCAAGTCTTGGCTAAGCCTTTTCAAACAACCTTTATAAACCTTTTGAGTGTGCTCAAAACACTAATTACAATGGGAAAAAAGTATTTTCTGAAATATTTACAAATGTACTGTAATTTAATAATCCACAGCTGCAAAGGCACTAGCTCTCTAGTTTCTGCAGTCCCATACTAGATTCCTTATTAAGTTGTTAAAGGATTTCTATGAATTGTGTTCATCCATACATTTATGTACTATTTGAATTAACTCACAACAGAGGAACCTTAGCCATTGTTTCTACATCATCAGAAGTTCAAACCATGAGGTGGGGGTGCCCCACCCATGTCGGGGATTGTCACTAAAATTGTTCACTTCATTTTGTCACTTCAAAAGTGACAATCCCACATCTTGGGTGGGGCAGCCGGGGGAGGGGGGGGGGGGGGGGTGAAGGAAGCAATTTATAGGTGCATTTAGTAAACAAATAAATAAATAAAAATCAATAAATGATTGTATCTTTAACATTACGAGATCAACATCTGAACATTGAGAATATTTGCTATACCTATATTTTATCCTTAGTTTTAGACCTACTGTTTTAAATTGTTTACAATCCTCAATAGCACAATTATTATCTTTACAACAAATACTTGTAGTTTATTTCCTTTGGTAGTAGGCTACTATACTGCAAATCATATGAATAATCAATTTAAATTACCTTTTGTTTTAATATAACCAGACTGTATAGCAGAGAATTGTAGAATTGTACTAGTGCTGCATGCTGCTTTGTGATGATTGTGACTGTTCCTATGGAAATGCAATGCATCATGGGTACCCAAATGATGCCTGCCCTCTATAGACCAATCCAACGAGCAAAACTAGAAGCCATCCCCGGGCACCCAATCGGGCGACACCGCGCTCGCGATCGCGCGCGCATCATACGCATTCTTACTTTTAAGGCGCGTGTTTACTTTGGCAATCCTATTGGTCAAAGGTGCACTGAGTGCACGCGTATGACGAGCGCGCGTGTATGGCATCGCTCGATCGGGCACCCAAAGATGGCCTCCAACTTTGCTCGTCGGATCAGTCTATAGGCCCTTGACAATAGGTATACACAGTGCATGTATATATACCTCCCTCAATACCATTTAAGAGCTTCTCTGCCTGCATTCTTATAATAGAAAGTGGTATCGTCAGTCGCATTTCATTTGTCACTCGCATTTCACGTCACTCGCATTTCAAATTTCAAGGGCTCTCTATTATAATAATACTTGTTGCTTTTATACTTGGTATTGGTGGGAGAAGCAAATTATCAATTGTCAAAAATATAATCACTACCAGTTATTAAAAAAAATAAAAAAGAGATCTCTCTGTCACTCGCATTTCATACCTCTCTGCGTCCACAGCTGGGTACCTACATGTCTTCAAGAAAAGTCATAGGCAGATTTTTTATAAATTTTTTTAAGGTATAAAGTCATACTATTAAATTGCATTATAATTTTGTGACTACTGCTTTCTCCAAGAGAAAAATGCAAACAAATGAAAATGCACATGAAGTAGTTCATTTTTTAAGCCAAACATAACAAGGAAGAAACGTGACATATTTCATAGAAAATGATAAAGATTTGACTAAAAAAAGTTTATATCCTGGTCTTTACATCTATTAGCAATAACTTAAAAATGAAAAAAAGTTCAGGAATGAATTTGATTTTTGGGGGCTATGTCCCTGTTTGCATGGAATTGCCCATATGATTCTGAAGCAATGTACTACATGTACCTACATGTATATGATACAACATTCATCTCTTACATGTACATACATGTACATGTAGGTTTAACTCAATACATGTAAGCGCAATGTAATGTGGGCACATAAACATGTTGATATAATTGAAAACAAGATAAGAGATGGTAGCTGATGTAAATGATGTCTTAACCATCAAAGTCCTTAATTCTCAGTCATGTCAGTAGATGATTTTTCACACATCCTAGGAGATTATTAAGGTCATGGTTTGTATGCAATCTGTTTTAGATTATAAGAAAATATACTGTAAAAGAAAACGACGCATACTGTACATACCTACATGTTGACAATTAATGGTGGCCGCATAAGTTAAATAGTTTTATTCCACCATGATTTTGTGTATGGGGGAGGGGGTCCTGTTATCAACTTGGATGAGAAATGTGCAGTATGATGATGGTGCTGTAACTTATAATACCACAGAGATTTTAAAACAAACTATGTATTCTAGAAGATTATGATGAATGAAAGGGATTTGAGATATACTGATTTCATAAACAATTGTGTACATTGTGGTTATACGTGCAGGGTTCCCATAGTCATGGAAAATCCTGTAAAAAAGTTGTCCTGGAGAGTCATGGAAAATTGCGAAGAATAAGAAGTCAAAGTAGTAGTCTATGTTTATCAAAAGTATGTGTTACATGCACCACCTAATTGTATATCAGTTACTAGTGGTTGTGGTCATTATTTTCGTAATGTACATAGCTACTTTCTAGCACTAACATTAGGCAGATTCATGAAAATTTGAAGTTGTTTCAGTTCTTTGAAATATATCACTGAAAAGAGTAAAAAATATGAAATAAAATGAGGGCAATAATAGTCATGTTACGTTAACTATGGATTTTTGTTGATTGAATTTTTTGGTTATTTTGCAGGACAATTTCATTTAAAAGTTGTGACCATTTTATTGCTAAATTGTTATTTTTTTTCTTGAAAATTTAGGCCTAATTTATTTCTTATCAATTTGTTATAAATATTAACATTATGATGACGTCATCACATGTCATGTGACGTCATCTTAAAGGGGTAGTTTTTGAAGCCGTATATCTACAAAAGTACAAGTCCAATTAAGTTGAAACGTAAAATATAGGTATGCCACCGGGTGTTATTGATGAAAATTGACATGACGTTATGATGACATCATCACATGTCACTTAATGTCATCTTAAAGGGCATCCGCTAGACTATGCTCATAGCATTTGTACACGTTTTTTTCTTACTGGCACTTTGGGGTAATTTTAAAATTGGCAGACACTTGGACAACTGCTCAGAATGTGTGCCGAACTTTTACGTCATGATTACGTCATCACATGTCACTTGAAGTCATCTTAAAGGGGCATTTTTCGAAGCCATATATCTACAAAAGTACAAGTCCCATTAAGTTGAAACATAACATCTAGGTATGCCACCGGGTGTTATAGATGAAAACTGACATGACGTTATGATGAAGTCATTACATGTCACGTGATGTCATCTTAAAGGGGCATTCACTAGACTATTGCCCATAGCATTTGTACACGGTTTTTTGTACTTTTAAACTCGGGAGACACTTAGACCAACTGCTCAGAATGTGTGCCGAAATTTGTTATGAATTTTTGAATTTTTAAAATACATAACATTCTTTTTAATATATCTAGCGAACAAAACAAGATATATTTTCAAAATTCTTTTTGTTATAGCTTTGGTATGTCTCAAAGATATGCCCTAAAAAGCGAAAATTGTGTGACGTCATGATGAAGTCATCAATTTTTTCTTTTGTAAATGCATGCAAGGGTCAATCCGATTACAAAAATGTATACATTGAATTTTTCTGTACCTAATTCCAAAATTTCATGATCGTGGCTCACTCAAGTAAAAATAACAGCCATTTCAAAATTTAGAATAAATTCAATATAACACAAAGGAATTCTGAGAAGGGCAGATAACCATGGCTTATTAATGTACATGCTGTTTATAAAAAGGGTTGATTTGTAGTGCCCATAGCATTTGTAAACGTTTTCTTTCTTACCGGCCACTTTGGCTACTTTTAAACTTGGCAGACACTTACCCCAACTGCTCACAATGTGTGCCAAATGTTTACGTCACGATGACGTCATCTCAAAGGATTTTTCGAAGCCATATATCTACAAAAGTACAAGTCCGATTAAGTTGGAACGTAATATCTAGGTATGCCACCGGGTGTTATAGATGAAAATTGACATGACGTTATGATCAAGTCATAACATGTCACGTGGTGTCATCTTAAAGGGGCAATCGCTAGATTATTGCACATAACATTTGTACACGTTTTCTTTCTTACCGGCACTTTGGGTACTTTTAAACTTGGTAGACACTTAGACTAACTGCTCACAATGTGTGCTGAACTTTTACCTCATGATAACGTCATCACATGTCACGTGACGTCATCTTAAAGGGGCAGTTTTTAAAGCCACATATAAACAAAAGTACAAGTTCGATTAATTAAGTTGAAATGTAATATCCAGGTAGGTCTGCAGGTTTATAGATGAAAATTGACTCGACATTATGATAACGTCATCACATGGCACGTGAAGTCATCTTAAAGGGCCATTTTTGAAGCCATATATCTACAGAAGTACAATTCCGATTAAGTTCTAGGTAACCCAGCATGAGTAGTGAAAATTGACGTCATGATGATGTCACAATTTTAAAGTAATTGTTGAGGTTTTGAACCTTTAAGTCATATCTCATCAACAGTACATGCTAATTTCGAAATTATTTTTGTAATAGGTTTGTTAAATAGGTCATAGATACGTACATATAAATGTGAAAAATGTGACGTCGTGATGACATTGCCGAAACGGCCCTGTGTTTGTCCACAAACACAATAGAGCTCCTGACCATTTTTTTTTTCTTTTTTTTTCAGACTATTGCCCATAGCATTTGTACACGTTTTCTTTCTTACCGGCACTTTTATGCACCCAATTGCCTTTAAACTTAACGGACACTTAGACCAACTGCTCGTAATGTATGGCGTGAGCAGCTTGTGGGCCTAGCCTGCGTGGCAAACGGGCGCCGGGATTTGAGGCGCGCACGTCGTGGCCTGTCCGTGGCAACCTTGTGGAGGAGGTTGGATTCACTTGCCTGAGCCTTTGGGGAGAGGGCCAGCGTAGCCGCTTCTCGTCTAAAGCTGGCTGGGGCGATACCTGTTAGGATAGGCAGTTGGTTCACTGGAGTGGCACGAATGCACCCCGAGATGGTCCGCAGGGCGCTATCAAGGACTGCATCCAGCTTCTTGACGTTGGGGCTTCGGCACCAGACTGGAGCACAATATTCAGCGGCAGAGAACACCAGGGCCTGGGTGGGGTGGAGATACGCAGCCACGGCTGTTTCACTTGGAAAAAAGTGCGCCCTCTTTTGTTGAAATGTGGCCAGCGATTGAATCCGCGTGTGTGACATCATATCATAACGGCTTTTAGCCGTACAGGGGGGGGCGAGTGGTTAACCCTGATTTGTTCCCCCGTTTCTGATTGGCCCATTGTTAAATTTTGCATATTTTCTGGGGGGTATGTTATAAATACTCATTAAAGGTCACATGTTGCCCGTTTTCATCCATGGGCTTGGTTTGTTTACACAAAAATAATAACGGTCAAAGGGCACATTTAACCGCGCAAGGTGAAAGCGTGAAAGATCGCGAAATCGTCAGTTTTTAAGATCGTTTTTCAACAATTTATACCAATACTGGCGACAATTGGTGACTACCTATGGTTGGATGAGGCCTTCTAGATGCATTGTACGTGAGAGATAAGAAAGGGCCACAAGGTTTGTGTAAATTAAAAGTGGATTTAAATCAACCATAATTTGAGTTGTTAAACTGTACGCGCTGTACAATATGCACGGTATGCGTGCATTTGTACATGTATACATGTACATTGTACTAGGACATGTAGATTCCATTCTGTACGTTTGCATCTGCGTACTTGATAGGGCTAATCGTGGGGAAGGAACTCAACCTCATTTTAAACCAAAATAATACAGGGAATATCCTGACTGATCATGCTGATACCGTTATTACTGTATACAGCCATGATACAGCCTACATTACTTGTACCATGGAGGTAAATGTACAACCATGGTACAACTGTACAACTACATATCTGCATATATGTCAGCATGTGCCCCGCTCCCCTCCCCTCGCCCCACCTGTTAAATGGATTGTACATTTACTAAAAAAAACAACTTGTGATATCTGTCATGACGACAGCCATTTAACACGTTAGGCCTAGCCTACTGACAACATAAAGCAATGGCGGAAAGATTTTACTTTAATACCCCCCCCCCCCCCCCCACTAAAATAGGTCAGAAACAGCAAAATCGTGGAAACTAACCAGCCCTCCTCCTAATATTAACTGAATTGCAAAAGAAAATCCTGACAAATGTCTCAATCTTAAAGGTTGTGGTGTGTGTTTATGCATTTCTAAACATGAATGGATCGATATTTTGTCAGATTTTTTTGTTTTAGTGCGGGTATCAAATTTTCCGCAATGGCTTTGCAAAATATTGTTAGGTAGAGGAATTTGTGTATTTGTAGCATCCTCATCAGGGGCCTTGACAATGTTGACCTGAAAAAGTTCCAGGACAAACAAGGAGCGGCTATATGCTGCTTTATGACAGTACATGACTTCATAACTTTTCTTCTGAAATGCATCAATTTTAAATTTTTTGAATTAAGTAAATTCATTAAAACATTTTTTTTATTCAGTTAAATTAAATCTTAATAAAAATGCATGAGATTTGCCAATATACATCTAATTCAATTGTAATGTGATATGTACACATGTTGCTTCAGATCAACACTCGGTTTATACATGTTAAATATTAATTTCATGACACCCCCCTCCCCCCCTTGCTGCATAAAACAAAAACTCTCAGTGACTGGATAAAGTTTGCGGGATTCATTGACCACTGGGCCTTTACAGAAAACACTCCAGAGCTGTAATATTAAACAGAAAATGGATTTGCAGGCTATTCATATACAGTATCAAGAATATTACTAGCGAATGAATGCATGGATCAAATTGGATGATATTTTATTTAGCATGATGAAAAATAGAAGGCTTAATTATTTTTATGTTGCTTTTGAATATTTGGTTTGCGAAATCGAAACCGAATAATGGAATTCAAATCGAATGTTAAAAATCCGGAAATATATCCCACCACTTAACTTGACGCATTATTCTTTGTTCTTAATTCCAGCCTGCTGCATTTCTTGATGCACTTCGGGAAATGTTGTGAGATGCCGACGCATGATGCTTATCATCTTTGGAAGCTCCTCTCTCATTTCCTGCACGGCTCTGCCAGCTCGATTGAATTCAGTGTGCACCAGCTCACCGCCTTGCTCATTGAGAAGAAGACCTAGACCAACCTGGAATCTCTGAAGTTGCTCCATGGTTTGGTCCTCCAGCATATGCAGCTTCGGAGTTATGGTTGCCTCTGGAAATGACTCGCGGTAAACATGCATAAAGTTTTTGATGCACACATCTAAAAGAATTAGGTACAATTGTTATTAAAACAAGATCATTTCCTAATGTAAATCTAATGTGTTACTTTTGATGGCATATTTTCAAAATTAAATGTGTACCTTAGTAGAAGAAATGCAAAGTTTTACCTATTCGCTCAAGGTCTGAATGTGAAATTGCCTTTGCATGATTGATGGCTTGGTGGACATCTGCAAAGCTCGGAAACACTTCATGAAATGTGTCGCCTAACTTTGCAGCCTTCCGCCTTGCTGCAATTGCCAGGTCATCGAGAGGCATCTGATTAGTCATCCGTTTAGGCTGAGACGTCAGATCATCAATGACGGGTATCTGTGAAAGGGCACCACAGTACGCACATTTTATAATTTCAAGGTACATTTTTATATTAAAATGCACATCACTTATAATTTAATGCTTAAACTAGTCTGTAATGTTCGTTTCGACAATTGGAGATTTGTTTTTGTCTTCTTAAAGGGGGGGGGGGGAGAGACCAAAATGTTTTTTTTTTACCTGACAACACTTGTTGACATGGTTTCCCACAAAAGACTTGCCATGACATGCCTGCCTGTGGACTTTATGCTTCTTAAGCACACCATCCAGACTACTGGCGATTGGTCCAGTGCCAAATTCAAGTTTAGTTTTGGCTTTATTTTGCTCCTGAAAAAAAGACATGGGAGAAAGATACGCACATAAACAAAATGGCATTCCATATTAATAAATTAATACAAATCAAAATATAATAACAAACAATTACAAACCGATGTCAGTAATATCTGCCTTGAGCAACTGAATGCCGTTGACCAATTCATTG
The DNA here is from genome assembly GCA_037893225.1 of Hippasteria phrygiana. Lineage (NCBI taxonomy): Eukaryota > Metazoa > Echinodermata > Asteroidea > Valvatida > Goniasteridae > Hippasteria > Hippasteria phrygiana. Next base: position 1,767,090 of record JAZGUH010000564.1, on the reverse strand, counting down.
TCTTCATCGCTGTGAATGTCATTCAGGAGAGGAAGAGGAATTTCATCCTCGAGATTCTCCAGCTGAAGTCGCTATTTTTGCAGGTCCTTCTACTTCCTTGATGATTCGGCTGCAATTTTATGGTCAAAGTTGGTGGTCAAGTTGACGTCCTCATCCTCGCTTGCAATGGATTTCTGTTCAAGAATTTTCACATCCAATCGGTGGCATTCCATCTCAAAGAAATCGTATAACCTCTTATATACACCGAGGGATATGTGCAATGTTGGGATGATGACCTACATAAGAAATATACATTTGTGTGCATGAACTTCTTTAATTCATTTGTTCATTAGTTTTGTACCCAAGTAGACAGTTCTTATAAACTGATTTGACAGCCTTTGGTGACAATAGACTTACATTGTCAATTTCAATCTGAAGCATAGGTATGCTGACCACACTGTACGAAACATCTTTGGCCCTGTTCCTCCTCTGTCCGTCATTAACGAAGAGTTGGTGCTGGTCACTGATTGATTGATTGTAGGGATCGTCTGAATGCCTTTCCCCTCTCACACAGTGGTCGCTGCATCTGCTCTTTACTAATACGGCAGTAAATGCAGCAGTGACGGGCTATACAAGTTACAAATAAATAAAAGCACAAAATGGAATTGTTTTTATATTTGTGGACGTTATAATAATGAGAAGAAAACAATGGCTACTAACCATTTGAGCTACAAATTCCATACAACTTTGTTAGGAAAGCGTAGTCTCCGAAACTCAGTAGGCGAAACGAATGTCCTCTAGAATGAGCCAAGAGAATAATACATATTTGAAAAAAATGGTCACTAAAGATACCCCTTGCGCCAACAGTTGTCAGTACAGGTATTTTATGTGCTAATGTAAATGCTTACCTCCGTTTTTGCTTGGCCAGATCAGCTACTTGGTCGAGTACCTGAGGAAGTGTTTTCTGGAGGTTGTAGTAGCTGTCATCTCTTTGGAAGCATGCACATACAACTGTATTTTTGAGGCTATTGGGATGGTGTACATTGACAATTTGGAAGGCCATTTTGAAACTGTTCCACCCTTGTCCCCACCAAATTTAACCCATATCTCATTTTTAGGTATGACACCATCATGCCATATCAGTAAGTTGGTCCTGTGTAAAAATAAAATAAAAGAAGAATTACTGTACTGTATATTTTTCAACCTCACATTTATGCTGTTGAAAATAATGTACTGTTAATATTCTTGTTAATTTCAGCTTGCAAACTTACTGGTCCAGCCTGTCCAAGTAGTCAAAGATCATAGCACAGATGTCGTTGACTTTTACAAAGGGCGCTTCCTTGATTACATATCCATCAACGGCATCAGCGTTCGTGCTGGGGAACTGCAAAGGAACCATACCACCTTGGATGTAGTCTTTGAGGAGCTCCTGCGGGGGACGTCTCATTGCCCTCTCAGAGGAGACGGATGGAGTAGGCATGTACCTGTAAAATGTTACCTAATTTATTCTGATTATGAACGAAAATACCATGTGTGTAATAAACGAATGGCTCATTACTTGCAACAATTTTGGGCATAAGACAAACATTAATATAATTGAAATGCATATCTAAAGTTTTTAAAATAATTATTGGTAAGGTCGGGCCCACATAGATCTATTTTACACAAAAAATTTATCCCGACTAATAATTTATTGCACACACCGTCTTATTTTGCGCATCTGCTCCCAGCCTAGATGGCAGTCTCTCATCAAGGCAGTCTCTCCCCTTGTTGGCAGGCATGGGTGGAATGTCATTGGAACTTGTTTGCACATTTTGTGGGTCTTTACATGAAACTTGGTGTATGTGAGCAGGCTATAAAGAAACAAGAACAATAATGGAGAATTTCATGTGTATGCTCCCAAATTATAAACCCCCATTAGTCACTGTAGTGGGAAGAAATTGATGTCGTTTCTGAATTTTGGTAAAAATTAAGCAGTCTTTCACCTGGCAGAAATTGTAAATTTATGTCCCTAAAACAGGGACAGCTGCTTCAAAGCCAAATTTGCCCATTAAAATATTCTGTATCAAAACTGTAATAGCATAGACATGTTTCATCTTTAATAGCAGACCTTTTAACCCCCTACCAAAATAGACACATTGGCTGTTTATTTACTCACTCTGCCTCCTGTATCTAATTTGGCAACCCTTCCTTTCTGATTTAATTTGAGCCAGGTCCAGCGGTCCGTGGCCTTCTCCACTTCCAAGGGGATTGGTTGGCCACGTGGATGCTGCAGGGCACTCCTGCGGAGGATGTTTGCAGCTTCATTAACAACATATTCATGCTTTGGGGGAAGCTACACTTTCTACGCCAGTACATCTTCGTTTAGTCCGAGGGACATATGGTAGTGGTGTTCTTCCACAGCGATGTTGCGGTAAGCTAAGAAGCTTACCGATGGCACTGCAGACACTACAAGCTACATCCAAGTTCTGAAGTTGGACACTCAGTATTCGTGGACTCTCCCCGACTTCAGTGAACTTAATTTGTGACTGGCATGTTGGACACTTAACTGTGGATGACCGATGAAATTTGAAATACGAAGATAAACAAATTGCACAAAAATAATGTTCGCAGGGTGTTTGCAGTGACGGAGAAGAAATTATACACTGACAATTAGAACAAGTAATAGAATGCTCATCAAAGTTCCTTCCGAAAATGTCTAAATATGGAGAATTATCAGACGGTGGGTCTACAGATCTCTTCGACAGCTGTTCGAATATGTTACTTGCTGTGATGTTGTATGGCAAGCTATCTGATGGACGTTTTGCAGCAGATGGGCGTTTTGTGCTAGTGGTTTTAGGTCGAGGTCCAGTTTTAGAGTTTTCACGGTATAGTTCACAAATGTTACACTTCTTGCTTCTTACATGGGGGTCCAATACATTGAAGGAGCACCTGGAGTTGTGTAGGTCCTAGTCCCTGCCTGTAAATGCCTTACCTTCCTGGAACAGTTCAGACAAATGTACTGTGGATGTTCATCAATCCTGTCCTCCCATGTATTTATTCCAAATATTAGATTAATCTCCTTTTTGCAACTGGAAACTTCTAATAATTTTCTAGAATCTTGCTTCTTGTGAGTCAGTCTCCTACCACAACAACGGCACAGTTTTTCTAGTATTTTTAAGTGGAAATCATAACTGCTCATTGTGCAATTTTAACTGCAACGGTAGTGTGTGTATATGTAAAACTCAGCGGGCGCTGTGTGTGAATTATTTGTGTACATTAACTTTTCAATTGCGCGCGTTGTGTGACGTCATTCCCTATTCAATTGTAACCGTAACTTTCACGCAGTTCTGCGCCTCCACGTAACGCAACCCATATAAACCCGAAATAACGAGGCACAAAACGACATGAAAATGTGCTGGACCGGCTTTAAAACTTACATTTTTAGTGAAATATATGTATCATCAATTATTTCTCGCCGACTTTTTGAAGTGATTGAATAAAATACAGGACAAAAATAAAACACAAATGTCGACACAGAAATCGTGTTTCTTTATTGTTTTTATTCGTTTCCATCCTTCTGTAGCCAAAAATCTGTTAAATATATTGTTTCCAAGTTATATTTATGTATCAGTTCATTATAAAACAAAACTTGCTGCTCTCTAAATACAAAAACAACGATCGTTAATCGTCGCATTCGTGAGAGCCGCCATTTTGTTTTTTGGCCCGTGCTTACTGGAGCAAATAAATAACCATCGTGCGTTTGTTCGGACTTTAATACGCACGGTCTAGGAGTGGAACAGCCGTGCAGCGGTCTTCGTCGCAGCTCCCCAGGTGGTACCAGCGAGGCGACCTATCAAGGCGACTCAGCGGTTGTCTTTCCCTTGACGTTTTCCAGGTGTTGTTTGAAAGTCGGCGTTCTATTCAGCTTCACATCAAGGTACGTGGGAATGGACTGGGACTGCAGGCGGGCTTGATCTACCATGACGTTCATCTCACGCGATGCTTCTTTATTGTTAAAATGAAACATCGATGACATCGTCTTACCCATGCTTAAGGCGCCAGTTCGTCAAATACGATGACAGGATCTTCATGTCTTCGGTGAGGCCCTCTTCTACTGCTTCCCAGGATAGGCTTGTTGAGTAGGATCGCCAGGTCGTCTGCGTAACCATACTTCCTCAACTGGGTTGTCGGCAGGTCATATATGTAGATGTTAAACAACATCGGAGCCAGCACGGAGCCCTGTGGAACGTCGTTCTTGAGCTGCCTTACTCTGCTTCGTTGGCCGTTGCTGGTATGAAGCCGAAAAGCTGCGGTTGCTCAGCATCTCCATTATGAAGCTCACCTTGTGCTTATATCTGGAATGGTCTCCAGGAGCTTCATATGGAGTCCGCGCAGCCAAACAGTATCGTACGCAGCGGTGAGATCCAGGAAGACGGCGCCAGCCTTCTCCCTAGCTTGGAAGCTGTCCTCTATGTCTTGGCACAGAAGAGTTACCTGGTCTGCTGTTGACCTACCTCTCCGGAAGCCCGCTTGTTCTTTGGGCAACTGGCGGGGGTCTATTACCGGTTCAAGACGCACGTGCAGAAGACGTTCAAGAATCTTGTATGGGACACAGAGCAGTGAGATAGGCCGGTATCCCATCGAGTCGTCACTGGGCTTATTTGGCTTCGGAAGGGCGATCACCTTGGCGCGGCGCCAGATCTTCGGCAACGTTGAGCATCGGAAGCACACGGAAAGGAAGGAGCACAGCCAGTCGGTTTCCCTCCTTACTTGATGGGTGGATGCATTCACAGCCTGGTGCCTTGCCGATCTTTAGCCATTGGATGGCCAGCTCGAGTTCGTGTGCCGTGACGGCGTAGCTCCTTAACTCTCGATGACGTGGCTCTAGTAAAGATCTTGTCCGCGTTGGGGAAGCGACCGTTGCTCAGCAGCCGAGACGCGATGGAGTTTGCAGTAATTGGGCATTGTGTTGGGGTTGTAGACCTACCCGTGATGGTTTGCCATGCCCGATCGATTCCACAGTCTCCGTCCATCTGTACCTGCGTTTCTCGTTAAGCCTACCAAAAAGATCATTGTCTGGGTTATCCCTGTCTTCGTTGGTTGTTGCATCTTCATGGGCGCGAAGTAGATCTTCACATTCATTATCCCAGCAGGGGACGAAGGCCTTGCGCACTCTATGGGGATGTTCTTCCTGGCGGCAGTGAGTAATACTTTGCAGTAAGAGTCATAGGCGCTGTCGAGGTTATCTGGATGTGGAGGCGCACGGCCGTTTCAGAGAAATAAAAGAGTGCGCCCTCAGGGGCGAAAGATTGTTAGCGGGATTTGTGCTATAGAGCCCACGCGACGCGGAGCGAGTCTATGTTTACATTCAGTTACACGCGAAACGTTACATGCGAGGCAATTTTTTAGGGGCCAAAAGTCGCTTGTTTAAAAAGAAATGTGAGTTTTCCCTGACAAAATTGAGGTTGCATCCTGGAGAAGAGATGTTGGATACCCCAATGGAGTAAAGAAAAGACAAGGTACAGCGGGAGGAATTTTTATATTTAAGATTTTGTTTTGCTATTTTCACATGTTTTAATATGCTCATTGCACTGAGCGTGTACATGTACGTTCTGCCATCGGAGGTAGGAAACATTCTGCAATGGAGAAATAAAACACAATTCTACTATGAGTACTAATGAGGGGCTATATTAAATAATATACAAACCAGCTCAAGTAGTGGGATTTTGTTTAGCGCTGTGACACGAAAAACAAAAACTTCCTTGAACTTAAAAAAGGGTGGGAAAACCAGTTATTTCAAGATTTATGTCAGCAAAATCCGTGACAAGTGAGGCACAAATTAACTTCTATGTGTGAACACTGTGAGTGACTGCATGTACACGGTAATGGGTCAACTCGTACCCAAACATTTACACCCAAGGCAACTCGCACCCAAGGCAAACCATGCAAAACAAAATTCAATAACACGACATTCTCCATTAAAGACGTTCACACAGTTACCCATTTAAAAAAGAAAGATATAACTTAGAAGGTTCAAATATTATAAAAGACAATATATGGAAACTTTTTAATACTATACGAGTACGAGTTGACTTGGGTACGAGTTGACTTGGGTACGAGTTGACTTGGGTACGAGTTGACTTGGGTACGAGTTGACTTGGGTACGAGTTGACTTGGGTACGAGTTGACTTGGGTACGAGTTGACTTGGGTACGAGTTGACTTGGGTACGAGTTGACTAGTGCCAAGAACATCAAACACAATAAACACACTTTCTTCCCCTATATTGCACAAAAATCTCCTGACAAGTGTCTCAATCTTACAATTCTAAACACTGAGAAATGGATTGTTATTTTATCAGATTTTTCAGCTTCTGACCTATGGGGGTGGGGGGGGGGAGGGGGTGGGGGGTGTGTATTAAAGTAAAATCTTTCCGAACGGTGAACTTTTGTTTTGTGTTATGTTTTTTTGGGGGGGGCCTAACTAGCCCATATAAGTATACATTTCATGATAAAAGGCATCTTACAAAATTGTGATTTTCTTTTTCTTTTTTAGTTTGCACCATTGCACATTTTCTTTACAATCGCAGTAGTCATTTATTTTCTGGAACCATGTACATGTAGATATTAAATGTACATGTACACTTACATTTAGATAATAAATGTACATGTACACGTCCTATTTTAGCATGTAAAATGTTACATTTGGGTCTACAAATGTGAAACTCGGAAATACATCACATGTACTTTATTTATTTCACATACAGGTATCCCTGATACTGTGATAGATTGAGAAGAAAATTCCTGTGGAATGGTTTCTTTTTAAATCGGCGGGACGTAGAAGGTAAGTGATTTTCATTCAAATTATTGAGACATATTTCAGTTTTTGGTTTTAACCATTTTGATCTCACACAAAGTTGCATGTACAATATCTGACTGACTGACATACATGTACATGCATGTACATAAATACATGTATGTACAATTGTACATGTACATACATGTACATGTACGTACATACGTACATGTACATGACAAGCACTCAAACTGTAAAAGCTAATACATTGTACATAGTATGTAAATACATGTGCAAGTTAAATGGCAAAGCATAACAAATACATGTGTATTCCAATTGTTTATTATTCTTTGTAGCCAAACTGCATTATTTAGAATTCAACACATTTTAACAAACTTTTCTGATTTTTTTCTTCCAACTTCCAGTGATGTCTTTGCTCTGCACTTCTGGAGGCGTGGCCAGATAATGACATTTCATTGTTGTCATGAGTTACAGCAGGTAGTCCCTTATACCACAGACCACCCGACCAGTGCGGACGAATTCTCAACCACTCTTGTTTAGCAGCCCAAAGGCCTACTTCAAAATATTCCAGCATGTGCAGCTTCGGCGATTCTGATGTATCAGTTACGTATATAGGAACACTCTTATTAAGTCTTTCATGCACTTATCTGCCAAAAAGAACCTATTGAGTCAACATATACCACATGAGTGCAACACAATTTCTGCTACACAATTATCATACAATTACCTATATGTTTCATGTTGGCAAATAGTTTTGTGTGGTTGATGGCAAAGTAAGCATCTACAAACTTGTGTGGAATAATGTCTTGGAACTGTGACCCAACTTGGGAAGCTAATTGAGTTCCTGATGCCAGCCAATTGGAATGTCTTCAGAAGCTACATGTTGCAAGATCTTGCGAGAATCTGGTGTGAGTGCTGTGATGACTTCAGTCGGTTAAAACCAAGCAGAAACAAGTACAACAATGAAGAACAATTACTCTGGCAACATTTGTGGACGTTTCCAACAAACGCTTTGCATAGCGGAACTTATTAAAACTGAACAAATACAGACTAAAAATTGCGTGGGAAATTAATTGTACAAAACGTGTAAATAGAAATGTTATTTAGTTCTGTATTAAATTTAACCCTGTATTTAAGAATTGTACATATATTTGTATTACTTACTCAAAAATGCATCCGTGGAAATAATGTATTATAACATTGTTTCTTACCCCTCTACATGTTTTAAATCATGCTTCAATCCGCAGCAAGTTACCTTTTACCAGGTCCAGGGTCCCTCACTTCATCAATTGCAGGGGGGGGGGGGGGGGGGGAGAGAAGGGTTTGTGTTCCTTTTGCATGTTCTGTTGCTATATAGCAAAACAGCTGCCTGTTCAACCACAGATGTTCATCAACTGCTGTTTTCTAGGCTTCATGATATGCACTTTTTACTATGACACTGGCTGGTTTGGAGATGTACATGTGGTGGGGCATTTATGAAAGGCCAGTTTTGTAAATTTGCCTACTAATGTTCCACATTGTGGACAAACATTTGAGCGTATTCTGGGAGATGCTGTGATGTCGAGTATCTAAAACTGTATTTAGGGGCATGGTACCTCCTATAGAAGGTTTGTATATAGCAAAGCCATTTAGACAAACTAAACATAAGTTATGTTCACAAGGAGTCTGAACAGAGGGGTAACTGAGTGTACATTGGCAAATTGTACAAAAGAAAACTTCCTGGGAATCCTTGCCTTGTGTGTCCAGTTTTATATGAAGTGGTCACGGTCGTACAAGGTTCTACATGCCACTTTGTCAATTTTTGAGAGTAAAAGGATATCTCACTGCAAACTTTTTCCACTTTACTTTTGTTCAAGGAGACCCCCCACCTTCAAAATTCTTCCTAAAAAAATCACAAGTGGTCCACTATATTTCCTGTCCTGAAGTCATTCCCAAGTCATAGTGGGCAATAAATGATTAAAAGAATTAACTGTGCAATTTATGTGTGTTCCTATGACTGTTGATTATAAGTTGATCCAAAACCCCAAATCAGGCATACGCCTTGTTCTAGCCTATGTGTCCGACTGTGAGTCGTGTTTGCGCCCGTGTGCAGCGCACATATCTTACGAGCGCGTGTACAGCTATACTGCGCGAATTTACATGTACATGTATGTGTGTAGCGCGGGCCACGTATGGGTGAATTTGTACGTATATCAATAGGAAAATTTGGTTTGCATCGCGCGCTGGGCCGGAACGACCTCGGTTTTCAACCAGTCATAAAAAAAGATTCACCGCTGTACCTGCCATTTTTTCAACGGAATATTATGGGGAAAGTCCTTCCTTTTCATAAATTCGGCATCAGAAATCCGGGAAAACTCTGGTTTTTTTTTTAAATAGCTGTTCATTTGGGTGTGCATCAAACTGAAAAATCTCTCATCGCGTAAGCAATCTGGACAAGCAAATTCCATTTTTGGATTGTTTTACACAATTCTTTTACTCGAATGAATACCCGATAGAAAGAATTCAAGACATTTTTACGCAAACAATCATTAGTTTTTCATGACACACTTTATTTAAATGAAAATCTCAATTTATACTGTTATTATCGTTCGCACGGCACACACGATTTGCCGCGGCGCGCGCCGCCATTTTGTCAACAGCAGATCTCTATTACTGGAGTAAATGATTGTTTGTGGTAAATACTTTTTAAGCGCTGTATTAATGGGCGCGTGACGGCCGTGGGCGGGAGACCAGCTGCTGCATTGTTCACGTGTTCCGTGAAACCTACCCAGTTTGCTTTCCAGAAGTTCCATCTTTTGAAGTCTTTCCCTTCCACAGGCTGGAACAACGATGGAATGGTTATCAGCGACGGTCGGTGGTGTGACCTGGGCAACCTGTCCAGGATGCATCTTACCTGAAGCGGCTCGTTGACGTGGCATTTTGCGAAGTCCACGTTGGTGTAGCTGTCCCAGCGTGCTGAGTAAAAGGTGCATGGCTCATTTGGGTCGTATAGAAGCGTTGCATCTGCGGCAGAGGCCCATTCCACCAGGAAGTCACCGTCGGCGTTGGAACTGCTGTAGGCCCAATCTGTGTGATGGCAGTTAAAGTCGCCAGCATACACTGCGGGGGCAGGGACATCTGGCAGCGATGTTTGGACCAGCTTACTCGGCGGGGGCTTGTAGATATTAACAATAGTGATGTCTTGCACTTTGGTGCTAACCCATTCTATCTCTGTACCCTCAGCGGACTGTGCTACAGCTGTCCAGGCGGTGTAATTTCGGACAAAGGTAGCTATAGTTACGGTCTGAAAATCTCTAGACTATCCGCAAATATCAATTACTAGAAAAAAGCCTGAATTTTCTCAGATGCAACAAAGAAATCAGACAAGATCACACTGATATATAGAACAAAGAAACAATGTGATTTAATAATGAGAATATTCGAGAATCAACAGGGTTTAACAAGTGTAGAATTAAAACAAGATTTTATACAATATAACTTAAAATATTTTACGGGCGAGGATTTACATAGGTGAGAGCTCAGAAGACTTGTACTACAGCTCTGCAATGGGCGAGGACTTGGGCGAGGACTTTGACGAGGACTTGGACGAGGACGAGGACTTGGGCGAGGACTTGGGCGAGGACTTGGGCGAGGACTTGGGCACTCAGCAACGACCGCCTGGGTAAAGAGCAGCTGGAGAGTCTGGTGGACCTCAGCAGATCCATCTAGGCTACCACCGCTTCATAAACGACCCTGGGGATGTGTCCGGTCAAGACCTTCCACGGAAGCAGTGGACCGTCAACCGCCTTAGGACTGGTGTTGGACGCTATGTTGCGTCTATGAAAAGCTGGGGACTGGCAGACAGCGCTTCCTGTGACTGCGGCGATCCAATCCAGACAGTACACCACATCATCACCACCTGCCCAAAACACCGGCCGCCGTACTGTGAATGCGGCCATATTGACCTGGACGACGACACACTGGCCTGGCTTGCCCGACAGAGCTGCATCCCACAGAAGAAGAAGAATAAGTCTCCCAAAGAAGAAGAAAAAGAAAAAGAAGTCTCCCAACCTATACCTTAACTCTGCCTCGGCCTTCTGAAATTGACGAGCAATCTAAGGCCCAGGGATATGGATTCGTTGTGGTGGAAATGTACCGCCGTCGATTGGTTGACCCTGTTGACTCGTACGCAGTAATAAACAATTACAGGGCAACATATTGTGGCGAAAATATCAAATTGATTAAAAGAAAAGCGAAAAGGGCGAGAATATATATACGTGGGGGGAAAGGGGGATATAATTCTGAAAGAACCCTAGATAGCGCTGCCACCAGGCGGAATAGTTTAGGCCTAAACCTCCGGAGTTCTGCCTCTCCGGTTTAGCAATTCGCGATAGCCGACGTGGATCCGGGTCAAAATATATGACGTTACTGGAGGGAATCACCTCGCAGGGAGAATTAAGCAAAGTTATATTACAATCTGTATATACAAGCCAGGAAATTATTTTCTACAATCCAAGGAATTTCCATTTACAATCCAGGGAGTCTCTAAAATTCTGACGCACAAAGTTGGAGGGAGTCTAGCCACAGAATACAATGGATCAAGGTATCGTTTAAACATGTCCACTCAAATCACTAGGTAAAGATTCGGCATCGTTTAAGCCTATCCTTCCTAAGTAGAGAATCCACTAAGGCCCCAGGCCTTTCTCAAAATACAACTAAGTTTATCCTCCTCGAGAATAAATACGCTTAGGCCCCTGGCCCAACTAAATTTAAACTAAGGCCCCAGGCCTTTCTCAAAATACAACTACGTTTATCCTCGAGAATAAATACTCTTAATGTAGGCCCCTGGCCTATAATACTACTCAATGAGATCCGACTCAACAACCGGACCCCAACTTAATCTCAAGATCTCCTGACTCTTCTTGTCAGAGTCTTAATATAATTAAATAAATATTACCTATCGTTGTTAAGCTAATAATGTATCTCACAGTGACTAAACTAACTCTGGCTCCCCAAAGTTTTGCTCCCCAAAACTTTGCTCCCCAAGGTTTTTGGCTCCCCAAAATTTGGCTCCCCAAAACTTGGCTCCCCAAAACTTGGCTCCCCAAAACTTGGCTCCCCAAAACTTGGCGACCCAACTCAAGTCTGCTCCCCAATTAAATAAAGTTGGCTCCCCAACTCAAGTCATATATTGGCACTCACTCTCTAATTATCTCGGCTCCCCAATTCAACTCTAGGATGTCACAGGAAAATTCTCCTTGGCTCCCCAAAACACTATCCCAAACACATCAGAAACCAGCAGTACCGTAAGCAGTGGAAGACCAACATCAACCAAAAAGCACAGAATCGCTAAAATCTGCCCTATTTATAGTCTTTGAACTGCGCGCCTAAAAATACGCACAACTAGTTTGGCCACGCCCACTTTTGTAAAAGTCACAGTATAGTGAATTCACATAGTGATGATATTCTCTTAAATTCTCCAAAATTATACAGAATAATTTCACACAAAAAGGCTTACATCAATCTTCAAAACATTCCCTACAATAAAACTGCTCTAAAACTGTGAATAAATTATAAAGAATCCCTAAAAATGCTAACTTTTCGATGTGTTTACAAACATTGAAGAAAATGCAGTGATGTCACATATATAAATATTCATTAGCCAGTCACTGACTTACCAGACGAAAGTTTCCAAAGTGGTCATCAAAAGTTTCCTAACTTCCAACATCTCTTCAAAGTTAGCAAGTTCACAAAGAAGCTAGACAATTATCCATAACAACTTTAGAATATATTAAATCACTTTTTAGAAGTCTCAGTCGTCTAGAAATAATTTTAGAACTTTCAGCCAATGGCTGAGGTACTAACAAACTTGAATGTCCGCCATGTTGGTTTTCCAGTAAGTCTATTTTTAGCACTGAAATACACACGTGCGTGAACAATAACAAGTCATGGATTTATCAGTGTTTATCGCTCAATAAAGATGCCAAATTTGTGAGCTAAAAAAGAACCAGGATTTCCAAGACGAAAATGCCTCAGTGCTAGAAGAAAAGGTAAGATTTAAGCAAGGTTACCTAACGTTAAACTGGGTTTTGTGGGCATTTTCGTCACACAGCCTTCCCCTAAGACATTGCTGTCCTCAGCAAATAGAGTAAAACACGTGGCTAAGTCTAAGTTAGGGACCATGGATTAATGCCAATTTGCGTGCGCACGCGTGCGGACGGGTCCGCACGCAATTGCACGCAATTGCACGCAATTGCACGCAAAGGCACGGGCCCCCTGCGTGCCGATGCGTGCCGATGCGTGCCGATGCGTGCCGATGCGTGCCGATGCGTGCCGATGCGTGCCGATGCGTGCCGATGCGTGCCGATGCGTGCCGATGCGTGCCGATGCGTGCCGATGCGTGCCGATGCGTGCCGATGCGTGCCGATGCGTGCCGATGCGTGCCGATGCGTGCCGATGCGTGCCGATGCGTGCCGATGCGTGCCGATGCGTGCCGATGAGCATAGGCAGTTTTCAACCGTTTGTGCTCTTTATTGATCTGGGATTAACGATAACAAAGAACACAGGCCGGCCGGCTGGTCGGCCAGGAAGGACGGATTATACCAGACGGAGAGGTGTCATAAAAGGCTAGAGTCTACACAAAGGGCTCCTGGGCCACAATGGTGGACTGATGACTCATCTTTTGGTGGCTTTGGTCAGACTATACATGTACATAAACAGCAATTCAAAGGCTTTTCTAAAGTCATGACGATACAATTCTAGCGGGGCTTAGATTTGTAAAGTAATGCCTACATGTACGGCCTATACATATACATGTGGATTCATGATTTATTTTAAGTTTCTGTGATTTTCATTGAAACAACAGGGTATGACGGCATCATTTATTTCCGCAATTTCGATCTTTTCTGATAGAAAAAAGTACGTTTTGAAAAAAGTATACAAAGATGTACATTATTATTCAAGTACACAAAAATACTGCTGTGCTTCGTCATCACTCAATACAACAGCCCAATTTTAGAGATTTTTCAATACTTTTTTTTTTAATATGGATTTTTTTGCGTCGGGGATACATGCCGTCAAGTAGAGTGTTTTCGCTGCGTGAATGAAGTTTACCTTTTACGCGCAAGGCAATTTAAGCCCGGTTCATACTTCATGCGAATGCGTATGCGAAGCATATTCGTTATGGTAACGGAGAACGTCACAATAAAGCTGTAATTGTTGACGTCATGAAATTCGCTTCGCATTCGCATAAAGTATGAACCGGGCTTTAGGGCAGCTTAGACTAATTGATTTGAAGTTTGTTATTCTTTTCTGATACATTTGCAATATAAATGATCTCTTCATTTTTCACACATAACCCATCATCAGCGTTTATACATGTATACAGCGCTTTTTCAGAGAATTTTTTTTTTTGTGGAAAAACAGAGATATCGATGTCAGTTCAAATTTGGCGATTGCGCGACTCTGTCTTGTTGCACGATTTCTTGATTATGAGATCATTTAATATAAATCTAACAGGGCGTGCTTACGAATTACGACATGAAAGCGCAATTCAAGAAGGCGGCGCGATTAATACAACCATGCAGGAAGAAAACATTCTTCCTCCATGATATAACTATTTACATGATAAAGACATGTGGACCTATAGATTACGAAATGAATTACGAAATGGGGACGCAATTCAAGATGGCGGCGCCCACTGCAATTTTTACATGATAAAGACATTCGGACCTACATGTACATGCATGTTTACCTTTCCATCCATTCGATTTGAAGAGTCAGGATTTCAACTAATCTTGCAGTATTTCATAAATTCTTCGCTTTATTGGAAAAATGCATAAAAACATGGCGCTTACAAACTATGAAACTAGAGAAATTCAAGATGGCGGAGCCAACTGAAACAACTTTTATGCATCAAGGACCTGCACCTACATGTTCACCTTTCCATGATGGGTTTGAAGAGTCAAAAATTTAAACTCAATTCAATCTTGCATTATTTTTTAAAAGTAATATCTTTGCTTTATTGAGAAAATACACAAAAATCATTTCTTGATCGTGAGATCAAAAAAGCTCTAACATTTCGTTATTTTACTATTACGAAATGGCGACGTAATTCAAGATGGTGGCCCCACTGAAACAACTTTTACATGATGAAGATATATATGTTCACCTTTCCTTTATAGAGTCATGATTTCAACCTTTCTTCTTGAATTATTTCATAATTTCTTTCCTTTATGAGAAAATACACAAAAACGATTTCTTGATTACGAGTTCATTAAAAAAAGTTATAACATGGCCGTTGGGAATAACGAGATGGCTGCACCCACTGCAACTTTTACAGAAGAAATTTGTACATAAGAATAAGAAATATTTACATGAATGAAAAAGTTCGAGCGACGACTATTTGTCAACCACTAGTCGATTTTCCATAACAACCTGTACACGAAACACATGTTGGGTACCAGGCAAAAAACGACCAGTGGTCGACAAAAGGTCGCTGCTCGAACGTGCTTCATGTTTACCATCCATTCGATTGGAAGAGTCAAGATTTCAACCTTCATTTAATTAATCTTGCAGGATTTCATAATTTCTTTGCTATTGAGGAAATACACAAAAACAATTTCTTGATTGTGAGTTCATTAAAAAAAGGGAATAACGGAATAACGGAATGGGAATAACGGAATGGGGACGCAATTCAAGATGGCGGCACCCACTGCAACTTTTACATAAGAAATTTGTACATATAAAGAAATATTTACATGAATGAGCATGTTCGAGCGGCGATTATTTGTCAACCACTAGTCGATTTTCCATAACAACCTGTACACGAAACACATCATGGGTACCAGACAAAAAACGACCAGTGGTCGACAAGAAATTGTTGCCTTCACTAGCGTTTTAAAACGGGGGATCATATCCATCAACGTCGATCGTCATACAAGTACATGTACTAGTAGATTATCCGGTGTCGCATCATTGGTGCCGATATCGATTTAACCATCGAGAAATAAAACACATCCGCTTCCCCTTTGTTTGCGCAATTGTATGCATGTTTTAGGGATAACAACAGAGGGCGCTATGTGATGATGACGTCACTATCATTTTAACAATAAGTCAGGCCCTGTCCGAATTACTTGGCTGCGGCTTGAAATTACACACGAGTCTATGGGAAGTGGCTGCAGCCGCTACCATAGACATGTTTGTAACATCCAGCAGTAGCCAAGTAATTCGGACAGGGCCTCTATGTACACGTACGCAGCGGTCAAAAGAATAATTTTATCAGGATTGTGCCAAAAAGCTCTGCAGATGAGTGCGGTCGAAACTCAGAGGACCCGAGTTTAATTTTCATGCAGGACTTTTTCAAATTAAATTCTTGTATGTTTTGTCTCAGATTTGTAGTTTGAAGGCGTTTTTTTTACGGAAACAAGTCCCAGAAACTGTATTGCAAATTAGACAGAAAACCCTTAATAGTTATGAGAAATCGCGTAGACCCTCTACTTGTAATCCTTGTTTGATTACCAACATGCAATCAGTGACTGCCATTGCTTGGAAATTTGTGCAGAAAGAAAGATTAGGTCTAATCGCACACTAATCCGGATTAGCGGATTACCCGAGACATAAAAGGTGCCGCCAGAGACGATCTCTATTGTACACTCGGGCTGGTTGCAAATGAGTTCGTTTGTGTGCCACTGCGTGCCACTGCGTGCCACTGCGTGCCACTGCGTGCCACTGCGTGCAAGTCCGTGCCGATGCGTGCAAATGCGTGCCAAAATCTCCCTCGTTTGAGCTTGCACGCAAAGGCACGCAAGTGCACGGGGTTGCACGCGTGCGCACGCGTGCGCACGCAAATTGGCATTAATCCATGGTCCCTTAGTAAGTGCTAATATTTATACAAATATATATTATAAGTTGTCATAAGTTTCAGCAGTGTTCAACAACCTCATGCATAAATTTGCATAAATAATGAAATATTAAGAATGCAGAAATTTAGTTATAAAGACTGAGTGAGAGTGAGATCCCTCTCCTGGATTCTAGGCTAATCTACACCGTAACTTCATAATGCACATCAGAGCTACATTGTAAGTTATAATATATCATTTTAACACTTCTCTGTGTTGTTTCGGCCTCAACTCATAAACATTTAAACACGATAAAATTCCATTCAATAACATATACAAATATTTAATTGATCTTCTTTATTCTTCTTTGTCATCTCCCTCATACACACGCTCAGTGACCTCCTTTTTGTTGACTTTACCTTCTCCATCATAGTGCCAGACTGTGTGGATTTCCGTGATCCGTACTTTGCCCTGAATAATCCTCTCTATCTTTGCCGGTCTCTAATGGCACCTCCTCTTACGGGGTCTTTTCGAGATGTCTTCTTCCTCATCGGATGACTCGGACTCCATAGAATCTATGGAGGTGTCCAACATCTCTTTCAGGTTTCTCGGCTTTCCCTGGGTTGGAAGCCGCTGGGGGTGAGGTGATGAAGTCTCCAGTTGTTCAAGGTCAGATGAAACAAGGAGCGGCAGAGGTCGTGGTGAGTGGACTGCATCGATCTTTTCTACTGCCTCAATGTCTGATGCCATCAGAGAAATGGCCGCTTCCAAAGCCTGCTCCTCAGTAGCATCCTGGGTGGCAGGCGATTCAGGGGAAGACACATTCTCTAACGTGTCTAAAGCAGCATCCTCATCGATGAAAAGGGGCTGCGGGCTGCTGGGAGGACTTGCTGGTGTCTGAGCCGGTGAGGGTACATGTATAATGTGAGATGGGGTAGAGGGCTGGCCAAAACTCCTTTGTCCGATCTGTTCTATTATATGGTTGATCGACGAGACCTCGTCTACCACCCCAGGATGGGCCGCTTTGTAGTGGCGTCTCAAATGGTACCGTCGCCAGTACCTCCTTGGGCATCTTCTGCACCAGAATATCTCCCTGTATTTGAGGTGCGTTGTGATGTGCCGGTCGTAGTTCGATCTCTTCCCAAACCTCAGACCGCAATCATCACACTGAAAGATCCTACGGTCTTCGATCACCTCCTGCAGATCCACCAGTTCCATTCTCTAATTAAATAAAAAGTAAAGAAACAAATATTTGTTTAATTTTCACTCCATTTTCTTTACATGCTAAATTTTCCATATCGCATTGGTTCCTTCCTTTCCCTCTCTGGATTTCTTTTCTGTGGCAACACTAATTTGTCTTCGTTTCTCTGAGTGTTTTCTCTAACAGGTGGCCCTTGGTAAGGTTTAAGCCTGTCTGCATGGACCACAGCAAACTTGCCATGTCTGCCCTTTCGAATTCGAAACACGACATCAGTGAGCTGGTCCACCACCTTGAAAGGTCCCTCCCAAGGTAAGACAAGTTTTGGACTTTTTCCTTTCTTTCGACATGGATTATGTAGCCATACATATGCTCCTACAGTAATCCTGCTATCCTGGGTTTTTCTATTATAATTTCTCTTCTGGTGCTCTTTTCACTGCTTCCGATTGTTCCATCTTGGTTGTCAAACTTCACTCCATCGCCACGAAAAAGAGCCGGAGAATTTCGCCACTGTTGCACCAAAATACACAGTTTCAAACAGTAAGTCAACTTCAGATTGATTTTTCAGGTATAGGGGGCTCACCCATCTCAAAGAATACCTCAAAAATAGAAAGTACGATGTCCAAATAAGTTGAAAAACTCCGGTTTCTATTTCAAAACCGAAGCGCATTTCAGCGCATGGCGCCAAATTTTGGTGACCATATGCATTGTGCATCGCGTGCATCAATCGTCAGCGCAGTGTAAATATCCCAAGATGACCGCAGTAAAATTCCCAAGATTTCGCAAGGCAATGGAAAATAGTGTACACGTGCGTTCGCGCGAGTGCCAAAAAACCCTTTTGCGCATGCGCAATACTAGAGCTTGGGAGAAATCCCCTGGTGGTGCAGCACCGCGGGCGGACAAATGGTAGACGGCAAAGCGAAATCATGTCACGTGATGTGTATCCTTTTTTGTGATTGGTAGATAAGGCTCAATAGTGCAGTTTGGCTGTTCCTTTTTAATAAACTTTCCCCCTATGGCTTTTATTAATAAGTTGTAATTGGAACGGTGTGGGGTGTAAAAATAGTAGATGGCAAAGCCAAATACTGCTTATTCTTGAGGTCTAGCAGAGCAGATTTGGCTCTTCTAGTTAATAAACGTTTGCCATCTGTTTTCTTTACAATGAGTTGATTTTTGTTTTGTTCGGTAAACTATTGCACTTTGTTTTCTTCAAAATAATGTATACATATTCGGTTTTTTTCTTCTATTAATCATAACTCAGTTGTATAAATGGTTTTTATTGATATTTCTTAAAAGCAGCAGCTGTTTTCAACAGGCAACAAGATCAGTTCCCAAACACAATAAATTCCCCGAAAGAATATTTGGGTACTTTGGTTTTCTTCTCTACAAACGGCCAAACAGTTCAGACATCACCAATAAGGCCCAAGTTATGTTTCTGTTAAATAAAACTGCAGAGTACGTAGCAAAATTGTCTGACACCCAGATAAACCAGCTCTAAAGTACGGGCAGAAGAGCGTAAACTTAGACTAAATGCAAAGCAGCGACAAAAGACATTTTTGACCAACTTGTCAGAAAGCAAGAAGAACGGAAGAAAGACATTGAAAACATACAATTAAGAGCCCTGCGGAAAAAAAGAGGACATGACTGCCATCATAATTGATGCAGGACTGTGGCAAACAGCAGAAATGGTTGACCAAAAAATTGACAAATGTGATGATGATGATGATAAGGAAAGATACCTTGCATGTAAAAACCAAATAAAATTCAGAAGAGCCTGTTTGCAACAGTTTTTACTCGAAGACAAGAAATTTACCTTCACCGAAGAGGGAGGAGCAGCAAAACACTGGACAGTTATGCGTGACCACCTCAACACCATCATCAAAATCTTGCACAAAAACTCCTGACAACAAGTATGTAACAGTACCACTTCTTACAGGGAAAACAGTAGACCACACTTACAAGGATGAGGAAGGCACACCTACTGTTTATAGAGGGAAAGTAATTAGTCAAGTACCAGGATTTTTATCATGGTATAACATACAGTATTCAAATGATGAGGCTATTTACTCCTACAGGCTTGTAGATGATTACAAAGAGGGTAATCTAACAATTGTAGTAGATGATTAAGAAAGTATCAATTCCATTGGCAAGATTTACCATTTTAATTACATGCACACCAATTTACTGATTTTTAGCAAAGATGCCAATACTTCCCCGTATTTTTTATTTACCATAAAAAGTGAGGGAGTCAACAAACCAGTGCTTGAGTGTTTTAGCGTTTTTTTATGAATGTTGGTTATTCTTTTTATTCCAGGCAAGTTTCCATGGTAACCAGTTGTGAAAATCACAAAGGACTTCTGTCAAAATCCCCTTATTTAGCATGGTACTTTCGTGTGTATTACAATACTTCAGAAATAGACACAATACAACCTTGCATTAACGAAATATTACAGTTATCCTTTGTTTATTAATTTGTTTACACACAACTGACGAAACCACATGTAGTAAACAAATAAAATTAACCATAATCTGGAAATTATTGACTGCATTACAACTTTAATAACTTCTGACAACGTGTTTGGTGTATATATGTAATAATAAGGTTGACTTTTCAAATGAAAAGTGTCGTTTAAGTGTTTTATTAATGGTATTGTTTATTCTTGTTGCCATGGTAACCAGTTGTGAAAATCATAAGGGAATCTTGTCAAAATCCCCTCATTTGGCATGGTACCTTCTAGTGTATTACAGTACTTCAGAAATGGACACAATACAACCTTGCATTAATGAGATATTACAATTTTCCTTTGTTTACTAATTTGTTTACACATGATTGACAAGACCAAAAGTAGTAAACAAATAAAGTTACCCATAATCCTGAAATTATTGACTGTATTACAGTTCAACTGTCACCAGTAACTTCTGACAATATGTTGAATGCATATATGTGTAGGAGATCACTACATATGATAAACGCTAAACAATTCCACAACTCACCCTAGAGTTCGTCGCTGGGCCGCCAACAGGGATGTCTTGCCCGACCGCGTTGTTGTAGGCCAAAGGGGGCGAACGCGTGTGGAGTTCGGGGGCGAGTTGACTCGCGTAAAAATGCCTCGCGTAATCGAAGGCAAAAGTCTCCCACAACTGAGGTGAGTTCGCTCAATGACCGTCACTGCACGGTCAGATAAATCAAACTTAAAAAAATAACACTATTCAACAGTTGCCTTAACTTCTGGCAAGAAAACGAAAGGCGAAAAGGGTTGCAACAATAAAAGTTCGACGTCGATACCGCGTGAGTAGAAAAAACAAGATGGCTGACTGAGCGTCACCTATTTGCATAGGGCAAAGTTCAAAAGCCACTACAGGTCTGTGTCTGGTGTGACGTCACCAATTTGCATAGGGCAAAGTTCAAAGGCCACTACATATGTATGTAATAATAAATTGACTTTTCAAATGGAACATGATATTTAAGTGTTTTATGAGTATTTTAGTTTATTCTCGTTTCCATGGTAACCAGTTATCAAAAACACAAATAACTCGTGTCAAAATCCCCTCATTTGGCATAGTACATTCTCTAGACTTATGTACCCCAAATTGCTCAAATAATTGGTCATCACGTTATTCGATTCTGAAATTGTTTACTTCATTGTTTACTGAATTTAATGGTTGTAAACAAAGCAAAACGCCATGATTATGTCCGAAATTAACAATAGATAAATGTTCCGAAAAGTCCCTTGTGGACTGATTTTCCAAAAATCGTATCTCGGTTATTCCATGTACAATTTAAAAAATTCAAAAGGCTATCTACTTAGATTTACCTGTACTTTAATATTAAAGTAGTCCCTACTTCTAAAATCTTTGTTCAAATATTCAACTAAATTAGGCTTAACCTAAAGCTCATAAAGGGAAATTTAGTTTAGCCAACACTTCAACGAAAGTTGGGGGGGGGGGGGGGGGGGGGTGGAGTCGGAGTGTGCCGGGTCCCCACACGTACATGACAGGTATGCTATACCTTATGCCGGCTATACATGTATAATATACATGCACATACAACGGACATAAACAATAAACGATGGGGCACTGTGCGTACAGGCCAAATAAATCGTTCAAAAGTCACGAAAATGACCTCAATAAACTCACCATTACATGCAGTAAATGCTCACATGTCACACAGGATCTAATGTTGCATCAGATGTTGAGATTTTGGCGCAGATACGACAAACAATTGCAGCGAAAAACGGCTGTATCTTGGCTTGAATTGTCCCGTATATATCGAACACGTTCAAATCCTGTCCGCGATCGAGACCGCTTAACATATTGATATTCCTACAACGCATGGCCGGGGGGGGGGGGGGGGTGCACATAAAAATGCACAGCTATCTCCCCATTATCCTGTGATTTTGGTCAGGCCTTGATCATCAAAGTATTATTTTGTAATTCAATACATCAATATAGAATTTGTAGCACTTTTAATTGTATAAATGTACAAAAATATTCTGCTCCAAGTGACGCACTATGTATGCCATTGCGCTCATGTATATATGTACAGGTAGTGCAATATGCACGTATACGTACAAGTATGCAGCTGGCTTTTGACTACATGTGTACATCAATGCAATCACTTAACGGTTAATCAGCAGTTTCATTGTTGTTTTCATTGTGTGCGGGCAATTTCACTTCTTGCACATTGACACTGGAAGAATTTATATACAATACATTTTCTCTAACTTTCAAATTTTATTACAAAATACAAATACATTTTTTTCCATTTTTAATCGACTTTTATATATTGTTATGATAACTTAGACTTGTTTCAAGTCTGGAATTGTAGTGTGAAGACTGATCGAACGGTTAATTAGGAAAACAGTGTAACAAGTGAAATAAAAAAGTTATGAATTCGTATGGGATCCCATATGCTGCTGCTCAACAATTGAGCCATCGAATCACATAAAATCCATACTATACATCCCTTAAGGTTAACATTAATTAAAATTAATTAACCCATTGACTTATCCAATTAAGTTCAGTTAATACATTTCTTGAAAATGTTAATTTAAACAATTCAAACTTTAAAGTCCTGCATGAAGTTGAATTCTCATGGAATCCATGCTGTTGAACAAAAATCCAATGAATCACATCGATTTCCCATTAAAATTAATGGAACCCATTTAATGCATCCCTTAAGTCTAGTTGATACATTCCTTGAAAAACACTTCCCCGTTGAAAACCTAGTCATCCCGTTGAATTCTTACGGGATCCCATATACTCAGTTGAAGAAGGGTGTGACCCATTGAATCCCATAAGGTCCCATTAGGTCCAGTTAATACATCTCTTCAGGTTATAATGAATTTCCCATTGAAATAAAGGGATCCCGTTCAGTCCCATTGACACCCGTAAGCACCAGTTGGGTCCATTAAAGTTATCAATAGGACACAATGGGATTCAACTGGAGTTTTCTCCTGGGAATTGTTTTGTACATCCCACAATGTCAACAATCAATACTGTGTACCGCTTTGTTTTATGAGGTACTTATGAACATATGTATGTGTTACATTGATGACTTAATAAACATTCCTTCTCGTTGTTAACATTTCACAAAAACCTCCTACACTGTATCTGTTTGTTCTTAGGTGTTTAGACATTTGCACCTTTTTGCCTTATCACTTTTTCCCCATAGGTTTGTGCACGTCTATCTCCCATAGGGTTGTGCACACAAAATAACACCAAATGAGAGGTCGATTTCCACGCTAAACAGGCCAAAACGAGGCGAAAACAAATTCGTATAGGTTTTTACATGTCCGGAAACTGGGCCATTCTCCATATGGTTTGCACACAAAAAAGACACCAAACGAGAGGTCGCTTTACACGTCGAACAGGCCAAAACGAGGCGAAAAAACAATCTTATGTTTTGCGCACAAACACTAAACCAGCCATATTTCGAGAACCCGATGACCTACGGGGTTATCCTTCGGGATAAAAGGTAACCGCCCTACCCGGCAGTTTCGGTTGCAGTATGGGTCCTTGGGTGTGTTGGGGTCAGGACTTATGACCTCTTGAACTTTCCCTATGCTAATGCACGTGTCCGGAAATTAGGCACGCTTGTCCGGAAACTAAGCATTTTGCATACTAATAATAGACCCATGGGGTCATGCTTCGGAGTCAAAGGTCAGGAGGGGTCAAGGACACTTTTGGCTAAGTATGGGTCCTTAACTCATTTAGGGTCAAAGGTTATGACATCGGTTTCTCCATTAGTGACATCTGGGGCCCCATCCTCAACTCACAGTCCGATGGGTCGCCTATACCCTAGGACAACTTAGTTCACCAGCCTATGGGTCACCTAATCCTTGGCAAACTCCCCGTCCGCTCCCTTCCTTCAGACTGACACGCCTCAATGACCATCTAGCATCCCCCAAGCTGCATCCCAGTTTGCACCTTCTCATGCGTCACCGCTTCTAGACAATCTGGCAGCATCTCATGATTTCTTGATGTTGAGGTGTCCTGAAAGCAGGATGGCGGTCTTACCTGCAGTGTCTACCGCAAACCTACCCACACCGATAGATACCTCCACAGCAGTTCTTTTCATCACCCCAAATTCAAGACTTCCGTCAACCGCGCTCTAGTCCGCAGAGCATACAACGTCTGCGACAAGGAACATCTTCCACAGGAACTTCACCACATCTCCGCAGCACTGCAACGCAATGGATACAAGCCTAACCAAGTCAAGACACAAGACCCCAGATCCACCCTCGGCCCGAGGGTCTCCAAAACCCAAAGCCAATTAGTTTAAGGCCCCTAGTCCAGTAACCCTCCCCTACTTAGGTAGTACTTCTCATCAAATCCAGCGCATTCTTCACAAGCATGGAATTTGTGTCTTCCACACAGCCCCCCTCAAGATCCAGAATCTACTGACTTCACATAAGGACCGGTCAAACCCAGAACGCAGGCCAGGAGTGTACAAGATCCCCTGCCAATGTGGCAAAGTGTACATCGGCGAGACCAGCAGGGACCTCCCCACCAGACTCAATGAACACAAAGCCCATGGCAGGAAGGGATACTATGATAAATCAGTCATAGTGTGACCAGTCGGGTTGTCTCGCTCACCTTTAACCCGACAGGTCCCATTATATCTTAACGGTTGTAATATATTACATCACGTCTTCCGTATCGTGTCCGTCATGTCCGTTTGTTACATAAAATAATTGTCCGGCTAGCGCCCTCTCGTGGCCAACTTAACTTTCTCATGCATGGACAGCGCCCGCACATTTGGTCGCCCGCTGCGTTTGAAAATTATAGTAATCACGTGCTGGAGTTCATTTACATACCGCGCTTTGTTAAATATTTAGTATGCATTCCTGACATAGTTTTGTAGTTTACCTGTCGGGCAGAGCTGCGTTTTTCCTTTGATTTCGATCCACTCTTGCCTTGCGTGGACACCAGCAATTTGGCAGCAGTGCACTCACACATACCATAATTTTTGGGTGCGGTTCCCGAACGGCAGCAACGCCAACAATTTATCGGCCTTGCCGATCACAGGCAATTGCTGTATCTATACCTGCTCCGTTGTTTCAACGTGGACATTGGATGGCATGAGCGTAGTCCAGCCCAAGTGGTAAGTAATGACCCTTGATTATATTAATTTTAATATTACTGTTCTATTTGTATTTTATGCCATGCATCACTCCGAGGTGCTAAATTTGACACTTATTGTGCACTTCTAGGTGCCTGTATATAGGTAGCGATTGCACCTACCGTGCTGATTTGGCACAAGTGTGCGGTAACACTCAAAAATAATTAAAATAAATCTACTTCAAGGGCTATTTTCAAGAGTTGATAAGACACAAATATGGAAAAACCGGAAGGTCAAACTGGAAGTTTGGTTGACATTGGCAGGCGAGTGGGGCATAACTACACAATTGTGTAGTAGCGTACGCTTGCTTCGATATCCTACGCGAATGCTTCATATTCAGTTTATCCCACCATTAAAGTCATGGCTTCTCATGGACAATTCCAATGTTTGAATACGATAGGAGATGTAATGAGAATGATTCACATTTGTTCGTAATCAATCATAATTTTATCGTGGAATTGTTGGAATAAATGTATTATGGTCAAGAAAGTGTATTTTTGGACTAAAAACTGCAATTTGACCTGACCTTTGTAAACACAAGATTCCTCATTTCTGATTGGTCATGCAATTGCTACGTAATTTTACACTTAAGGTGCAGTCAAGGAAACCTCGCTTTTTTCAACACTCAGTATTTAGCACTTTTGCCTCTAGAGTGTGCAATGACCGGGAAGTCTGAAAACTATCGCGGTTGCGTAGTTTGTACCTTCAGATTTTAGGCCGTTATAAAATCAAACGCGGCGATTTACCTGCTATCCTTGTAATAGCACTCACGACGTGAGTACTAAATTATAGCTGTTAAGTTGCCATATTTTCTCGTGACATTTGCAAATTAATTCAGATTTCCTGATCATAGTGGCTAGAAGGATTGTGTAATCTTATTATAAACGTTCGAACAGTTTTCCACCCTTTGGGGGCTCTGGGAAAACAACTATTTTTAATATGTATATTTTCATGTGTCTTTGCCCTTAAAGCAAAACTATTACAATCTCTTGCTAAAACGGGAACGCTCAATTACTGGTGTTGCTAATTTCTTGTTCAAACTTAGTATTTGAAATGGACTTTCCCACTTTCCAAGAATATTGGTTTTGTTTAAACATACAGCACACTTTCAGAAAATTCTTGGATTGCTGCCGGTATATTACATTATTATGTAAAAATTACATTATGTAAATATTACACTTTCTGTATTCAAATACTGCGTTACAGACGCTATGCCATTGCGAAAGCAGAAATAACATTCTTATTCTTGCATTAACTATTGCAGTGACTACCGATTTTATAAATCGGCAACACAGTAAAACAATTTCCCTTATTGATTGAGGTGTTCTATTTGGAGATATTGTTTTATACTAAATATATGTTCATTCAAAATTCGTTTAAATGAGATACTGGGATAATATAGTGATAGTGGCTAACATAAATTTGGCCCATATACTTCGATCACAAATATTATTTTGCAAACAATTGGTAATATATTATTTACTATCTTATATTTCAGATCTTTGGATAGATATACACCAGTCCCATTTTTGACTGTCGTTCTTGTATACGTTCTTTTATACTATACGTTCTTTAATAACCATACTATCTGTGGCTATTCACCATAACAATCGACTTTATTAAGCCACCGATATACACATAGACTTCATTTAGGAGTCGACCATATTTTGTATATAAATGTAGCTTATTGTAAATAAAACTATTTGTGTACAGACAAACACAAATTCGTGCTTCCACACCCGATTCAATTTTTTAGTAGTGGTAACCGCTCGGTTGTGCAGAGAGTGTGCGATCATTAATTTGTCATCCTTCTCCCTTCCACTCTCCCCGGTTACACTTGGCGTAGTCGGCAGGATAAAAAAAAAGTTATCCACTTAATATTGATTAGGGTGTGGATTTATATTAATAAACTATAGAGTGAACGACAGTCAAATAAATAGGGAACTCGACCAGCACAAAGGGCGTGACAACATCCTCGGCATTAGATGCCGCTGTTTGAGCAAGATCTACACTTCAATGGCTGATCCTGGAGCTGGGTTGCGGATATTTTCTTGATCTGGTGCCATATCCATCAACTCCATTCGGTCTTCAAGAGACCTTGTGCCGCCGTTTGAACTGGTACCCTTTACGTCATTAACGTAACCCTTTGTAACTGTATGTTACAAATGAACAGTCGCTCTATTACAGCTTAACTGTTCTAAATACCATCAAGCTGTTTACTGTGGACAGCTGAATTTTCAGCTAGACTGTTCCTGCTACATATTGACAGTTTTACTGTACATCGCAGTTAATATACATACCTTGAGTCACGTATATGTGTTTTCCCATCAATTCACTAAAGGGAACACAAATTTATTTCGAAGGCGTGCTCGGGAGTCAAGCATATACATAACGTACAATTTTCATACTTGAAGATTCGTTAAAAACCAGTTACTGTGTTATAACTTGCTTACCGTAAGTAATTCATTGTATTTATTACTGGTCTTTGACAACCTAAAAACAAGACAAAGAACCAAACGAAATTGTCCATGAGAAATACTTTATTGCACTTGTATAATTTAAATACAGCTTAGAACAAAAGGAAAGATTTGAGAAATTGTTACATCTTAGTATCTGAAAGAGTTGTGTTCTAGTATATTGCTCTTTAGCTCTAAATTTGTTCTCTAATACCATTTATTGAATATAATTCAGTATTACCCTTTTGGCTTATTGAGGACATACTTGGAATTTTTGACATTTTCTATCTGTCACACAGATTTTGGTTTGAACATTTAATGCCCTTGTGGGAGATGTTTTCTCTTTTATATTTTTCTGCGCACAGATCTTGGACATACTACCACTTGGGTGACAACGTTCATGCCATCTCTTCATCCTTCCATCCCGTAATTGACTTGCCATCTAGTTGCACGTGAGTCCACCGTGCTTGGGTACTAACTTGACTAGTGGATATTGTAAGTGCATTGCTGCTAAATACTAAGGGATACACATTAGGTTGCGCTTGCTTTTCTGCGTACACGCATTCGTAAGCGAAACCTGAACATTTTTGTATACATGTACTGACCTTTGTATCCCAAATAGCCAGCAGGTTTGCAAATCGTAACACTAGTCATGCCTAAGGAAACTTCGGGGGCGGAAGGAGGCCCTGATATGTCGCAGCTTATGAGTGAAATTGAAGATTTGCGTTCTTTATTTCATCAGACACATGAATTTGCCAAGGCCAAAAGTCCGACATATTTGTTGGTCCCTAGCCAGAAGAAACTGCAATCTTTTTCTGGGCAATCAGACGTAAAATTAGAGGACTGGATTTATGATATCACTACTTCTGTTAAGGCCAGACCCTTGTCTAAAAAGGCAGAAATAGATTTTGCCCTCCAGTACCTAACCGGTGCAGCTAGAGAGGTCAAATACCACGATGTAGGTAGTTTGGAGGAACTATTCTCTGTCTTACGAGACACATTTGGGGAGCAGGGATCATCTGTTCGTCTGCAACGTTCATTTTTCGAACGAAAGCAGATGCAGGGAGAGAACTTGAGAGACTTTTCACACTCTCTTCTTGACCTGTTTACCAAGGCAGCCAGAAAGTGCCCTCAGCTGATGGAGAAACGAGAGCATCTCCTGAAGGACCAGTTCGCAGAAGGGATTCATGATATTCCTCTCCGAAGGTACTTGAAAAGTAAGCTTCGTGAGTCACCCTCAATGGAATTCTTTGCCTTGAGGACTGAGGCCATAGAGTGGGCTGAAGAGAATGAGGCTGCTCCAAGTACATCCAGACCATTGGCCATTAGAACACAATCTGTAACAGAAGAACCAAGTACCAAATCATTACTTAATATCATGGTCAAACAGCAAGAGCAGATCGATAATCAACAAAAACAACTGGATGAATTGACGAGCCTTGTACAACAATTGGCACGATCAAAGCCTAATCCCCCCACTAGCAAAAGACCGACAAACTCAATTTGTGGATTTTGTGGCAGGACTGGACATACATCGGAGAGATGCTTTAAACGACAACTCCAAGAAGCCCACGGCACAATAGATGAGTTGAGGAAATCAGCAAAGTCTCCAAGCAATCAGGGAAACTAACTCCTCTCTCGGACCAGGGTCCCTTCGAAGAGAGGGAAGCTAAGGACCCTTTTTGTAGTACTTGCCATGCTGAGGGGGGTAATCCAACCTCTAACGTCATTGGTAGTTGTCCTACAATCACAATAAAACTGGGTACTGTTGAGACAAAATGTCTCATTGACACAGGTTCAATGGTATCCACAGTTACAGAGGATTTCTTCCTGACACATCTAAAGCCAAAAGGAGCCGAATTGAGATCAAGCGGACCCTATTTACGCATAACAGCTGCTAATGGTTTAGGGATACCATATATTGGGTATTTAGAGCTAGACCTAAATTGTGATGGAATTGTTTTACCTCAGATGGGCTTCCTAGTCGTCCGAGATCCGGTTGATGATGGCATCAAGAGGGAGAAGCAGCTAGTCCCAGGTCTCCTTGGGATGAACGTTTTGGCTCCCTTGGTAAGCGCTTTGGGTGATGCCAGTTTAGCTACATCATCCCCTCTACATTTCTTGAAGTCTGTTCTCTGTCTTCAGATTGATGCTCAGGCCAGGGAGCAAGATTCTGTGTCTTTTGTGCGGTCTTCTAACCAACCTGTCTACATTCCTTCTAATACGTCCGTGACCATTCCATGTTCTTCTTCTCAACATGTTTCCATTGGAACAGCTGTAGTTGAACCACTCCGTAATAGCGATCACCTTCCAGTCGGTCTCCTTGTGGCATCTTCTTTGGTTCAGGTTGGCAGGACGGTTCCGGTCAGGATTGACAACATTTCCAGCTCTGGCTTCACTTTGCGTCCTAGAACTCGGATAGGTGTCCTTCGTGGAGTTGATCATGTGGTGGACGATGCATTAAAAGTCGACTTCGAAGTAACTTCCGAAGAGATTAGAGTCACTAAAGCTGAAGACCAGGTTTCCTCTCCTTCAGTTCCCGTAGACTTATCCGGCTTTGATGGCACACCTGAACAACTGGATAGAATAAAAAACCTACTTGAAAAACACAAAGATGCCTTTGCTAGTCACGACTTTGACTTGGGTGATACTGACACTGTCGAACATCACATAGAAACCAACAATTCTGAACCCATTGCACAAACTTACCGACGTATACCCCCGAATCAATACGAGGAAGTCAAGAAGCATATACAGATGCTACTCAACCACAACATAATTCAAGAGAGCCACAGTCCCTACGCTTCACCCATTGTATTGGTTAGAAAGAAGGATGGTACCCTACGTATGTGCGTTGACTACCGACGCCTTAATGCTGTCACCAAGAAGGATGCTTTTCCTCTTCCTCGCATCGAAGAACTCATAGACGCTCCTGTTGGTGCAAAATTCTTTTCGTCGTTAGACTTGGCCAGCGGATACCATCAGGTGCGGGTTCGAGAGTCCGATAGAGAGAAGACGGCCTTCATCACACCTATGGGCTTATATGAATATACCCGAATGCCTTTCGGTCTATGCGGTGCCCCTGCAACATTTCAAAGGTTGATGCAGAGATGCATGGGGGACCTCATGTATCAACTCATATTTGTCTACCTTGACGATGTGTGCATCTTCTCCAAGACCTTTGATGAGCACTTGCGTCATCTTGATACTGTTTTCTGTAGGTTGAGAGAACACAATCTCAAACTCAAGCCCTCTAAATGTCATCTCTTCTGTAAACAGATCGACTATCTGGGTCATACTCTGTCGGAAGATGGCATTGCTACCAACACAGAGAAGACCAAGGCAATCGTGGAATGGCCTGGCCTCGCACCACTAAGCAGCTTCGTTCCTTTTTAGGTTTTGCAAGCTATTACCGGCGGTACATCAAGGACTTTTCCCGGATTGCTGGACCTCTCCATGCCTTGGTCGGAAAAAGTCAACATTGTCCACCAAACATATTCCGGAAACAGTGGACAGAAGCTTGCCAGAATGCCTTTGAGGAACTAAAATCCAAATTTGTCGAACCTCCTATCCTCACATTTGCTGACTTTGACCTACCTTTCATACTTGATGTAGATGCAAGTCTGTCGGGCTTAGGTGCGGTCTTATCGCAAATCCAAGGAGGAGAGGAGAAGGTTGTGGCCTTTGCCAGTCGTTGTCTGCGAGAGAATGAGAAAAACATGGAGAATTACAGCTCTCGTAAGCTAGAATTATTAGGACTGAAGTGGGCGATAACCGACAAATTCAAAGACTACCTCTATGGTTCAGTTTTCACTGTTAGGACTGACAACAACCCACTAAGTCATCTCGCTACAGCGAAACTTGGTGCTACAGAGCAACGGTGGGTTGCCACTTTGGCAGCTTACAATTTTAATATCATATATCGCCCTGGCCGTGTTAACTCTAATGCGGATGGACTCTCTCGCCAACATCACACAGAGAGTGATCAGTGTAACATCTCTGAAGTAATGGCAGAAGAAAGCAAGTTCAAGGCTCCTTCAACTCCTTTACCCGCAACCTTGCAGGTAAAGATATTCAGCACTGTTGGTGAGCTCTGCCCAGCTCGGGTTCAAGCTGATATCCATTCTGCTATATCTTCTTTTCCATCACTATCCACATCCGAGTTAGCCAAACTACAGCAGGCTGATCCTGATATTCACAGGTATTTACAGTATCACTGCTCCGACAACCTGGATAAATCACGTAGAAAACATGAATCGCCGGCAGTCGAGGTTCTATTGAATCAATCTAAACGCCTTAAACTTGACAATGGCGTCCTATACCGGGAAGTGCAAGATCCCGTGCTTGGTGTTTTACACCAAGTGATTCTCCCCTCTAACTTGAAATCTAAAATCCTGACTAGCCTACATAACGATTTTGGTCATCAGGGTGAAGAGAGGACTATGTCTCTAGTTCGTCGACGTTGTTTTTGGCCTTACATGTTTCGAGACATCAAAAAGTGGGTTCGCGAATGTGAACGTTGTTCTGTGGCGAAGCTACCTTTACCATCTGTGAGGAACCCTCTTGGCCATTTGATCGCGTCCAAACCACTTGAGACCATAGCCATTGATTTTACTTTACTAGAGCAGGCATCTGACAGAACTGAGAATGTTCTCATCATCACGGATGTTTTCAGCAAGTTCACTGTAGCAGTCCCGGCCAAGGATCAGAAAGCCAAAACTACAGCCAATGCTCTAGTTAAGGAGTGGTTTTTCAAATACGGAGTTCCACAGCGTATTCACTCAGACCAAGGACGCCAATTTGAGGGAGAAGTCATTGCCAACCTATGTAAACTCTACAACATCACCAAATCTAGAACTACTCCCTACCATCCCCAGGGTAATGCACAGTGCGAGAGATTTAACCGGACCATGCATAATCTTCTTCGCACCCTATCTACCAAACAGAAACAATCTTGGCCAAAACACTTACCGGAACTTCTCTTCGCATACAATTCTACGGAGCATTCATCTACAGGTTTCTCTCCTTTCTATCTCATGTTTGGCCGTGAGCCTTTGCTGCCCGTAGATCTCCTTCTGAGAGGAGACCTACCCGAAGACATCAGCAACGACTGGGTTGCTCTCCATCAATCCCGGTTAAAGGAGGCTTACCACCTAGCACAAAAAAGAACACAACATGAATTGGGAAAGAGTAAGAGGCATTTTGACCGGAGATCCAATCCCAACAGCTTTAAAGTAGGTGATCTTGTCTACCTTCGCAAACACAGCAAAGGCAGAAGTAAAATCCAAGATCACTACTTCCCTGATATATATCGAGTAATTCGTCGCCATTCTGACGATTGCTTTGTATACACTGTCGAGTTAGCGGACGGCACTGGTGGGCTGAAAACTGTCAACTCTTTGGAACTCAAGCTTGTTTCTACCCCTTTGGGTAAACTTTCTACTTTTCCTACTTTCCCTATTCCTCCCAATCGAGAGGACATAACATCATCAAATTCTAGCTCTTCCTCATCTGATTCGGATTTCGAAGTTGAAGTTTTCTTACCAGAGGATGAAGATACTGCTCCACCTGAACAACCGGAAACTCAACCTCCTCCAGGCCCACCTCTACGACGTTCGGCTCGTTCTACAAAAGGGAAACATAGGAATATACACAGGCAACCTCGCTCCGTCTTAAACCAACAACATCTGCTTCTCACTAGTGACAGACATATAATTATGCTGCTGGTCAGTATTATACTCCTTTTGATAGCCATGAATATCGGACAGGCGTTCGGCTATATCCATCTACTTTGGATTGTTCCATCAGCTACTTTGCTTATCATATTTAAGTTCTATTTTCAGTGGCTGATCCAACACATAACTACACTGTATTGCTGGCTGCGAACTTTCCAGAACTATACTGATGGATAGTGGCAAGAGTTGAGTAAATTCAAGTCCATGGATAATGTAATACAGTAATAAAACATTTTTAAAGAAGGGTCTTTTTTATGCCATGATTTTATCACCGCTTAGGCCTGCATCCTACAGTGATTGGGACTTAAACACTTCCATTTGTGCATCAAATCTCACTGATGTTTTCCTTAGTTTTGAAATGTCTCTACGTTTTCACTTCACATAATTTGGACACATTTAAAAAAAGGTGTACCTCTCTGTCAACCCTGATCTTTTACTTAGAAAAAAAACACACAATCGGACAATACTCTTACCTTGCTCTCATTCTTGTTCTTTCCAGCACTTTTTCGATCATCTCTATTGAATCCATAATGAGGTTAAGTAGGACGAGACCAGCGAGATAAACTCACGCCAGGGACATCCTGGATTGGATATTACGTCCTATGTGCTTCGCCGTGGCATATATATTTATGCCTATTTTGCATTTTTGCAATTATTAATGAAGTGACCATCTTGGAGAGTTCTATTTGTCTAGATACGAGATAAACTCTACCTTAGTGACAGACTAAGGATGGATTCCTGAATTTCAATATCTGGTTTTCTTCACTATTAATATTTGGTTGAAGATGGTGTTGTGCGAACAAGACATGAAGTGTGCAGAATTAAAATTCTCAACTAACGTTACTGTTAGTTACTGTAATATTCCCTTAACCAAAAAAATATTTCCTTCTAAAATTAGGGGGTGAGTGTGACCAGTCGGGTTGTCTCGCTCACCTTTAACCCGACAGGTCCCATTATATCTTAACGGTTGTAATATATTACATCACGTCTTCCGTATCGTGTCCGTCATGTCCGTTTGTTACATAAAATAATTGTCCGGCTAGCGCCCTCTCGTGGCCAACTTAACTTTCTCATGCATGGACAGCGCCCGCACATTTGGTCGCCCGCTGCGTTTGAAAATTATAGTAATCACGTGCTGGAGTTCATTTACATACCGCGCTTTGTTAAATATTTAGTATGCATTCCTGACATAGTTTTGTAGTTTACCTGTCGGGCAGAGCTGCGTTTTTCCTTTGATTTCGATCCACTCTTGCCTTGCGTGGACACCAGCAATTTGGCAGCAGTGCACTCACACATACCATAATTTTTGGGTGCGGTTCCCGAACGGCAGCAACGCCAACAATTTATCGGCCTTGCCGATCACAGGCAATTGCTGTATCTATACCTGCTCCGTTGTTTCAACGTGGACATTGGATGGCATGAGCGTAGTCCAGCCCAAGTGGTAAGTAATGACCCTTGATTATATTAATTTTAATATTACTGTTCTATTTGTATTTTATGCCATGCATCACTCCGAGGTGCTAAATTTGACACTTATTGTGCACTTCTAGGTGCCTGTATATAGGCAGCGATTGCACCTACCGTGCTGATTTGGCACAAGTGTGCGGTAACACTCAAAAATAATTAAAATAAATCTACTTCAAGGGCTATTTTCAAGAGTTGATAAGACACAAATATGGAAAAACCGGAAGGTCAAACTGGAAGTTTGGTTGACATTGGCAGGCGAGTGGGGCATAACTACACAATTGTGTAGTAGCGTACGCTTGCTTCGATATCCTACGCGAATGCTTCATATTCAGTTTATCCCACCATTAAAGTCATGGCTTCTCATGGACAATTCCAATGTTTGAATACGATAGGAGATGTAATGAGAATGATTCACATTTGTTCGTAATCAATCATAATTTTATCGTGGAATTGTTGGAATAAATGTATTATGGTCAAGAAAGTGTATTTTTGGACTAAAAACTGCAATTTGACCTGACCTTTGTAAACACAAGATTCCTCATTTCTGATTGGTCATGCAATTGCTACGTAATTTTACACTTAAGGTGCAGTCAAGGAAACCTCGCTTTTTTCAACACTCAGTATTTAGCACTTTTGCCTCTAGAGTGTGCAATGACCGGGAAGTCTGAAAACTATCGCGGTTGCGTAGTTTGTACCTTCAGATTTTAGGCCGTTATAAAATCAAACGCGGCGATTTACCTGCTATCCTTGTAATAGCACTCACGACGTGAGTACTAAATTATAGCTGTTAAGTTGCCATATTTTCTCGTGACATTTGCAAATTAATTCAGATTTCCTGATCATAGTGGCTAGAAGGATTGTGTAATCTTATTATAAACGTTCGAACAGTTTTCCACCCTTTGGGGGCTCTGGGAAAACAACTATTTTTAATATGTATATTTTCATGTGTCTTTGCCCTTAAAGCAAAACTATTACAATCTCTTGCTAAAACGGGAACGCTCAATTACTGGTGTTGCTAATTTCTTGTTCAAACTTAGTATTTGAAATGGACTTTCCCACTTTCCAAGAATATTGGTTTTGTTTAAACATACAGCACACTTTCAGAAAATTCTTGGATTGCTGCCGGTATATTACATTATTATGTAAAAATTACATTATGTAAATATTACACTTTCTGTATTCAAATACTGCGTTACAGACGCTATGCCATTGCGAAAGCAGAAATAACATTCTTATTCTTGCATTAACTATTGCAGTGACTACCGATTTTATAAATCGGCAACACAGTAAAACAATTTCCCTTATTGATTGAGGTGTTCTATTTGGAGATATTGTTTTATACTAAATATATGTTCATTCAAAATTCGTTTAAATGAGATACTGGGATAATATAGTGATAGTGGCTAACATAAATTTGGCCCATATACTTCGATCACAAATATTATTTTGCAAACAATTGGTAATATATTATTTACTATCTTATATTTCAGATCTTTGGATAGATATACACCAGTCCCATTTTTGACTGTCGTTCTTGTATACGTTCTTTTATACTATACGTTCTTTAATAACCATACTATCTGTGGCTATTCACCATAACAATCGACTTTATTAAGCCACCGATATACACATAGACTTCATTTAGGAGTCGACCATATTTTGTATATAAATGTAGCTTATTGTAAATAAAACTATTTGTGTACAGACAAACACAAATTCGTGCTTCCACACCCGATTCAATTTTTTAGTAGTGGTAACCGCTCGGTTGTGCAGAGAGTGTGCGATCATTAATTTGTCATCCTTCTCCCTTCCACTCTCCCCGGTTACAATAGTCAAACACTCCCACGAAGCAGACCATCAGATCAACTAGAGCCAGGTCGAACTCATCACTAGCATTAAACGCTGGTACCCACGCCGCATCAGAGAAGCCATCGAAATCTTCAAACACAGCACAGTTCCTCAAGACATCGGTTTCTCCATTAGCGACATCTGGGGGCCCCATCCTCAACTCACAGTCCAATGGGTCGCCTATACCCTAGGACAACTTAGTTCACCAGCCTATGGGTCATCTATACCCTTGGCAACCTCCTTGTCCGCTCCTTTCCTTTAGACTGACACGCCTCAAAGACCATCTAGCATCCCCCAAGCTGCATCCCAGTTTGCATCCTTCTCGCGCGTCACCGCTTCCAGACACCATATAAGCCCGCTTCACCGTTGGAATCCCACGTTCTCCTGACGACGGGCAGAGCATACTGTCCGAAACGTTGAGTTCCCTCCGGTTCTTTTCAGAACCACACAAACTCACAAAAGAGATTGATTACATGGTGCTACCGCAAACCAGTTATTCTAATCTATAGTTGAGGTCCAATATTTAACCAACATACGCGGGCGGTCGCGACCTATGACCTGACCCGGTATGGACTCTTAACTCGGAAAAAAGTTACAGAATTTGGCCTAACCCTAACCCTAACTTCTTTACCGTATATCTTGATAACGAAAAATGTTAGATTCAAACATTCGTAACTTGTAATTGCTTGTCAAGGATCTCAGGATTTACCTAAAGTTGCTGTGTCTGTGCTATGACTGAAAATTACATTTAAATAGATTTCGCTCACTAACGAATTATGAAAGAAATCTCCTTATAAACGAAATCAAATACTACACTGTGTTCTATTTGGTCCTCGGCTATGCGAGGACATTGATGTACTGTAGGATTTAGGAGTGTCCCGCTCCTAATTCAAAATTTGAATTTATTAAATCTGTTTAATATTTGCGGTCCCGCTGGGAGATACGACAACTTACGACAGGCTGCGACTGGAAACCGCAGGCAATCTTAGAAAAGTCTTGGGTGGTCGTGGGTGGTCTTGGATATTCGCACGACCGAAATCAGTCGCAGACAGGTTTTAAACTGTTTAAAAACCTGGCTGCGACTGAAGTAGTCGCATCTTGTCGCAGCCTAGTCATTTGTCGTGCGACGGTCGTGCGATGGTCGTGGGACAAGTCTTGGGTGGTCCTTCATTGCCGTGGCTGATCGTAGGA
Source organism: Hippasteria phrygiana (assembly GCA_037893225.1). NCBI lineage: Eukaryota > Metazoa > Echinodermata > Asteroidea > Valvatida > Goniasteridae > Hippasteria > Hippasteria phrygiana. The sequence goes on along the minus strand of JAZGUH010000564.1, from coordinate 1,728,978 downwards.
TTCTCCTGTCGTACGACAGTCGCACGACTTTTCACGACTAATGGCACGACTTGTCGTGCGCTCAACCTGATTCACGACTAGATGCATGACAGGACCTTACCACTCATACGTAGTCTTGGATAGTCGTGCGACAGTCGTGCGATTAATGGTGCTATCAGTCGGAAACAAGTCTTCCACAGGTCGCACGACTGGTGTTACAATGTGACTGCTAGGCTTAAATCGCAGGAAATATTCACGACTACCCACGACCAGCCTTGTCGCACGACTGAACTGGTCGCGGGAAATCGCAGGTCCTAGTGGGACTGGCTATGGTGCTTAAACGACTTGTCTTCACGACTTGTCTTCAAGTCTATATAACAGGGATGAGATTCTGACAAAATGAAAAAGTCAGAATTGTTTCCATCATGGGAAGCGAGCACGTGTGCAGCGCGAAAAACACGTACGCAGCACGCGGGCACGGCAAATTCCATACGATTAACATGTCAAACAGCACTGCAAGGTATTGGAAAATGCTTGATGTTTACTGTGGTAAAATGGTGTAATTGGTAAGTATTGTTTATTTTTTTTGGAGAAATTTTGGGAAAAGAAGAAAAATCTGACAAAAAGAAGTAATAAAATTGAATTATAAATGTTACCATTAAGAGCGTATCACGAGCGCCTTCCCAAGCGACGCATATTTTATTTCGGCATCGCACCCTAGCCTAGTGCTTTATCCAGGCCCCGGATCTTTCAATTTCCAAATGAATTCCGACAGAAAAAATCCTCCAAAGGCTCCAGATTTCGATTCCACCCATTCCCACTGCAAGGTATTTTTGAATTCCTTTATCGATCTCCTTCAGTCCCTCTCTCTGCTTTCCGACTAAACGATGTCTTTACGAAAAGACACGATGCAAACCAACAATCTCGAAAGCTGGTGGGGAAATCTCAGGACAAGTACAAGTACCGAACAAGTACCGAACAAGTACCGAACAAGTACCGAACAAGTACCGAACAAGTACCGAACAAGTACCGAACAAGTACCGAACAAGTACCGAACAAGTACCGAACAAGTACACCAGGCGTGCACCAGATCATTGTTCGTGCGTTGCAGCGCGCGCGGCGCATGATCCGTGCTCGGTCTTTGGTTGAAAGCGGAAATGTCCACAAAAACATGCCAATCAGAGCAGTTGTAAGACCGTTAGTTACATAGTTGACCTAACACGAATGCACTTTACACAGTGATTGTCAGTGGTCAATATGCGTAAGGTATCCCATTTTGTTTCGGCAAGAGCCAATGGAATTCGTTGTTTTATCCTGTCTCTCAATGGCAGCCTGCACAAAGTTCGATCAGCGAACATTGTCAACCACTGGTTGATTTTGCCTGGTAATCTATGCACAAAATATAACCTGGGTACCAGGCAAATTTGACCAGCGGTTGTCGCAAGTTGGTTCAGGGGAAATGCCTAGACATTCTCGTTCGCGAGGCATATTAAACTTGAAAAAAAAAGTGTGACACGAGGCAAAATAGTAAGCAAAAACTGTTTTATTTCGTTTCAAAATTGTTGGAAAGTAAAAGGTCGGAACTTCAGAAGTCAACTTGTCAAGGTCGGAGATTCTAAAATGTTGGAACTGAAATTCAAAGTCGGATTTTCACAATCCCAAAGTCGGAATTCCGCCAAAAGTCGGAAGAATCTCATCCCTGAATTATAAACAACTAATATTTCCCTCTCAATGTAAACTAATTGAAATCAACAGACAGAAAAAAAATCATATTTTACACTCCATTACAACACAAACACAAAAAGCGCCCACTCGAACAAAGATACTGACAATTTGGGAGACCGCCAACATAGGGCAAGATAGCTCAGTTGGTGGAGCGCCGGTACGGTAACCCGGAGGTCGCAGGTTTGAATCCCGCTCGTGCCAGTTTCTTTGTTCACTTTAAAAAACAACACAAACTTGTTTTATTTCCACAAAAAAACGTAGTAATATATCACTAGTCGCTCTTTTTTCCTTCCTCCATGCTCTATGTTAGGTCGTCATGAAGTTCGAATATGGGTACGCTATAATGCAGTATTATACTCGGACTCAAATGAGGGGGCATAAACAACAGGTCAATTCAGTTTTACAGTTTGCCACAGCCTGCTGTCTTTTATTATTTGCCAGATACCGTTGTAAGGGCATACCGGCAAATTCAACCAAAGACCTACAATACAAATTAGTGGGCACACCAGGCCCCAACCCAGGGGCACACCAGGCCCCAACCCAGGGGCACACCAGGCCCGATTCCAGGGACAACACCAGGCCCGACGCATGGGCACACCAGGCTCGAATCTATGCTGGGCACACCAGTCCCAGCATTAGCACATCAAACAATTATGCACTTGAAATCACCTAAAATGAACATGTACAGCTGTAGTCCCCACCGATGTTGCACATTCGGGCAGGATCATAGTCACATGATACTCGCGTGCGCTATGACAACTGTATTAATTCAGAACAATTAGGGTTATTTAATTATAACTTGATCAATTCCCTCCAGAAACACGACAAAATGGGTTACTGGCTGTGCAACGCCTAAGAAAATGCCCAGTGCAAATACTCATGCAGCCTGAAACAATATGAGGAATATAAAGAACCTTTATGCAGGGTGGAGAAACGGGGATGGTGATGGGCGAAATTAAGATCCCAGACCCAAAAATTAGTCTGCCCTCGAAGAAAGGCTGTGACAAAGTGGAAAAATTTTACCGCCGAACCAAGCGTCCCGACGCGAAGGAGGGGAATTCTATTGGCTAAAAGTTTTTCCCAACACGCGTGTGACGTCTCTATGAATAATTATTATTTGGAAATCGTGAAACATAACTTTCGCGCCGTTTCCCGCTGGTACATGTACATAAGCTGTCTCTAAATAAGAGACAAATGCTACAAGCAGTATCACGCAATAATAAATGTTCTTATGTACATGTATGCATGAAACCTCTCCATCCACCAATGCTCATGTGTACCAAATAATGATAAAAGGAATTATTCTGAACAGCAAGCATTGATCGTAACAAGTATACCAGAGCTATTAAAATGTTTCACTTGAAGACCAATTTATGATCGTACACGGTTAAAAGTTTGCATATAGAACATCATAAATGCTCGTAATTATCTACACAAGAGCTTATAACAGCAACCAATGATCGTAACAAGTATACAAAAGCTATTGAAATGTTTCCTTTGAACACCAATTTATGATCGTGCACGGTTAAAACGTGTCGATATAGAACATAATTATTGATCGTAATTTCCACACAAGAGCTATTAAAATGTTTGCTTATAGAACACAATTATAAAGATCGTAATTCAAGTATATACAAGGGCAATTAAACTGTGTTTTATGAACAGCAATTAACGATTGTATCTGAACTTTATCAGATCTGTTAAAAATGCCTGTTTAAACTATAGCAACTCAAAACAAAATTGAATATCTAAAAAACGACAACATTCATAAAAGACAGCTTTTTATCAACTCTACACAACTTGGAACGTTTTGAAAACCGCACAAAATGGGCGAAAAAGTTAGGATACCTACTTATGTATTTTTTTCAAGAGTTGGTGGGTAAACGTCAAATATGGAAATCAGAGTGATTTTTGACTTGTCACAAACCTCTGTAGTAAGTTCACACTAAGTTCACACTTTATACTGACCGGAAGAGGACTCATGAAAATATTGGAAATATGATTAATATAAATTCCCCTTGTAGCAATGTTTATAAGTGTATGATTCTAACGACACCTGTTAAACTTTAACCATTCCCTTCAATTAAACTACTCTTGTGACGTCACTCCATTCAGTAAAGTGCAGATTATTTCTAAGAATCTACACTTTATTGTACATTCTTTAAAAAGAATGTACAGTTACTGTAGATTATTTTGAGAATCTACAGGCTTTGTTGTGAAAGCACTGGCAGACAATTTAATGTGTAAACGAGATTAATTTAAAAGTGAATCTTTGGGGGGAGGGGATTCACAAGTTTAGTGGTTTTTTTAATGATTTAAAATATTGTAACGAAACATTGAGTTAGGGATCTAGTACTAGTCTACGGTACGTACTGGTGCCCGCGTCGGTGGTCCCATGCTGCTACAGCTAGCTTTGCAGCGCATTGTATTGCCCGAGGTATGGCAGTGAGCACGTGCCGCCCGCGAGTATATAAGGACGCGTCGGCCGTGCGTGGCTCTCTTGCTTTTTGCTCTCTTGAGTCTCGCACGTCGCTCTGAGCAACTCTCCAACTTTGTGTGACTGCTTAGCGTTGCCGCTGATTTTGGCCGTGAATCTTTAGTCTCCGCTGCTACCGCTAATCACCTAGCGCGCAGAGAAGCGGGACCCACTGAGAGGGCTACATTGAGCATATAGTCGGTGAGTGAACACCGCAGAGTAAACCAACCAAGTTATGACCGAGTTTCAGTTTACTTAAGGAACCACCTATCTAGGAACCACCTATCTAGGAACCACCTATCTAGGAACCACCTATCTAGGAACCACCTATCTAGGAACCACCTATCTAGGAACCACCTATCCAGGAGCCGCCTATTAGGCGGGAGTTGAATAAACCACTGTGTACACAAATATCTGACGCACTGTGACTTGGTGATTTGTATGTTGTCAATCGAGTGAGTGAGCCTATTGAGGTGAGCGTGAATGCGTGAATGTCACTGGCCCACTGTGGTGTCTGGGGGTAGACTTCCTCCAAACGGAGTTACGTCCCGGGTTTCCCGAACACCGCTCGTCGGGAAGGCCCTATCCTGTCAGCGATCGTCCGGTGGCATCCCCAGTCAGGAAGCAGGGCGGAAGGGCCGCCGGACCGCTACAATATACCCGACTTTAATTTCTCAAATTTGCGCAGTAAAATTTAGGACCTTTTTACAGTGCATATAATTGTATATGCACTGTAAAAAAAAAGTACACGTAAAATCCAAAGACCTTCGAGCGAAAATAATACCCTGCGTCCGCTAATTATAAAGCTATTATGTATTTCCGTGGAACTTCTATTATGGGGCTAATCCTTAACATTTCGTCGTGAATTTAACGATTTGTTTACAGTGGACTTTTGGCATTTTGGTCAATTATTTAATTCCGTTTACACAACTGAATGTTTTCTTTGCATTTATCAACTTCCCGCTGTGAATTTATATTTTGTATTTTTTCGGTGGCGATGATACACTTTTATTTAAAGTGAGATTCCCTTCTTATTTTTTTTCTATTGACATGTATAATTTCTTATGTTAAAATCATAACTTAGTTTTTGCCTTATGTCTTTGCCGTTGCTTTTTTCGTTATAAAATTAGCATCGTCACGACTTTGTCACGAAATTCACTTTTTTCACTTTCATTTTATTAGACTAAAATAATTTATCCCGTTTTATTTGACTTTTGATAACTGTTCCTATCCGTTATTTAAACAATGGCCACTAAAATATTAACAGAGAGGGCAATCCATGGATATATATATACAGAATGGATAGTCAAAGTGACCGCAAGAAACTTACCGAATGAATACTTTTCATAGGATTTTCGAACGTTATGTATTTTTCAAACGAAACGGTTTCCTGTGGTGATTAAGATATTGCGACGCAGACAATGACATTGGTTCCACAAATAAGCTGCTCGCAAAATGTCCTTGGTGTTGGTGTTAGAAATCCTCAATCCCGTACGGTCACGCCGGTAGCATTTGGTTATTTTTTTAACCCAGTATATTTCCGTAGCTGTAACACTGTCATACATGTATAACTCCATTTGGATTTGAGAGGTTACGAAGAGGGCGTTTTCCCACCAATGCTGCACTGCGTGGCTGTGTGAGCACACATTTCTACGTACTTGTGCATCGTGTTGAATGAACAAAAGTTGTGCACCCGTGCGAAATGTTAACAATAGCATTGGGTAAATGTGCAAGCACATAGGCCAGGAGGGCTTCTATACTGCTGGCCAATACTGAACAATAAAATGAAATTCATCTTATACCTCAAAGCATTAGTAAGAACGAACACTTTTTTTCCATTTAATCTTGACAATGGGTGTGAGAGGGACGTAGTTTTTAAGACGGAGAAACGACTTAAAAGATAGACATTCTTTGATTCGAATGGGGCTCTGACGCTTGCCCATTTCTCCTTAACGTAAAGTGCAGTATTGTTAGTCAACTTTGTAACATTGTCCACTTTGTAAGTCCACTTCACAAACCCTGTTGAAACTGTTTTCTTATTTCGTCGTTTGTTTTCATCATTTGATCAATTTTTACTGTATTGTTTAATTACAGCTGAATTAAGAGAAATAATAAGGATAAAACTTCAGATTGCTATGAAAGTGAAGTATATAAAAATAACGTCAGGAGGTATGATTGTAACTTCAACGGCAACTCATTTTAGTCATCAAAATCGTGTCTTAAACGAGAATAAGGTTGGTACAACTCTCAGACAATTTGAAACGATATTAAATACGATAGATAAATACACGAATAAAGGAAGTGGTTGGGCTATAGATAAAATACTAGCATTTTACATCAACATCAACAGAGTTAACCCTATGATAGGTGCTTCTTACGTAGCACTACCCGAATTTATCGATGAAAAACACGCAACCATCAACATCAAAAACGAAGATCAAGAGTGTATAAGATGGTGTATAAGAGAGGCTTTGGGTACATACACAGATAAAGTTAAAAACAAAATAGAAACAAACCCAAATTACCAATTTCGCGAAAATAAAAGTTGTATTGAAAACACTGATGACGGCTTAAATTTTAAAGATGTAGACTTTCCCACACCCAGCTACCTAGAATAGAAAGACAAAATAATCCAAGTATAAACGTGCTTGGATATGAAGAAGAAGAATCGATATATCCATTATACCTATCTAAAAATCCAGCTGCTAAAAATGCGTAAATTTGCTGTTGTTTAACGGTCATTATTGCTGGATAAAGAACTTGCCTAGATTACCGGTATTGTCTATCGTTACGAACAGTCAACACCGTTAACATTTCTGCTTGAGATGTTTATCTCATTTTAATTCGTTAGAAAAGTTTGAAATACACGAGGTAGATTGGAAAGGAATAGACATGCCTATAGCTAGAGTTGAAATGCCAGCTCCAGGCGATAATATATTAAAATTCAAAAACAATCAAAAATTACAAGACGCACATTTCGTCATATACGCGGATCTCTATATGAGAAAAAACGACGAGTGAATGTAAAACTCGCATTCACAGGGCCTGCGGTTATTCGTACGTTTTCGTTAGATGCGATGGTTGTAAAATATACCAAGAGACGGATACAGTAGACAAGTTCATAACCTCGAAAAGTTAGAGATCACTGTCACATCACCGGTAAATATCGCGGTCCTGCACACGATTACTGTAATCTTAAATTACAAATACGACCCAACATAACGTCAATCCCAGTCATCTTTCACAATTTAGAGAATTACAACGCGCACTTGATCATGCAGGGTATTTTAAAGTACCAAGAAGATATCGGATGTATACCAAAAAATTCAGAAAAAAACGTTTCCTTTTCGGTAGGTCAATATACATTTATCGACTCGTTTAATTTTGTCTAGATCACTTGACGAATTGGTAAAATCTTTTCCGAGAGAATCTTTGAGTTTACTCCTAAAACATTTTGGTGAAGATAACGTAGATTCGCTATTACAAAAGGGTGTTTATCCTTACGAGTATATGGACAGTTTTGAGAAATTTGATGAGACTCGTTTACCACCCAAGGAGTGCTCTTATAGTTGTCTAAAGAACAAACACATATTGAGCGAAGACTACGAAAGAGCGCAACGAGTATGGGAAACATTTGGTATTAAAAACTTGGGTGAATATCACGACTTGTACGTGACTACAGACACTTTGTTACTCGCTGCTGTGTTTGAGAATTTTAGGCGAATGTATAGAACAAACTACAAATTGGATCCTTCCAACTACTACACAGCACCCGGTTTATCGTGGGACGCGTTATTGAAACACTCGAAAATTGAATTGGAACTTTTGACCGATATAGACCAACACGTATTTTTCGAAAAGGCGAAAAGAGGAGGAATATCGAGTGTTGGAAGCGCTAGATATTTCAAGGCGAATAACGAGTATCTAAAAGACTACAACCCCAATGAGGAGTCTTCGCATGTTCTCTATCTCGATGCCAACAATTTGTACGGATGGGCTATGAGTCAATACTTGCCCTGCGGAGGATTTAAATGGATCGCTCCCAAGACATTTTCCCACGATCGCATTATGTCGCTAAATGACACTTCTAAAACAGGATACATGTTTGAGGTATCCCTAGAATATCCAAACAAACTACACAAACTACACAACGACTATCCGCTAGCGTCAGATAATATAGTCATACCGGAAGAATGGTTATCGGAGCATCAACTAAACTTGATGGATTCGATAGGATCTAGCGCGGATGTGCCAAAATTAACGGGTACGATATATACCAAAGACAAATATGTATTACACTACGTCAACTTGAAACAATGTCTAAAACTAGGTCTAAAACTAGTGCAAGTACATCGAGTTCTACAATTTAAACAATCGCCTTGGATGAAATCGTACATCGACAAAAACACCCAACTAAGAAAATGTGCAAAATCAGATTTTGAAAAAGATTTGTTCAAGTTGATGAACAACTCGGTATTTAGCAAAACATGGAAAATGTCAGAAGTAGAATAAATGGAATTATACTGCGAGACGATCAAGCTGAAAAATACAAAGAAATAACGTCCAAACCGAGCTACAAGTCTACTACTGCGTTTGAAGAATGTAGTTTATCATTTGTAGAATCGTACATAACTAAAGTTCATTTGAACAAACCCATCTATTGCGGCGTTAGCATCTTAGACTTATCAAAAACTCTATTGTACGACTTTTACTATAATACATTAAAAAGGACGTATGGAGACAGAGTAAGGTTGATGTATACCGACACAGACAGTTTGTTGTCGATTGTCTATACAAAAGACGTTTATCAAGACATGAAAAGGAGATCTGACTCTACGATTTTAGCAACTATCCGCAAGACCACGAGTTATTCTCGAGCGAAAATAGAAAGGTTCTCGGTAAATTTAAAGATGAGTGTGGGGACGAGTTATTAGCGAAGCAGTTTGTATCAGACCAAAGATGTATTCGATTTTATACGGAGATAATGACGTTATAAAGAAGGCTAATAGTGTCAACAAAGTGACTATAAACAACGAGCTATCGTAAGAAAATTAAAAAAATTGCGTTTTAGAAAACGAATGCTATTCTCACACTATGATGAAAATTGGATCCGAACTACACATGATTTACACAGAATCGCAGGTTAAACAATCGTTAAATCCGTTAGATACAAAGAGATATATTTTACCAGACGGTATAAACACGCTGACTTTTGGTAATTATTCTATATAAAAAAATTAGTATTTCCCAACAAGATTTTTTAAAATCATCCTTTTCATAACCTCTGCATGAAAGACAATCTTTTTCCATGATTCTCAATTAACTCACTGCAAGAATCCCGGACGCTAAAGCTGAGTTGGTTTATCTTAGAGCTGACGAGTCTGTGAGGGATTAATTTTTTTGTTTCGATATAAATAACGCGATTTAATTCAATATCGCTCGCATTCCCGTTCGCGACTAACAGTATGATATCCAACACGTTTGTACGCTGTCCATTGTAGAAATTATCTCGAGTGGATAGCTGATCGCAATGTATACAAATATTGTTGATAAGATTCATATTGTAATTTCCTACGTAATCTACACCGTGGATCAAATTATTAGCTGGTAACCCCAACAAATTGGTAATGTCTGGATCGAAATTTAAGTATTAATTTTCCGTTATAGCACTAATGAATAATTTTTGCGCAAACCTGTCTACAGAAACTTTCAAAAATTCTATATTACCTAATTTATATAGAATCCAATTGATATCGTACCTTCCTGTTGGAACCGAAATTCTACCCCGTACAATATATTTGGTAGGTTGATCGGGATCGATTTTGTGATATCTTATTTTCGCATCATGAAGTATATTGTACAAACTCACGGTAAACGTTGCGTTGTTTAAACTCATACAGTAATCTCCGCTCGTGTTATCTATGGGTTCTGATAAAGTAAATGCTTTTTCACTTCCACTCATTTCAACAACGTGCGACTCCATTTTATGTAATCGTTTTATGTATAAAACGTTTAAATTAATTGTTTGTTTTGTAAAAATGGATCCACGAATTGCTCAAATGTTATACGCCAATAACAGTGTACTAAAAATGCCAAAGATATCGTGGATAAAGCTAAAACACACAAAACGTCGACGATAAGATTTCTAAATTATTAGACGAGAATGACGCAGTTCGTTCGCTTATAACGCCGATGAACTTGAGCCATCTTACCATCATCGTAAATGCCAACACCAAAGGATCTTTTAAAACAAATTTCGCAGATTTGTTTAGCGATTATATCATGTCTGACATAAAACACGACGAACAAATCAAACGTTATGCATCGGATCCCATGTTTTATCAAAACCAACTCAACTTTGCAGTTTGGTGCGCAACTTCGGGTTGTGGTGTAGGATTCGATCGTGAGTTTTAAACAGACTGTAGACTTAACTTCTGGAGAATTAGGTAATGCATCTTATTACAATGTTCTACCCGTACCGGGTAGAAATTATGACTCTCACAAGATCTATCTGGGTAAAAATTACAACCCTAGCGAGGTCGATCTTGATATCGTCAGATACTCCGATGCCACCTACATAGGATTTGGAGAGGAGGGTGACGCCTATCATTATAGTGTATACACGGTTTCGTGGATCAGACAATCCGTGGACGTTGCAAAAGTTTATACCTCAAACGAGCTTGTTTACCGATGTGGGTATAGCATACATAAACGAGAGCGTGAGAACGTACGTGTACGCCATACTGGGTGCGCAAGCTCAAACAAAAACGAGTATCCTAACGCCGGGTACTGGGTTGGACGCGCAAATGCAATTTGAAAATGTCGTAGAAGACGTCATGTATGGTCCTACGGATCTAGAAGCTTCTATCGCTAGATTTCAAAATTCGCTAGAAGTACGCTAGAAGTTCACTAAACTTTGTGATAAGCCCCGGGTTATACTTGCAGTCGGTATTCATCAGGGTTATAATAATAATATACAGATAGCGACGTCCGATTTATCGATAGGACTAAATGTCAACTTGAACGCTAGCATACCCCCACCACCAACAACCTCAGATACTTTAGATATACCCCCACCATCGAGTATCATATATACTTTAGATAATATAGATATTTCACCACAATCTGATAATATAGATACTTCCCCACCACCAGCAATAGATACTTTAGATAATATGATACACCGCCACCACCAACTCCACAACCACCAGATACTCACAAAGAAGAAAAAACGGCTTTGGTCGTTGGTTTAGTGGGTGTTACCGCAATATCTTATCTCGTTTACGATGTTTTATTTAGATGAATGGGGGGGGGGGGGGGGGGGGTGGGGGGTAACTCGGTATCTGGCGGAACGACCATTAATTCTTGCTTAACGAACGATCTCTCGGGGCCGTCTTTTAGATAGTACAACGCTGGTTGTCCGGGGTTGATTGTTCTTTTTTCTATCGTATACATTTCTACGCTCCAAATGGGATCGGTAGCTCGTCTTCTAGAGTCTTTTTCGAGTTCTCCAGGAGCGTAAAGGTACCTGACGATCTCGTCGTTTACACCCAAAGGTTTTTCTGGGGTCTTGAGCCCCTCTGAACTCAGTTGTCGTATTTCCAACTGCGACATGGCCAGTTTGGGAGTTAGAGGCTTACCGTTCATCGTGGATATCAGTCTAGTTTCTTCGTCGTTTAACGCTTCTATGACTTCGGGCAATCGTTTTACCCACAACTTGCTAGGCTCGGTAGGTTCCAACATTTCTTTAGCGTACTGGTGACCGAATAATCTTTCCGCCAAAGTACGATTAAATCTTTCTACGATACCTTCAGCCCTGTGATTACCTACCTCGCCTCTTTGCACGACTACATTTTTAGATCTCATCAACGTACTAAATTCCGACATAAACTCTTTACCACGATCTACTTTGATAATTTTAGGCCACGACAATGCAGACCTTTTGTAAATCTTTTTTATAGCTTCGACGACTTGACCGTTCGTTTTATTGGTCAAGGGTTCAGCCTCTTTATATCGAGTAGCCACATCAACTACCGTCAACGCGTATCTATACGTTTTTCTATTTACTATATCGTGGGGTAGGTATAGGAGATCAGCTTGGTGCATTTCATTGGCTAATCCTACCGATCTATTAAGACTCGTAGGTTTAGGAATGTAACTAGGACTCGGTAAATAAATTTGCCACATGGCTTGTTTTCTTAACCAGTTTCTAGCATCTCACTCCGATACGCCGGCTCTCGACGCAAATTTTTGTTGTGGCTCCTGCACCTTTCTAAAATCCTCTAGGACTGTAAAATATATTTCGCATTTTTGTTTCCATTTTATATATATTTATATATTAAAAAACCCAAAACAGCGGTACCTCCCAAGATGAATATAATTTCACCCGTTGGGTACGTAAAAATCGGACAATGTGGTTAAAAATCGGACAATGTGGGTTCGCGATATTCTCTCAATGCTTCGTCGACGTTACGAAATGTTTTTTGAGCCTTGGCTTCTTTTTTTAGTCGTTCGTTGAGATAATCTAGATACTTGGTTCTTTGAACCTCCCATTCATTTCTAGCTTGGGTTAATCTTTCTAAAGCCAAGTCGTGCCGTTCACGCTCTTTATCCGCAACATCAGACTTTCCTAAACTCGAAAATAAAGCGTTTGCCCCAGAAAACGCTAAAGCGCTTATGAGACTTCCACCAATCATAATTAATGCACTTGCCATGATTTTATTAATAAAAAGATAAAAATAATCTAATCGTTTAAATAAAATGAATGCGATTTATGGAAGTAAACTTTTACGACGCGGATATATTCAACGTTTTTAAAGACATGTGGCGACCTAAAAATTCGGAACATTCGTATCGAGGAATCGAATCTCCCAACATTACAAAAAAACGAATCGGAGCGGATGATTCGGTAGATGATGCGAATTCTGGAAAAGACAAAGCCATTGCCGATGCTTACCAAAATAGATATTACATTCCTCTAGATTTTGAAACGCTTAGGGATCATCAACCGTTTCACCCATCGGCACTCAACGACAGACTAACGTACGAGTTTACGTTTAACGATCCCGAAAGCGTCGTCAAGTATACAGATGCCGAAGCCAAGTACAAAATTTCGGGGTTGTCTCTCGAGTTTGACGTGGTAACCAATAAAACGTTGGCTTCCGCCATCAGACAAAGATATCGAGGCAAGACTCATTTTCTATTTGATCAAGTTCAAAGATATCTAGTCAGAGACTTGGACAAATCCGATACGATTTGGAACGTTAATCTTAACCAATCGATTAAAAGTCTCAAGGGTGTACTACTTTTATTCAAGGAACCCAATACAAAAAACAAATTTACCCCAAGATTGAAAAAGTTAATGTCACGATCGAGGGTAAACCGAATCAATTGTACAGTCAAGGTATGAGGCGTTATCAAAAAATAAGCTATTCGTATAAATAAAATGGATACTAAGAACGTTGCAAATACTCTTTATCACAGTGCTGTGTTAAGTTTATTGACCGTAGGTTATACCATGTTGGGTAAAAAAGTATTTAAATGAAGCCTGCCGATCTAGGAAAATTTGATGTAGAAGATAGTTAAAATTACCGCTACGGTAGGTGGTGCCCTAGCTGCGCAGTCTTCATAAAAGAAAAAATAAACGATTATTTAAAATGGCTGAAGGCGGAGAAGATTTCGAAATGGACGACTTTGATCGAGAAGAGCAAGATGAACAAGATGATGATGCTGATCTTGAATGGGACAACTCTTATGAAGATACTAGTTTTTCACCTTCACGTCAACCACTTCCAACCACAGTCTGCTAGTGAAGCGGGTAATAGGTTAGATAGATATTCTATTTACAAAAATGCCGGTTACGCAGAAGATTTTTATGATTTTATGAAAACCAACGAATATAAGATATGAACATTTTCGTAAAGAAGAAGATGGTATTTACTACGACAATGTCTTGCTGACGGATAAACGCAACCCCCAAAAATGTGTAGGTATTGAAACGTTAATAAAAAGAATTGCCGTTGTTTCTGTAGTAAAAACCCAGATTATTTATACGAGAAGAGTTTGGTTTGTTAAAATCTAGTACGACGCAATTGCAACGAAAAATATATCAGATACAACCCGAAAATATCGAGTTGAGTGAACTTCCAAAAGCAGCCGATGATGTTTTTTTAATCGATAAATTAAAAGATCTCGAAGATTTAAGATCCGCTAGAAGAACTATCGTGCTTGAAAATTTGCACGGACTCAAAAGTCAAATTGTTAGAATCAAAGAAACGATAACTAAAATACTTCGAGACGATACCTCGTTAGCGGAAAAGATTAGAACTCTGTTTCGAGAACAATAAGGCGTAACTATCGTTAGTTTAGCCATAAGTACGATCGTGAGTTCGATAGTAGCAGGTGTGAGAGGTGTAGCGACTCCAACGTCAACGACTCCGTTCCTCAAGCGCCTAAACCCGGCGGAGACTTGGAGTGGATTCAGAGTCATTTAAAAAACTTGGCCAATTTATTCAAAAAGATTGGAGGCAAACTATTGGCCGCCTTGCCCGGTATTTTGGGGAGTATCTTTAGTTTGCTGTTTAATGTATTAAGCAGGGGTGTCGGTTGGTTGGCCGAACACGTGTGGACTCTATTGGTTGGGGTCGCGACTTTGATTTTTGTATACTTGCAAAAACATTTAAAATAGAACATTTTATTAAAATAAAATGTCGTCGTCTTATTAAAATGGCCGCTATATATCCGAAATTACCCGATGAAACGGAAAATACTCGAGTCTTTAGGTTAAGTAAAATCGAGCAAGTACAAACAGAGATAACGACCGAAAGAGATAAGCGAGAACATTTTTATAAAAAGTACAATAAAATTGTTGTTTGTCTGTCGAATGCAGAGACTTGCGCAGAATGTTTTGGAGCCGCATTAGGCGCTATTGGCATCGCTGGAATTATCGGTGTTACTATACCCATTGGCGTAGCGTTAGAAGGAATAGCCATAGGTTGTGTGGGTGTGAGTTTAGTCTTAAAATATTTCAGCAAACAGTTTAGGAGTAAGGCCAAGAAGCACGTTGAAATTAGGGCGTTGGCCTCGAGCAAATTGAATACTATAAATGACCTCGTGTCTCAAGCTATAGACCACGGTGACATCAGCCACGATGAATTTGCGTTGATCAATAACGAATTAAGAAAGATTAATGGAATGAAAGAAGTTATTAGAACTCAAACAAAAGCGACGGAAGAATCTGAACGGAATAGAAAAGAAATAGACAATGTGGTAGAAATGAGAGTTGTTGAAAGAATGGAAGTGCAAAAAATAGTTCTTTTAGAAAAACTTACCAATTTACAATAATCAAACAATACGATATCGATAATAATTTACCACAGAATTACGAGTGTATACAACCTAGCGCTCCATATGAGGAATAGTGTATAGTAGATCTACGTAAAAACAAAAATGAACCCCCAACTCCACTAGAGAGTTTAGAGTATAAATCTATACACCGCCCTCTATCAATATAAAACCAATGAAATAAACTGTGAAACTATTATTCTCTGTGAAACTTTTATTCTCGATAAACCTATACACCGCCCTCTGTCAATCCATTCCATAAAACCAAGTTAAACTTTTATCTAAAGTTTAGAGTTTCCACGGCGACAGTCAATCCATTTAATATATCTAGGTCATAGTATCATCAGTATATCGCGAGAAACTTTCGTCCTTTGAAAGACTTAACTACGCATGCGTGTGACGTGGTTCTACCAGAGTACTTTTTGTTTTCTCCACGGCGACAGTAAATCCATTCAATAAAACTAGGTGATAGTATCATCAGGATCTCGCGAGAGACTTTGGTCCTTGAAAACCACCCCCACACACACACACAGTCACGTAAACGGGTGCAATCGTGGACCTCCCATTGTTCCTCTTTTGTTTATACTCTAACTTTTTCGGAAGGCCTCCCATTGGTTTTGTACACGATTTTCAATCGTGGACGTTAGGTCAAACGTGGACCCCTTTGTCTACGCCCGAATTCTTTTGTCCTAGGTCCACGATTGCCGGCATATACAAACCCACACAGTTTAGTGTACTGTTTTCCACGGTGACAGTCAACATGATGGCAGCAGGTACATCTGACACTCAAAAACACATTGCGAGTTTTAGATCGGATCAAATTGTACAAGTATTAGACGTCATCTTTACCGATTCTCTAGAGAAAGACAGTTTTACTCGCAAGTTGAGAGAACTGTCTGATTTGTTTGACACATTGCCAAAACAGAGGCCAAAGCAGCGAGTACGACAGTCTGACAAGTCAATCTTTGAGCAGCATATCGTCCCACAGATACAATCCAGAGAATACGAAGAACAGCATCGCTCACAGGGCTACACGTGGAAAGTGTCTATCCGCGGATTTAAAACAGACGTTTCTAACATGTCACAGTCTGAAATTAAAACGGAACTCGTGAAAGTTGTCGATCAGGAAGACTTTGTTTAAAATCTTGATTATACCTGTTATACCTGAGAGCTAGAAAACTTGCCCCACTTGACAACTACAAGCGGTGGTTTCTTGAGGAACTCGCCGTGCCCTTTAAAACCGCCATTCGGTACATGACATTGCACTTCTAATTATAAAGTTCCCTCGGTTGCTTGTGTGTGGACTGTCATATACACAACTCACGAAGCATAACACTCGTCTTGTCAGGTTCCTCAACGTAGATGTTAGCGGATATCGGTTGTCCAAGTCCGTCTCTATCTGCGCGCAAGACGGTGTGTTTGAGTTGTCTCAAACGAGTGCCAAGATTTTGGTTTCAAAGACTGTTCGCTTAGATCCTGACTACACTTTTATCGATAAGAGGAATCTGTAAGATAGGCCACCATCAACAGAATCATCGTGTACATCCGTGAGAGACGCAGATTTTGATAGCTGGCTTGAAACTGTGTTGCAATGGGAATATAGATGATATTATTTCGCCTATGAGAGAAATGGAATGTGAATGAGCACATTCCATTCCCACGGGAAAAAACGGTGAGTCAACAACGTCTGTATAGTGGGACAGGTCATAATTTCACGCGTAGTGATTTTAAGAAAAACACTTTTCTTCGTGGCCCATTGGTATGCATGTATTGTTATATGGCCTCTGCTCAATTGTTTACAAATCTCAGGTATGATTGAATTGACTTTTTGATAGACTGTTTTTTTTATTTTACGCTTGGCTAAAACTGCAGACAAATTTTGTATTAATACAAAAAATATACAATTTAATACAATTTTGTTTGGCTTATGTAAAATTGAAATAATACATTTTTGGAGAGAAAAGGCAGAGAATTTATAGAATAATTAGATTTTCGAAAATCTCCTGTAATTTACGCAACTAGTGGATAGGTATACGACACAATTTAGAAAAAATATATATTCTAAAAATAATTTGTCTTCGAAATTTGTCTGGATATGTATACTACACAATTTAGAAAAAAAATTGCTGCTAAATTTGACCGAGAGAGAATGGGGAGAGGGAGGAAGGGGAGGGGGAGAGGGGAGGGGGAGAGGGGGAGTTGTTACTGAATCGGCATCTCCTATACTACTGCTGGATACGCCACTGCTTTTGATTTTGCTTCCGTCAGAGCTGGTGTGGGCCCTCCGATTACACATTTTTAATTTTTTTTATTTGGTTTATTTTTCCCAAAAAAGAAGAATAACGTGAAAAACAAATTAAATCCATATTTAAACAATCATTGTGGCCAGTAAGAGGGCCGCTTGACTGACAGAGAAATTAGTGTAATTTTCCAGCATGGGACCAACGACAAAATGCACAAGAAAACATATTTCTGTAAAAATGAATATTGTTTATTGTTTTATGGCATCTAAATTGGCATTTATATTTATTATATTTAAACCAATTACATTGTAAATAATTTTTGTTTCTGTGAAATAAAAAAGTTGTGTCTCAGGTTTTACATAATAAAGGCATGTTTTAAAATTACAACTATTTTATTTGAGGTCATGTAATATATTATCGAGTTCAAAAATGCTATAAACTACACAGAAATTGCATATTTTGGCATTATCAAAATGGCTACTATAATAACGGTAGCATGTCATGGCCACCGTAGTTTTTAGCGTTTGACATGGTGAATCATTCATTCCCAACTTCCGTGACCTCTGAACAGACGCGATTGTTAACTTGGCTTGTGCAGAACAAACCAGATGAGCCTGGACCTCGAAGATCATTGTGATACAAGGTGATACATTACTGAAAAGAAATGTAATGTGAAAGGTATCGATATATTCATTAGTTGTCCAACAGTTCAGCAGAAAATCTTATGTGCGTCATTATACCTTTCTCGAGGATACCCCGTGTTTACAATTACAACGGAAAATCTCATTTTTGGTAAGTTCTGTAGGCCCTACTACACACAGTATTCTTTTCTTTTTTCTCCATAATTTTTTATTTTTTTTGAAGAGTTTTGGCAAAACTAAAAACAAATTTGCAAAAATACATGTAAACCCTTCACAAAATAACAGCATACAGTAACATAGAGTACTCCTTTATACAGGGTGTCTCTAAAAAATGTATACCCATTTTTAAATTCATATTATCGCAAAACTACTGAATATTTCAGAAAAAGGCAAATGTCTGTGGAAAGGGTAGAATGTCCTCTGTCCAATGGTATGTGCCTGAGCTTTATCACTCAAGTAAAGAACTTATCACAGTGCTGATTTCAGTACCTTTCATAACTGTCTTGTTTGTTCAGTCATCCATGGCAATGATATAATGAACCTTATACCATTGGACAGAGGACATTCTACCCTTTCCACAGACATTTTTCTTTTTCTGAAATATTCAGTAGCTTAGCGATATGAATAAAAAAATTAGTACACTTTTTTAGAGACACCCTGTATAGTAACCCCAGGATTAACTACCTGAGCACTATCATCAGATCCTGTTACATCATCACCAGAACCTTAGTCTAGGCGAGATTTCAAAAAAAGTTGCATGAAGAGGCATTTTTAGTAGAAAGGTGTAACATACTTTTTATACCCAATTAATGTGCCCCGAATTCCAAAATATATGTTACCAAGCTGAATTATGATTCCTTCCCCTTGAAAATTAACCCACAAATCCGAAAAGGAAAATAGCAGACGACATCATGAACATATCACATATTCTGTGTTTTTTCAACCGCCAAAGGGACCCCCAATGACGCACACACAAACTGAAATGTGGTCAACAGCTTTGCACAGCTTGACTGTGAATGTCCCACAAATATAAAATCATCTAGATAATGGGTCAGGAAAGACGAGCGACTAACAGATCGAACTTGAAACTCCAGAAAAGTGCTGAATTTTTAAATACCAAACATGCAATACTGCAACCCATGGGAAGGCACTTATCGAAGTAAAACATGCCTTCAAATGTAAAGCCTAAAAGCTCATAATCAGCGGGGGATACCGGTAGTAAAAGAAAAGCTGATTTTATGTCGGCCTTAGCCAACCAAGCGCCAGGCCCAGCACTAACTACTAATTGCACAGCCCTGTCAAAAGGAGTATATTTGGGCTCCCTTTTGGGGACTAAACCCATCGGAGAACATTGTAAGTTGGGGAATGGAGGGTCAGAAAATGGCCCTGCTATTCTACCTATATCTGTTTCCGATAAAAGCTTGTCCCGCACAATGCGTTGTCGCAGAGGCCAAGCAGTGAGAATCGCGTGGCAATCTGGGGCCGTATAACCCAAAGAAAACCCCTTTGTAAACCCTTGTTTCAATACCCGAGCGTCATGAATTGAGTGGTAGTTAGCTAATCATTTCGCAAGAAGTTTAGTATTAATATTGGGGTTGGAAGAACGAAAAGGCGAGGCTCGAGTATTATTTGTAACTGGGGGTGGTTTTGTGGCAGCCGAATAATGCCTAGGCCCAGCATCCTGCCCCAATCGAGCAGGAGGTGGGCGTGCCTGCTGCACGCGCGAGGCACCGGTGGGATTCACCCAGCGTGACTGCCCCCCAATTGCAATTCTGCAATGCGCGGCGCCGTGTCCAGCACGGTAGCATTTGCTGCATGTATGTGCGAATTTACAATCACGCAAATGACAGCCGGAGACAGCATTATAGGCATAGCAATGGCCGGGCTTTTGTGGTTTTGGGCGAAATAGGGATTGCGATGCCAGAAACGTACCTCGCACTGCTGGGGAAGTAACGCTTGCTGCCGCGACCGTGAGCCACAATTCATAATCAATGTTGCCCCTGGAACGCGCAGGCATGGTTTCTTGCTTTAAGCGGAACTGCTCGTCATAATTCCGCCAACCCGGACCCGGAAATTGCATGGAGGCGGTTCGCACTATTTCCGCATACTTCAGTAACTCGGCGCAGCGGTTAGGGTGTTTTGCAATGAAAATGGCCATATAAACATGAAATGCCGATTGCCAAGCATCGAATGTTTCAATTTTCTTGCGCTGTGGTCCCGGTTTTTTCACTACCAAACGCCCTTCTTCTACCGCCAAGGTGAAATTTGCTCCGTTTGAATCGGAAGATTTGGACAGAACCGCACTTGCGCTCCTATCGTTGTAAAGGGAAGCAAAATTAACAAAGCTGCCCTGCCATAATTTTTCTTTGATCGCCTGGGGAACGTGAAATCCGAGGGGGAAACAACAGATGTAGCTAAGTCTGGGCGGTCAATGATATCTACATTATGGGGGAAAAAATGCAAGATATTATCATTAACACTTGGCGAATGCCCATGACCAACGTTAATGTTACACTCAGCCCCCGGCGACAGGTTAAACCCGGAACATGCGGAAGAACTAACATTAGTGTTCGGACCAAGAGGCTGTGTCATGGCGGCAGGGGCAACTGGATGAGCTGCAGAAAAAGCCCCGACTTGTCCTGCCACCTGGGAGGCTGGCGCGCTGACCACAGAGTTTGCCGAGCTCAGAGTCGCAACCGTCCCAGTCTGACATGTCTGATGACCATTGGACATGTTGGAGGAGAGCACAGGCACAGGGGCGGCCATTCCATGACCGCTGTCGCCAAAGGAAATCACAGTCGATGATGTAGGCCGAAACCCCGGGGTGGGGGGCAGGGGCAGCCATCGCGGCAGATTATCCAATGCCGGCTGACATGAAAGGAGCAGGAGCTGGTAGCACGCCATTGTGAAAGGGGGGACGGCATTAGATAGACGACACCGAAGGTGTCAACGCAGAATACCCGTGGTTGGACGAGATGATAGGAGTGGCCGGCAAGAAGACGGTAACATGGGTAGCCCCCGCTGACAGGCTTGGTGCAGCCGCTGGCATGGCTGGCCCACCCGCAACCGACGAATGGATGCTTGGGTTGGGCAAATCTACGGAGGACGCTCCATCCGAGATGATGAAAGATGCCGAAGGCCGGCGCCTAACGTTATTCTTTCCCCGTCGAGCTGCTGACATCGCTGGAGGCTTGGTTTTCTTGGGCGGAGCTGCCCGAACGGCAGTGTCAGTAAACCGGGCAGGCCGGCGGCGAGATCGCTTGAGATCCCCGCGATTCATGGTGTTCCGTTGGGCAAAATGTGAAGAGAACGGAGCTAAGAAAATTCAAGAAATAACCGCAAGAAAACCGCCGGAAAAAGAACGTATAAATCCAGTGAAACAAAGTTGATATCACACGTCAAGTTCCAGCGAGCAAAAGTAATCCAAAAGGAAAATAATATATCCACGAAATTACGATCCCAGACACAAAATTGAGTCTGCCCTCGAAGAAAGGCTGTGACAAAGTGGCAAAAATTTTACCGCCGAACCAAGCGTCCAGACGCGAAGGAGGGGAATTCTATTGGCTAAAAGTTTTTCCCAACACGCGTGTGACGTCTCTATGAATATTTATACCATTATTTGGAAATCGTGAAACATAACTTTCGCGCCGTTTCCCGCCGGTACATGTACATAATAAACTGTCTCCAAATTAGAGACAAATGCTACAAGCAGTATCACGCAATAATAAATGTTCTTATGTACATGTATGCATGAAACCTCCCCATCCACCAATGCTCATGTGTAAAATACGATTTGAGAGCAAGGTATTCGCTAAGTATAAAGCCTTTTACCAAATAATGATAAAAGGAAGTATTTCCGACTGTTTTTATTTGAATTTATTACTGTAAAATAGCGTTTTTTCGGGGCATTTTTCAGTGGTCTGTGTGTTCTGGTGACTGGATTTACTGTTTAGTACACACAGATGAACACACAGACGGTATCGGAGGTTCCTGGCATTTGACAATGGGTGTTTTCTAGACTGCATAAACCACGATTTGTGTCAATGCCATGATGACTGAGTAATCGAACCCGTACATGGGGCTTGAATCGAACAGGTAATTAATTACTAGAAAAGAGTAAGGAAAAAAGTGGACATTTTGAAAATGCGTTTCACAGTAAAAACTTATAGTGGTATCCCACCCCTGGCAGAGAAATCTTGGTAAAAACTGCAACATTTGTAAAAAATTATGACAAAACAACTGTAGCATTTGTTGACAAGAACAACAGAAATTTCACGTATGTCCAGATTGGAATTCAGATTTCTTGTTCGTGGTTAAGTGCTTGCAATTTGTAGTTCGACTTATTGCTCTTGTTGTTGGTACATATAACTCGGTAAACAACATACCCACTCACACAGAAAATACAAACACTTTAAGTTTAAGCCAACTGCAATGGATCCTGTTGTTAGCTTAAAAAGGCCTTTGTCTACTGACCTTTCTGCCTGTTTATTTTGTAACACGGCAGCCTCTTGAATTTACAAGACCTGGCGGCTGACGCCGTCAGGCAATCCATCTTGGACAGCTTCCACGACTTCGGCACCCTTAGGGAGTTTTTCTCAACCATCGAGCACCCGCACCCAACCACCGAGTCGCTGCCTCTACCAGCGTCGCTGAAGATGACCATACAACAGCTATATGGACAGTGAACCATCAAACCAAACGGTCCTTTTCAGGGCCCCACATATTTAAAAAAGGAGATAGATTTCCATTCTGTTGCGTTCATCCTATTTTCTTTTGACAGAGTCCAGAGATCGACATCAAGTCTCACGTGAGTACAGCAAACCAGTCCTTTTCGGGAATATATATACAGTAATGTTACCCATCACCCGTATTTTTACGCTCTCGGTAACAAAAATTCATAGGCGCTATAAGTAATATTACATTGTTGACAGGCGAAAATAATCCTATTCCACTGAATGAGCGCGCTAAAACATTGCGCCCATTCGTTATATCTGTTTTCTTCCATGTGTCTAAAAATGTCCGCTTTTGAAGATCGTAGAGCAGACATGACTATCTCCCATGGCTGTTGACATCCCGAAGCTACGTTATCGGTTTCTTTCAAGAGATTATGCGCGAGTAGACTCAACTGAAGCTCAGACGGTAAATGACTTAGTCTATGTAAAGGGTTTTCCATGTTGATTCCCGAGTTTTCTGCGTTGCTTTCCATATCGCTAAATGAGGTAGTCAGTTCAGAACCCTAAACTGAAATGTGCGCTGCAAATTTCAAACCTTTGTTTTTGTTCCCTTAATTTAGTTTTTGTATTTTGTTACGTTCGCCATGTTAAGTACATTATAGGTCTATACTCCTTTTCTTTTTTCGTTCGTTTGAATCTCATTGGTCGTTTTTAAATGATGCGATGCACTCATATTGGCTGAATTCAAATACGTTCCTTGAATCTCATTTGTCAATTTTAAATGATGCGCCGTACTCTGATTGGTTGATGGTCCTCCATTGTTTCCACTCATGCATATTCCGTATTGTTCTGTCCTATTAAGATTTTAAGGTCTCTCGAATCTGATTGGTCCAATCCAAATGATGCGCTGTACTCTGATCGGTTGATGGTCCTCCATTGTTTCCACTCATGCATATTCACCCCTTTCTGTCTTATCAAGATTTAAGGTTCTCCATTATTATGCTAATGAGTCAAGTGTTACGCTAACGCGTCAATTGTTATGTTAATGAGTCTATTGTGTTTGTGCATTACGCATACAATCCCATTGTTCTGTCTCATTAAGACTACACTAACTACTTTTCACCAGTAGACCTAAGACGGAAAGCGCACATGTAAACAAAGCGTGACGTCATTACCTCTTGGGTTTATTACAAGGCTGATTCAAGGAGAACATTATAATTATGATTGAAGTCATAATCGCAGCATTTTTCGTCTGGTTCCTAGTTTAATGTATTACTTCAATTCAGTAACACGATTTCATGCCATCACCCTGGTGTCCACTCATATTTTCCTATGTTACCTTTTACGAAGCAATGTTAATACGTATGCAGTAATAATAAAACGAATTGCTGGCAGTTGTTAAACTTAAATAAACCTTTGAATTAAATTATCTGTGTATCGAGTGTTACAGCCATGTAACTTTTCAAGTGTGCAACGTTAAACATAGAATTTGTATTCATTATAAACTTAAATGAATGTTCAGGTTTTCAAGAAACGATGGTGGCTCACATGCAATATACTTCTATGATACGATGTGATTGTTGACACCACGTATGCAATTTAAAAATAAAATGCGTTTAATATTTGGATGTGGTGAAACTTTGATGAAGGTTTTTAATGAATCCATATCTTGATTTGTATTCATTGATATCATGTTTCCATTGATATAATGTTTTCCATTCGTGGCAATAGAGTGGCGTATGCAGATTTTATAAAGATATTAGGGACCATTAGATTTGATACGCGTGCGGGATACGTGTGCGGCTCGAAAAAAATCGCTTATTAAATCACCATTTTGTGTGATAATTTTATCAGTTTTACATTAAACATTTCAAAATTTTTATATGAGGTGTAAATTGCCGATAGTGTACCACATGAAATAACAACGCAAAATGGTGATTGAACAGGCGACTTTTTCGAGCCGCATACGTATCCCGTACGCGTATCAAATCTAATGGTCCCTAATATCATTTGTGCGGCGAGTATCCAACGTGCACGATAATTTCTGCCCGCGTAGAAAAAGTCTTACCATGTGCGCCAAACGAAATGGCTGCATTAGTCACACTGGGCGCTTGAAAAAAGTTCCGTCCGTTGGATACCGTATTTCCACACAGCGCCACAAATGACATAAATCTTTCGTAAAATCGAACGTTGATGCACTTTAATTATTGAAGGTTCTTGAAGTTGTAAACATAAAATAATGAATGTTCCAATTTACACGCGTGGGTTTGCAGTACCCACATGTGATTACATGCGTGGAATTCCACTTAATTTCGGGCTATACTGTACCAGTCATCATTGTTTGTTTGCTGTGACATTGATGAGCTACCATTGTTTGGGTCAAATTGTACACATATTTGTGCATGTAGACAAAGTGTATTTTGTAGTGCGTGTGTGGAAGACAGTGTATTACAGCAGACAGCATGCCTATGTAATAAGAAATGACCATCCAAACAGCTATGTTGTTACAACTCACCCTCAACTGATAGACTATCAGCCACTGGATATACTAACAGATATATCTGACAGTAACCAAAATATGTATGTATCACCAAGACATGTTCTGTTTAAGTAAAAGTGTGCTGAACAAAGTATACAAAATGTTTAATGGTAAATTGATGTTGATGTTGCTGCTGAAAAGTATTAAAGCTACACCATAAGGACTTTAGAATTGTCAATACACTGAGAATGTCATTCAACTTGGAGATCTATATTTAGGTCAATACGTGAAGCTATCTGCTAGCACACGGAGGGAAAAAAACTTCATTGATCTAAGATTGATCTTGATTGGTTAAATTTCCTGTTTCCGGGAAAACCCAACCGTACCTATCCAATCAATAAATACAGTAAAAAAGTCATACTCAAGGAAAACATGAATATTGATGAGGAGCGGTTGGACGAGACCATTAATTCGTTATGCTTAGCTGCACAAGCCTCTTGTTTCCGTTTTGCTTGGCTGCATAACCCGACCTGGTGCCCCGGCGCCTCCCATCTAAAACCCGGGGTCAAGGGGTTAAGAGAAATAGATACATCGCTGGTGCAGTGGTGTGTTATAAAGTTTCATACTACCGTTCTTGTTAATAACCATACTATATTATTTTACCCAGATATTTGAATTAGAGATTACAAAACAAAAATTTTGTTAAGCAGTTTATTTTTTTATACACGCATGTTGTGTGCATGCCACTGCGCGCGGTAACAGAGCCATACATAAACGTACGTACGTGTATGTACAGTATGTATGGCAATAAAATGGTCATGGTATCGCATTACACGCGAGGACAGAAAAGAGGGTGTAACAAATTGAACAATACTGTCCTCACATTTATTTCTTTGTTCCGGAAAAAGTGAAGACAGGCAAACTAGTGCTTAGTCTATTGGGATGGGTTATATTAAAGGGAACAACGGAAAGTCCTCACGTGTAGGCCTATAACGAAACAAAAATCCGTGTAGGCCTACATGTATTTGTATCCTCGTGTGACCATTATTCGCGCACTTAAGACTTTGACCAAAATTGTAATAGTATAAACCAAGCTTTACATGGTTTTTGTTTTCACAATTGTTAGTATGACTAATATCTTAGCTGGAAATGTTTTTGTTTAATATCGAAAATCGCTGCGGCGACAGAACCGCCACGCTACGCAGACGAGTTGGATTGGTGATTACAAAAGTTACGTGACCATAATTCGCGCATGCTGGGTAAACGTTGTTCTTTGGCTTGTCCGTTGTATCCGACTTCTGAAAACTGTGTGAATCGGCGCCTCTTGAATCTAGGACAAGTTTATAATGTGTTGTACACTGGGTTTGTGGTTTGATAAATTATCTTGTATTCACATGCTTCCTCTCGATTTTGTCTTTCTTTCTTCTTTTCCATTTTTCAATTCAATTCCAATTCCAGTCGGCATTTATTTATAACGTTAAACTATCAAATCCGTAATAATTACAAAAATAAAACAATACGATCAGCAATAAAGAAATTATATTATATACACATGTTTATAAACATTAATAATTATATAATTAGGCCTATGTGTTCAGTAAGTAAAAAAGATAATGGAAACAAATATAAAGTTAAAATAATGCTCACCGATTATCTTAGAAACGTGCCAATAAATCATCGGTGAACACTGTTTAACTATATGTATTTTCCTGCTATACAGGGTGGTCCAAAAAAACCGAACGGCATACTTGTGCTACCTTTATGCCGCTGTCACACAGAACCCGGTGAGCTGGGCGGCCCCTCCCCGTCTAATAGAAAAACAACAGAGTCCAACACGGCGAAGAATCAGCAAACAATGTCAACGGCCGCATTGTTTTTTATTTGTCACCGGGTCCAAACAGTTCTATACCGGGTCTATACCGGGTCCTCACCGGCCTGGTACCGGGCTCACCGTCCTTTATACAGTTCTAGCTTACCGTTCTCACCGTGTCCTTACCGGGTGCATACCACCTCCTCTCCGGGTCCTCACCGGCCGGAACGCCTGGGTACCGGATGAACCGCCTTGATGACGTCATCAAACCGCCCTTTATAACCCACTGGGCATTTTACCCGATATTACCCGGGTTGTAACGAGTAATAGCGGGAGTTATTACCGGGTAATATCATACCCATGGGTAATAACGGGGAAATAGTAGACCAATATTTCCCCGTTACAACCAAATATCACCCCATTTACCCGATATTACCAGGGAGAATGTAACCAATATTTCCGGCATTGCCGTGTTATTACCACCCGATATAAAAAAAAAATCACTCAGAAATTTGGTGTAGGTAATCACGAATTTACAGAAATGGGAACCAGACTAAATACACGTAATTTATTATACATGCACATTACTCTAGATATCAATTATACAAATGCTACAGTAATTTACTAAACAGTACACACTAAATAATGTCGCGCTTTAGCTTTATACTCAGCCTTATCCTGCCATCATGAAGTCACGGTTTCCGATGAAAAATTTCAATATTTGAATACCAAAGAAGATGTAATGCGATTCTTCACCTCTGTTTACAAAAAGTCTAAATTCCTATGTGGAATTGCTTAAATAATTAAATATTTTAGTCAAGAAATCGTGTTTTTGGACGAAACACTGCAATATAACAAGACTTGTGTGAACACAAATTTCCTCAGTTCTGATTGGTCAGTTGCTGCGTAATGAGATTCGTGTAGGAGAACATGAGATTTTACGTTCAAAACCCGTTCAAACTAAAGTACGGTGATAGTCTGTTTTTTTACAGGGGGAAAAACCCGTGATTTTACGGGATTTATTACAGTGCAGGGAGAATGTAACCGATATTTCCGGTACCGATATATACTGTTATTACTCTAGTTCCCAATGTTATAACCAATTCAAATCTTTCGCCATTACCCATTATTACCTCTCATTACCCTGTTTTAACTGCATGGTAATGTCGGTTTCAACAGGGTAATAACAGTAATATTTGGACTTGGAAATTTTGCTGGTAATTTTACTGTTATTACTCAAGTTCCCAATGTTATAACCAATTCAAACCTTTCACCATTACCCATATTACCTCTCATTACCCTGTTGTAACTGGGTAAAATGTCGGTTTCAACAGGGTAATAACTAATAACAGTAATATTTGGACTTGCAAATTTTGGGGTGATATTACCGGTAATATCGGTAATCGGTAACAAATTGCCCAGTGGGAAGCTGAGCACTCGAGCTCGCCGCTTCACTCGCATTCCGGACTTCGTACGAGCAACATCTACGTCTCTGTATTCCTTATTATTCTGTATTATTCTGTATTAGTGACAACATGCCTGCTGGGAGCAGTGGTAAAGGAGGTAGAGGAGGCCGAGGAAGAGGTAGGAAGTCCACAACCACAACCACTGTACGTGTCAGTTCTCCATCACCGTCATCTTCTGAGGAGAATAGACAGACCAAGAAGGCCCCTCAGAAGAAGGCCCCTCAGAAGAAGGCCCCTCAGAAGAAGGCCACTCAGAAGAAGGCCACTATGAAGAAGGCCACTATGAAGAAGAAACAGCCTTCACCTTCACCCTCTTAGGACTCCTCGACACCTCGTCATCTGAGGAAGAGGTAGTAGAGGAAGTAGTAGAGGAACCTCAGTCAGTCCAAAGGAAAGGCAAGAAGAAAGCCTCTCCAAAGAAGAAACAAACTGTGCCTCGCAAAGTCTACAAGTTGGACGATGTAAAGGTGGAGGAGGACATATTAAAATGGATGCAGGTCGAGGAGAATGATTTCCTTTGGAATTCCCGCCGCACAGAATACCGGTTCCCTGACAAGAAGAGGGCCCGCTTTCAGGAAAAGGAGAAGAGTCTGAATCTGGAGGGTGAGTATAATAATTACCGAAACATCTATTTTACAAATTGTGTTCAAAATGTCTAATTTCTTCCTGAATAATTAATGTTAAAAATTGTGTTCAAAATGTCTAATTTCTTCTTGTTTTGTCTGTTTTTTCAGAAGGATTCCTGTCGAAGTGGTTTGAGGGTCTCCGGGACCAGTACACCAAATTACATAAGAGAAAGTCAGGGGATGGAAGTCCCATGTTTACTGAGAGACAGCAATGGGTCCTGGACAACCTCAAGTTTTTTGATAAACTTGTCACCCATAGATCTCACCCAGTCAAGAGCGTAAGTAATAATCTTCAGTCATATATGCATGTCTTTGCAGTTCAGGCAGGTGGTCGCTGAGAACACAGGAGACTTGGAGGCAATGGAGAAAGCGGCAGCTGACCAGGCCATAGACGTCGATGCCCTTGACGACGAGCAAGCCAAGAAGGGCAAGAAGGAGAAACGACCGTCACCCGAAGGAGACGATACTGAGCTGGCCAAACTTAGGAAGAGACAGAAGGACTCAGACGACGTCATCGCCACGCTGCAGACAAAGCTCAGCGAGCCCGAGATGGATGTTACTGCCTACGCCATGTACATCAAGGCAACGCTCCAGAGGATGGACAGGTCCAAATTCAAGAAGGCGAGGAAGGCGCCCAACAGGGCAGTGGAGCCTTTCATTGATTCGTCGGACGAGGACTCGAACGAGGAGTCACAGCCTGGTTTTCCTTCGATGGCACCACCATCGCGTCCCATGTCGCGTCCTTCGTCTTCGGTCAGCACCGCCTCTGCCGTCTCTTCTTGTGCTTGGTGAGTACTGTAAAAATAAAACATCAACAATTTGGTGAACAGAAATTATTTCTTGCCAATTAAATAGTACTGATTTTTACTTACCATTGTTTCCTTTTGTGTCTTTTCAGTGGTACTGGTTCTGGGAGTTTCTCAGGCAACTATGGCTATCACACGAGGACGCCCTCACCCGCTGGAGATGCTGGATTATGGCAGCCACCGCCGCCACACCAGTGGAATGTCCCTCCTGCCGACCAGCAACATGATCCATGGTTCAGTCGGAGCCAGGACTAAATGCGGCAGTATCACGGATGGCAGCCTCAACCTCCGCAGCAGCCTCAACATTACCAGCAACAGCAACAGCAGAGACAGGGAAGGGACGCGCCATACCAGAGATACCAGCAGACTTCGTCTCAGATGTTGCAGATGCAACCCGCTGCTCCCCTTCCACGCCAGCCTGCTGCGACCACACGTCCTGATGATGGTGTCCTCTCCACTACATTCGATAACTGTGGGTTCCTCAATGATCTGGACAATATAAACGTGACACCCCAGAGCAAGGACAAGGAGAGTGATAACCTCAACACTCCTCCTCAACCAGAGAACGACAAAGAGTAAAATATATATTGACTGTGCCAAAGTGCCAATTCAGAGACTGAATGATCATCATGATTAAATCAGTGACCAGTTTGTTTGTTTTTTGAAATGTAACTTTTATTATATTTTCATACTTGTTGTACATAATGACATATGATTTGGTCTTTGTGGATCATTGATCAATATTGTATATCAAATAAATGATTTGTCATTTATCTAAACTTTGCATTCTATTTATCAGACAGGTTCAGTAGTTCTTTTGTAGGAATTGAAATATTTCTATTATGTCATCCATATAGCCACATCATGTGCTAGCGATGGCTAAGAGGTATTTGTCACAAAAAGCCTCAGAGCTAATAAAGGTGACTTTTGGTTTAAGTCTAAAATGTATTCCCCGATTACAGTTCAGATGTAGGGTTTCTCTCCTGTATGTATTTATATTTTACTGTCTTGCCATGGTTTATTGCCTTCCCGGTTGTCACGGTTTGGGCCCTGCTGTCTGACTGTGTCCTCCAGATTCCTAGCTGTCCTCCAATGGCCAGCTGGGTGGGCGTAGGCACCATGACGGTTGATCAGCTGGTTCTGCATTTGCGGATACCTCGTGCGCATCAGATTGTGTAGAACCATGCAGGTCCGGACAATCAACCGCACAGTCGAAGGAGCATGGCCCATCGTCGTCAGCAACACTATACGGCTTCATCAGGTTCGGCTTGAGGGCGAAGACATCGTCCGCTATTATAAAGTATGGTACGTCCTGGTCGTCGTTGGGGAGTGGCGAGGGGTCGGGGAGGTTCAGGGATCCATCATCCATGCACTGCCTGAGCTCAGAGGCATTATAGATCTGCGCGTCAGACGCTGCTCCCTTTCCTGAAAATACAGAACAAAGAAGTGTATTAGAAACATGAAAAACAACACAATTTAAACAGTTTGTGATTTATTAGGGTCTATTTTTGTCATGAGATACTTACTACCAAGATCGGCCCAGACGAACTTGTAGTCAGAGTCCACCAAAGCCATTAAAACTATAGAGTAAAAACCCTTATAGTTATAGTAGAGTGAACCCGACTTCGCAGGACATCTGATTGCGACATGCTTCCCGTCCAGGGCGCCTATGGTGTTGGGGAAGTTCCAAGGACTCAGGAACCCTTCGGCTATCGCTTGGCATTCAGCAGGAGTCGTGAAGGCCGTCATCACCTCATCCAGGTACTCATCCACTATCGCTTGGCACACTTCTCTGACGACACCGGAGATTGAGTTATGAGGTACCCGCCAGCTGTATTGTAGCTCTGTGTACTTCGCACCCGATGCCAGATGACGGAGCGTCACTGCTAACTTCAGGCCTGGTTCGAGAGGCTGTCGGTACCAGGTATGCTGTTTGGTAAGGCGATGCTCTATTCGGGCGAATATTTCGTCGAACATCTCCGGGGGCATCCTCAGAAAATTCTTAAAGGCTTTTGGATCCTCCCTCTGTAGCTCTACCATCAGCTGGTCATAGATGCCGAATTCTCTGCACCGCTTCACCCATCCCCTTGTCTATGCACTTCTTCCTCGTTTACCTCTCCCTGCCCTTCGCTGCTGACGACGACGGATGTGATGGGCTATGTCTAGGTCAATCTGATCCTGCTCGCGCTGAGCAATGGCCAGCATGTACATCTGACGGATCCTTTCAGGACAATCCATGATGACTGACCCCGAAGAAGAGTGAGGACTGAATGAATCGAGGAGGCCAAAACTCGATATATATATACCAGAGACGGCAGACAGTGGCGACACTGCGTCATGAGACGGTACAATTGCGAGGACACGGTACTAGGATGTTAATAGGATGTTACGGAGACGTTATGAGACCGTCAACACGTTAACAGAATGTTACCCAGGCGGTTTGCGGCAGGTACCGTGCAAACCCGTACGGTGTCACACTGCGAGCGCCCGGTGAGAGCCCGTTCCGCGGACGGTATCCAGGCGGCATGCGCCCGTTCGCAACCCGTCGCTGAGATGGTCGACGTCCACCACCGTCCATCACCGCCCCGCGAACGGGCGCGAAACGGGTGCGCCGTCCTTATACCATCCTCATACCGGGCTCTCACCGTTCGCCGCCGCTTTTACCCGCCCGGCAGGAGTTTTGAGCATGCTCAAAACTCCTGCTGGGCGCGGATGGCCGGCAAAGTCCCCTGAACGTGTTCAACGGACGGGAAACGGCCCACCGTGTGTCCTCACCGTGTGCCGCCGTCCGCACCAAATTGTTCACACGGTGGCGAACGGTCAGCCCACACGGCTCTGTGTGACAGCAGCTTTAGAGTCCAACCACCTGTACCGATGGATGGAGAATCTTTCTAGAAGAAAAATTATACAAAGACCTCCCAATTCGGTACAGTAGTTTTTGCTGCAGAGCCTATTTTGTAAAGCAAATTCGGGGGTCAGTTGGTCCCGAGATGCTACCATCATCATTTTTTCTGCAAAACAAAACACAGGACAGCAACAAAAGAGACGGACACAAAACGACACACAGTACACGAACAGACAACTAACGCATGTTTGTTGAAATCGAAAAGAAATTAAATAGGCCTACAGAATTTAACCGCAGCGGTGAATTAATTTCCATCTTCGGGAATTCGGGATATCACTCTTCTTGTGGTATGCAGGGTACGCCGTGGCATGGGCAAAAGAAAGTATCTTTTGCCCTGAGTCATGTGACAGCACAACAGAACTTCAGATGAGTCCAGTGCGAGCAGCCGGCGAACATACACTGTCCCCAAGAAGTTAAATATATACTGTCCGACTGCACCAGTTCGATGGGCTGAAAACGATGGCACACGCAGCATTTGTCGGACTCATAGACTTTGCTGTCGCCATCTGATGATTGGGTTTCTGGGGGGATCATTTCTGGTGCTGTCAACGGACGATGCCGACTTGGGCCAGGCTGTGAGCTGAAAGCACAGATGACGATGACTTTGCGCGTCATGGTGCATACTCTGCAGCAGAGGGTTGCAAGTCTTACCGAGGCTTATGCCAAGCAAGGCGCGCCTGCTTCTCTTAATGTAAAATCATGCACTGGCGCGGCAAAGCTCAGCGGCTAAATTGCGAACACAGCAGCACCTTCAGCTGAACTCGCACCTGAAAATGGCGAGCAATCTTGTACTGATTCAGTCGTACCCGAAAGGGGCGATTTAAGTAGCCTGCTAAAATTCGCTCCTGAACAGGGCGAACAATCTTGTGCGGTTTCAGTCGTACCCGAAAGGGGCGATTATTAATATTATTCAGATGAGGTGAATAACCTGCTAAAATTCGCACCCGAGCAGAGCGAGCTATATTGTGCTGATTCAGTGGTAGACCTACCCAAAAAAGGGCGACTTTTTCAGAGGAGGTAAATAACCTGCTAAATGTCTATCTGTTAAACCTACGGGTACTGATCAAGAGGACGATGAGCTCCTCTTTAAAATGGCAGCACTCGTTGAAACGATGGAAAAGAAGGCCCTCCTATCTATGCACAGTTAGCAAAGACTAACTCCTTGGTACGTGGTAAAATCCAACGGAATAAATTGAGCGAAAAATTAAAATTATATGATCAGCCCAAAACACCTTACATTGGCGAGGGTGAACCCTGACATTTGGACTTTTCTCAAACCAGCCACGAGAACTAGTGTAACAAATGGGAGGGGGACTAGAAGGACTAATATCGCACAACCAAGAACGATCATAAAGTACAAATCACCCCTTCATTAACAACAGGTCAACGAGCTCAAACATATTATCTCTGCTCAGAATAGACAATATGACCGTTTGAACGGGAATCGTTTAGGTTGCAATCACGGATTTAATTAATACATCAAAATTAGGCAAGCCACAACCAACTGTACTTTCTCATCGTACCGACCAGATTAAACTCTGTGTGTCGTCCGTACATTGGTATAATAATATATAGCGTACAAAATCCTTACGCAATATCTTCAGTTTTTCGTGAGTTATGCACACCCACACAATGCCATCGGTACGGCAACCATTTACAGGTGGCTGCGGCAATATTTTAGTACAAAGTGGAATTGATTATATCTATTTTCCAAGCCCATAGCTTCAGATCAACTTCAACTCCAGCAGTGGACAAACGCAGCCACGTTTGCCAAATTCCATAAAAGAAATATTGGGGGGAAAAAGCCCCACAAACAATATTTGCTATTTCTGTTTTAGGAAAGATGTCAGCCAGTCCTGCATCAGACTGAAATGACAATTACATACTTTGAGGTGAACCAAATTGAGTCGAATATTTAATAAATTTGGTACTGTATCGTTTACTTTTGGACACATTACACTGTCAGCTTTGAAGTCTCACGTGATTCCGAATGGAGGTAATGGTGAGGTAGAATCTCCCAATTAAACGTGAGATTGTATTGTCATGTCTGGTATTCAGCTAAGCCACTCTAGAAAAGAATGCCGTTTGCGCGCATGGGGCAACATATATTTATGCCTATTCAACCGTCAGTGTTCAAAGTACTACACATTACACTGGTATCTATGACCAAGGTGGGAGCATTTATATCTCCCTAATAATAGCCAATATATAGGGTGGGAACCACGTGACTCCTCATTTCGGTAATGGATCGGTAGAATCCTAATCAAACTTCATTTTTTCTCGTTTAATTGGGAGATTCTCAGGGATGTTGTGTAGATCTTGGTTATCTTGAGCTCTTACTTTGGTACTTGTTGATGCCACGTCATGGTGTTCAGCTTTGTCATCTGGTGTGGATTTGGGTTGACAGAGACCCTTGGCCAGGACGAAAGTTGATGGATCAATTACTGAGGCGTTGAATGGGTAGATTCCCGCCTTTCTGAAAGAGGCCTGGAGGTTAGAAGGGGAAAAAGCTTTGGCATATGTCTTGCATGCCAGGCCGGTAATCGAGAACTTCTCAGGTCCGATGCACGAGTTTTCTTGCATGTGTTTGTGGCATTGGGAATTGTAAATGCGTTCAAATGCACCGAAGCAGCCGACATCCAGTGGTTGCAAAATATGATTCGTGTGTGCAGGTAACACGAAAAGCACGATGTTGTGCTGTTTCGCCCACTCGATCAGAGGGAGAGATATGTGTGATGCGTGGCCGCCGTAAAGCACCAGTAAGGGCTTGTCGTCTCGACCTGGCGGGGGGAAAACCTGAGAAAGTGGCTTGTAAGGTAGGTCATGAAGATTTCGGAATTAGACCACCTGTTGTCAGACACTGTACCTTCTGTTCCAGTTGAGCACCAAGACCAAGACCAAGACTCTCATTCTCTTTCCTGGGAAAACAAAGTAGGGCGGTAATTGCCGCAGCCGATGATGGTGATTGTTGAGCCCTTCCCAGTTGTTACAGCTGGCGCAGACGTTGCTGCTGTCACGATGCGCGGTGGGGTGTGGTTGAATTTCAGCCCTTTCTCATCGATATTGTAGATCCGCTCTGGCGATCCCTTCAGATTGTACTTCGTCATGATTGCATCAAGCTCATTGTAGTATGGGGTAGCGCAGGGGTGGCGCACATCGTCTGTTAACAGAAAATGAAAGTGTTCTCCATTGCTAGTGACGACATTGTTAATAAAATTGCGAACTGTATTCAAAAATAAAAATTGGCTTCATTTATGTAAAGTTTGTTTTTATTTCAACTCTCGAAGATAAAATCAGACGGATGAAATGGCATGAGAAAAAATATTTCTGTGGGCAATGTTTAAAAAATATCATGATATAGAAGCTGTGAATCTAAGTTTTCTAATATTGGTTATGCAAATACAAATATTAAAAATGAAGAATACTTTAAGATTCGCACCAGGCACGCAAAGTTTTGAATGGTGCGATTTAACTTATGATTATCGTCACTTTAGTGGTAGTTGCCGTGTTAAAGCGATTGAGAAAAACTGTAAACTCAGCGTGGGTCAAATCACATCAGTAAGACTAAATTGGATTCACCAGCTGATATTTTGCAAGCATACCACCACAAATGATCAATCTTACAAAATTCCTATAAAAAGCTACATTGTCCTTGCACATGTAAAATAGCTTATAAAATCAGGATCCTGGGTAAAATTAGATCACAGTGGCCCATTCTGGAGTCTTTCAATCTATGTCAGGCATGCAAGTACAAATTATCAGGATAATTGCAATCTGCACTTAGTAAATGGGTGTTTTATTGCTCACTGGACCCCTCTGTTTACAAGAACTGCATACTAATTTGTTGCATCTCATTAAGTCAGGAGTGTTGAGATTTTCCAAATACTCTACTCGGTTTTGCTTGTCCATGAGCTGAGAAAGGGCATACACCTTTCTATGATTGGTGCTTCTGAAATATGACTTAGTGGTCATCATTAAGCTTCTCTAGATCTTGCTGCGTAAACTGAGAAATTGCTCCAAATCGTCCCAGCAGTTCGGGAACGTGTGCAGCAAGGACACGAATGTAAGGTGTGACATGCCGCTTCTGGTATATTTCACAGAATTTAGTAAACCAGTTGTTAACCCTCTCTTTTATGCAACCACTTCTGATGTATTGTAATAAACATGTGTAGATGTTAGTTCACAAGCTAACTGGTAAAACTCATCCCAAAGATACTGAATGTTCTGCACTTTAGTCTCTTCTAAGTCTGGAAAGATTTGAGAAATATTGATGCTTGATGGGAACAGTTTGTTTCTGTGGGCCATTAAAAGTTGGCCACTTCAGAGCCTTGGACTCTCTACCTATGTAGAAATGAAATCCTGTTATGCCTACTGATGCAAGGAAATTGTCCAATCTAGCAGAGTGAGTAAACTTTTCCCGATTAAATTCTGTGAATTTGGTCATCTTATCAACTGCATCAAGCCTTCGGGCTTCCAGAATAAGCATATTCATCAGAGTATCAGTGATCCTCGGGAACAAATGCAAATTATCAACAACCACATGAGGCAGTGGTATTGTTGAGAAAAGTGGTTTGTTTGAGCAATTGAACTTTGCCTTTTTGATTTCTTAGGTAGTTTTGCACATCTTTCTATTTCAGTAACTGATCTGTATTTGCAACTCCTATCACACACTCTAAAAACACCCGGGTCAGATTTGATCCGGAATGGGTCATATCTGACCGGGAATCCGGGTTCTATTTGGTACAACCCTTTCAGGGTCAAAATTACCTGTTGACCCGGAAAAGGGTCATAAGAGCTGACCCATTTCTGGGTCATATATAGTGTTTCTAGTGGGGTCACATGCACTGATCCATTTCAACTAGCCTTTTTGACAGTAATACAATACATGACACAATGAAATGTTCACTGGGCCATGAAATACGCATGTGTTCAATAGGCATTGGCTGCAAAATTGGCTTGTACAACAAGCTAAATAACACACAAGTCAAAAACGCTTTTCATGAATTCTATGAGGAATTAAGTTTTGATGAGCCAAGAACACATGCTTACCTTGGGTTGGGAATTTTACATGCATAGAACTACCTGAAAGAAAAACAGGAAACATTCTTCAGTATGCATACAATTACATGGAAGCATGTATTTTATTGCTCTGGAAAATTCATATCACTGTTAAGGAAATTCATATTAATTATTTTTGTTTTCATTCTTTTAAATGGGAAAGATGTGAATTTACATTCAAAATAGACGCGAGTTTTCAAGATTTAAATTGGGACTTATGTGTATGTATTTGTAAGATTTACTTGAACTCTCATCTTGTTTTCACTCTTTGCCAAATAACATCCATGCAGTGTCTAGCTTCTTGGCCAAATTTACATCCCAATTTTTCACCAAATTCACATGGATTTTGGCCAGCTGTTAATAAAGGATGTGACCTTGGAACTTTCAATGAAATCCCAGAATTTAATTTAGAAAGGTGTGAAATGCAAAGGTGAATTGAGTGCAGCTGGGTCGATTTTGGCAAGGTGCACATGAGGGTTAATGCCTGATGAACTGGATAAAATTCGCCACTCGAAGGAGTTTTAGCAACGCAAAAAAGGAAGAAATTTCCGATGCCGCAATAATAGGGAGTCCGACTATACAAGTAAACAAAAACAGATTTACTACAGATTATTGTGCTGGCAACTTAGCTTATGACACTAAAAATAGAGGTCATAATGTAAGCCACGATGAGTGCATGGATGCTGGTCAAAATAAGACTGGACTGCTGTACAAACTAGTAACACTGTGTATAGACCTTCATGCCAACATTAATAATACTCAGCAGGCACAATTCATAAGTGAGACTTCAGTATGGTAATTATGAAATATGGAGCAATTATTTTAACATAATCAAATTGTAATGATAATAAAAAATTAGGTGACTAACGTGAACAGTTTCATACACGTACACATGTATGCAAGTTACCAGTTTGCAAAATTACCCATGCCATCTGCTGTTACATGCAATGCAATAGACCATGTAATAGATACAGACAAATTTATTGTACCTGATTTAGTAGATTTTTATATCCTCCATGTTTCAGGGTGTGCTTCTTCAGCAAAATGCTGTAAAAATCTTCAACATATGCCACACGCCTCCATTTTCCAGAGAAACCTTCACAGTTACTTGAACGTACATCCTGTAAATAATTTAGTGACAAAGTATAATAACACCAGTGATGTGACAAGGCCCATTTCAAATATTGCTTCTTTAACGTGTCTGAATTTCTTTGGTATAAATATCCCATTTCGACTTGTCTCTTTCTTGTTAGCGCTATTGCCTTATACATTTTCCTCAAAAAAGGTTCACAAACATTACCTACGATAATCATACATACGATACACATCTCTTGGTTGCAGCTACATGTGCACAAAGGTATGTTTAAGATATAACTGCACAATCGTAAATAAAGAGATTTAGTGAAATATGGGGCCAAATTGTCCCTTTAAGCCAATGCAAAACTCCATGGTTCAATACACCCCAACCTCTGATAAAGGACCCCTATTTTCTTGACTTTTAAGCCACGTCCCCAGTGGTTTCGTACACAAAACTCAAGCCGGGGTTCTGGGGACCTCTTGCCAACCGTCAGATTGTCCTCAGTTTGAATACACATCTAGGCCTGCTTGTTATGTAGAACTATTGTACAATCAACTTTGTAAAAAGTAGCCGGGGCATACATGACATAGTATAGACGGGGATGTAAAAAGAAAGTGCCCCGCTAGCCGGGGCAATAGTGGGGACTTGGCCGGGGTTGTGCAATTTGTTGCCCCGCCCTGCCGGGACAATAGCTTAGCTGGGACTTTGTTGAGGCTCGGGTGGAGGTTGTATGTAAAATAATCATGATAATGCCACGCATGCCGGGGCCGGGATATAGCCAGGGATGTACACTACCGCCCGGCCGGGTGGTAGTGGGGACATGGCCGCGACTATCATGCCGGGCCAATTTTACATTCCTGGCCAAGTCCCCGCTAGTCCCGGGTCCCAGGGCTGGGACTACAATTGACAGGTCCATAATAAACCTTTTTGACATTCTCAAAGCATCATGGGAACAGCATCAGCCCTTCCTGGCATTAGAAGAGCAAGCACATTAGAACGGACATGATTGGTCGCATTGGTCACATGTTGGTTGTCATGGTGGTAAATATCCTCTTCTGATTGGCTAATAATGTGACATTATTAGCTGTTCTAATTCCAGAGAAATGCATTCATCAGTAACTCGTACCCTGAAAGGGATTCTCCAATTATTTCCTATATTTGTATTGCCATTTAAAATTGATTTTTCTGGTTATTATTTCCCTTAAGTTCCATGCAAAGAAATGTAAAAAGAGTATCTCTCAACTCATGACAGATATTTAGCATAAAAGAAATTAATATTTCGACTGGTTCACAGTGCCATTCTCTTGGTCGGAGGCTGTTCCACCAATTACACTTGGCGTCGGGCAAAGGGGAAGCCCTCCGTTCAATTTGTACAGGGAATTACGTGTTTTATCAATTTTTTTTACAGTAATAACAAAATGAACAAAAAATTTAGGGAGGTATAACGTGGGAGATATTTTTACTGCATAAAACAGTGAAATTTTGAAATATTTAATGAAAAGGTGTAACGTTAGCTGTTATGACAATAATTTAGTTTTTCCCCGGCCTCGTTGTTGACCACAACATTCATTCTCCTTTGAGTCCAGAGGGTGCGATCAGGTAACAGCCACCACTGACCAATCAGAGACAAAAAACAAAACCCACTGACCTCACGCCGTCATGGGTCATGGTTTGTTTGGCCTATACCCAATGCATTGAAAATTTTGAAAAGGTTCTATTACAAATCCACAGATGAGATGATACAGGTGAGGGAACGCCATGTCTTTTGTGGTACCTGTGTACATTGACAAAAAAGTCTCAAAAATCTCAATATAGGCTTAGGACTTTATAATGACAGTGGCGGATCTACGGGGGGGGGGGGTTTGGGGGTTTAAACCCCCCCCCCCCTTGGGCTGAGAATTTTTTTAAAAATAACCAGTGTCGGGTGTCGAAAAATCGGCACGCTGGGGTGTGTAGGCCAATCACCTCAGGTAAACCCCCCCCCCCCCCCCCCCCCCCCCTTGGGTAAAACCTAGATCCGCCCCTGAATGATATGCATACCTTAGGCTTTGGTGTGCACAGTACGTCGTGTAGCTCAAGAGCTGGAAAATTCAAAACCTGAAACCCTCTCCTCTTCACAAAAGTTTTGAAAGTAGTCGGAGGAATGGGAGAAAGTTCCAACCCCTTCAAGAAGGCTATAATCTTTTCTCCCTTTCCTTTTCTTACCGTCAGGCTTGTTGTAGAGGAATCTGATAAAAAATGCCCTCTACAGAACTCGTCAAAATCTACTGCCGATTGTGCCATCATGGTACGGCCGCCATGCGTCTGACGCCGATTTAAAATTCATGTCTACCGTGTAGTTCGTGTCAGTATCGTGCCCAACCTCGTTCCCATGGTATCGAGCAGCGCCCTCACCGACACCACAGCTGCTCTCTCACCCTGGTATGGGATCATTTAAATGTGCAAGATTTTTGAACACGCATGCAAATTAGGCTCCCTGTGAGCGATGTATTCTGGGCACGTAGTAGTCTGATGGCAATTCTTAAACTTCACATCTTCGTCTAATTCACAGCATAGGCTCTTTGGTACTAGATTGATTAGCTTGATTGTAAAATCGTGAAAAAGGCGGCAAACTACGTGCAGTTCATGGGTTATCAGAATGGTTGACATGGTTGAGCATCAGCGAAGCGTCATTTATCTCAAAATGAAAAGGACAAAAAACAAAGTTACATACCCTTGTACGTGGCGCACACTCGAGGCAAATTACTAGTAGGCTTCGGACTTCCTCTTGTCAGTTTTGATAAAACCTAAAAAAAGGACAGGCTTTCGCCGGGGCAACAGGCCTCGGACTGCGGCATATGGCATGCGGCGTTTGCCGTTGGCACACAGGACCAAAAACCCGCCGTTTCGTTCGCAGCTGGAGCACTCTGACCAGGAGATCTGAGGAATCATTTGCTACAACCACTGCTACTACATGCACGCCTGTTTAGCGATGTTGACCCCGTGCATCCTCCACCGTTTTATAGACCTTCGTTCCACAACTTGACTTCGGCATATTGTGTCACTTCGTGTGAAAGCTACGGTGACTGAAAGCAATTGCGGAAAACCTTTTTTTGTCCACTGACTCTCCAGATGTGCGTCCCACGTTTGTCGCTTTTGGAACACAATTTAACTTCAAGATGCAAGTATCAGATTTGACAAATGTTTGACGGGTGTATTTTTTGAGGAGCTGGGCGTCACTATTGCAGAAATTTCAGAGAATATATATACTACTACTACTACTACTACAGAAAAGTCACTAACGTTAAAAAATACAAACAAAAGTTTCACTTTTGGCGCGGCAAACTTTCATCAAGAAATACAGTGGAATCACCAACTGTACGGTTTTAATTTCTCTATATGCTAATAAGCTAATGCTGTATTTTCACTATCCAATCAGGGCACGAGTAAGGAGTTCCCATCCCAGGGCTTACTATTGGAAACGAGGTTGAAAATGAAGTAAGCCATGGGAACGAGGTTGTATCGTGCCTCGGTTGTTGTCCGCAGCGCGCATTTAAAGTTTGCGCGCACAAACTTTAAATGAAAAAATCCCAGCGCGCATGTTTTTTTTATTGCACGCGCAAATTTAAAAAACGCGCGCCTTTGAAGATTGCGCTCAACAGCCACACACGTACGTACGTGCACGTACGTCCTTGAAACTTGATACCCGTGGGATCGGACACAGTTTGAGCGTGCGCAGCTCACCAAAACCGGATTCCCACGACATGTAACCCGAAACCACACGCGAGCTTGTGATTCGCCCGCGCGTGTATGACGTAACTATACAAAAACAATGCAAACGCTCATTTATAATTTTCCCCGCGAAAGAAATGAACCAAAAAGCAACTTGGTTTTGATTGCATTTTCGCGTTTTTCATGTCAATGTGTTTCCCAGCACTTCATAGCCCTTTAGTTCCGGTAATTTTTTCCAATATGTCATTACAAAGCTAAACATTTTTGCTGAGCAAACCTTTTTAATCCCGTTGGCCCATATCGCGTTTCAAGGTCACATTTCACGTGTAAAGCAATAGAGAACTTACCGCGTACAAAAGGCATGGCTGAATTCCCGTGTGTTTAATCTTTTTCGTGAAAATCACGGACTGCTCTTTTTGATCGGCCATTTCTTGAGTTTAATCAGATTCAAATTATTTACCGGTTCTCCCAATATCACAATTAATTGCTTAACAATAGGAAAACAAATTAAACATTCTATGTATCTTCCGATTTCTTTTCAGATTTGTTTAGTTTCTTTCCTAACCCCTATCCTATCCTGCCCAAGAGTTTGCAGTGCTACTAGTAGTACCCAACATCTCTAGCTCTTCAAGTCTTTTCCACCTCAACTTCAAGGCCCCATGCTTCTTAGCATTTCCAGGGCCAGCTGAGGGGTCCTAGTACTACTTCAGAAGGAATTTCAAGACCAGCACCCATCAAGCACGAATGAAATAAATAAAACAATGGCAGAAAAACTGAGAATTTTCCTAAGAAAACTGGTGAACCAATTAGTAATAATGTGGTTTAGGGGCACCACTACATGTACTGTATGTACATTTACATGTATTGGGTTTATTCAACAAAATAGTACATGTACATGTAAATTGTAATTGTCTATTTTTCTTCCTTTTTTTGTTATTTGGAGGGGGTAGGGGGGTAGGCGGTTAGGTGAGAATGGTTTTCAAGCTTGATGACAAGGTATGAATTTCTGAAAACTTTAACATAGTCTTAATAAACACTGTATAAACATTTTCTTCCAGATTTTTTTAAATTAATAGCAGAGCCCTTAAGGATATTTGATGCAGATTTGTAAATATATTTAAAGTAAACAGAAAACAATTGAATATACAATCTTTACTGAAAAGTGAAATTAACTAGGAAATCATATGGCACTTGCCATTTTGTTGTGAACATTGAAGGATTTAACTATTGTTTTTAGCATGGCATGGGGGGATTGGTATAACTTCTCACTGAATTATTAGGACTCTACGAAGCAGGACTGTTTTCTATTTGTTTTTTATCACTACTTTTTATTAATTTGTGGACTTGCCTTTTCAAATATTAAAACAGAAGAATGAAATAAATTTTTTTTAATTACTTTAAATATCATTATGGTACTCAGCCAAAAAAATTCCCCCAGTACAAAATCATGATTCAATTTACCCTGTCAATATTTTTTTAGTAATCTCACAAAATTATTTTTAGAAAATGTGGCATTGTTTTTAAGGGAAGAGGACGTGTGAGAATATTGTCTAAACTCAAGTCAGCCCAACACTCAGAAGCTAGTCAACCATTTGCTTTCCCATCATAGAGCAAACAGGAGTCCAGGCTTTATATTAATTCAAATTTTCAATGCACCACTTCATGACAGTTTTAAAGCATCACAGGGAAAGACAGGTAAATTTCCACTCCCCACCGTCAGCGAAAAGCCATCGCAGATCCTCAAGAGTCTGCCTCCGTCAACCATCATATCTTTAAGGAACTGCAGAGGATGACAGAAAATAACAAAATTAAGTATAGGGCCTATGGTTCACATTCGATTGGGCTTTTTTTGGTAGCTCTCTGGTCTGGAAAAAATGTT
Source organism: Hippasteria phrygiana (assembly GCA_037893225.1). Taxonomy (NCBI): domain Eukaryota; kingdom Metazoa; phylum Echinodermata; class Asteroidea; order Valvatida; family Goniasteridae; genus Hippasteria; species Hippasteria phrygiana. The sequence continues at coordinate 1,684,080 of JAZGUH010000564.1, read as the reverse complement.
GGTCTAGAAAAAAAAAAACCTTTTTCTTACCACAAGCGGACCACAATCCTTTTCATGCTTGATCACGGTGTAGGACTAGGGGGCTACTGTTGCTAATCCCTGGGCTTAAATCCTTACATCAAACAAAGATAGGGCCTATGATCAGTGATATTTTGACTCGGAGCATGCATACATTACATGTAGTCACCTCTAGTACTGGTACGTAGTACGGGTACGGCGGGCGCGTGGGGCATATCCACGCCGGGTCCAGACAGCCCAGTGCATGCCCGGCATGCAGTACATGTAGATATGTGGCGCCATGGTCCGGTGTCGTGTTCTCTTCCCACGAGTATCGGTTTACAAGGCCCCAACAATCCCACGTTGTCCAGTTCTGCTGAAGAAAATCTTGCTTCAGAAGGTTGAAAATGTTGCATTTGTTCACAACAGAATGGAAATATAGCTTTTGAGCGTACATCAGAGCATTCTTGAGGTGTATATCTTACCGTCCATGGCGAGTTGCTTGTAACTTGAAGACGAAAATCCGCGGAAAAAGACATATTCATGGAGGCTTCTTCTCATGCCAAATTTTTTTAGCTTTGTCGCCATGTTGTCCAAACCAAATGTTGAGACTTACATTTTGTTGAAATAATTATCTTTTACCTCTAAAAAATGCGGTTTTCAAAATACAAGCGAGTAAAGTGGACTATAGCACAAAAATGCGAGTTTTCCGAAAGCTTGGTAGAAATGGCCGAAGATATATCCGTAGATCTACCAAACGATAGCCGGGACCGAAGGGGAAGAGACTACTTCATGGATGCCATGAATGACAGTGAAATAAGGACGCGAGTTATCCAGATGCGAACGTCAACACTAGACGAAGCCGTGGCCGCCGCTGTTGAAGTAAAGGCACTGCAGAGGGTAGAAAAGGAGCGCCGCCTGGCTGACCTTAAGAAGATACGAAACGTTCGACTTGCACCATCAGCAGGGGACATGTCAGCGGAGACGGACAGAGAAACTACAGTACGTACGTATAAATTAAAATCATACACGATAGCATCAAAATTCTAATCCCCACCCTATAAATAACCAAAGTTGAAATACCCGAGTCGACTCGGACCCGAGTCGACTCGGACCCGAGTCGACTCGGACCCGAGTCGACTCGGACCCGAGTCGACTCGGACCCGAGTCGACTCGGACCCGAGTCGACTCGGACCCGAGTCGACTCGGACCCGAGTCGACTCGGACCCGAGTCGACTCGGACCCGAGTCGACTCGGACCCGAGTCGACTCGGACCCGAGTCGACTCGGACTCGTACCCGAGTCGACTCGGACCCGAGTCGACTCGTACCCGAAAATTTGCACCCAAGTCAACTCGTACCCATGACACCCTTAACCGGTATGCAGCTTTCATGTTTTCGTTTTTGTTAACAGTGTTCATCTTCATTTCATATGGAAACTGACTTCTGCGAAAATGTGCACCCAAGTCAACTCGTACCCATGGTACATGTATGCAAGTTGTGTGCATCCAGAGTGTTTTAGGCACATTATAATTTTAGTTAACTGGTGGGTCCAGTATGGGCTCCTTGCTCACGGGAGACCACTTGAAGTGACATTCGAATACATTGCCGACAACACCTTACATTCACGTGTAGATGATATGGCCTAGTGCGCTATGTGCGCAGACCAGTAGGTGTATACGATGTGTCCTATATATCCACAGGGCTTTCAAAGGTGGTAAACAAGCACCCTGTCATGTTAGCACATGGAGCCATCTAAATAATCAACATCAAGAATTGTCAACCTAAAAAATAGCATCAAATCATTTTTACCATATGGAGACATTAGCTATGATAAACTGCTCTCTAAAACTAGAAATCTCTTGGGAAAAACTTTTTATCCATCTACATGTATACATGTAGTAATCTATATTGGTTGGCATGGGTAGTTGAAGGAAAAAGGTTGGTAAAGTGATATACACCATGTTTCTATGAAAGTATCAAATGAATTAACCAGAGTGGAATGTTCTGTTCAGATGATCAAAAAATGGAACCTGGCCCTGACGTGTGAAGAGGAAAAAGACTGGAGCTGTGCAAGTGTGGATGAGGCCATCAGGTCCTTCATTGATGTTCATCCGGTAAGAATGCAATTGATTTAACCCTAAGTCCCTAACCCTCCTAGGCATTTTGGCTAGAACCCTGCCAGATACATTAGATTGCATAGACTTTTGTGCAGAGTGCAGCAAAGTGGAGCTGTCGGCACAGATGCACTGTGCTGTGTCTGGCTAGGTTAAGCCCGGTTCATACTTCATGCGAATGCGTATGCGAAGCGAATTCGTTAAGGTAGCGGGATACATCACAATGAAACTTCAATTGTTGACGTCATGAAATTCGCTTCGCATTCACATTCGCATGAAGTATGAACCGGGCTTTAGGGTTAAGAAGTGCGTTAGGGGTTATGTTATGCTGATTTTAAACTTGAAAAGCAATTTAATGTAGAAATGCTTGGTTGGTATGTTGCCTGTCAGCAATCAACATTCAGGTGACTGATGGGCATGACGTCACTAGACAGACACATCATCTATAGCCACATGTGTGCAGATTTCCGTCTTTCTCTTTTAAGAAAATATGTGGGTATTCAAGTTAGCTGGTCTGTCAATGTTTACTGAAGTTTTATATCAAGTCGAACCCAATTTTTGTGGTAAACAGCCAAGTTGTCCATCTGTTCTTAACAGTTCGCGTCGGATGACCAGTTAACACGCAAAAGTTTTGCGGTTCTCGGAACGGATGACTGATAAACACGCACTCGATCGAGGCCGGGAATATCTGTCAGCAACCCACTTGCCCCGAGCGAGGCCGGAAACATCAGGGTGTGCTACCCGCAGATGATGGCCTGAACATGTCTGGCACCCAGGCCCGTGAAAAATAATCTCGCGGCTGGGTCCGGTAATGTCAAAATAAACCCAGTCTGAACTGGTTAACAATAATAGAAAACAAGCAAACACATGCAAAGCCACATTTCAGAGCCATTAAGCAATGCTGGTCAGTATGTTGTTTACATGAATCGTTTTCTTTGTTTTCCCTCCCAATGTAGATTGGATCAAGCATCCCTACCTATCTGGAGAAGGTGAAACAGTGAACCTTTCCTTCTGGCGCTCGGCGAGGCTTTGGATCCTGAGCAAGTGTTTGTGGTCGTACAAAGCAGAGCCATACAGGCAAGCTCGCTACTCAAGGGAGTAGACATCTGCTTCAAACTTTACTACATTCTGGACATATGCTTTCCATGGCAGTCGGCACCTACTTGGAAATTTATCCAAAAGGTGATATATCCCCAGGGTGAGGGTCAAAGATATACCTCAGGATTTGCAACATCCCTTAGAGCTTACCTTAAATGTAATCAGTGAGGAACACGTTTAAATAGTGTAAATCACTGCAATTGGCACATTTTCATCAAAAATCTAATTTGAATCTGTTTTCAAAATCACATCTTTCAGTCAATTGATGAACTAATGTACAGTAGGCCTATTTACGAAGCTAGCTGTACCATGCTTGAAATGCATTCTGCGCATGCGCACATCGACTTGACAACAAGCACCTAGCTTGCTCGAAAAAAATCGCGTCAAAAGAAATCACGACTGGATAGCAGGACGTGGATATTTTTTACGCGAATATTGACGTCAATATTCACAAATTGCAATGTCCCTTCACGGCCACCATACAAAGGTCACTGCACACAGAACGCTGAATTGCCACCACACCGCATGATGAAATTGAATTGCGGAACGATGAAATTGAATTGCGGAATGGTGAATTGGCGAATGAAAGGACGAACTCGCAGTAAAGGACGATTACTTGTAAAACCGAATAGTTATGCGAGCACGGAGAATCGATTACTACCAAATAACGACAATCCGCAGAACAGAAAGGTGAAATTGCCGAATTGAATGATGAAATTGCAGAATTGAATGATGAAATTGACAAATTGAATGATGAAATTGCAGAATTGAATGATGAAATTGCCGAATTGAATGATGAAATTGACAAATTGAATGATGGAATTGCAGAATTGAATGGTGAAATTGACGAATTGAATGGTGAAATTGACGAATTGAATGATGAAATTGCCGAATTGAATGATGAAATTGCCGAATTGAATGATGAAATTGCAGAATTGAATGATGAAATTGCCGAATTGAATGGTGAAATTGACGAATTGAATGGTGAAAGTGCCGAATTGAATGATGAAATTGCCGAACAAAATGGTGAAATGCCAAACGGAATGGTGATATTGCCGAATGTAATGATGAAGTTGCCGAATTGATGATGATATTGTCAAATGGAATTATGATATTGCCGAATTGAATGATGATATTGCCGAACAGAATGGTGACATGCCAAACGGAATGGTGATATTGCCGAATTGAATGATAAAATTGCCGAATTGAATGATGAATTTGCCAAATTGAATGGCGAATTTGCCGAATGGAATGGTGAAATTGCCGAACGGAATGTCGCAATGCAAAACGAAATGGCGAAATTGCCGAATGGAATGATGAAATTGCCAAATTGAATGATAGAATTAGAACTTTTAAACAGTAACTTTACGTTCTATATCTATGTGCGTGAGAGGATCGCGCGTCAATTTTCTGTCGCGGCGACCATCGCCGACCGACTATACGCGTACGCATACTGGTTCGAACGCATATAGCGCCAGGTACCATTGAATTTAAATTTCTATAGACCCTCTATATTTGTAATTTGAAGAAACCAAAACGTGTTTGCTAATCAACATTTGTTTTCCAAACATTTTCAGAGGGAATGCTGTGCAAACTTTGTATGAAGCATGGCCAGCATGCACCAAGAAGGGGGCTCAAAGTATGAACCCAGATTCCATGCAAGTCGCTCAGAGAAGACAAAATCAAGGAGCACCTCAAGAGTACTTACCATTCTGTTGCAGTTACTCTTGAAGGACAGCTGGAGGCTTCAAAAAAAAGACGGTGGAATCGAGAAAGCGATGACAACCATGGTAACCGTCCAAGAGAACGCTTTCATGGCGGCCATGCGCTGTATGTATTGGCTAATGAAAAATGAGATCGCCCATACTACCAACTTCAAGTCCCTTCTATCCCTGGCCAGGGGGATCTTGGTTGTACTTACATGGGAGCCCTCAACGTTGATTCCAACACCTCCTACACATCAGAGCGCACAATGCAAGAAATGGTGTGGTGTTTAGGTAGACTTACCTTTGTTATTCATTCTGCCTAGTTTGTATAAGCTATTTGAAATACCTTATGTTTTGGGATCTTTAGAAATATATTTTTTTCCCTGAGGTCAAACAATAGAGGAAGGATGTCTTGAGGATACCCGAAAGTCTCTCTTCTTCCTTCTAATAGACGAGTCCACTGACATTGCGGTCACGGAGCAGCTGCTTGTGTATGCAAAATATCTTAAGAACGGAGTACCAAAGATTTCCTTCTTGGGGGCTGAAGAGGTAAATAATTAGATGACGCTGAATATACTACAGGGTCACATATTTCGTTCTAACCCTTAATTAAAATGATTACATATACATTTGATTTTTACAGATGCGGTCTGTAAAGGCAGATGACATCACAGCTAAGATTGTTTCGTTCGTGGAGAAGAACTCCTTAGACTTGAAAAGCTAGCAGGGTTCGGGAGTGACGGAGCGGCCGTTATGGTTGGCTGCAAAACTGGGGTCGCAACTCAACTCAAACGCGTAAGTACAATCGGTACAGCTAACCAGATACGCATCAACCTTATCTGACAGCTTAAACTCCAATTTCAGCATATTGAGCATTGAGCATTGAGATAAATGAAAACGGTACCGCCCTTTTTTTTAATCAAAAACAGGGTCAGGTGATCACTCAGAAGGCATGGAGAGGTAAATACATGTAGGTATTCTGAAAATTGTATGTAATGAATGCGAAACTACTGAGCTACCGTCGGATGTAAAATTCCTAAAAAGGCCCACATGCAAGTGGAGAAGCCTCCAAAAGGAACAGAAAACTGTTGCACTTCAATAGGCTACACACGGCTGCTGTACATGTAGCACAGCTTTGTTGTTCGTATTAATTCCTAAACATTTCTGAACAGCGTGGCTCAGTGCAAGCCAATAATTCATCTTCATGGACATCATGCATTGGAATTTCAGCTTCCCTCTAAAGATGGCGGCATCGCAACTCAAAAGGCATGGTGGCATCCGTAAAACGGCTTATTGTGAGTCAGTTTTTTTTTTTTTTTTTTCAGAGCAGCTTTTTCAATTCAAAAAATTTTCTATTCGGCCCCGAGTGATCACATAACCGGTTTTTGATGGCAGATGACAGTATCCACAAAGCTAGCAGATGTGGACATGTTCTGTTTTCAAACATGATGGTAACTCAAGGATTTCTTGAAAACTTACGGACTGTGAATCATTCCCAGGAACCAATATCTCGCCAAAGCTCCATCTTTTAGAAGACCACGCAGTTGAGCAGCTCCAAAGATTTAAGGTGGGGTTCGGCATTCTAAACGAACAAGGAGGTGAACTGATTCACACAGACTTCAACAGAACTGGTAGGGTGGTGCATGGGATGAGGGATCCTCTTCAACGACTGATGGCAGTCATGAGAAGACATCCAGGCAAACATGGCATCAACCCTCAAGAAACCTGAATGTTGAGAAAAATAAATAGGAAACACAAATGTCAGGGGATAAAAATTACATTTCGGGGGAAAATTAAGTTTCTGGAGAAAGATGCTGTGAACAGGAATTTTGAGGATAAATACATGTAATTTGTAAAGTTTCAGAAAAGAAATAAACACAGGTTTAAACTATACCCCGCTCTTTATACACTGCAGTTTAACTTGGTGTTATAAACACCTTTGTAGGTTTATTGGCATTTGATCAACCACCTTTTTATCCCCTTGGTGTTTTTTGTAATAATATATTATCTGTATTTTTTTTTTGCTTTTGTGTCTCATGTTAAAAAAATAGTAAACATAACGCCCTGTGTGAACATTCGATCATGAACAATTAAGCCTGGCATGTATGATTGCCTTGTTCATGTACATGTACATGGAAACCACTCGGATTTATGCGCAAATCCGTGTAAAACATGTCTCATAATTTGCACAGCTCGTGTTCATACATGTACATACATGACCTCTATTATGTAAGGCATGTTTTTTGGGGGAAATGTAAAAATGATGAATAAAAAACCCTAAAGACGTGCAATTTGCAACACTGGGTTAGCACTTTCAGTCTAGTAATAGTAGGCTAGTACATGTATAGTACATTTGGCTCAATTTCATTGTCTAAATTCATGAGTTGCTCAGAAATATTTAATAAAGTTATCTGACATTGACATATTTACTGAGAACTGTATAATTTGGAATCAAATCTGTCATGAAAAACAGGCATTGACGTACATTGTGTATGCCATAACGTGCACGTTATTACACGTGCTATATGTACACTCATCATACGCACACAATGGCCTCGAAAAACCATCGATTACTTTCACAATTTATTTCAAACATAATGTCCCAGACTTACCGTTTCCATTTGTGTGTCTACTGATGTCAAAAATGTGGTCTCAAGTTCCTTCATAAACTCTGCTTAATGCCCAGCTTTTTAAAAAATGACAGATTTGTGCGGTTATTTATAAACGGCCACCGAAAGTAAACAACACGCTGTCTGTTAGTCGACGCGGTGTTCAAAACGTAATCTTCTATTCAACTCGCTTACCAAACAAGGTTATTTAACCGGAAAAGAGACTAAAATGACCCTCTAAATGAGAAGCCACAATAAATTTCCATAATTATATCAAACCAACCAATCAAAAACTTGAATGTTGGAAAGGTCACGTATCTCGAAGGCGCGGAGTTCTATTTATAAATAATGACGTCATAGATTTGGAAGCGCAGAGCCAACTGTCCAAACATCTCTTATGCGTGTGAAACAGCCGTGCATCCCGTAGGACACGTCAAGAGTAGCTTCTTCCAGGTTTCATACGACAACTATCTCAGTCCAGGGAGCAACGACGACTGTATCCGCAACAGTCAAGCGACAGCACATCTGCCGCTCTCCACGTTCCACTGTCTCCTGTAAAGGCAGCTCTAGTTCTCCCCATGCCAGACTCCGATTAGTAACATCAATCAGGCAATCCTCGGTTTTCAAGAAATCCAAACCTACCAACACATCATTACTAATGTCGGCCACCCTAAATTTGTGCCGAACTTGCAGACCACCAAGCTGTAGTTTAACGGCCACTTCCCCTATGTCAAAGTCTTATTGTTGGCCAAGTGCACTGTCATGTCTGTGCCGATTGCGCTTTGTCGGTTTTCATCAGACAACTTCGTAAAGACTCTGTGAGATAAAATGGACACTGGCGCCGGTATCTACAAGAGCAACTATTTCAAGCCCATTTATCTTTACGTCTACAAGTAACCCATCACCTACAGCAGCAACATTCCCAGGTAAAATCGTGTTGGGGCCCCTCTGCCTTTTCTGAGTCTTGGCCCTCAGACACAGCAATTAGTAGTTTTCCGGATTCAATTTCGGTTCACTTGGTTTTGGAATAGTTGTTTTTTCGGACTGTGACGCGTCAGTACTCTTCAGTTTTGGGCACTCACGTTTTATATGGCTGTACTTCTGGCATTCATAGCTACGTGTCTGCATCTGTCTTCGCACACTCTCCAATTGTTCAGCCATTTCTTTCAGCTGTCTCTCCATCGCAGGCGTTTCTTTGTCCGTCTCCGCTGACATGTCCCCTGCTGATTTTGCAAGTCGAACGCTTCGTACCTTCTTAAGGTCAGCCAGGCGGCGCTCCTTTTCTACCCTCTGCAGTGCCTTTAGTTCAACAGCGGCGGCCACGGCTTCGTCTAGTGTTGACGTTCGCATCTGGATAACTCGCGTCCTTATTTCGCTGTCATTCAGGGCATTCATCAAGGGGTCTCTTCCCATTCGGTCCCGGCTATTGTTTGGTAGATCTACGTAGACCTTGTCAACTAGCCTCCGGATATATCTTCGGCCATTTCTACCAAGCTTTCGGATGTCTTTTGCCTCCGGTTTCGCAGCTGTGCCCTGTGCAACTCCTTTATACCGGTTGGATCAAACCGTGCCTCCAGAGATTTTATATTTGTGATAGTCCCCAGATGCCTCTTTTGGCAGGCTTCCAAAAACTTGTTGGGCTGTTCCCGTCAACAGAACGGCAAGGTACTGCAATTTTGCATCGTTGTCCCAGCCATATATTCTGGCACACATCTCAAAATGCTTGATGTACGAAGTCCACTGACTCTTTCCATCATATCTGTCCGGTTTGATCATTGGTCTTTCCTTCATGCGAACTCTCCTTAGTTGATCACCCTGACCACCATACTCGGTCTCCTTGGTAGTTCCTTCAATGGTCTGGGTGACCGGCAGTATTATTTTATCTGGCGCCCATGTGACGTTTGGTGTTTCATATTGGTTGTGCATGTGTTGCGGCAACCTGTGCATAACCAGGGATAAGGTAGATGTGTCGCCTATCTCACACGGAGCAGTATTCTTCTGGCTTTTGACGGTGGCGCAACTGGTGTACTGGCAGCCGCCGGTCCAGCAACCTTTGCAACCTGTGCAACAGATCCCTTTGTAGCTGGCATATTCCATTTATTAGGGTGCCAGTTCATGACATTTGTGCCATATTTAGAAAATGGTTAATTTGTTTCAAGTGGGTCATATCTCTGTGCCAAAACATGTAAATTTCATGAAATGACTAAAATCATTTTCATTAAATGTCTCACAAATTACCACAAGTAGTTTAAGTGTGCACATGCTTCACCAGATTACACGTGTAAAAGGGGACACCAAACCTATTTGTCTTTTTAGTGTAGCCTTGAGACAGAAATAAATATGATGAGATAAATATCATCAGGGAAGTCTGATTTGAATTACTTCCAACATATAACAGTCAATGGTTACCAATTGAATTCCATTTCTTGGCACTTGAACAATAGAATTTGCTTTATCGCCCGTAATGCATACAAATATCATTATGTTCAACATAACATGTGTACTGCTTCACATTTACAAAACAAAAATGGGCCTCACTGGTTCTCAGCATTAACAAATAACTTGAAGAAACATTTCCCCACCCATGGAAGAGCTTTGACCAAAAATGAATTAACCAAGAGAAAACCGACTTTAGTTTTCACGTGTAAAGGGGACACCAAAAACTTTGGTGTCCCCTTTACATTGGGAACCAGGCACAATCATACATGTAATTAAGAGGCTATCTTGAAATGTTTTTTTCTTGTCATCATTTCTAGGAACAATATACAAATGTCTTGTTATATATTTCAAAAACATCAATTATAATGACATAAAATTTGATACTTTAAATATGCACTCGGTTTCACGTGTAAAGGGGACACCAAATCTTTTCCCATGTTAATGTGTAAGACGACAGTACGTGCCAGAAAAAAAACCTGTCAAAATGCATACATTGCACAAGTGTCCTTATAATTAGCCTACACTGTTAATTTTTAATACTAGACACTGGGGCATGTTCACATGTCTAACTTTGCAAGTTACTGTACATGTACATGGCTATTGCATTTCTCTTAAAGCACATTTACTAACAAACATTGTATTAATAATTTGAACATTTAAAATACCCAATTCATTTCAAATTTAAACCAGTACTAACTGTAATCATTGTCTGTTCATTATGTTCAACTTGGCAAGTTACCTGGCTATTGCATTTCTCTTTAGCACATTTACTAACAAACAATAATTTTAACATTTATTCATAAATGCCACAGCGAGTTTTACTAAGCCTATTGGTCGAGAGCCTGTCAAGTGGGTGTGTTTAAACAGTTGTTTAAGCACGGCGCGTCATGACCAGATGTTCTCAGCCGATACGCAACAGAGAGAGCGTAGTAGGTGCGAGCACAAGATGTACATGTACTGAACTTCAGAATAGATGTACGACAAAGCTTATGCGTGCAGCACCTTCACGCGCTCACAAGGCCGATACGTACACATGTGTTTTGTACTGAGCAAATGAGAGAAAAAGTGGGGTGAAAAAGCTTCGCATTTTGTCCTTTTTACGTGAGGTTTTTGCATTTTTTGTAAGAAGGCATTTAGAATGGGGATACAAATGTGATGACCTGGTCTTTACCAGTCAGTAGTGACCGCTGTTATTGGACCTCGCCTTCGGCTCGGTCCATTAACAGCGGTCACGCCTCTCCTCGGTTATTATTGACGTGGTAAAGACCGGGTCATCACACTTTTATCCCCTTAATATAACCATTATATTTCAAATGTAAACCAATGTTAACTGTAAACATTGTCAATATAATTTAGCACATGGCTTTTGTATTTCTAATTTACTAACCACCATAAACTAATAAAATGTAACATTTTATTTTAAAATTGTATTAGCTAATTGCAAACTATGCCAATACTAACACACTGCGAAGCAAAACCATGCGGCAAAATGCACAGCTAATAACAGTAAATAACAGTAAACAACACTCAGTTTAATAATTTTTGGCATTTGCAATTGTACTTTATGTGCATTCACTTACTACTGTGTTGCACAACATGTGTACACTAATAACCCAAGGACTGTTGAGCGTTATTCATCATTGTTGTTGATACTAATAGAGACCACATATTTTGTGTCTCCCAGCTGACGAGATCCTGGGCACAAAATAGTCTCATAACATCGAAAGAGATCGAAACCAACACAGGCTCGACAAAATTGTTAAATGAAGAATCAACAGTTTCTTGGCATCTGTTTTACAACAGTACTGTGTTGGTCCTGGGGTGTGCTCGTGTGATTAAAGCAGCAAGAAAACCATACAAATGCACAACTGAAAAAATAATGGTCTACTTGGTCTTTAACTATTTTAGTATGTAGCTTTCAGACATGATCTCCAGGCGCTCATCAAACCTGTATACTAACGCCCTCCCCATGCACGTCATAGATGGATCTGGAACTTGGGTGATAATGTCCTCTACAGGATGTGTCGCCTCTCGCTCTTCAGTGAACCGGTAGAACCCCCCGCTGTCCCTTCGCATAAACTTCAATTGTACGCCTTTAATGCTCTTTCCTGTTATCTAAATAATGTTGAGATAAAAAGAAAATGAATGATGTTCACTATATAGAAAGAAACATTTGCCTCTATTTCTGGTAACTTTAGCAAAATAAATCTGAGTTTCTTACTATAGCCATATATATGGCTGCTCCTTTGTACAAACCTCACTGCTACGAAGCTGTTCACAGCGATCTGTGTGTGGAATTATAATATAATTATTATTTTATAAACTTACATAACGTATGTAAATATGCATGTAATTAGTTACTTTTAGTTATCCCACGAGCGTTAGAACACTGAATAATGCGGTGCATCTATGTGTCCTATAAAGAACAAGTAGACCATGATAGTGTGAGTGGGATCTTGAAGCGTCAATGAGCATGTATGCTGCAATAAAACACGGGTATTAACCCATGCTTTTGCTATGGCCTTTTTTGCTAGGCTGTTTTCTCTTGGGAAAAAAATGGTACTCACTCTGCAGGTTGGTTACAGCCACGATCACTACTGGAGATTGCAGTAGGCTGACTGGAATCCTGCCGACTGGAATCCTGCCGACTGGAATCCTGCCGACTGGAATCCTGCCGACTGGAATCCTGCCGACTGGAATCCTGCCGACTGGAATCCTGCCGACTGGAATCCTGCCGACTGGAATCCTGCCGACTGGAATCCTGCCGACTGGAATCCTGCCGACTGGAATCCTGCCGACTGGAATCCTGCCGACTGGAATCCTGCCGACTGGAATCCTGCCGACTGGAATCCTGCCGACTGGAATCCTGCCGACTGGAATCCTGCCGACTGGAATCCTGCCGACTGGAATCCTGCCGACTGGAATCCTGCCGACTGGAATCCTGCCGACTGGAATCCTGCCGACTGGAATCCTGCCGACTGGAATCCTGCCGACTGGAATCCTGCCGACTGGAATCCTGCCGACTGGAATCCGCCCGACTGGAATCCGCCCGACTGGAATCCGCCCGACTGGAATCCGCCCGACTGGAATCCGCCCGACTGGAATCCGCCCGACTGACTGTACAGTAAACAAGCAGATAATGGTTGTCAGGCCTAGATGCAGGATCAGAACAATAGCATTTTCACAAGGCAGGCATGAGAATTGTCTGCATTTATGTTACTTTCTGTAGATAAAAAAAAATATACAGATGTGCATGTATTGAATAGAGGCAATCCAGCTAAACGTCCTTAAAAAGTCAATCACTTTTTAAAATATTTATTTACGTAGACATTGTTCATGTTTTTTTAGGGTAGGCGGCTCAAAGAGTTCTGTCCCTACCAATAAAACTGAATCTGCCCTGTTGATATTAAATATAGATGCACATACATGTAATTATGTACATTACCTGCTTGAAGCTGAACCTCTTTCCAAGGCTGGACATACTTCTTGTTTATGCAGGCACCAAAGACTCGAAGACAGGCATGACAGCAGCACGACAAGTTCCTTATGCCAACAACACCGCCTTTAACCGTCTTCACACTGTGGACCTTCCGTGTACCTTTAATTGTCTTTACTGCACGGCCCGTTCTTACTCTGTCAACTTCCTCAAAAGGGATGAAGAAAATGCTTCTGCAGAATGGTACACAGCATGTTTCCAACGAATCTCTCGTCATATTCTCCACAAGGTATTCATGCAAGGACGTAGCTGTGTTGATAACAGCAGTGCCAGCCTTTATAGAATCAGAAGCATGTTTCTTAACAATGCCACTCTCACCATCGCTTGCCCCTTTACCATGACGTGTACCGCTGTAGTCTGAAAACCTGTACGGAATGTAGACAAGTTCAGGACCCGCATGTTTTTCAAGTGACCCATTACCTTCGTTTGGAAGCTGTAATTGACCAGGTGGTAGTCATGAGTCAAGTCGTTGCTTATCATGACACAACTTTCAGTGACTGGTTTCAAGCATGTGTTACATATGTAGTATGTAACCACAGGGTGGACAGTAGCTGATTCATGCGAGTAATATGCAGATTGAACTTCCCTTTGGTAGCCGCATTTCATGTTTTCTGAGAAATCAAATACCGCCAGAACCTCATCTGCATGGAGGTTGTTCTTCAGCTCTACCTGTTGCCAGTGCTGCCAATCCTTTATGAATAGGTGCTCAGCAAACGGTTGTACTTCATCTTTTAGTTCTTTCAACAGTTCTGCTTCAGTGCCACTTCTTGTCTGCAAAGCTTTCTTTTTTATCATCTTGGTTTGCTTCTTGTGGACAGGCATTTCCACCATGTTCCAGCGTTTCCACTCTACTGGGTGTGCGTTGTTAAGCAGAGAGGTTATCTTATTATCCATGCTGTGAACACCACATTTGTGGCATTTTCTTGTGATGCACTGGAGATGATGGAATTTGTTGTCTGGAGACTTTTTGCACATTGTGCTGTTGCTTAGATCATAGAGATCCTTGAATGTTCCCGGCTGCAAACGATTGACAACATTTACTTTCAACTGTAGATTCTCGCAATACTCACACAAGCAGCCGACATACTTCGCCTTTGATTTTGTGCAAACATTCTTTGGACGATGGCTGTAGAAAACCGAAGCACTGACCTTGTTTTCAGCATGTGTACTGTTGAATTTCTCGTGTAACCTGGCTATGGTCATCTCCATGATGTGACGGGCTTTTCCTGCTTTTTTACTTACAAGTTTCTTGTCGGGTATTTGGTTGGAGTTACTTTCGTAGAATTCTTTAATAAGTGTGATGGTTTTGCCACTTACAGACTTACGCCCAGCACGTTTTTTTGCCTTGGTCAACAATTTTCTGCTGACGCCAAATTTCTTGCATGCTGCTCTCTGCAAATTAGCCCTCTTTAAGCTACTCAAGGACTCTGCTAGGCTTTTTCTCTTCATGCTCTGCTTAGGCTGTGAAAGGGTAGATGTGAAAGGGTAGATGCCAACGTTCTACCCAGATGCGTTGGCAGTAAAGGTAGTCGGCTTCCGAGATGTTTTCTTGCTTCAGGGTGCTATAGAACGCCTCGTGGGGTGGAAGCTCATCGGCGTCTAACTTGATCAGGTCGTCCATCCATTCATATGGGAAAAAACCCTTACTCTGTTGGCACTCATACGCCTTTAGAAATTTGGCGTAGCTGTAGCCCGGGGCCAAGTAGTTGGTAATGTCCATGAATTTCAGTAGAGATGTCTTGATAGCCATGTAGCTCTCGCTCCGTTTGATCACGAACTGAAGAGGGTCTACGCGCTCCAATTCGGCATACAGATGTCGCTTGACGACATTCAGGTCATATTTGCCCGAATTGAACCCAAGGACGGGCAACTCCATTAAAAACTTCTCCAGGTCCTCTTTCAATTTCTCTGCTGGGGTCTTCTTTTTCGATTGTTGCTCTTTCTCTGGTGCGGGCTCGGTGATGGGAGCATCTGCAGTTTCTGACTGGTGCTCGATCAGCTCATCTATTTGCTGGAACACCCCCTCTAATTTTTCCAGAAGACAACCGTAAGCAGTCTTGCTAATGGTGTGAAGATGGTTTACCATCTCTGCAACCAATTCAGCCGGATTTCCTTCTGTGATAAAGCAGCGAGGAACCTCGTGGTCGGGAACATTGCTTGCAACGCTAACACTGAGCAGTTCATGTCTGTGTTCTAAGCGCAGCTTACCCCCCATTGGTTGATTAGCTGGATGTACCGGCTGGAAATAACATTCAAAATCGAATGTTGCGCGATAAGGATAGTACCGCTCATCAAGGTCAACCTGGATCCCTGCCTCCTTTAACCTCTCGAAGATGTTGCGAGGGAGGTGGTACGCCCCGCCAGGAAATTGATGTTTTACGTTGCCGTCACAAGTCAGTTCGTGGCGATGGACATTGTACGATCTGACGAAGGCTGTGCTGCACCTCCAGCAGACGTAACAGCGACTGTACTTGCTGAGATCCATGACGTACGAAAAATGATCCCCGTACAGATTAAGATTCAGGGTCTGGGGAAACTTCCGGTGGCTACGCCTCACCAATTCTGCCTGGATGCGGACTTGCTGTGCCTGGTCATCATCATCATCATCATCATGATCATCATCATGCTCGTTGTCATCCACTTCTGCCCGCACGAGTGAATAAACCTGGATGTTGACCTCAAACACCTTTTCAATGGTAGAGAGATCTTCCAGTGTCACGCCGCCGACGCAACGTCTTCCTGTTGCCTCTCTGAACTTCTCAGCAAGAGCTTTGGTCGGCCTCTCTAGGGCATGGACCGTGGCTCCACGGTGCAAGGCTAGGCACCGGAATAAAAACATAGGTCATCTTCGAAGCGTTGTCCCGTGTTTTCGCATTTCACCAAAGCGTTCAGTCCCTGGTTGTTCTTGACATAGAAAATGCAGGCATCTTCTTAACGTAGACCGTCATGTTAGTGATAGCGGCAACAGTCCATTTAGTGTCCGGACGGTGTTTAATGGCGTAGTTGAGGACGTCAGCATCCCGAATCTGCTCAAAGACGCGGTCCATGTCATTTTCAGAGGCAATAAGAAATGGCGATGTGAAGAGTCGGGCATTGTTGTAGCTTGCGTGGTAGTAGCGCAATTCGCCGGTCTGCTGATGCCTAAGGATAAGCCCAAACGAGACATTTATCTTCACTCGGCATCGTAGACGAATGTATACTGCTCTCAGACCTTGCTCGATGTCGGCAGCGGATCGCCCTATGAGCCGTAGGTTATATATGTCTTGAACTGGCCGGTTCGTCGAGTGCTGGGTTCGCACGCAGTTCCAATTTTGACGTAAAACGGCGCGAATTTCCTCGTCAACCTTTTCTTTTTTCCCTGGTTTTGGTTGACGTTTTGCCGGGCAATGCTGAAGAATCCTAAACGTGCATTAAAAAAAAAAAAAATTTAAACAAATTAAAACAATAAATATATTGAACTACAATAACAATTGCACCTCCAAACACAATAAAACCAAACACAATAACCGATAATGATACATTTTGGACACTAACCAAGGCCTCGTTAGGTGTTGAATCGTCAGGTGGGACGACGTTCTGTTTGTCTTTAGCGATACGAAGATATCTTCTGCCGTTCCTTGATTTTGGTGGAGAAGCTGCTATGATGGAATCGTCATCATCGTCACTCTG
The DNA here is from genome assembly GCA_037893225.1 of Hippasteria phrygiana. NCBI lineage: Eukaryota > Metazoa > Echinodermata > Asteroidea > Valvatida > Goniasteridae > Hippasteria > Hippasteria phrygiana. The sequence continues at coordinate 1,666,951 of JAZGUH010000564.1, read as the reverse complement.
GAGGGAGAGATCCGGCGTTTCTGCAATCATACGGGGAGAGATCGCTCCACCTCCACGGATGTATGGATGGCCTGTGCGTGATCGTTGCGGAGTTCCTGGCACGAGTGGATCGTTCTCCTCCTCCTCCATCTCGATATCTTCATTCGCTTCACCGATTTTAAACTCCTCTGTTTCTGGGATCACTCGAAGAGAGTCCTTCGATGATGGGGAAATAATAATAAAGCACTCATTAAATTAAACTATTTAATTTTACTTCAGATTGGACTAGTGCTGTTAGAATTATTTCCCACACCACTGAGTGAGAAAAAACGAAATCAAATGTATCCTCTTCAAAATAAAATATATATATTTTGAAATAAGAGAAAAAATAAAAAAATAAAAAATTATAATAATAATAATAATAATAATATAAAATAAAGTAAACCTCCTATTTATTTATTTCATATCATCTTTCATCTCTTAAACACATTAACAAGGTATTTATTTTCACATTACCTGATCTTCGTTATCCATTTCACGCAGGCACCTCTGGAAAGCCTCGCTTGGTAGCTTTGGGGTGACACGGCCCGCATCGTCCTGAATATAAATAAAGGGCGCCCTCACTTGGTGAAAATTGAACGTACGCTCAGTGACACGCCTACACACACTCCCCCCCCCCCCCCTTTCCAACAATACACTGAACGAATTTACGTTAAAACCCAAACAATATCATTGTTAACCCTCCAGTGATTAAAGAAAAGAATTACTTCCTTGAACTACAAAGCTCGTGGTCAAGTCTCACCGACTACTCATGAATGCATTAACTTAAATTAGGGGGGGGGGACAAAAATGTGTATCAATGTGAACTTGCCTCATTGTTCAGTACTCCATCGGCGATCTCTTGAACCGCGATCTGCTGGGATGCCGTCAAATCTGGACTAGAAAATGGCCAGTGCCGCCATTCCAGATCTAGCCGATCTAGCTCCTCTAACTCAGAGGATGTTGGATCTGGACTCAGGAATACCCACTCGCTGCCCTTTTCCATCTCGCAAATTGTCACACAATCACAGGGATGACTGTCTATTTCAAAGACCCAGAGCACAGTGAAATACGCATATTCAACGTTGCGTCTTTATTTTTAGATCTCACGAGTTCATACCATTTTTTCCAAAGGGTTTAATAAAACAGACAAAAAGACTACCGACAATCAAAATATATCCGTTTTATAGTCCTATTATACGTTATTCACGAATTCGTCTTGTAAAAATAAACTTTTCATCAATCCCGGCGTGCGTGAACGACCGTTTTTTGTTTTAAAAACATCTTCAGCGGGCCAAAACCACCCCTGCGTGATTTGCGAATGGTATGGTCCATAATTGGCGGCAAGAACAAATCTTTGCCAAAGTGGCATGCTCTATATTCGCGCCAAAAGACTCGAGAGCAGACGATAAATGTTTATAAACGTTATGTTTGCACTTAACCCTCGGTTTCAATTCTAAGGTTTTGTGTTTTTTCTGATAAAATTATTCACAAGCTTTCTTTCTGAACAAATTTGGTAAAAAAATACCTCAACGTGACGTCACAGTGACGTCAGAGTCCCTAAACAACCATTAAAAGACGCGTCGCTGTTCACTCGGACTTGCCCAGACATGTCTGGACTTGCCCAGAAATGTCTGGACTTGCCTTAAATCCCTTCCAAAACTATGAAACTCCCTGTGTATGCGCAGTACACGCCAAACAAGAGGCGTGGTGACGTCACACCCTCGCACCTGGTGACGTCATTTCATGACGTCATACTCATGAATATTCATACTGCGCATGCGCTTTACACTTCCCTCCGCAATTCCCTCCGCCTCCGCCACACAAAATTAGGGTCGATTTACCCCACACCTACTACTGCCCCTGTTCCTTTGTGTAGCCTTGCCGGGTTAAGCGAAGCCTGCCCCGCGTCTTGGGTGATGGTAGGGATATCGGTACTGTCTCGTTGCGGGACACGACGGTACTCGTAAAAATGGATGGCCGCGGGGCCAGCCTGGCGCCAACGCATTGTATGGTACAAGAAGGTCTGGTTCCCAATGCTGTTTTGTATCATGATGATATAGTATAGATATCGGTTCGTGTGCCTCATCGGGCCTCTAAATTTATTGCCAAATAGACGTGAACATAGGGGACGATTTGTATATGAATTGAAGCTGAAGCATGGACGTACCGACGTTGGACCTTCATCATCCATGCCATCTCCAACTCCAACTAGGGAACGTCCACGAAAACCATCTGCTGAGAAGCGTAAGTTGGTGGCCGAGAAAGACTCTTACAGCGTATTTTGCGCATTATTTAGATGGTGGTATTTACTACTGGAAATAAGTCTATGTTTCGCGGGTAAGATGTCAGAGGTCAGAGCCAATTTTTTGTTTTGTAATAATCACTACTTACTATTTACAACACATTATACGTGTTTTTTTGCATGAACAACTCTTATAAAAGATACGGAACATTTCCAAACAGCAACATTTCAGGACATTTGAAGGCAATGTGTCCCTTTAAACTCGAACAATACAAAAGTACACAATTCCAATCACGCCAATGCCACCAATGTAACGTTAACCGAGCGGTCTGAGGTTTGTCTCAACGGTAGGGTTAATTTGAAGATGAAAATGTATATTGGGGGGGGGGGGGGGGGTGTTAGACCCTTCAAGTAACAGCACAGTCACTCGACAGAATCACCAAGAAGACACCAATTTAATTTACCACTCCCTTTCATCCAGTACAATGCAATCAATTAGATAAACTCACGATTCTCTAGTTTGGTTTTGGGCCACTGTCGAGCTGTCGTTCTTTCAATGCTTTGCCGTGCTACTCTTCTATTCAGTGCGGCTGCCGAGCAGACCATGTGGACAACTGGCGCGCGCGCGTCCATGTGATCGTCACTTACTTCCTGCTTAGCCAGCCGGTGCCTAGCAACCAATTTGCATAACACAAGTGCCGGCGCTACACAGCACAACAGTGGACCCATTATTTCGTTACAATATTTTAATCCTGAAATAGCTACATAGCAAGTATTACTTACACACAAAGAATTGTTAAAGTGAGTTAGTTACATTAAGTGAACACTTTAAAGATATATGATCCGTGCTCAAGCCGATTTTACCTTGATAAATGAATCCAAATGTTGAATTGCTATGAGATATCCAACGAAAAAATCATTCTACGAATAATGACAGAGTAATTTATTAACAAAGTAATTTTTATGTGGACCACAAAACCGTTGTTTTACATAAGTTACTGTGCAATTTTTCGTGATTGATTTTTCGTTCGATATCTCATTTGAAAGTTAATAAAATTTGGTCTTCCTACAAAAATAGCAATTCAACAGGTAAAGTTGGCTTGAGCACGGATCTTATAGCCTATCTTTAAAGAAAATAAAGTACATATGAACAACAGATTTTGGAGGGACTATGAAAATGTTTGCACGTTTGAAATAACACTTCAAAAATAAGGACATTTATTTATTTATTTATTTATTTATTTTGAGTGCCCAGTAGAAATGTTTATTTTTGTGTATCATTATTCTCAAAGTAAACAAGTATTCAATATGCTGTTGCAATTATTTTGTTCAATACATGCCAGGGGAGAGACCTATTGTGTTATGTGAAACTTGTGTTGATTGTGTTGAAGACATTGATTAAAGAGTGTATATTGCTTACATTGAAAACAGAGTTTATTGGCATGTTTTTGTAGTTATCCATGGACGGGGGAGGGGAACGAGGCAAAATCTAGAAACGTTAGACGAGAATTAAGAAAACTGGGAATTGAACATTGAAAGATCTTTTTTCATAAAATAAAGCTCAGGTTTTTAAAATTTACCAACCTATATTTCCAAACTTTCTCCCACCATTTAAGCTCTTTCTCGGTTTAAAAAATTAATTTATAGGGCCCAATTGTATCTTGAGGCCTTTTTGTTCTTTTATTTCACCACTGCCTGCCCCTCCCCAGTGGGGGACTTTTCATAACGAATAAAAATGAGAAAACAAAGAATATTGGTGATTTGTTTCACCCAAACTCTGGGTAGTCTGGTTCCCTGACCTGAAGATTCCCTGACGTCTAAATCTTAGGCCAGGCAGCTACCGCGGTTTAAAATAGACCATGACGTGCGTGTTAGTCCGAGTGACGTCAGTGGCATCGTTCAAATTTAATATTCTTGCAAAATACAGTCGGCAAAATACTGCAAGAGTGTGGCATAAAAGTTTGTATATATAATGAAGAATTCAAATTCCAGGATCTGTAACGGGCATGACAGACATTTTGTTATTGCAAACATCAACGTTAACAGCCGAATGCTACCGAAAACAAGTTCGGGAAACTTCGGACATTTTCGGAAAGGGCCAGAATTCTGGAAATTTTTGTCACGTGACATTGGCGGCTACCGGACCTAATATTCATCAGAAATAGTCAGAATATTTTGGTCTGGGAACCAGACTAATCTCTGGGCACACTCTGGAAAACATGAATACCTGCCCAAAAACTGTTCAGCCATTTCTTTCAGCTGTCTCTCCATCGCAGGCGTTTCTTTGTCCGTCTCCGCTGACATGGTGCAAGTCGTTTCGTACCTTAGGGGCTGTGTCGTCACGATCATAGCAGGCTTGCGGCTGTACACTGAATCCCGAACTGATGAACGCAGATGAACCCAGTAACTTCAAATAATACCCCACGACCGCGCGCTGACCTACAGGGCGCGCGCGCGCTGACCTACATGGCTCGCGCGCTGACCCACAGGGCGCGCGCGCCAGATCAGATTACAATTGCAATGACTGCTGCATGCATGATCCTGTAGTTATGATACATACTGCATGTACAAGTATTTTGTATGTGTTTGTGCCACCAAAAATATACGATAGGCCTACAGTCGAAATGGTCCGTGACACCCCACCCGCCAAACGCCAAAATGTACCATGACAGAACCAAACGAAAATAAGTAAATCTGTATTTATAATTGTAAAATAAATAATGCACCAGCCCCTTCCTATACAAAAATAAAGTTGTAGGCCTATGTATCGAAATACATTTCGACTAAAACCGGCTGTGCGTGCAATGATGAGCAAATCAAAGTAAAACAGCTATACTGGTGGCGATATTGAGTCCACTACCTTGTGTTACATTTGACGGCAGGAATTTATGGAAAGTTACATCATAAGAGTTATTTTAACACTATCAAATAATAAACACAATAATAACAGTTATTACCAATAAATAATATAGGCCTACGCCAATGAAATGAGATTTCACCAGTGGCGAGTAAATCCGTGTCGAAAAGTGGGGATGATTATTGAATTTGTCAACGAAGTACTGCATCTTCAACTTTTTCTCAACGGGGGATACCCCCGCCCCAAACACCGCTTGAAATTTGAAACATCACTTTGTGTACAATTTCCCCTTTTTAAATTTACGAAACAAAAAAGAAATACAAATCGGTGGGCCCCTGAACTCCTTCCCCATGTTTACGCCACAGGCGCACAGATCCCCACATCACTATGATAAGGATAACTAGCGAAGAAACAAAGTAATAGACACCCCGACAAATATTTAAACAACCCTCATTTTCACCTGTTTTGCACGAATTATTCGCTTATTACTTTTTATGACATGAACAATTCACATACCGAGTACATGGATCGGATGTACTGTACATGTAATGTATGTACTGTACATGTTGACTATACATTACATGTAGACTTGATGTGCGGAAATATTGTTTCACACAGCGAGTTGTTGACAAGTGCCATTGGAATAGCGACCAATTGAAGTTGTTTCAGCTCCATCTATCAACTGTTTAAAAAAAGTAATGTACTTCTAAGTTCTAGATTTTAATATATTTTTTCGCTGCTAAAGAACTGTCTGCAGCCACTACCCCTCTTTTAGTAGCATGATAATTTTGTTATTAAAGTGACGGGTCAAAATAAGCCTGAAGCTTTTTATCGACCTAAGTTTACAAGCAAGATACGAACAAGATACATCCAAATGAATGTACACATAATACATAGACCCTTTTACGGATACCCCGCCTGTGGGATTTTGTGTACAAAATTTAGCGCGAACTGTCCCACAGCGACAAGACACGTTGCAGTTTTGCTGTGCACATTTACATGGACAAGCCCCCCGTGTGCCGAGTCGTCCTCTCTGGCAAGAGTTTCGGCATGTACATGTCATAGGTTCTCCAGCGTAAGGTTCTACTTCTATATCGCCAACCTCCAATTCCATGCAACTTTCAGACAAATATTCCATGGCACTTGTGTACTTGTGAATGAAATTTTATAAAATAAACAGATGAAATTTGAACGTTTTTTCTAATAATCTTACTCTTAGAGAACTGAGTGCCACGATGTGTGCTACTTGTTTAGAAGTATACGTGTACACGTATGTGTATTTTATAACGCAGACGCTAGACATGCGTGCGTGTTCCAGGGGGTGTAGTTTCCAAAAGCCAATTCTCAGAACAGCCATAACAAACGGATGGAGGTTCAAAATAGCACATAACCCAAATGAAGCGCAAGGGGGCGCACTCCAATATTTGATTCGTTAACGCGAGATGGCGCGACGACACAGCCCCTTTAAGGTCAGCCAGGCGGCGCTCCTTTTCTACCCTCTGCAGTGCCTTTAGTTCAACAGCGGCGGCCACGGCTTCGTCTAGCGTTGACGTTCGCATCTGGATAACTCGCGTCCTTATTTCGCTGTCATTCAGGGCATCCATGAAGTGGTCTCTTCCCATTCGGTCCCGGCTATCGTTTGGTAGATCTACGTAGACCTTGTCAACTAGCCTCCGGATATATCTTCGGCCATTTCTACCAAGCTTTCGGATGTCTTTTGCCTCCGGTTTCGCAGCTGTGCCCTGTGCAACTCCTTTATACCGGTTGGATCAACCCGTGCCTCCATAGATTTTATATTTGTCATAGTCCCCAGATGCCTCTTTTGGCAGGCTTCCAAAAACCTGTTGGGCTGTTCCCGTCAACAGAACGGCAAGGTACTGCAATTTTGCATCGTTGTCCCAGCCATATATTCTGGCACACATCTCAAAATGCTTGATGTACGAAGTCCACTGACTCTTTCCATCATATCTGTCCGGTTTGATCATTGGTCTTTCCTTCATGCGAACTCCCCTTAGTTGATCACCCTGACCACCATCAGCACTCAGTCTCCTTGGTAGTTCCTTCAATGGTCTGGGTCACCGGCAGTATTATTTTATCTGGCGCCCATGTGACGTTTGGTGTTTCATAATAGTTGTGCATGTTTTGCGGCAACCTGTGCATAACCAGGGATAAGGTAGATGTGTCGTCTATCTCTCACACGGAGCAGTATTTTTCTGGCTTTTTGACGGTGGCGCAACTGGTGTACTGGCAGCCGCCGGTCTAGCAACCTTTGCAGCCTGTGCAACAAATCCCTTTGTAGCTACATTAAAATTTACGGCCGGTTCTGAATCACCCAAAGGTATCCAACCCTCAGCAGTTCTGGCCGGTTCAGTCATAGGATAGGCAGTGTACGACGTGGCAATATTTCTCGCCAATACTTCAAATGTTGGAATGGCCGGTGCGCGAATTATGTTTTCCCAAACTACATCCGAATGGATTTATTGTTGAGCGCCCTCTATAATACTTTTAATATACGTACGCATGCGTTGGCCTAGTGGATACGGTGCTAGACTATGAGGCAGAAGGTACTGGGTTCGAGTCCTCAACGTTACGAACGTTTTTTTTCTTTCTAATTTCCAGCTTTGGAGGATTTATTTTAAAGGGAAATAAAGTCCGGAATTTCATTACGTTCGAAATTTGTTTTTCCGCCGGTGCGTCTCCTTTCGGCATTTCAACCCTTGGAACGGTCGGATTGTTTCCCGCCGGTTGTAGGATTCCTGGAGGGGCCGGTGCGTATCCCGCCGGTTGTAGGATTCAATTGTTCATGAAGCTGCACCGTCGACAACTGGTAGCTGCTGGCTTCTCCATTGGAGCGATTTACGTCGCTTTCGGCCATATCTATCTATATCACGATCATTCAATACTACGTTGCTCAATGCCAAATCAGACTACCGGTCGGTATAAAAGTCAGGTACAAGAAGTTACGGCCGGTACAGTGAATCAGCAGCCGGTGCTGTAGAGAAGCGGCCGGTGCTATTGGACAGCGGCCGGTGCAGTGAATCTGCGGCCGGTGCAGTGAATCTGCGGCCGGTGTTGTGAAGTAGCGGACGGTGCTACGGGGAAGCGGCCTATGCTATTTGACAGTGGCCGGTACAAATAGAATATGCATACAACATATATGTCATGAGCCACTAGCAAAACCTAGTCCTACTGGATCTTTGTTTGGCTCGGTTTTAACCCCCGCCAACAATATACGCGATTCTTCGGCTAGGTTTTCACCACCGAAGAGGTAAGTTAAACTCGAACAATACAAAAATACACAATTCCAATCACGCCAATGCCACCAATGTAACGTTAACCGAGCGGTCTGAGGTTTGTCTCAATGGTAGGGTTAATTTGAAGATGAAAATTTGTATTGGGGGGGGGGGGGGGGGTGTTAGACCCTTCAAGTAACAGCACAGTCACTCGACAGAATCACCAAGAAGACACCAATTTAATTTACCAACGATTTATTACTCCCTTTCATATAAGCCGACTGCACACGGCCGTTTCAAGCCCGTACGCACAACGTTAATAAAGTCGCAATGTTTGTTTTCTGAGAATTTCATTACTCCAGTCAGGAGCGACCGAATAAAAACAAAGATGGCGGCCAACACATCCGAAATTTAACGTTAAAAGATGGAATAAAAGTTATTTTTTTGAAACAATTTCACTTCCTAATCCCAAAATAAGTTGAAAAATAATTGTGATTTGTATTTTTACGGTATTATTTTGAGTAATATGTGGGTTTCAAAGTAAAAAAAGAGGAAAAAATGGGTTTTTTGTTGTCGCTGTGTGAGGATTTTGCTTCGAACTTTCCGTGAATTTTTCGGAAAGGTTTTCCCCAAAAACACACCATATATAAGTTAGTTTGACCAAGGGACTGAAAAAGCTTGTAAATATATGTCATTTCTAATTATCTTCTGAGAGCACAATGTGTGGGCAGCTATATTTCCAGAATTAAGATCGTCCAAAAAGAACGACGTTTCATGCGAGGCTCGCAAAAGACGTACACAAGTACAGTACGCATGTATATGGGAAAACGCGCGATATTCAATTCACAGTTTTTTCGTACACACATACACACACGGCACTAGCACACGTACAACGGGGCAATGATACAGTCAAGTCACTTGCAAATATTGTCTTCATTTGTTAATTTATTGCACTCCAACTTCAGTTTTAACATTAAAGTATGGATTTCCATATAGAAATCTTGTCTGAACTCTGTCGTGTATGTGGGAGAAGGCTTTTAACTGCTGCACAGAGGCAAGCTGGTAATAGTTCAACAAGGCCAAAAGAGTGTACTACATATTCGAAGGAAATTTATGCTGTGTATTCTATTAGTACGCTGCAAGACGACTCAGAGATTCATCCCCCCAAAGTCTGCTATAAATGTGCTAGGTCCCTAAGATATTCTTCCCTTGATGGACATAGAAATAATAATGTAAACCATGCAATTAACATTCGTAATCCAATGATTAATTGGCTAAAACATCCAAGAACTGGGTTTTGTGAACTTTGCGAAACATACAGACAACAGAGTATTGGAGGCCACCCACTGGTGAGAAAAAGAGAAGGACCAAACAATTCTAAACAACCCACTGAAACCCTTCCGAGTGATACTACGAATATCTTTGGAGTTGGTGAATGCATCAATGAAGGCATCAGTCACCAGGGCTTGAAATGAACGACGGCCACGACGGCCAGTGCCGTCGTTGCCCTCGTACTGGCCGAGGTGCCCCACAAAAAATCCCCGTCTTCACGGCCAGTTTTGCCTTGCCCTATATTTACCTTGGCCGTCGTGCCCTTTTTGCAAAAACATCCATAAGCCTATATTACAGCCACTACAATCCTTAATTTCAGTTGTTTTTACACACATTGTCACTGTATTTCGATGTCATTCCAGTCTGATCAGTTGTCTTAAAATCTCGCTGAATCACATACGTACGTACTACGTACACGTACACACCGCCGATAGTAAACGACATGTAACCACAAACTGAATCTGGCTTCGCGATTCCCATCCCCTAGTACGCACGGCCGGATACGGTATGGCATGGTAGCGCGCCTAGCCTTCAGCGCGCTGCACAGTTTCGGAGTGTGCCGATACTTCAAGCAGCGACACTCCCGCCGCAAAAATATATGTCTGTATTCGTACGCACACACATACCAGCAGGAGTACGTACGGCAGATCTTACGTGCAAAGTCAACCGACTTTCTCTTTCTCAGTACTTGCACGCGCTGTACACAATACGCATTGAGGTTCGTGTACGAGGCAAACGACGGGTAGTCATAACACGCGTGCACGTGGTGTTCTGATTGTCAAAAGTTTTGGATGAATAACTTATTTACCCTACATTCTGAAACGAAAACTTTTGTCGGAAAATTCAACAATGCCGCGCAAAGAGCGATTGAAACGGGCGGCCCAAACCGAACTAGAGAAGTCAGCCAGCAAATGCAACAAAATTGATTTCTTTTTCAGGTAAGTTCTTTTTGATGTATTTTTGTAAAATAAAACTCTGCTCGCTGTTGATTTTTTAAACATTCATTATGCTGCATGGTGTGATTTTGATTGAAGCTGGCAATTGGCTACAAATGTGATACAAATTATATTTTAATACTTGGAAGTCCTATGAACTTTTTACTTGTATTTTATATATTTTATTTAGTTTATTTATATTTTATTTGGGTTTAGTCTAGTCGTTTGTTTAAGTAGACGGTTTTAATGTTTTTTAAAGCAGTTTGTTTATGAATAAGATATGATCAATATCCTTATTCATGCAAATTGTTTGATCGGGTTTACCACCCACAGGGAGACCTCTGGTCAATTTTTTTTTACTTGACAAATTAATGCGGAGTAACGTGTGTAGGCCCCTACAATGTAACTTGTTTTGTCTGCACTGATCTAAAACATATTTTAATCAAAAGTTAATAGTATTTCTACTTTTTCTTTTAAGACCTCCTTAATTCCCTATGTATTTTCTGATTATAGGAAACCTGCATCACCAAAACCATCATCGGAACCATTACAGGTTGGGGTGTCACCCCCATCCTCTGGCACTGCAGATCAAATGGAAACTGATGACCAGCCAGGTCCATCTTCATCACACACTGCCACCAGCCAGGCAAACATTATCCGCAAGACAAAGACTGCGACAGTTGATGACTGGGGATTTGATTGGATCCAGTATAACAGCAGTATTGGATATGTAACAAAACTTTGGTGCACTTATTGTCGTGAGCATCAAGATGACACTGCCATACATTCAGGGCAAAAGCAACTGTGCGACTTAGACGCATACACAACTGGAACAACAAACATCAAGAAAGACACTGCAAAAACACACAGTCTTTCTAGGACACATATGCTTGCAGTAAGGGCCAAGGAGGGCAAGAGGAAAGAAGCATCTGTCCTCCAAAACCTAAATGAAATGACCCTACAAACAAAGGAGAGAATGTGTCGCCTCTTCGATATCGCCTATACTATCGCCTACTGCGAGCTGCCATTTACACTATACCCAACACTCATTGCCATTGAGCAGAAACATGGGGTCCACATGGGAACCACCTACAACAATAACAAAGCATGTAGGTCATTTATTGGCCAGATTGCCGGAGTCATGCGTGACGACATACAGAGGCAGTTCCACGAGGACAGTTTTTATTGCTCACTGCTTTTTGATGGGAGCTCCGATAAATCACAGTCTGAAAAGGAGGTAGTAAGCATCAAAATAATTGAGGATGGTGTTCCTAAGATAAAGCTGCTTGGGTAAGTTTGTGTGACAATGAGTAGCACAATTGAACATGCATACATTTTAGTCCTTCACTTTCTTTACTTAACAGTGATGTTTTCACACTGAGTTCAATTTATCTGAAATTTGGTTTTAACGATAAAAACTTGGATAAATAGCTTTTTTCCTTATATATTGTAATATATTATTTTATTTATTTCTCCACTGCACAGAATTACTGAGCCCAGCAAATGTGATTCAGATGGGGTTTACAAGGCCATCAACCAGAAGTGTGAGGAGTGTCATCTGGACTTGAGCAGTAGTTTGGTTTCTGTAGCTGCAGATGGTGCCTCAGTTAACTTTGGCAGGGTCAATGGCATCTTGACAAAGTTCCAACACAGTACCGTAGCCCCATGGATGATTAAGATGCACTGTGTAGCACACCGCTTGGAGCTATCCTTAAAAGATGCATTTAAGGATACATATTTCACCCAGGTTAGTTTTCTGATGGAGAAAATACAATAAATGGTTATTGGCAAGGGCAGAGATAAACACAAATTACTTAAATTACAAAAATACACATCTGAAAGTTGAGGATATTTATCTAAAAATCTGTTAAGCCTGCCAGAATGTAAATGATTGTTAAATTATGTATTTATAAGAATTAATTTGGCTTTTTTTTCTTTTCTTTTTTAAATCTGTGTAGATTGATGAGCTCATGATGAGACTGTACTATCTGTACAAGAGATCTCCAAAGAGGTGGCGGGAGCTGAAAGCTGTGGCTGACATGCTGAAGAAGCATGTTGTAAAACCAGCGCGGTCACAGGGTACGCGATGGATTGACCATAGGCGAAAAGCCCTCACATGCCTAGCTACTAACTACCAGTGTGTGGCCACACAATTTGAGGAGCAAGCTACTGGCCAGCGTAAAGATATACCTGCTGCTGATGCGGCAAAGATGAAGAGCTACCTCAAGCTTCTCAAATCCTGCAAGTTTGTGCTTCATATGGCCTTATACCAGGACTTAGTAGATGATATGGCCGAGCTTTCCTTGGAGTTTCAGCGGGATGACCTGCCTCTTTCTTCTGTTAGAGGCAGTGTGGTGCTGGCACAGGCATCACTAAGAAGGAAAAAAAACAAAGCAGGTCCCTATTTGAGACCTGTTCTCGCGGCAGTAAACGAAGCAGTTGGTGATGACAGCCGGTCAACCTTCATCTTTAAGGATGTTCAAATTGCAGCCCAAGCTACAGACACCTTCAACAGACAGACAGAGGACATTGTGGACAAGATCATCACATGTATTGGCAACAGGTTTGCCAGCTTTAAGGATGACCCTGTGCTCATGGCGACTGAAGTATTGGATCCACAAAACTTCCCATCAGAGTCAGATGAACTGATTGACTATGGCTTGGATGAAATTCAAGAGATGTGTGACCACTTCAAACCACTGCTCATCAAGAAAGGATGTGACATCACACAGGTTGAACGAGAGTGGATGAAGGTTAAACATGATATCAAAAAGCATCACAAGAATGACAAGTTCCTCCCACTCTGGAAAAAGATGTTGGTGGAGAAGAGTACCAAATACTGCAACTTCCTACATCTTGTACGCATCGTATTGGTACTGCCTGTTGCAACATCCCAAGTTGAACGCCAGTTCTCATGTATTAAGCGAATCCTGGGAGACTGGCGCCTCAGCCTGAAAACAAGCACCATTGAGGATTTGCTTCGGATCTGCAGTCAGGGGCCTGAGCCACAATTCTTCAACCCTGAAGCAGCTGTAGCAAGATGGTGGTCAAGTGGGAGACGCTTCAAACGCCCTCATATCAAGCCATATGGTCCCAGGTCTTCTCAAGTGAACGACATGGCCGACTCCGATGCATCAAGCACTGCCAGTGCTACTTCTGACACTGACAGTGATCTCATTCCTGATGTAGCGTTAGACTCTGACATCATCAATGAGGATGATGCAGAGTAGTCTAATTAGGGCCTCAACCAATGCAAGTACACAGCGGGGCATACAAATATAATTAGTATTAATATTTGCATTTAGCCTCCGTGCCCTTTTTCCATATATTATTTGGCCTTGGTGCCCTACCTACTGGCCTTGGTGCCCTCGATAATTTTGCTTCATTCAAGGCCAAAGTGGCCTTGCCCTAAAAATTTCCAAATTCAAGGCCTGAGTCACCTTATTGAAATTTGTGGAAAATCTTCAGAGGAAGAAAACATATTTCTTTGTCCAATATGCCAGTGTATCCTGAGTACCCCAACAGTACAAACGCAATGTGAACATAATTTCTGTGGCTCATGCCTTAGTAAGTGGTTCGAGTACAACAAAACAGTGCAAGTTCCCTGTCCTGTCTGCACACTATTCTAGTGTTTCGGAGTGTCCCAGAGTGCTTAGATTTCAACTAAGTACACTTATAACAGCATGCTCAGGTTGTGGCACCATGGGAAAATTGGAGGTGATGGTGAAGCACAAGTGCCCACCCATAAAACCACGACAAGCTTCTTGTCACTGCAAAATGGTGTGTGCTTCCAGCCCCGTTACAACCCCAACTTCATCATGCCCCACCAGTACAAGTTCTTCCCAGTCAGAAATTCTCAAGGCCGCCAATATTCTTAAGGCTGTGGCTGCAAAACATCCTAAGGGTTCCCCTATCCCCCCTGAAATCGAAACCGCAACCGACAGATGGACATGGTTGAAGCTGTCAGCAAAAGGACGAGCTGCATGCACAATAAAAACCCCTGGAAGGGTAGGTTTATACATTTGATGAATTAGGGACCATGGATTAATGCCAATTTGCGTGCGCATGCGTGCGCACGCGTGCGCACGCGTGCGGACGGGTCCGCACGCAATTGCACGCAAAGGCACGGGCCCCCTGCGTGCCATTGCGTGCCATTGCGTGCCAGTGCGTGCCGATGCGTGCCGATGCGTGCTGATGTGTGCTGATGCGTGCCGATGTGTGCCGATGCGTGCCGATGTGTGCCGATGCGTGCCGATGCGTGCCGATGCGTTCCAGTGAGCATTGGCAATTTTCAACCGTTTGTGCTCTTTATTGATCTGGTATTAACGATAACAAAGAACACAGGCCGGCCGGCTGGCCGGCTGGCCGGCTGGCCAGCCAGGAAGGACGGATTAGTACCAGACGGAGAGGTGTCATAAAAGGCTAGAGTCTCCACAAAGGGCTCCTGGGCCGCAATGGTGGACTGATGACTCATCTTTTGGTTGCTTTGGTCAGACTATACATGTACATAAACAGCAATTCAAAGGCTTTTCTAAAGTCATGACGATACAATTCTAGCGGGGCTTAGATTTGTAAAGTAGGGCCTACATGTAGGGCCTACATGTAGGTCCTATACACATGTGGATTTCTGATTTATTTCAAGTTTCCGTGATTTTCATTGAAACAACAGGGCATGACGGCATCATTTATTTCCGCAATTTCGATCTTTTCTGATAGAAAAAAGTACGTTTTGAAGAAAGTATACAAAGATGTACATTATTATTCAAGTACACAAAAAACTGCAGTGCTTCGTCATCACTCAATACAACAGCCCATGATTATTGTACGTCAAATCGAATGAAAAACAATTTTAGAGATTGTTCAATACATTTTTTTAAAAATATGGATTTTTTTTGCGTCGGGGATGCATGCCGTCAAGTAGAATGTTTTCGCTGCGTGATTGAAGTTTACCTTTTACGCGTAAGGCAATTTAAGCCCGGTTCATACTTCATGCGAATGCGTATGCGAAGCATATTCGTTATGGTAACGGAGAACGTCACAATGAAACTTCAATTGTAGACGTCATGAAATTCGCTTCGCATTCGCATAAAGTATGAACCGGGCTTTAGGGCAGCTTAGACTAATTGATTCGGAGTTTGTTATTCTTTTCTGATAAATTTGCAATATAAATGATCTCTTCATTTTTCACACATAACCCATCATCAGCGTTTATACATGTATACAGCGCTTTTTCAGAGAAATTTTTTTTTTAACGAAAAACAGAGATATCGATGTCAGTTCAAATTTGGCGATTGCGCGACTCTGTCTTGTTGCACGATTTCTTGATTATGAGATCATTTAAAATAAATCTAGTAGGGCGTGCTTACGAATTACGACATGAAAGCGCAATTCAAGAAGGCGGCGCCATTAATACAACCATGCAGGAAGAAAACATTCTTCCTCCATGATACAACTATTACATGATAAAGACATGTGGACCTATAGATTACCGAAATGATGATGTCAATGCAATGTATGACACCAGAATACTGTTGTCAATTTGTGTCCATGTGTTTTCATTACTGGCTGTTAACAAAGGAACAGTTGAAATCTTCATCTGTTTGGAGCTGGTTGTCGTGCCAACTGAACTGACGTCATCCGATACACGTAGGCTTTTGTACATGTTCACCTTTCCATCCTTTTTCAAAATTTCAACCCTCAATTCTTTCTTGCATTATTTCTTATTGTTTTTGCTTTATTGAGAAATACACAAAAACGATTTCTTGATTGTGAGTTCATCATTGAAAAAGGTTCTAAATTAACATGGCGATTATGAATTACGAAATGGGGACGCAATTCAAGATGGCGGCGCCCACTGCAATTTTTACATGATAAAGATATTGGGACCTACATGTACATGCATGTTTACCTTTCCATCCATTCGATTTGAAGAGTCAGGATTTCAACTAATCTTGCAGTATTTCATAATTTTTTCGCTTTATTGGAAAAATGCATAAAAACATGGCGCTTACAAACTGAAACTAGAGAAATTCAAGATGGCGGAGCCAACTGAAACAACTTTTATGCATCAAGGACCTGCACCTACATGTTCACCTTTCCATGATGATTCCTTCATCTCCAATGCTGACATGGTCCGCCTACTTCGCGATGTAAAGAAGGAGCTGGCAGAGACAAAACAAGAAGTGGCTGAGTCAAGAAGGGAGATGAAGATGTTGCTGACGTCTGTCACAACCATGTTCACCATGGTGCGTGGCATGTCTGCAATACTGGGGACTGTTAGCACAGGGCCGACTATATTCACCCAACCAACCGAGAACGCTGGGCCAGAGCCTGCCAGACGTCAGGAACATCTGCGACGGCCTCAAGAGCAGCAGGTGAGAGGGAGGACCCACCAGCAGTTGGAAGAGAGGCCTCACCAACAGCCGGAAGAGAGGCCTCAAGATCAGCCGGAAGAGAGGCCTCACCAGCAACCCGAAGAGAGGCCTCACCAGCAACCGGAAGAGAGGCCTCACCAGCAACCGGAAGAGATGCTCCCCCAGCAACCAGAAGACAGACCTCATCAGCAGCCAAGGCAAGAACCAGAGCAGCAACCTCTACTGCCACGGCAACCACCACAGCCAACTTTTCAGCAAGGCGGACCGGGACCCCGTTATGTGCACAGTGATGACCACACGGGGGATGTTGTCATTGGCTCTACAAATGGATGTTCAACTCTGACTCTGCTTCGGAAAGACTATGAGTCTGTGTACGACAAGGCAACATCTGGAAAAGACATTGTTGTAGCACTTCTGCCGAAGGCATTCACAACTGAAGAGCTATCGAACTTTAACTACTTTGGTGGTTCAATCATTTCTGTTGGGGGTATGGCTGTTGAAAAACGGTCATTGCGCAGTAATCACAAGTTTAAGGCAATAGTAACCCAGGCTGAGAGAGAATTTCCAGGCAGCACAGGTAGTAATATGACAAAGGAAATTAGGTATGCAGTGAATGCGAAGTGTAGAAAAGCTGCCCAGAAGCAACGAATGGTCTAAAATTATACAGAAAAATGTACCGGTACATTAAAACTTTAGAATTTACATTTACATTCCAGTTCTGTCCTATTTTCTTCAGTTTCTGCCAATTTCATGGACCGTTTGCCAATTTGAAGGCCTCTTTCAGTTCTTCCAGTTTTTCAGTTTCGCCGAGGCAAAAAAATCGCATTAAATATTGGGTATGTTTACAACTTTTTCATACATGCAACCAGATATTTTAACTTTTGCATTATCACTGAAGCTAATTACATGTACATACAGGTTTGTATTCTGTATACTGACCTTATTCTACTGTATTGTGTTTGGTGTTGAATCATGTTTCATTAATTTTCTTGCCGGAGGGGGGGGGGGGGGGGGGGGGGGGTAATGTGTTTCACGGTAAAATGATAACTGTACTTCCAATTGCAGTTTAAATCATCTACGAGACGCTTGATAGTGGTATTTTTTTCTCACTGTTCCCATATTAGCAGTAGAATTATCAAATTAAAAGGATTCGAGAGTGAAGTCCTTATATACATTTGTATACTTTGCTTAAAGTGTGTAGAATGTTGATTGTTTCTGCACACAAGTCATGCTATCACTGTTTATACTCCCTTCGTTTTTAAGTGATAAGTATCTGTGTATATTTTTTTCAATCTTCTTAGGCGCTTGTGACAAATAAATAAATAAATAAATGTACATACATGGATTATGTTCCTTTCATTTGTGTATTATACTTGTTTCAATATCTTTGAAATTGAAGAGAAATAATAGCGAGTATCCAAAACGGTTTTTAAGCTTTGTGCTAAACAAAAGGGGAATGGTATAGGTACTATTGTGTGGGGACCGGGTAGAGACGTGGGTTCCGGCTTTAATAGGAAACTATTTTTTTTAGATGCCAAAATTTTTTCCTAGCAAATATTTTTATTCATTACTTATTAAATAAATAAATAAAAAGCAATATTACTCAAAAGGTGCTTCAAGCTGCAATCGCGATACGCAACTGCCCAGATCGTTTTAATGGGTCGGAGGGAAAACACTTCATTTTCTTTGAAAAACAAATTGTTGCCTTCACTAGCGTTTTAAAACGGGGGATCATATCTATCAACGTCGATCGTCATACAAGTACATAGTAGATTACTAGAAGTACTAGTAGATTATCCGGTATCGCATCATTGGTGCCGATATCGATTTAACCATCGAGAAATAGAACACATCCGCTTCCCCTTTGTTTGCGCAATTGTATGCATGTTTTAGGGATAACAACAGAGGGCGCTACGTGATGATGACGTCACTATCACTTACTTGGCTGCGGCTTGAAATTACACACGAGTCTATGGGAAGTGGCTGCAGCCGCTACCATAGACATGTGTGTAACATCCAGCCGTAGCCAAGTAATTCGGACTGGGCCTCTATGTACACGTACGCAGCGGTCAAAAGAATAATTTTATCAGGATTGTGCCAAAAAGCTCTGCAGATGGGTGCGGTCGAAACTCAGAGGACCCGAGTTTAATTTTCATGCAGGACTTTTTCAAATTAAATTCTTGTATGTTTTGTCTCAGATTTGTAGTTTGAAGGCGTTTTTTTTACGGAAACAAGTCCCAGAAACTGTATTGCAAATTAGACAGAAAACTCCTAATAGTTATGAGAAATCGCGTAGACCCTCTACTTGTAATCCTTGTTTAATTACCAACATGCAATCAGTGACTGCCATTGCTTGGAAATTTGTGCAGAAAGAAAGATTAGGTCTAATTGCACACTAATCCGGATTAGCGGATTACCCGAGACATAAAAGGTGCCGCCAGAGACGATCTCTATTGTACACTCGGGCTGGTTGCAAATGAGTCCGTTTGTGGGCCACTGCGTGCCACTGCGTGCCACTGCGTGCAAATGCGTGCAAATGCGTGCAAGTCCGTGCCAATGCGTGCCAAAATCTCCCTCGTTTGAGCTTGCACGCAAAGGCACGCAAGTGCACGGGGTTGCACGCGTGCGCACGCGTGCGCACGCAAATTGGCATTAATCCATGGTCCCTTAGTTTGAAAGTGTTGAAATGTCTTATTATTCGAACCATCCTGGGGTGGGGTGCCTAGAAAGAGGAGAGCAGACGTAAACGATTATGAATATGGGAAGCTGCTGGTACTGGAGCAGAAAAGGAGTGAAACCGAAACGAGGAGAGCGGAGGTCGAAATTGAAAAGCTAGAGTTGGAGAAGGAAATGCTTTTTCTGCAAATAGCAATCTTCCAGCAGAACCAGAATCAGCCTGGTGGAATATCTTGAGATGGAATCTGGCCAACGCTAAAACATTGGTCTATTTATTTTCTTTTTGAAAAACATTTGTGCAACCTTTTTGTGTTCCCAAAAGTTGTTCACGTTTTTGTTGTGTCGTTGTGTTATACACAATAAAAATAGCTCAATATGATATACTGCATTCATTATTTCTCACAAGAATTTTTTGAACATTCACCAGCGTTGTTGATTATTTTATGATTTGACAAAATTAACAAGAAAGGAAAATTGTCAATAAAGCAATGTTTACAACACGTCAAACAGAAATTATTAACGTTTGCAACCATCATCGACTTAATATAAAAACTGGGGTTACTCATTATATTTCGCTTTGAATTACAATATTTGCTGACAAGTTGACATGTGATTAAAATGTCCTGTATGAATTGCATTTTTGTTGACAAGCTGTTTCATTCAGTGTAGTATTTTTTTTTTAAGGTGATCGGTGTCATTTCCAGTGGGGGAGGGGGACTTGCTGGCGGCATTTACAGGGTGATAACAAATAGTATTTTTCTAAAGATCGTTCAGACGTCGTTTTCCCTCCCTAGGACAAAAAGCTAGCTGGATCGCTACTGGCTTTCAGACCGCCTCTCTCCAAAATCAAAGCACTTATTATGTCACACACGTGAGAAGGGTTTACTATTATATGATGTTTAGTTAAAACAACTCTTGGGCAGTCGGGGCCACGGTTTGCTAACCATCCAAGTTCAAGGTTCCAAAATACAAAATGTAGCAAACCCGGGCTAAGACCCATTTGTATCGTTTTGTACTATACATGTATTGAGTATTGATTTTTCCTTTGATGGCACCGCTGTTCGAGCGGTTTTGTATTAATATTATGCAAATTGTTTCATGAACTTGGCCTACTTTTTCGTGGCTACATAGTACATGTAGGCCTGCTTCTAGTCGCGTGTGTATGTAACAAGTTTTGAGTAGGCGCTCGAGGCTAGGCGTACATCATGCACAGTCTAGTTATCACACAACATGGTTTAGGGGATGTATGCTAGCAGCTTCCAAAAGTAATGACACATGGGTGAAACTCACTGGAAATATGTGTGGACTACATGATTCCTGACAAGGTTGGCGTCGTCAAGCTGTGGTGGTTGGTCCGGCTGGGGAAGTGGAGGGTCATCCATCGGATCATCTTCAATGTCCGGGAAGCCTCGATGCTTAGCGATGTTGTGAAGGACAGCACAGGCCCCAATCACCCGGCACGCTCGTTCTGGTGAGAGCCGTATTTCACCGTGTAGGCAGTGAAATCGACGTTTCCACTGTCCTATCGTCCTTTCAACGAGACTTCGAGTTGTTCTGCGAAATCAAACGAAACTATTATTGTTTCGAAACGTCAACATCGCATCGGTCATCCTATTGTTGAGAGTCAGGACAGAAAAAATCACGAGGCACACTAATTGACGTTAACAAGTTACTTAGTTAGGACTAGTTATAAAAAACCATTTGGGTTTTGGAACAGGCCTACAACCTGGATAAAAATAACTTTGGAAATAAAAAGAATCAACTAACC
Organism: Hippasteria phrygiana; assembly: GCA_037893225.1. NCBI lineage: Eukaryota > Metazoa > Echinodermata > Asteroidea > Valvatida > Goniasteridae > Hippasteria > Hippasteria phrygiana. The sequence continues at coordinate 1,645,513 of JAZGUH010000564.1, read as the reverse complement.
TATGTGCTCCGTTGTAACTTGCTTCAGCACGATTTCCTGCTCGAAGAAACGGTGTGAGGAGCCAAGGTTTTGAAGGATAACCAGTGTCTCCTAACAGGTAAACCTCTCCATTTCCTTGTCCTCGTCGCTCAAAAACGTTGCATAATAAACTTTCTCTGAGTACCCTGGAGTCATGGGTACTGCCCGGCCATTTGGCATTTAGTTGGTGAAATTGCACTTATTATCCACAACAACTTGCACATTAATTGAGAGGTAGTTTTTCCTGTTGACGTATTGTTCTTCGTGTTTAGTGGGTGCTACAATCCGTATGTGTGTACCGTCAATAAGCCCAACTACACCTGGAAATCCTGCGATGTTGAAAAACCCCCTCTGAATATCCGGAATATCTGCAGCTGCTGGCCACTTCACAAAATCACCCAACTTTCGTGAAAGACACGAGGATACAACCTTTATTATTCTAGAGACGGAGGGCTGAGAAATCCTTACTGTATCCCCTACTGTCCGCTGAAATGTCCCGCAATCAATACCTTGATTTCCGGAGGAATGGCACAACTTCGTTCGGTCGGTGAATCGATTTCTTCTCTTATCAGGTCAGTAACAAACAAAACACCGTTTCTGTCGAACCTGTAACGTGAGTAAAGTTCGCTGTCAGTAAACTCTGCCGAGGGGTTACATCTTTCACGAAATACTCGCTCTCTCCGAAGAACTCTTTCGTTAAAATGTCTGTGTTGCGCGGCACGTAAAACAGCCGCCATGACACCTTAGCGCCCCGCTTATGTGAGTTAAGACTAGTCAGACCACGCTTAGATTTAAGACACGAAAATATGCGGGGTACTTAGCGGAAACGTTTTGTGAATACCGCAAAGTCATAAAGATTTGTCTAAGTTGGGTATTTAAGTGGGGTGCTTATTTTTGTATGACTTAAGTTGTTTTGTGAATACGGCCCCAGACCGCCAAAACACTCGCACCCATGCTGAGATAATTGCGCAGGTCGACACTCATCGCAAACACGCCCAGAAAAAACGGAAGAAATACTACGACCAACATCGGCGTCCAGCAAACATCTCTGTTGGGGATCAAGTCATGATGGAAACGCACCCTCAGTCGGATGCCCGGAAAAACTTCACTGCCAAGCTGGCACCCCAGTGGAGAGGTCCGTATATCGTGAAAGAATGCCTGACACCAGTAAACATCAAGCTCGCTGATGTCCGCGGTCCCCACAAGGACATCGTCGTCCACGTCGACCAAGTGAAACCGTGTCCTTCAGAAACTATCTAGTCCTGCGAACAGGACAATCACGCGCTTAAACTGTGCATGTATGTATGTTTTTCAGCTGTGCTGAATCCTCAAGTTAATAACCATGTTCTTTTTCTATTTACAGAAAAGTGATAACAAGTTTTGGAGAAAATTGCTAGTGTAAAGTTGTTTGGTTTTTTTCAGCATACAGTAGTAAAAAAGACTCTGAAACAAGCACAAAGCAAAGTTGAATTTTATTTTACAGTCCCACATGTGTACACATGGTCGTCTTTTAATGCAAATGAAAATGCATCCAGCTGTTAATTGTATCATGTTTTTCGCTTTTGACATTGTGCGAACTGCCATCTGGGGTAGTTGTGTATTGGTAGCCCTGTATGTGATTACTTGTTTCATGCAAGAATTTTTGTTGTTTAACTTGTAAGTTGCTTATTGTGGACAGAATGAGACATGGCGAAAAGTACATGTACTCAATTCAGCTTGAGTAAAAACGCCCTTCTTTTTTTGTAGAATGTATTCAGGAGGGGGGATGTAACGGGACAGGTAACCAGTCTAATTGTAATTGCATTATGGGATATGTTTTCGGGATTCCAAGATGGCGTACATTTTCATGTGATTAAACAAAGTTGAGAGATAAAGGTGCGTTACTATTTCAAGGCTCCCCTCGATCACTTGTCATCCCAACCTGATATTTTGGTAAGAACAGTTTATAGACTCTTACAAGTGCCACACTTTCGTGTTTATACTTTTCTAAACATGGACAAGCTGTCCTTGCAAAACAAGGCTACATGTACCTTGCTTGGCAGTTTCGCATGCCCCGCCGTGCCAGCCACAAACGCACGCCCTTACCGTTCAGCCACCTATTGTCAACATCTCAGGGGTGTATACAAAGCGATCGTTGTGCACGAGTCTCCATGGCCTGGGCAAACCGCATGCCTGGCCTGGTGAATTCAGATCTTTCCATTTTGTTGGGGGGGGGGGGGGGGGGGGTAGTAGATGAAGGGAAATAAAGTCTCTATAATACTTTTAATAAAAGATATATTGTGCCTGTTTTGTATTTGACGGACAACTGTCTGCCTGACAATACTTTTGAAATTCATATGGGGAACTATTTAATTTAAAAAGCGACCCCGGGAAGTCGTTGCGTGGCATTGCATGTTGTATGGAGTTCACCCGAACGCAATGGGACCCACCATTAACATCAGAAGTAAACATTAGGCCTATACATATTTTATAAAATAAAATCGATACAAGTTGTGACAAATAAAGCTAAGAAGGTTGGATCACAGTGTTTTGTATTTTGTTACTATATGAAAACATCTTATATTTCACATACATGCAATATTCTACCAGTGAAATAAAAAACAAACCCTCATGCTTTACAATGAATCGGAGCAGGGTTCGCCCCGAACATGAATAATACTCATGCATACTCTACCAGTAAACAAAAAAAATAAGAAACCCTCATGCTTTACATACAATGAATCGGAGCACCAGGGTTCGCCCCGAACATGAAGCAGAGTCGCTCGGTCGAAAAGAAATCTTGGGTAAAAAAATACTCGTTGAACACATGTGAACACATCGGTTTTTCTGCTACAAAGATCTCCTGACAAGTGACAATTGGATGGACACATCATGTACATGGAGGTTTATTTCTTTGTTATGTATGTAATAAACTCTGCAGACACGTGGTGTGTACAGTACATTTACATCTCTGTACGTACGTGTATACACGTAATATAACCGCATTGGCCATTCCTGTCGCCACGTGCGTGAATACACCCATACAACACAGTGTACGTTCGGTCAATGAGTGTATCTATTGCACTTGTGAATTGCCAGTGCGTGCAGTATGTTGTGACTAGTTGAGTCACTTCGGAATGCAGCGCACGATGCGTGGCGACTATTGATAGTCTAGTCGCGCGGCCGTATGGTTTGTAAACTAGTCGCCTATAGTCGACTATCTGAAAATTGATAGTCGCGACTACCAATGCCTTTTAATAGTCGCGACTAGTCGCGCTAGTCGCCCACGCCTACTATGCACAACGTTACGCTAGCCACGACGGGAAACTGGCCAACACTGTCCATTTTCCCGTGCGTAAGGCACTGTGTGTGGCGGACGACGAACCTCGTGTTGTGGCAGGAAATGTCGGGGAAACACGCTGCGTTATCCCTTCAAGTAGAAGCGGAAAATACGTACACAGACAAGAGAGATCAAGTTCTGTGAATTAACTTGCAGAAATCTTTTTTCTCCATCGATGTTTACTTGGCAATTTTACTATGTCAGATCTGACCTGGAACTGCAGTTCACTCTGCAGTGTTTATGCTATGTTGGTCGGCCATTATGGCTAGACATGGTTGCCACATTTGCATTATACCTTCTTTGGCACTTTTAGTGGGCAACGCTGCGGGAACCAGTACAGCATTGCTGCATGCATTACGCATGTGTTTTCATCACAGGGAATCGCACACCGAAGGAACTTGTAAAAACAACGGAGGTTTCTTCTATAAGGCGTCTGTGCGATTAAGAAACGGTATGCAAATTAATTGAGAGTCCCCAAATGGTACGGGCCCAAACGGTATTAATCCCCAACCCAAATGGTCCTGACGAGGATGGTAAGCTGCACAATGGAGTACTTATCGGATTAGCCGCCATTGTGATAAGAGTGGTCGTAAATCTTCGACTCAGAATAGCTTAAATGGCTGTGCACTGCTGCTAATCCTCCGGGTTAATTAAACCTGGAGGATTAGCGGCGCCACAGCCATTGAAGTCCAGCAGGCACTCATCTGACACTCCTTTGTTCGGTAAAACCACGCAGGGCAATTAGCCTCTTTTTGTTGTGCTCTTGAAGGGGGTACAAAAAACAAACCATTTGGGGTTTGAAAGTGAGACCTAATTTGCATACCGTCCAACGATTCACATACCGTTTCTATCTCGCCCTCACGCCTAAGTAGGCAAACAAATTACAAGCGTTTTTGACGTAAACAGTTTGTTGAGAGGCATTTTGTTAAGACAGAAAAGAGAACAGGATTATTTTTTAAATTTATTTATTATTATTTTTTTTTTTAACTTGCTCATAAAATGTTTAGGGTCGCAACTGTAAACTTAGGGTAGGTTGGGTAAACCAGAAGCAGAACTATTATTTTTTGGGCCTAATACAACACACAATTTCGCAAAGTGCAATACATTATTTGGTGTTTCCGTGATGCGCTGTAACTGGTGGCATTATGCCAGAAACCTTTTGAAAATGGTCGGCATAGACTTTCGTATGCCAAAAATACTGGAAATCCATACCAGTTTTCCTGAAAATATTTGAGACCCCTCCTATGCAAACATACATTCTGAGCCATGTTGTTGTATGGGTCAACATCAGTCAAGGTAATTGTTTTTGACCCTCCTGCCATAGTACAAAACCACATGTAATCTGATCATGTCTGTGTAAAAGTATAGCAGGGGAGGTGGAAGGAAATTTCGACTGATTTTGGCCTTTTAAAATGTAGGAGGGCTTTAGACTAAATACACCAGTTTATGTTTTTTCAGACAGAAAGTAGGTTTAAGGTCATGCTTTTGGTGACAGACAGCAGGCCTCAAAATATACCCGCTAATTAAGCCTGACAATAATCCCCGGGCAAGTAATAAATATGTCTAAACATGGTTTTCAGCCCGTTAGGTGAACCAAACATAATTTGCAAAGCGTGAAAACATACATCACCACGATGTAACCATTTGCACAGCCTGAGATAAAAAAAAAATACTAGTCATAAGTACTCTAGCATTACTACAGGTAACGTACCTCCACTAGACTGATAGTTGCTCCGTGCTGCTTACAGCTTTTGCCAAGCAGGCAGACCTCATCTTGAAGGGGCAACAGGATCACTGCAACCTCCTTGTCACTGTCACCCTCCTACACATTCAACATGGCAATTTACTCGAAGGTTAGTGATACATTAATTACAGGAGCGTGTAAATCTTCTAGAGACATATTAATTACAACCTATTTCCATCATGTATCAGTACACGCCTAAATATTCCCTGATGTACTTCTAACAGAATACATCTGTATTTGAAAATATAAGGGAACTCTTAATCATCTCTGCTCAACTTGTGAATGGCCTGAATGAATATTACTAAAACTTTCCACAAAACAGCATTTAAACTGAACAGCAATATAACACGGCATTTAAAGGAGTGCCGCACCACTAGCTACTGTTCTGAACGGCGATAGCAGGGCAGACCCTGTCTCGCCAAAGAGCGTTGCCGAGCCAAATTCAATTTCAGTAGGAACGATGTCTTGGGCCGAAAAGTTAGCACTTAGCACTCGACTTGCCATGTTGCCCATCAAAAATATCCTATTGTTATGGCCCAAATAGGGATGAGCAATCCCTTCAAGTTCATACACATGGCTAAAATAAGAGAATAGACTTACTTCTTCCATTTCTATATCCCACAATTTGTCCAACACATTGATCATCTCGTGCATGTTCTGAAACAGTTCTTGCTTCGGTTCGGCCCTCAACAGGAAGAACTCCTTCATAATCTGTCAAATCAGAAACCAAGAACATATTTAAACTATTTGATAACATACTTGAATAAGGAAAAAGTGACGGGGTGTCTTAGAGTTTACAAGTTGGGAACCCAGTCAATGATAATGGAGTGACATGAGTGAGCAAGAAATTATTGTTCACAAAATCACTAAATGGTTCCACTTAAATCAGTACTACAGAATTGGTTTTTCAAGTTGCCATTCATTTCACTCATTTCTACAGTTGTTGCAAGGTTTTGTTCTTGTGCTAATGAAGTTGTGATTTAAGATGCAAAGTATTTGCTTTGTATACACAAACGCAGTGTGCAATTTCTTGAATTTTTTTACAATTTTTCCCTAGGATAGTTGCCTACATGTACTTTCTTTTCATTGCAAAACTGGGCTTTTCATTGTCTTTGCAGAAATAACATCTTTGGACAATAACAAGAACTGAGTTTTGTTTTGATACTCATTTTTGGACCCCTTGATTACAGAGCTCCTAACATTAAGATTTCAGAAATAGTGCTTTTCATTGAGTCGGTATTCATTGTTCGGCGCATCGCAATTTAAACATAAATTTACAGTCAAATATCCTGTCACAACAGTACTAATTCCCACAGAGCAAAACTCATCACACTCTGTTCTTTTTTTAATGCTAACCCAACCATTTAACAATGCTTAAGGGTTAGAGTGAGCATAGAGAGCTAGCTTCCTATAGTTCCATGGAGTGAGACTAGAACAAATAAATGCTAATTTCACAGCCGTGGAATTAGTTAATGATCAGAAGCAGTGACAGGTAGGTTGTGTTTAATGAAGCTGATAAGAAAATCAACAAAAGTTTACCTTGGCACTGGTTGAAGCTGGCAATTTTTGGTATTTTCTTTATGGCATTTTCTGCTGCCTTGAGCCTGTTTATCTGTTGCGATAGATGCTTTCTGGCAATCATTTCAGCTTGCACGACTCACACAAAAACCACAATGCACATGATGCACAACGTACACAAGCCCCAAAAATGTACTTCTGTAAAGAATTCTAATGTGGCTTCGACTGTAGCTTGTTCAAACTTACAGGCAAAAAACTTGGTGAAAAGAAGCATCCTACCCAGATGGCCAGCATATACAAATGTACGATAATGTGGTACGAAATACACTGCGGTACTTCCGGAAAACATACTTGCGCAGATTGGCCCAGCGCACTTAGTTTCACAGACCTCAATTGCTCCCAGTCCTTGCACTGTACGGACTTCGAACATGTAGTGAATGCGATTATGAAGCAGGAATTGTGCTTTTTTTATGAATAATTCTTTGAAAATAGCATCATCAAAAATCATAAAATTGAAGAATGGAATCGTCAAAGTGTAAAACGAGTGAAAAATCGTAAAAAGTATGCCAAAATCGTACATGTTGGGAGCTCTGTGATTAGTAAAATATTTCAAAGACTGCAGCATTATAACAAGATAGTCTAATAAAATACTCACAAAAAAGGGGTTTTTCAGGATGGGAAATTCACCGGTAATAGTGCGCACATCACCATCCTTCAGGCCCTGAATCAGCTGTCTTCTCTTTGTAAATGTGTCTCGCTGGAGTTTCTGCAGTTTTGGGCGATTAGGATTAAACTCACTGCACAGCTGTTTCATTGTCTCCACTGCCTCCTCATAAGTCACTTCATCAGAGTCATCTAAAACAGAAATCCAGAATGGAAAGGGCATGTCTTTGAAGGTTAACATGAAATAAGTCTCACAAGAAACATGTAAGCTTCTTCAGCGGTCTCGCCAGCACTGAGACAGCATGGTGGGCCATAAGACGGGAAAATTGACTTTCCACCACGCTGGAAAATGCCAGATAGCACTGTAAATGTACATTTGTAGGATTTCATGCAGTTTGAGAGATTCTATGAAATAAACTTAATTTACTCCAGCCTAGCTACCTTCCACAAAAGACTGCGCTTAACTTAATGAGAGCTGAACTGGAATTGGGAATTCTTGCCATATAATGAACTCTTAATATACCTCCATGTTCCTGAACAGCAAGAAACTGAGTTGCCCTTGAAGTTTTCTTTCCCTTGATGGAGTACGGCCGTACCTGGGACCTGTTCTTCCTTCTCCATCTGATGTTGCGAAGCTTCTGGGATAGTTTCTCATTGAAGTAGGACTACAAATAGACAAAAATGTTAACTTTCCCACAAGAGTGCTATTATTGTTATTATCATTATTATTATTAATAATAGTTGTCCAACGTACGAGTTCATCTGTTTCCGTACCAACTTCACTGGCGCGCGCAATCAATTGTGACGTGTTTTGTGATGGGTCAAAGTTTCTAAAACATTTTACGCAAGTTTTCTTCTTCAACATAGTGGAAGTATATATACAGGGTGGTCCAAAATAAACGGAATGGCTTTTTTCAGTACCCTCCGACTAGAAAAACTAGTTTGGATAGACGGGGAATTTTTCTAGATGAAAAATGATACCAAGATCACCCCATTCGGCCAAGTAGTTGTCATTCTATTGTCCTTTTTTCTGGAACAAAGTCGGGGTCAGATGGACATTAATCCACTGAATACGGTCAAAAGCCTATTCATTGCCGTCGCGCTTCTGTTGACGGCCTATCTAATTAACCATCGATTTTGTTCCAGAAAAAGGTTTCTGGAATGAAAACTACTGGACTGAATCGGGTGATCCTGGTGTCTTTGTTCATCTAGAAAGATTCCCCGTCCATCCAAACTAGTTCTTCTGGTCGGAGGGTACTGAAAATAGGCCGTTCCGTTTTTTATAGACCACCCTGTATAAATTAAATATTAATACTTTATCAGAAAATCTGCTTGATTCAGGTGGTGGTTTTCACAACAAACAAATTTGATTTTCTTGTGCGGTTATTTTGTTATCGACGAAGCAGTTTTTGACCCGACCTGGAGCTGGACACATGGACGATCCGGAACTAGAATGTTATTTTGAAAATTAGGAAGAGCATAACATGTGAAAACTAAATTTGTAGTGTCTCCATCACTCAAGGTAAACTGTTAAATCCATTTCACTTGAATCTCGAGTGCTCCAGCCGAAAGCAGCCTGAATATTTTTTGCGAACCGGAACTAGGAAAAACAGTACATACACCCCACTGACGTTAGGGTCGGCCATGGGCACATGCCGTGAATCACCACAGTACAGTATTCGGTAGTCCATCATCAGTGCGCCGCGCTGTTACGGTAGCTTGCCAACCATACCTGCTACAATGAAGACACAAAAGCAACTTTTATCAACACGTAAATTCAATCGTTTGGGGTGTATAATTTTGCCCTTGAGCGCATGCATTTGTAGTGCTATCAAATATCATGTAAAGCTTGCCGAACTTCCGAACCGACTGTTTTGGTTCGGTTCGGACAGCCAAGTTCGGCTATTTTTAGTTGACCAGTCTTTGTGAACTTCATTGTTCTTCAGGAGAGTCTTGATAGGAGCTGAATATGATGGGATAGTCCATCGCTGAGATGGATTTGTTGCTCCTGCAGTATCCTGTTTCTCTGCAGTTGCTGACGGCTACAACATGAGTAGAAATTTAGGTCACACATTAAAACACATGTTTTCATGGTTAAAGGGTCTACAAAGCAGGTTTTTTATTTCTTAAATTGATGCCATAAATTGATTTTTTTTCTTCAAGTTACTGTCCATTTCACTCATCTTCAAGGCCGCCCTGGGGTGTATTTGCATGGTTTGGGTTTTTTAAAGCAAATTTCCATACTCATTAGTTGTGATGCCAATCAAGACACAAACAGCAGTGCCCATTTGGTTTGTATACAGAAGTTGTAAAAAATTTAAGTTTTCCATTCCATAATTTTTTTTTCCAAAAATGTTTAGTCAATAACTTGCTCTCCAGTCAGTAAAAACTTGTGTTGGTGAAAACTGCATATAAGTGGGAAACATGTTCAGTTCGATTTTTGATGTTTGTCCTAAAGCTGTGGGTCCCTTACATTGATCTAACATAAAAAAAACGCCCCTATTGCAAGAACACTTTGTCCCATATTGCAAGTACATGTATGAAAAAGTCCTCTGATTACAAATTAGAAATGGATTTTGTAAAATTACGATCTTTGCATAATGCTTTAAATTTTACTTTGATACTCATTCCTGGGACCTAAACCGTATGGCATGACATGATGTCTCAACTAGAATAATCTTGTATTTTGTCTCCTGATGAAGACCCCTTGAATTTGGCCATGAGGCTACTAAACCTACCTGAACTGGCACTTTTGGATTCATCTGTTTCACAAGAGTTGACAACTTCCTGGCTACACCAATCTTGTCAGGGAACATTTTGAATATGTCATCCTCTGTTAAGCTGAGGATTGCTGTTCCATCAACTTCATTTTAGGTTTGACGGGGAAAACAAATAATGCTCAAAGTCTATTTTGATTTTGTAAACCTATGAAGGATATGTACGTTGTTTTTACCTCATATGAACCACACTTCAACATTTTGAAGCATGAAACACTTCACCTCAGGTGTTTGCTGATAGATTTGTGGCCATGCATGGGAGATCCTCAACTGCATTTAGGGCATGAAGGTGATCGGTAACTTTCACTACAAAGCTTTTATAGTGACACGCAAAGCATTCCACTTCAAGATCTGCACAAATGAAATATTTAACATGTTCCACGACAGCAATGCTCTTGACCATGACAAATGTTGGCAAGCACCCATCATCCAATGATGTTACCAGAACAGTCCCTACTCTGTATGTCAACCCTTTGATCTTCACCTGAGGAGTCACCAGCAGTTCACATACATGTACATCATTACTATGCAGTTCAGTGCACCTAGATTTCAGGACCTGAATATGTTTGAAGTTGTCGATGGTACAATGGTTCCTTCCTTGACCTCATCACCAACATAAAGGTAGGTTTGTGATCTGTCTCCACTTGCCTGTATCTGTTGAAGGCACATCCATCGCTGATGGTACTCAGTAACAGATTTTGCAATTGCCTTGAAATTGCGCCATTTGCGACTTTTGAACAGACCATGTTTCCCTTCCATACGCATGCACCAGTGGTGTCGCAGCGGGTTAAAGAGAAGCAACTGCTGTGGAAAATGTAGTGCATTTTTGGTGTAACCGATGTTTCAGGATAGAGTTCCACAAAACGCTGTAGATAAGTCCCTATCAGATGGATAAGGTTGTTGTATGTCCTTTCTGATGCCACTGGTGAAAGACAAAGCATATTGATCTGCTGAAGACGGATGAAATTGATCCAGTGTTTATCGTCTTCTGGAACCATGTGACCAACCATGAAATGTAGCAACATTACAAGATTTTTCATCGATGAAGCTGTTTGACGCAAGGTGGAACCAGGGTGCAGATCTCTTGCCTCAATTTGTTGTGGTTTATCACGAGCCTCAGATGAGTCATAACTGAAGTTCTCAATTATCCTCCCCAGGTCAGCAATAGTAAAGTACTGCTGTTGAACCAGGTGAGTGAGTAGCAGCCTCAGTTGAAGACGATCAACCCCTTCTAGGAGAACATGCATTGTATCATGCAAAATGCATTTTGTCAAGATGAAACTCTGGAACAGAGAACAACAAGCCTTTGCTATTGATACCATATTCTTTAGACCAATAATTCCTGGTTTCTTTTGACAAACCTTCATCAAGCATTTCACATCTGTCCCGATGCTCAGCTTCATCTCTCTCAGGACATTCTTTTGCAAAGAAGCACTTATCTAGTGCACTTCCATAAATATCACATGTCCTACATGGTTTGTTAGCACCCCCACTCCTTCCTGAAATCCTCCAACAGCTTGTGCAGCAGGGGTATCACCCAACAAGACTGCTAACAGCCCATGATGAAGCTCAGCACGATTCCTGATTGACAGCTTCACTCCTTTGTGAAGACTCCCGAGTCCATTATGGAAATCCCTAAGAAGAGTTTCACTGCCATGCTTCTTTATGTGTACTGATTTTGCAACTGCTATCAACTGAATCACAGACAGTTTGCTGCGGAATTCTGGAGGAATGTTGAGCAACACGTAGTAAAATACACAAAGTTTGTGCTGCCTGGTATGAGAACCAATTGGGTTTACAAGTTCAAATTCATCAGAGTATGCAGCAAACAGGAGGGCACCAGGATGTTCATCCAAACTGTCTCTCAAGAATTGTCCATCTGTCACATCAGACATCAGTCTTTCTGAAACAAAAGGAGCCTCTCTCATACATTCCTAGACCTCTGGCATGGATAGCAATGACTCTAGATTATCAAGTAGGGCACAAAGTAACCATAGTCAGTTTTCTTCTACAGTTTGTAACTCCCTTGGCATTTCTGAAGGGCTAAATGATCCCCCATGATAACAGCTTTTGGCATTACTGACCCAAGATGTTCTTTCATGTACTCTTTTCTCGTTTGTAACAAGTGTCAAGTTCTGCAAAAGCGGTGTCTACATCAAGAAGATGATCTATCTCCTGAAGTGCCTCTGGTTTAAGTGTTTGTTTCACGGCATTGAAGCGACTCCGGTACAACTTCCGTACATTCAGGATCACTTCTTGCATAGCTGCATTGCTCAAATTATGTGCAGCTTTAAGCTTCAAGAGAAAAGCTGCTTCAGCTTTATCTGTGTTTAACTCATCAAATTCATCCATGTCTGACTCAGCACCCATTTTATCCTCGATGTCATCCGCTCCACAAATGGATTCCCTTTCATTGTGACACCGTTTGATATGGATCTTAAAGCTATTATATTTCCTAAAGGAAGCACCACAGCCTGTTGCATTGCAGTGGGCAATGAATGTAGGGGCATTTCTATGCCGGCGCACAATATGCTGCAAAATATTCTGAGTATTGGAGGTGAAATATGGCACATGCTGCATTGTTGAACATTGGCCATAATTATTATATTTTTGATGAGCTTCAAGTGCTATTCCCAGTCAAAAGAACAATGATATAGTTACCACACTTTAATGTTAGCTAGTTCCTCCCCCAGCTAAAAAAAAACATTGCCAGTGTTCTACCGGCTCAACTGATTTCAATACAAAATGCTGTTGGGAAACAGCAATCAAACATTTTTAATTAAAACACTTAAGAAAAAGACCACTGTTTTCTCCAGAAATGACCTCATTAAATGTCCAAAGACTTCTTCAGAGGTCAATTGTTATAGTTATTGATGTTGTGAAGTGGCTTTAATAAGCAAGTTCGGTTATTCAACTGCGCATGTGTACAATGATATGGGTCACGGGTCATTTGTGATAAAGGCCAAAAAAATCTTGTTTCCGGTAACCCGACAGACCGTAAACAATTTGCCGTATGTAGAGTCGAAAAAGAAAAAACAAATTGCATGAGAGGAAAATGAATAAATTTATATAATTATTTTTTTTGAACTTTGTGAAAATGTGTAAATTAACTCGAATTGCTGTGAATGAAACCTTTGCTACATGTAGGGTCAACTGGGGTAAAAACGCCCATGGGGTAAAAACGCCCACTTGACTTGTTTCCACTGCTCGTAAAAAATGACAAGATGAATTATTAAATGGAATATATTTCTAACAAGTACAATGTATATAAAAATTAATAATAATAAGAATTAAATTCATTAACATATTTTAAAGGTACGTAGGTGCTGTTGAACAAAATGTAAAAAATAAAGTTTACAAAAATGACCGTCGGAAGTTTAGCCTCTATCACTTAAAAATATTTTATGAGAAAAAAGGTATATTTTTTGTATTATTGTTTCGTTGATTTATTACCCCATGCGACAGGACAGCCGTAATGAATTCAAATTTCGACAAGGTAATGGTTTTGTTTACGTATGGCCAGAGCAGTTTTATTGCCAGAACAATTTAGGTTTCCGATCGTTGCGTTTCGCGAAACCTGTAACTTAACTTGACATAGCACATAACATAACCCAACTTGGTTCCCGATCGTTGCGACTCGCGAAACCTGTACTAGCTCACACAAACAAATCTTGGTCTCCGATCGTTGTGATTCGCGTAACCTATAACTTGCCAATAGCTCATAACATAACCATGCAAACTGGGTCTCCGATCGTTGCGACTCGCGAAACCTATACTAGCTAACACACAAATAGCCAAATTCATAACTTATTGTAGTGAAACTCCGTATAGAGAAGAGAGAGAGGCGGTGAGCTCAAATTGGGGTATTCCAAGCCAGGACCGGCGCTGGTTTATTTGACAATAATAATCATCCCTCTGCAGAAAAGACCTGTTTACACATAATAAAGGATGCAAATAAAAATGTGCATCGACCTACATACAATATATTCCACAACATAAATTAATAACCGTCAATAATTATCATGCACCGTGCTAGGGGAGGCCCTACATGCTGCACACTTGAAGTTGTACACTAATGCCCATTCTAGGCCACCGTACAATTATAAAGGTGCGTACGTTAGTACAACACAAACCTGCGAATTCAAAACACAGATTACACACTGCAAAAGTCGCCAAAACGACTTCAGAGATAACTGTAAACTCACCAGTCGATGCAGCAAACATCCCCCTTGCCTAGGGCCTTCCTCCCCCGTCCAAATCTTTCAGTTATTGGCACATTACGGTTGATGAATGACGACTAGATCCGTACGCCTCAAAAACTTCGTCGGAAGAGAACAAGCCTCAAACAATGTGGCGCTTGAAGCCAGTTAACGCACAAATCCCTGCGCAATGGAAACTTAGTCACCCCCTAATTTCAATGCTATGTGGTCTAGCCCATCAAAAAGTGCTGCATATTGGAAAATACATATCTATTGACATCCCCTTTCTCTGAAATATACATCATATTGATTAATACATATACATTATCCACTTATGTGCCCCGCATTACACTCCAAGGCCCCAAATCCATACGCAATACCCGGTCCGTCCATGGACAACATATATAGCGCCCTCATGTGGTCACACTCATTAAATTATACTGAATCACCACATTATTAATTTCCCGAAGCCAATAGATTAATGTCATAACTTACCCAGTGGGCACAAGACGTCTTTTAGACGTCTTATAGATGTAAAATATTGACGTCTTATAAATGTCTCATTTTGGTCATATATGCAAAACCAAAAGACGTCTTTTTCTGACGACTAAACAACGTCTTTTTCCGACCACTAAACGACGTCTTTTTCCGACCACTAAAAGACGTCTTGTAGACGTAAAATATTGACGTCTTATAAATGTCTTATTTTGGTCGTATATGCAAAACAAAAAGACGTCTTTTTATGACGACTAAACGACGTCTTTTTCCGACGACTAAACGACGTATTTTTCCGACGACTAAGCGACGTCTTTTTCCGACGACCAAACGACGTCTTTTTTTGACGACCAAACGACGTCTTTTTCTGACGACTAAAAGACGTCTTGTAGACGTAAAATATTGACGTCTTATAAATGTCTTATTTTGGTACTATATGCAAAACCAAAAGACGTCTTTTTCTGACGACTAAACGACGTCTTTTTCTGACCACTAAACAACGTCTTTTTTGACGTCTTTTACTCGTCAGGAAAAGACGTCTTTTAGTCGTCAGAAAAAAGGCGTCTTTTGGTTTTGCATATACGACCAAAATAAGACATTTATAAGACGTTAATACTTTCGGGAAAAGACTCAAATAATTTCAGTGATTGCACACAATAATAATTTCATGACGTGTCTTTTTATTCATGAAATCATTCACATATCGTCAAGTATTATTACAGTACACTCTCGTTAATACAAACTCGGATAAGACGAAACTCTAGGTAAAATGAACATATTTGGTCCCAACCATGTATATATAATGCACATTCCTCAACAATCCCCATTCACAAGTTCCTACTCCATTCATACCTAAAGATTAAAAGTAGTGTACATGATTGGTCATTGTTGCAATTTTCAGAAATGGGCGGATTTGTTTATGGGGGTTAGGAAATATCGTTCCACTGACCTTGTTCAAAGTTTTGCGTTGTCGGATGGCGAAAAAAAACAAGAGAAAAACGGTGCTCGTTTTCAACCGTCGGGCGGATATTAGCCTTTAGTCAAGGCGCACGTGGCTACCTGGACGCGGGACGCGCCCCGATTAATGCCAGCATGTCCGGGGCGTGCCACTCATCCAGTATAGCCACGCGCGCCTTGACTGAAGGCTACAGGGCAGTTTTCCAACGATTTCCAGCTGGAAATCGTTGGAAATTGATATAAATTTCCACTTTTCTTGACGACAGCACACCTGATGCCATAATTTCACAGGATGATTGAGACTACTATTAACTTACAGTCTAGTAAGGTATTTCGTAATAATTCAGTAAAAAAACATTGGATGATTACCAATCGTGTACACTACATTTAAGGCTCTGCAGGGCCAATTTCGTAGAGCTGCTTAAGCACAAAATTTGCTGCAGCATAAAAAAACCTCCATGCGATTGTTATGCTAAGTAAACAACAGCTTATAATACCAATCACAAGCAATATATACATCGCATGGAGTTTTGGCCGGTAACCTGATTACATTAGGCAAGGTTTGTTTGTGCTTTGTCTTGACTGCACGCTGGGCATTCTGATTCACGTGTTCTTACACCAGAACTTAGACTGTATTTTTGCATAGAAGAGTCATTCCTTTTGAAAAGCTTGGTAGGTGTGTTGCTGCGGGTGTTGTATAATATCACAAATGTTGGAGCCCTCACAATAACACAGTATATAAAGTTTAACATTTAGCTTATTAAACCAGCTTTTTAATTAAATTACTAAACTAAAAACAGGAGGAATTCTATTGTTGACACTTCTCATTGATGACTGTGGCCGTTTGTTGAGTAAGATATCTTTAATTATAATAAAGGAGCGTTTCAAACACCATTTATAACAGTTTAAAGTGATTCAGGTCATCCAGGCAGGGGTGGGACTGAGAAAACAGAGATAATCATTGTGTACGCTGTCAGTGTATGCGTTGTCAAACTTGGAATGAAGCAAAATGGACTGGTGTTACACAACAGCCTTCGTTTTAAAACCACTGAACCGAAACCACTGAACTTCACAGGAAAGAAAAACATGTTTCGGCTCATCAATTCAATAAATGAATTTGAGAATTTTCATAAATTACGAAAATCCCGATACACCTGGAGAGGGAAATATTTTGGGGGGATACCCTGTATGTGTACAAGTGCATTCGTTTTGGATGTACAGGTATGTACATAGATATAACGCCATAATGGGCTAGGCCAGCAGGCTTATAATATAAGGCGGATACGTTTTAGAAAAAGGTTAAAAATGACGGATAGGCTAAATCCCTCAAACTGAAAGAATGACAAAGGTGTTCAAAATGACGGTTAGATACAATAGATTGGTTAGGGTTACAATGTATTTGCATTTCGTCAAGTGTATAAGAGTGGAGCATTCAACCAGAAAACTTCCTTCAGATTCCTATTTCACCAGGCTTACTTTCCTTGTAATTTCGCCGGCGTTTATTTCTCTTTGGTTATTCCATCGTTTTTGTAATTGTTTTACTGAATATGAGACAGAATGTATGAGATGATATTCAGTAATAAATCATTATCAGCTTCCATATTTGTTTAGTGTCTATTAAACATATTTTATTTTCAAGCAAACTTGAATCCTCGATGCTGATTGGTTGATCCATGGCTAACATCTGCTATTGTCTGTGATACTGTTGAAAATGTGGATACGTGGAATTAGAGAATGTTAACTTGTTTCATTAAAAATGTAAAAAAAAAATCAATCCTCATTAAAACTGTCTTCTTATTGACTTGAGTAAGAATATAATTTTAGTACTCATCAGCAAATAAAATTGCCAGATCTTAGGACTGTTATTGATGCGTGAGCGTGTGCATGGTTTCGGTTTTAGTTTCGCGCACAGCGCTGTGCATGTTTCATCTTTAATTACATCGCGTCAAGCTTGCTTGAAGTTAAATTTGTTTTCCCGCTCGTGCTCGTGGAACACGGAAAATGTAGTGTGGCTGTCTCCCATATACCACTTAGCCTTCTGCATATGGGACACAGGAGCACTACATTATTCCGAGTTCCACTCGCGCTCGGGGGATAATTAATAATACGATACATTCATAACTTTTCAAATACAGAAGAAAAGAAACGCCAGCTTCTTTTTGTTGAGGCCTTTCATGTTGAACTCCATTTGGAGAGTAGGAGTCATCATCCTGTTAATATAAATGTTTGATAAAAAAGTCAATACATGTCATCATAAAGGAGCCATCTCTACCTGTTCAGCAAGTTACTAAAATATGCGTTAAAAAATAGACATCCAAATCTCTGTCCAGTAAATTATTCAAATAAGACATCTATACTTGTTATTATCAGTAAAAATAGACATACCTGTTCAGTACATTCCGTACCATGTCCCTCATATCGCTTCCTCCATTTCGTCTGCAGTAGGCAACCTTTAAAAAATAGCATTAAAAATAATAATTGATAATACCTTTACTGACAATGGCAAAAGCAACTACTGCCCTCTTTTTACCACCAATCTCATGCAGAACACTGACATTTGCGCAATAAATGGGGACATTGAAAAAATGAGGACAATAGGGTCCCATTGCCAAAGGTCCCCGATTGCGATTCGTGTACAAAATATATAGGTCTTTCGAAAATGTACATGTATACAAACAAAAGGACAATGTACCAGATTGCCTTTGTTTACACAGTTTTGTGTGTGTGTGATCATGTACAGGTTCTTTATATACGTCCGAGGACAAAAGGAGACAGAAAATACAAAGGAACCTTTCAGTCCTCGCAAGTCAGTCTTTTGTTGAAATCGGTCATCGGAAGTAAAAATTCGTGCTTAGTCTATGTGGTTGTACCGGTACATGTACATTACGTACCCGTACCCCCGTGCGTGCGATGTAAACAAACCAGTCAGCATACATGTACATGTATTTTAGTGGGCCTACATTAACCTTGCAAAACGACACCCACCATGGCAAGGAACCATGCTGTGCTGCACTGCATCATACAGTACAAGATACTGCACAGTCCTATGGGCCTCATTAGGTATGCAAATCCTCTGGCCTGTGTATTGCTTCAAGTAGAAAAATAGGAACCAAGGACAAAGGCGTGGTCTATGCTAACTGTATCATATGTGTATGGACACCTATGTATATGTACATGTAGTCAAAAAGAGCAAGTCAAAAAACATAGAAAAAAATGAAAACAAATGGCAGCATGCAAGAACAAGGAACTTATAAACTCTGTGGATAACATACACATGAACTGAAATGCAGGTAGTTTTTGACTCAAGCAATTTTGGACCGGTGCAATTGTTTCACAGTGGAATTTAATATAAAAAATTTAAAAACTTTGTCCACTATAAAACAATAATTCCTGAAATCAAAGTAAAACAAACTTGCATTTATATTAACCTATACATGTATGGATTTCCACTCCTGCTTGCATGTCAAAAGTTAGAAATAAATGTAACTTTTCCTACCTGGAAAGGAGAGAGATATAGTGCCCGTGGTAGGCAGGCGCAGGCACTAATGCATGGCCGGCAAGCCAGGATTATCTGGACTCGGGGGTCAGTCCACTTTCCAGTAGGGGTTGCCACGGCAATGGGACGAATGAGACCTGTTGATTTAATTTGAGAACGGGGATTTTCTGATCTAAATGAGGGGGCCTCATTTACGTATTTATACGTATATACATTGAGGTATTTGGTGTACAACTATACTAGTGAAATGACTCCTGTTTTACGATAAATACAAACAATAATATTCGTCGCAATTTCAAAAGTCACCGCTCATCACTCAAAGTCGAAAGTCCAAAAGAGAACTGCACGTTCACGTGTTGCATGAAGGCCTGCACTAGCCGGGCGCCACAGCCATGTAACCAATAAGGTTACGCGAGGCGCGTGCACGCGGGCGTGACACCCTGTGGCCACTTGCATTTTTTCCGCCAAAAAAAACTTGGGCTTTTAGTTTTATTTCATGGCTTTTAGTTTTCGTTGTTTTTTTGTCACGGCCGCTGGAGTACACACGACTATTAGTCCGGCCAATTTACGGCAAAACAGGCCTTGACCTAGAAGTAATTGCAATACGATTTATTTTAATTCAAAACACGAAGGAAAAAAATCACTGATTAAAATACTAAAAAAAAATTTCGTTTTACTCGCCTTTTCTTGACTGATTTTCGTAACGCGTTAAAGCGTAAACTGTCGTTTGCACGGTGACATGTTATGCTCAGCGTCTGTTACCCGTCAGCACATCCTTTCACATAACGCAGGAAACGTCGGGTAGGAAGAAAGACGTCTTTAAGACGTCGTTTTTTGGTTACGGCCACTGTGAGTACACACGACTAGATAACAACCATAACACCACGTCATAAAGACGTCGTGTTTTTGTTGTTTTTCAGGTGGGCGGGTGGGGATGAGTTTTCGGATGGGAAGAAAGACGTCTTTAAGACGTCGTTTTTTTTCGGTCACGGCCGCTGTAGTACACACAACTAGATAACGACCGTAAAACGACGTCTTTAAGACGTAGTGTTTTTGTTCGGTTTTGGAGGGTGGAGATGAGTTTACGGGTAGTGAAAAAGACGTCTTTAAGACGTCGTTTTTTGTCACAACCACTGTAGCACACACGACTAGATAACGACCGCAAAACGACGTCAGAAAGACGTCGCGTTTTTGTTGTTTGTTGGGAGCAGGTGGGGATGAGTTTTCGGGTAGGAAGAAAGACGTCTTTAAGACGTCGTTTTTTGGTTACGGCCACTGTAGTACACACGACTAGATAACAACCATAAAACAACGTCATAAAGACGTCGTGTTTTTGTTGTTTTTCAGGTGGGCGGGTGGGGATGAGTTTAAGGATGGGAAGAAAGACGTCTTTAAGACGTCGTTTTTTTTTCGGTCACGGCCGCTGTAGTACACACAATTAGATAACGACCGTAAAACGACGTCTTTAAGACATAGTGTTTTTGTTCAGTTTTGGAGGGTGGAGATGAGTTTACGGGTAGTGAAAAAGACGTCTTTAAGACGTCGTTTTTTGGTCACCGCCGCTGTAGAACCCACGACTAAATAACGACCGTAAAACGACGTCGTAAAGACGTCATGCTTTTTTGGTATTTTTTTTGCGGGTGGGGATGAGTTTACAGGTAGGGAAAAAGACGTCTTTAAGACGTCGTTTTTTGGTCACGACCGCTCAAGTAAGAACGACCAGATAACGACCGAAAAAAGACGTCTTTTCAACGTCGTGTGTTCCGGTCGTAGCGATCCGCGAACCGACACAATGAGGGCAAAACGTAGCCCCAGCAAATTCCAAGCCCGGCAAGAAACATCAATTATAACCATAAGAATTCAATTAGCAGGCGGTTTACACTTGTTCGTACAGGGCCAACATTCCATTAAACTTTTCATCCATCAACAAATATACACGGTCAGCAGTACCGTGATTACTACGTCAGATATGTCATTGAGCTTTTTGCTCAAAGAAATTGGTTTACCAGCATGTTTTATCATCATACATTCACGCAGAGTCGTAATTAAAATCCAGGCTGTTAGAATTATGTATACAGATAATAAAGTTGAGGCCTATAGCAGCGTTTAGAATGAAATTCCGCCAAACGGTCATTTATGACCGCCGCCAAATAGGCCTTAAGGATAAGAATGTAAACTTAATAATGGTCGACGGCAAACTTTAAGGCATGATAGAAATTCTCTATCAGCAATGCCGATGCATTATCTCTTAAATGGACACCGTCTTCCATAAATAAATCAGTGTTGGCCCACTCGATCTGGGGATGCTCAATAACACCGCCCGACGAATACCGCATTAAATTAGCGACCCAGCGGTTAATGGCTCGCCGGGCATGTTCCACTTTGTTCTGACGGTGTGCGCCAGCATAGACCACCCGACGTGTTACTGTCAATGCAGATTTTGCGGCTTCCAAAATTGCCTTTTTAGGGTAATCCCCAAGATCGTTTGAACCAACATGAAATATAATATAATCAGGATTATGTTGTTCCACCTTCCAGCACTGGTGCAGAAAATCGTTAAAATCGGACAGAAGTAGTCCCCGCTTTCCCAGCCATCGCACGTTGACCATCTCGCTCAGCGCAGCCCCAGATGCTGACGATGCAGCCACGCGGGAGGTCCAGTGGACAAAGGAATCCCCGACCACCCACACTAGAGGCTTGTACGCATGGTGGACCATGGCTCATGAAAGTAGAAGAAAAAACGGGCCAAACGCACTAATTTTACAAGGCAATTATAACAGAAAGGACAAAGGCCGGAGCGAATGTTATTGGACGAGGGATGGTGGGGCCTTATAGGATAAGTTCGGGGGCAATGCGAATATATCGGCGATACACTCCCGATTGCCAACGACCCATCCTCTGAATTTCTTGTTCTGGAATACCGGCCATGGCCGCAGACGTGGCGGCACCGATACGGAACGAATGGGAAGTGAAATGGGGGTCGTGTATGCCCACAAAATTCAGGGACCGTCTCAAAACTGATGTAAACTGAGAACGAGTTAAGGGCGTCCCATCGAAATGCGAAAAAAAATTACTATGATGCTGTGAGCAGTCACGCAAATACTGCGCAGCTGCACGAACGGGGCACAATGCAAATTCGGCATTTGAAACACTAGGGATGGAAATAACACAACCATGACCATACTGACCGGTCTTTGAAAAACGGACATTGAGCTCAACCACATCACCACGTTGAAGATGTCGAAGAGTTACATCTGAACGTTGTAAAGGGGAAGCCCCACTGCGCGTTGGTGCGGTAAGCTCACCAACACGCATGAAACCAAAACATGCCAAAAGGAAAGCAACGCGAAATAGTAAAGCCTCAAACTGACTGACACAAATGGACTGTAAAGCCGGAATGATGCGGCGGAGAATATCGAGTGTGATAGGACGCCGCTTATCACGACGGCTGTTGCGTCGCCGACAATAAAATGCTTAGTTTTGTCTGACAAACCGTATAAACTTAAAGTGGACGCAATCCCAGAGACATATGAAGCTATGGTATTCGGGGAATAGCTGTTAATTGATAAAAATGCGATAAATTGTACGAGCTGGTGTAAGGATGGATGAGAATCAGCCGCAATAAGACCATGGCGTAAAATGAACCATCGGAAAAATTGCCAAGCACGCTGGTAAACCAAATGAGTATAGGGAGCCACAGAGTCTACTAAAAGACCCTCCCTTACAAAAATGTCCCATGGGTTTCCCATGGAAGCCATGGCGTCTCTGGAAAACACCATGGAGACAATTTTAAGACACCGTGGGTTTCCCATGGGGTCTCATGGGAAACACATGGGGACTGATGGGGAAGTCATGGTGGTTCCTGTAAACACTATTGTGGTGCATGTGATGAACACCATGGAGGAATTTTGGGATATACGGGAATGCCATATGGTGACAAACTGACCACCATGGGAACACCATGGGAACACCATGGGTTCATGGAAATCACCATGGTGACAACTTATCACCAAGAAAACACCATTCGGTCAATAATCATATGGTGGGTAATTGAATTGCTGTTAATTATCAGATGCAAATTGACACGAGAAAAGTTAACAATCAATAAAAATGTTAAAAATCTGATTAAAAAAATGAATTCGTGGGAAATTACCCACGGGGGGCATGGAAAATTACCCACGGGGGGCATGGGAAATTGCCCACGGGGGCATGGGAAATTACCCACGGGGGGCATGGGAAATTACCCACGGGGGCATGGGAAATTACCCACGGGGGGCATGGGAAATTACCCACTGGGGGCATGGGAAATTACCCACGGGGGGCATGGGAAATTACCAACGGGGGACATGGGAAATTACCCACGGGGGCATGGGAAATTACCCACGGGGGCATGGGAAATTACCCACGGGGGCATGGGAAATTACCCACGGGGGCATGGGAAATTACCAACGGGGGCATGGGAAATTACCCACGGGGGGCATGGGAAATTACCAACGGGGGGGGGGCATGGGAAATTGCCCATTGGGGACATGGGAAATTACCCACGCGGTGCATGGGAAATTACCAACGCGGAGCATAGGAAATTCCCCATGGGAATTAAAATTCGATAAAAATGTAACAAATCTGATTTAAAAAATGAATTCTAAGTTACACATAAATTCTCTCAGTGTCAATGTGTCATAAGTAATATTACCCGCACACAATGAAAACAAGTATAAAACTTCTAATTAACCATTCAGTCTTCACATGACAATTTCTGACTTGATAACGTACAGACCCGCGAGTCGAGTTTCAATCGTTATTGCATCATAACGACTCAGCCAAAAGCTACACCGTACACGTACGTACATAGTGCGGGTGTATATGCGTGTATAATGTACATGTACTGTGCACACCATAGGCCTAGTTGTAATCGCATGCATAGTATACACATGCACCCACGTACAACGTACACCATGTATGTGCATAATAATGCAAGGTCGCGGCCGGCCGCCATGAGCGCGTAGGGAAACTAAACTAGTGCGTCACCCGGTGCAAAGAAATGTTTTACAATTTTTGCAATTAAAGTGATAAAAAGTTCTTGATTTTTTTAATGAAATAATAGTACTTTGATGATAAAAGCTTGACCAAAATCACAGGATAATGTTGAGATAGATCATAGCTAGCTGTGCATTAGTTCACGTGTAGGAATATCAATGTTAAGCGGTCTCGCGGATAAGAAAAAGACATGTTCGTTATTACGTTACGAGACGATTCAAACTAAGACAGACACAGGCCGTTTTAAGCTACAACTGTTTGTCGTATGGGGCAAATATCTGAACGTCTGACGAAACATTAGATCCTGGGTGATATGGGAGAGTTTACTGCATTATTCTACTGGTGAGTTTATGGTTATAACTTAAGTTATTACCGTGAAAATGTAAGGATGTAGGTCTACGTTTGTGTATTTTGGCCTGCAGTTTTTTGTTCGTTACATCATACATGAACATATCCGTTGTGTAGCCATGAACGTGTAGCCTAGCCTCGCGTGGACTGATAGGGGTTTTCGAAACCTTGGCTTCGTCTCCGACTTCTGAATAGCTGAGAAGCAAACAAAATATAAATATTCAAATTTTTGCTTTCATATCGAATGAATGTTCCTGAAACAAAACATGCACAAATTTAGAATATTTCCATTTGGTTTATTGCTTCTCAATATTCAGAAGTCGGAGCCGAAGCCGAGACGAAGCCGAGACGAAGCCAAGCCTTAACTTAAGGTTTTGAAAAACCCCATCATAATTAGGCAGATTCATGAACATTTTAAGTTGCTTCAATTCTTTTAAATCTTAAGAAACAGTCAAAAATTTGAAATAAAGTGAGTCAAAGATTTTACTTTTTACTCCCCACCAAAATTATTCAGGAACAGTAAAATCTTGGAAAATCACATTGACTCAAAATCGTAACACATAGTCTGCATGTATGATTACGCCCCCTCCCAAGAAACACAACTTTTTTTGATGGGCTTTCGGTACATTTATTTAATATTTCCAAGCCCATTTATTGCTTATTTTGAATTGAATCATAACTTAATTTCAGCAAAAGCCATCTGAGAAAATATTGCCTACCGTGATCTAAAATAGAAGTAGGCCTAATGAACAAAAAAGGCCTTCTGCCATCCCTTTTTTTAAAACATAAATTAATAATTAAAAAAATATGTGAAATGTGCTTTAATTAATAGCTTGAGGCATTTGTACCAAATGGTAGGATTGTTTAAATTGTTTCGCAAATCACGTGCTAGAGGCTGTTCCTGTATAAACCGTAACTAACAAAACAGTTGTATAAACCAAATTTTTCGAATTAGTCTCAATGTCTCATATCTTGTATTTTCTGCTCTTTTCTTTAAAATACAGT
This sequence comes from Hippasteria phrygiana, assembly GCA_037893225.1. Lineage (NCBI taxonomy): Eukaryota > Metazoa > Echinodermata > Asteroidea > Valvatida > Goniasteridae > Hippasteria > Hippasteria phrygiana. The sequence goes on along the minus strand of JAZGUH010000564.1, from coordinate 1,619,937 downwards.
GGTGTACATGTACTTCACTTGAACTTGAAGAGGAGCATGACGGAGTTGCAGCTGATTATCCACAACTGGGGGATGCCATTCTTGGAACTGACTAGCTACCGAGCTTCGTTGTTGGACGGAACAACAAGAGTCCTTCGTAAAGTTTCAAAGAGGAGATGAATTTCATTGTTTGTCACAAATGTGTAGGGCCTATTACAATCTTATAGGAGTGTATGGACAAATCAGAAATTACATTTGGTAATTCTTGTGACTAAAATCCAAAATATATTTCTGTCTGAGGTGCCTACAGAAATTCCCAGCATTATTATGTACATGTAGTATGTATATGGGAACATCATAATAAGAAACTAATTATTGACCAACATTCTGATGTTTTCCCAAAGAATATAATTAAAAATGTTGTTGCTGGAATTGTGATAGTAACCATGTTATTTTGTCATCCTGCAGTTGGATAACTTTTGAAGAAAAAACATGAGGGCACATAGGAAACTACCCACGGGGGCATGGGAAACTACCCAAGGGGGAGGGGGGCATGGGAAACTACCCAAGGGGGGGGGGGGGGTGGGAAATTACCAATGGGGGCATGGGAAATTACCCACGGGGGGCATGGGAAATTTCCCACGGGGGGCATGGGAAATTTCCCAAGGGGGGCATGGGAAATTTCCCAAGGGGGGCATGGGAAATTTCCCAAGGGGGGCATGGGAAATTTCCCACGGGGGCATGGGAAATTTCCCACGGGGGGCATGGGAAATTTCCCACGGGGGGCATGGGAAATTTCCCACGGGGGGCATGGGAAATTTCCCACGGGGGGCATGGGAAATTTCCCACGGGGGGCATGGGAAATTTCCCACGGGGGGCATGGGAAATTTCCCACGGGGGGCATGGGAAATTTCCCACGGGGGGCATGGGAAATTTCCCACGGGGGGCATGGGAAATTTCCCACGGGGGCATGGGAAATAACCCACGGGGGCATGGGAAATAACCCACGGGGGGCATGGGAAATTACCCACGGGGTGCATGGGAAATTACCCACGCTGGGTATGGGAAATTTCCCACGCGGGGCATGGGAAATTACCCACGGGGGGCATGGGAAATTCCCCACTGGGGGCATGGGAAACTACCCAATGGACGCATGGGAAATTCCCCATGGGATACATGGGTTCCCATTGGGTACATGGGGTCCAAATCCCCCGTGGGATTCCCATGGGAAGTCCCCATGGGAAGTCCCCATGGGAAGTCCCCATGGGAAGTCCCCATGGGAAGTCCCCATGGGAAGTCCCCATGGGAAGTCCCCATGGGAAGTCCCCATGGGAAGTCCCCATGGGAAGTCCCCATGGGAAGTCCCCATGGGAAGTCCCCATGGGGAAGTCCCCATGGGAAGTCCCCATGGGAAGTCCCCATGGGAAACTACCATGGGACATTTTTGTAAGGGCTGCACTTCTAGCTGAAGCTGTTCCAAAGGTCTGGAGGCAAGGGAGTAATAGTGAGGTCTGCCCCGGGCGCTAGTTGCCGAAACCTGGTCATCTGAAAGCGGGACAAAGCATCAGCAATACCATTATCAATGCCCGGGACATGGCGAGCCTTAAAGGGGCTGTGTCGTCGCGCCATCTCGCGTTAACGAATCAAATATTGGAGTGCGCCCCCTTGCGCTTCATTTCGGTTATGTGCTATTTTTAAACAGTTGATAGATGGAGCTGAAACAACTTTTCCAATGGCACTTGTCAACAACTCGCTGTGTGAAACAATATTTCCGCACATCAAGTCTACATGTAAATGTATAGTCAACATGTACAGTACATACATTACATGTACAGTACATCCGATCCATGTACTCGGTATGTGAATTGTTCATGTCATAAAAGTAATAAGCGAATAATTCGTGCAAAACAGGTGAAAATTTGGGTTGTTTGAATATTTGTCGGGGTGTCTATTACTTTGTTTCTTCGCTAGTTATCCTTATCATAGTGATGTGGGGATCTGTGCGCCAGTGGCGTAAACACGGGGAAGGAGTCCAGGGGCCCGCCGAATTGTATTTCTTTTTTGTTTCGTAAATTTAAAATGGGGAAATTGTACACAAAGTGATGTTTCAAATTTCAAGCGGTGTTTGGGGCGGGGGTATCCCCCGTTGAGAAAATGTTGAAGATGCAGTACTTCGTTGACAAATTCAATAATCATCCCCACTTTTCGACACGGATTTACTCGCCACTGGTGAAATCTCATTTCATTGGCGTATATTATTTATTGGTAATAACTGTTATTATTGTTTTTATTATTTGATAGTGTTGAAATAACTCTTATGATGTAACTTTCCATAAAGTCCTGCCGTCAAATGTAACACAAGGTCGTGGACTCAATATCGCCATCAGTATAGCTGTTTTACTTTGATTTGCTCATCATTGCACGCACAGCCGATTTTAGTCGAAATTTATTTCGATACATAGGCCTACAACTCTATTTTTGTATATGAAGGGGCTGGTGCATTATTTATTTTACAAAATACAGATTTACTTATTTACTTATTATCGTTTGGTTCTGTCATGGTACAGTTTGGCGGGTGGGGTGTCACGGACTATGTCACGGACTATTTTTTGTGGCACAAACACATACAAAATACCTGTACATGCAGTATGTATCATAACTACAGGATCATGCATGCAGCAATCATTGCAATTGTAATCTGATCTGGCGCGCACGCCCTGTGGGTCAGCGCGCGGTCGTGGGGTAATATTTGCATTTACTGGGTTCATCTGCGTTCATTAGTTCGGGATTCAGTGTACAGCCGCAAGCCTGCTATGATCGTGACGACACAGCCCCTTTAATATGAATATTCAGCGCCAAACACTGTACGACAAACGAGCGCATCAATACCATGATTCTAGAACATCGGGAAGTTTGGCGGTTAATTATCGCCACTACCGCCTCATTGTCAGACCAAAAAACTACCCTCCTATTCCTCAACTCCCATCCCCATAAACGAAGCGCAAGTACAATGGGAAAAAGTTCAAGGAAAGCAATAAACATGGTCAAGAAGCGAACCCGCTGGGGCCATTTACAATTTGCCCATTTACCATTAAAGTATGCACCAAAACCTATCTCTGCAGAAGCGTCCGTATACAAGTGAAGGTTATCACTAGAGTACCATAGTTTGTCAAGGAAAAAGACCGAACCGTTGAAATGGGACAAAAAATGCCGCCAAGCCAACAAATCAGCGCGCGCCCCTGATGAAATACGGATACGGTGATGAGGTTTCTTGGCGCCGCTAGTCAAGCCAATCAAACGACGCAAAAATGCGCGTCCTGGGCGAACTGCTTTACAAAGAATATTAAAACTCCCTACTAGCGACTGACGTTCACGCAGAGTAAGTTTTTGTTTACTCAATGCCTTATCTAATTTATCAACAATCGAATCAACCTTGTCAGCGGGAACTCGAATTTCTTGTGCAAGTGTCAATAGCCAACCCAAGAAAAGTAATCTGAGTAGCAGGCCCCTCAGTTTTGTCAAACGCCAAGGGAACCCCGAAATCCTTACAGACGACCGTAAAGGACTGGAGGGCGCGAGCACAATCATTGGACTTTGCTTTTCCGACGAAAAAGAAATCATCAAGGTAGTGCAAGATATTGTGCGTCGCTGCAACCTTGCGGTACAATGCTCAAGGAACGTACTAAATCGCTCGAAAGTGACACAAGAAATGGAACAGCCCATGGGCATACACTTGTCATAGTAAAATGAACCATTGAATGAAAACCCCAGTAAATCAAAGTCGTCAGGGTGAACCGGCAGTAATCGGAAAGCTGACTTGATATCTGACTTGGCCATAAGGGCACCGGGGCCTAAGCTAGCAACCAAATGAACTGCGTCATCAAAACTTGTATAGCTAACAGCAGTAATGGACAGGTCAATGTGATCATTAACTGAATCACCTATCGGAGATGAAAGGTTATGAATTAAACGAAATTCACCTGGTACCTGTTTGGGTACTAGGCCAATTGGCGAACAGCGCAATTTTGGAAAAGGGGGGTTCAAAAATGGGCCAGCAATTCGGCCCAGTGACACTTCGTGGTCAAGTTTTTCCTGCAATATTGCCTGGTTTCCTCGAGTTGATATAAAATTCTGGGTTGAAGAGCGAGCACGGGGCCCAGAGTAACCTATACGAAAACCAAACGTAAACCCATCTACTAATATTTTCGCGTCCTGCTTGGCCGGGTACGTTTGCAGAAACGGAAGCATTCTAGTTATGTTTACCAAGGTTGGTAGGGGCCGACTGACTGGCTGTGCCTCGTGCGGATCGGGAGCCAGCTCGGGAGGTGTTAGCGGAATCATATTTTGACTAATATTCTGTAAAGATTGTACCCATTGTTGCTTTGTATGTTAGTGATAACAAAACAGTTGTTAGCCAGCTGTCCAAATTTCAAATGAAAAGGGAAAATACAATGTATATGACAAACATGACAAAGGAGAAAAAAAATAAAAAATTTGGGGGGGACACACTGCCATAGCCGTCAACTCCCAAAATATTGGGGGGGGGGGGGGGGGGGGGGTGTCCCCCATGATTGCCCATGCTTTAAGTCCATCAGAAAGTCCATTAACCCTCAAAAATAGTTGTATTTAACTTTCAATTTTTGCCTATTGATCGCCACAAAATTATTTTTCATAAATTTTCATCTGTGTCCGGAGTAAACCGAGTTTCACTAGTCTGTGTGTATTTTAGATTTTCGGAAGTATGAGTTCAATTTTTCGCCAGGACATTTCTCTTTACGTCAGGTGATTTATCAGTTTCCACAAATTTATATACTAGTAAAAATTTCACAAAGGCCTTTTTCAGGGCTAATTTTCTGAAGAGATCAATGTAAATTTTCCAAGTGCGCTAACACGGGTGATTGTTCACTATTAATATTTTAACAACCAAAATGTAGTTTCCCCCCTTAAATCTCAGTTAAATTTTAGAGATTTATGGTGGGATCTATTTTCATTGTTAAAGATTCATGTGTTTTAGGCTCTTTTATCTTTTATACTGTAATCATTCTTGTTCGTCTCTTTGCATTTGTTTATAAAATACAAAACTTGAATTTACTTGTTTTGTATCCGTCCAAAGTTTTTTTTTAATTCCTTTTTGCCTACCATTTCTTTAAATATAGAAACAATGATGTATGTGGAATTATGTAGTTTCCTATTTAATTAATGTTGATCGCATATCGGGTGCTTATTACATGTATTTATACATTTTTCATTAATTCCCTGTGTTAAATTATTCATGTACAGTATTAGATTTGGAAAAATTCAGGACTGTTTTGGCCATGGCCTATGCTGGAAATAAATGCAGCGAAAAGTACACAGCAAAAAAGTATTGATCTCCAATTGTTTTAATTTTGAAGGATGAAGTGTATCACGTTGATATTTTCTTGTCAAGAGTAATGCCATAGGTTGATAGAAAAGTCGACATACATATAAAGGATTCAATTAAAATGTTTAGAAAAGTTACCAAGTTTGTGAATATTTATGACATTTTATATAAATGGAGTCATCTTTCTATATAATTCTATTAGATGTTTTATAGAAAAGTGGTCCTATTTCTATAGAATTCTACTAGATGTTTTATAGAAAAGTGGTCCTATTTCTATAGAATTCTACTAGATGTTTTATAGAAAAGTGGTCCTATTTCTATAGAATTCTATTTGATGTTTTATAGAAAAGTGATCATTTTTCTATAGAATTCTATAAAAACTATAGAGGATCTCTAAAGAAATTATATACAAATCCATAGACAATTTCTGTAGAATCTTATAAACATTCTATAGAATTATCTTTTATAGAATTGTAAAATTTCTATAGAATTCTATAAAATGTCTTATAGAGAAGTGGCCCATTTTCTAAAGAAACTCTAAAGAAACTCTAAAGAAACTGTAAAGAAACTCTAAAGAAACTGTAAAGAAACTGTAAAGAAACTCTAAAGAAACTCTAAAGAAACTCTAAAGAAACTCTAAAGAAACTCTAAAGAAACTCTAAAGAAACTCTAAAGAAACTCTAAAGAAACTCTAAAGAAACTCTAAAGAAACTCTAAAGAAACTCTAAAGAAACTCTAAAGAAACTCTAAAGAAACTCTAAAGAAACTCTAAAGAAACTCTAAAGAAACTCTAAAGAAACTCTAAAGAAACTCTAAAGAAACTCTAAAGAAACTCTAAAGAAACTCTAAAGAAACTCTAAAGAAACTCTAAAGAAACTCTAAAGAAACTCTAAAGAAACTCTAAAGAAACTCTAAAGAAACTCTAAAGAAACTCTACAGAAACTCTACAGAAACTCTACAGAAACTCTACAGAAACTCTAAAGAAACTCTAAAGAAACTCTAAAGAAACTCTAAAGAAACTCTAAAGAAACTCTAAAGAAACTCTAAAGAAACTCTACAGAAACTCTACAGAAACTCTACAGAAACTCTAAAGAAACTCTACAGAAACTCTACAGAAACTCTACAGAAACTCTATAAAGGAATTCTATAGAATATCATATAGAAATTCTACATAATTTTTTTTATAGATTTCTATAGAACTTTTTTGTATGGGGTGGAAAAGACCATTGCCACAAATATTTGGTGGCCTTGAAGAAGATTATGTCATTGGGTTTACAAGTTCCAGTCGAGTCAAGTCAGGTCACTGACATTGTAGCACCATATTTTGGTAGTATATGACAAACTGAAAACTTCTTAAATTCCAGGTCAAAGATGTTAATTTTAGTATTAAAGGTACATGTACGTGTCTTAATGCATCTGTTTTGCCTGTAATTGACAGTCATTATGAACTGCATTTTTCCACAGGGGATATTTGTTCACGTTCTTGTTTACCTGCTACATCGTTCTGTTAGCAGGAAGAAAGGACAGAGGTCTCCTGCAGCAACTAGACCTGAGGCTGTCCTGCATGCTATCCAGAACATACCAGTAAGTGCATGATGATTTATGCAAATATTCAGCTTTATCTTACCTAGATATGTCTTACTAACCAGAAACAAAATAACAGGAACGCACTCGCACTACTCTTGTCAAATTCATATATTTGTTTACACATTTCAAAACTGTTGTGGCCAATACCAGATTGTTCTTCGTGATTGATGAGAATAGTTGTCCCAAGTATTAATAAAGTTTAATAACCGTCTTAGAATTTAAAAAGAAAATAATTTGGACCAGATGAAGTACCACTTGTTTTTCTCAAGCCAGCATACATAGGTTGCTAAGTCCAAGCATGAGAATCTTTCTGTTTTAAAAGGAATTCCTTTTTTTCCCTCCAAATTTGTGGTCTTCGAGTTCAATGTAAATTTGAAATAAAATTTGGGGGGTGAGTTGTAAGGGGGTAATGTTGGATTACCACTCTGGAGCAAAATCCACCTCTATTCCGAGTGAAATTTCTGAGTTGAGACATTGTTTACGTGATTTACAAGACTCATTGACACGCATGTACATCTATACTTTTTATAAATACATCTACTCCCAAAACAGCCTTCAACGGGTATCAAATATGCTAAAACTTAGGAGCTTCAGGGGGCTCCCTGGACCCCCACCGGGGCGCTGCCCCTGGACCCCGCAAGGGGGCCTAAGGCGACCCCTTGACCCCCGGCCGTTGCACGCTCCGTTCGCTTCGCTCACTACGCTTTATTTCCTTAGAAAATATTTTCCTGTCTTTTTTATCAACACCCATTCTCATGCCTGTAAGTATGTTATTGGAGACCATGCTTGGGAAAGTCTTCGGGCCAAGACACACCGGGCAATTTACACAGCCAACTTAAAACTAAAAGCTACTGGAACCCCATGGGAACAAAGTACATTTTGCCAACAGGTTTTTCTTTAATGTGTAATACCAGCCCGCAAGCTTTAAATGTACATGTCATTTTTTCTTCTTGAAGAACAAGTTGCCTATGAATTGCCTTTTGTAACATGGCCCTTGCCTTCCCCTCACATGAATGTTGCCGATATTGGTCACATTTGCGCACAATTTTCATTGCATTTGTAAAAATGCATAGGGAATGCTTTGCATTTGTCACCATCCATCCATCCACAGTAGTTTAGAAGCTAGACTACATGTACATGTACATCTGCTTCATTACACTTTAGCCTCACACAAATTAAGTTCCTCTTCTTTGGTTCACAGGATGGATGCGATGTTCAAGCTGCAGCAGCTGACAAAGACAGCAAGTACACCCAGCCATATCTAGTGTCGGTGGGGCCAGAAAAACAACCCAAGCAGTTTTTTCTAATTCTGGATAGAATTGCTGTTTCTGCTGGGATGCACCTTGTGCAAGCCCTAGACATGCTGTTCAAATCGCATCATGTGTTCAATGTCGAATACTAGCTCACTTACACTGCAGCAATTTTGGGAATTCTTTGCTGCAATGGTGTACGAAGTTATCAAGCCAGCAGAGGCGAAGCCTGCTGTTCGTTCACTTACAACAATGTTGAGAGGTATTACGCTAAAGTAAGGACTAGTAGGGCTGTGACAAGTTTCCAGAAACCAGATACCGGTACCTGACCAAAAATGGCGAGTAACCGGTTTCAGTTCTATTTGTTTTATTAACTGAAACCTGTGTGCTTTTGTGCAGTGAATATGACTTTACATCTGTTTGGCTGCAGGTTTTTTTAATCAGCAGCTACTGGCAGCATCTGCTGGTGTTTCTATAATTTGTAAAGCACGAACACCTGTTACAAACTACAATGTACTATTGTTTGGTTGTTAGGTTGATAATTTGTTGGTTATTCTGTTGTCTGTTTGGTTTGATTTTGTTCATTTATCTGGGTCATTGTCAGGTAGACTGTTGGTTTGTCTTTCAGGTTGCCTGTCTGTCCTGTTTGTTTGTCCGGTTGCTTGTTTGTCGGTCGGTCTGATTGTGTTCATTTATCTGGGTCATTGTAAGGTAGACTGTTGGTTTGTCTGTCCTGTTTGTTTGTTTGTTTGTTTGTTTGTTTGTTTGTTTGTTCGGTTGCTTGTTTGTTCGGTTGCTTGTTTGTCGGTCGGTCTTTTGACTCCTGTTTGTTTTGTTTGATTGTGTTCATTTATCTGGGTCATTGTAAGGTAAACTGTTGGTTTGTCTTTCAGATTGCCTGTCTGTCCTGTTTGTTGTTTGGTTGTTAGGTTGCTTGTTGGTCGGTCGGTCGGTCTTTAGACTCCTGTTTGTTTGGTTTGATTGTGTTCATTTTTTTTCCGGTTGCCTATCTGTCTGTTGTTGGTTGTTTGTTGGTTGCTTATTTGTTGGTCGTTTTGTTGTCTCTTGTTTGTTTGTGTTAATTGGAAAAGAGGGTTGTGGTTCCCATGTTTAATGATTTGCCATGTGTACAGTACTTTCATTCTTTTAAATGAATATGAATATTAAAATGAACTCATGAACAATATGTATTTACTGTACTAAGGACTAGTTACATTGTGAAAATTTTGAACATACACTTTTAAAGTTTTCAATTTAAATTTAACGTGCTTTTTTCGTCGATTGATTGTTTTGATCTCAAAGGTTTGGGGTTGTTTATTCCTTTGTTTACGAAGTTAGGTCATTCTGTATACTCTTGTTTATTTGTTTGGATTTCGTTTGATAGTCTGGGTCATTGTCAGATAGTGTTGGTTTGTTTGTCAGGGTGCTTATATACACTGAGTATACAGTGTTTATGAAATACGTCGGTGAAGGGCAAAACCCAATATTGAATTTACATCATCCCAACGCAAAATTCCATCTTATAAATAGTTTGGCTGTGGTACCCGCCGCTATATCAGTTTCGTACCAGCCAACCGACTCCGGCAAGCTCGGTGGTCGAGTGGTAAGAAGTCTGCACTAGAAAGCAGGAGGTCGTGGGTTCGAGTCCCACCGAGTGATTTTTTCCCCCAAATAATCTCTCGGGACAACACTTTACAGTGTTTATGAAATACGTCAGTGAAGGGCAAAACCCAATATTGAATTTAGTTCATCCCGACGCAAAATTCCATCTTATAAAAAGGGTGCTTATATGGTTATTTTTTCTTGTCTTGGTTTGTGTTTGTGCGTTAATGGGAGCCACAGATGAAAACAAATTCCCAAGTTAGTTGTTTTGCCATATATGTCTAGTACTTTCAACCATTTGATTAAATAGCTGCTTATTTGATTTGTTCTTATACTGTGTGTGAATTTTGGGCGTGTAATTTTCATTTTTAAAGTATGTGCAATTTGTTTATTAATAAATGCAAATCCTTTTATTCTTTAACACTCACGCCCAACTGTTTTGTGAAATTTTGAATTAACTCTCTGCAATAAACAGAAGATTTCTCTCAAGATGTTTAAATTGTGTGCATTTTGTGCATGTTTGTTTTAAACTGGACATGTTTGGAGTGAGCTTTTACCATAAAATAAACTCACTCGAAATTAAGAGCGAGTAATTTCAGTCATTAAGAGCGAAATTCAGTGGATCGATTAGAGCGAATTCCAATCTAAATTAAGATTGATTTTCTTCAATCTTAAATTAGAGTGATTTTCACTCTTAAACGTCTTGTCCCTAGTTTCAGTAGGTGAAAGAGTGAAAATTCACTTTTTAAGAGTGAATTTTCAATCGTTGGAAATAATAGAGTAGTCTTTTTCCCGTCTGAAAAAGTTCCTGAAACTGCCCTTTTTAAACCAAGACTGCCACTTTAAATATTTTGGTCTGGGAACCAGATTATGTTACTGGTGTTTTAGTTTAATAAAATGCATAGGCCTATGTCTATTTTATCACGTTTGTCTTAGAATAAAAAAGACAAGAACCATCCGAGTCCATCCGTACACACATGCAACATAGCTGTTTGAAGACTCCAACAAAGAGCAGGCCAGAAGAAAAGTCCATGCTAAAGTTTGTAGAGTGCATAGCTTGCAATCGAGTTTGCCCAAACGATGGTGGCTTCCTGGATCACAACCACTCAAAACACAGATGCGAGCAGGTAAGGGCTCCAGGGCGTATATAGGGGGCGGGGGTGTTTTGAGGATATGTCACTCCACTTTTTGGCCTGTGGATGGTCGAAAGCAGGATGTCGTGGGTTGAAGTTCCAACCAAGTACTCTGTTACTCAGTGTTGTAGTACTCGTACTTGAGTACTTTGTTTGTACTCATACTTGTTATTCGTACTCATGAAAATGTATTCGTATTCGTATTCGTAGGAATTTTTTTTATGTATGCCTACTCGTACTCGTACTCATCGTAAAGTACTCCTACTCATGACAGTGCAGTATTATAGAAACCTTGCCAAATTATAGGTAAGGGTGTTTTTTATCCTTCAAAAATGGCTTTATCAACCTAAAGTATAATCTCAATTAAATGAAACAAATTTTTGTAACTTTGAACAGTTTCTTGCAGTAGATCTGCGAGGCTGCCTTGCGAATCAACACAGTGTAAACAGTGAGACCACAAAGCTCACTTGCATCCGCTACCTGTCATGAACTGAAATTTCAGCTGCATGTTTTGTACTTGTACAATGAGGCCATACGTAAATTACATTTCGCACAGAATTTGTTATTCCCTACAAATCGGAAGAAAATGGGCCCCACCGAGATGTTTTCATTTAATTTCTGGACGACACAAAATGTCACACACTACTTGACTCCTAGTTTTTAGGCATCCCTTTAAGACATCCTTTTATCCGAGGCATACAAAAATGAGTCAGTGGTGGCAACTGTTCAAACAATGGCTATTTGTATGATTACTCGCACTAAAATATACTTTGTTGATATTGACAAATGTTACTGTGGTATGAAATAGTCGTCAATATTTCAATAATTAGTACCATGTACTGCCACATTATTGTAACATGCAGATGGGTGCATCAAATTTGCAAAGGGCTCCTGCCATTTTACATATTAAAGAGTCAAGACAGTGCTTGTCTATATAGATATTTTATATTGTCCAGAAATTTGGCACAGTTAAAAGTACATTTTCTTCCTGTTTCTGGGGAATAACAAATTCTGTTGGAACTGTAATTTATGAATAGCCTCATATTTTGAAATTTTAGGCCATAAAATTCAGCGCATGCAAAAGTGAAGGTCAGAATGTTTTTACAAAACACAAGGCATTGGTTACATTGCACAGTGGGTCTAGGCATTCCGTAGTTTGGCATAAGAGAATCAGCAGCTAGGCAGAACATTGTTTTATTTTAACTGGGGGGGGGGGGGGGGGCGGGGGGGCTGGACACAATTTGATGATTGTGGTGCGGTTTTCAGAGGTTGTGTAAAATGTGGACAAGCTCAAGATACTTTAAATTGGCAAAATTGACTTAGTTTTAATTATTATTACACAAACACCCTTGTTTTCCTTTGCCTTACATATCTTTATTCATACATTAGTATGCAATAGTAATTTTAAAATAATTTCCTGATAATTAAGAAACCTCTTAATTCTCATTAACAAACAGAAAATGACATTGACGCAACAGCTTTCCAGCTTCTGGATGAAGAATCTATAAAGTTTCTGGTGTCTAAGATTGGTGTGAGGCTAACATTTCTGCATAACTTCAATCGGTTGAAAAAAACTGTGAGTACGCCCACCATAAATAGTTTGTAAACTTGTTTCAAATGCCTGGCAAATATCAGCACATTCGAAAGTCTGTGGAAACACCTAAGGCAGCATCATTGTATTACCACAAAAACCAAAATGAAAATTTCATGCAGCCAAGCCATGTGTGATAGTGTTTTCTACAGTGGGTACAGCTATAAACGACATCTATAAACGACAACCTAGAGGTGGCTGTGCCAGACATTTACCAAACGTGGAATCTTGTTCAGCAACCGCTGCTTCCTGACCGTCTTCACCCGGTGCTCTCTGACCAGCTAGGACTTTAGGCCAGATTTGACGAAATTGCCAAATTTGCAATTGATTGCTTATTCAGGAGGCAACAAGCCAGATTTGACGAAATTGTCAGATTTGACGAAATTGCCAGATTTGCAGTTATTGCTTAATTAGGAGGTAACGACCAGGTTTGAAAAAAAGACGCGTAATCTAGCGATAATGCTTCTTAAAGTGATATTGCTTATTTTAGCTTTCCTTTTTAGCAACGCCAAATTAAGCAATGAGATCCTAGAGGTCATTGCAACATCTAGAGGTCATTGCAACATCTCCACATTCACATTTACATCGCCATGGTTATGGTCAAAATAGTAAGTTGGGATGATCCCATGTTCTCAGAAAGTTCTTGTATTAAGAAGAGTAAATGCAGCTGCAACATTTACATGTTGTACATGTAAACTTAAATATTTGGCATGTTGGCCATTTTGAAGGTTTGTGTAGTTTTTGTTTTTGCCTTTTTACAGCCAACTCAATTGTTTAAATTCCATATTTGAGCTATATGGAATGATTTTGTGAGATTTGTTCATTATTAACAGTTTACAGGAAAATCTATATGATCTATTCATGTTAATCGTGTACAGCACCAATTGTTTTATTACTTTTTATAATTATTAACAGATTTGTGGTAAAATGAATACTCGCAGTAGTGGGACACCGGGTGCAGGTAAAAGCCGTAAAAGAAGATGTGGTGCTCTATTACATGAGGGCGACTGTGAAGCTCCATTGATTTCCATCAAGCAAGGTAAAAAATTGTGCAAAGCAACATTAAATCGCTTGTACAGTCACGACCCTCACATCCTTAGCAAGACAGCGGGATTCATTTGTAAAACCTGCCTACAGAATTTTGAAACTATACATCAAGTGGGTCAGTCCAGTCTGACATCCTCTGTCAGAATCACCAGGTAAGTCTACCGGTCTAAATACCACAACCCTTCAGGAAACTAACATGTATCAGGGAAAGATGAGGGGACACCGTGTGAGATATTTTCCTTAGAAAACATTGAGGACTGCATACACGATGACATATATAATATTTAGCTTAAATGTTAAAAAACTGATATCCCAACACTTGCAACGTAAAAAAGCTTCATACTGGCTACGAGAGCGTCCAAAGATGCTGGTAATGCACATTTCAAGTCTTCTGGGATACACCTTCGATGAAATCTTTCAAGATGATGAAAGGAAGGCTGTGAAAGTTGCGCAAATTGTGGAGTCCATTTATTCCGGGAGGAACTCCAGATTAGTGTTACCCCTGAGTTTTCGAGAAAACGTCGGTAAGCAAGCTCCTTGTAAATTATAATGGTTCGGTTTCAGCTGGTGGCTCATACAGCTATATCCTGAATAACTTGAAAGAAGCTGCATCATCACCTCTAGGAGTTCCAGATGGGATCACACGTGTTGTCATTGACAATGAACAAGTGGTTGGGAAAAGATACAAGGTTGGGTTGGACAATAAAGTACCTGTGTCAATCGTAACCAGTAAGATATACATCTCAATCGACGAGGATGTTTCTCTTCAGTCAGAAGCAACTGACAATCCCTCCACATGGATGTCTGCAGAGCCAACTGACCATCAGCACATGCATACATGCTTAGTATTAATGACGAAGAGAACGAGCTTTTTAGGGAGTCTAGAGATTTCTTTCTAGCCGGCTAATTGCACTTGCGCAAGAGAGGAAGTGTGGTACAGATCACATTGAAGACTTAATTACTGAATTGGAGATATCTCGACAGGAAAAGGTGTGTTTAGAGTGTGGAGCAGACAATGCAGCTACTTCTAGAATGTGTACTAATTGCAAAGGTATGCTACTAAAAAAGGATGTGAACTTTGTTCATCGCAATAATACCAGTGATAACATTAATCCTTATGAGCATCTGATACTGTCAGCACAGAAGCAAACAAATGCAGAATTGCCATCGGAGAGCCAGTGCTGTTGTCGCCGAATAGCTATAAAAAATATAGCCCTCATTTTCCCCAAAATTGGCACAGAAGCTGGTATTCACCGTTACGGTGGTGGTGGTCAACTGCGCCACTGGATGTACTTAGAATGCGATGGCGGCATATATCCTATTATTGTCCAGCTGATTTTGAATGTACTGTATTGTGACAAATGCAAAGAGTCTTAATTCTATGGACATGAGACTTTTAGAGAACACAGTTGCTCAGTCTTGCACAGTACCGTACCACAACACGAGTTTGATTGGATTGTCATATTACCTGGACTTCTTCATCTAGAGATGAATGTGGCTTGGGCTATCTTCGAGTTGTGGGAACCTTTTTTGAGAGATATCGTTGAGGTCCTTGGCTTCACTTCACAGAGGGCACAAGAGTACGCGAAAAAAGGCTCTGATCACCTTAAGTCATGGCAAATAATCGAGATTATTTATTGTACAGCAGATCGCACTTACCTTCCTTTATTCCGTGATGTTTTTCCGTGATGGGGTAAGGAAATGTTATAGCAAAGCCATTGAAACAGCCCAATGAAAAATTGCTCCACTATTCTTTGGTCGAAACCATCCTACATACAAGAAGGTAATTGCCCATGACAGGTTCATCATGGAAATGATGCCACCAAAGGTGAACAAGATTACAAGGAAGTATCTTTCTCTAAGCAGAACAGGTTCAGTTAGACATTATCAAGGCGGTGATGCGTGCCTCTAGGATCCCCCAGGAGTCCCAACAAACACACAATGGCAACGAATCTTCAGAAATCTTGAACAACTGAACAGGGTAAAAGATATTGTGTTTTCAAAAGCTATATTTTTGATATTTGAACCACAAAACTGAACAAATTATATTTATATTTTTAGGAGATGTGAACAAATGTAAAAATTGCAGCTTTGTCACTTAATACTGTAAATGGAAGGTCACATTTTAAAATCTGAACAAATTTCATTTTGCAAGTACCGTATATACATAGTATACATAATATTCATATCAGCACACCTAAACATTGCAACTTTGTCACTTAATACTGAAAATGAAAGACATTTTAAAATCTGAACAAATTTCATTTGGCAAAAAACGTGTGTATGCATACATTACATTTACAGTCGAACCCTGATAATAGGAGCACTGTTAATACAACATCCTGCTTATAACAAGGAAACGAATAGGTCCCGAGTCTTTGTTTTTCTTTGTTTTCCATTACTGATAATACAAGGTACCTGTTATAACAAGGTAAATTGTAAAGTCCCAAGGAGCTTGTTATAAAGGTGTTCGACACACCTAAAAAATTGCAGCTTTGTCATTGAAAATGAAAGGCACATTTGAAAATTAAAGTCACCGTTAGGGCCTATTCACACAGCATGGCACAGCAATTTTGCAACTTTTTGACCGCTTTTCCTTTACTGTATTTTTGTGTGAATAGGTCGTTAACGTCTTGAACTCAACCCTGTTTATTTGGAATATTTCAATCAGATTTGATATTGCCAATTCAAAAAGGCTGATGGCTGGTCAGTCAAGGGGCATGCTCGGGGTGGAATGTTTGAAACACTTCTACGAGTCGGAACATTGATTCCTGCGCACCGAGCATGCACCCAGTACTGGCAATCGGCATTATCACAGCCAAGCCAGCTATTTTGCTTGCAGTGTTCTTTCTGTACCTCACGCAAACGCAAATACGAAGCACATCGAGTAAACAAATTAAGATTTTCGCAAATGTAAATTTGCGCAAAACATCCTTGTATTTACGCAATCTACCTTCAAGTTTTATTTACAAAGAATCTACGATCTTTGAAAACGTAGATGTTAAATAAATTTTCCAAACCTGTGTCTTTGTCATTATTTTAGTCAGTAATATGCAAGTTTCCAACGCAAAAACACTCACTCTTTCATGGAAAAAAATGCCACTTCCCGACGTGATATCACTGACTGCGCGCGGTCAACGTTAATTAAACCGCCATCTTGAATTGCCTCATGTGCTGCTTTGGATCGGATGCCAGTAAACATTTTGACGTCTTTGTCTGTTTCCAGAATTGTTGACCCAAATGCAGCCGCTTTCTTTTGCCTTTGGCATGTGTCCAACTTTTTCTTCAGCGCTGCATTTTCCAAAGTAAGAATGTCATTTTTGTGTTGGAGTTCTTGAATTGTTTTTTGCTTTGTATAGCAGCCATCACACGGGCAGTCTTCTTTGCAGGGACAAGAGTAGCCACACACACTATAATTATGGGTGATCATAAATGTTATGTTTGAAATCGACGGTTCTACAACTGGTCGCAGGTACTGAAACAACTTTGACTTTCCTCCGCCTTGTTGCACTAGGATGCCCATCACGTTTTAGTGAAGGTCGGGTTTTGGGTGTTGAGTGTAGTTCATAGCTCAAATGGAGTACTGGGTATGGATTTGCTTTAGTTAGGTTCACCATCGGGAAAATGCCTTGAGCAAACTCGGTCCTGCTCTTTCGAATGCCAATTACGCCCCCTTTCGTCTCGTCTATAAATAGGTTTTATCCATTCCTTGCGAGCTGATGAGGCATTATTCCTTTTGGTGGGAAACGGAAATAAATAAAATGGTTGAGGGCAGATGCATTTGCCTATGCCATGTTTGGTCCCATGTACTTGGCAGACTGTCTGTTTAAAATTAATTCCAACTTTGTTCACAAAATTTATTCAAATACATTTGTGCAAAGAAAACTAACAGGATTCGAACTTGCGACCTTTGGATTACCGTATCAGCACTCCATGCTACATCTTGCCCTATGTAGGTGGTCTCCCACATTGTCAGTTTTCTTTGTTCGGGGTGCGCTAGTCAGAAGTCAAAAACCTAGAATGCGGTATAGCCTGGGATCATGCCTAATTTTACAATACAACCTGGGAAGCAATATTGTTTATTGTGGGGATCACTCAATGAGAATACGACATTTTAACATAATTCGTCAAACCACAAGGGAAACTAGGTCGCAGGTTCGAATCCTGCTCCGGCCAGTTTTATTTATTAACTTTAAACATTTATTCGAATTTACCTAGTCAGTTTCCCTTGTGGTTTGACAAAAAAATTATTGGCATGCCCCTTCATGAATGACAGAAAAGAAATAGAATCATTGGTGTTTCAAACCGATCAGGCCAAAGAAAATAGTTCTGCTCTGTTTACCCTAGCTAGGCTAGCAAAAAAACACAACATAGGCCTAATTGGGGGTGGGGGTAAAAAAACAAATGGGGGGGAGTAAAGTAAAGTCATTAGCAGCTTGTTGGAGCTCTGTATTTTGACAAAAATCTCGCTCTGCCTCTAGCTCTCTGAACATGTTGAATATCTGTAAATAAGGATTAATCAAGGTTAAATTTTTGGAAGCATATGCACCTACCACTTGTCGCCTTTTGTTACATGAGGAATTATGAAATCATGACCAAACAATGGAACTTCGTGAAGAGGAGCAATACCGACATCTGGAACTTTCATCAACAGAGGGCGCCGCGGCGGGCCCACAGACATAAATAACCCATAGACGGACAGCGCCTATTGAAATCAACATCGGGATACCGTAATTTTGACGGCGCCCGACTAAGTATGAAACTATGGGCGGAAGTTGCTGAAAATTATACACGACTCTATGGAGAAATATCGGGAGGACTGATTCAAATCCGTAATTTCGGTTGAAAACGCATTGATGTTGACTGAAAACCCATCGAAGCGTTCACTATACTGCTGCACAGTTATGTATTTGATTATTTTTTTCGAAAATAATGTTTTTTTACAAAAAATGGAACTAACGTTAGGCCTAAGCACACTTCCATTTTCGACCATGCCGACGTGCACACATGATATAGCATAGGCCTAACTGTCGAGCGCAATTTGAGTCCCTCGCGCAGGACTCAAATTGCACTCGACAAGGCTAGGCCTATTTCACGATAAATAGGAGCTACTTTTATTTAAAAGTAGGGGTCTCGGGGTATAGTGTTCTCTACAGATTCTGTCCACCATTTAGGCCTATTGAAATAAACCTTTTAGACAGGCTCATGCATTGTCGGTTTGGAGGCCAAACAAACCATGTAATTTATACACAAACCGATGGCACTGTGAACCAGTCCAAATATTATTTTATTTTATGCTAAATATCTGTCATGAGTTGAGCGATACCCGTTACACATATCTTTGCATGAAACATAAGGAAAATAATAACCAGACAAATTAATTTTAAATGGCAATAAAAATAAAGGAAATAGTTTTATGGGGATTTTCTACAAACTTTCACTCTGAGTTCTTTAATCTTAGCTTGTAGGGGCTCACACTTATCTCTCCAATTGTTCACGTACTTCTTCATTTGAAGGAGTTCTGATGGCAATGTGTAGAAGCCATGATTATTCTGGAAAGTCACTATTTTGCTCTGCATATCCTGGTCTTCTGCAGGTTTATGAAGGGAACTGGCTCTCTTGCAAGTTTGAAAGTCAAACAGTGTAGGCACAGCATTTCACTTGAGGATTCTGGTTTTACCACCCATTTTGAAACACTCAGGCTCAAAATGCTTTGAGCAGAGGCTATCTTGAAGAGAAGGATTGTAGTCATCCCAATGCATAACATACATCCACTGTCTGGTGAGGTCTAACACATGTACATGTAGTGGAATCTTGCTTCCTCTGAATACTGCTGTTTGCACCCCCACGCTACAGGTTCGAGGCATTGCACATCACCTTAATCTCTGCAAAACATGTACCAGAAAAAAACAGGTGTTTATTAAAATTAATTCATAAGCAAATTTGTTATCAAGTTGGGTCATAGGCACTGACAAAATTAAATTTCCAAAGGGAAAGATTTTACTTTAATACCCCCCCCCCCCCCCCCCCACCAAAATCAGTCGGGAACAGCAAATCTTGGAAAATAACTATTCATCTGTGTTCAGAATTGTATAAACACTTGGCACAACCTTTACAATGGAGAATTTTGTTGGGAAATTTTCATGAAATCTAGGGGAAGAAAGTTTGTGTTTTCTGTGTTAGGTGTTCTTGGCACAGTGCACAAGTGTATGGTAACTCAAAGTGTTCACATGTTGATTTCTGCCTCATATTTTTATTTTTACAGATTTTGCTGACATAAATCTTGAAATAACTGGTTGTCACATGTTTAGACAGGTGTAATATCAAGGAGGGTTGGTTATTTTCTAAGATTTTGCTGGGGGGGGGGGGGGTATTAAAGTAAAATCTTTCCCAAAATCTTGTTAAATAACCAGCTCTCCTTGATAACTATCTGAACATGTGGCACAACCTGTTATGTCAGTAAAATCTGTAAAAAATGAACATTTTTGTGAGCACTTTCAGTGACCATACAGAGTCAGTACCAAGAACATCTAACACAAAACACAAACTTATGTCTGACTGAATTCTTCAAATTAGGCCTAAAGGTTGTGCCAAGTCTTTATACAATTCTGAACACAAGTGGAGGGTTATTTTCCAAGATTTGCTGTTTATGACTGATTTTGGATGAGGGTATTAAAGTAAAATCTTCCAATCATTTTTTTTACGACTCTCGATACTGTGTACATACATGTATATGAGTTCAAAACTTAATGTATTTTAAACATGCAATGCAAAATAGACTGACACAGGAAATCAGTCCAACACCCAATTTAGTACTGAATCAGTCAACTGTGCCAAACATGTCAAAAGAAGAAGCAGTATGTTACTATAATATAGGCCTAGGCCACATCTCTCCACACCCGTCTGCCACACTCGTTAACATTTTTTGTTGTTGCTTGTAAAATGTAAGGGCCTATGCCTAAAGTTGCAAACCAGAAAAGGAAAACCCTGCAATTGGTCTAATTTAATTTTGCTATGGGTAAGAACAAACAAAAAGGTTAAAAATGGCGCCACCCCTCCGAACTCGTACAATTTTGTTGGAAGGCGAAACATTTTGGAAGTCAACTTGGGCAAATTTACATTAACAAAAATCAACATTTTCAACAAAAAGATTATATTGTTGCCTTCAGTCCCCCCCCCGAAAAATGTATTCACTCAGGTGTTGCCAAACCCCCCCCCCCCCCCCCCAGTTCAACCCAAGTTATGCCACTGTTTTCATGTTGCATGCACTTGCATCGGATATCGATCTCTTGTTAGTTGCTATCATGGGTCCTCTTATCACACCCATGTCTTGTTTAAACATGGCAAATGACTCAAAGATCTGACTCACCAAAGAGAAGAGATCCTCGTGAATTATCATGTATCCACTTGACCAGACTACTGTAGTGTTCTTCTTCAGCCTTAGCACTATAAAGGCACGACGGGCATGACGCCATTGTTTAGGGTTGCACTCATCACTGCTTTATTTTCCATCCAGTAAAGACCAATCGATCAGCGTTTACTTATGGTAAGTATACATGTAGACCTACTTAGGACCCAAGGGAGTCCCCTTCCCTCCAAATCACAGCTTTATCCTTACAAAGTTTTGTTGCAAACTCAACCACTTTGGGACCAAAACATGAAAAAGGAAGCGACTGTACTGACTCCTCGGCTCCAAATTGACGTCGAAGGAGTTTCTTTAGGGCTTCATATAATTACCCGTTACTTTTTCATCGTGACATTTTATTTCATCACGGGCAATACCTGCTAGGTGGTGAACAACTACCTTAGGCTTTTCCCTCTTTGGGATATTGCATTGTTGCAGGTATACTTCTGCATCTTCTAGCCACTCAATAATTGTGGGATCCCCAGGTTTACTTGGCCTTCCATAACATTTAGTCAACTTCAAAGGTCTCTGAACGACAGACTTTGACTTGTCTTGCCTCAAAGCATCAGTCAGCCCCGCTACTAAGCGTGTTACCAGATCAGTCTCGGATGTGGCCATTGCGAGGTCAGGAATTTACAACCTCAAACCAAAAAATAACCCAGTTTGTAAAATCATAAACAATTACAAACAAACTTACGCCCATGTAAATCTATACTGGAATTCTATAAATAGGATCGGTTGGTCTTTCAGTTGAATACAGACTAACACTTTGTCGTATGTGATATCTCCATAAAAACTATCCCTTGCGCATGTACATGTATCCTATCAACAAAGCAATAATATGGTCCCACCTTACATTGCTGCTCAGTTAGGATGCTCAGTTTTAGTCTGATGCACATGCACACGTACACTCCCAGTCTGTAGCTCCAATGGATCCAACACGACAGCTCCACCGGGCTTCTTCACCTGGACTGCTCCTGATCAACAGTCACCAGTCACACAACTCTGCAACTAAGCCCGCACTGCTGTCGTCTACGACTGTAGATGATCCTGATCCCTATCTGGAACTCAGTCCACGCACCATGGTGTACCCGTTGAAAACTAGCAAAGTAGGACAAGCAGAGTCTAGCTGAACCCCATCCGTGTTACCAAATTTGTAGTGTTCTTCTTCAGCCTTAGCACTATAAAGGCACGACAGGCATGACGCCATTGTTTAGGGTTGCACTCATCACTGCTTTATTTTCCATCCAGTAAAGACCAATCGATCAGCTGTTTACTTATGGTAAGTATACATGTAGACCTACTTAGGACCCAAGAAAGTCCCCTTCCCTCCAAATCACAGCTTTATCCTTACAAAGTTTTGTTGCAAACTCAACCACTTTGGGACCAAAACATGAAAAAGGACGCATAACATAGGTCCGACCGCCCAACCCGGATACTCTTAATACGCCTCAGCCTAATTATATTGTCAAAGAAGGAAAGAAATGAAAACTATATATTAAGATACTTTCAATAATTATTTATAATCTGTTCGTAAATCTTTCATGATAAAGGAACATACTAAACTTTTCCCAAAACGAATTAATTGTAAAATGTATGCCTCATCACACCCTAAGGTTTCGTGTACTAGTGCGCCCCACCACTAAATTGGAAGTGCGCCCTCTGTTGCCCGGCAAAATCACTCAACAAGAAGTACAATTATTAATTAGTATGATGTTTTGTTCGTTTTTGTTTGTTGTATGCATATAATCTCAATTCACCACACTACAATTGACCAGACTTGACCAGACTTGACCATTGACTTTCATGACTCAATTACCAAAGTAGCCTATCACATCAGTTTTTAAGACCTCTTTGTGTAAAATGAAAAATATTAAGGTTTTGTGAAAAACCCCTAATTTTTCCAGAGAGGTACAATTTAAGTTACCTTTACAATTTCAAGTAAATTGTATGATTTGCAACCAAATTCAAACTTGACTCAAATTCTAAAAAACGTTCATTGTGTGTTAAATATTTTTTTCCTCGGACAGAATGGTTGTTATATGAATGAAAAATGTAAAAGTAAATAACTTAAGAGGGAAAAATTATTTAACTTTCACAAAGCCTACACAAAATTAATGTTCTCTGATTTTTTGATGAACGTTGAATTTTTGGGAGCTGCAACTTTGAGATGCCCCAGTGATCTCTAGAAGTTCCTCAAAAACGGGGTTGAATGCTGCATCAATGTTGATCCCATCATCTTTCCCACCTTCGAATATTCCCAACAAGTTGAGTGATTTACAGAGTGACTGTCCTTGACATTCATCATTAAGGTGAAATTTTGTACTTTTACCACTTTGAAATATGCAGTCATAATGTATCACTGAAGCTTTTCACCATTATGTTTGTTGCAACCGATTCTGTGATGTGTTTTATCATATTTTCTAACATCCATAACTCGGCTGAAGTGAGCAGCGCCCCCCCCCCCCCCCCCCCCCAAAAAAAAAGAATTCCCTGGAAAGAACCAAACTCATACTTGTATAATGAACTTCTGTTGAAGATCTCATTGCTCGTCGTTTTCCCAACAACTTTTGCCTTGCTTCTTTTTCTAGGGTTTTAAAGAAAAAACCCACAAAGTCTCTAGCATGAGGCCAGGCAATCCACTTATTGTTTCCCTTGAGAACTGAGTGCAAACTTTCAAGCCTGCTGCTTGGGATGCTGTTGCATGCTCTTGTTTTTTTCTTTTTATATTCCAAGCGCGCTGCGCAGCAACATCATACAAAGCTGCTGGGGTTGAGGGACGTGTTCCTGCCGCTGACGGAGTAGTCCTACCCGAGCGAGCTTGGCTGCGCTGGAAGTTGAAGGAAACTGCCAGATATGATTTTTTTGTCTACCTTTTCAATCATCTGGCTCCTTTTACAACGACTTTATTTCGTACAAGCAGAACTTCTAAAACAATTTCATTGTTTGTTAAATAGTTGTGTACAGATCACCTTCAGTCACGTTCATCTTGAAGCAAAAGCCAAGGTTTGATATCGTTCTTATATACACTAGATGCAAAAAAAATATACAACTTACTCCTGTTATGGAAATACAACAGTGTTTTCTAACTTCACGAGGCATTCTTAATCTAGCAATATACGTAACTTTTCACTAAAAACTGTGATATCCTTCGAGCTCAATAGTACGATATCGCTACGTGTGAGCAGCTATGCAACAAGGCGAGACGCGTCCCCCGAATCGCCAGAGTTGTAATAAACATGTTTATTTGTAAACAGGGCACCATGCTATTTACTGTCCCTGGGGATCCGACAGAGTGCGCCCTTTGAAATCGCTCATCGGCGTACCGTGGCCAACAGAGAACGCTGGTCGTGTAAAGCTAATAAATTCATGTGACAAACAAGCACTATGCAGGTTGCGAACTTCTATGCAACATTGAGCCCAGGTGGCGCGCGCGGTATTGATAGGGTTAAGGGGGCACCATATAAACGGATGTGACTGCCATCAACAGCTCCAACAACTTGAGGAAAGTCGGCGATGGCAAAGAAGTCACGTTGGGCTTTTGTCACATCTTGCTGACGCACAGGGAATTTGATGATTCTGTTGGCTTCTCTATTCATGGCACTGCAAACTCGATGTATGATTCGGCTCACGGTGGTGCACTTACATCATGAAGGTCTCCATGCATGGAGTAAAAGGAGCCGGTAGCCAAAAATCGAAGTGCTGTCAAGAGTTGCATCTGTGCAGAGATTGCATTGCTACGCTGTTACAATAGAAATTCAAATTTGAAAGTGAATTTTATCTTATACACATTTTAAGTGTGAAACATTTCAAAATAAAATTTTAAAAGGGCTTCACTTGAAAGTGCACAATTGATTAGCTGCAATGATCGTAGCTCTTGGTCACGTCTCTTAGACCTAAGAGCAACGACGTAGCATTTGTTGAAATTTGACAAATTATAGGCTGTTCAGTTGACACGTTTTTTTTTTACATTTCATTGTACCCATTTGCAACGTCATTGTCACACAACAATAAGTGGTCTTGCATACTTAATTGGCAATAGAACCCTTACAAAAAAGTTCTATAGAATTCTATAGAGTGTGTTATAGAGCTCTATACGGTTCTATAGAGGCAGTGGTTTTCTATAGAATATTTAAGGCTGTCTATAGAGATTTAAAGAATTTATATAGATTTCTATAGAACAAATCTTCCAGTTCTATAGAATGGTTTCTATAGAAATTAGACATATCAATTTGTTTGTTAAAAGTATGTACATTTATATAGTAACTCACACTATGTTTCTAATTTCTATAGAAACATAGAATTGTATAGAATACTCCAATAAAAAGACTGTCTATAGAGATTTTTTAAAAAATCTATAGATTTCTATAGAACACTGATTAAACAAATTCCTGTCAGTCTTCTATAGAATTCTATGTTTCTATAGAAATTATAGACACATTAATTTGTTTGTAGAAAGTATGTACATATTTAAAGTAAAACACAATATGCCCCTAATTTCTATAGAAACATAGAATTATATAGAACACTCCATATGATTCTATTTTTCTGTAGAAATTAGAGATGAGTATAACTATATAATACTTTAACAATTTTTTTTTTCAATCAAATTTACTAACAAGATCAAGGCTGAGGACTATGATTTTTAAAGAAGCGATTATAAGCATTTTCAAAGTATTCATTTGTTTTCCCTTACCGAACTGTGGTGATACACCACATTATAATTCGGTGCAGGTTTGGTACATAATATGTACCTCTCTGGGTGTACACCATGCAACACTGAATATATGCAACAGCACATACATGCATGGAGGAAGTTCCTTCCTCCATGATACATGTAAGTACACCACACAGCTAGCCCAACAGTTTACTAAGCCAAACAGGAAGTTGATGTGTACAGACCAAAGCCTACATGTACTGTTACATCATCAAGAGTATCATGTTACTTAGACTCAAGTCACATGACAAGGTGACCTTGCTGCTTGCATACCAGAGATAAACGGTCAGTGTGGGAAATTTGAAATCTGCACTGCAGTCAGTTGAATGTCAGTGCAGCAGTGCAGTATGGGCTTGATGGCAGAAATTGTATAAAACTGGGTCAAAATCGTGGATATTTGCATGGCATTTACATGTATGCCTGTGGACATAATTCACTGCTCATGTACACACTCAACCTGTACATGACATGTAAAAAATACACTGGTGATTGCTGGATGGATGGACAAGTCTTTGGACATGATCGATCACACGTACAAGCATGGAGGTAGGAATTGGTACAAGATACAAGCAACATGTTGAACCATAGAGGAAGGAATGGTTGAACCATGTCGACACGCTGATCACAAGCTGTTTGTATGCGTTAAGTCTGCAATTGTTACTATAGTAGGAGGTCGACATTCCCTTTTTTGGCTTACACAATCTTATTTTGACTAATATTCTGTAAAGATTGTCCCCATTGTTGCTTTGTATGTTAGTGATAACAAAACAGTTTTAATAGCCAGTTAGCTGTCTAAATTTCAAATGAAAAGGGAAAATAAAATGTATATGACAAAGGGGAAACTATTGGGAAGGGGGGGGGGGGACGGACGTGTCCACCCCCCCCCCCCCCCACCCGGATTGCCCGTGCTTTATAGGCCTACGGTTCAGTATTTGGGGTCTCATATCCCCATATTTTTGCGTCGGGAGCCAATGTGTGTCGTCCCCCGCTGTTTCGTCTCTTTGCGGCTGTTTGTTGGAGGTGAATTCGCCCCGTGTTCAAGTTCGTTAGCATCGAACTGTGTTCGCCCGCACCATTTGGAGTCATCCTCATCCGTTGCATATGCAGAGCTACCCAAGTCGTCCAAGTCCTCGCCCATTACAGAGCTGCCTAAGTCGTCTGAGTCCTCGCTCAAGTCCTCTCCCGTAACATCTTACGAGTTACATGTATATTATATAAGATCTTTTCTTAATTGTACACTTGTTAAACCCTTTTGTATGCAGTAAGTCTACAATTGTTACTATAGTAGGAGGTGACATTCCTTTTTTTAGCTTACACAATCATATTTTGACTAATATTCTGTAAAGATGGTACCCATTGTTGCTTTGTACGTTAGTGATAACAAAACAGTTGTTAGCCAGCTGTCTATATTTCAAATGAAAAGGGAAAATACAATGTATATGACAAAGGAGAATCTTTTTGGTTTTTTTAGGGGGACACACTGCCATAGCCGTCAACTCCCAAAATATTGGGGGGGGGGGGGGGTGTCCCCCATGATTGCCCATGCTTTAAGTCCATCAGAAAGTCCATTTAACCCTCAAAAATAGTTCTATTTAACTTTTAATTTTTGCCTATTTGATCGTCACAAAATTATTTCATAAATTTTCATCTGTGTCCGGAGTAAACCGAGTTTCACTAGTCCGTGTGTATTTTAGATTTTCGGAAGTATGAGTTCAATTTTTCGCCAGGACATTTCTCTTTACGTCAGGTGATTTATCAGTTTCCACAAATTTATATACTAGTAAAAATTTCACAAAGGCCTTTTTCAGGGCTGATTTTCTTAAGAGATCAATGTAAATTTTCCAAGTGCGCCAACAGGGGTGATTGTTCACTATTAATATTTTAACAACCAAAATGTAGTTCCCCCCCCCCCCCCCCCCCCCTTAAATCTCAGTAAAATTTCAGAGATTTATGGTGGGATCTATTTTCATTGTTAAAGATTCATGTGTTTTAGGCTCTTTTATCTTTCATACTGTAATCATTCTTGTTCGTCTCTTTGCATTTGTTTATAAAATACAAAACTATTTAAGCCTTCTTTAATTTACTTGTTTTGTATCCGTCCAAAGTTTTTTTAAATTCCTTTTTGCCTACCATTTTTTTAATATAGAAACAATGATGTATGTGGAATTATGTAGTTTCCTATTTAATTAATGTTTTCATTAATTGCCTGTGTGAAATTATTCATGTACAGTATTAGATTTGGAAAAATTCAGGACTGTTTTGGCCATGGCCTATGCTGGAAATAAATGCAGTGAAAAGTACACAGCCAAAAAGTATTGATCTCCAATTGTTTTAATTTTGAAAGATGAAGTGTATCACGTCGATATTTTCTTGTCAAGAGTAATGCCATAGGTTGATAGAAAAGTCGACATACATAAAGGATTCAATTAAAATGTTTAGAAAAGTTACCAAGTTTGTAAATATATTTATGACATTTTATAAAAATGGAGTCATCTTTGTATATAATTCTATTAGATGTTTTATAGAAAAGTGGTCATATTTCTGTAGAATTCTATTAGATGTTTTATGGAAAAGTGGTCCTATTTCTATAGAATTATATTTGATGTTTTATAGAAAAGTGGTCATATTTCTATAGAATTCTATAAGCTGTTTTATAGAAAAGTGGTCATTATTTCTATAGAATTCTGCTAGCTGTTTTATAGAAAAGTGGTCATTTTTCTATAGAATTCTATAAAAACTATAGAGGATCTCTAAAGAAATTATATACAAATCTATAGAAAAATTCTGTAGAATCTTATAGACATTCTATAGAATTATCTTTTATAGAATTGTAAAATTTCTATAAAATGTCTTATAGAGAAGTGGCCCATTTTCTACAGAAACTCTACAGAAACTCTACAGAAACTCTACAGAAACTCTACAGAAACTCTATAAAGGAATTCTATATAATATCATATAGAAATTCTACAGATTTTTTTTTTATAGATTTCTATAGAACTTTTTTGTAAGGGAAACGCAATTTATATATCCCAAAATTTGAAGATTGTGTATATAAAAACCAATTTAACAGCAAAATTTGCCATATATTGTGGTATATTATTCGATTTGTTTTTTATAAAGAAGCAGCATTATTGCTTACTTGAAAATATAGATTGATTTTCGGTCTTTCGAAGGGGAAAATCTTTCCTGGTTAAAAAAGTGCTATTAAATCCACAGTTTTCCATGATCCTACATTGGAGGCTTTTGTTTTTTCATGCTTTTGTGTTTACTCGACGGTGTACTTTAGGACACCTCTTATGTTTACAAGATCTATTCATAAATAAAAACCCTGCCCTCTTTCCACAAAATTAAGGTAGGCCTCGGCATACCTGATAATATTCAACATGATATCTTAGCGAACTATTTTATAGTCATAGCCAAATGTTTAGGTAATTAAGTCACAAAATAGAAGCGTCTTTTCGTTCTCTAAGCATATGGGAACGGGGTCCTAAACTGCACGATTTACCTTTTCTGTCTCAGCACCAAAACAACAAACTACAGGTACACATTAACCCCAACCCTGCTAAATCCACCAGTTTTCATATGATTTTGCATGCACCCAAGGGTTTAGGGGAAAGAGTTCCATATCCGGCTATCACTTATTTTCTCTTAATATGACTTAAAAACTACCAAAAAGTGTAAATCTGATGAAGAAACACGAATTTAGGAGGGAACTAATTTCAACTTTTTCTTTGAAAATAGTTTGACTTTTTCTGTCATTTTAATTACAAAAATAACTCAGAGATGCTGAAGAGGGGCCCCATGAAAAAGCTTGTACTAAGTTGTAGGCATAAATGCGCCTATCAATTGCTCCCACCCCGGGATGCCCCACCCAAGATGTGGGGATTGTCAATTTTGAAGTGACAAATTCCCCACCCCTGAGGGCAACATTTTAGTGACAAACCCTGACCATTGAGGAAGGAATTCCTTCCTCCATGCCCTGACAATCCTAGTACATGTGGGTGGGGCACTCCCACATCATGGTTTTAACTTCTGATGATAGGGAAACAATGTGAGTGACCAAAATCCCCACCCTGGGGCTTGAAAAACGTGACCAAACCCCCCACATAAGACCTGGGGCAGCCCGGGGGGGGGGGGGGGGGAAGCAATTGATACTTTTGATATGATAGGCGCATCACAACAAGCATAAGGCCAATGAAATTGAACGGCAGCTAGCCTACCACCAACGCGTAATCTTAAATTTAGGTTTAAAATAAAAGCTTATAATTATTAAGAGGAACTTAGCTTTGTTTTCGTTCGATGTTTGTAGCATTGAGCCGCAAATACTGCATAATTTGGATCAATGTTTTGATAGGAGAGTTAGTTGTAGTGTAGAACTATCAAAATGTGTGTGCATAAGCCGTTTCGCGGATACCGCCATCTTGGATTGAAAATGTGGTCACGTGATTTCTTAGGGGGCCGATCAGAAAATGACGTCACAAGCGCAACGTAAAAGGCATGGGGAGGTAAGAGCTGCTCTGAAAAATCTCTTTTTTTTCGTTGAAAGCGAACAAATATTCCATGCAAAGTTGGACAAATTGAAAAGGGGATTACTGAGCTACCGTTGGGTGTAGAATTGATGAAAAAAAGCCCCACATGCAAGTGCTGCAACCCCCAAAAGAAACAAAATTGTTGTGCATCGATTGTTTGTGCGGCACTCCCCGCTGGGGCTGCCGGGCCGGCCACGATTTCATATTGAGTTTTGGAACATTTTCTGGTCATATTATATGAGTTAATGTTAGTTCTTATAATTTATTTTATGTGTTTTATCTGATAATTGCGCCCTGTTTAATTGGTTGTGACAAAGACCTTTGGCCTATTTATTAATTTCAACCACAACTTATGTATTTTTATTTACAATTTCATGTATTTATTTATTCATTTATTTATTTATTACAATTCTTTAATGCCCAGGCCCCAGAGTGTGCCAAAGCAGTTTCAAACTATTTTACACAAATAAAATAACCTTTATTTATACATACATATACGTGTACAAATTTATAATAAATCTATATCCCTTTCCCACGAGTTATTTTATATTTTTACTTTATTATAGACATGATAGAAAAGGAAATATGGAAACCAAACAGCCTGCACCCGAGTTTGAAAACTGGACGGCCAAGAAACTGCAAGACTTTATTGTAGCAAGGGAAGTACCCATATTTGGCAAATGATATTTAGAGATATTTGTGTACACAATTACAATGCTGCCTAAGTTTTATGCTGGGTAGGAGCCCTATAAGACAACAGATGAGATAAAACAGCATTGCTGCTATACAGTGGAGGCTACTGCTGGATGGAGGTGTAATCCAACTACCAGACCCTGAAACCTTTCAGTTTCCACACCTGGGTCACAGAAGTGGGTAAGAGGTGATTGAACCGGGTCACATGGGTAAGGCAAGGAAAGTGCCACTAGGCCAACCTAGTGAAACTAAAAGTTTGGCTTCAAATTGTAAAGCTGCTACTCTATACAGACACTACATATATGTAACTGATAAAAAGCACTTCAGGTTGACACGCAGACTCCAGGAAATAATTCCAAGTAGTCTTGTTGTGGGTGGTTCAATTCCACTAGTGCTTCAGGTTCTACATGTACGTGACTGTGTCTAGAACATGAGTAGCTGGTCACTTTGCATACACAGATCATATGCGTCTTTTCTCTGAAGCACACATAAAAAAGTTCACTGTTTTAAATGTTCTCAGATAAATAAATTTGTCTGTTTCAGATATAGCTATGAGAGTAATTTGCATTTTTTAAAATTAATTCCTTGTCATCTACAGTGTCGTATCCTCGCACACATAACATGCTGTCGATGCTCTCTGTCTGGTACAGTCTGCAATGTGTGAAATGGTTGCTGCAGATTCAAGTGCTGCTTGTGACTCGTCCACTAGTTTCAATACTTTGAAGCTTTTGCACATGACCTTTGACAATCAGCCTGTAAATGAAAGAAGGAAAAATTGAACATTAAGTTTTATTTACATAACATACTTTGTGAAAGCTTATAAGAATAGCTATGTTTTAGTGATGTACATGCAAGTGCACATCACTATCCCCGATGACCAAATGACCATCAGGGTCCCATCATAATCCGATCGGCATCATAACCATAAAAAAACAATCAAACCACATTTTACATAATCCCCGTGCATAATACTCATTAACCCTAACTTCCTAGAGTGTGTGGAAAACCAGGACTCGGGACTGTTAAGGTTAAAGTGTTGACAATTTCTGCAATTTTATTTGGGCTGCTACATGTACTATGTGTGCTTCTGTCATTCCTGTATCCGAAAATGGCACAATGATCTCCTTTGTATGTTTTTAAACATCTCCATTAAATTTTGTTTCCTTTAAAACAAAACAAAAATAACATATTTTTCTGAGCCGCTATTGGAAAGATTCTTCTTAAATACCCCAAGGAACAGCAAAATCTTTGAAAATAACCGAATCTCCTTGATAAGAACTGTCTAAACATGTGGCACAACCTGTTATTTCAAGATTTATGTAAAATCTGTAAAAACCAAATGAGGCTGAAATCAACATATTTGAGTCAACATATTTTGAGTGACCATTCACTGTGCCAAGAACATCTAACACAAAACACAAACATTCTTCCCCATATTGCACGAAAATTTCCTGACTCACTCCCCGAAAATTAAATGTGGTACAAAATACATGTATTTAGACAATTCTGAACACAAACAGATGCTTATTTTCCACGATTTTGCTGTTTCTGACCGTTTTTGGGAAAGAGTTCCATATCCGGCCATCACTTAGACCTCGTGCACAAAGTCTATGAGCCATGACGGAAAAAGTCAATTTTCAAAGAATAAGTTGCAATTGTTTCCCTCCTAAATTCGTGTTTCTTCATCAGATTTACACTTTTTGGTAGTTTTAAAGTCGTATTAACGGAAAATACGTGATGGCCGGGTATGGAACTCTTTCCAAAAAATACAACAGTCAACAATCCTGCTGTGATACGAATTTAAAACAAACAGAGTTGAGCTAGCTATACATGGCCTTGGCTGCGGCTAGATCGAAGTTGAACACTCTTCTGTTTCTTTTGGAGGCTACTGCACTTGCATGTGGATTTTCAAAATCATTTTCACGCCCAAAAGGTAGCTCAATGGTCCCCTTTTCATTTTTCTTCAACTTTGCATCGACTATTTTTTCGTTTTCAATGAATAAAGAGAGATTTTTCAGAGCAGCTTTTACCTCCCCATGCCTTTTACGTTGCGCTTGTGACGTCATTTTCTGATCGGCCCCCTAAGAAATCACGTGACCACATTTTCAATCCAAGATGGCGGTATCCGCGAAACGGCTTATGGACGCTGCCATGTTGAAATATTCTTGAGTAGTAGCAAACGAACGGTGGCGCTATATACTTTTTACACGCCACCGTAATATTAAACTTACACCTAGTCCCAGGAAGGAAAACTTATACTTCAACTTCAAGAAAGGACTGTTTGCTATGTTTTTATTGTTACTGTTAGCTAAGTTAATCAAAATGATAAATGTATAGGCCTATATAGCTGTATAGTAAAAGGTAAGTTTTATCGCATTTATTACCTTTGCATCGTGTTCTAGCTCAACCTTCTCTAATAACCGTGTAATTCCATTTCTGGTAAAACGATAGCGTCTGTAAGTTTCATCGTCCGTCAAGGAGTCAAGCGGGCATCTACGCTCTCGAAATAATCTTTCTCGGCGTAATGCCCGGCCAGCTTCTCTGTCTAGCAGAAGCATAAACGCCAATTTTTTGTTTTTGCAATTGAGAGTTAAGAAGTATTACATGATGTTGCCATGGGATTTGCGAAGCATTGAATGCATCGTAACTTTCGTGAAATCGTTTTTAGGCCAATTCGTAAGTTGCGATGCATATGCATCGCAACTTTACGTTACGATGCATCGCAGCGCTTCTTGAAATCGACCCCTGGTTCGTAACTTCGTCATACACGCGCACGTGTGGCAGGGTAAATTAAGTTTGTTTTTACTTTCTATTGATTGGAGCTTATAGGAGTAGCTCTCCCTGTGCAAAGTGTACGTTTTTGTTTTTTTAAGTCTAGTCCCTCTGTTTTTGTGTTCTTAACTCACAGTAGTGCCCTCCTGGTCTAGTACAAATAGTTTCCCCGGTAACATGACCCCAAGAACAGTAGCCCATTGATAAGAGAACATGTGCTCTGTACCCTGAGATAGGTCCCTCACTCAGCAGATTAGCAGAGAAGGGAAAGCATGGCCCTTGTACCCGCTCGAAATTACATGTACATTCTGCTGGAGTTTGTCTGCTTTTGAATTATTGGATTTTATCTGTACCTTGGTGGTAATTCGCTTTTAGTGCTGTGTTGGGTTGTTCTCTTGTTTTCTATTCGTTTTTTTAGTTCTTATTTTGTTTCTTGTTCCTTAAACATTTTAGTGGACTGGGTAAAACCTCAATTTAGTGTCTTTCCCATTATTTTTGCAAGACTTGGACAATTGTTTTCTTTTTGTTTTTTTAATCTAAATTCCTTTGAATCTATCCTAAGGTCCAATTCACTTTAGACGTTTTATTTCTAATCATTTTGGAAACTTCCGGATTGCACTTTAATTCTGTATTATTTTCTTGTGGCAGCAAATAAATTTGTTTTTTTAATTAAATTTAGTTGGAACTGAGAAAAGCTATTTGTATTTATATTTTATTTCTTGTGTCCTACCCTAAAAATAGTCTGCGACCCAATTCTTTGAACCAATGGAGTGAAAACCTTTTTTTGTATGTAAATAGACTAAGGACCGATTTCCCAGGTTACATTTTTTTTATTTTTGGCGACCTTGCCAGGACGGATTGATTTTTCTAAGGAAATTAGCCACTTATTTTTGAAGGTTAGGACACAGATTGTTTTTTTTTGGTCTCCTCAGCATTTTTTTTAGTCCAAGAGAACACCCAGCACAGTGCTTTAAGTTGGAGAGCTGCCTCTGGTTCATGATGACTTCCCCACCATATGGTCCACACGACCTTTACATGCAACACTATGGCCTTGATGGGAGCCCTCGCCTGCCCCTACCATTGGTGCCAGAGCAGAGTCCGCTCTTTTCACCCTTGCGGACTGAGACTGCACACTATTCAGCCTCACATGGACCCAGCAGTCAGGCTACCACAAGGATGCCTCCCCTGATGACACCACAACACTCACCCCCCTCTGATTTCAACATCCAGCACAAGATGGACCCCCAGCCAGCACTACAGCATTGCACCCCACAGAGCCCTTTCCATGTCCAAGGGACTGCAGCCAGCCCCCTCCAGATGGCCGGATTTGACCCCATCACAAAGGTCAAGCAGAACATACCATTCACCTACACAGCACACCAGCTGAAGGATGTTCCCAACTTTTCGGGCTTATCAGACAAGCACGGATTAAAGGTGGAAGAATGGGCCCGGGATATGAGATACCTCCTGGAGGCAAAGGGGCCACAACCAGATCAGGTCAAATTCCATGAGGTAGTTCGTCACACACGAGGTCGAGCCCGAGACGTGGTCCTAAACTTGGAGAGCCGGGGTGGTATTGTGACGGCTGAAGCAGCAATCACAGAACTCCTTGATGAGTTTGGCGAGGGAAGTCAAGCAACGACACCTATAGCTGCATTTTTTGCCAGAAAACAACAGCCTGAGGAGAATGCAGGGGAGTATGCGATAGCTCTGGAGGCACTTTTGCGTCACATCGAGGAGTTGCAAAGGAGACGAGGGCGACAAGCAATGCTGGGGGAGAGCAGGGACCTACTGCTGACGACCCAGTTCATGACAGGCCTGCATGACGACAGTGTGCGGCAGCGGTTGGCCCCCATGCAGCCTCGCAGCATGACCTTCAAGACACTGCGGCAAGAATTGAAGGTTATCAGTGAAGAGATGCGCCAGGCGAAGGAGGCGAGGAGACTCCACTATCAGCTGCTCCAGCAGACGACAGGACAGAAGCAGTTGCAACAGCCTGGCACTGAAAGTGGGGGGCCAAAGTCGAGCCCACCGGTAGGGGATAGCAAATCACCACCAAAGCTAGATCGCGTGGAAAAGTTGACAATGTTGATGCACCAGCAGATGACCACACTAGACCGTGTTCTCCAGGGCCAGCAATCTCTTGATTTCAGGGTGCAACGGCTGGAGAACTGCATCGGGCCACGGGTTCAACACCCTAACCACCAGGGAGGAAGGATGAATCCACCGAGACGTAACCCAAATGCAAGGCAGGAGGGCCGCTGCTTTTCCTGTGGGGGAGTTGGTCACTTTGCACGAGAATGCCCACGCGCCAGTAACCCCGAGGCAACCCAAGCTCATGGACACCCGTTAAACTAGGCCAACCTACTGATGCTGGGCAATCAGTGGGTTTAATGACACAGGAGAGCCCTCAAGACACTTCACTTTTACTCCAGCCAGGCATATCACCAGTAAATGAAAAGCAACTCGTTGGTCCAGTGAGCAGCACTGAAGTAACCGTTTCAGGGAAACCATGCATGGTTCTGTTAGACACAGGCTCCCAGGTGACGACTATCACCGATGAATATGTAGCCAAGCATCCAGTTCTGCAGCAACAACCCCTGCGGAAAACAGATATTGTGATAGATGGAGCTGGGGGACAGAGTGTTCCTCATTTGGGTTACGTGCTGCTAGATCTTGTTGCCCTTGGTGTAACGCTGACGGATGTGCCGGTTTTTGTAGTTCCAGTGACGAGGTTCAGACAACCTATTCCACTGCTTCTAGGGACCAACGTGATGGTGGCAGTCCGAGACTCAGTGCATTCAAGGCACGGCAGATGGTTCATGACCAGAACGAAGAGGAAGTCTGCGTCTTGGCACTTGGCATTCCAGTGCATCAATACTGATGGCACTGACTTGGCAAAGAAGGATGGGGAAATAGGTGCCTTGAGGTACGCCAGCAACAAACATCTCGTGATCCAGCCAGGCATGACGATGGACGTGATGACAAAGGCTCCCAAACATGTTCGAGGTAGAATCTTTCAGGCTTTAGTTGAACCTACAGAACGGCGTGCAGAGGGGTGTCTTGCGATAGGAAGAAGCCTCACTGAAGTCCGACGAGGAGTCGTCCCTGTTCGAGTTTCTAATTTGTCTCAGCAAGCCGTCACCATGAAGCCTCACACTCATCTGGCAACCCTGACTGCAGTTCGAGAAGTTCACAGACTTGAACAACAGGATGGTTCCTATATTAACGCCAGAGGGTCTGTTGTCTGTAGTGAATTGTCAGTAGAGGACCAAGAAGGCATTGGTATTGGTGTGGATTATGGCTGCATGTCACCGGAGGACCGGAAGAAAGTTGAGGAGCTCATCCACAGAAACAATGATGTCTTCTCCACAAGTCCACAAGATATTGGGTTCACTGAAACAGTGGAGCATGAAATTCCCCTAGTGGATGCAACACCGGTCCGACTCCCATACCGGCGGATCCCGGCCAGCCAATTCCAAGAAGTCAGAGAACACATCGCAGATCTTCGTAAATCAGGTGTGGTACAGCCGAGCACGAGTCCATATGCATCACCTATTGTCATTGTAAAGAAGAAGGATGGAGCGATGAGGATGTGTGTTGATTACCGTCAACTTAACTCGAAGACAGTCCGTGATGCGTACCCATTGCCTAGGATAGAGGAGTCTTTAGATGCTCTTGGTAAGGCCAAGTACTTTTCATGCTTGGACCTCACTTCGGGTTACCATCAAGTGAAGATGGCGCCAAAGGACCAGCCCAAGACAGCATTTACCTCACCGATGGGGCTATTTGAATTTACAAGAATGCCCTTTGGACTTGTCGATGCGCCAGCCACATTTCAGAGGTTGATGTCCACGGTGTTCGGAGACATGGCCTTTGAAAGCCTGCTAATCTACCTGGACGACATAATTGTGTTCAGCAGCTCGATTGAGGAACATGTGGATCGCTTGGGAAAGGTGTTTGCCAGGTTACGGGAGCATGGGCTCAAATTGAAGCCTGCCAAATGTCAACTGTTTAACACCAGTGTGCATTATCTGGGCCATGTGGTGTCAGCTGATGGCATCACAACAGATCCAGCCAAGATCTCAGCAGTGGGGAGCTGGCCTGTTCCGAAGTGCAAGAAGGACGTGCGAAGCTTCCTGGGTATTACTGGGTATTACCGACGTTTCGTTCACAACTACGCCAAGATTGCAGCTCCTCTATTTGGCCTTATTGGAGGCAAACGGAATACCAAGGACGCACCCTTCAACTGGACAGACGATTGTCAAGAGGCATTCACTAGACTCCTTACCAAACTGACGTCCGCCCCTATACTGGCATACGCCGACTATGGGCTCCCATTCAGAGTACAGACGGATGCTTCCCGTGATGGACTTGGAGCAGTACTGATTCAGGAGCAAGATGGAAAAGAAAGGGTGATCGCTTACGCAAGCCGTACCCTTACTTCAGCTGAGGCCAGGTATCCCGTCCATAAGTTGGAATTCAAGGCACTGCATTGGGCCGTCACAACCAAGTTCAGGGATTACCTGTATGGGCATCGAGTTACGGCTGTCACAGATAATAACCCCTTGACTTATGTGCTTGACAAGGCAAAGTTGGATGCAACAGGTCAACGGTGGGTGAGCGATCTTGCCGTCTTTGACATCGACATTGTCTACAGGCCAGGCAAGTCAAATGCCAATGCTGATTCCCTGTCTAGGATTCCAAGGTCGGAAGTAACCAGGATTCTTGATGCTACTGAGGGCGACAAGGGTTTCAAACAAGTTAGCAACCGCCGGTCCAGTGAGCATGTCATGTCCTGCCCTGTAGTGGAGGCTCCTTCAACTACATCTAAGCGGGTGACTAAAGACCAGTCTAGTCAGACAACAGATGCCGATACCGGTCTGGGTGATGGATGCAGTTCCAAATTGGGAACAAATGTCGCTTCCGCTTCCAGTTTGAAGCAGGCTCAGCTAGACGACTTGGCGATCTGCAGAGTCATTGAAATGAAGCAGCAGAGGGCAGCAAACCCAAGTAGGAGACAAGTCGCCAAAGAGCCCTTCCCAGTCAGGCAGCTGATAAGGAGATGGGATCAGCTTCATGTCCGTGCTGGAATGCTGTTTTTCTGTAAAGAAGTTGGTGGGAGGGTCCAAAACCTCATGGTACTTCCAAAGGGCATGCGACACCAGGTTCTGAATCACCTCCATGACAGCATGGGCCATTTAGGTTTGGAGAAGACGTTGCACCTTGTGAAGGACCGATACTTTTGGCCCGGCCTGTACTCTGAGACACAGGCATACATCAAACGATGCAGACGGTGCACACTTAGGAAGACGCCAGACACGAAACGACAAGCAGGGCTTGAAAGCATCCGTACTACACGCCCAACCGAGCTGGTGTGCATGGACTTTCTTGGTCTGGAGAGGTCAAAGGGAGGATACGAGCACATCTTGGTGATTACTGATCACTATACCAGGTACTCCCGAGCATACCCCACCAAGGATGAGAGAGCCACCACTGTCGCCAAAGTCCTTTGGGAGAAGTACATAGTAAACTACGGCATCCCGGAGAGACTACATTCTGACCAGGGCAAGTCGTTTGACTCGACGGTAATCAAGGAGCTTTGCACTCTACTCGGCATAAAGAAGACCAGGACCACCCCGTACCATCCCCAGGGGAATGGGATGGTAGAGCGTTTCAACAGAACCCTGCTATCCATGTTGGGGACATTGAGGCCAGACCAGAAGGTGAACTGGGCAACACACGTTGCAGCACTCACTCATGCATATAACTGCACACAACATGAATCAACCGGATACTCACCGTTTTACCTCATGTTCCTGAGAAAGCCGAAGCTCCCCGTTGACCTCCTCTTCCCACCATCTTCATCCGATCAAGCAGAGCCTCCATCAAACCATGACCATCAACACTACGTTCACCGTTTAAGGAAGCATATGCGTCAGGTCTACCGGGAAGCACAAGCATCTGCAGAAAAGTCCAGAGGGAAACAAAAGGCGGCATATGACCAGAAAGCAAGTGAAGGTGCTCTCCACCCTGGTGATAAGGTCCTGGCTGCAAACAAGTCTCAGCGTGGCAAATCCAAACTCAAAGATCGATGGGAATCAATCCCTTACGTGGTGGTAAGGAAGCTGACTGGCATCCCAGTATACGTAGTGCGACATGTAGGCTCAGGCCTTACTAGGACTCTCCACAGGAATCTGATCATGCTGTGCCCATTTGACATAGACTCAGTAGATGAAGCCCCTACCACAGGACAGGCACCAGATGGAGTTGTTCCTTGTGACGAGGGTTCAGATGTATTCCCCCATTCAGTTGGCTTCGGTGACACGACTGCCCAACCCCTCCAGAACAACTTGATGGACGACGGCCAAGAGGACGGCACCTCAAGATGGTCCAGTCCCACTGACGAAGACGACCGTAGGGATGCTGGCCTTGACCCCCGAGGGAGGACCAGGTCGCAAGAAGACAGCGAATTCCCCAGAGATGACAACTCGTCCTCATCAGAAGAGGAGACCCCCAAATATCGTCTGCGAAGGATGACCAGGCCACCACAGCGTTTTGGGGACTGGCAATGAGTAGACATCTTCTGGTGTATAATTAAATTCTGTTTAACACATTGGTATGTCTTGTTGAGGACAACAAGATTTTAAGCAGTGGTGAGTGTGGCAGGGTAAATTAAGTTTGTTTTTACTTTCTATTGATTGGAGCTTATAGGAGTAGCTCTCCCTGTGCAAAGTGTACGTTTTTGTTTTTTTAAGTCTAGTCCCTCTGTTTTTGTGTTCTTAACTCACAGTAGTGCCCTCCTGGTCTAGTACAAATAGTTTCCCCGGTAACATGACCCCAAGAACAGTAGCCCATTGATAAGAGAACATGTGCTCTGTACCCTGAGATAGGTCCCTCACTCAGCAGATTAGCAGAGAAGGGAAAGCATGGCCCTTGTACCCGCTCGAAATTACATGTACATTCTGCTGGAGTTTGTCTGCTTTTGAATTATTGGATTTTATCTGTACCTTGGTGGTAATTCGCTTTTAGTGCTGTGTTGGGTTGTTCTCTTGTTTTCTATTCGTTTTTTTAGTTCTTATTTTGTTTCTTGTTCCTTAAACATTTTAGTGGACTGGGTAAAACCTCAATTTAGTGTCTTTCCCATTATTTTTGCAAGACTTGGACAATTGTTTTCTTTTTGTTTTTTTAATCTAAATTCCTTTGAATCTATCCTAAGGTCCAATTCACTTTAGACGTTTTATTTCTAATCATTTTGGAAACTTCCGGATTGCACTTTAATTCTGTATTATTTTCTTGTGGCAGCAAATAAATTTGTTTTTTTAATTAAATTTAGTTGGAACTGAGAAAAGCTATTTGTATTTATATTTTATTTCTTGTGTCCTACCCTAAAAATAGTCTGCGACCCAATTCTTTGAACCAATGGAGTGAAAACCTTTTTTTGTATGTAAATAGACTAAGGACCGATTTCCCAGGTTACACACGCACCATGTATTACTAGCTAGCTCATTGGTAAACGCACATAGTAGTGCGTGAACTTCCGGTTCCAATTGTTACGTTTAACTCCGTGTGAAGTACGCGTGCTTCAAATTGAAGTGACTTCACGCTTACGAACCAGATACAGAATTTCATATGGGAAGTTTAAGCCCTCCCAAAAAAAGACAACAACAACAACAACAAAACAAATCATAAAACATAATAAACGACAGGTATAGTTACCCGCAGTCTCTTCTAACTGCTTTTTTAACTGCTATTTTAAAAACTTTCTTCTCATTTTTTTAAATATACAAATCTAAAAGAATAAACTATATATTTCTTTTTTTAACCCACCCTTCCCCGAAATTGAATGACACTAAATGAAATGAATAATTGTATTTAATAATCTTCTGAAATGAAAAAAAAAAAAAATAACGCTAACTCATCATTGATTTCTTACGCGCGGAGATGCTTTTAATCCTGCCTGCGCGCAGAAATTTTTTGTCTGTGTAACTGTTTAAT
Organism: Hippasteria phrygiana; assembly: GCA_037893225.1. Taxonomy (NCBI): domain Eukaryota; kingdom Metazoa; phylum Echinodermata; class Asteroidea; order Valvatida; family Goniasteridae; genus Hippasteria; species Hippasteria phrygiana. The sequence goes on along the minus strand of JAZGUH010000564.1, from coordinate 1,578,272 downwards.
AGAACATAATGAAATTTGATGGAGTGAATTTGTAACGTGGTGTCGATTGAGAAAAAGTGTTAGTTCAAAATAATAATAAATATTGTATGGGTTTCTATCTTTGGTTTTCAATACTGGCCCTGAAAAGGGCCGGGCTCTGAAAAGAGCCGCTTGGATTTATAGTGGATGCTCGTTTTAGTATCTGGATGTCTTTCCCTTTCTTTCTACCACACAGTAGAAGATGACCGATGTACTTTCGGCACTTTTCTTTGGTCACAAAATTAAACCAGAAATCGCGTATGCCTGTCTGTCACAAGCTGCTCCTTGGTAGATGGTTTTACCTTCTTCCTGAGGTGGCCTTTCAGTTCTGCCCAAAGACACTCGATGGGATTGAGGTCGGGCGATTCGGCGGGGGTACGGAACCAGCTAATGTAGTTTTCGCGCATGAGCGTAAGCCTACTGGTGTGAGTGGGGCAGTTTAACTGTCCTGCTGAAATCTATGGCCATTTTGAAACTTGCGTGCCAAGAAGAGGACAAGCCGATCGCGCAAGATGTTTTCTGCGTAAAAGGTAGAGTCCATAAGACCTTCGAAAATATAAATTCCAGTTGCTCCTCTCTTCGAAATTCCACCCACACGTGTACTTTCAGAGGGTGCTTTGGCTTTCCTTTTGGCTCAAAAGGTTGGTCTTTTTTACGGAAGCATTTTTTTGCGTGGCGCTCGATTTCGACGAAGCACTCGTCGCTCGAGATGACATAAATGTTCGTGCGTGTCTAAGCATCGCTGTGCAAATTGCATGCGGATTGGCCTATTTGCGTGCTTGATAAGTTGGCAATATTTTGTACTTTTGCATGTCCACAATAGTTTTTTTTTTCGAGCGCGACGTATTGTGGATTCTGGGAGAACCACGCCCGTTTCCTCTGCAATGCTTTGCTGCAGGTCTAACGCATTCAGCTCATTATCGCGCTCTAAACATTCATCAATAATGTCGCGCATTCGCGGCGTAAGCTTACTCTTTCGGCCTGACCGCGGCTTATCTACAATGCTGGAAGTTGTACGCACACGCCGTATGAATCGAGAAAGGCCACCCCGCCTGGGAAACAGAAATTCCATCTTCTGCAAGAGTACGGTATTCTTGATGGCTCGGTTTGAGAGCCCCCGAGCATACAGCAACACAATTCTCTGGCGGGTGTACGCACTAAAACGAGCCATCCGGTGTGACGTGTATGCTTTAAGTGAAGTGATGTTGATGTGGACAGGGAAAGGCATATGGCTGCTGCTCGCGTTTGCACATTTTTATACTCCAAGATTTACGCGTATAAGGTTACGCGTAAGGTTTTACGCGAAAGATTGGCGAATTTTTCGCGTATGATACGCATTGCGTGCTCTGCTCAAATAAGCAACATTTTCGATTGCAGATTCATGTGAATACTAATACCATTATCAACTGAAAAAGCAGTCTCGATTTCAAATTACAATTTTTAATGAATTTTCAGCATTTTGTGTGTGGCAATAATACGGAGAATGTCGCTGTATTTGATGCTCAAATTGTGAGGATTGGTCGGGACTAATGTTAAGTGAATTGAAAGTAAATTTTGGTCCGCATAATATTTTTGGCGGGCTGTTACTAAAAGCTTGAAAATGGTTTGGTTTGTTTTATTCCTCGTTATGAGAACAAATTTCGGGGGGCAAAATATGTTGACTCAAAAACCGAGCTGTTCGGGTGCTATGTAGGCCTAGTGCCCCTGAATTTTTAACTTTAAAAGCTCTCAATACTAGGCCTGCAAAATCGTTATGATCACAGTTTTAAAATCCGAAAATGTTGGGTTCAGCAGAGTTAAATAATTCCAGCGTATCGAACCGATATTGTGCAGAAATTCCACCGTATCGAACCGATGCGTACGCTCAAGTTGTACTTTGGGGAGAACCCTGCAAAAATTATCCGGTTGTAACCATTAACGTAGTCCGGTGCAAGGCCGGTGTGCGTGTACATGTACCCAAGCCAAAACGCGACGCATGTCCAGGAGACTGAAATGATCTACTGTTTCTTCAATTAGGAATTCTGTCCTGAAATTCCAGCAACATTTATGTTTTAGATTTTGAAGGCCTGTTCATACTTCATGCAAATGCAAATCGAATTTTACGCCTCAAAAGACGGCGAAACACTCGCTGCGAAATTCGCTAGAGTCTTCATCTTCCCCCGTTGTAAAAAATATTACGGAAACACAGGAACTAAAATCGCGGATTTTATGCTGCATGCAGATCGAAACGTACACGTACATGTACGTGTACATCAAAGATCGTATAGCGCCGCGTAGCGGCGCAAGATGGAGAACTCGGCCGAAATTGTGAAATCACCTTTTGAGCAAGCAAAATCATTGCGCGCTATATGTGTTTTGCATACATCTGGCAATGTGGCATACAACATGTCAACTCACTGCTCGGCGATTCGCTGCAAAAATCGGCAGAAAAACTGCCCGGAATTGTAATTTTTCCGATTTCCCAAGAATAAAGAAAGGTAATTATCTATCGATATTGGAATAGGCCTATGTTGAAACTGAAAGTATAATTTTACGGTTTTTCTAAACATAGTCATAGACACGGTAGGCTATTCATCGTATCGTTTAATTAATACTAGTACAATAGTACGTTAGCCTATTTGGGTCGATTTGTATTGCCATTTGCATTCAAATTCTAAGAAGGCAAAAATTCTGGGGTGGGGCAGCGTGGATATGGTTGGAGAATAAACATTAACCGATGAGAGCATCAGAATAAAGATTTTGTTGAAAAACAAAATTTATTTAGGCCTAATTTTAACTCAGTCATGATACTTTTGATAGGCTAGCTCCAGACAAGCCCAGGCCGAGGCCCCCTTGGCCCTATGCCTAAATAGTACAAGTTACAACTGGCATGTGTATGCTATGCCTAACCATGGAAGAAGGAACGGCCTAAACATGGCCTAACTTGTGTCTAGCATTTCTCACAGATTTTGTTTGTTTTCTTGTTGTTTGTGTTTTGTTTGTGTTTCTATTTGTTGGTTCTGTATTTTGGTTTTATTTGTGCTTTTGTTTGTTTTTTCTGTGTATTCTCTTCTAAGACTGGAGCTTAGCCCAGTAGGCAAAGTAACTAAAAAACATGTTTAGCATCCCCACCAGCTTCCTTTTTGGAAAATGAGGAAAATGATCAATACAAGTGAATGTTCATTTTCATATTTCTATTTGATTCATCTTTATATATAATAACACCATGTGGGTTCTTTTTCAGTAAAACTTAAACATCTTGGTTCAACAATGATTAGTTTCAGTGTGGCCCCATAACAACAAAGACATGTATGCAAAATGAGAAACTTTCCAATAAAAAATTTGACTGATGAAAACGGATGGTTAAAAGAACTTGTTGATTGTCCATTTTGAAAAAAAAGTTTAATTCAATTATATTACAAGGATGATCTTGGAGTGTCCTTGTTTAGCAGGCAGAAACTTTGCATTCACCTGTTTTCTCTTCAAAGTTGACCATTATATTTGTTAAGTTTCTAAATTCATTTTGGCAAAAAATTTTTCTCTTTCAACCTCAGTTTCTGATGTAGCCCATGACCATCCTTATGGAAAGCATTGCACTGATGGAATTCCCACATCCCATGAAGAGCTTCCTCGACAGGGACAACAGAGGCCAAGTAAGCAGAGCAGATCTCTACAGAAGGAACGGGTGAAAACAACCAGATTAAAGCAGAGGTCAAACGTCTTCAAACTATGCTCACTAAACTGACTGTAGGTGGGAGGTGGGCAGAGCATAGGTGATATGGGTGCTACTCAGTACTTAAAAGAGCTATCATTGTTGTTCTTTGCTTCACAGCTGAGGAATTCAAGTCAGCGTGTGAAGGCAAGAGGCAGGAGATGGTCATATGCTGACAAAGTAATTGCCTTGTCTCTTTACCATCAAGGTCCTAGAGCATACCAATAATACCCTCTGTATCATCTCTACGAAAATGGTTACTTAATAGTGTTCAGATTCATCCAGGATTTTCCCCCACTGTTCTCAATGTGCTGAAACATAAAGTCTGTGGAATGAGTGACAGGGATAAGCTCTGTGTATATAGTAACCTTTGATGAAATGAGTTTGCGAGCCCGTTTGTCCTACGATATTTCCTGTGACAGGGTTGAAGGATTTGAAGATTATGGGCTCCTTGCTAGGGCAACTAGAGTTATTTCGGTTATTTTCTCTCAAGAGATGCTACACCAGCAAATACTTTAGAAGATCTACTTAAGGAGTGTTTGCATAACATGAAAGAAATTGGATTAACCCCTAAATTGGTAGTGTGTGATCAAGGTTCTAGCAATGTAAAAATGTACAAATCTCTCTCTATTTCTGCAGAAAAACCAAGTTTCGACTTGTAATTTACTGGTATGGGCAACAGCTGTATCTAATTTAAATATAAAACTGTTGAAAAAACAATCTGAGCCAGTACAGGCATTGAAAGGAGAAGGAATTTGTGAAGTTTGTTGGTAATGGACATACAGCCGCACATTGTTTCATTGAAATTATTTCCACTGAAATAATTTGTGTGGGATTTTGAGAGTCTCCAGAGAGGTGATATTATATTCTTTTTAACAAATTTTCCTCTATAGACGCAGTCCTCTAATGTATTGTAATACAAACTGGTAGAATTGCTCAAGACTTTGATGTTTTATTTGTGTCAATTTTCATACATTACCTGCCTGAAACACATCTACATGTATGTAAGAAGTTTGTCATGCAGTACCACATACAGAAAAGCTTGAAACACTTGTGCATGGAATGACCTGTCTTTGGTAACAATAAAACATTAAAATTACCTCATGTGTCGTTTTTTTGTTGTTATTTGTTGTTTGTATGTCTTTCCTGTTTGTTGCAAAGAAACACCTTGATCAAAGTTGTCTGTTGAAAGGAAGGACACACCCAGGATTTGTAAATCCCTCAAAAAGTTACCATGAATCTCAAAGATAACACGGAAAGCATATGGGGAGGGGGATAATGGCATATATCCGACATGTTATATTTGGCAGGTTATCGAACCACAGATTTTTAAACAGTACACTGCGCAACATGAGAATCATTTCTGGGGTTTGGGGATTTTTAATGAATTTTCGGAAAACCTCTAACATATTTATGCATACCCTTTCTTTCCACAATTTAATTTAATTTTATTATTTTAGATTTATAATTTTTTTTGTTTTTGGGGGGGGGAGGGAGGCAATCGGGGACAGATCCAGGATTTTTTGCAGAGGAAGGTCAGGCTTGACGGGGTTTTTATTCTTACCCGTAAAAGCAAAATTGAAAGCAAAACCAACCCCCCCCAAAAAAAAAAAATAAATAAATAGATAAATAAATAAAATACAATAACAAATCAATCAATAACATTAAACAAAACAAACAAAAACAAAAACTGAACACCCAAAAACAAAAATGCAGGCCGCGAATCTTTTTTAACCCAGGAAGAATTTAGAGAAAAACAAACCCAAAACAGCGCCTAATATTTCAAACCTCTGGAAGCGCTAAAGTTAAAAAAATGTATCCTTTTTTTCTTGAATTCATAAACAATTTTTTTTTGATTTTCAGAAAATCTTTCACAGGGGTCATAAATGTCACATGTACCGCGCTGGAGCATGCATGCACAGTACGCATTGCATTGTTTACATCCGGGTATTTTGTCTAGCATTGCTTGCTCGAATGGCGCCCATACCCACCCATGGCGATTACAACGCAATGCGCGTATTCGCCGTGCAGTTACCCATCTTGCGCCGCTATGCGGCGCGCGCTATAGGATCTTTGGTGTACATATACCCTTGCCCTTCAATTCAACAATGACACTGGTTTCGCGCGCGGCGGGCCGCGACATGCCATTATACTTTACGCACATATCACGTACTCACAGCGTAGGCCCACATGAGGATGAACGGCAGGTTTGTACATGCACATGTGATGCATGCAGTAATGTTGGGATGGTGTACGTACACACATGGTGTACCCTCACCTTGTATGTGAATGTACATGGTGTACATACAATTTACTAGCAATTGTACATGAATGGCATGGCCCACTTTTCGGACGCTATTTTGTTTTTGCAAAAATACTTTTGAATTGTATCTTAACTTAGTCCAACATCATGATTCAACTGGGATTATTTGGTGATATTTGGACCTAGCTATACATGAAAACCTTATACCGATCCACGACGTAGCCTCAACAAATAAAATTAAAACGAAATAGGCCTATGGGACAATGGACCTGTTGAAAACCAACATCCTTGCCCTAATATGGATAAACATATTCCATCAAAGACTACGAGTTCGCGACATAACTTACCATGGGTTAATCATCAATTAAATAATCCCACAAGACTTGACGGTTATTATTTCACCTCTGGTAAATAGTTGTGCTTTCAGACTTTTGACATGTCATACATTGTACGTGTACATATCAGGGTTGATTATTTTCTTTTTTAAATAAAACAAATCTGATTTTTAAAATTTAAATCGGATTTTTTTGATTTAAATTGATTTTTCTATTTTGTTTTACCATTGTACCATTGGCATAAAACATTTGTTTTAAATAAGTCAATTTAAATGACCATTATTGAAAGTCGAGTATCCACACACAATTGTTCATGAAATCAGTACTGAAATCCCTTTCATTTATCATATTCTTTTCTAGAATACACAGTTTGTCTTAAAATCTCTGTTACAGCATCACCGTCATACTGCACATTTCTCATCCAAGTTGATAACAGGAACCCCCCTCCTCTCTACACACAACCATGGTGGAATAAAACTATTTGATGCAGCCACCATATTTTTTTAACGCACTGTCCTTATTTTGATCCCGTAAAAGTTTTTACGATTTTGGCGGTGGAAATATTGTTCTTCAGCGTCATTTTGCATTTGCAGCTGTATAATTGGGAACCAGAAAATGAAACTTTCAATGGACAGAACACCATTGAAGATTTAGGCCTATGTTAAAATAGAGACGGTTTAGCAGAGACGATGAGGCAACATTTTCAATAAATATTTAGTAAAAATCATTAAAAGTCCCAACACAACATTTTTTTATTGTCATTTTTAATAATAATAATAATAATTACATTTATATAATAACATTTTTATACAACTCAGCAGAAAGTCCTTAATGCCTGATGAACTGGATAACAAAATTCACTTGGGGGGGGGGGGGGGGGGGGGGGGGGGGTATCAATTGATAGGCGCATTACAACATGCATGAGTTATTTAAACCTATATGTACATCATACATGCAGGTAGTACATTACACACACAATGTACAATGTACTTCAGAATCATATGCATTGTACACGATAAATCCCTTTAGAGTGATTATAAGCGATTTAAAGTTAATGACAGTCAGGTCTTAATAACAGAAATTGTTTTTACATTAAAACAAATTACAGAAATAAATAAAAAATAAAAACGTGATTTTTATTAGTGATTTTTGTAATGTTTTTCCCAGTGATTTAAATCATGATTTAAATCAATGATTTAAATCGACTGATTTAAATCAAACAACCCTGGTACATATGGGACTGACAGGCAGATTGTAATTTCTCCTAATATTATTTGAACAAAAAAATTTAACCGACTAGAATTGTTGATTATCCAGAATGGACAATCAACAATTCTAGACTGGATTTTCTGCGAAGTTGTTTATTTAAAGTTGATTTTTGAAGAAAGGCCTATCAATTATTTTTATTTCTAAATTATTCAAAATACCGTCAAGACAAAAAGTAAAATTGAACAGTCCTGAATCCTCCAATTTTAATACGATTTTCCACACACCATAGTTAGGTTTAATTAAAAATTCATTAAAAAATACATTTTCATCCACAACACATACCCAACTATGTACGTACAACGTTTCAAACCCAATTAGCCTTGTACTTCTCTAGACATCCTTTTATGTAATTATATAAAACTACCTAGTAGGCCAACACTAAAAGCATGCGTTGTGTAGGCATTGATCAAGAACGTCGAATGTGTCTACCTAGTTGCACACATAGAAATTAAGCGCGCTTGTTGTCGGAATCATATACCATGTGCACCAGTGAAATACATTGGCGGGTACCAAAACTCAGAATAAACAAGCTTGCACATGACTGGTCGCCATTCCAGCTTCAATCTAATTCTTCAGCATGAAACTTGTACCTAGTATTTTGCTGTGGTCTCTACTGGTCTCGGGGGTAAAACTCGAGACCTTTGCATCCGAGACCGAGACCTGCACTTTCGAGACCGAGACCAGCCCTTCCGAGACCGAGACTTTGCTAGGACGAGACCAAGACCGAGACTTCAAAAAAAGGTCTCGAGACCTACAACACTGGCCCTGCCCTCTACCCCCCCCCCCCCCCCCCCCCCGTATTAAAAGAACAATATCCAAAGCACGGTATCCAAAGCGCACTGTACACATTCATAAATGTATCTTTTTATTTTATTTGTTGGGGTTATGTCGTGGGTCGGTATTTAAGGATGATTTTCATGAACAGCTGGCAGCCACATTCCCACAGATGCTTTGCTCACAATCCCCTTCATACTTTCCTGCCTCTAGGATTCACACATTGACTGCATTTCTGCTGTGTATTTTAGTTAGTTATTTATGTTGTTGGGGGGGGGGGGGGGGGGGGGGGGTCATGCCCAACTTATGCAACGGGGGGGGGGGGGTAGTCTATGCGACAAACGTCTATAATGTATGCAGATCTGGGGATTAATTATGCAAGACAACCGCCTTGACATCTATATTTTGACCAGTCAGCCTGCTCGTTTTTTGGACCTTCGGTAAACTGCTGATCAGACACTTGCCTTTAATCTAGGCGTGCGTTGCTACCCAGACACGTGACGCGCCCCGGATATGCATATCTTGGAAAAATGTAAACGTAATCATGTTGCAGTTGTACTGTGCGTACCACGTGTGCCTACTGGGGAGCGCGCGACACGGCGGCATTTGAATTATTTTGTAACTGCCATCACATTGCTATACGCGCCATGATGAATACAGAGACACGGGGTCAGCTGTCACCTATCAACCAATCAGTATACATTCGTCCACATTTCTGATCGAAATGATGTCACAAGTGGTGAAGTCCACTCTGATTGGCTGTCGGGCGGGATCGCATAAATTAGCATGTTCATATATATCAGATGTTAATGCAATGCATGTAACGTATGAGACTCAGACTAGGGGAAGGGAGCCATGGCCCCAAAACAAAACCAATTGAGATGCGCGCGTCTATCTCCATAGGGCACGTGTGCGCAACACATACCATTAAAATAGCTCAAGGGGTGGTCTTTGGAAAATTGTAAATGTTTCGACTGGTTTTGACCGAAAGGTATTTATTTTTTAATGTGAATACCAATGTGGTTGGCTGGTTTTAAGTATGTTTCACACTAACAGTCCCGAATCCTCCAATTTCAATACAATATCCATACCACCTAGGGAGTTAGGGTTAAAACCTGCTCAAGGGCCTGAACATTGTTACTGCTCTCGCCTTCGGCTCAGCCATTAATGCGTTCAGCCATCCACATTCTTATTCCCTTCAGTTTTGCACAAAAGTTTCCTTTAAATGTGAAATCTGGTTATTTTCTTTCTGTAGATGGTCCTTAGCTCCGACTACAAATAATAATATACATGCAGAACACCTTTTTTCAATTCATTGGAATGTTATTGATTTTAATCACACATTGGGTATTACAACACATTTCATTACTACAAAGAAATCAAGCCAACAGTCAATATCAAATCTGTAGAGCGAAACAATTACATGAAACACATTCCTTTTCAATGAAACTAATTTTGTTTTCCACTTATTTAACTTTACACCCACAATAATGTATAAATTACAGTGGACCAATTTGCACCTATCTAAAAAGTGTCAGACCAAATTATTAATAAAAAGCATATTTGGGTTAAAGTTGAAATATACATTTGGCAACTATCCAAAAAGTAACCAACAAAAATACTAGAGAGGTTGAGATTTTCTAACTTGTACGTGTGCGTGTACGTAAAGACGTAGCCTGCAAACGAAGTCTGACAAAATATGTCAGAGCCAAATCTATCACCAGAGATTTTGCGCTCAAGAAAAAGACACCTAGCACTAATGCCGACCCCAAGATTCCCTTGGTCACCACCTTTCATCCTAGTCTCCCTCCCCTTCGTAAAATAACTAATGACAACCATCATATCCTTCATACTTCAGATCGCCTTGCCCGTGCCGCCCCTGACAACCCAATATTGGCTTATAGGCGCCCCCGCAATCTACGAGACCTGATTGTTCGAGCCGAGGTCCCCACCTTGGCTGCATCCCCTCCCATACAGCATGGTACTTTTAAGTGCGATTCCAGGTGTGTTGTTTGCCAGACTCACATGCAGGAGTCTGACTCCTTTTCTGGCCATTCATCTGGAACTACTCACAGAACCAATGGCAACATTACTTGCAACACCTCTAATGTCATATATCTCATTTCTTGCAGGGTTTGTGGTATCCAGTATGTCGGGGAGACCAAGAACACGCTCAAGAAGCGTTTCTATGGCCATCGATCGACTGTAAACACCAAGAAAATTGACACCCCTGTTGGTCATCACTTCAACTTGCCTAACCATTCCATTTCTGATATGATTCTACAGGGCATAGAATCACTTTTCCACCGCAAGGACTCAGTTCGCCTCAGCCGAGAGAAAGTTTGGATGAAACGTCTTCGGACTATTCAACCACATGGTCTAAACATCCAGGAAGGGAATGATTAACTTTTAATTTTTCCCCCATTGTCATTTGTTTACAGATTATCCTCCTGGCAAACCCTCTTGGGGTCTCTTGGCCAAATGGGGTTGTCTTACCATTTCCTGTTTATCTTTGCCACTAACCACATTCCTTTGTCCAATTCCCCAGCTTCAACCTTCATCCTAATCCCTCCCCGCATTCATCCTTACCCAAACCTCTCTCTTTGATGTTTACCCACTGCCATGCTCCCTTGCATCCCTCTTTTGTGTTTCTCCACCCACCCCCTCATGCATGTGTGTTCCCTACATGTTTGTTTCTTGTACTCTGTCATTTGCCTTTGAGAAAGAACTTGCTTAAGTTCGAAACGTCAGGCCAGCTAATTTTTTGATTTGTATATTTCAGGTCCATTCAGTCAGTCAGCAGTTTGCAGCAGTTTTATTCATTTTCAAAATATGTTAATGACAGTAAGCCTACAGTAGTTTCACATGTAGTCATTCATATCATGTACATGTAAGTGTCATTTTGAAAACAGGTTGTACAGAGAGACAGACACACATCGTTTAAATAATTCGACAGTCTTTTTAGAATGCCTGTAGACACGCATGCGCATTTAACAATTCAAAACTCGCATTTTTGAGAAAGCCCAGTCAGCCCACCGTAAGTAGAAAAGCGCGTGATTGTGAGTGTACGTAGCGTATATTATGTTCGAATCGCCGATCTCTTTGAATAACAAATCACGTCGGACTTTGATAAATTTCAGCTTCACTCTGGCACTAATCCCGAATTATTTACCCTAGCTTTCGAGATCCAAACGTAGTAAGGCTTCATTTATTTAATACTCAAAGTCCAACATGTTTTCAACATTTGGGAAACTGTTTATGCTCTATTTTTTGCTTAATAGGAGGTACGTATTTACACTGCCAAAAATGATTTTCTTAAAATGAAAAAAATTTCCTTTTTTCAAGAACACTTTTCTTGTCTCAATCCCTAGAAAAGTTGTCTAGGGATTGAGACAAGAACATTTTTCTTGAAATATATATTTTCTTATAATTTAAGAAATGTAAGACAATCATTTTTGGCAGTGCACCCGTTCAATGTCTACCCGTTTCAGCAAACTTGTAAACTCCATTTTATACGTTCGCTTCAACTCGTAAGGCTGCAGAGAAAGGACTGGTTCGCCAACTGATGACGTCATACACATTTAACGTTCCGGTTGAACAAGATACACGTACCCATGCAAAATAAGGAGGTCTTTGTAAAATTTAATTCCTGGGAAATTTTTTAATGTAAATTTCTGCTTCATAAATTGGAGCGGGCACTGTATAAGGGTACAATCTTGTATGTATTTTGAAAATTGGCAAAATGTGCAGCAGATACCGGTACTCTCTAGATACAATTTACCATGTATGACTCAGTAGCGTATCCAGCTTTTTGTGCCAGGGAGGACAAACAACGTCTGAACCGTCGCAAAAACCCTCGCAAAACACCATTTCCTTTTGTTTTTTATAAGGCCTTAAATGCCGCCAGGGGGAAACTTGCCCCCCCCCCCCCTCCCCCCGCTGGATACACAACTGGTATGACTATAAGCATACAAAATCTCAACTGAACAAATTTGTTTTTGTTGCGTGCACAAGTACATGTATGATTACACGTGCAAGTACACGTACAAGTAAAAAAATCTCAACCTCTCTACTGTTGAAAATCCTACTTGTAAAGATTGATGACACTAAACTCCCTGTGAAATTATTCCTTCTAGCATGCTGTCATTTTGAAGAAAAAAAAAACCCAAAACAGGGGCGGATCTAGGTTTTAACTAAGGGGGGGTTTACCTGTGGTGATTGGCCTACACACCCCAGCGTGCCGAATTTTCGACACCCGACACTGGTTTTTTTTTCTCAGCCCAAGGGGGGGTTTAAACCCCCAAAACCCCCCCCCCCCCCCCCGTATATCCGCCACTGCAAAAGAATGTCATTTCCAAAGATGTCTCAGAAACGGATATTTGTAAATTTTCTGAAACGGTGCGCGCAAGCGTTCAAACCACGCACACGTGCATGTGGGTGCTATTATAGGTCTGTTCAGTGCGTGACATGGGATGGGAGTACCTGCAATCGGCTGAATGAGAATCATATGGCCTCAATACTAATTTTGGGATTGTTGTGTCATGTTTTACAATCCAAAATATGAGTATACTGGGGGGGGGGGGGGTAGCTCAATAATGAGTTTCGTCCTTCAGCAACATATTTTATGAAGTCTGCATGCATACTCGGTGTAATTATCCAACGAGATAAAAACAAAGTCGAACCGACAACCCCCTGCTTAATATGGTTGTGTCAGAAATGGACAATAGCCCAAGACGTACAATAGATTCGGACGCAGTCTATCTATGCATGTGGGTGATTCCATAAATGTGGGGGCCGGTGTCCCTGTTTACATTGTGATATTTGTTTCCCTTGTATTACCAACAGTGAAATATATATATGTAACACACATACAAACACAAACCAGGACTACCAGTCTTATTTGCAAATCCTCAAAATCGAACTGAACTTCTCTAATTAGCACACAAACTTTTAAGATATCAAATTTTTTATTAACATAGACAAGGATAAATGAGCGCTCAAAAACACTAAATACATGTACCAGGATCCTGGGTTTCTTTATAGCTATAACTACGACAAAGAGCGATCCAAGTAAATTGTAGCTGGGATCCACCCGCTGATGAATCAAGTTCCAAACGACGAGTCAAGTTCCAAACGACGAGTCAAGTTCCAAACGACGAGTCAAGTTCCAAACGACGAGTCAAGTTCCAAACGACGAGTCAGGTCCAAACAAAAAATTGGCTTGGATACAATCAACTGGCTTGAAATCTACTAAGCAGCCAGCTGGGATCAGCCGATGGGCTTGGCTGCAAATGACAGGCTGACAATCCACTGAAGAGCCACACGTAGCTGGGATTCAGTCACCTGGCTTGGATCCGAAACCTGAGAGACAACAGTTAAAAGTCATAGATACACAATGATGTGTAACACACTTGCTGCTTTCATACTCCATGAAGAAATACAGTTTTGCCAATGCAGTAAATATCTCACATGATTTAACTGTGCATGGCCAATATATGTAATTTCCCAAGCAATTGACATGTATTCACATATAACTTGGGCTGCAAAAGAAACATTTCTTTTACATTAAGACTAACAAAAATTAACAAAAAATACTTTAAACTGGGTTTGATGGTCAATTTGCTAGACTTACAATATCAATAAAATGTTAACTAAAGTAGGATGTTACTGTGTTCGAAAAAAAAACCTTACATACTCATATGCAGGCAGGCCTAAATTCCACTCACAAATTTACCGTAAACTGTTTACTACCCATGTCGGTTTCATTTGTGGGGCAAATGACACATTCCTAATTTATATAAAGGATCAACCCCCCCCCCCCCCAAAAAAAAATGTAAACCCTATGAACTTCTAATATTTATTTCAAAACCCCTTTTTGTATACGATAACCCCTGCATCACACGCAAAAATAACATGTACCATGCACATGGCTGTCCTTACAAATACATGTACACAAGACTTATACAGGTATTCGAACCCTCCATTGACTTGGGTGGTTTATTATTAATCATGCTACATGTACTACTTTATTCCCCAGCACATGCATTTTACCAATGACAAATGCATATCCTCATGGAAAAATATCACTCCTATAGCAGTTGTTAATTTATATCCCCATCATTGAGTTTCACATTTGTGACTACAAATATCATTAACTGCCTACTCACAGACCTGTATTTTCCCAAAACCATTGTTATACCATACTTGGGACACTATATGCATATTGATTCAGACAATTCCCCTATTGAAATCCGTATTGATGATTACCAATAAAACATTCAACAGAACTGTTTGCTCAAGCACATGGCTTTATATGATTATGTTTATCATCAAAAATGCTAGCCTTACCTGAGAGCCAGCAGTCTCTTGCTGCACCACAAGAAGTATTGATGAATAAACTACCAAATATTATGAATGACAGATGATTTTTGGCCCTTTAAAATATGACTTTGGGCCCCCTTTTTGTCAATGATCGTAAGTTTCGGTAACAAAAATGGCTGCCTCCATGTGTTGTTTTAATTCTCTGGCAACGGTCACAAGAGGGCGCTATGCCAATTTTCAGCTGGGCTACATATACAAATGATTTTATTGCTCAAATTATAGTACTTGTACCTAAATATCTGGTAGCAAAGGATGAAACATCTGACTAATTTCCTAACAGTATGGTGTCCTAAATAGTTCACGGTTTTACGTGTAAAGGGGACCCAAAGCTGCGACATTTTAAAAACTGCTGTTGAAATGCATTGTTTGGTTCTCAAATACTACCATGTGCACATATGTGTATGAAAAATTGCCCTTCATTATGTTAAAGCATGATAATACTGCTTAAGAATGGCACCATATTTAAATGATTTAATAACTAGTTGACCGAGATTGACAGTGTGTTAGCCAAAATGTTTCACGGGTAAACAAGACCCACTTTTTTGGTGTCCCTTTTACACGTGAAATTTGTGTAATATTTCTGAGAAATAAAAAGATAATTGGGTTCACTGGCAAATCAAAATCTATCATCATTAATTACATGTCCCACTTGATAAGTGTGAAATCGTAACAAAGATTGCATGCTTGGAAATGTTTAATTTTAGGCCATTTACTAGGTTTCACGTGTAAATGGGGACACCAATGGTGTCCCCGTACGCAATCATGCACCAAATTGCTATTTTTAGTCTAATCAAGTTATTTTCACAATAAACCTTATGTTTTATCCTGGGTAATACATTTTAAAATAAACACACCACATTGAGCATGAATTATAACAAAAATAGCAGAAAACTAATTTGGTGTCCCCTTTACACGTGAAACTGTGAATGGGTTTTGACATGATATTTTGGCATTTCTGGAGTAAATAATGTCTGATTTAGGCTACAATTAATCAGGAATGTCAATATCTTTAGGTTATAGTGAACATTATTAATAAATCCCCTGTCAATCAATTTTTCCATTTTGGGTCAAAATGTCACAAGTTGGTACCCTAATTTATGGAATAACACATGTCTTACATTCAAACACTGCTCTCAAGGGTTGGCTGCTGGCTAATTTGAATGTGACATAGCAGTGAGTACCTCTATTGAATTATGTGAAGCTGGAAACAAATTCCATCTTACATGTATGTACCCACTGTTAATGTCAAGTTTGAAGCAGCCGAGTGACCCTGACAGATGAGTGAATGGTAAGATGTGTGCAGTAGGGAATTTTTTTCTCTATTTATATGGACAACCCATACAGTGTTCATACAAATGTTGGTAAATATTTAATTATGTCTCCCCAATGCAAGTTTCATCTTATAGAATTTACTAGGTAAATTGAAAATCCAGATCCAAAATATTGTACTCTTCAAATCACATAAATCGGATTTATGTATATGTTTAAAAGCACATAGGCCTACAGCTATATTAAATTACTAGAATGGTATAACTCGGTGTAGAGATTGAAGCATGATGGGCGCATCCATTTTTGTGCAAAAATGTATGGAAAAAACTTGAAATTTGTACAGCAGGTCGTGTTTCGGGTCAGGTCGGTTTCGTGTCAGGTTTGCACATCATTGGTGGAAAGATACAAAAATCTTTAGTCAAGACCCGCATGGCTACATGGACGCGTGACGCGCCCCGAATTCCAGCATGTCTGGGGCGTGCCACTCGTCCGGGTAGCCACGCCCGGGTCACGTACGTCCTTGAAATATGATACCCCACCCCCCCCCCCCCCCCCCCCCCCCCGCTTAGTTTGAGCGTGCGCAGTTCACCAAAACCGGATTCCAACGACATGTAACCAGAAACCACACGCGAGCTTGTGATTCGCCCGCGCGTGTATGACGTCACAATGCAAACACTCATTCATAATTTTCCCCGCGAAAAAAACGAACCAAAAAGCAACTTGGTTTTGATTGCATTTTCGCGTTGTTCATGTCAATGTGTTTCCCAGCACTTCATAGCCCTTTAGTTCCGGTAATTTTTCCAATATGTCATTACAAAGCTAAAACAATTTGCTGAGCAAACCTTTTCAATCTCGTTGGCCCATATCGCGTTTCAAGGTCACATTTCACGTGTAAAGCAATAGAGAACTTACCGCGTACAAAAGGCATGGCTGTATTCCCGTGTGTTTAATCCTTTTCGTGAAAATCACGGATTGCTCTTTTTGATCGGCCATTTCTCGAGTTTAATCAGATTCAAATTATTTACCGGTTCTCCAAATATCACAATTAATTGCTTAGCAATAGGAAAACAAATTGAACATTCTATGTATCTCCCGATTTCTTTTCAGATTGGTTTAGTTTCTTCCCTAACCCTTATCCTATCCTGCCCAAGAGTTTGCAGTGCTAGTACCCAACATCTCTAGCTCTTCAAGTCTTTTCCACTTCAACTTCAAGGCCCCAGGCTTCTTAGCATTTCCAGGGGCAGCTGAGGGGGGTCCTAGTACTACTTCAGAAGGAATTTCAAAGGCCAGCACCCATCAAGCACGAATGAAATAAATAAAACAATGGCAGAAAAACTGAGAATTTTCCGAAGAAAACTGGTGAACCAATTAGTAATAATATGGTTTAGGGGCACCACTACATGTACTGTATGTACATGTACATGTATTGGGTTTATTCAACAAAATAGTACATGTACATGTAAATTGTAATTGTCTATTTTTATTTTTTGTTATTTGGAGGGGTAGGGGGATAGGCGGTTAGGTGAGAATGGTTTTCAAGCTTGATGACAAGGTATGAATTTCTGAAAACTAACAGTTTTAATATACACTGTATAACATTTTCTTCCAGACTAACTGGTTGGATTTCAAAAAAAAAAAAAATTTAAAGCAGAGCCCTTATATTTGATGCAGATTTTTAAATATATTTAAAAGTAAACAGAAAACAATTAAATATACAATCTTTACTGAAAAGTGAAATTAACTAGGAAATCATATGGCACTTGCCATTTTGTTGTGAACATGAAGGATTTAACTATTGTTTTTAGCATGGTATAACTTCTCACTTAATTATTAGGACTCTACAGAGCAGGACTGTCTTTTAATTGTTTTTTTTTATCACCACTTTTTATTAATTTGTGGACTTGCCTTTTCAAATATTAAAACAGGAGAATGAAAGAATAAATGTAAAATTACTTTAAATATCATTATGGTACTCGGCCAAAAAATTCCCCCAGTACAAAATCATGATTTAATTTACCCTGTCAATATTTTTTGAGTAATCTCACAAAATTATGTCCAGAAAATGGACCATCGCAGATTCTCAAGAGTCTGATTCCGTCAACCATCACATCTTTAAGGAACTGCAGAGGATGACAGAAAATAACCAAATTAAGTATAGGGCCTATGGTTCACATTCGATGGGTTTTTTTTTGGTAGCTCTCTGGTCTGGAAAAAATGTTGGTCTGGAAAAAGAAAATTCTTACCACAAGCGGACCACAATCCTTTTCATGCTTGATCACGGTGTAGGGGGCTACTGTTGCTAAATCCCCGGGCTTTTAAATCCTCACATCAAACAAAGATAGGGCCTATGATCAGTGATGATAGTTATTTTGACTCCGAGCATGCATACATGTAGTCACCTACTAGTAGCCACGCACGCCTTGACTAAAGGCTACACAGCTGTTTTCCCAACGATTTCCATCTGGGAATCGTTGGAAAACGATATAAATTTCCACTTTTCTTGACAACAAATTCACTGGATGATTGAGACTACAGGCCTTTTCACACTACGAAAAATCTCGGTGTTGGACCCGGGTCCGACCCTTGTTAACTAGACTGACCTTTTCACACTGCAACATCTCAACATGGCACTGACCCGTGTAGAGCGCTCAACCCGGGTTGAAACTCAACCCTGCTCGGGAGGAGGTGGGTTGAGACACGTGTAGAGAAGTTGGACCCGTGTTGAAAGTATTAGTGTGAACGTCTCCGGGTTTGACCCGTGTAACCGCGGATCGGAGTGCGAGTGCGTGCACAGCACCACGTGTATTCAGCAACGAACGAACAAATAACCTCTAACCTGCGGCATTGTGCATGCACGCATACATGCCAGTTCGGTATTCCAACTGCGTATCAAGATTTGACGATTTTTCTCTCGTACCAAATGTGGCAGATAAATACACACAAGTCTATAGGGGAGGTGGTAACCAAATATGCATTCTGTGCAAATTTTTCGTGCAATCGAAAAGACGATGGAACCTTTGTTCGAACAAAAGTTTGGACATACAAGACCTCTGAAAACACTTCGCCGTCTAAACGTTTTTAGAAACATTTTACTTCAGAACACGCCGATCTCTTTAAATGTGCTGGTACCCGCTATCTTTTTGCACGCATACGATGAAATGTTTAGCCCGAAAGAAAAGCTGTGCGATGCGCACACGGGCAATAGACCCAAGACGTAATGACGTCACGCTTTGTTTACATGTGCGCTTTCATATGTCCCTACCTTGTCTGGTGCCCTGACCTGGCTCCCATAGAAAAGCGCAAATGTAAACAAAGCGTGACGTCATTACGTCTTGGGTCTATTGAAATACCGAATTGGCTTGTTGTGCGTGCATGGAGGAATGAAACATGGTGCGTGCTACTTTCACGAGATTCTTGTTAGTCCGATATGTCCCGAGAAAATGGGCCCCAAATCAGACAAAAGACCGACATGGAGTGAGGAGGAGAAGAATGCTACGTTTGCTAGGGCTGACAGCTCCATCCAAAGCCAGCTCGACGGAACGACCAGATTTTTTTCCGATTCGACCCGTGTTGAACGGCCGGCCGTGTGTGTAGTGTGATACGATCGCAGAATACACGGGTCTAAACATTACACGTGTAGCTAAAATGCTGGCGCAGCGTTGAGTAGTCAGAAAAGGCAGCGTAATTGACCCGTGGTGAAATTCGGGTCGGACCCGTGTAGATTTCAAGACGGGTCGAACGTACATAGTGTGAAAAGGCCTTACTATTAACTTAGTCTAGTAAGGTATTTCGTACTAATTGAGTAAACAAAAATTAGGACTACCAATCGTGTACACTACCTTCATGGGTACCCGTGTTGTTTTTAATTAGGTACCCGGTAAATGCACACCCCTTATTTAAAGATAATAGGAATTATCCACTCAATAGTTGATCTATTTATTGATTTTGTACATGCTTTTGGAGCAGCAAACGGCCAGCTGCGTCGATTGCCTTGCAGCATTGTTTCCATTCATAGTCCTGCTGGCCCGGAGCAACAATACTGAAGTAATCGGCACGCATCTGGTTAAGTGTGTCCTGGTTGAGCTGACCGTGTACTGCTCCATGTTTCCTTCCTTAGAGGTAAGTTCTGTTATTCCTGAGCACATTGTCGGGAAATGCTCTGCGAGCTAGTTTAACCGCGAAGTTGCGTTAAGAGCTGCTCAGGTGGAACAGTCGGACGAGTTCATCTTCGCCACTCTGTTCGGGCACCGGAGCAGCTCTCCTCGGAACTCGTCGGCCAGCATCCCTTCCTTGCTGAAGCAGCATTTCAATTCTATCAAGACATGCCTTATTGCGTGTTAGTTCAAGGTTGTTTCTTCTTGATATATCCAATATCCTATGAAGTAAGTTAACAACCATGTCGTCCCTCCCCTCCCTCCTCCCCCTGCACTGCCCCCTCCTCCCCCTGCACTGCCCCCTCTCCCTGCGCCGCCCCTCCAAGTTCTCTCTCAATTCTAGAAAAAGATCATAAAAATTTAACAAAAAAGGCCTGTTTTCTTCTTCATAGGCATCATCACCCTCAGCCTCATCAGTTGAGGTGGCTCCTGGCCTCAAAAACCGCGGCGTCATTGGCCATAGGGCCATCAGCCGCGGTGTCATTGGCCAGGACATCATCAACCACGGCATCATCAATCAAGGCGTCATCCGCCACGGGATCATCGACCAGGGCAACGGTGTCATTTGCCAAGGCGGCCCCAGCCGTGGCTTCATCGGCCCTGATGTCATCAGCCGTGGTGTCATCAGTCCTGGCCTCATCAACCGCGGCGTCATTGGCCATAGGGCCATCAGCCGCGGTGTCATTGGCCAGGACATCATCAACCACGGCATCAACAATCAAGGCGTCATCTGCCACGGCCGAGTCATTCTCCGGAAAATCATAGAAGTCTTGAGGTTATTTATGTTATACTTTTATAAAACAGACATTTAAACAACTCAATATAGAGCACATGAAACACGAATCGGTTTCCAGACTATTTAATACTGACTACGAAACTATTACATTATGACGAAGCCAACGCCCCAGGACCAACTGCCACGAGTTATAAACTCAGGTGTGCTTATTATATGCATGTAGAGCCTTGCGCTGGATGACGTAACATAGCGCCACTTTTTGTATGACTTAACATAGCGCCACTTTTAATATGACGTAACATAGCGCCACAACATACGCCACCCGTAACAAAATTGGCTCCTGACAATAAGATTACATAATATACAAATTATTTAAAGATGATGACATTAGCTAATTTTAATCAAAAACTGGATCAATCGTTGTAGATCGTAAATGATGTTTACAGTTGCCTCAACCCGAGTAGGACCTTCATGTACGCTCTGTCTCGTCACTCATCTCGTCACTCATCACAATCACTCATTGGGCTGATCAGGCCACAGGTTCCTCACGCGGTCGGACATCGACCATTCAAATCCAGGGCGCCACTGGAAGCTGAATTATTACTAAACATTTCAAACTAAAAAATTAAATTTTGTTTGAAAACCGATTTCTATTTTTTTAAATATATATATATATTTTTTTTACCGTAAACATTATTAGCATCACAGAAATTCTTTTCTGAAAACAGTCAAAGTGGCATCTAAATAGACAATAAAATTTAAACAATCTTAAGGCCACAACATACGCAATATACAATAATTACCATGTTGAATGTTTATACATTGTTTTCTTTTACTTTTACATTTTACCTGAAATTTTAAATGGATTCGTTTTAAGGATCACAGAAATTCTTTTCTGAAAACAGTCAAAGTGGCATCTAAATAGACAATAACATTTAAACAATCTTAAGGCCACAACATACGCAATATACAATAATTACCATGTTGAATGTTTATACATTTTCTTTTACTTTTACATTTTACCTGAAATTTTAACTGGATTCGTTTGAAGGATCACATAAATTCTTTTCTGAAAACAGTCAAAGTGGCATCTAAATAAACAATAAAATTTAAACAATCTTAAGGCCACAACATACGCAATATACAATAATGAACATGTTGAATGTTTATACATTGTTTTCTTTTACTTTTACATTTTACCTGAAATTTTAACTGGATTCGTTTTAAGGAACTCTAATGCCGTAGCATTCAGATGCAATTCTGGTTCCCAAGTATTCTTGGAGTGAGGAAAACCAAGGTACTCTAGTCGTTTATTTTTGTACCTGCCTCTGATTATACGTTCAATTTCATACTCTTTTGGGTTTTTTTTTTTTCTGAGGTAATCCTGGAATATAGGATATTTCCGAAGGTTTCAGCTCATCAGAATCATGTTCTGCCGTGAGGGGATGGAAAATATTTTCTGGGCAGTCATCTTTTGTCAAACCTAGTCTTGATGTATTCTGTTCTGGATCAAATCGAACAGAATCATTACTTGGGCGAACATATCTATTATATGCAAATTTCATTCCGTTTACGTGCACAGGTTGATGATAGTAGTTTATTATTTTCCAGATTTCTAACTCGAAAATGTACTGGAGATGTTTGTTCTATTAGCAGGTATGGACCAGCCCAAAACTTCATAAGTTTACGGGATAGTCCTTGCTGGAACGCAGGGATATAAATCCAAACTGTATCTCCAACTTGATATGGCACTTCTTGTGCTTTTTCATCAAAACGCTCTTTCATTTTGACTTGATTGAGCTCTGCATGGCGTTTAGATATATCTTCAAAAACTTCCAGTTGAGAGACTAACTGATGCATGTGATCTCTAAGTGTTTTTTCTGGATAATTAGAATTTGTAAGAAGTGTCACATCCAAGGGCAATCTTGCTTCTCTACCATATACAAGAAAGAAGGGGCTGAATCCTACAGAGTTTTCAGCAAACTGAACAGAGGTCAAGTATTGATCCCAATCATTATGAAATTTATTCACATAATGAGAAATGGTATCAAGAATAACTGAATTGAATCTTTCTGGAATGGCATTACATTGAGGGTGATAAGAACTGGTATTCATTAATGAGTTCGCATGATTCGACACACCTCTAATACAATTTTGCTAAGAAAATTTGATCCTCTATCACTCAGTAGAGTTTCTGGACATCCATGTTCACAAATAACCTTGTCATATAGTACTCTAGCTATTGTGGATGCATCTATATTCTTCAGTGGGACTAAAATAGGCCATCTGGTACAATGATCTGTAAAACAGAGAACATAACGATTAGCATTAGTAGTGACAGGTAATGGTCCCAGAATATCTACACTTACTCGTTCAAAAGGCCCAGGAACCTTCATTATAAGCAGAGGTGCCAACACTTTGTGTCTATGCGTCTTTCTCTGTGCACATGAGATGCAACTACGTACCCAATTATCCACATCTTTATACATTCCTTTCCAATAGTAACGTTGACGAATTTTGCTGTACGTTCTATGGAATCCAAAATGAGCAGCAAGGATATATATTATCATGACAATTATCAAGAACTGTGTCTATAAACAGAGAAGGTACATATAATTGATATACATTCTGTTCTGGCATATGACAATTTGATGGAGTATGCCAAATATGATATAATAAAGCATCTTTAGCAAAATCCTGATCTCCTGGCCTTATTGTCATCGTCAGGTAACTCATTTGTTTCCAAAAACTTAAGCATTTCTTTTTTGGAAAAGTCATCTACTGTTATTGCTTGTTTAAACATTTCTAGATTAATTGCAGTTGGAAATGAAGGAGTGTCTTTTTCAGCGTAATTATTACTCTGAATCCTCTTTTCATACTGATATCTGAAATTCTTTATAGCATTAACATTCGAATTAGATGATTTAACTTCATCAGGAGTACATAAGATATTATCGGCTATATTATCAAATTCTGTTTCTACCCAACTGGTTTGAATTGGTGTCGGAACAGTATTATCGATTGCATTTAACACAAGGTATATCATATTATTGTCTACTAAGTGTATCTACGTGACAATGTCGGCCTTTAACATGTACAACTTTAAAGTTATACGACTGTAATTTAAGTGCCCAACGTGCTAATCTACCAGTAGCATGTTTACTGTCAAATAACCATTTTAATGCACAATGGTCAGTAACTACAGTAAATTGTACTCCTTCGAGATACTGTGTATATATATTTCTTTACCACTTCGACAATTCAGTGGTAGTATAATTACGTTCTGCATTATGTAATGCTCTACCACCATAGGCAATGACTCTTTCTATATTGTCTTGGATTTGAGCTAAAACAAAGCCAAGTCCTTATCCATGTGCGTCTGTTTGAAGGTAAAATTCTGTACCGTCAAATCGCGGACAAGCTAAAATAGGTGGTTCAACAAGATGTTTCTTGAGAGTTTCAAATGCAGTTTGGCAACTTTCGCTCCAAACAAACGGCACATTTTTTCCGAGTCAAATTATTAAGGGGCTCTGCAATCCTGCAATAGTCCTTAATAAACTTACGGTAATATCCTACAAATCCAAGAAATGATTTTATTTCTGAAACTTTCTTCGGTGTAGAATAATTGTTGACAACTTTTACCTTATCAAAATGGAAATGTGCATTTTCATGTCACACCATGTTAGTACTAAATGTTACGTCCAGACTGCCTCAATTTTTCGTCATTAAATAAATAATTATGCAACTTACTATATGTACTAACTAAAAGACACCCAATGCTACCAGAAAACACTTTTTGTTATGGTTGCCAGTGTCCAAATAGCTCAGAAACAGCATGAACAATAAAAACATGCATGTGTGGACGTAACAGTGGACACAGTGTCCATGTTACTCTTGTGTTGCATAGTATATCTTTTAATTAGTACACATGGTGAATTTCCCATATTTATATTTAAAGTGTTGAAAAAACACAAAAATAGAAATATGTACGTGTCCTGTTACGTCAAACTGGTTATGTCAAACTGAAGCATGTTTTTAATCATGATTTAAAACTTTCAAAAATATTTCCCACCCAAAGACTGATGTTACATGAAATAACTGAATCAAATGTAATAGTACTTTTAAAGATATGGATAAATGTCACTGACCCACCTGCAACAATAGCAGCAACCGAACAAGTACAGAAATTATGTGGAGGGCCATGCACAAGCTCTGAAGCTGTTGCTGCCATGGTCGCCCAGTGCAATACTGAAACTCAAAGAAGAGAGTTGCTAGTGTCACAGATTGATTACTTTAAGACAATCAACAGAGGGGTTGTAAAAGGCGGGAACTAATTTAACAAATGTGCAACTACAAGATGATCTTAAAGTCATCATTGGTAAGCTATATAAGCAAAATAAAGAGGACCCCCACAGTGAGAATGGACCATCAAGCTCAACTGACAAAGAACTCGGCCGAAAGCAGTTGAGGATAAAGATTCTGAGTAAAGTTAAACCCATTAAGAGAAAGCTACCATTTCCAAAACATAGAATCGTCAAAAAACGCATACGGCACAAGTTCCTTCCAGTAGGTGACAAGAAGCTCATATCGTTCACAGGAACAGTTCTAAGGAAAAGCAATGAAACTGATTTAGAGGAGTTCATGGAGGAGGATGACAGAGAGTTGCTAGACCAGGGTTACACATTTTATACGGTTGTATGATAAGGATGACAACCTGTATACCTACCCACTACAAAAGGAATGGGAAGACAACTGTCTAGACATCCTGTAACTGCATTTATTATAAGGTACATTTTGTTGCCATTCATCATAAAATATGAAAATGTTTGATTTTGTCAAATTGAGTACTCAGAACTAAAATAATTATGGTTACGCATATTAATTAGCCAAACTGATTTTGACATCAAAATATTGTGGCGGAAATTCAACTACGACGATAAAATAATAGCCGAATGGATTTGGGTTTCCGGCTCGTCACGTGTCTTGCGTCGGCTAAATATAATTAGACAAGCCTACGTGTTCCGGAAAACTGTCCAAGATGTTACTAGGACGATAGCGCTACCACCAGGCGGAAAATTTACAGGCACTAAACCCCCGGAGTTCCGCCTCACCGGTTTAGTATTTCTAGATCTGAGACTAGGGTTCGTAGTCACAATATATGACCCAGTAAGAAGGTATACGCAGTATAATGAACAGTCTTTTTATTCCTAAAGAAAGGGTTCACTAAAAGAAATCCACTATTCAGGCAAATATTCAACACAACTCAATAAATAATAATTTAATTCCAGTCCACAACAAATTGCAAACACGCCAAGGATAAGCTGTCTAAATGTCTAAAATAAATGGTTGAGAGGATATAATCAGGATAGTGCTCTCTGCACTGGTCCACAATGAACTGTAGCCCCTAGTATATGTAAAGTCACTGAAAATAATAAGGATAGTGCTCTCTGCACTTGGAGGATAATTACTGCTTCTAAAGTATTCCAGTCAACAGCTCTTAAATAGCAATAGGCAACTCCAGTGCCTATTCTCAATATCACCAGGCAATCCTTATGCCTCTTCCAGTAACTCCAGACTTATCACAAGGCCTCTGACGGGTCTGCCAGTAGTTTCTTTGATAATCTCAATAAAACTAATCCACTTAATTAATTCAAGGCCTCTGACGGGTCTGCCAGTAGTTTCTTGAATTTCCGATCACTGAGAGTAATTTAGAAGACTGAAATTATTTTTATCCTATTCCTCCATTCCAAATAATAAGTGACTTACAGTGTCTTCCAAATCCAAGCTACGATTATGCTCCTCAGCTCCTCACTCCTCAGCTCCTCAAGCTCCTCACTCCTCAAGCTCCTCACTCCTCAAGCTCCTCACTCCTCAAGCTCCTAAGCTCCTCAATAAGATTTGTCCCCAGCTAAACTAAAACTCCTCCAAAAATCACTATTTCTTACTAGGCTATTACTAATTGTCTCCTCAGTGCTCCTCAAATAAAATCAGTGAAAGCTCCTCAAATAAATCAGCGATCAGCAGTAAACGAAACCCAAAACAACTCCAAACCAACCAAGCAGCAACAACACAACCCCGAATTTCCCAAAATCTGCCCTATTTATAGTCTTGAATCGCGCGCCTTAACGCACAGACTTTCTGTACGCGCAGTAAATAGGCCACGCCCACAAGTTGTAAAACTGGCGAAAATTACTATGCACAACAAAGATTTAATTCATCTTAAAGTCAACTATTTATACAGTATATTCTTCAATCAAAGTACTCAAATAATCCTTAAACTATACACTTTCAATTCCAAATGAAACCGAACTGTGAAATTCCCTAGATTTCGTGAGAAAGACCAAGAATAAAGTTGTTGAATGAATGTAAATACACCCTAATTCTATTGACCAAAACTTAGTGATGTCATCTCATGAATATTCATGAATGACTTTCAGACCTCAGCAGACGACATCATAGGAAAAATCGGTAACTAATTTCTTACTCCAAGGTATTCATCTAAAAACTTAATTCAAAGACTGAAATAGGTAGAAGTAAATCCAAGACAACTTTGTACTCTTATAATCTTCGGTTTTAAAGTCAAGAAATAAGGAGTAATCTTTTAAAACTTTAGACCAATCCGGACTGCTCTTAGAGACTTAGAAGGCGGCCATCTATGTTTAGCACACATAAACGCATGTGTGCATGCAAATGCATGGCAATGTATGAGCAGCTGACATCGTGACGGTTGGTAAAATATCAGCGATAAATAATGCAATTTACAGTAATAAAAGTGGATGAAATGTACTCTAAGTTTATCCAGACATAAAGGTAAGTTTGACAAAATGACCGGGGGGCATTTTCGTCACAATATTATATCAAATAATTTTTCTTTATGAAGTAGGGAAGTAGGTCTGCAGGTACACCATGGAAAGAAATCTCTTTAGTCAGGAAGTGTTTGCGCTAAAGTGAGATTAAGGTGGTGCGACCTTATTCTTACCAACAGCTCTCTTCAGAGCCAACGCTTCCCCACAAAAGAAATCTTTCCATACCAGTGAACCTGCAAACCTACTTCCCTACTTAATTAACAAAACTTCAAACAGCACTTATCTTCGCTTAATATTAAGTGTAAATCTTCATTAAATTTTTCCAAATAATCATTTCATTATTCAAACAGGTAGCCTGCATAGTGCGCAGAATGAGGTTTTAGCATGTATGCATATTATTTAGCTAAATGCATATTGTCTAAGGTATTCACTTGGGATTTTGTTTGTAGACTAATTTTCAAAGAGGATACCTGCATACCAAATTTCATCAGAATCAACCACTCGGAACTAAAGTTACAGTGTTTATGCATATTAATGAGCTGAACGGTTAAATTTATAGATACCTTATTTGCATAACGATGATGTCATTCATTATATTGTGCTTAATGAAATAAATTTCCCCCCAATTTATCATTTAAATATTCAAACAGGGTAGCCTGCATACCTTAGTTTCATCAGAATATGGTACTCGGATATGAAATTATAAAATGTATGCATATTAATTAGGTGCACAAAGCTAATTTGCATAATTATGGAGGACTTTAATTAATATTGTATTTGTAGACCCATCATAATAAAGGAAGCCTACATACTAAATTGCATTAGCATTGACCACTCAATACTAAAGTTATAGTGTTTACGCATATTAATCAGCTTGACTTAGTCATATTTGCATAATTGTCATTGTTGCCATCCTTGAATTTGGGGAAATGGGCGCTTTTTGACATTCTAATACTCGCCCATGAAAAATGATATACATTCAGGTTTGGGTGTAATACATAACAGGTGAAATCGCACGGATATCGCACGGATATTGAGCAGTCATCCCGCGGCAACCCCACATCACACCGGCCGCACCATCTCCGCGCAGCCTCTCTGTACGGCTTTGCCCTGGCCTGCCCCCGAGGCCCCGTACAAGAAATCACACGATGTTCGTACACAATGTGAACACATACGCTATAGCCCGTAGCCACCTACGATGCCTCAAAAATTGTACGGAAAATCGTAGACCCATTTATCGCACGGAGCCCGGGGCAAATGTGAATTAGGCATTAGCTGGGGCTGGTTTTCCTGCAGAGGTCAAAGCCCATCTACAGATGTGTGGTGTTAGTAAGAACCCCCTTCAACCCATCGTTGGAAATCGTGTTCATGTATACTTTTTGAATGGCAGTGCATGCTTCTTTTTAAGACCACATCAACTGGATTTTCTTAATATAGTATGGTCACCCAGCAATGAGTGCTTGAAAGCAGTAAAAAACTACTTGGAAATGGAGCACTGTCTGGTGGAATGTCGAGCCCTCGGCTTGGTCGGAAAATACTTGACTGGTCCTAGAACTAAACCAGTACTACAGTTAAGCAGTACAGGTGTGAGGAGGGGGAGGGAAGATGGCCTCTGTGGTGAACTCGGGAAGGGGGGACTTTGGCACACAGGTTCAGGACAGATAGGTTGACAGACACAATTCTAGCTCTCAAGTTGTTTATTCAGTGACGAACCTGCACCTGTAACAGTCAGGGCAGGCAGTAGTATTTAAACAGTTATACAGGTACTTTAGTTTATATTGTAACATAAAGTTATCAAATTGACGCAAAAAGAAATAATATATGGCATTAGGATAGAAAGGGCGATTGGGCACAAGGCAGAAGAAACCTCAAACTAGTAGGCAACCTTTAGCGCACGCCGACGAATGCAGCACACCCAACCCAAACACAAGTCCGCCCTTGATTACGAATTAATTACACAATCGCCCAATCTACAAAACTTCATACACTTATGGTTGAGATCACGAATTATAGGCCCACTAAACAGAAACGCATACATAAATTATAGTGTTTGTAGACTTAGAAATCCCATATTCCTCCAAGCAGTATCGTTTAGCACAAGTCATAGTCATACTCTGTAATCAACATAAATGCACGTTTCTCTCTGACCTTATTTCTCTACAGGACGCTCCATTTTTAGAGTCCAAAATTCACCTTTTACACTTCCTTATCATTCTTAAAATTATCACTGAATGGATCTATAAATATTTGCGGTCAAAATAAGAAAGGCCTCTAAGCTGGAATTTGGAAAATAAAATGTGAAATTATATCATTAAAATCCGTTCAAAATTGAAAATTACAACATGTAGTTCACGTCAAACAGATAATTATAATGGCTGCTTAATGGAAGTCCATTAACAGTAAGATTAATACAATATATGAATTTTAACTAAAATAAAGTAAACTGAGTATGCAGAAAATCATTTACTATGTCCTAATCAAATAACCATGATATTCACGAACTACAAGTGTCTGACTTCCAAAGTTTATGATAATGAAGAATTCGTTTGTTTGAAATACACACGTACAATGTCTCCAGTGATTATACTTGTTAAATAAACATGTGGGAGCGATGCATAAGTCAGTAAATTACAATAAGGTCGTCTATTTAAATACAATAAATTAATGATTAAACAATGGGGGAATTAGACATCCTCTACACAGGCATTGACAACGTTGAGCAAGGATGCAAGCCCGGTTGTAAATGGAACAGCACCTGCTGTGTTTAAAGACGTCCCTGTGAAAGATGAGATCTTCCAGGAACTGACTAAAGGCACCAGCTTAGATGCAGAGACAAGTGAATTGTTAGACACATTATTTGGAAGCATCCTTGAAGATTGCTTGAGGCAGTTAGAAGAACAGCTTCCAGGTGGGAAATATAGCGAACCAACTGATCAACAGTGCGACAGGAAAAGGCAACATGACATAGAGCAAAAGCGACAGCAGCATCTGAAGGAAAAAAGAAAAGAAATGGAAACGAAAGAGCACGATTCAAGAGAATCACAAGAAGCATTGATTGATAACCTATCCAAATATGGAGGGCTGTGGAAATCAGAAAAACAAATGAACACTGTTCTAAAAGACAAATCCAATGGGCAGAAGCTGTTTGCCTTGAAAGTGCAACTAAATGTTAGAAAAAAGATCTTGCAACAAAAAGCTGCCAATGAGTTATTTGCATTTTCCGCTAACAAGAAGCCCCACACTGTTGAAGTTTTGAAATCAAATTTGCTGAAGTTAATACAGAGTGCAGGACAACATAACAGGCAACAGATCTAGACGGCACTGTATAACAAACTTTGAGCAACCCATCAAGTCTGGTCGGGAGGGAGATAAGTCACCTGTGGACAGATGAAAAAGGAGAATGTTGGTGGAATGGCAAAATAAAACACAGAGTGCACAATAGTGATGAATTTTTAATAGAATACCAACAGAGTGAATGTCATGAGCAATTCACACACAAGATTGATGTCTATTTGGAACTTTCAGAACTTGTAGCAGATCTAAGAAGTGGAGATCTGAAGCTGCTTTGAAGGTAAAAGCAACTTACTAGAATCTTATTCATTAAAAGATGATGTTGATTGCTGAGAAAAGTCTGCGTCATTTTCTAGTTTTATGTAGATTGCATATTGTAAAATGAAACAGCCAATTATTTCTGCTATGAAATAACAAAAAAGTGGCTTTTGAGAGATATTTGTATCAAGTTCAATCCAGCGCAGCATAGCCCGCTGGGGCCATTTGTCTAAAAGTTGTCGCTGCGGGCAGCAAACAAATCTGACGTCTTATGATGTCAGATTCGTTTGCTGCCCACAGCGACGACTTTTAGACAAATGGTACCAGTGGGCAAGAATGGACTTGAATAAAATAGCTCTTAAAAGTCACTGTTTGGTTATTTCATGACGGAAATACCTGGCTGTTGTATTTTACAATAGGCAATCTACATAAAACTGGAAAATGACGCAGACTTCTCTCAGCACTCAACATCATCTTTAAAATTTGACGCTTAGCAGTGGAAGGTTTAATTGCAGCAGATATGCATATTTTACGTTTTTGGCAAAACTTTGAACAGTATATTGAGGTAGAAGGATTAAAATCATGTTTCACAATCTACATTCATTATTTTACAAAACAAGATTTGGCCTCGTTTACAATGTAGCGAATTCAAAACCAATTGTACCAAAAAAATCACTTCCTGCGTGCATTATACGTTATATTTGTCACCAGAATTGCCTTTAGAAGAATGTTTATTTCCATTTTGACCTCTGATCTTGGACCTTCAGATTATATTGACCTGGTCTAGGCCTTGTACCTTGTGCATTTATTAACTGAATTACTTTCAAACAGCTTAATCTCATATATTATCTCCCTTAATTTCAAATTGTCCAACTTTTCCTTCAGGCATCACCTTTCACATTTGACCTTTGACCTGACATTTCATGACCTCTCATGACCTCCGTGACTTTGACCTTTAATGGATGACCTACCTAGGTCACTTATGATAGGGTGAGGTCAGTAATTGCAAAATGCCTTTCTAGATTTTGTTGATCCTTTTGTGTACAAGTTAATAATGTACTACACTGTACGTGTACATTAATACTATACAATTGTGTGTACACAATCACAGATATGATGTACTTGTTTAATTAATACAGTTTACCATCTCGTATACTTTACCCTTAAAATCGTTATATCTCCGCATTGCAAAGGCCTATGAAGCTCATCTTTGGCATATTTTGTAGCAAATGGTATACTTTTTAAAAAGGAATAAAGAACTGATGCACTAATGAATTTTGAAAAAGAAAATTCCCCTGCTTACCTTTTTTAAGTTCAAGGAAGTTTGTTTTTCGTGTCACAGCGCTAAAAAAAATCCCACTACTTGAGCTGGTCTGTATATCATTTAATATAGCCCCTCATTAGCAGAATTGTGTTTTTTTTTCCATTGCAGAATGTTTCCTACATTTGTACCTCCGATGGCAGAACATACATGTACACGCTCAGTGCAATAAGCATAAAAAAACATGTGAAAATAGCAAAACAAAATCTTAAATATAAAAATTCCTCCCGGTGTACCTTGTATTTTCTTTACTCCATTGGGGTATCCAACATCTCTTCTCCAGGATGCAACCTCGATTTTGTCAGGGAAAACTATTTTTTTAAAACAAGCGACTTTTGGCCCCTAAAAAATATATTTTTCGCTCAGTCAGGGCAGGCTGCCTATTGCCTGGACAACTGCTAATATTGTGCCCATTTTCAAACAAGGTGATCGGAGTGACAGAAATAATTATCGTCCTATCGCTCTGACCTCTATTTTTGTCTAAGATATTAGAAGGTATTTTGGCCGACAATCTCAGAACGCATCTTTTGGATAATGGTCTTTTGTACAATCTTCAGCATGGTTTTCTGCCTGGGCGCTCTTGTACCACAATTCTTGCTGACACCTTAACCAAAATGGTCCCACATCTATACCAACCCAAATATTGTGTTCACATTGTCTCTTTAGACTTTAGTAAGGCTTTTAATTCAATTTCACACAAAACTCTCATTTTGAAATTACAGAAAACTTATGGGATTGAAGGACCTCTCCTTTCATGGATTAGTTCTTTTCTCTGCGATCGCAAACAAAGGGTTGTGTTTCATGGTTGTCACTCTACTTGCAGGGGTGTGGGCTCTGGAGAGTGCCGTAAGGCTCACTTTTGGGGCCCCTGCTTTTTAATATTTATATGAATGATCTTCATTTGCATCTTAATAATTTGCCCTGTCATTATGCAGATGACACCTTTGTTTTTAAACAGATAAGGTCTCGCAGTGACGTTGTTCAACTTCAAACTGATCTCAACACCATCAGTGACTGGTCTATAAAAACATTCGCTCACCCTTAATCCTCAGAAATGCAAAGTTATGGCTCTGATGGACTAAGCACCAATCTTACTCCCTTTTGTACTCTTTGGGTGATATTCTCATTCAAGAGGTGGAAACTTTGAAATTACTTGGGGTTCACATTCAGCACAATCTCAGTTTGGATGAGCATGTGAACAACGTCACGACCAAGGCCTACAAGACGCTTGGTTTTATGCGTCATGTTATGGGTGATTGTAGTACTAAAACCCTGCTGACACACCCCTTTGGTGATAGTGTTGTATTTCACTTTTGTTAATAACAGACATTCAGACTCCAGGTTAACTTTTCACCACCGTTTGTTCGCACAGATACATTTCAATACTCTATGCCTTGTCTCTTCATCAGGAACTGGAGTTCTTACCCTGTAAGCCTCGTAAATAGGTTTACGTGCGCCCCATTGTCTATTTTTTTTACTGAACTTAAAAGTCACCTTTTTAACTTAAATTGAATTTTCTTTGGGCCTTTGGCCAGGTTTCCCTTTTTGTGTCTGCTTGTTATTGTGCTTGTCTGTTTTTTGTTTATGTTGTGTCTATTCCGCACTTTGTGTGGGTGTGTATGTTGGCCTTTGTTTGTGTGTTATAAATGTGTGATTTTGTTGTGGTTGTTACTGTTGTTTTGGGTCTGAGTGACACACCCCTTTGGTGATAGTGTTATATTTGTGTCCTTTGTCCTTTTCCTGTGCAGCCCAGTTTTTATTTCGTCTGTTTTTTGGTATTCCCGGTCGTCGTCGTCGTCGTTGTTGTTGTTACACATCCCTTTGGTGATAGTGTTTTATTTCACTTTTGTCTTTCTCCTAGGCAGCCCAGATTTGTGTTCCGTCCATTGTTTCTTGGTCTTCTGTTTGTCCGGTTGTCTCGTTTTCTTGTGTTTTCGTTGTTTGCGCTTATCTGCTGGTTTTTCATGGTCTATTGTGCGTTTTTGTAGTGCATTATTTTTAATATTTTTTTCGTGGTATCTTTTCTGTGCAATATTTTCGTAATCTGTGCAATTCCTTGTCTTATATTACTTATTTTACTTATTAATTGTGTGGTTGCGTATTTTTGTATGAATTGCCTAAATAAAGTATAATATTATTGATCACTTGGAATGACCAATGACTAAATTCGTTGTAGCATTTGCGCGTTCCAGTCTTCTTGGGACGAAATTGAAGTTAACTGTTTATGAATTTGAATGAATTTATTTGTTTTTAATGTGCGGGAAAACCTATATTACTGGTGCGGGGAGGGGGTGATTACAGGGGAGACAGTACGTAGATATTGAAAGGAAGGGAGGCTGATTGGCAGCAGGAGGATGCAGTGGCGTAACTTGGGTGCAATTTGCAAGGGGCACTTGCGCTAGGGCACTTAATGAGTTTGAAACAACACGAAGCTCATTTTGTTATTTTGTCATTTTGTTAACGTATGCAAAACTGATACAGGTTAAGGGCCTTTTAATTATACTGTATGTCATGTTTCTGACGCACGGCCTGCTGACTTCCACCTATTTTATGTAAATTACAATTGAAAATTGGAAAAAGAGACAGAACAGGTGACCAAATGGATGAAATCCTCATTTTTACACGAAAATGTGACAAGATTTTTTGTAAAAACGGGGTTACCATCGATAACTTGTTTGTTTCTTGGACTTTTCAAAATTACTCCGGCAACAAATAGGTGTTGGTTATCCATTCAAAAATCAATACAAAATAAAGAAATTCGCGCCAAAAAAAGTTTTAAATATCGGTTGAAAAACCGGAGTCCGACACTTGGACCACATACCCCGGTCTGTTTATGCGGCGTGTCAAAAGCAAACCAAATTACGACGGCCGTTTTACAATTTGATAACTTCAGCATTTCTTAACCGATATTTTGAATTTTTACTTGTGACCATTGTGACGTCTTGACCAGGCGGTATTTTCGATATGGTCTATAGGCCTATGCACATATAGCGTTTCAACTCAATCGGCATATTAGTTCACCAACTATAAGCTGTTGTAAAACGCACCTTTAAGATGACTTTACATGACCCCTGATGTCATCATGACATCTGAGACATATATGTACGAGTTCAGCACAGAGCTTCAGTCTGTGCAAATTTTCATCAAATTTGAAGTCTGTTTAATGCCCAAAGAGGTTGACAGAATGAAACGTGTACAAGAAACAAATTTACAATAGGCCTATCAACAAAAACAAAAGCCAAATATTGAAATTTCTTTCAAAATACCAGTCATCAGGCCCAGTGGATTGTAATTGGTCGGTGTTGGAAGTGTGAGCATAAATTGTTCATGTTTATTAGCCAATATCTGTATCCATTAGTTATGAAACTGGTATCTATAAAATACGGATTCCCAAAACTGTTTTTACCCTAATAAGGGTACATTTTATAAAGGGCTACCTATGAAACAATGTGTAAAAAGATGATACTAAATTTTTGGTATACAATGTGGAAGAATGAAATGAATGTTTTCAACTGGTTCACCGGCCCTGTATCCACAAATTGCCTTGTTGTCATCAATACCCAAGATGCACTGAGAATATCAAAAGGTTTATACATTTAATAGTGTACATGATGTTAATGTGAAAGATCACCTGTCAAGGAGAATACTAATTTTTAGATTAAACCTGTCACATTTATAACCAGAGAGTTCACCAACTATAAGCTGTTGTAAAACGCACCTTTAAGATGACTTTACATGACCCCTGATGTCATCATGACATCTGATACATATATGTACGAGTTCAGCACAGAGCTTCAGTCTGTGCAAATTTTCATCACATTCAGCACAATCTCAGTTTGGATGAGCATGTGAACAACGTCACGACCAAGGCCTACAAGACTCTTGGTTTTATGCGTCATGTTATGGGTGATTGTAGTACTAAAACCCTGCTGACACACCCCTTTGGTGATAGTGTTGTATTTCACTTTTGTTAATAACAGACATTCAGACTCCAGGTTAACTTTTCACCACCGTTTGCTCGCACAGATACATTTCAATACTCTATGCCTTGTCTCTTCATCAGGAACTGGAGTTCTTACCCTGTAAGCCTCGTAAATAGGTTTACGTGCGCCCCATTGTCTATTTTTTTTACTGAACTTAAAAGTCACCTTTTTAACTTAAATTGAATTTTCTTTGGGCCTTTGGCCAGGTTTCCCTTTTTGTGTCTGCTTGTTATTGTGCTTGTCTGTTTTTTGTTTATGTTGTGTCTATTCCGCACTTTGTGTGGGTGTGTATGTTGGCCTTTGTTTGTGTGTTATAAATGTGTGATTTTGTTGTGGTTGTTACTGTTGTTTTGGGTCTGAGTGACACACCCCTTTGGTGATAGTGTTATATTTTTGTCCTTTGTCCTTTTCCTGTGCAGCCCAGTTTTTATTTCGTCTGTTTTTTGGTATTCCCGGTCGTCGTCGTCGTCGTTGTTGTTGTTACACATCCCTTTGGTGATAGTGTTTTATTTCACTTTTGTCTTTCTCCTAGGCAGCCCAGATTTGTGTTCCGTCCATTGTTTCTTGGTCTTCTGTTTGTCCGGTTGTTTCGTTTTCTTGTGTTTTCGTTGTTTGCGCTTATCTGCTGGTTTTTCATGGTCTATTGTGCGTTTTTGTAGTGCATTATTTTTAATATTTTTTTCGTGGTATCTTTTCTGTGCAATATTTTCGTAATCTGTGCAATTCCTTGTCTTATATTACTTATTTTACTTATTAATTGTGTGGTTGTGTATTTTTGTATGAATTGCCTAAATAAAGTATAATATTATTGATCACTTGGAATGACCAATGACTAAATTCGTTGTAGCATTTGCGCGTTCCAGTCTTCTTGGGACGAAATTGAAGTTAACTGTTTATGAATTTGAATGAATTTATTTGTTTTTAATGTGCGGGAAAACCTATATTACTGGTGCGGGGAGGGGGTGATTACAGGGGAGACAGTACGTAGATATTGAAAGGAAGGGAGGCTGATTGGCAGCAGGAGGATGCAGTGGCGTAACTTGGGTGCAATTTGCAAGGGGCACTTGCGCTAGGGCACTTAATGAGTTTGAAACAACACGAAGCTCATTTTGTTATTTTGTCATTTTGTTAACGTATGCAAAACTGATACAGGTTAAGGGCCTTTTAATTATACTGTATGTCATGTTTCTGACGCACGGCCTGCTGACTTCCACCTATTTTATGTAAATTACAATTGAAAATTGGAAAAACAGACAGAACAGGTGACCAAATGGATGAAATCCTCATTTTTACACGAAAATGTGACAAGATTTTTTGTAAAAACGGGGGTACCATCGATAACTTGTTTGTTTCTTGGACTTTTTCAAAATTACTCCGGCAACAAATAGGTGTTGGTTATCCATTCAAAAATCAATACAAAATAAAGAAATTCGCGCCAAAAAAAGTTTTAAATATCGGTTGAAAAACCGGAGTCCGACACTTGGACCACATACCCCGGTCTGTTTATGCGGCGTGTCAAAAGCAAACCAAATTACGACGGCCGTTTTACAATTTGATAACTTCAGCATTTCTTAACCGATATTTTGAATTTTTACTTGTGACCATTGTGACGTCTTGACCAGGCGGTATTTTCGATATGGTCTATAGGCCTATGCACATATAGCGTTTCAACTCAATCGGCATATTAGTTCACCAACTATAAGCTGTTGTAAAACGCACCTTTAAGATGACTTTACATGACCCCTGATGTCATCATGACATCTGAGACATATATGTACGAGTTCAGCACAGAGCTTCAGTCTGTGCAAATTTTCATCAAATTTGAAGTCTGTTTAATGCCCAAAGAGGTTGACAGAATGAAACGTGTACAAGAAACAAATTTACTGTAGGGGTAGGGTATGACTTTTTGTTGTTAATATTTTACATCCCATTTTGAGTCACAAGAGGGCGCTACTACACTATAGCCACATACATTGCTTTGCATTTGGTGGTGAACTAAATATAGCAACTGTATCTGGGGCGCTGGAAGCGCGTGACCCCGGGTCAAACCAAATTGATACATTTTGAGACAGCGAGTGTGCGTCTCACATTGGGGCGTGTGGAAAAGTTGTCGTTTTGGGGGACATGCATAAGAAAGGCAGGAGACTTTGTTTAGATGTTTCTGAGGATTACACAAGGGACGAGCTCAAGCAGCATGGCGTCCGAGTAGTGTGCCTGTGGGATGTACACCTAGCCCGGAATGATTGGGGGGTAATCTTCTAATCACAACGATGCCTGACTAATCGGAATCTAATCTTGTTCAATCGTACTCCAATCAGCATAAATTGTTAATCTGTCTGTCTTCGAATAAAACATTGATCAGAATCAAAACAGTGGATGCATCAGCTGTGTCTTCTTCCAGAGACCCCAGGAACCCTAATTCGCAAGAATTAAACTAATTATACTACAGTTTTATGGTAACACGGATGGGGTGGATGCTGTTCAGACACCGGTGTTGCTGATTTGGCGACGGAGATCCAGGCTGAGTGAAAGTTTTGAGGCTGCCGAGCGGTGAGCGTGTGCGGAGCCAAGCGGCCGTGGGTTGCAGACGGCGTGGTGCTGCATGAGAGTCGGTGTTTGTGGAGTGGACCAGCGTAACCTGAGCCAGCCGGCCGGGGACGGGTGCCGGGCGACTGGTGGGCGAGGGAGGAGTCCATGACGGACGGGCCGAAGAACCGCTGACGGATCCGTGGTGTGCAGCGACGTAGCGAGTGTGTGGGTCGAGGATCTCAGCCGTCGGGGAATACTGTCCAAGAATCAAGTGAACTGGACCGAATAATTTATGATCGTGTGAGCTGTAGTTGCTTTTTGTTACCGGTAGTTGTAACATGTGTCTGTTTACAGTTTACATGTATACATACGAGAAATTAGAATTCCAGTCAGTGCAGGTAAAAGTTTCGATTTTCTTTCGATTGTGATTAGAATTTTGAGTGAATTGTGTTGATTTTCCAGTAATTGAGTTTCAGGCTAGTGTGAAGTTTTATACTGGGCGATTCTTTGTATTGTGCTTGAGGAAATGGCAACCTCGGAGTCTGTTCTGGTCGAGCAGTTGGTAAAAGGGCTTACGGATGCCTTGAGGCAGAGCCGACCCACTGTTCAGAGGCCAATTAAATTGACATGCTTTGCTGGTAGACCCGTAAAACCAGGGGACCCCACAGTAAAAGAATGGTTGGAAGAAGTGGAAATATATTGTCAACAGTGTAAAATATCTGAATCTGAAAAGGCTCAGGTTGTGCTCAACCATTTAAAGGGGACAGCACGTGATGAGATAAAGTGTCATGGAGAAACAGGGTTGGAATTCCAGGCACTTGCAAAACTTCTTCATAGGCATTTTGGGGGTTGGGAGACTGTACAGTCGCTTCACAAGGCATTGTATGAACGAACACAACAAGAGGACGAGTCCTTGATGGACTTTTCTAGAGCTCTGGTGAGGTTGTATGATCGGATATTGGAAGTGGCCTCTGAAAGTGAGAAAGCTTCGTTGCAAGGTCTCCGTGATAAAGTTCTTAGTGGGCAGTTTGTGGCTGGGGCGCGCAGCCAGGGTGTTAGGTTAGAGCTAAGGAGGTTAGAGCTAACAAAGCCTTCGCAGACATTTCCTGAATTGCGCGCTGCAGCACTCGAGATTTTTAGAGATCTCGAGAGGGCTCCCAAGGCAAAGCGTGCACAGGCTAGACAGGTCGTCGCAGATTGCGATAGGGAAACAGACGAATATGTATCTGATGTTTTGGTGGGAGGCACGATGAGAAATAAGAATCCTGAACCCAGTCCAGAGTTGCAACAAGTGTTGCAACATCAAACACAGATTCTATAGTGTCTGCAAGAGCAGCAGACGCAGCTGCAGAAGCAACAAGAGCAAGTTGCTGTGCTTATGAAGCGCTTGCTTCTTAGTGAGGTACCTAGGGTTGCAAATAGTGACAAGGTTTCGAAACCTTGGGTTAAGAGACAACTTGTATGTTTCTCTTGTAAGCAACCAGGTCATTTTAAGAGTGATTGTCCGAACAGAAACAGAGATAACAAGCAGACTCTGAATGCTAAAAACCCAGTTAGTGTTCAGTCAGGGGATTCGCAACCACAAAGTGGGGGAGGGTTAAACTACCCCCCTCGCCACTGTAGGCCAAGTGGTTGAGGGAAGTAAGAAAGAGGCCTCGCCCAAGAATAAAACCGATAAGGGGTTGAGTTCTGGAGTTCTGTCAACTAATGATGTTCTTGATAAACTGGTACATGCCAGCCCAAGGGCTCAGGTAGAGTTGGCAGGGGTCCCTGTCAATGTTGTTCTTGACACAGGGGCAGAAACCTCCCTTATTAAGCGCAGCATTTTATAGGAATAAATTGGCCGCGCATGTGACCGGGGTGGAACCAGTGGGTACTTATTTACGCGTGTTTGGCGTATGATCTTGGGAAGTACCGGTTGAAGGATATCTCCAGATTCCCTTGCGGGTTTTTAACCAAACGGTTGAGGCACATTTCCTTGTTGTTAAAGACAAGGGGACGGTTTGGGAAATGGGCGTGGCCCCGTTCTGTTGGGTTGCAATGTTTTGCACCAGTTAAAGGATATAGCAGTAGATCCCTCACATAGAGATGCTGAAGCATGGAATGTAACCCTACATTGGTACAATTTGACTAAAAAGGAACCGGGTAAGGTTCCGGCCAAACAAAAGGGGCCAGTGGCTGTTCGCACGGGGCGTTGTATGACATTTATTCCCCCAAGGGAAGTGCGGTCCATGACATGTAACGTGCGCGCACCTTCAGATGTGTGGGAAGGGAAAACTGTGGTGCTACAGGGAAATCCAAATGGAATTTCGGTAGGAGAAGCGACTTCACATTCAAGTGATCCAGGGTTAAGCAGTGGCTTAAGGGTCTATGATTCATGTGAGGTTGTGCAAGGGAACAGGGTAAATGTTCTTGTAGCCAACATGGGGGCACAAGCTGTGTCCATTCCCCCACAAGTAGCATCACTTACTGAAGTTTTCCCCACCCTGCAGCTGGATTGCGATTTAGACGGTAGTGAGCTAACAGTTTCTGTAAATAGGATATTCGCCCAGTCGGCTGATAGTTACTATGACATACATGTAGGTCCAAATGAGCAGGACTCTAAGGAGTCTGATTCTGTGTTGGGGATAGATGAACATCAGGAATCTAGGACACATGTATTTGCAGATGGAAGTTCATATCAGCTACCACCAGGGGTAAATTTAGATTCATGTGATTTGAGTAATGACGAGTTTGATCGTGTTGTGCATTTGATTCAGAAGCATGACAATGTTTTCTCTAAGGGTCCACTTGATTTGGGTACATGTGACAAAGTTCCACACAAGATACATACGACTGATGATGCACCAGTAAGTCAGCCATATCGTACAATTCCCCCTCAGAATGTGGCAGAGGTAAAGGAGTTGCTTCAAAAGTTCCTGGAGCAAGGAATCATCCAAAAGAGTGGAAGTCCGTACGCAAGTCCCATTGTTCTGGTCAAGAAGCGGGATGGGACAATCCGAATATGTGTTGATTATCGGAAACTTAATGCAAAAACAGTGCGTGATGCATTTCCGCTGCCGCGTATTGATGAATCGTTAGAGGCTCTGCGTGGCGCGCGCTACTTTACTTCGCTTGATCTTGCGCACGGGTATCATCAGGTTATGATGGATTCTGAGTCTATTCCAAAGACCGCTTTTAGGGTGCCTTTTGGATTATTTGAGTATACGCGGATGCCTTTCGGGCTTGTAAACGCGCCGGGTGTGAACGACACTTGAAAGCTCCAATGAACTTGACGACGGATGACAATAGTTATCCACTTAATCATGAACACGGTTTAATCTACATAAAGAAACAAAGAACAACAGATATGTATCAGAATCACTTATTAAATAATGGAACAGCATGTGTAATAATAAGGTGTACATGTTGTCTCTTGTCAGTCATAAAGCCTGGTATAGTTGTGTCATTATTTCCCCATGATGGTGTAAGAGTCCCGAGTACATTATATATGCGAATAAATGCATACAATTCATGTTCATGTAATATGGGCCTCATGCATGCTTGTAACGTTCATACATAATTTCCAATGTGTCTCTTAGTTTCACATACACAAAACTCCCCTTTATAAATGAACATTAAACCAAGGCATTATCCCACTTAATTACTATTCAACAAAGTTTGGGGGAAACCTTAAACCATATTAATCATCAAAACTTACGACTTTGGGTTGTCCTTTGGAAAACAAATTTCCGACAAACATGTGACATGACGCTGACTGAACGTATGTGTTTTTATATAACTGACTTCTACCGGCGGAGAACAACAGCGCCCTCTTGTGTCGAGAACAAGCGCAAATCAAAAAATCTTGAATAAAAGACACACATAGCATTCTGGCATTACATCCCGACCCCTTAAATGTCGTTTCTAACCACGAAAATGGCATTTACTTATTCATACCAAATTAAGGCAGAATGCTAAAGTACCTTTAAGTTTTCAAATACCAGTGATTTCAGGTTATTGTCAATTACACACTAATAAGTAACTCACAACCAAAAAATGTCACTTTCTGGATTAAATCATATGAACCCCTTAGTAATTGTTCTAACTATTGGGAAATAAGCTTCAAGACAAACTTGCAAGTAACAACTAATCCATGCTTTCGGCTCTCTCTACTGTTTCAAGAAGACAAAGTTTCTGAACTGGTCTCATCAAAGTAGCTGACCTTGTCTTGACCCTTACTGCTCTGACTAGCTGGTCACCTCCTTGGTATGTTTCAATCACCCGCCCCATGAGCCATTTACTCCTTGGTAAGTCACCGTCAACAACAAGAACCAGGTCCCCAACCCTGACGTTCCTCTTTGACTCAAACCATTTTTGTCTTT
Organism: Hippasteria phrygiana; assembly: GCA_037893225.1. Taxonomy (NCBI): domain Eukaryota; kingdom Metazoa; phylum Echinodermata; class Asteroidea; order Valvatida; family Goniasteridae; genus Hippasteria; species Hippasteria phrygiana. Next base: position 1,534,830 of record JAZGUH010000564.1, on the reverse strand, counting down.
CCTGTAGAGCTGGAAGATACTCCCCAATCCATCTTCTCCAAAACACATCCGCTAAATACTGAACCTGCCTCCATCTTCTACGTCCATACATATCCTTCTTGTCAAATTCACCGGGTGGCAAGACAGGTCCTGAGCGAAGCAGGAGTAAGTGGTTGGGTGTAAGTGGCTCTGGGTCATTCACATCATCTGATACTGTCGTAATTGGCCTTCCATTGATGATGGACTCAACCAGACACATCAATGTAGACAAACTTTCCTCGAACATGGTTTGCTCTTTCATCAGTGAATTCATCAGCTTCCGCGTGGTTCTAATCTGCCTCTCCCAGGCTCCACCCATGTGTGATGCAGTAGGGGGGTTAAACTTCCACTTAATTCCCTTCTGAAGGAAAAACTCACCAACCTTTTGTTGGTTTAAGGACTTCAAGGCTTCTCTAAGCTCACGCTCGGCTCCAATGAAATTAGACCCATTATCAGACCTGATCTCTTCTGGCTGCCCACGTCGAGACATAAACCGCTGTAATGCATTGATAAAGGAATCTGCCTCCATGGAATGCAGGACTTCGATATGAACGGCTCGGACAACCAAACAGGTAAATATGCATCCATACCGTTTGACCAGGCTTCGACCTTGTTTTACCATGAAGGGGCCAAAACAATCCACACCAACGAAACTAAATGGCGGTTTGTCTGGGGTGACCCTGTCTGACGGTAGATCTGCCATCTTTTGCTCAACTGGTGCTGCTGATTGACGCCTGCACTGAAAACAATCACGCAAAGCATTGCGGACTGTCGGCCTGGCCCTGATCAACCAGTATCTTTGACGCAGCAGGGAAAGTACATGCTCTCTGCCAGAGTGTCCGGATACTTGATGGAAGTGTCTCACGATCAAAATCACCACATGATGATTTTTGGGCAGAATGGCTGGGCGTTTTACTCGCTCATCTACGGGGGCATTCTTGAGACGACCGCCAATCCTAATGATACCATTAGTTGACAACACTGGGTTAAGCTTGTAGAGAGGACTATTTTTCTTGATGTAGTCCTTTGACTTTCCGGGAGCTTCTTTCTCCTTTTCAAGAAACTTCAGCTCTTCACAAAAAGACTGCTTCTGGATGTACTTTATGATCGAGTCTTCCGCTGTTGTCATCTCATCTACAGTCATCGGTATCTGCATGTCCATTGTCTGTTGCCTTTTAGACTTGGCTCGCAAGTAGTTCTTCACCCGAAGCAACCATGCCACACTCTTCTTAAGTCTGTACCATGAGGAATGTCCTTCCAACAGTCTGTCCACGACGTTCAACTGTTCCACCTTGTTCACAGCACATACCGTGACTATTTCCTTGTCTGGCTTTACTTCTGGATCTTCCTCTGCAAGATCTCTCAGGTTCGGTGATTCTGGCCATTCACTCTCTTCAAGGTACAGAAAGTCAGGTCCATTCAGCCATCGCCTGTTAGCAAGCAGCTCTTCAGCTGTCTGTCCTCTTGTGATATCATCGGCAGGATTGAGCTTCGATTCAACATGATGCCATTGACCAGGTGATGACTCGCTGTGAATGACCGCAACTCTGTTTGCTACGAATGTTTGAAAACGTCTCTGCTCATTCCTCACGTACTGCAGGACTATTGTACTATCTGTCCAAAATACTGACTCCTCTAATGGCCAATCAGACTCTCTATGAATCATAGCATCGAGTTTGACGGAGAGTGTTGCACCCATCAATTCCAGCCTGGGTATAGTCATCTTCTTAATGGGAGCCAAGTGTGACTTTGCCATGAGAAGACAACAGTGATTTTGACATTCTGAGTTTGTCATGCGCAGGTAGGTTGTTGCTCCATAAGCCACTTCTGATGCATCAGAGAAATGGTGGAGTTGATATTTGACAACCTCTCCAAACCCATATGGCTTGATGCTCCTGTTTACCTTGAACTGTTGTAACATTGGTAATTCTTGTTTCCATCGCTGCCAACTGTCAAAGTGAATTGACGGTAGTGCCTCATCCCAGTTTAGCTTTCTGCGGCACAGATCTTGTATGATCACCTTGGCTCTCAGGGTGAATGGATTGACAAACCCATGTGGATCGTAGATGGAACTGACGACACTAAGTATTCCTCTTCTTGTCAATGGCTTATCCTTAGCTGTGCGCTGCAGAGCAAAGGTACAACAACTTGGACTCCATGTACCACCAAAGGGGTGTGCAGTCATCCTGTACACACTTGGTCGTTGAGAACTGTCACCATCGGACCACCACAGATATCTTAATACATCTCGATCTTCAGGAAAAACTCTAACCTGATGAAACATGGCTTGAATATCAGCCATAAGTGCGACTGTCTCTTGCCTGAACCTCAAGAGAACTCCCAGTAACTTGTTGGTGAGATCTGGTCCACTCAGTACCTGATCATTAAGAGAAGTTCCACAATGCAATGACGCACAGTCAAATACTATGCGCACTTTGTCAGGTTTATACGGATGGTATACTGGATGATGAGGAAGATACCACACGAGTCTGTCTGAAGGGGGAACTTCTTCTGGTACCCTTTCAGCATATCCTTTACTGACGAGATCCTTCATGCCTTCTGTGTACTGAGAATGCAGTAGCGTGTCTCGCTGCAGCCGCTTGCCCAACGAAAAAAGGCGATGTTCCGCAATGGTGCGATTATCGACCAAATCTGGTGGACGACTCTTAAATGGGATTGGCAGCTCGTAATGTCCGTTGATGAGACGAACACCTTCATCCCATATCGCAACAGCTTTCTTGTCCATTACTGACATTCCCTTGGTGTCATCATGGAGCGATTCAGTTGTGTCCAACCTCCAGAACATCTTCAGTTGACTTTCCAAGGCGTTGTCAGCTGCAATGAAGTTTGAGGCAGCAAAGTGCTTGCTCACGCTTCCCAGTGGCCCGTTCAATGACCACCCAAGCTCTGTTCTGGTTGCGTAAGGGGCGTTCTTCTCTCCCTTCCTGACTTCTAATGGCATAAGTGCCTCAGGTACGTCTTGCCCGATCAACAGGTTTACTTGTCCCTTGTCGACTTGCAGCAGCTTGATACCCTGAAGGTGAGGCCACTTCTCAATGTCCTCTCGTCTTGCCAAGTTAGCTTTATGAATTGGAAGCTCTTGTCTTGTATACACCAAAGGTAGGTCAACTGTTTGTCCACGGCCGATACCACTAACAGTCAGACTGACAACAGTTGTCTGTGTCTGCACATTCTCCTCTGCCAATGTAGTAAGAGACAATAGTTGCCCTTCACCGCTAAGTTTCAGTTGCTTTGCCAACTCTTCTGTGCAGAAAGTACTTGTTGACCCGCTGTCCAGGAGTGCATATGTGTCAACACAAACACCACCATCCATAGCCTTGACCGTCACTGGAACAATGGGCAACGCAACTCTGAATGTGCCGACCCCTGTGACATTACAGCTCATGTCAACCTCTGTCTCTGTAAAACCACTCTGCACTGTCGCTGCTGGTTCTGCTGGTACCATCGTAACCTCACTTCTTGGGGTTAGCAGATCATCTGGAATGGTCTTTATCTGATGCAAGAACTTAGTGTGTTTTCTTCCACACCCTGCAACAGAGCACACTCGGTTTAATGTACATGCATTTGACATATGCCCAGGTCTCAAACAGTTATAGCACAGTTTTGTTGACTTAGCAAATTCAAACCTTTCTTGTGGTCTTTTACCCTTAAATTCTGAACACCCAAACAAGGTGTGACTACCATTACACAATATACATGTCATGTTACCTGTAGGTTTGGCATTTGTCATCATAGTGTAATTTCCTTTGCTATACCGACTTACAGGAGACCTTGGAACATTCCTGCTTACAAGTCTGTCCTTTGGTTTACTCAAGGCACCATACACAGGATCATTAACTTCATCTGCTGCATCTTCTACAAATTCTACCAAATCCCCTATTTGGGGTGACCTATCCTTTTTCTTTCTGATTACCCTGACCTGTTTGACCCATCGGTTACGGAGGTAATTTGGCAATTTCTCAACCAAACTAACCAACACTTTCTGTGTATTTATTTCCTGAATATACCCCATGCCACTAAGGGTTTCCTTGCAGGTTTTCAGGTCATCTGCATATTCTCTGAGTGCTTTCTTGTCATATGGGCCAATACTAGTACCCTCAGTAACCTTGCTCACCCAAGCTTCAGCAATTGTGTAATTGTTGCCAAACCTTTCCTTAAGCAAGGCCTTAGCCTTCTTATATCCTTCACTAGGCTGCATTACAGAACAACATTGTATGACTTTCTTTGCTCTACCAGTACAGTACTGTAACAACCGAATCAACTTAGCTGTGTCCTCCAAATTGGACTTGTCCACACTGTTGTCGAATGCTCGAATGAATACCCAATACTGTAAAGGGTCACCATCAAATGTAAAAGGTTCTGTTTTAGGCAACTGTATGACCTCAAGCAGACGCTCTTGTTGTATTTGACCTTGATGCACCAACTCCAGAATTGATGCAGTATTTTCCTTGCTGCCAATGGCCGCCTCCGTCGTCTTGACTCGAACGACTGTGTTGTCCGTGTCCGGTGTCTTGTTTGGATGATCTGTTGCCCCGGTGTCTGGCATCATCACTGGCTCTTTCGCCATGTCCAACTCTGTAGCTTGACATGCTGGAGACGTATCCACTACAGATGTGCTCAGCGGTTGGTGTGCCGAAACTTGCTCTTCACTCTCATCTGATGTCTGTGCAGATAAGGCAGTGGAATGTTCGTTGCTGTCGTTAAGTGCATACACGGCCTCCTCAGCCTGTGCCATTGCCAACTTTGTTTTCATGGCCAACTGTGTCTTTCTTTGGCGAACCTTTAGTTCTTCCACTTCAAGGGCTTGCAGCTGATGCAGAGCTGCTTGTTCTGCTTCTAAAGCAGCCTTTTTAGCAGCTGCTTTTACTCTTGCACTGGCCACTGATCTTGCTGTACTACTGGCCTTCGACCAGCATTGACTGACGGAGTCTTCTGGAAGAATGTCTCCTTCCTGATGACCAGTGTTCTTATCTGTTGTTGCAGACCCCTGCTGCTCTAAACGCATTTCACCCTGACGTGACATTCTTGCCTTTGTAGATCTTAAAACCCAGTCATTAAACTCATGTGAACGACACTTGAAAGCTCCAATGAACTTGACGACGGATGACAATAGTTATCCACTTAATCATGAACACGGTTTAATCTACATAAAGAAACAAAGAACAACAGATATGTATCAGAATCACTTATTAAATAATGGAACAGCATGTGTAATAATAAGGTGTACATGTTGTCTCTTGTCAGTCATAAAGCCTGGTATAGTTGTGTCATTATTTCCCCATGATGGTGTAAGAGTCCCGAGTACATTATATATGCGAATAAATGCATACAATTCATGTTCATGTAATATGGGCCTCATGCATGCTTGTAACGTTCATACATAATTTCCAATGTGTCTCTTAGTTTCACATACACAAAACTCCCCTTTATAAATGAACATTAAACCAAGGCATTATCCCACTTAATTACTATTCAACAAAGTTTGGGGGAAACCTTAAACCATATTAATCATCAAAACTTACGACTTTGGATTGTCCTTTGGAAAACAAATTTCCGACAAACATGTGACATGACGCTGACTGAACGTATGTGTTTTTATATAACTGACTTCTACCGGCGGAGAACAACAGCGCCCTCTTGTGTCGAGAACAAGCGCAAATCAAAAATCTTGAATAAAAGACACACATAGCATTCTGGCATTACACCGGGCACTTTTCAGCGCACAATGGAGATGTGTTTAGGGGATATGAATCTCACCGAACTTCTAATCTATTTGGATGATATCCTTGTTTTCTCAGGTGATACTGAAGAACACATTAGTAGGCTGGATAAGGTGTTTACTAGGATTGCTGACTTCGGATTGAAAGTGAAAGGGGAGAAATGCCAGTTCTTCCGGAAACGGTTATTGTACTTGGGTCATATTGTGAGCTCTGATGGTGTTTCTGTCGATGCAGACAAGGTTCAGAGGGTTAAGGACTGGCCAATTCCGACCAAGCCTGGAGACTTGAGGTCCTTTCTTGGTCTAGCAGGGTACTATAGGCGTTTTATCCCCGGGTTCTCGAAGATTGCAGCACCTTTGCATGAGTTGTTACCTCTATTGGGTAAAGGAAGGCCTGGAGCTAATCAAAGGAGCTTCGAGTGGACAGCGGAAGCTGAAAATGCATTCGACAGGTTGAAACAGGCGCTCACGGAGGCTCCGGTGTTGTGTTATCCAGATTTCACTAAGCCATTTATACTGGAAGTACATGCCTCATTGAAGGGGTTAGGGGCATGTCTTGCACAGGAAGATAAGAAAGGAAAGCGGCATCCAGTATCTTATGCCAGTAGGGGGCTTAGGGGTGCTGAACGAAATTATCCGGATTACAGTTCATTTAAATTAGAGCTTCTGGCGTTAAAGTGGGCGGTCGTTGATAAATTTCGTGATTATCTTGTAGGGCTTCCGTTCACAGTTTTCACGGATCATAACCCACTTGCACACTTAGAGACAGCTAAGCTAGGGGCATGTGAAATGAGATGGGTGGCCCAGCTAGCCGCATTTAACTTTGATGTTAGGTTTAGGTCAGGGGTTAGCAACAAGTGTGCTGACGCTCTTAGCCGGTATCCTGGTCATTGTTATTGTTCATCCAGTGAGGTTGAACGAGTATTCCAGTCGATGGTTCATTCCAGTGTAGTTCCAATTCGGGCAGATGTCTCACGGACTACCGTTCGTGAATCCATTCCAGGGGAGCACTCTGTTGGCGCAAACCAGCCTAGTGTGTTTCCATCGATGTCCGGGGTCCAGTTGCTAGCAATGCAAAAGGAGGACCCGGAGTTGGGGATTGTCTGGAAGCGTTGGGAGGCTGGATGGCGTCCAGGGGAACCAGTAACAAATTCAGATAGTGGGTCACCAGAGCTGAAAGCATGGGTGTGGCAGTGGCCACGTTTTGTGGAACGGGATGGAGTACTCTGCCGTCAGGTCAATGATCCATTGCATGGAGAGTTGTTTCAGATTTTACTGCCAAAGTGTCTCATTCTTCGGGTGATGCAAAGTTGTCATGATGGATGGGGGCACCAGGGTGTTACCAGAACTTGTGCGCTCTTAAGGAGGCGAGTATATTGGCCCAACATGGCCACCATGGTACGCCGTTATATTGGTCAGTGTGGGCAGTGTGTAACCGCTAAGGCCGCGGAACCTAAACCCAGGACGCCTATGCGTCACTTGCTCGCGTTCAGACCACTAGAAGTAGTTGCGATTGATTTTGTGAAAGTTGACAAAGGGAAAGGTGGCTTTGAAGATGTTTTTGTTATCACAGATGTGTATACAAAATTTGTACAGGCAGTGCCCTGTACAGATCAACTTGCTGTCACTGTAGCAAAAGCCCTTATGCAACATTGGTTCACTCGGTTTGGGATCCCAAGTGGAATACATAGTGATCAAGGTAGGAATTTCGAGGGTGAGGTTATCAGGGAACTCTGTGCTTTGTACGGCATAACTAAATCCAGAACAACCCCTTACCATCCTGAGGGAAACTCACAAGCAGAGCGATTTAATAGGACATTGTTCGGTTTAATCAAATCTCTTAGTGAACGAGATAGACGCAAGTGGCCCGACTTGTTGGCTCACTTGGTGTTTGTGTACAATGCCACGCCGCACTGTGTAACTGGGGTTGCACCCTTTACTCTCATGTTTGGGAGAGAGCCATTAATTCCAATAGATCAAATGCTGGGGAAAACAGATAGTGATTGGGGGAAAGACTTTGTGAAAGAGCAATCAGAGTTGGTTGATAGGGCTAAGTAACTAGTGAGTGATAGAGTGGCTAAGACATGTAGCCGCAACAAAGCCGCTTATGATGCAAAAGCAAATGCTGAACCAATTAGCATTGGTTCACAAGTTTTGCTTAGGAGGTGTGCATTTCGAGGTCGACACAAATTAGCGAATGCATATGAGAGCAATTCCTACGTAGTTGTTGGTGTTAATGACCATGGGGATGTTTATCGCATCCGACCATTGTTGGGAGGGGACCAAAAGACCGTTCACAGGAAATTGTTGAGGGTTTGTCCTCCAGAATTTGGGGAGTCTAGCATACATAGTGGATCTGAGTCAGATGACTCTGATTGGGATTTTATTGAGACCCACGATAATGCTGCAGAGCAGACTCCGGGGTTGGTTTCCAGACCGGTTGACCAACATAAAGTAGGGGAGACTGCTATGGGGGTCACGGGGCCTGGTAGAAATGTAAAACCCACTTGGAAATCCAAGAGAAGTACCCGTGGCAGACATAGCAATCTATTTCATTTTCCCAGGTCAGCGGTGCGCTGAGAATGCCTAGGGTTGGTTTTGAGCGCCCCGTGGTTGGCCGAAGGTTGGTGTAGCTGACTGTTTGGAAGGTCTGGGGTATCCAGCTTCCCTACAGCAGCCCCAGCTGGATAGCACCACAGCGTCTCAAACCACCACCAGACAGAATTCTAGTTTAATTAATGGGTATAATCAATGGGCAATGTTGTGTACTCCACTGTTATATGTAAGAGTTTCTTATGCATTTTGTATTGTTTGGACACAGTTATGTCAAACGTTTGAAGAACAAGCATGGTTCGTTTGTAAATATAGATTTAGGAAGTAGTACCATTCCAATTAAGTGTTTGGGAGAAGGAGGTCTCACCTTTTCAAGACTTCAGGCAAAACCTGAGCGATACTTTCATTTGTTGAGAGAGGCTAAGCCCTCAGTTCTGATACTGGATATGGATATGGGTACTAATGATTTGTGCTCCAGAGAAATGACTCCGAGTAAGTTGTATTCGGTTTACAATGGTTGGGTACACGGGTTATCAACATGGGATATTAATCCCGAGGTAATTGTGTCTCTGCCGGTCTTACCTAGAACAGGTAACATGAGGAAAGGTCAGGTTTCCTTAGAGGAGTTTAATAGCAGAGCAGAGGAATTCAACAACTTATTAATGGAGGGTACATTCCTTGAAGATTCATGGTGGGTCTGGGAGCATCGGGGGCTTAAACATAATAAGTATAGCTTAGATGGAGTTCATCTGAACGAGCTGGGAACTGTTAAATATGAGAGAACCTTGAAACAGCTTGTTAAGTTTTTTGATTATAGATTCTGGTGTTAAGAATTACACATTATTCCATGTACACGTTAATGATTTATTGAAACCAACTTTGCTGTGAATTTATTGATTGTAATAGTTGGACTGTTATCAGTGTAAAACCCTGTAATTATAAGCGTACAGTTATTTCTGCGATCTTCAGGTGCAGGTCGTTTAAGTAGGGGAGGATGTAGGGGTATGACTTTTTGTTGTTAATATTGTACATCCCATTTTGAGTCACAAGAGGGCGCTACTACACTATAGCCACATACATTGCTTTGGTGGTGAACTAAATATAGCAACTGTATCTGGGGCGCTGGAAGCGCGTGACCCCGGGTCAAACCAAATTGATACATTTTGAGACAGCGAGAGTGCGTCTCACATTGGGGCGTGTGGACAAGTTGTCGTTTTGGGGGACATGCATTAAGAAAGGCAGGAGACTTTGTGTTAGATGTTTCTGAGGATTACACAAGGGACGAGCTCAAGCAGCATGGCGTCCGAGTAGTGTGCCTGTGGGATGTACACCTAGCCCGGAATGATTGGGGGGTAATCTTCTAATCACAACGATGCCTGACTAATCGGAATCTAATCTTGTTCAATCGTACTCCAATCAGCATAAATTGTTAATCTGTCTGTCTTCGAATAAAACATTGATCAGAATCAAAACAGTGGATGCATCAGCTGTGTCTTCTTCCAGAGACCCCAGGAACCCTAATTCGCAAGAATTAAACTAATTATACTACATTACAATAGGCCTATCAACAAAAACAAAAGCCAAATATTGAAATTTCTTTAAAATACCAGTCATCAGGCCCAGTGGATTGTAATTGGTCGGTGTTGGAAGTGTAAGCATAAATTGTTCATGTTTATTAGCCAATATCTGTATCCATTAGTTATTTCATTTCATTTCATATTGGTTTATTGATCCATTCTCACAGTTAAAACTGAATTATAATGGATTTACATAATAAAAATTACAATTAAAGATAAATTAAACTATTAAAAAAGGCACAGTACGAAACACAATATTATATATTATTATTTAAACCACATTATTGCTCCATGTTGTGTAATTTAATTAAGTATGGTATTGCACTGTCCTGCATTCGTTTTGTTTTACATCGGATTTCGGGAATTTTTAAGTTGTTTCTTAAGACCCTAGTATTATTTTTGGGTGGAATGAACTGTTTAAATTGATTTGTTCTCTCTGATGTTTTTTTATAAAAAGCCACACACAACGATTTTCTTCGATCAGTTAAAGATTGTAAATTACAATTAGTTAAAACATCATCGTAAGTTGTATAATTTGACCCCAATATTATTTTAAGGGATCTCTTCTGTACTCGTTCAATATGAGTTATCTGTTGTTTAGTCAGTGCCCCATTCCACACTGGAGCAGCGTATTCAGTAATTGGTCTGATAAAACATGTATAAATCGTCATAAGGTCATGAGATGGAAGACCGTGACATTTAAGCACACGTAACATGTGAATCTTACTATTAGCCCGTTTAACTATGTTATCAACATTTCTATCCCACTTCAAATCATTTTGAATAATTACTCCTAACACTTTCATTTGAGTCACTGTTACAAGGTTATGAGCACCAATAGAAAATGTTTGACAAATGGGTGGATTTCGCAAAAAACTAACATTCATGTGGAGGCATTTGGATGGATTAAGTTTCATTAGATTTTGGTCGCACCATCCAACAAGACTGTCTATTGAATTTTGAATATTTGACGGTTGTGAGAAATTTCTGCATTCTACTATTGACAGATCATCAACGTATTTATAAGTAGAAATATTATTACCATCAAGCTTAACATCATTAATCATCGCTAAAAATATAATTGGGCCTAATTTAGTTCCTTGTGGAACACCTGAATATAAAGTCGACCAATCAGAACATGTTGAATGGTATCGAACACATTGTTGGCGAGCACTCAAAAAATCAATAATCCAAGGGATAATAGAGAGGCGAACATCCAAGTCAATGAGTTTTGTGATAGCCAGGGTATGATCAATTCTATCAAATGCTTTGGCAAAGTCGGTAACAATTACAGTAGAAGTGGATTTCGGTTTATCCCCATGTTCATACAACAAATGTAACATATTTATTAAATAGTGATTTGTAGATAGGAATTTTCTGTTACCAAATTGACATGGATCCAATTTTGGTGCGATATCTTGTAATACCCATTGTGCAATAAAACCTTCCGCAATCTTTGCAAAATGATTGGTAAGAGAAATTGGTCTCAATTTCTCAACTGAAGGGGGATTAGTCTTCGGAACAGGGATCACAATAGCTTTTTTCCAGTCATTCGGAACTCTTCCTTGTTGAAATGATAAATTAATTATATCAGTGAGTGGCGTTGCCAGTTCGATGGAATATTCCCGAATGAAACGGGCAGTTATGTTATCAGGACCACCAGAGCATGTTAAACGGATTCCCGTCAAAGCCTTATGAACAGTCCACGGTGCTAAAATTGGACAAGGTATTTCCGTTGGTAAGTATGCAGGTAGCTTATTCATGTCGATTGGTTCCAAATCCTCAGCTACTGACAAAAAACGATTATTAATATTTGATGCAATTGCGAACTCGTCACAAGGACTAATTCCAGGAATATTAATCGGATGACGTTGTTTTCGATCACCAGTAATGCTTCGTATTTGGCGAAACCATGCTGATGGATTACTTTGTTTAAGTCTTTGGACACGTAAAGCATAGAACTGCTTCTTAGCTGTGGCTATTGCAACTATGACCATGTTTTTCAATCGTCTCCACGCTGTCATATCATTACGATGAAATGCTGCTTGTCGAGACCGATCGAGACCGAATCAAGCTTTTGACTCGAGTAGACATCCACGGTTTATCAGTTGGATGAAGTTTAGTTTTACGAATTGGGAAAAACTCATCAATGGCTTTTTGCAGAGTCTGAATAAACAAATCATATTTTTGATTAATATCCGTGAGGTTGGTAATTACTGACCAATCGAAATGACTGAGCCATCTCCCACATGAACGTATAGTGCTATCTTGCATCGGACGTGTAATTCGAAGCTGGGTGGCCTTTGTACTAGTCTGACGAATCCGTGGGAACCATAAAACAACATTATGGTCGGACAATCCAACAGGGGGCGCTATCTGAACATTATCATAATCATCACTAATATTTGTAATAATCTTATCAAGAATACGATCACCTCTAGTCGGGCGGTCCACTATCTGTTTAAATTGCTGATCTGTAATCAAAGGATCTGTGTTCATCTGGTTAAAATCACCAAGGATTACGAATCCTGCTTGAGGGTGTCGGGTGGTTAGCAAATCAACAGTACTCAAAATATGTTCAGTCATTTGCGCTTCCACTAGCATGTCCGGTTGAGGAAAATAGACGACTGCACAAAATATACAGGCAATTGTTCTCGGAAGTCGTAGAGGGCGCAATTTCACCCAAGCTATTTCCAGATTCTCTGGTATTGAGATATCTGTAACCTGGGTGGCATTAAACTGATGCTTCACATAAAAGGTTACACCTCCTCCAACTCTATGTTCCCGTGACTTAGCAAACATTGCGTATCCTGGGATAGAAACTAAATGTAGTGGCAAGTCCCATTTAAACCAGGTCTCCGTGATGGCACAAACGTCCACATCATTGTCCATAATAAATGTTGAAAGTTCATCAAGCTTATTGTAAGCTGACCTTGCATTGAAAAGCAAATATGACGGTAAAGTTGGTTTTTGTATGCATATAGGACGCTGGTTGGCTCTCGGTACAGCAACAAGGTTACGTGGGTTGCATACGCTAAAACTGGGTACTTGTACTCTTGTGAGATCAATAATAGTCGGTATATAATAGTTTACCCGTTTAGTTTTACGACGGCCTGCTCTCTTGCCTCTGTGTGTGGGTCTACAACTGAGCGAATAAATCTTTAATTGTTTAACAATATTCCACGTACATTGTGAAATCCTGGATTTGGTACACGTTGCTCCAATTTCATATAATTGACTGGGACTATATCGACGTAAGTCACAGGCTAGTTCGTGATCTTGCCGGTTTTGGTCTGGAGATAAACTGGCAGGTCCCGGGTTCAATTCAACATCACCGCACAATCTGTGGAGTTGGAAAATTGCACACGAATTTGCGTAGTAAATGACAGGTGCAAGATGAAAACGTCTGGCTTTCATTTTCACAAGTTTGGGAAATGTAAAACAATCTGAAACATCATCCCTCGGGCGAGAATACGTGTCGCATGGTCCAACAACCAAGCACAGCAGGTACAATATAACGTATACATGTTTGCATACCTCCATCTTGGTAGATCCGTTTTCGAAAATCAGTGTTCACAAAAAACGGCAAAATCACAGCAGCGGCAGGCAAATAAGTTCAAACCTTACACAACAAGGTAGCAAACACTCCAAAAGTAACAGTCATCAAATAAGATGGTTAAAATACATCGAGATAACAGACGATTAAAAACGGTTAAAAACTAAGAAAGTGGAGCAAGAAAATTGGACTGGCAGCCGGCAACAGCGCCCTCAACAGTTATGAAACTGGTATCTATAAAATACGGATTCCCAAAACTGTTTTTACCCTAATAAGGGTACATTTTAAAAAGGGCTACCTATGAAACAATGTGTAAAAAGATGATACTAAATTTTTGGTATACAATGTGGAAGAATGAAATGAATGTTTTCAACTGGTTCACCGGCCCTGTATCCACAAATTGCCTTGTTGTCATCAATACCCAAGATGCACTGAGAATATCAAAAGGTTTATACATTTAATAGTGTACATGATGTTAATGTGAAAGATCACCTGTCAAGGAGAATAATAATTTTTAGATTAAACCTGTCACATTTATAACCAGAGAAAACTGCAACAGCAGACCAAAATGTCACCTCGGGTTACGAGAGCGAGCAGCCGTCAAAAAGGGGTATGTTATTTTTTTTAGTGTTTGTTTTTAGCTACAATCTGTGTAGCCACGATTTTATTTAGGGGATAAAAGTGTAATGAACCGGTCTTTACCACATCAATAATAACCGAGGAGGGGCGTGACTGATGTTAATAGACCAAGCCGAAGGCGAGGTCCATTAACTGTGTTCACGACCCTCCGAGGTTATTATTGAATGGTAAAGATCGGGTCATCACATTTGTATCCCCATTCATAAATGTCTCCTTACGAAAAAAGCAAAGATCTCTGTTAAAAAAAGATAAAATACGAAGCTTTGCCACCCCACTTTTTTCTTTAATTTGTACAGTACAAACTGTGTATCGTGCTTGGTAACCTTCTGTGCGCACGGACCAATCGAGCTTGGCGACCTTCTGTGCGCGTACGCGCACGCGCAAGATACCGCATTTATACGCGTACATTAGCGTTGACTAAGATACAAATTTCATTCCTTTTGAGCGCGTGGCTCAAACGCGCTGTGTTTAAACAACTTCCAGCCGTGTTTGTAGGTTTAAACACACCCACGTGATGGGCTGTCGACCAATATGAATAGTGAAACTGTCTCAGACATTTATGAATGTTAGTTACATTTAGCATGAATGGCATGGGTTCCCATACTCAAATGTATCGAAATCAAAAACAAAATTCTGGTAATTGAAGGCCAGCTCATACTTCACACACATTTGAGAGCAAAGCAAATTCTTTTAAAAACGGTAACAGTAAGAGTTACCATGAAACTATAATTATGGACATCAAAGAATTTGCTTTGTTTTCAAGTGAAGTCTGAGCTAACCTTCACGCTTCATTCATTTCTTTGGTTAACAACATCCTTGTCTCATAACAACCCAACATGTTGATACAAAAACTAGGGATATACAGACATTTGATTACTATTGCACTAAAAATGCAACACTGTGCCAAAAAGTCTTCATCTAGAAACTAGTTGCCGAATGTTTTTTCTCGTGGATTTGTGTGTTTGTCTGTCTGCCAAGCAATTTGGAAGCAATCTGATGAACTACGGGGTTAATCCCTGCCAAGTAACATTACATTTTATCCTGGTGCTGTGGAAAAAAGAAAACAAAATTATAAATGTAAATGCTTACCCCAATCTCCAAATCATTCTGTTTTCCCTTCATAAAATTCTAAACATCAGGTACACTACTTGCTCAATGCCCTGAGTGAAGGTGGCCTTGCCGAAGAGGTGGATGAAATCTATGAAGATGAAGCAGAAGGGGTGGAGAGAGGGAAAGAAGCCAAAGATAACAGAGAAGATCGAGAAGGATGACGAGGGAGATGGAGATGAAGAGGAGGATGACAAGGGAGATGGAGATGAAGAGGAGGATAAAGACAACAGAGAAGATGGAGAGGATGACGACGAGGAAGATGGAGATGAAGAGGAGGATGAAGTTGACTGCGAGGTCGATAAAGAGGATTGGGTCCCAGAAGATTTAGAGGAAGATGACGAAGAACGAGAACAACAGGAGGAAGATGAAGTGGAAAGAGGAGAGCCAGAGCAAGAACAGGAAGCTGCCCCAGGAGTGCCCTAGTGGTTGCTGTCCAGTAAAAGGAGGCTCCACATGAAGCGACCCACCCAGAAAAGAGTCGTAACAAGACTTGAGAAAACTTGTAATGTAAGCATGTACTCAACCCACAAAGATTTACTTTTTCAATACATTTCATATTCTTGCAACAGTAGTGAGATTTATTTGGCACAGTGATCTACTCCGTTGTTAAGGGGTCATTATACAAGCACTCTGTGCATGTGGGAGAATCTCCAGATCAAAATGAATGTGGGTGGGGGGGGGGGGGGGGGGGGGGGGGGGAGGTCGTAACCATAAAATTGCCGTCAGAACAAGAATTCGAAAAACAGCTAGGATTTTTTCTTAGACATACAACCGCTGGTAAATTGGCAAGTGTGGGGGGTGGGTGCATGTACATGTATGTGTATCATCAGACACCAGCGGCGCTATTCAAAGTGTACCGAACTAAACCAAGGGTGGTGCTGTCTATGACGCCCACTTTTTTAAGGTTACACAATCTGGCCGACATAAATTTGATTGGTCAACATAAATATGATTTTTGCCAACAAAATCCATGAATGGGGGTCATACCCCCAAAGTGACATCCCATGCTTGTGCATGCTCAAAACATTTATAAACTTGTTTCAGACTGAAGTTGTTATATTTCAGATGTACAGGAAACTCCGGCTAAGTCTGCTCTCCCGCCATTTTGTGGCAACTTATGCAAACGACGACATATGCTGTAAGTTGTCATTTTGCCGATCTACTTTTGCGCATAAATGCACTATGCACATGTATCACCAAATCAGGCTTCAATTTACTCCTTCATGCTTGAGTAGATTCCAGCAAATTCACCGTCAATACGTCCTGCGGTATCGATCATGTACGGCAGTTCAACACTGTAAGACACAATGTGTGTACGATGAAGCCCATAGGGTTATGTTGAATTGACTGCTTCAATGTCAATTGGGGGACCCCATAGGCATAGCGCATACACACAAGTCGGTG
Organism: Hippasteria phrygiana; assembly: GCA_037893225.1. NCBI lineage: Eukaryota > Metazoa > Echinodermata > Asteroidea > Valvatida > Goniasteridae > Hippasteria > Hippasteria phrygiana. Next base: position 1,518,233 of record JAZGUH010000564.1, on the reverse strand, counting down.
GGGTCTGGGGAAGCCCTTCCTGTACCATGTATCGGGAAAAATGTGAGTGCTATAACACGACGCCTATACAGTGATAACGATAGTGGGGTGTTTGTCCCTACCCGGGCTGTCCATATAAGTAGCTCGTGCGAGTGGATAGCCACCTATATTACAAACATGAAATTTATGTAAGTATGACTTCAACAACATTAAACTACACGTACAGGTATGTCCATACTTATGACAAACGTGAGCATACTGAAAACATTTTAGGAACAACTTGATCAATCTGGGCTTAATTAGTGAGCAATCAGACAACAGTTTTACCTTAAAGTCAAGGCTAATGAAATGCAATGCTGTAATTATTTCCTCCATAAAGTGCCATTTTGCTGTCAATCATATGCAGTTATTAGTTTGTGTTTGCATTGATTAACATCGAGAAACCATAGTACAGATGTGTTTAAAGACCAACTAAAACGCCAATTTTTGTTGTTGACTTTTTTGACTTATCTGATAGTTTATGCCTCCCAAAACTAATGTAACAAGTTTCATGATTCTGAAAAATCAAAAAGAATGTTTTTGAGCCTTTTCTTTCTGAGCCACTTTGACTCGATTCAGAAAAAGCCGAGGTCAACTGCGTGCCGTATCGCGCGAGTATTGACGTATACGTGTAGAAACATATGACGTCACTGTATTATACGACAATGTTTTACGTAGAGTCTGTACGTATTTTTTTGTCTAAGGCTAGTATTACTTGCTGTGCTTTTTGCTCATGATTCAGGAGTAACACTACGATAAACATATTTTAAAGTGTTGACATCTTTGTGAGACACATTTAGAATTGGGGTTGTAGGCTTGTTCTTGCTGAAAAGCTAGTTATGAGTCATACTTTCCTTTGTTTGCAATCGGCTTTTATTGGGACCTGCGCGGTGAGTTGTGTGTGAGCTGATGCTATACTCTAGTCTGGCGACTTTGCTTATGCAGCCCTCATAAGGACCCGCACCTTCTCAGAACTATACACACAATTTCTGTTATAAGGTACCAGACTCAATCGCATGCAGCGCGCATGCGGTACCGTGCGTGTACAATGCATGTTGAGTCAAGCGAGCGTGGACAGGGAGACGGCCGGGGCTCTGGCTGCTCGAGACGGCAACCGCAGGGAACGTCGTCGCGGTGGTGCGCGTGAGTCCGGGACACGATTGGAATGCTCGGTGCCTTTAGAGTTGGAATTGCTCCAGCGTTCAAACGGAAAGGTGCCTTCAAACCCAGCTGAGTTTTCATACTAACACTATCATCTATACAGTCTTTGGCGAAATGTTTTGCACATATTTTCGACCATTTCGACAGCCCAAAATCAGATATTGTATTGTCTACAAAGCGGACCCACTGTCGCCTTTGAGCTCCATTCAGCACTGGGAATCGCAGTAAGGTTAGGGTCAGGGTTTTTGTCGCTGTTCCTCGTGCAACCCCCAACTACACACGATCGAGGCATAATAATTATCTCAGAACCATGCTGATACTGAAATAATATCAAAATTAGACAAAATAGACGGGAAAACGGAGGAGTTAGGTCGACAAAAACTCTTCAGCAGCATCAACTCCACGTACGTACATGCATAGTGTTTAGCTGTAGCATCAACCGACTCTACACGTGTACGTCACGGGGTCACGTACATACATTTAACATACATAATGAGCTTTCGCGAAACAGGATAAATGGTTCAGAATAACAACCCTTTTCTTTTAAATAAAAAAATCCCTCTCGTCTGCAAACTAATCTCCATCAGTTAAAAGAGTATTTAAACTGTCGGAAAAGTCAAAAAATAAAAATAAAAATTGGCGTTTTAGTTCCTCTTTAAGTATATTAATATATTACTTTTTGCAGCGTGGGACAGATGCATTTTTCCACCTTATGTGCCGAGTTAAGCGCTGCAGGAAGAATGCCCAGAAAACTACTGGGATGATGGCATCAGCGCCTTTGATTGAGGAACAAGAAAATGGTATTTATGATCTGTCATTAACTGCACAAATTATGAAATTGAAGTGTTCAGTCATTCTTGAGTTAAATGGTTTGAGAAACTATTTCAATAATAATGATCTTGACTGCCCTGTTGTGTCCAAAATAAGTTAGCTTCTAGAGGATCTCAAGCTGAAATAAAAGCAAATTTTAAGTTTAGAATCTAAGTCTTTCTCAAGATATGCTAAAAAGAAAAGCATGTCATTTTTTTTAGCATAATGACCCTGACCTCTGACCCCTATAGAGGATTCCAAGAACACTTAGGCCCTAAATATCAAGCTTGAAGTTGATGTACAAAGACCTTTGTGGGCTTATGGTTTGAAGCAATTTATATAGTTTTAATTATAACGACTTTGACCTCTAACCAAAATCAATGGGATTTGTGAGGATCCCCAAGGAGAATACCCAAACGGAGATTACCTTTTAAAGGGACACATTGCTTTGGATTTTGCGATTTGGGCTATAAAACTGAAATGGATATGGTTGGGAAGCTTTTTTAAAAGTAGAATATAAAGATTCATATAACTATCCCTTCAAATTGCGTGGTTTTTGTTTAATTTCGTGACAAATAACGGTCCGCCATTTTGTAGAACCAAATTTTTGACTCCACAAAATGGCGGACTGGGTTCACCAGTCGTATTTCCAGTCGCAGCTGGTTGAAGTACGTTCTGTTAATCCATTTTGATGTACTGTGGCACGGCGCGCAGCGCAGCACTGGCGATATGTGTCGCGAGGTAGAGAATGGTACCTGGCGATCGTCTGATAGGTTTACAAGGCCACTGGCTGCGGCGCCAGCCTAAAGACTCTAACAGCGTATTTTGCGCATTATTTAGACGGTGGAAATAAGTCTATGATTTGCGGGTCAGATGTCAGGAGTCAGAGGCCAATTTTTTGTTTTGTAATCACTACTCACTAATTACAACACATTATACGTGTTTTTTTGCATGAACAACTCTTATAAAAGATAAGGAACATTTCAAAACAGCAAAATTTCATGACATTTGAAGGCAATGTGTCCCTTTAAACTTACTGTAGGAATGCCAATTCTTTAAATTGCACACTGCAACAGATGCACCTCGGCTTGGGCCATTAATCAGCGTCCGTTCTCCTGATTCTGTCTTAAATGAACATTTAAGCCCGGCCAAGCACATATTTATTCCATTACTAGGCCTATGTGTTATGAACATTTCTGTTACATTACAGCACATAATTTGCATAATATTCTGAAATATTTTCCCTGTGTTACCTACAGACAATGTGATGGAGCTCTTTGAGCAACACGTTACTGTCATGATGGGGAAGTGGTGATTGCGCTTCCCACCAGGGCTCCAATCCCACAGACGCCAGATCGAGCTTGCTTCAGAAAAGCTGAACCTGGACTCTTCCCTGGAAATTCTGAGGCCGGGCATGCAACAAACGTAATGCACTTTCATTCTTGTGTTTTACGTTTTTAGGACTCTCTTTAATGAAGATTTCTATGACTCATGCTGATTTTGAATACATCGTGTCAAGTACATGGGTCATTCCATATATTTTTGTTCCATTTTTTGGTGACCCTTTTACATCTGACATAATTCAGAACATATTCTTTGACACCTTCTGTCTCTGAGAGTGATTATCGTAATGCAAAGTACCCTCCAAACAAAATGCCGATGTTAGGTAATATTTTTTTTTGCAAATTACACAGGTCACAGTAACAGGGACGCCAAAAATTTCGTACTTTGAACCCCAAATATATGGACTGATCCAAATGTTAAGCCCATGGGAAGATGCTTCATTCAATTAAATGAGGGACACCTGGCCTATAGAAGGCAGTGTTGTAGTCGAGACCGGATAGTCCGAGACCAAGACCGAGACCTTAAGTTTCAAACCGAGACCGAGACCAAGACCTTCAAGAGAGACCGAGACCAAGATGGTCCGAGACCGAGACCGCGGATAATAAATAATATTAATTTAAATAAAACAATAACACACGCATGTATGATTACAGTTCTAATCACGAACTATTCACGAAGGATACAGAAAATATCGACCATGTGGCAGTGGTCAAAATGGAAGCATACATTTTTAAGTGGTGACATATACCTCACTTGCATGTACAAAACTTCATGTTGACAACCTCGTTTATGAGTCGTTAGTTTATGTTGGTTCCCATCATGCGCGAAGTGAACACAAAGTAATCGACTGATATTACGATTGGTAAATGCTGCATATTGCTGGTCTTGACTCGAGACCAGCCAAAATATAGAAGGGTACCGAGCCCAAGACCGACACCACAGCTACCCAGACTGAGACCAGCAAAAAGTGGTCTCGAGACCGGTCTGGAGACCTATAACACTGCCAGAAGGGTAGAGGGTGAAATTACGATTGGACATCGGACATTTTCCGAACATTTGCAGTATTTGTCTAAACAAAAGTGAACGTGCTCGGTCAAATTGTCTGAATGATTATAGATATCGTGGCTTGTTATGGTTTGTGTTATGGCAGATCAAATGCTGATAATGGCAGAACAAAATTGGTCTGCTTCAGTACATTTTGTCAGAGCGCTTGTTGGGTCTCATTTCACCCTCTGGAAGAGCATTCATTCAATTAGAAATTGGAGTCAAAACTCATGTTAAAACTTGATTCTTTTTCTCTTGTTGTACAGACTGTTGGCAGCGTTACAGAAACAGAAGAGAGCACCCAAAACACAAGTGCTTTATCTCGCCAGCATTGTGAAGCTGTGCGAGTTTCTTTCCCGCTCCCATGGAGTGGCGAGAAGATTTGGAATCACTTCTAAACTAATTGCTGAAACTATCCAAACCTGCAGAGCTGGCAGCTCATGAGGCTGAAATCCAGGCAAAAATTGCAGGTAACACACTGTCAGAAATGATTTCCTTTCTCCTGTTCCAAGGCAGCTTGTCTGGTGCCTTCACTATTAAAAAAGAAATGTATCGAGAGTGAGACAAGAAACCATTAAGTCCGACAGTCACCACAAAACTGAATGCATCATAATCCTACTTACCAGCATTCAAGGCAATCAGTACTGAATCTTCATCTTCTCTGATAACCATAACTCTCCATTTCAGACGAAATCCTTAACCTAGAAGATGTTGCTGCATTCGTCCCTGCTGCCACCAGTGAAGCTAAAAGAATGCACTAGCCTATATTAGTAAACCCCACGTGACTGTGTTTAAGCCAACCAGGATAAACTACTGTGTGATACGTTTATTCCAGCTGTGACCCCTAGCAAAAATAGATATTAGTAAGTTCATACACAAATTGTATTAAATTTCCATCTCTGTTAGAACTATAAAGACACACATTCGAACCTAACATTAACTAAACAGTTACAAAGTAGGAAATGCCAAAGGCTAGGTATATCATTGTATGAAGTCCTTAACATTTTTTCTCACATGAATGACCGATATGCATGCTATCAAATTAAAATTCATCAAAATTTAACGGTATCACACTTGCTGTGCATAGATTGCCAAATCAAATAGCAGTTTTTCAGTACTTGTAAATGTTGCGTTTCTGGATTTGTTATATTGAAAATGCATACATATATATCGTCGCTCGCATCACGAAGTGGCGTATCTCGTGTTTTGGCAAAAGTGAGATTTTTTCATATTTAAATCAATAACAATAAAATCTCCCTTTTCCATCAAGTTTAAAGTTCTGAGGTCATCTTTTAACAAAATACCAAACTGTCACTTTAATAAAATTGCTAAATATTTGAAGTTTGTGTTTCACGAAGTGACGGCTATGCATCCGACGCTTTGTGAAAAGGTTTTAAGCAGCGTAATTGTTTCACGAAGTGACGGATCCTATCACTACAACGAATAAACGTAGTCACGTGACTGCCATTATTGTGGAAAATTTATAAATTTCCTCATACTTCAAAATCTTCAATTTGTTGTAGTCTTATTTTCTAATCCGTTAAAATGCTTAAGTTTGTGATTTTCAAAATGAGTCGGTCAGATGTGAATTATGAGAAGAATGTGTTAATAGCCCGCCCTCATCGTTGACATTGAGTCATTTTCGAAGATGGCTGCCACCGGCAGCACTGTCCCTTCCACCATGTCTACAACTGGCAGTTCAAGGAAAAGTGAGTATTCCCTAAGAAACGTTATTTGACATATACCTTAAAACATATTTTAATTCCTAACGATTAGCCCACGATTAGGCTAGCCTTGACCTGTAATAATGTGTGACCAGTCGACCCGGTTGGTCACCTGGTCCCTCCACTGCACTATCAGCTTACCTATAATTCTTCTTAATCTAGTGTTGAGTGTGACCGATCTACATATAAGAATCATCTGGGCCCATGTGCATAAAAGGCTACTAGTTTAGCTGCCAACTAGTGCTTAGTAAGATTATAAATTCCCTAGTTTATACCTACGGAGTTGGCAACTAATTTGTGTTGCATAAAACCTCACTAGGCACATTGCTTACTAGTTGCATACTAGGACAATTTGGTTTGTAACTGATTTGGGTGCTATGGCCTTGGAGAGGAGGTGATTATGTCAGATACAATAGGCTTGTAGACAAGTTTATTGTGTTTGAGCTTCGAATCACATTCCAAATTAGCATAACTCCTTTCTAAAGGTCTTTGTAACATTGCATTACTGCCCAGTACTTACATTTTGTAGAACTACATAAATTCTCTATACAAGGTTGCTACAGCTAGTACATAAAGTTACAACTACAACCATGAGTCTCAAGCGTGAAAGAAAAATTAATTTTACCCAAGACGAAAACCTATTTTTGGCCGACAAATATGAAGAGTTTAAACATGTCATAGATGCACAACACAAAGATGCGAACACCAACAGAAAAAAGAAGGAATCTTGGGCTGAAATTTTACAGCAACATCAAGCCAGATTCACAGTGGAGAGGTCTTTGAGTGATTTGAAAACCAAGCTTGGCAAATTAAAGACTGCAGGAAGAGAATGTGTAATGTCTCAGAAGAAAGCAAAGACAGCTACTGGCGGAGGAAAGCCCCCAAAGGACCCAAGTCCTGCTGAACAGAAAATATTAGATCTTTGTGCTGATACACCGGGTTTCAAAGGCCTGCAAGGGGCTGAATCTGGAGCATCGACATCTAAAAATAAGCAAGGGGAAGCACCAGTGGCCAGTGTTCATGATGAAGAATTAGGTGAGTGGATATAAGTTCTTCAATAATTGTTCTTTGTACTGTTGGATTGCTAAATATGAACTTCACGTCTGTGCTTATTACATGAACTTATATTATTGTAAACAAAATAATTGATGTAAAAGCTATTATTGTTGCCTTCCTAAGTTTCACTTAATTTTGCATATACCAATGGTATTAAAATGTTGTAAATTTAAACAACATATTTATAGCATATCTTTTTGGCTGTTAAATTTTGTTCTACAGGCGATGTCTTTGAAGATGACCCGGCAGGTTCAGATGAGGAAAGTGATCCACCAACCTCAACACCAGCCCAGAACAAAACTCCGGCAGAGAAGAAGGCCAAGCAGCATGAATCCTTCGGTGCTCTAATTGACATTGAACGGTCAAATGCTCTTCTAATAAAAGAAAACTTGCTACTAAAGCAAGAGAAACTCAAGCTGCAAATTGCGCTATTGCAGCAACAACTTGCAAACACAAGTGGCAGCAGTAATGATCCAGTATATTTTAATTTGTAAACTGTTGGACCTTCAATCAAACAACAACAACATGTGTCTACTGTGTCTTTATGTGGCTGGTCTGTTTCATAATATTTAAAGAAGTTGGTGATATATTAAAACAAGTGAAAAATACTTAAATACTTATTTAATTATAATTTAACATGAAAAACCAAATTACATATTGAAATGCGCATTGTTGTTATAAGCTGCAATAAATGAATAATTATTTTTCATTTTCTTCTTCTCAGTTAACTAAAGGTGTGGTGACACCTCGCCGCAGTTGCGATGCGATGAATTGCTATGGACCAAATATGGTATTGCTTGCGCCATATTTGGTCCATCGCAATCCATCGCATCGCAACTGCGGCGAGGTGTGAACACACCTTTAGACAGGTATTATTTGAGCAGACCTGTTTACATACAAAATTAAGATCAAAGTCAATGTTTTGCTTGTTTTATCTTCATAGCCTGTCTGAAGTGCAAAAACGTCCAATAAATAATTACTTGCTTAGTTAGATATAATAATACATTATATACAGAAGCATGACATTATTCAGACATAATGCTTCCTTTTTCTGAGTTAAGTTTCTCATCTCTTAAATAAATTGAAAACCTTAATAAGTATTTTGACGCCGGTACTTTGTTCATTTTGTGATGGCACATGAATAAGATAACAAATAAAATCATGGCCACGTTGGCCAATCTAGTCAAATTAACAAAAGAGTCACTGTTCCTTTCTGGTAAACATGATAAATGTCACTGCCATGCAAACATCTTTGGATGTATATACATAGTGCTTCATTAAAACTTATTACGTATGAGCATTGCCCTAGCTCTTGGCCCATTGAGTTCACCATTGTAGCCATCCTCTTCAGGCTGAGGTATGCCAGGTCGTCGGTCTGCACCTAATGGTTCATTTCTGTCTACTGCAATGTTGTGCAACACCGCTGTTGCCGCTATGACTTTGCAAGTTGATTCGGGACTTCTCAATCGACTCTGTAGATGCAAAATGTGGAACCGACGCTTCCATCTTCCAATCGTCTGCTCCACCAATACTCTAGTGCCTTTATGAGCAGAGTTATAGCGTCGTTCTTGTGCTGTATGGGCATTCAAGAGTGGTGTCATTAACCAGTTGCGGCATGGGTATCCACTATCACCAAGGAGATATCCACGAAACATTTCGCCCTCCATGATGTCCCAGACTTGGCTGCTTCTCAGAATTCTGCTGTCGTGAGCTGAACCAGGCCATCTAGCAACAATGTTTGTAAACTGTCCTCGATGATTACAGATTACTTGAACGTTGATAGAGGAGTAGCCTTTCCTGTTCACGTAGTCTACCTCGTTCTCATGGGGTCGCTCAATCCATATGTGTGTACCATCAACACATCCAATGACCCCTGGAAAGCGTCTCATATTAAAGAAGCCATCCTTGATCTCGCCAATAGTATTCTCATCAGGGAACTTGACAAAATCATCCAGTCTCCTACATAATGCATTAGTGACACGATGGATGGCGCGATTTGCAGTACTTCGGTGTACCTGCAGTGGATCACCAACTACATTATGGAATGTTCCAGTTGCGTAATACTGCAGCGCAATTAGCACTTGCTGATATGGTAGCAGCGCATGGTTTCTGACAGTGTCATGTTCAATGTCTGGTGCCACTATGTCAGTAATTTGCATTATGCCTTCACGGCTAAATCTATCCTGCTCATACACCTTATCATCATCAAAGAAGTCTAATGGATTTCTCCTGTCTCGGAAGACGCGTTCTTTTCTTATTTGACGACGCAGTTCAACTAGCTCCATGATTCTACGAGCCATGTTGTCAGGACGGTGTCCAAAGGCAGACTGATTAGTTGTCATCTAGTGACTTAGAGGTACCCCAGATCAACTCTAACTTTTGCCAGAATTTTAGAATGTTACTATATCTAGTTGGGTTTTATGCATCACAATTAGTAATCAACTAGGCTTAGTAAGCAACTTAAGTCCATTTTAGTTGCCAACTAGGCCTAGTAGCCTTTTATGCACATGGGCCCTGGTCCCTCCACGGTCCTTGTTAAACATTCTTTTCCTTTACTTTCTCGCATTCCTTTCTCTCTATTGTCTTGATTTGGAACAAATATGCAGCCATGCCTAGTAGAACACTCTCTATTGTACTTTAGTATGTGTGCACCCTTTCTGCTGGCACAGTGCCCTATTCTTGCACCAACCCAGTTTACTCTGCATTGTGCGATGCTCTACATACATATGTAGCTGTGCAGCCCCGAACAATAACCTATTGTTGCGCTAATGCCTCTCACCTATATGTGAAACCTTTGGCTGTAGCTTTCTTGGCTCAGTGCAAATTTACTTTAGTCACTCTGTTCCCTTGTGTGAACATCATCGTTGGTTCTGCAATTCAAATGCGTACACGTTACGACGTTGCTACGTTAGCACTTGCAGCCAAATACCGTTAGAATTGCCCAGTGTTTTTAGCACATTCTTCGGTTGGCACAGGTCGGGGGACGCCGCATGGTAAATTACAAATATTTCTTATCGTTAGTAGAACATGTACAATCCTATAATACATAGTATTTTGAGAAACTCACCTCTTACAAGTGTTGAATCGGTCGGAGAAGTATCAATGCATCATAGTAGACTAAGATTGTAATTGAGTAAAACGAACTGTTGAATCTCTGCAATCCTGACTACATGTATATTCAAGCAATCCTGAAGTGATACAATTTTGAGGAAATAGAAGTACCCATATAGTTTGCTAAGAAACATGTACATGTGATGCCAATTTTCGAGGTTTAAATACCTAAATGAGATTTGAACTGAAGTGGAATGGAATCCACGCCCAAGTACAAGTTCACAATGGTTTTAATTACTGTAATTAGCACATTATGAAGGTCTCACTTTGTAAAATATGCATCTGTGGAGCCTCATATCAATTGTATATTTTCTTAAGTTCACGAGGACAAAAGGCAAACGTGGAAGTCCAATTCTTGAACATGTTTAATACTTTCACGGAAATAGATTGTTTTGCTGGGAGTGAGGAAAACAAGATAAGGTAGTATTTGAAGAACAATTATAAATATTATAAAGTCATAGAACATTTTCTTGTACTTTACAGTTTACATCTTGACGTGCATTATACCTCCTGTACAGCCGGCTTAGCCGTGCCGTATTCGTCAACCCCAGCTTATATACATATTGCTGGTAGGTGTTTTGATCAAATATGTGCATCTCAGTTTATCAATGATGAAAACTATGCCCAATTTTGAAAAGATATAAGTGGAACTTTCATGTAACGTAAATGTTTAAAGATTCTGCGACAAATAATTGTTATTGACCATACAAGTTTAGAAAGCTCACCGTACATGTTTAGTGTGCATATTATTGTGAATTACAAACTTTCCAGAGGCAACTTAAATACCCCTGTACTTGGTAAATTGAGCTTTTCTTGAGTGATCACAGAATTGCTGTTTGATATTCGTGACCAGAAAAGTTTACATGATGTATTACAGGGAATTGATACCACAAATTTATGGAACAAATTATTGCCTCGCTCACACTCCAGTAAATACAATTGTAAATTATTAGGGTAATGCTCAAATATAAGCGACTATGTATTGGCTATTTATTTTAGTTTTATTCCTTTACAGATAATACATTGACTGTCGTTTTTGCTTGGTTTAAAAAGCTATTTTTTAATATAGACTGTTGGAACTACCAACTGTGTGTATATATATCCACAGTGTAGAATTATATGTAAACAAATTACCGAGAACTTAAACCTGTTTCTTTGTGCCTCTACATCCCTGTTCCCTTAAACCAAAAACATTCTTATAACCAACCCCCTCGGTTACAAATTTTTGGCCGACGTCAATATTCATAGGCCAAATTAGTGTAGGCCTACATGGCATAGCCTGTGTATGCCGCCTGCATGTACGTGTCATGCGTGTGTAGGCCTAGCCTAGGCGGGATTCGAGTCATCAATAACTACCATTACAACATGTAGCCATGGTTTAGATTACAATGTAGATCTGGTCCAGGCTGTGCTTTCAAAAACAGACACATGCAATTGTAAACTCGAGGTGGATCCTTACATATTATGATGGAGAGGGTTTTATTAATCATGTTAATGCCAACTGATAGACTGTAGTGCATGTTTTCATGCACCTTTGTCTTTGAAATAAGTGTAAAACCCTGCTTCGTTTATCAGTAGGCATTAATATTATCGGCTTGATTTAAATGTGTGGAAAGATTTTACTTCAATACCCCACCAAAATAGGTCAAGAACAGCAAAATCTTGGAAAATAACCAACCCTCCTTGGTTATAACTGTCTAAACATGTGGCACAACCTGTTATTTCAAGATTTATGTCGGTAAAATCTGTAAAAAATGGGGAAGAAATCAACATGTATGTAAACACTTTGAGTGACTATACATGGTGCCAAGAATATCTAACACAAAAAACACAAACTTTCTTCCACTATATTGCACTAAAATGTCTGAACAAAATTCTCAAAATTTAAGGTTGTGCCAAGTGTTTATACAATTATGAACACAAATGGATGGTTATTTTCCAAGATTTGCTGTTCCTGACCGATTTTGGTGGGGGTATTAAAGTAAAATCTTTCCAAATATGTTTACTACCATGACTACAGTGTTACTCATTTTTTATTTCTTAAAAAAAAATGAGATTATGGATTACGTTACATGCAGATAAGTAATTACAGTGTATTTGTTTTCTTGTTTTTAGGGAAACGTGAAGTGGATGTTTTGGTCCAGTGGCATGATGGCTCAGAGAATGTGGTGTCGAATAAGGACCTGGTGTATCAAAAGCCGCTAAGAAAGAAGGTTGTGAAGATGAAATGGGGAGCCACATGGTGAAAGGGACAAGTCATCGATTTTGAAAATCATGGTAGGTAGACCATTCTATTTTGTATGTATTGGGAAAATGTTACCTTAACCTTGCGGTGAGCCATGGCGCTGTTTATTACACTAGGTTTTTAACCCTGCAACGTGCCACATCCATGTCGGCATGTAGGCGTACATGTATAAAACTTTTTGGGTCTTAAAATCTATTGAGATAGTGTGTGAGAGTATTGTGTTCACCCATGGAGCTATAAAAACAGACAGCAGTGCTGCTATTACACGCTATTCACACGCACAAATGTTTATGCGCTGCTATGGGCGGCCATTAGGGCAAAAAAGACAACCGCAAAATTAAAGTAAAGCAGAAATAAAACAAAAATAGAATTCGAAAAAATAAACAATAAAGCTACAATTAACAATGAGAATGCAGCAAAATAAAATCAAGAACCCCAAAACAAAATTAAAACGCCCAAAAAAATAAAAATAAAACGTTTGTGTTAAATGTACAATAAAACACAAAACTAACAAAATGCAGTGGAAATTAACAAATACCCGCGACAAATAAAAAATCCCCCACGGCAATAATACCCCCGCGACTAACGAAAACCCCGCGCTCATCATTGAAGCCACGCACGGAACATTATAAACCCCTCAACGAATGAAAGCCACGCAACGAATGTAAGTCACGCAACGAATGAAAGCCACGCAACGAATACAAGCCACGCAACGAATACAAGCCACGCAACGAATACAAGCCACGCAACGAATACAAGCCACGCAACGAATACAAGCCACGCAACGAATGAAAGCCACGCAACGAATGAAAGCCACGCAACGAATGAAAGCCACGCAACGAATGAAAGCCACGCAACGAATGAAAGCCACGCAACGAATGAAAGCCACGCAACGAATGAAAGCCACGCAACGAATGAAAGCCACGCAACGAATGAAAGCCACGCAACGAATGAAAGCCACGCAACGAATGAAAGCCACGCAACGAATGAAAGCCACGCAACGAATACAAGTCCGGCGCGCGATACGAGTGCCAACAAATTACCAGAAGTCCCGCAACGAATATAAAGCCTAAAAAATTACTAAAAGCAGGGAACCAGTCTGCACGGACTGGTACCCTACGGTCTATCACTCCATATGTCGCGTTAGCCTCCCTATCATCGACATCCCGGCCCATCGGCGCGGCCCGGCCCGCGACCATGTTCCACTGACATTAGGCGGGAATGGAGGAAGGAGGTCTGGAGCTACACCGTGCGTGAGGAAGATTTGGTAAATCAAAGATTTCTGCCAAAAAAATAGTGCCAGTACCCAGTGGTACTACTACGTTTAATAGCTGCAACACGTGCAACTTTTAGGCAAGTGAAAAGTTTGTATTTGTATTTAAATGAGGTTTATCCTCCATACCATGTCATGAGACAGTAATCGGGTCAAACTCGCCCCCCCCCCCCCCCCTCCCCCCTGCCCTGGCATCAGGGCATGCCTGGGCGATTATGTAGTGTAGGGCCCCTCTTTAGTTTTGATGAAATTAGATTCAAGGGTATTTTCTCAAAGCAGACTTCTCTTAATTCTTTTGACATCGTTTTTTTTTTTTTTTACAGTTTATTTCGGTAGAAAATGCAATTTTCTTACGGCGTTACGCGCTTTCCGGCAGTTGTTGCTATGCGGATGAATTCAGCATTTAGTAAGCATTGTTATATATAGTAGAAATTGCAAACATCTCAGGAATACAATGATGAAGTGTTCAGCGATAAGAATTCGGGGAGATATTTGAAATCAAAGTCGACCAGTTGTAAAACTCAGCATGTAGGGGTGCCGTTAGAGTAGGGCTGTAATGGTGACAGTAAAAATCCAGAAGTTAAAAAAGGAACCATTTATAGCCCTATTTGTAGGGCTAGGGCCTACCCTAGCTTAAAAATTCCAGGTTTACGTCTAGCCTAGTCTAGGCTCATGACATGTGAGATTCGCCATTTAGAGCTGGAAACACTCCTATTGGGTTAGCAAGCTAGGGTCGTTTTTTTTATTGCCGATATCTTTCGTTTCCCTGAATATATCAACCAAACACTCACCTAAAATGCAGAGTAGTAATTCATGCAGCTAATTTCATCAAAACTAAAGAGGGGCCCTACACTACATAATCGCCCAGGCATGCCCTGATGCCAGGGCAGAGGGGAGGAGGGGGGGGGGGGGGGGGGGGGGGGGGGCGGGGCGAGTTTGACCCGATTACTGTCTCATGACATGGTATGGAGGATAAACCTCATTTAAATACAAATACAAACTTTTCACTTGCCTAAAAGTTGCACGTGTTGCAGCTATTAAACGCAGTAGTACCACTGGGTACTGGCACTATATTTTTGGCAGAAATCTTTGATTTACCAAATCTTCCTCACGCACGGTGTAGCTCTAGACCTCCTTCCCCCATTCCCGCCTAATGTCAGTCGGACATGGCCGGCCGCGGGCCGGGCCGCGCCGATGGGCCGGGATGTCGATGATTGGAAGGCTAACGCGACATATGGAGTGATAGACCGTAGGGTACCAGTCCGTGCAGACTGCATGGTTCCCTGCTTTTAGTAATTTGTTAGGCTTTATATTCGTTGCGGGACTTCTGGTAATTTGTTGGCACTCGTATCGCGCGCCGGACTTGTATTCGTTGCATGGCTTTCATTCGTTGCGTGACTAACATTCGTTGCATGGCTTTCATTCGTTGTGTGACTTACATTCGTTGTGTGACTTACATTCGTTGTGTGACTTACATTCGTTGTTTGACTTGTATTCGTTGCATGTCTTTCATTCGTTGGGTGACGTGACTTACATTCGTTGCATGGCTTTCATTCGTTGTGTGACTTACATTCGTTGTATGACGTACATTCGTTGTGTGACTTATATTCGTTGTGGCTTTCATTCGTTGAGGGGTTTATAATGTTCCGTGCGTGGCTTCAATGATGAGCGCGGGGTTTTCGTTAGTCGCGGGGGTATTATTGCCGTGGGGGATTTTTTATTTGTCGCGGGTATTTGTTAATTTCCACAGCATTTTGTTAGTTTTGTGTTTTATTGTACATTTAACACAAACGTTTTATTTTTAGTTTTGTGTATTTTTTTGGGCGTTTTAATTTTGTTTTGGGGTTCTTGATTTTATTTTGCTGCATTCTCATTGTTAATTGTAGCTTTATTGTTTATTTTTTCGAATTCTATTTTTGTTTTATTTCTGCTTTACTTAAATTTTGCGGTTGTCTTTTTTGCCCTAATGGCCGCCCATACGCTGCGGCGTGTTGGTGGTCACAGAAAGAGGTGGCACATTGCAGGGTTAAAACCCCAACCAGAATCGGTCAGGAACAGTAGAATCTTAGAACATAACCAACCGTCCTTAATAACATGTGGAACAACCTGATTTTAAAGATTTATGTCAGCAAAATCTGTACAAAATGAGACAAAAATAAACATGTTTGTGAACTATGAGTAACCATACACTGTTCCAAAAAAAGCCAACATGGAAAACACAAACTTTCTTTCCACTATACTCTTTTTCTTTCCTTTTTTTTTACTCCAGATCCAAACACTGGTTCACATGCAGATAACCAGCTGAACTCACTGGAATTGATGAGATATGAAGACGTCAGCACTCACAAGCCAGAAATTTGCTCCAACTTTAAATGTAAAGATGAGATTTTTGCACCATGTTCTGTTTGTCAGTGCCTGCTATGTTTCGAACACTTTATAAGTGATACAGATTGTGAATCCCATAACGAGTTCTTCTATGCATATAAATGTGTAACTGAAGAGAGAACAGAAAATACTAACTAAAATACCCTCCCATCAGAGGGTGAAAATTACTTGGAATTAGTAACCTCTCGAGTTGAAGAAGACCTTGGTGTGTTTGAAAATGGTGGAGATGTTAGTAAAAATAACAACTGATCAACCCACATAAAACTGCAGTCAGTAAATATTGTACATGTATCAGTAGAAAATAGTTGTGAGGCAGTAGAAACGGCGCTTGATCCAGTTGAATTGGACGTAGACATTTCTAGACATTGCAATACGCAATCCTCAACACAATCCCAACCAGAATATTTTGTGGTTGACGGAGAATCTCGTACACCTAACGCAACAGAGTCAATCAAAAAGATTGTCAAAGAAAAAAGAAACAAGTATGTTACAGGACGGAAGTCAGTCATTTGTGTCTTGTTCGGGGTATTGCAAACCAAGAGGGTTGTCATGTCAAGAGTTCCTTGAGGTAGATAGGCAGGGTATTAGAACGACATTTTTAAAGCACAATTTTCAGCAACAAAGAGAGTGGATAGCAAGATATACCATGGCAAATACCCCTCGTCAGAGCACTAGAAAGAAAAAAACATGTGATATATCTTCCCTTCGGGAAAGATAATGAAAAAAGACAAGTTTGCAAATCTATGTTCTTAAACACTTTGGGGATTTCTGAGCGACAAGTTAGAACAGTTGTCAAGAAAATGTCCTCAGGTGGAATGCTGGAGGAGGAAAAACGAGGAGGAAGGCAAACAAGCAAATGATCAAAAATTGCGAGATGGAGTTCGGAAACACATAGAAAGATTCCCTAAAATGGAATCTCACTACTGTCGGGCGAACACGCAATATCAGTACTTATCAAGTGATCTCAATGTGAACAAAATGTATGATCTCTATGTCAATGATAAACCACAATCTACAAAGGCTTCCGAGTCTTTGTATCGAAAAGTACTGAAGGAAATGAAACTTAAGTTCCATGTCCCCAAAAAAGATCTTAGTGGCATTTGTGAAACTTTTAATCGGGGTTCCGCAGAAGAGAAGGAAAGAATAAGATCAGTTTATGAGAAACATAACCAGGAAAAGGTAAAAGTTTGGGAAATTAAGACTCGGCTAAAGACCAGGGCCGGTATTTATCAAGCAACTTAAGTTAGGTATGCCTAAGCGGTAAGTACCCTACTAAGCTAAATACCATACTTATGTTGGAATTCACAACTTGACTTAAGTACCTACATAGCTGAGTAGGATACTCCAATTTAGGTATGGTGCCTAGATCTGTCGAAAGGTCGTTTCCAAGGACGTATGTCACATTTCACATTGTTTTTATGTAGATTTATGCGGTTTGGCGATGGGTCAGCTCGTGCGTCCGAATTACCATGATGACACATTGTGTAAGATAAATTCATCCGGGGTAATACGTTGGTCGTAGGCTTATACCTTTTTGCACTAGAAACAACTGTGCATGGGCCGGTATCCACTAGTGTAGAGCTGTCATGGAGAAGCCAAAAAGGAAACCAAACTTTGCAGAGGCTGAAAAGTGCAGGTTGGTGGAAGAGTATGAAAAGGAATTTCATATTATTACCTCCAAATTCGGACCGAACATCACAAGTCGGAAGAAGCACGAAGCTTGGATTCGAATCACAGCGGCTATGAATGCACGCAATCCGTCTGTTGTGCGGACGGAAACGGAATTGCTGAAGAAATGGCAGAACATGTGTAGCAACATGAAAGATGAATACCGAAAATGTCGCAAGGAAAGTGCAAAAACAGGTAGTACGTTGTTTTATCACTTTCTCAAATGTATCTTATAAACTACTTATAAACTACTCATCTTTCCAATGCATATCGTTCAAATGAATGAAAACGTGACGTGATGTTTTCCACATGTTTCCTCTTTTAGGTGGTGGACCTCCGCCCGACCAACCATCTCATTTATCGCGAAAGATAGCATCAGTTATAGGCGAAAATGATCCAACGGTGTATGGAATTGATGGTGGCATTGATAGTTTAGTTCCTATTGGAAGTCCAAGTACAAGGTAGGATGTACGCTATACTTAGGCCCCCTAAAATAAATTGTCAGTTTATCGTCCTTTTGAAATCAGAATTTGATGAGGGTGGGCGCTTTTTATTTTTGTTTTTTATTTTATTCCATGTAATAATGTACACAGCGTACACATTGATAGTGTGTATGATGTGGTGCCAAAATGTGGTGAGGGCGAGGACGATAAACTGACGAGTTATTTTAGGGGGCCTTATGCATGTTTTTTACTTTCACAATTTTTTTGTAAATTAGATTTTCAACAAATCCACCATTTCATTCACATTGCATTGTTGGCAATAGAATCTTTAATTTTTTTTCAGTCTTTCATCATGTTCGAGTGTTGGAGATACCGGCGCTAACGTTGTGATAGCAAAGAAGAAGCAACCAAGTCGGGCAGCATCAACCTTCCCCATGTACAAATCAACGTACAGTGCAGCAGCATCATTGCCGAGTCCCTGTCCTGCACTGGAGGATGATCTGGAACAACCGAAGAAAAAGAAGAAAAGTGAGGAATCAAGTGAACATGTCGCATTGCAGAAGGAGTTGCTCTCACTGGAGAAAGAACGAGCCATCCTAGAAATAGAAAAGTTGAAAATGGAGAAAGAAAAGTTATCATTAGAGATCGAGCTTTTGCAAAGTCACAAGAAGCCAAAAGTCTCTACCAGTACACAAACTTCAATTAATGATGTAGCAACTTGGCCTACATCAAGTCCCAGTTTCAGTTACGGTCAACAGACGCTTCAACCTCGATCTGATCAAAATTATTCGTACAATCTGCATCAAATGTGAATGTAACTCAAATGTAAAGTAAAACACGTATGAGGTTAAATAAAATTGCTCAGTTAATGATGCTTTCTTTGTGAAAAAATACCTTGTTTTCATGTTTAGGCGAAGTGTTGGTTCACAATTTGGTTTTGGACACCCGCCCCTGTAAATCGGTCTGGCAAGGCTACAACATTTTCTTCATCAACATCTGGCTGAGGCCGACCTTCAATGGGCTGTTCATCAAAATCGGGCAGTCCTCTGTCAATGGCGATGTTGTGGAGAATAGCACATACTGTGATTATTTCACATGCTTTTCTTGGTGCGTACCGCAGCTGACCATGGAGGCAGTGAAATCTCCTTTTCCACTGCCCAATTCCCCTCTCAACTAAGCATCGTGTGCGTTTATGCGCTTGGTTGTAGCGTTGCTGAGGTACGGTATCTGGGTTCGGGAATGGTGTCATTAACCATGGCCGTACGGGGTAGCCGCTGTCCCCCCAAAAGGACTTCGTTGCCTCTTCGCTCTTCCATCATTTCTGCCAATCTACAGTCACGTAGTATCACAGAGTCATGTGTACTCCCCGGCCACTTCGCAACAATGTTGATGAACCTCGCCCTCGGATCCAAGACAACCTGCGTGTTGATCGAATAGTAGTGCTTCCTATTGACGTACCGCCACTCGTGTTGAGATGGGCCAAGTATCCAAACGTGAGTCCCATCTATAACGCCAACCACACCTGGGAAACGGGCAATATTGTAAAATTCATCTACAATATTTCCCATCTCTTCTTGAGATGGGAACTTGATCACCCGGCCCATCACCTGCAGCAGCGCCTCAATGACCTGCCACAACACCCGGCACATTGTAGGCTGCGAGATATGGACCGTGTCTCCAGCAACCTGTTGAAAAGAACCAGATGCGAAGAAACGCAAGGCTACGAGCAGCTTCAGTTCACATGGCAATGCATGAGTTCTGTTAGTATCCGGTTCTAAGTTTTCCCTGACAACGTTGGCCAGGTCTAAAATGGTACGACCATCAAACCGATATCTTTGATAAAGTTCAATGTCATTGTAGGTATCCAATGGATGCATCCTGTCCCGAAATACACGTTCCCGCCTCATTGCGCGCCGCTGATTTATGTCCATTTGCGCCAACAGCATTAACACAGCCATCTCCAAGTACCTCCCTTTACGAAATGATTAGAATTTATGTTCAAAAAGCCAACGCACATAGACTTAAGACACCCCGAGAGGTGTCTTAGATTTAGGGGTGTATTTGAGTAGGATACTTTAGATAAGTAGCTTGGAGAATTCCACTTAAGTATAGTACTTTATTTAAGTACCTACTTGGGCACTGTACTTGGACTTAAGTTGCTTGATAAATACCGGCCCTGAGCAATAACTCTGCCAGGTATGTTCGAAGCTGCTGTGTTTGATTTGCAACAAGTCATTTATTTGCCAAAGGAGGAGATGCACCTTCTGCGTCTGCGATCTACCGTGGAGGGCGACAATGTTGATTGGACACAAATAATGCAAATCCACGTAGATAAGACGTTTCAGGGCAAAATCAAGGTCAAAATGTCTCACCTGGATACCAAGTGGGGGACCATTGATCTCAAAAGCATCTCAAGGCATTCGTCGCATGAAAGTAAGCGACAACCAAGACGGGCTTATGAAGACGGCCCACCCAAATTATCTTCAGGAAAGTTTGAAGACCTGATGAGTTTGTGTCAAGGACTTACTCCTGTTGTGCAGCATCCCGACCATGTTATTTTTATTATTTTATTTCTCTCCACATAATAGATACAATATTGTTATAAAACCCAAGATAAAAATCTGCATTAAAATCAACATAAAAATACGAATAATAAATGTGGAGAAGGCAAGACCGTGGAGGAAAACAAATTCCTATGACCCAAAGGTACAGTCTGCCCAATTAAAATTTGAAATAGACAAAATAAAACGTACTAAAACACGAAAGTTAACACACACACACTTGCATTAAAAATGAGAATAAAAAATATAAAAGTAAGATTAACCCCCAACTGCTGTCCTTACTGAACCATTACTCAAGGAGTAAACTGTTTACAGCTTTTTTGAATGAGGAAAGTGAAGGGGAACAACGAATTTCGATGGATAATGAGTTCCACAAAGCAGGCAGGCGATGAAAAAAAGAATTCTTAAGAGTATTACATCTAGAAAACGGAATTACACAGGTTGGAAAATCTCTACGATGATTAACTTGAAAGAGTGAATTATCAATACCAGTATGATTGTAAAAAATTTGGTAACAGAAACAGAGACTCAACTGTTTCCCCCTTGATTCAAGCGAAAGAAGTTTTAGTACAGACAGACGCTGGGAGTAATCCAAATAGTCAGCTGTGTCGTGGTTAATTATATGTTGCTTAAAATAAAATCGTGTAAAATCCCGTTGAATCTTTTCTATGCGATTTGTATTACTCTTATTACTAGACTGAAACCATATGGGGCTAGCGTACTCAATGATCGGTCTACACAAGGCTAAATAGAGCTGGTATGAAACGTTAGTGTGCCCACAAGTTCTCTTGATAAGACCAAGAGTTTGAGATGCTTTAGAACATACGGCATTTACATGTTTTTGCCATTTAAGATCAGACTGTATTATTACTCCAAGATATTTATGTTCCTTAGAAACCAATATATTATTGCCAAGTATATTGTAATTGTGTGGGAATACATTTTGACGACGCCTAGAAATGGGTAACAAAGCACATTTTGATGGGTTAAGAAACATACTGTTATTTTTACTCCATGATATAATACTATCAAGTGTAGTTTGTAACGCATATGCATCAACATGGTTGGTGACGGGCCTAAATATGACAGTGTCATCAGCATACAGGTACATTGATGTACCAGGAGAAACGCAGTGTTGGAGATCATTTGTAAAAAGTATGAACAAAAGTGGTCCCAGAATGGATCCCTGTGGAACTCCAGATGTGACCCTTACTGGAGTGGATACTTCACCACCATATACAACACTCTGAGACCTATTATTCAAAAAGTCCTGTATCCAACCACCAAGCTGTTGCGTAATACCCAATCTATACAATTTTGTTACCAACAGGTTATGGGGAACTTTATCAAATGCTCGCGTCCAATCTAAAAAAAATGCAAAAATGTTGCATTCTTCAAGAAACTTCCACACCATGTCCCGAAAAGTAATTAATGAGAATAACTGGGCTATAATAGATATCATTCCTTGTGTGTAAGAGAACATGTTCAGTTTTGTGACTTGCAGGTCTTTGTTATCTTATAACAGCCTGCAGCCACACGTTTGGACAAGTATCGCAGGTAAACTTGTCCGGTTTATAAATGCTATTATTAGAAGATGTTTGAAGCGTTAAAACATTTTACCTCGTACAGGAGACGGCGAAATTCGACGAAAATACTCGTACAGAACTCGAGAAAAGATATTAGCTTGCAACCACATCTTTGTTGTGGTGGACCAAAAACAATAATTGCACGGTTACCAAAACAAATGTTTGCTAAATAATGCGATTAGATTACAATGTCTTGACAGGGACCTAACTTGTGCAGGTTAAGTGGTCAGAACTTTAAAACAAAAAGCGAATCTACGCCTTGGGGCAGTTATTGTACACACTCACCAACTACTGCTTCAATAAAGTATTCGGCACTGAAAAATGTACATAAAAGATGCCATTTCTGAGAAAATAATGAATTATTTGTAATGATATTTGTTGTAACAAATACATTTTATGAATTATATTATGAAGAGTTTCATCGCAAAACGCATTATATCAATGTTATCCAAATGGCATTTATTGTGTTTTGCAATGAAACACTTCATGTTTAATTTCACAAATTTGCCTCCATTGATGAACTGCTGTGATAAACTGATTATTAAAAAATAATCTGTAATTTTATTGTGTTCCGCTGATTTAGTTGAAGAATCAACAATTTCATTTAAATTGAAGACACTCCATTGTTATGTCAATTTGTTTGTTCTCGCAGTTCCTTGAATTTCTTCATGGAAACTGAAACGGGGAGAGAGGATTTGGTCTCATGTGAAGCATCCCTAATGACCACCTCCCTAGGACTAAATTCGGCCAGATTAGCACTCCAAATTTCACCAAATGCTGTTGAATAATAGTTCGGACAAGTTTACTGATTTTAAACATAATTGCTTTTACAACATTATTCCAACGTTTACTGATTCTTTCATGGAACTTGACTTTTCTACTTACAAAACATAATGGGTTTCAGAACATCGCAAAAACAAACGGGTGGTAATATTTTAATGACGTTTTTTATATTACTTTTAATAGCAAACTTTGAAACATCAGGCTTGAGGATTGTTAAATTGCTCCACGACCTTACAAATAACGCTGCGGCTTTTGCCTGAGCCTTGTGAAGTAATCTAGCTAGTTCAGTGTGTGACAGTTGGACGATGTGGAAGTGGTTCGGACCTGCTTTTAAATAAATTTTTGCAAATGCCGGATGCAATATTTGTTTTGGGGACAGGTTTAGAAGCCAACATTAAATTCATTTTTTTCCCATTCTGTTTTTTATGACAAAAAAGAAAACATTTCCCGAATAGGAGGTTTATGGTTAGTTTGTACTGTCGAGCGGCATGATTGATGATCCATCACGAACGGCATGCAATACCTGAATCCTAATGACCCCATGATGACCCGTCTCATGATCGATAGATGTGTAGCATGCGATAATGTCCCATTAATAAACTGTAATTATGTAACTAAAGCAGCCTAACTTTCAAGTTTACCTTAATTATTTCACTAAATCATTAACATTTAATGAGCAAAATAAAATATGAAAACCTGTGTAGGCCCCTGCAATAAATAAGTTCTTATCTGATGATGCCATCATTCTGAAACTTTCTAAAGAAATTCAGTATTGTGTAAATAATGTCTGTAAGCAGTTTAATACAACCTTTAAATGCCTTTTAAATGTAACAAAAAATACTTTCTTTGACATGCCGCTAGAGGGTGCCCTCTTGTATCAGGATGTCATTAATATACCTTTAGAGTTTATTATTAGACACTGAACATTTCCTGAATTAGAATTGTTGTAGTAAAATGCTTCTATTTTCAAGTCCTATTAATTTATCACGGCACCTCCGGTAATCCCAGAAGTAAAGGTCGAGCGTTATTTTGCCCAGCATTTAAATGTTGGCCAAGCCAATGTCTACTGCCTTGCAATGCGACGGCAGAATTCCAATACAAATCGTGAACACACTTTAAATCTGCCCTGTGTGCTGTCTCAATAAAGGCCAATTATTTAGTATGTGGTCGGCGTAGTAGTAAAGGAGCCCAGCGTTAAAGGAAACATGATTTAGGATTTATGTTGAATTATTCCTGCTTAAAACAATAAAGTATTATCTTGACAATGATATTTTGTGTCCAGAGACAATTATTTCACAGATTAAATATGAGAAAAAAATTCTTGAAAATGTTTGTCCAAGCTACTCCGCCCCCTGAGTTGGGGACCCTCATTAACATAGGTGTGTGACGTAGATCGAGGCACATTACAGATTCTGCTCGAGCCGGCCCATGCATTCATCACGCGTATGCATTGAGTGTACATGTACGTGTGTGTGCAGAACGGGTGCAGCAAAACAACGAAGGCTGGAGTAAGCCTTCATTTATTTCCAACTGATGCGAAATATCGGAGAATTTGGACAGCGAAAGTGAAGGTGACAAGAGCGTTATGTAGCGACCACTTTGAGCCGTCGTGTTTCGATACTGCTATTTTCTAATCATAGGATGACCATTAAAAATATGCTCAAGTCCACTGCCATCCCAACAAAGTTCCCAGATGTGAGTAAGGTACAGGCGAAAGCAGTTAAACGGCCCATTCCCCTAGGAGCCTTCGCTAAAAGGGAAAATCAGGGTAAGTTTAATGTTAGTTGTTGCAACTTACGAAATTGCACGTGTAGACCTAGTATACGTGTGTATACCATGTACATGCGTCATTTACCGGGTCCAGACTATCGAGTCGATCTATGAATTTCGGTGCCTCGGTCTACGTCACGAACACCGCCTTCAATTCGAGTCTCAACAAATTCCAAAAAAGCTGGGGTCATAAACAAATCACACTAAAACTTCACTTGAACCAGTTTGGCTTTTAATTCACATTTATTACATATACATAAAATGTATTCATCAAATAAAATG
Organism: Hippasteria phrygiana; assembly: GCA_037893225.1. NCBI lineage: Eukaryota > Metazoa > Echinodermata > Asteroidea > Valvatida > Goniasteridae > Hippasteria > Hippasteria phrygiana. Next base: position 1,492,969 of record JAZGUH010000564.1, on the reverse strand, counting down.
TGATCGGGCCAGTTTGAGAAGCATGTTTCCTTTAACTCTTGGAGTGCAGGAGGCGGTTGGCGGTACTGCTAGTGACTACGTGGATTGCATACAGCAACTTGTCAATAATGTTGACCAGAATATCATGCGTGAAATCACAAACACCATGACAGACAGGGGCATTACCAATTAGCCTTTTAGAGGTATGGCGGACACAATAGGAGGGCGCTATTTGATTTGGGTATAAATACACAGGTTTTACCCAAATCAAATAGCGCCCTCCTATTGTGTCCGCCATACCTCTAAAAGGCTAATTGTGCAGTAGACAAGGAGTTGGAAAAGAAGACGGGCCGTGACATTAATTCATTCAGATGTGCCGTTCATCCGCTGGACACTATTCACCACCAAGTTGAAAATGCTGTAAAACAAAAAGAGAAAGAACAAGGCATAGACGTTAAAGAAACTAGCAAATTCCCATTCCAACACAGGGGCGAAAGCAAAACTCAAGCTTTACTGAGAGCTGTGGACAAACTATTTCATTGTAGTGCCTCTGGCCTTCCCAGGGATTTACCTCATTTTCTTAAGGGTAAAGGACTTGCGACAGGAGGGAATTTTGTATCCCAGGGTTGGGAACTGTTTCAACATCTTCTTTGTTAAGGTACCTTCACGCCTCTCTATTTGCGCTTCCACCAAACGTTTCCCATTTTTTGTGGTGCCATCGTATTTGAGTGTCAAATTTGTTTGATGTTTAAGTTCATGACGTAAATGCTGCTTTGCAACGCATATGATGCACGATATGGGGCAGAGGGAACCCCCCCCCCCCCCCCCCCCCTCTTTTGTGTTGGTCATTGTGTTCCAGGAATCTCGGGAATTCTTTTCAAAGGTCTAGGGGGAATGTGTTAGGTAACAATAGTCTGGAGAGTGTATAGGGCATAGGGACAAAAAGGGGGTACCCCGCTACCCCATATCGTGCTGGGTATATTGCAACGGCTTTCATCCCTGAAGCAACTAGGCCTATGCCGGTAACCGGTACCCGAATGCCGGCGTCAATACCCGGATCCATTTTCCGGTTCGGGTACCCGAAACTTAAGGTGAAAAATTCAAAGTAAGATTTCAGACCAAAAATAAGTAAATCAATAAAAACAAATTGATCCATTTCCAACTCCATTTCGACCCAAACCGTCTGGCGGTGTTTTGAAAACAATGCGTCAACCAAAATGCAGTGAATGGAAAGTGTCAATAATGTGGCCGGCCAATATGCTGTTTATATTTTATCTTGGCTATCTTGTTACTCTGTCAATAGAATGTGAGCTGCGGTTTTTACGCTGCGAAGGAACTCTGCGGTATGATCAAAGAGCAAGCGGGAGTTATTGATCTTGAGAAAGTGAATGTTGTTCAGATACTGGGGCAGCGGAAGTGCTCAGTGCTCTCAGTATTACAGGTATACATTAAAACGTAAATAAGGCTTTGCTTGGAGGCTTTGCTTGGAGTAATTTATTTGATGGTGTGTGATTATTTTGGTGCCTGACACCATGTGCCCTATCAACTCGTACCCACGTCAACTTGTACTCCCCTCGATCTCTGTGGTGATAAAAGAAAAATATCTGAACCTTCTAAACGATATATTTTTTTTTTAATCAATAAAGTCAATAAAATTGGCAAGTTCTTTCTCGAAGGCAAATAATAGTGTACAAGAAACAAACCTATATGGGAAACTCAAACAGTCAGGGTGGAGAAACACAAAAGAGAGATTAGGGACCAAAGGAGAGTGGCAGAGGGTAAACATCAAAGGGAGTGCATAAGGGGAGGGGACAGCAAGGGACAAAGGAGTGTGGTAGGCTTGTGCGGTATTTCGGTATTACCGTATAGTGACGGCTTTTCTAAAATACCGGACAATACCGACTGACGATCCATAAATACTGAAATACCGGCGAACTCGGTTTGGAATTTTAATACCGCGGTATTCCCCATAATGTTCAGAATGTTTGCAAAAACCCTTTCAAAGATAAAGAAAAACAACCGCATTCACAGTTGAATCCATTCTCCAATCAATAGCGTTATCTGCCTTGCAGTGGAAAGATAAGACCTAATTGTGGAGCTCGACTTAGTAACCCGATACTCCAGTGGCTGCCATCATACCAGAAAGACCTTTGAAGTTTTGCTTACACCGCCGCATTTGCGGTTAACTTTTTTGGGTGTGCAGTGTCTGGGACGGCAAGTTCCAACAATGTTTTACACAGGGGCGTGTTTCGGCTGAATAACCAATTGTCTCTTTGGTTAAATTTTTAGGGATTTGATTCATCATGCCTAATTTTTGCCCGATTATAACTGCCAAAAAAGTTAGCTAAGAGAAAAAACCAAATCGGGTCTTTCTAAAATGACTGCCAGGCTTGTTCAGTCATATGTATACATGTACAACATGTATTATGTGTGTGGTGTGTGTACGTGTATATTAATTCGAAAGGCGCAAATACGAAGGGACTGTGCTGAATCTTGCAAATGCCGTCCAGGGAAATTTAACAAAACATTCCCAAAAAGCGTAAGACAAAGGCCGTAAATTACCTTGTGCGCGCATAATACGTGATCTGTACTCTATTTTGTTTACGAACAATTAAACTACTCGTGCTTTTCCCCCCATGGTTTGTTGCGTGATGTGGGCCGGAGCATGGGATGCATATGCAGCGAGCCGTACGTCATTTTAAAACCATCTGATTGGCCATCTAAAAAGACGTTCAGAACACATCTCATTCATGTTTTTGGGCTTGTGTGATGTGGGCGCGGCAAGCCGGCATGCGACGCAATATACAGCGAGCCGTACGTCATCTTAAAACCGTCTGATTGGCCATTTAAAAGACGTTCGGGTCACATCTCATTCATGTTTGGGGCTACCACGATTCTTGCCAGCGTCTGGTCCGGTCTGATTGTAAGTTGACACTTCGTGATTGTCTCTCCCACAGTACCAGCCAAGCCGTTATAAACTGTGTTGTGAATTTTTAGTGCTGGCACGAGAACACAAATAATTCTGAAATCATTCACTCCCTTGGGGGATTGCCCACTAATGTATAAAAATCTGAACTTGCATTGGCTGCTCAAGTTGACGACACCGTTCACCATCTTTCCACTCCACGCGATACACGAACGTCCGTAAAACTGGTACGAGCATGATGTAAGCAGGCGCGACCGCAGTAGTAGTCTACGCCATGGAGGCCGTAGGACGCGTGGATATGTGCCATGAGAGAGGTAGCCTTTAGTCAAGGCGCGCGTGGCTATACCCGGACGTATATGGGCGCCCCAGATATATGCTGACACGAAAAAATACCACTGCGAGTGGCGAAGTCACAAGCGCCTTTACTATCTCGTGGAGCTAATCACTTATTCATGTATTCAAGTAGCACGAATCATGCATATATGCAGATATATTTCAACCACTCACGACGCTTCGACGAACAACGCTTTAGACTATTCTACTTTTTAGGTGGGGCGCACTTGTAACAACAATTACTTTCATTTGACACGTCAGTAAAATAGGAAAAATAATACTCTTGAACATAGTGTACCGCAAATACACAATTTTAGGAAAGAAGGTTAAAAATAGGAATCTTAAACAAATACTATATCTGATTGCTTGCTTTATGGTGCGGCATCTGCCACCAATTTTGAATTTTGAGTCGGAACCGTTGAAGCTTTTAGTCAGTTAAGGCGCGCGTGGTTACGCGGACGCGTGACGCGCCCCGTTCATGCATTATGCATGATAATTTCTCTACCAAATCGGTAGATAAATGTAAAGAAAAACATAAGCGGTCTCCACGAGATAGAAAGGCGCTCGTGGCTTCGCCACTCGCACTGGTCTTTTTTCGTGCCTGCATATGTGGGGCGCGTCACGAGTCCGGGTAGCCACGCGCGCCTTGACTAAAGGCTATGAGAGAGGTAATGTGGCGGCTGCTGGCGACAGTTGTTCGTACAGCGCGCATCGGCCATTGAGCAATACAGTGGGCCGGTTGCGAACCAGCGCCGGGTGCTGTTGTTGCGCACGCAGTGTTTGAGTCGCTGGTTACCGGGAGCTGGCACATGACTTGAATCGCTGTGCATACGTGAATGCGCGATGATATGCACGATTGCCAGTATCGTTGCGTTGACGATCGGTATTTTTAAAACAAATTAATGATGTGTCGTAAGTTTCCTCGGTCGGGAGACGCGAAATAAGTAACAGAATTAAGGCATATTGACTCGAAGCTGTATACTGAACTAGACTATTTATTCCTGGAGATCAGACACAGGTCTGAACTGTCCGAAGTCAGAACAACAACTCACTCACTCTTATCGTGTAAGTCATACTTATTCTACATATGTTTACCAATGGAATACAGAACAAAACATTCCATCATAACACTTATAATTATCATTCTCATAAAATGGTAGCGTTAGCGTGTAGCGTGGCAAAACAATAATACGCACTCACCAAGAGAGGGCGCTAGCGTGTTCAATCATGTTGACGCTGTTTACACGGTATTCTAATCACGCACAGAAGGTGTGCACGCACAGGTAATCTCAAAGCGCAGGTAATGCATGGATAATTTACCAATAATCAATAAGCAATTAACTATAATCAATGAGCACTGTAATTTCACAACACTATCCCCCACTTTGTTAGAGAAGGTGGCCTACTTCGAGAAGAGGACAGTAAGTCACATTCAGTGTAAATCTTAAATGATGTACAAAGCAATTAGATGTGTGAATCAACTGATGTACAAATCGACCTCTATACAAGGGACAACAGCATTATCTTTCATTAGTTACATAACTATTTCAAATGTTTCCTGTATTGGAGCGCTAACACTCAATTTTTTTTCTATACAGGCAACAGTTCGGGACAGGTATTCCTTCAATTGGCTGATTACGTCAAGGACGACTAGGCCTAATTATAACAAGACTCAGGAAGAATACAAGAAATTATCTAGTCTCGAAAAAACGTCTGAGCTTCTAGCTTAAAACTATTTACAAGAGTTTTCAAGAACCAAAAGATAAAGCTTAAAGAGGAAAGAAAACGAAGTTGCATTTTTCCGCTTTATTGGCTTTTCTGAGCTATTTCTTTCGTTAATACTTAGGCAGAATTTTTACGGTAGAATTTCTTGTTATGAAACAACTGGACAGTAGAAAAGTACTTAGTAGAAAAGTACATTTAATTGTATAAACTTACTACAAGGTTGGATGTGGAAGTTCTGGGGCATTCTTCAGGGGTTCTCTGTTAAATATTTATGAAGGAAAGAAAACAAAAGTGTAGAAACGATAAATGTTTGTTCACATTCTAGCTGCATGTCTGCATTGAACATTCTTGGTTAAACTAACAAAGACTCTTATCAATTCAACAAAATTAAGTCCATTGTGGACGGGCGGTGACATTTTCAAATTGTTAAATGCCATCTTTGCATTGTTAAATATAACCAGGACATTGTTAATTTTTACTGGGCCAATCGGGTCGTGGTAAAGTGACAATTGTTAGTTTACCATCGCTGCAAGTCATGGTCATTGTAATGCTAAACCATGGTTAAACGAAGAAGGGCATCACGAGACTCATGAAATTCCAAGAGGTACATGTAGATCATGTATCTTAAAAACTAAAGCGATTTTGACCTCTCGTCCCACGGACTACAAGTTTTGTTTAAATACCACATTGTTCTCACCTGGAAAGTACATAAAGTTAGTAGAAAAGTACATTTACATTGTGTAATTGTATACTGGTAGATTGCATCAAACTTACTAGGTTAGATGTGGACGTTCCGGGGCATTCTTGAGGGGTTATCTGTTAAATAGTTATAAAGGAAAGAGAACAAGAGTATAGAAACGATGATTTTATGTAAAACACAACTGTGCATTTGAATCATCTCCAGATTCAATTTTTGTTCACATTTCTAAGTGCATATCTCTAGATTGAAGTTTTGTTCACGTTCCACCTGAATCTTATTGTTCTCAATAGTAAAGCAAATATAGCAATTAGAAAAGTCCATTTAATTGTACAAAAAATCAGCAAGGGTCTTCGTAAGTTTTGCGTGTACGAGATGAGGGCACGTATGCGAGTAATGAGCATGAGCTTTCTGAAATGTTGGTCCACAAACTTAACCCCTTGAGTACGGTTTTACGGGAGACGTCGGGGTGTAGCGGTGGTTCTAGCAGCCAAGCGAACCGCTACAATTTGTTTGTGCAGTCAAGCGTAACATAAACAATAATCCAACAATGGATTTAAAATGCACAAATGGCGTCATCCGGCCTGGTGCAATTTTGTTACGCCATATGGCGTCATCCGTACGCAATGGGTCAAGGTTAGAATATTACTGAGCGTGTTATGTCCCTAAGAAAACCCCAGTGAATGTCAGGGCCGTACTTACATGTACATGTCATTGCCTATTGTAAAAAATTACGATTATACTTCTAAATAGGAAACAAATGTTGTAATTAATATACATTGTACATTTACTCCGTCCGCAGAGGCAGTATTTGTAGGACCGATTCTTTGATGTAACGCTTTAGCCATGTTTTCATTAGACTTTTTTCCCCGCGGCCTCGCGGAAACTCGATTTAGCATACCTTCGCGTAATTCTACCGTCCGTTTCCATTGGGACTTTTATTACCGCAACAAAATGTTTATTTGCCTTGCAAGGCTGGCATAATGTCACACCGCACGTTGATGGTAATGTGTACAATCACCTTTGACCTAAACAGGATAGACGTGTGATCTAGCGTCATTGTTCTAGCGCTAAATTCATTGCGTAGTACAGGAAGTTGCATTGTTTACACAGTGGTTTCCGCGTGGTCGCGGTAGTTCTAAACGGAGGGACTGTTTCCATTGGACTTTTTATTGTCCCTGAAAACTTTCAAAAGTTGCGTGGATATCTTCAGTGACCGCTTTCGGCCTGGTAAATTTACATCAAGTTGTTAGTTTACCGCGCGTTTCCATGGGACTTAATTTTGTCATTCTAAAGAAAAGTCGTGGTGGATCGACAAAAATAAGTCCAATGGAAACACGGCTTTTGACATATTCCAAGCACACATTTATGCATGCTGTTTGACAAGAGTCATCCGTGAAAATTTCACCTATTGCATCAAATTCAAACTTACCACATTCGATGTGGAACTTCCGGGGCATTCAGGGATTCTCTGTTAACAATTATATGAAGCAAAGAGAACAAAAGTGTATACATTATAGTTTGAAAAACAACTGTGCATTTGCATACATGTATGTTCTCCAGATTCAATTTGTGTTCGCATTCTAGCTGAATCACATTGTTCTGTATTGTGTAAGTAAAAACTACCACTTATTAAAAATATGCACTGATGGAAGGTTTTACAGACATGCATGTACAATGTATATATACATGTAGTGAGTTTCTGTTCTCAACATTTGCCCATGAAGTCTTATAATTAGAAAACTCACTCACCCATAGTCCTTCTATGATGTTGGTGGATTCTGCAGCAGCTGCTGGGGCATGCGACGCAACATACAATTTCTCTTGCGTCCCCTCCTGGTGGCTCATAATTTATGATGGGCGACCATAGATCGCTGGGGACCGTCCAGTGCAGTCCAAGACTGGGAGTTGGGGTGGAAAGTACATTTTGATCAGATGGTATTTGTGTGTGGGGTTTTATCCCGCATATTTGATAATGGTGCATTTAACCCTTTAAAGCACTTTTTCAGCTATACAATGTACTCATTGTTTTTTCACTAAGTTCCTGCACCGTGCATAGCCACAACAAATTAGTGTACTTTCAATGATAAAAATAAATAAATAAAATGTTTCTTCCCCCCAACAAAATTTGATTCAACTTAAGTTTAGGGCATCCCTTTTCATTTCTATGGTTCTCATAATGTTTTGGCATAAAAGGAGGGTCCGTTGGTAGAAAAAAAATATCCAGCAGGGGGCAGGGAGCAGGGAGCAACCACCCCCCCAACATTTTTCCGATTGTTTTTGTTTGTTTTGTTTTAATCAACTTCACAAGCCACACCACTTCGCAATATACATTGACACCCCCCCCCCCCCCACATGTTTTCAAAACCTATTTTAAGACAAAAAGAGTTGGAGCCACTTTTTCGGGAAAATGTCTGATTTCCCCCCCCCCCCCCCCCCTCTCCAAACCTTGATACGCCACTGTTTGGAAGGTTAAGTACGATACATGTGATGTTGGAATTTGAGTTGAGGTACATGTACAAAGGCCCAGGGTGATGGTGAGGACGGGTATTTCAAATACCGGATTTTCCTCAGAACTGTTGGGTATACATGTATACTAGTCTCGATCAAGGTTAAAGAAATGACAACTAAAATCTCACCCCTAGTTGCCACTGTCTTCCTGATGATGGTTGGCACCATCACTTCTACAAATCCCTTATCTGTCCACAATCTGTTTGAATACAAAGAGTGCATTGTAAGATCTGATGCAAATTTACAACTATAATGGTATTATGAAACCTGGAAAAATGTAGTGCGTCTGGCTGTGTTCAATGTGCCATTAAGCCGAAGGCTGAGTGGCATACACACGACGCACAACGTTATTCCGTGTTCCACGAGCACGAGTGGGATAATACATTCGATATACATGTACGGTGGTGCAATACAGCCGTGCAATATGGGATATGGGTCATTGCACACTGAAGTGCCACATTCAGCTTTTAAGGAATTATGACATTTAATCTGGTTCAATAATACATGATAAAATAACTGTGATTAGTTAATTAAGTAGCAGTATGCATTAGTTATAAATAAAAAAACATCTGCTACCAACCATTTTTCATTATTTTTAAACAGCTGAATAAAGAAAACTGTGTGCCGCATATTTTGAAGTGTTTTTGTGACATCTATATCAAGAAAATTTTGCTTCTTCTGCAAATGCACTTTGTCTGTATAATTTCAATTAATTTTAGCCTACACACTTTGAACAAGGAGTGCATTAAATAACAAAGAGGTTAAAAAAAATATATATATTTTTGAGGAAGAGAGGACCATCAAAAAACAGCCGTAACGGTCGCAACAATGTGTGTCACAGATTGTATTTTATCAAAGTAAAATTTCTTCAAATATTAAGCATTCTAAAAACAACTAAAAACATTTTATTTTTCAAATATGAACTCGTAATGCTTTTGCACAATTCAAATTTTTGAACAAAACCTTTGTAGAGTTTCTGGGATTCGCGGGAATTTTTTATACATATGTGCGTCCTAATGTTACGACCGTGACGATACCGCTGAAGGCTTAGTAAAAAGCGCGCGAAAATCTTGCCAAGAAGACCGAGGAAACTGCAGAGCCGACCAATGAGATCAAGCGGTTGAGCGTCGGACCATCACATAGAAGTTCCGCTGTGTGGAAGCAGGACCTGGTGTGTCTCGGAGGTTGTGACCGAAACGTAATAAGTAACGACCGTTCTAAGTTTGGTCTACGTACTGAAAGGGGGGCCAGTAATGATTAAGACAAAATTGACGATGTTTTTAAGTACCTCTGGATATTTTTGCTGAAGAAAAAGGAATAAGGAAAGTGTTCTTAAACTTCACGAAAATGTCAAGAAACAGTCCGAACTGAGTTGTGAGACACGCATGTAGAGTTACGTACGCAACGGGTGACGCACGCATTTACAGCTGCCGTGATCGAGTCAGGCTAGGTGTTTTGGGGCATGGATTTTGAAGTTTTAGGCCTTGAATTCGATATTTCTCCTTGAATTAAGGGTTCCTCGTTGAAAATATTCCTAAATATTGATATTATGGTAACAAATAATCAATGAATTTTGATGTGAAAACTGATGCATTTCGTTAGTTTTTCGGAGTTGGCGAGTTGATGTCACCAGCGATTTGTTTCTGTGACAGCGCCCTCATGAGTCCAACGCGCTGGTTCCTAATTTTTTGGTATACGTAAACTGCGTGATGCAGCGGATACCAGGGATGGGTGGTTTTTTTTTATGAATGAAATGTCTCTACAACAACAGCGCTGGTTCCGAATTGTTTTGATAGGTAAACTGCGTGATGCAGCGGATACCAGGTATGGCTGGTACCTGCCATACCACCGACCTTGCGTAGTAAATTGTACGTGTGGATTGCTTTGAAAACAAAACTCGAACGGAAAGTCCAGAAATATCCACACTTTTGAAGGATAAAATATAAACATATTGCAATGAAATTAATGTATTTTTTTTGTATGCTGTAATGTATGCTTTTGCTTGCTGTAATGTATGCTTTTGCTTATAAAGATATTTATACAAAAATGCATGCAACAAAAAAAGTGTTCTGATTAATCTGCCCCTCTCCACCTCCATGATTTTTTTTTTCAATCTGATTAATCTGCCCCTCTCCACCTCCACGATTTTTTCAATAATCTGATTAATTCTGCCCCTCTCCACCATGATTTTTTTGTTTCTTTTTTTTTTTCAATCTGATTAATCCGCCCCTCTACACCCCCACGATTTTGTTTCTTCAATCTGATTAATCTTCCCCTCTACACCTCCACGATTTTTGTTTTCAATCTGAATTATCTGCCCCTACCTCCACGATTTTTTTTTTCAATCTGATTAATCTGCCCCTCGCCGCTTCCACAATTTTCTAGTATACTTTGTCAAAGTGCTTGTTTTCATTTGTTGGCCGAAAAAGAAGAAAAAATAATAATATAAACATTAACAATTGTGACTCCATTTTATTATTTTATTTTAATTTAATTTCTTTTCATTAATACTTTTTTGTTTTGCAAAACAAAAAATGGGAAATGCTGCCAACACATAATTTACACTTTAAAAATGTTAATCAAACTTCTTGGAGGGAGTAATAAAGACAAAGTGACGCAAGCTTTAATATTGTTTTATTTTTCAAATTCTCTAAAGTACTAGGTCATGAATGTATGCAACAACAATTTTGTTGAGATCGAAATCTCAGGCATCTAATAAGGCCAAACAAATTTGTGTTGCCCTTAAATTGGAAAAATTGGAGAGGGTCGGTCGGTCGGTCGATCGATTATTATTATTATTTTTTTTTTTATGTCGTGTACCTTGGAAGTCGGGAGGGAAAAAGTAAGCTTATTTAAAAGTGATATGGTAAATGCACGATTGTGCCATCTTAGCTGTATTTAAAGACAATGATTTTAATCAAACCTTGTTCATTTTCCGGACATTTGTGACTTTTAGGGTTGGTCGCGGATGGCAACACAACTTTTTTTTGGGGCCTAATTTAGTTTACTTTAGGTCATTCCAGTCAGAAAGCAGTTTGCAGCAGTTCTATTAATTTTCATGGTTAAATTTATACTTACTTTTTAAGTCGCAACCTCATTGAGTGACCCCTACATTGAGTGGTTGTATCGTAAAATTGGGCGTGATCCCTGGCTATACGGCATTCTGGGGTTACGACTTCTGACTTGTGTCCCGAACAAAGAAAACTGACAATTTGGGAGACCGCCGACATAGGGCAAGATAGCTTAGTTGGCAGAGCACCGGTAAGGTGTTCCGGAGGTCGCAGGTTGGAATCCCGCTCCTGCCAGTTTTCTCTGTTCACTTTTGAAAATTTACTTTTGATAGTGTCAGATAGTTGAAATGGTTCCTTAATATGATACATATTACAGATCTTGCATTTCCTGTCTTCTCTTTAGGTACTTGCAAAAGAAGAGGACACACTCCGTGTTAAATACATGAAGGAAGTGGCCCCCAACCAGTACATTTGGCCCAGTGTGGATGACGTCTGGTCGCTGCCAGTATCTGATGTGCTCCGTGTGAGACCTGCTCCAGTTCTTACTGCGTCAAGTAGTACACGACTGAGATACTCATTTAATGAACCCTGAACAAAGATTACCAAGATTATGCGTAATCTAAATCAGATTTGTCGTTAACAGCAGAAAGTCACCAGGGGCCAATTTCATAGAGCTGTTAAGCACAAAAATTTGCTTAGCATGAAAATGTCAAAAGTACCAGCCAAAACTACATGTAATTTTCATGCTAAGCAAACAACAGCTGAATACTAGTCAAAAGCAATATTCCACACCTGGAAATCTGGTTGGTAATCCAGTTTTTATCAAGGAAGCATTTGCTTGCTAAGCAAATTTTGTTGCTTAACAGCTTTATGAAATTGGCCCCTGGTGTCATCTGTATGCAATTTACAGCATACATGTACATGTGTACATACATGTATTTTTAATTGTTGAGGATGTCGTTCAAAGAGTTTTTAATATAGTCTGACAGTGGAGACTTATTGTAAGTCATCTGCATTTGCCCCGATTTCAGGCTTTTTTCATATTCTAGATAACCATACATGTCCTCAGAACCCACTTACATCCTTTGTTTTTATCAACCTTTCTTTAAGTTACTGGTAATGCACTACACCAGGAAGAAGAATCTTTTTCAGTTGCAGACAAAACATAAACATTTACATGAACTTTCAGAAGTGTTATTGTTCACTTTGGATGGAGCTCAATTGATGTGCTGCTGTTGCTATTAACATGTATTGAAGTTTGTTTTAACCTCGTGTTGGAGGGAAGCTTGGTCTTCTGTTTTTGATTCTCCCTGGATCAACTCCTGCACAGCAATATCTACATGAAACTGACGACACTTAATGACTTGAGATACATTTGTATGTGTGAGTTACACAGGGCCAGTACCTGCAAGAAAAGAATTCAGCTATAAACCATGGAAAAACACAATTTCAGAATCGGATACTGAAGAGACTGAAATTGGGCCAAGATAAAGAAATTCATATTATGCAACATGTGATAATATTTAACATTTATTTCACTTGACTATATGTTCAACAAATCATTACCTGTTTGGTACTTGTTAAGGTTTGGATAACCTTTTGAAGTCATCAGATTGCAAGGGTACCATGAACCGGAGTACACAGTGTTTATTTATGTGGATAAAATTAATGTGTGTCTCTGTTACACCTGTTACACTCTGAACTGAAACTGAGTCCAACAGACTATATTTTCAGCAAACCATAACTCATTTAGTACTTTTTAAGGTCTGGCTAACCTTTTGAAGTCATTAGATTGCAAGGGTACCATGAACCCGAGTACACAAAGTGTTTTCTTTATGTGGATAAAAATGTGTCTCTGTTACACCCGTTACACTCTGAACTGAAACCGAGTCCAACAGACTATATTTTCAGAAAACCATAACTCATTTAGTACTTTTTAAGGTTTAGCTAACCTTTTGAAGTCATTAGATTGCAAAGATAGCATAAACCCCACTACACAATTGTTTTCTCGAGATATGCTTAAAAGTGTGCATCTCTGTTACACCCGTTACATTCTGAATTAAAACCGAGTCGAATATAAACACTGAAAACGTTGACCTCTGAAAACTGAAAACGTTGACGTCAGTGAAAATTGACAAAGCACATTGTAAGATCTAACGTCTTATTGTACTAGCTGCAAAATGATGCCATATATGTATGGGTGACATTGTTATTAAAAGCACAATGAAATTAATTCTCAGTAGTATATGCCTAATTTTGTTTCATTTGATGCAAATGTTCATTTTTCCCAATTTTTCCAAGATACTTAAGACAAATGTTTGGTATATTGTTTTAGGAGTAACAGCGACTGATCATGTTTGGCATGTATCTTTTCCACACACCTTGTAATTGTTCGTCTTCAGTCATGAAGTGTGCGTCACTGTTACACCCGTTACCACACGCACGTGGCAACATGGGACATGTTCCCTCTAAATACTTACCTGACCAATCTACTTTTCCTTTCTTGATTCTTGAACTGGATGTGTTGTTCATCCAAAACAATAGTATTTTTCTATTGTATGGGTATTTTGAATTTTTGACATCAGGTCACACATATTGAGGCACTTTACTGTGCAATGACCCATATATCAATCAGGATCGAGGATTCAAGTTTGCTTAAAGGGAGACATTGCTTTGGATTTTGCGATTTGGGCTATAAAACTTAAATGGATATGGTTGGGAAGCTTTTTGAAAAGTAGAATATAAAGATTCACATAACTATCCCTTCAAATTGCGTGGTTTTTGTTTAATTTCGTGACAAATAACGGTCCGCCATTTTGTAGAACCAAATTTTTGACTCCACAAAATGGCGGACCGTGTTCACCAGTCGTATTTCCATTCGCATCTGGTTAAAGTACGTTCTGTTGATCCATTTTGATGTACTGTGGCACGGCGCACAGCACTGGCGATATGTGTCGCGAGGTAGAGAATTGTACCTGGCGATCATCTGATAGGTTCACAAGGCCACTGGCTGCGGCGCCAGCCTAAAGACTCGTACAGCGTTTTTTTGCGCATTATTTAGACTGTGGTATTTAGTACTGGAAATAAGTCTATGTTTCGCGGGTCAGATGTCAGAGGTAAGCGGCCAATTTTTGGTTTTGTAATCACTACACACTAATTACAACACATTATACGTGTTTTTTTGCATGAAGAACTCTTATAAAAGATAAAGAACATTTCCAAACAGCAACATTTCATGACATTTGAAGGCAATGTGTCTCTTTAAAGATAATAAAATAAATTACAATTTGGCCAAGTGCACATACATGTACAGAGGTTACATACATGTACTTCCTTGTCATTGCACTAATTTTGGTGACTCGCCCACCACCGTTGCTGATGAAGAATGGCCGGTTTTTCTGTGGCAGTTGTTTTTCAGAGGCATTTGGCGTATGTTTCCGGCCTTGTGTACCTGAATATCAAACAATATATTTTATTTAGCCAAGAAAAGAAAAAAAGCACATATACAGGACAGAAAATTATATAAACAAAAGTTGATACCCATTAGGAAAAGTCTTTGAAAAACACAAAACATACTGCAGTTGACATACTGTGTGTGTACAATACATGTAATTGAGCCTGCTTGATTTCCTACCATTACACTTACCCTGTGTCCTTTCAGGGAATATACATTTAGAAACATCAAAAACAAAATCCTTTGAAGATTCGACCGAGTGGGGACCTAGAAGTGGAAGGCCAAGTCTATAATAATTAGCGATGTGTAATCGATATCTGCCAATCACGTGTCAACATAATTGGATATAAACCGACTTTTCCAGACTTTTTTTCTGTGTTTTTCTTTGTTCATGCAAAAGAATATTTGTTACAATTAATCAAACGGTTACACGGATAATTTTAAAACTGGAAACTTGCAGCCTTAGAATGTATTGTCAGTTTCTAAAGTATACTTTTCTGATGGACCCTGAACAGGTTTTAGCACTCACAAACCTTGATGATGTTGGTCTCCTGGTACCTGTCATCGATGATGGTGTCCGCAGTCATGAATTCATCCACTGTCATGTTCGAGATAACACCTGATCTGGGAGCACCTTTAAAGTATAGCTCTACCCATGAGGCAGTTACGCAGATGTTTTATCTCGGACCACAGTGGTGATTCCGGACTGTCTTGTAGGTAAGCTGGGTATAATGCATATGGGTGGCCACATGAAAGTTAACTCAAGTTATTGGTAACTGTAATGTAATGTACTGTGTAAGTTAAGGCCAGTTCATACTTCATGCAAATTTGATGGTGAAGCAAATTTGTCAGGCTAATAGCTATTCGTGTGAAGTGCGAACTGGACTCAAGACTCCAATTATAGTAATGACCAACCTAACTTGACGGACCAGCACGATTCAAGTAAGGAGAATACTGTTCAAGATAAATTTTTGGATACTTACAGATAATTCGAACAATGTCAGATTGGATGGCCCTCCGAAATTGATTGACTTCTGTCTTGCCAAGGATTAAGTCTTGAAGAAATATCACATTTTTGGGGTAATAACTGTTTTTGTTGGTGGATAGTCGATTTTAGCTCCCCAAGGAACGTGAAGTTGAGAAAGCCAAGTTTGTTACATGTACATGTATCTACCAACATTGTCAAAATTGTGTTCCTTCTCAAGCTCCAGCAAGGAAAATTGTGAGAAAAATATATACCCCTTAAATATAACAGGCATGCCAGGAATTCATGACATTATTTTTTGAAAAGGATGGTCCCGATGTTGCTGTGTAGATTTCGTTCAAACGTTTAAAAGATAGGTAAATGTTTGTTTCTTTCAAAATCATTTAAACGTTTAGGAATCGCAGGCTTAGTTGGGAAGAAAATGTGGGTCAGATCACAGTGAAATAACCGCTCCTAAGAAACCGTGGTAACATTGTAGCTGTGCCACATAGCCAATTAATAAGCATACGGCATACACAGAACCTGTTCTGTTTTTTGTCTTTTATAGAGAGAGTATGCATATTTCAAACTCACCTCCAATTTTGGATTTGTTCTCTGCCTCCCTAATTGCAATGGGGGGCTCTCAGAGAGGACTTCAGGTCATCGCCAGCTGCTTTTGTTTGTGCAATCAAGGTGGTAGCTATTCCAAATCTCTTTGCCAAGGTTGGCCGCACTGACAAGTAGTGGCAGAGTTTGGTTATTGACAACAGGTAGCTTTCCTGTGTCTTAGCCTGTCTGCAATCCTGCCGTAGGAACTTTATGACCCTGTGGATATATGCCCCCAAAAACACCAGTATGTAACATGTTTACAAGTTGCACACTTAACTACATCTAGACACAGTATAATGCACCTGTACATATAGATGTATGCAATGTATACTGCAACCCAATAATACAAGCACTATACTCCAAATTTGACAATTTCTGGACGTTTCAGGTTTGCTGCTTTCAAGACATCAAAAGTAAAAGTATTCACAAAATACTCCACCATTCATTTGTATTTTGTCTTTTGGGGGCAAGGCCACTTCGGCCTTCAAAGAAGGCGAATGAGGAAAGGGCACCAAGCAAGACACCAACAATCTGAACGCATGTTAAATGTATTTAACTTTTTAATGTCTCAGTCTCGAACATGTTGGTCTGCATCTTCCAGGTCTAGACTACAACACTAATAGAATCAAGACTGACATACAGGTCATGATGTACATCTTAAATTATACTATCAATTCCCACAAAAATCAAGTTCAGGTCTCTCACGGTCGATTTTATATTGATTTTCAAATATTAAATCTATTAATCTTTAATTGCTTGTAATTTTAAATCATGATGACTTCATCATGACGTCATAGTAATATGCACGAGTTCAGTACAGGGTCTCAGTCTATGCAAACTCATTAAGATTGAAGTCTGTTTAATTGCAAAAGTGGCGGCGAGAATAAAACGTGTGCTTTGTCTATGGCATTTTTGATAGAAGAACAAGGAGAAGAAGAAGAAGAAACTAGAAGTGTGTCTGTTTTGGAACAGAACACATGCTTTTCCACATTTTGTTATGTCACTTTGAAATTTGCATAATAATGACTATTGTAACGAAATGGCTTATACAAGTTTAGCTTCTTTTATAATTCAGTTGATGATGACATCATTCTTATTTAGTATATGGATTGCTGAGCATGCGCGATTAACCTGTTGGTCAGTGCTCAGGCAGTAGTATAGAAGATGCCGATTCAGCGACAAATCCTATTTTTTCACTTTCTTCCCCAATTTTGCTGTAGGTACATACGTCAAATTTTTAAAAAACAAAAATAGTCTAAAAATAGCCCAAATTTAATTTAAAATTTTGCTGGGTTACTACACACCAAAATTTGCACAAAATCAAGAAAATAAAAAGTGTTTTTCATAGTCCACAATCGTACTAAAACGCCGGGGCGCCCCCGGCCTAAAAGATATTACCCCCAAAATAACATGATTTGTCGCAAGGCAAAAAAAATTAAATAATTTTTTATTTAAAAAAAAAATATTATATTGCCATTATAAAAGATGGAGACACAACCTACGATTCGAGGATACAATAGATGGAACAAAATATCTTTAAAAAGATATATCGATAAGTATAACTTATCTTTAGGAACACCAACAGGACGCCGTAATACGTATATCAGGCGAGATTATATTCGAGCTATAAAAAGAGAAGAAGAAAAATTAAAAAATTTGAGAATACGATCTAAAGCTTCGTTAGAGCTACTCGCGCACGATAAAAATTTACGAGTTATTTCTTCGGGTAGAAATGGTCGAGCGATAAAAAAAGATTACATCGAAGCGATAAAAAGATTTAAGGAGCAAAATACTTTTCGAGAAGCAGACTTTCGAGAGACTAGAAGATTTGAAAACAGTTATAGAAATTTGGAACTGATTCCGAGTCTGTTTACCGACGATCCAGAGCAATTTTACAACACCCATACGTCGATGATAAAAAACAAAATCGTCGCTGAATTAATAAAAATAAAAACGATGAAACTACAGATCGCTATGAAAATAAAGTATGTAAAAAAAATCAGGTGTTGAGACTACAACATCAACCGCTATTCATTTTAGTTATCAAAATCGAGTCTTAAACAAGAGTGAGATAGCTACGACTATCGGGAAACAATATGAAACGATATTATCTCAGATAGATAAATATACGAATGAAGGAAGTGGTTGGACTATAGATAAAATAGTCGCGTTTTACATCAACATAAACACCTCTGGTAGGCGCTTCTTACGTAAAACTACCCGAGTATGTAACTAACAAACACGCAACCGTCAACATCAAAAATGAAGATCAAGAGTGTATAAGATGGTGTTTAAGAGCCGCCCTAGGTATATATACCGATAAAGTTAAAAACCAAATAGAAACCAACCCGCTGTTTAGTTGGCAAAAAAACAGAACTTCTAATTATAAAACCGATGACGGATTAAACTTCACCAACATAGACTTCCCCACACCTATAAGTCAGATAGCGAGAATAGAAAGACAAAACGATATAAGTATAAACGTGTTAGGATATGACGCAGACTGCAAAAATAAAACCTATCCACAAGATAAAAGGGGCTTGATATATCCGCTATATTTATCTAAAAGACCATACGATATAAAAACTATTAGTTTGCTATTATTTGAAGGTCATTATTGTTGGATAAGCGACTTACCTAGATTCTTATCTGGCGTTACCAATAGTCAGCATCGTAAAATATTTTGCTTGAGATGTTTAACCCATTTTAATTCGAAAGAGAAATTAGACAGACACATAGAAGATTGTGAAGGAATAGACTCTGCTTTATCTACTATTAAAGTGCCGCATGAAAGCGCGAACAAATACTTGGACAAAAGCAAATTAATGTTTAAAAACTTTAAGAATTTACAAGATGCACCCTACGTCATATATGCCGATTTTGAATCTATCTTAGTACCCTCTACGAGCGTAGCTATGCAAGTACCACAAGAAAAAACAAAGGAGCCGTCGTCTAAAACTCATATTCACAAAGCCTGCGGTTATTCGTACGTTGTAGTTAGATGCGATGGCCGACAGATCAAGCGAAAGACTTATAGAGGTGAACGCGCTATAGACAATTTTATAACCTCGTTGCAAGAACTCGAACCTAAGATTAATGACTTACTAGCTCGCATTAAGCCGATAATATATACGCTAAAAGAAGAAAAAATTCACCTAAACTCTAACGAGTGCTGGATTTGCGAAAAACCAATTTATCCAAATTACTCGTGTAATTGCCAGTGCTACAAGCCTGTAGAACCTAAAAGTAAAGAAGAACTGGAAGAATACACGTACGAAAACGAAAAGGGATACGTCGAGAAAACATGTATGTTCTGTCAAAAGAAAATTAACAAATTTCGAAAAGTAAGAGATCATTGTCACACTACGGGTAAGTACAGAGGAGCCGCACACGCTTACTGCAATCTTAAATTACGAGTAATACCCGGTATAACGAAAATACCGCTCATCTTTCACAACTTAGAAAATTATGACGCGCACTTAATCATGCAGGGCATTTCCAAGTATCAACAAGATATCTGGTGTATACCCAAAAATTCAGAAAAATACATTTCATTTTCGATCGGTCAATATATATTTATCGACTCGTTTCATTTTATGTCTAGCGGTCTCGACAAATTGGTAACGTCTTGCCCGAGAGACGCTTTTAGGCTACTCCTGAAACGTTATGGCGAAGAAAACGCGGACCTCTTATTACAAAAGGGTGTATATCCGTACGAGTACATGGACAGCTTTGAACGATTTAGCGAAACTACTCTACCGCCGAAAGAATCTTTTTTCAGCGCTCTAAAAGACAAACATATAACGGACGAAGACTACGAAAGAGCGCAACAAGTATGGCAGACCTTTAATCTCAACAACTTGGGCGAATACCACGACTTATACGTAACCGCAGATACTCTATTACTAGCCGGCGTATTCGAGAATTTTAGGCAAATGTGTAGAACGAATTACAAGTTGGATCCAGCCAACTACTTCACAGCACCTGGTTTAAGCTGGGACGCTTTACTAAGACATACTAAAATAGAATTAGAATTATTAACCGATATAGATAAACATCTATTTTTTTAAAAAGCAAAAAGAGGGGGAATATCGAGCGTTGGTAGTACGCGCTATGCCAAGGCCAACAATAAGTATCTGAAAGATTACGAGCAAGATAAACCCGATTCGTATATTCTCTATTTAGACGTCAACAACCTATACGGATGGGCCATGAGTCGACCGCTACCTTATGGAAGATTTAATTGGGTCAGCACAAAACAATTAACCCACGATCGTATCATGGCGTTAAAAGATAAGGCTTCAACTGGATATATGTTCGAAGTTGACCTGGAATATCCAGCCGAACTGCACGATCTACACAACGATTATCCTTTAGCCGCCGATAATATAATCATACCTGAAGAATGGTTATCGGAGTATCAACGAGAGTTGGCGAGTGAGATAGGAGATAGCGCTAAGGTAAACAAATTAACCGGTACGCTATATCGCAAAGAAAAATATGTATTGCACTACGTTAATTTGAAACAGTGTTTGAGGCTAGGCCTAAAACTAACTAAAGTACATCGGGCGTTACAATTTAAACAAAAACCTTGGATGAAATCGTACATCGATAAAAACACGCAACTCAGAACGAAAGCAAAGTCGGATTTCGAAAAAGACTTTTTCAAATTAATGAATAATTCTGTATTCGGCAAAACGATGGAAAATGTCAGAAATAGAATAGATGGTGTGCTACTGAGAAACGATCAAGTAGAAAAATACAAAGAGATGGTTTCTAAACCTTGTTACAAGTCTACTACAGCGTTTAAAGAATGCGGTCTCTCATTCGTGGAATCGTACAAAAAGAAAACGTATTTAAATAAACCCATCTATTGCGGCGTTAGTATCTTAGATTTATCTAAGACTCTAATGTACGACTTTTATTACAACCAATTAAAAAAGACGTATGGCGATAAAGTAAGATTGATGTATACAGACACGGACTCGCTGCTTTTGATTATCTATACGAAAGACGTTTATCAGAATCTGGAAAAACAGTCTGACTTGTACGATTTTTCTAACTACGAGAAAGACCACTTTTTATACGACGATACTAACAAGAAAGTTATCGGTAAATTTAAAGACGAATGCGGAGGAAAAGTCATAAGCGAAGCTACTTGCATCAGATCGAAGATGTACTCGATTTTATACGGGGAACACGATATTATAAAGAAGGCCAAAGGCGTAAACCGAGTGGTTATAAACAACGATCTATCTTACGAAAAGTATAAGCGATGCGTTTTATCGAACGAATGGTATTCAAACAAGATGATTCGTTTTGGAACAGAGCGCCACATGATATACACGGAGGCTCAGGTCAAGCAATCGTTAAATCCTTTAGATACAAAGAGATATATTTTACCTAATGGTATAGACACTCTGGCTTATGGTCACTATTCTAGCCAGAACAAGAATTTTTATAAATATCTACTCGAAAAATAAATGTCTTATGATTATTATCGATTAAAGCACCGTCGAGGTTTCTGAAAGAAAAACTCAGTTCGGGTATTTTAGCAACTACGAGCGGTATGACAGTTTTTCTTTTATTCTGGATAGTAGCTATTAAATCTGAATCGGAGCTTTTATATATAATCGGTATAATGTATAACAAGTCTGTACGCTTTCCGTTATAGAAATTATTAGACGTAGATAACTGATTGCAATGTAAAAAAATTGTATTCACATAATTCATATTATATTCACCCTACAAGTTCAATATTAGAACTAGGGTACCACCAATGGGGTACACCCAACACTTTTCGAGTATATACATCGAAATAAATGATAACCTCACTACCTGAACTAATAATACCGGCATTAAACATAATTTTTTTATTAATCTTGTCTACAGAAACTGCAATAAAAGTTAATTTATTAAGTTCAGCTACTAACTCATCGATAGTATAATTTCCAGCCGGAATTACCATTTCACCTCTAGTTTCATCACGGTGACCATAGGTGTTATCAATTTCCCATACTATAGTCATACGTTGAGTTATATTATAAAAACCGACGGTAAATATCGCGTGGTTTAAACTCATGCAGTAATCTCCCTTAGAGTTATCTATAGGTTTTGACAAAGTAAACGTTCGTTCGCTACCAGCCATTTCAAAAACGTGCGATTCCATTTTATAAAGCTTAAAAAAAACTTAAAAATATTTATATTTTTATTTTACCTATCTCCAAGTTAAAACTAATCTTTTTTTCTAGATTATCGATTAAAGCACCGTCGAGGTCTCTGATAGAAAAACTCAGTTTGGGTATTTTAGCAACTACGAGCGGTATGACAGTTTTTCTTTTATTCTGGATAGTAGCTATTAAATCCGAATCGGAGCTTTTATATATAATCGGTATAACGTCCAACAAGTCTGTACGCTTTCCGTTATAGAAATTATTAGACGTAGATAACTGATCGCAATGTAAAAAAATTGTATTCACATAATTTATATTATAATACCCTACAAGTTCACTACCATCATCACCATCAGAGGACAAGTATGGGGTACACCAAACGCTTTTTGAGCATGTGGATCGAAATAAATAATCATAACTTTATTTGTTGATATTATACCGATATCAAACATAATTTTTTTTATTAATCTTGTCTACAGAAACTGCAATAAAAGTTAATTTATTAAGTTCAGCTACTAACTCATCGATAGTATAATTTCTAGCTGGAATTACCATTTCGTCCTTAATTTCACCACTGATGCTAAATATTCCCCATCCTATAGTCATACGGTGAGTTATAGTATAAAAACCGACGTCAAATATCACGTTGTTTAAACTCATGCAGTAATCTCCCTTAGGGTTATCTATAGGTTTTGACAAAGTAAACGTTTGTTCGTTACTAGCCATTTCAAAAACGTGCGATTCCATTTTATTTAAGCTAAAAAAGCTTTAAAAATCGCTTAAAATTTACCTATCGCCAAGTTAAAACTAATCTTTTTTCCTCGATTATTTATTAAATCGCCGTCTCGGTCTCTGATACTAAAGCTAAGTTGGTTTATCTTATCACCCACGAGTCTACGAGCGGTTAATCTTGCACGTTCAATAATCGTATCGTCTCTTTTCGTTATCGGTATAACGTGTAACAAGTGCGTGCCCCTTCCGTTATAGAAATTATTAGACGTAGATAACTGATCGCAATGTAAAAAAATTGCATCGATAGGCATTGTATTATAATACCCTACGTAATCTACACCAAAAACTAAGTTTTTGACCGATATCCCCAACAATTGTTTAATGTTTTTAGCAAAGCGTAGAACGCTATTTTCTTCCGTTACATTTAAAGAATTTTTTTTATTAAGTTTATCTACAGAGACTTCTAACCAAACTAATTTACTGAGTCTCTCTTCGATCCAATCTATATCGTAATATCCAGCCGGAATATCAATTTTACCATCCGTACTACCCGTTTTTCTACCAGTGTTTGGATCGATTTGATGTATAAAATAGAGAATTTCGCTATTACTAGGCATATTGTAGAACCCCGCGGTTACTATCGCGCTGGTTAAACTCATGCAGTAATCTCCCTTATAGTTATCTATAGGTTTTGACAATCTAAACGTTCGTTCACCATCAAACATTTCAAAAACGTGCGATTCCATTTTAAATATTATTTAAAAATAAAATGAAATTCGCTCAATTTGTGAAATTTTTAGACCCTAATAATCGACCGGTAACGAATGCTCTAGATATCGCGAATCTAGCTGCTCGCGTAGGGCGTACTCAAGTAGCTACGCAAGCACAAAGCGTTAGCGACAAGCACGAAGCGATTGCCCCGGAGAGTACCCCGTTGAACATGCACTTGAGTCAACTTAACATCGTCGTAAACACCAACGACAACAGGTCTTTTATCGCTCGACTAGTTGATATATTTAGCGGTTATAAAATGTCCGACGTAAAACACGACGAAGTGGTACAACGCTATGCATCAGACCCCATGACGTTTTATCAAAATCAACTCAACTTCGCATTTTGGTGCGCGACGTCGGGTTGCGGCGTAGGACTAGACTTATTGCTTCATAAAAACCCCGTAATATCGGCTTTATTCAAGTTTCACGTATATTTCACGATCAGAAAGATACTATACTTTCTTAAATGCCCAGTTCCAGGAGACAATATATTCGACGATCTAGACAATGGCATCGATAAAGGCGCTTATAGCGATATTTGTCGACATTTTAATGTCGATCCAAACGTGAGTTTTAAACAGACCGTAGACTTAACTTCTGGAGGATTAGGTACCGCTTATTTTTATGCGTTTAACATAAACAAGTACTCGCCAGGTATACCTTTACCCGTACCCGGTAAAAATTATACCCCTATTAAGCTTTACAAGGTTTCGGCTGAATATGAACCGAGTACGGGTAAATATGTGACGCATAATAAATTGTGGGAATACGATTATGAAGCTATGAACCCCGGCGCCACCTACATGGGATTTGTAGAGTCGGGCGATGCGAAACATTTTAGTAAAATTACGCTCGCGTATATCAGACAATCCGCGGACGTTGTACGACTCGGTTTTAGAAAGTTTATACGTCAGAAGAGCTCGTTTACCGACGTCGGTATAGAAAAAATAAACGAAAGCGTTAGAACGTACGTGTACGCCATACTCGGTGCGCAAGCCCAAACAAAAACGAGTATACTAACTGCAGGTACCGGATTAGATGCGCAAAGACAATTTGAAAATATAGTAGAAGATATCATCAACAGCCATACGGACTTGGAATCTTCTATAACCAGATTTCAAAATTCTTTACAGTACGCTAGAAGCTCGTTAAACTTTGTGATTAGCCCTGGATTGTACTTAATTCCATCAAATATGGAGCTTTTAGTCGGTATTCACCAAGGTTATAATAATAATATACAGATAGCTACACCCGGCGCATCGATAGGATTAAACATCAACTTGAACTCAGACGTCGTAGCTACGCCACCAACCCCACCCTCCCCCGTAAAAAAGAGTAGTACAGTAACCCAACAAAATTTAGACGATTTAGACGATTTAGACCCGCCACCAACCCCACCCTCTCCCGTAAAAAAGAGTCGTACAGTAACCCAGCAAAGTTTAGACGATTTAGACGATTTAGAGAATTTAGACCCATCACCAACCCCTACACCTCCATTCTCAGCTACGGTCGTAGCTACGCAAGTACCCCCTCTGCCACTCCCTACGGTCGTACGCCCTACAAGCGTAGCTACACCACCAACTCAACCGACAGACTCGCACGAACAAGAAAAAACTGCTTTAGTCGTTGGTTTAATGGCCGTTGCTGGGGTTGGGTATCTAGCTTACGATATTTTACGTCGCTGAAGAAGGTGGTAACTCAGTATCTGACGGAACGACCATTAATTCTTTCTTAACGAACGATCTCTTGGGACCGTGAGTCAGCCAGTACAACGCGGGCTGTCCGGGATTTGTCGTTCTCCTTCTAATCGTATACATTTCTAAGCTCCAAATAGGATCGGTAGCTCTTCTTCTAACGTCTTTTTCGAGCTCTCCAGGAGCGTAAAGATATCTAACGATATCGTCATTTACGCTTAAAAGTTCTTCGGGGCTCTTGAGCCCCGAGGAAATCAATTGTTTTATTTCTAACTGAGACATAGCCGCTCGAGGAGTTAACGGTTCGCCTTTCATAGTCGATTTCAATCTAGTTTCTTCGTCGTTTAACGCTTTTATAACATCAGGCAATCTTTTTACCCACTCGCGGCTACGCTCGGTAGGCTCTAACATTTCTTGAGCGTATTGATGACCGAATAATCTTTCGGCTAAAGTACGATTAAATCTTTCTACTATACCTTGAGCTCTATGATTACCAACCTCGCCTTTCTGTACTGCGACGTTGCGAGTCCGCATCAAAGTATTAAATTCAGCCATAAATTCTGTACCAGGGTCTACTTTTATCGTGAGAGGCCAAGACAAGGGCGATCTTTTGTAAATCTTTTTTATCGCCTCTACAACTTGAGTACTCGTTTTATTCGTCAAGGGTTCAGCTTCTTTATATCGAGTGGCCACATCGACGATCGTCAACGCGTATTTATATCTTTTACGTTTAACTACATCGTGAGGTAGATACAACAGATCCGCTTGATGTTGTTCATTGGGTCGCCCTATAACCTTATTGAGACTCGTAGGTCTCGGTATAAAACTGGGGGCAGGCAAATAAATTTGCCACATGGCTTGTTTTCTTAACCAATTTCTAACGTCTAGCTCGGGTACATTAGCTTTTAACGATAATTTTTTTATGGCGCCTGCACCTTTCCAATATCCTTTAGGACTGTAAAATATTTTACTTAGTTTTGTTTCCATTTTATTTTATACTTTGTAAAAATTTTAACGACTTATTAAAAATGGCGAGTGCATTAATGATGATTGGTGGAGCTCTTGTAAATGCTTTAGCGTTTAGTGGATCGAACTTTCTATTTTCGAAGATGGGTGGGTCGTCGGCTGAAGAACGTAAACGACACGATTTAGCTTTAGAACAATTAACTCGAGCTAAACAAGAGTGGGTGGAACAAAGAACCAAGGTTCTAGATTATCTAAACGATCGACTACATAAAGACGCCAAGGCTCAAAAAGATTTTAAAAATGTAGATGAGGCGTTGAGACTATATAACGAAGTAACCAACGAAGATATGCGATTACCTCGTGAACCTGTATTGTCAGACTTTTACGTACCCAGCGAAGGTCAAAAAGATGGTGAAATTGCATTTATCGTAGGAGGCACTGCTGTTTTAGGATTTTTAGTTTATAAGTTTGTTTAAAAGTTTTTTGCTTTTTATTTTTTTGTTTCGTTAAGTAAAATGAATGCAATTTATGGAAGCAAACTGAATCCACACAGAAGTTTAAAAAATCCTAGAGCGTTAAAGGGGTTGAGACAATCGTTGGTTATTACTCATAATCCTAGTACCGCAGGGGCTGGCAGTCTGTTGATCGTTGAATTTCCTATGTTGAGTCAAGACGATGTAGTCGTACCGGGTACAGTACGATTAGCTTTTAATATAGACTTAGAATCTGAAGGCACTGGCGAAGATGATGCAAGAACTCTATATTATAACGTCGCACGAAATTTAATTAGTGGCGTAAGAATCAAACTAGAAGGTAAAGATTTCGTAGCGTTTACGGATGCCGATGTATATAACGCATATAAAGACTTGTGGCGACCAGCCAGCGCGAACGATGCGTATCGAGGACTCGAAGATAGCAACGTCACGAAACTCAGAATCGGCGCTAGCAGTGGGGTTGCTGGCGCGAATGGTGGAAAAGACAAAGCGATTGCCAACGCTTACGGTAACCGATATTACATTCCTCTAGATTTTGAAATGCTTACGGATCATCAGCCTTTTAGTCCATCGACGCTCAAAGACAGACTAACTTACGAATTTACATTTAACGATCACGCGAGCGTAGTAAAATCTACCGATTCTAACGCGAAGTATAAAATTTCGGGGTTAGATCTCGAGTTTGAAACGGTGACTAATAAAACATTGGCCGATAGTATCAGACAAAAATATCGAGGTAAAACTCATTTTCTATACGAAAAAGTTCAAAGATATACGGTTTTAACGTTAAACAAGTCCGATACTACTTGGAACATTAATCTTAATCAAGCCATTAGAAGTCTCAAAGGTATACTTCTTTTATTTAAAGAATCGGGCGAAAAAGATCCTCGAATTTTTTATAATCCAAAGATCGAAAAAGTAGACGTTACGATAGAGGGTAAGCCGAATCAATTGTGTAGTCAGGGCATGAAGCGTTATCAACACTGGGATGAGATCACCAAGTTTTTCGGCGACTCTAATACAGAATTTGGTGCCAGCGTGTCCAAAGACTTAGGCTTGCATGATATGACGCTAGGAGATTACTTAACCACTAGTTACGGTCTTTGGCTAGATACGAGGGTAACCGACGACAACAAAAGTCACGGTTCTGGCAGGAAAATAGGAGACGTAGGTGGCGGTATTTCTCTTCATTTAGAAAGAGAGGCTGAGGCATCTGGTGGACTATCGTGTTACGTTTTCTTGGTGATGGATGGTCAGTTGGTGCTAGAAGATGGACGATTTAGCGGTAGTTACTCTTAAAATAGTCTTTACTATTAAATAAGCCCAAATAAGCCATGTATAAAACGTTTCCAAAAACACCACACTGCGCGCTAGTATGCGGTAGGACTAATTCGGGTAAAACCAAATATATTTTAGATCTATTAGAAACTGAGTATAAAGATCACTTTGAAAATATCGTAGTTATTTGTCCTACGTTGAGCAACAACAAGACTTATCGCGAGAGACGTTGGTTGTGGTTAGATCCCGAGATATACCTATGCGATTTAGAGGTAGAAAAGGTGTCTCTCAACGAAGCTTTAGAATTTTATAGAGCTCGATTTAAAGGATCGCACGTTCTGTTTTTGATAGACGATTGTAGCTCGGAACAAGAAATAAAATATCGTAAGGCAGCGCTTGGGAAAAACACTTGCGTTTTAACGAAATTGGCGTTTAGCGGTAGGCACGACAATCACTACTGTTGGTTGATGACTCAAAAGTATAATTGCGTAATGACAGATTTTAGAGCTCAAACTGCATTTGTCGTATTGTTCTATTGCAAAGATAAAAATAGTTTCGATCAATGTCTCGATGAAAATGATGCGGTGCCTTTAGAAGAAAGATCGAGAATTAAAAAGATTTTAAGAGATGTGCCTTTTAGTAAATTATTGGTAAAAACTGATCCTCCTGTCTGTTGGCAGTTGATCTATAGTTGATCTATAGTTGATCTATAGATGATCTATTAGATAACTGTTAGATAACTATTAGATGATTTATAGATGATTTATAGATAACTGTTAGATAACTATTAGATGATTTATAGATAACTATTAGATGATTTATAGATGATTTATAGATAACTATTAGATAACTGTTAAATAACTGATAGATAACTGTTAGATGATCTACAGATAATCTAAAGATTATCTAGTCATCTATAAAATATGATAGAATATCTAGACCTATTATTAAAACTAGTAATAGCCATCAACTTATCTTTATTTTCTTACGATTATATTTCTTGTAGAAATAAGATTTAAAAATATAGTTCTATTTTAAATGAGCAAGTCAATAGAATCTCTAAGCACGTTATCTCAAGAACCTCATCCAACAGTAGCTGCTACACCCATAGCGCATAGCTTAGTGACGACTGTAGCTACGACCCCAGATCCTAAAAATAGACTTTTAGGCGTAGTTGCTTCCGGTGATTCTAAAAAATATTTCGGTAAAGAATACTCCGTCAATGAAATAGAGAGCTTGACCGCAGAAAAACAAGAAAAGCTATATAAAAGATACGAAGCCAAGCTCGGTAAAGAAATGATAGTCAGTTTGGGGAGTTGCGTGTTGACCTTTTACGCAAAAGCTTTAGGCGCGACTTTGCCGCTGGCTTCGCCATTCGGTTATAAACTTTGTTTAGATTCTGAAGAAGCCCTCGTTAACGACTTAGAAAAAGATCCCGTTATTTCTAGCAGCTTGTCCAGTTTACTTTGCGAAGTGCATTACAATTATGGGGTTTATTTATCTCCTTTGGTGGCTATGTTAATCACGACTAAACATTTACAGGTAGATAGTAGTAATAATAGCGTTACAAATAATAATAGTATTACTATAAAAGATGAGTCTAGAAACGACAACGACAGATCAAGTAGCAGAGACTCCCCAAGAGCCGGCTCGGTCTCCCCAAGAGACTCCCCAACCCCCACAAGAGCCGGCTCAGCCTCCCCAAGAGCCGGCTCAGTCGGCTCTATCAAGAGTCACAAAAAAAAGAGCAAAAGACCCTAAAAGAGTAGAGCAAGGTAAAAGACTGGCCGAAAGAAACAGAAAGATGAAAGAACAAATACAAAAAATGCAAAGTATAGAAGAAGAAGCTCCCCAGCAAACGCCAGCGCTAACGATGAGAGACATTCCGAGCTGGGGATATGCGATAGTTGGTTTGGTTGTTTTAGGAATTGGATATCTCGCGTTTAAAAAGAGTAAACCTGTAGATTCGCAGCGAGAGGTGGGGGTAGGGGTTACGATCGCAACTTCAACCCCTAAAGTTGAAGAACTATTAGAAATGGAATAAATAAAAAATAAAAAAATGTTAGTACAAGTAAAATGGATACTAAAAACGTTGCAAATACTCTTTATCACGGCGCTGTGTTGAGTTTGTTGACCGTAGGTTATACTATGTTGAGTAAAAAACTTTTGAAAATTAAGCCCGCCGATTTAGGAAAGTTAGACGTAGAAGATACGGTTAAAATCACCGCTACGGTAGGTAGCGCTCTAGCTACTCAGACTTGGTTGGTGAGTCAAGGAATAATTCCTCAGAATGTGGTAAATACTACGTAAAAATATAAAATATACGACTTTATAAAATGGCTGAAGGTGGAGAATTTATACCTATGGATGAAATGGGTCGAGAAGACGAACAAAATGATGCCGATGCTGATGATAATTTTGAAGATGCTAATGGCGACGATGGTTTTGATTGGGACAACTATAATAAATTAAACAGACCGGCTGAGCCACAACCGCCTACGATGGATGAAGCTAGTAATATTATAGATAGACATCGTGATATGTATAAAGAAGGTTTAGCTAATGATTTTTATGATTCTTGGGAGGGGGGAAAAGACGGCTTAGTTAGACCAAAACTCATTAGGTACGAACTTTTTACTAAAGATAAAAATGGTATTTACTTCGACGGTGTTAAATTGGATAGTAAAAAATCTCCCGGTAGATTTGTAGGTAAAGCGACGTTAAAAACAAACTTTAAAGAGAAGTTTCCGGACGGAAACTTTACTACATTTTTTAAAGAAGATTTGGGTTTATTAACAGAAAAAGACCAAGAAGTGCAAGCGTTAGAACACTTTTTAGATAAAGCGTATGATACTTACTCCAGTCCACAAGAACTCGTTACGTTAGCTGACTATATAAACGATCAACTACAACATATTTCGGGTCCCGAAATTGATCCCGAATATGACCCTGAAACCGGTAGATATACAATTCCTCCCCCTCAACCGAGAGAAGTAGATGCTCAAGCGCAAACTGAGGGGCTAAATTATAGAGAACTTGCAGCTTTAGACAAAAAACTACAAACGCTCCGTGGTAGTTTAGAATTAAATTTAGCCGAGCTGAGTAGGATAGATGATGAAATTGCTAAAACAAAAGTAGCCTTAGGTGAAACAGAAAATGAAAACGAGCTAGACTACCTAGCTAATCAATTAAGAGATCTCGAAGATGAAAGCGCCTAGATTAGAGGCTGTACGAAGCAATACGGAAAGTCTCCAAAACAAATTTCTGAGAATCAAAGAAACGATTAATAAAATATTAGAAAGAGATACCTCGCTACGAGAAAAGATTAGAATTCTGTTTCGAGAACAGGGTGTGACGGTTGTAAGTATATTGGCCGCGTTTGCTTTAGCTATAAGTACGATCGTTGCTTCTTTGGTGGCGACTATTGGTGGCGGCGCTGCAACAGCTGCTGCAGCGGTTGTTCCTGCTCCGACTCCGGTTCCGCCTAAACCCGTTACTCCTACGCCTAAACCCGGAGGTAACGTGAAAGATTGGATAAGTAATCATTTAAAAAACTTGGCTAATTTGCTAAAAAAGCTGGGGGGTAAGTTATTAGCCGCTTTACCGGGTATTTTGGGTAGTATCGCGAGTTGGTTGTTCAATCTATTGAGCAAGAGTGTCGGTTGGTTGGCGGAGCACGTGTGGGCGTTATTGGTAGGTGTCGGTACTTTGATTCTCGTATACATGCAAAAAAAATTAAAATAATAAGTTGTATAAAATATACGACTTTATAAAATGACCGCAGAATCCGTTTACCCTAAATTGCCCGTTGTCCCGAGTGAAACTAACGAGTCTTCAGTCTTTAGGTTAAATAAAATCGAACGAGTGCAAAAAGAGATAGCCAACGAGAGAGATAAAAAAGTATAATAAAATTATTACCTGTTTATCTAACGCAGAGACCGTTATAGAATGTTTAGGAGCTTTATCCGGTACAATAGGCATAGTCAGCGTTGTTGGTGTCATTAGTATACCTATAGGCGTGGTGCTAGAAGGATTAGCTATAGGATGCGTGGGTGTAAGTTTGGCCTTAAAACGATTTAGTAAAAAGTTTAGAGGTAAAGCTAAGAAACACGATGAGATTAGAGTAGTAGCCGAAACAAAATTAAATACGATAAATGAATTAGTGTCTCAGGCCGTAGACGATGGCGATGTAAGTCACGAAGAATTTGCTTTGATTAACGATGAACTAAAAAAGTTTTACGGAATGAAAGAAGCTATTAGGACTCAAACTAAAGCGAGAGAAGAGTCCGATAGAAATCAAAAAGAAATAGACGATGAGGTCGAAAAGAAAGTGGTCGAGCTTCTAGCGAAAGAAAAAAAGATCTTATCGCAAAACTTACAACTTTAGATTAGAAATATGTAAAGAGTATGAGCGTGATTCTAACGTGAGTAGAGATGAGCCTCCTAGCTACACAAGTGCTCAAGAGAGTTTAGGGACTAGGCCTAGCGCTCCTTGCAAAGAGTAGTTGTAATTTAGTGTATAGTAGAGCATAGCCAAAAAAATATCCCTCATCTCAGTAGAGATGGGGGATATTTTTTTTTGGCTTGCGACAAATCATTTTTTTTTGCCTTTTACGCCGGGGGCGCCCCGGCGTTTTAGTACGATTGTGGACTATGAAAAACACTTTTTATTTTCTTGATTTTGTGCAAATTTTGGTGTGTAGTATACACACTGTATCCAGCAAAATTTTAAATTAAATTTGGGCTATTTTTAGACTATTTTTGTTTTTTAAAAATTTGACGTATGTACCTACAGCAAAATTGGGGAAGAAAGTGAAAAAATAGGATTTGTCGCTGAATCGGCATCTTCTATACTACTCAGGCCTCATTATAATAATTGGCGTAGATAACATTGTAAAGTGCATGTAGACAGTAGCGCGCGACTGGTGCAAGTTTATGTTTTGTCTAGCGCGCGCCCATGCCATTAGTCTAGGTTCCAAGACGTTCTTAGCGGTGCGACGTATATCGGCCGACAGCGCCCTCTCGCTACACACACACACGCCAAGGCCAAATCGCTAACAACGTCTAGGGAATTTTGCAAGTTCCGCTCGCGAAATCGCGAGCAGAACTGTGTGGCATTTGCATGCGCGTGTGACGTCACTGTATTATCGCATGTAAATAGCCAACACTCACTAGTCTGGTTTCTGTACTCACATGGGGTTTACGTGTACGTACGTATGAACGTGCAGCGCATACAGTACCAAGCCATTCGTTGTTTGTTGGAAAAAATGTCTGAGCGCGTGGACCAAGCGATCGATTTTACAGCAAACAAACTGGGCTTTGGAAAGCTAAAAAGTCATCAGATCAGTGCCATTCATCAATTTGTACGTGGCCATGATTTGTTTGTTAATTTACCAACAGGATTTGGCAAGAGTGTAATTTTTCAAGCTGCTCCATTGGTCTTAGATTTCTTGAACGAAGTAACCGAAGGTAAACAGGAGAAACGCTTGTTAATGTTATTGTCGTCGTGCCATTGAAAGCCGTGGCCGTTGATCAGTTACATCATGGAGAAATAAGACATTTCTCCATGGTTACATCGTGCTGAACATCTGGGACTGAAGTCGGCAGATATAACGTCTGATATTCCAGATCACATTTTGGAACAATCCGAATATTTCTCAATCCTGTTTGCCAGTCCAGAATCACTCTGCTCAGAACGTTAACAGACTAGTAAGTTATTACTTAAACATGAGTTTCCTCTAGTGCGCAAGCGCGATTATTCGTTTGACCCGCCTGTTAAATTATGCATGAGCAGGTCGCGCGCGCTCCCTTGCGAAATGCCCAAGACGTTGTTAGCGATTTGGCCTTGGCGTGTGTTTGTGTGTAGCTAGAGGGCGCTGCCGTTCGCGCTGTACGTCGCACCGCGATAAGAACGTCTTGGAACCAAGACTACCATGCCATGTGAGCAAGCTGAAGTTGCATGCAGCGGGCCGGGGCAGAGTGAAGGTCGGTCAGATAGCGTCGGGCGATTAGAGAAACTGTATCCGGTGCAACCGCAGTGGGCGTAGAGACAGCAGGTACGTTTCCGACGGCTATACCATGGTGATAGTTGTATGTGGAACAGTGCCGTAGTGCTTGTTACATGCCCGAAGGGATCGACGTTGACTTGGTCGATTTCTTGGTGTACTTAGAGTCTGTCAATAGGGACAGAAAATAGTACGTAACTCTGAGAGAGATAGGGAAAAGTGTGGGCTAGGTTGTCGACTGTACTGTCCGAAGGTCACCTGTCAGAAGCACGGTGAGAGACTGGACAGGGAGAGAGAGCCGACTGTTGCCCCGAAATCCCCTTTATTCGGAGTTAAACTGTAGCAATCCAAGGAGAGTTGGGCAATTTCAGGGAAGTTGCCCAGTGCGGATTGCGGGTTGCGGATTGCGGGTTGCGGATTGCGGGTTGCGGAGTGAGGGTTGCGGAGTGAGGATTGCGGAGTGAGGATTGCGGAGTGAGGATTGCGGAGTGAGGATTGCGGAGTGAGGATTGCGGAGTGAGGATTGCGGAGTGAGGATTGCGGAGTGAGGATTGCGGAGTGCGGATTGCGGAGTGCGGATTGCGGAGTGCGGATTGCGGAGTGCGGATTGCGGAGTGCGGATTGCGGAGTGCGGATTGCGGAGTGCGGATTGCGGAGTGCGGATTGCGGAGTGCGGATTGCGGAGTGCGGATTGCGGAGTGCGGATTGCGGAGTGCGGATTGCGGAGTGCGGATTGCGGAGTGCGGATTGCGGAGTGCGGATTGCGGAGTGCGGATTGCGGAGTGCGGATTGCGGAGTGCGGATTGCGGAGTGCGGATTGCGGAGTGCGGATTGCGGAGTGCGGATTGCGGAGTGCGGATTGCGGAGTGCGGATTGCGGAGTGCGGATTGCGGAGTGCGGATTGCGGAGTGCGGATTGCGGAGTGCGGATTGCGGAGTGCGGATTGCGGAGTGCGGATTGCGGAGTGCGGATTGCGGAGTGCGGATTGCGGAGTGCGGATTGCGGAGTGCGGATTGCGGAGTGCGGATTGCGGAGTGCGGATTGCGGAGTGCGGATTGCGGAGTGCGGATTGCGGAGTGCGGATTGCGGAGTGCGGAGTGCGGAGTGCGGAGTGCGGAGTGCGGAGTGCGGAGTGCGGAGTGCGGAGTGCGGATTGCGGAGTGCGGATTGCGGAGTGCGGATTGCGGAGTGCGGATTGCGGAGTGCGGATTGCGGAGTGCGGATTGCGGAGTGCGGATTGCGGAGTGCGGATTGCGGAGTGCGGAGTGCGGAGTGCGGAGTGCGGAGTGCGGAGTGCGGAGTGCGGAGTGCGGAGTGCGGAGTGCGGAGTGCGGAGTGCGGAGTGCGGAGTGCGGAGTGCGGAGTGCGGATTGCGGAGTGCGGATTGCGGAGTGCGGATTGCGGAGTGCGGATTGCGGAGTGCGGATTGCGGAGTGCGGATTGCGGAGTGCGGATTGCGGAGTGCGGATTGCGGAGTGCGGATTGCGGAGTGCGGATTGCGGAGTGCGGATTGCGGAGTGCGGATTGCGGAGTGCGGATTGCGGAGTGCGGATTGCGGAGTGCGGATTGCGGAGTGCGGATTGCGGAGTGCGGATTGCGGAGTGCGGATTGCGGAGTGCGGATTGCGGAGTGCGGATTGCATAGTGCGGATTGCGGAGTGCGGATTGCGGAGTGCGGAGTACGGATTATATAGGCGCACTGTATAATAATTGTATCACTATAATTGAAACCCAATTGTGTAAATAAGATAAATCCCATTGATTGAAGAGAAGAATAATAAATCAGTTCCCATTGATCTTGCCAACAATTCTTGTTGCCCTGTAATTGGTTATTACTGCGTACGACTGTACTGTCCGAAGGTCACCTGTCAGAAGCACGGTGAGAGACTGGACAGGGAGAGAGAGCCGACTGTTGCCCCGAAATCCCCTTTATTCGGAGTTAAACTGTAGCAATCCAAGGAGAGTTGGGCAATTTCAGGGAAGTTGCCCAGTGCGGATTGCGGGTTGCGGATTGCGGGTTGCGGATTGCGGGTTGCGGATTGCGGGTTGCGGAGTGAGGGTTGCGGAGTGAGGATTGCGGAGTGAGGATTGCGGAGTGAGGATTGCGGAGTGAGGATTGCGGAGTGAGGATTGCGGAGTGAGGATTGCGGAGTGAGGATTGCGGAGTGAGGATTGCGGAGTGAGGATTGCGGAGTGAGGATTGCGGAGTGAGGATTGCGGAGTGAGGATTGCGGAGTGAGGATTGCGGAGTGAGGATTGCGGAGTGAGGATTGCGGAGTGAGGATTGCGGAGTGAGGATTGCGGAGTGAGGATTGCGGAGTGAGGATTGCGGAGTGAGGATTGCGGAGTGAGGATTGCGGAGTGAGGATTGCGGAGTGAGGATTGCGGAGTGAGGATTGCGGAGTGAGGATTGCGGAGTGAGGATTGCGGAGTGAGGATTGCGGAGTGAGGATTGCGGAGTGAGGATTGCGGAGTGAGGATTGCGGAGTGAGGATTGCGGAGTGAGGATTGCGGAGTGAGGATTGCGGAGTGAGGATTGCGGAGTGAGGATTGCGGAGTGAGGATTGCGGAGTGAGGATTGCGGAGTGAGGATTGCGGAGTGAGGATTGCGGAGTGAGGATTGCGGAGTGAGGATTGCGGAGTGAGGATTGCGGAGTGAGGATTGCGGAGTGAGGATTGCGGAGTGAGGATTGCGGAGTGAGGATTGCGGAGTGAGGATTGCGGAGTGAGGATTGCGGAGTGAGGATTGCGGAGTGAGGATTGCGGAGTGAGGATTGCGGAGTGAGGATTGCGGAGTGAGGATTGCGGAGTGAGGATTGCGGAGTGAGGATTGCGGAGTGAGGATTGCGGAGTGAGGATTGCGGAGTGAGGATTGCGGAGTGAGGATTGCGGAGTGAGGAGTGCGGAGTGCGGAGTGCGGAGTGCGGAGTGCGGAGTGCGGAGTGCGGAGTGCGGAGTGCGGATTGCGGAGTGAGGAGTGCGGAGTGAGGAGTGCGGAGTGAGGATTGCGGAGTGAGGATTGCGGAGTGAGGATTGCGGAGTGAGGATTGCGGAGTGAGGATTGCGGAGTGAGGATTGCGGAGTGAGGATTGCGGAGTGAGGATTGCGGAGTGAGGATTGCGGAGTGAGGATTGCGGAGTGAGGATTGCGGAGTGAGGATTGCGGAGTGAGGAGTGCGGAGTGAGGAGTGCGGAGTGCGGAGTGCGGAGTGCGGAGTGCGGAGTGCGGAGTGCGGAGTGCGGAGTGCGGAGTGCGGAGTGCGGATTGCGGAGTGCGGATTGCGGAGTGCGGATTGCGGAGTGCGGATTGCGGAGTGCGGATTGCGGAGTGCGGATTGCGGAGTGCGGATTGCGGAGTGCGGATTGCGGAGTGCGGATTGCGGAGTGCGGATTGCGGAGTGCGGATTGCGGAGTGCGGATTGCGGAGTGCGGATTGCGGAGTGCGGATTGCGGAGTGCGGATTGCGGAGTGCGGATTGCGGAGTGCGGATTGCGGAGTGCGGATTGCGGAGTGCGGATTGCGGAGTGCGGATTGCGGAGTGCGGATTGCGGAGTGCGGATTGCGGAGTGCGGATTGCGGAGTGCGGATTGCGGAGTGCGGATTGCGGAGTGCGGATTGCGGAGTGCGGATTGCGGAGTGCGGATTGCGGAGTGCGGATTGCGGAGTGCGGATTGCGGAGTGCGGATTGCGGAGTGCGGATTGCGGAGTGCGGATTGCGGAGTGCGGATTGCGGAGTGCGGATTGCGGAGTGCGGATTGCGGAGTGCGGATTGCGGAGTGCGGATTGCATAGTGCGGATTGCGGAGTGCGGATTGCGGAGTGCGGATTGCGGAGTGCGGATTGCGGAGTGCGGAGTACGGATTATATAGGCGCACTGTATAATAATTGTATCACTATAATTGAAACCCAATTGTGTAAATAAGATAAATCCCATTGATTGAAGAGAAGAATAATAAATCAGTTCCCATTGATCTTGCCAACAATTCTTGTTGCCCTGTAATTGGTTATTACTGCGTACGAGTCAACAGGGTCGACCCATCAACTACCAATCGACGGCGGTACATTTCCACCAAAACGAATCCATATCCCTGGGCCTTTAGATTGCTCGTCAATTTCAGAGGGCCGAGGCAGAGTTTAGGTTTAGGTTGGGAGACTGATCGCCATAGATGGAGATAGCTTTCCTCAACTGGTAAACCTTAGACTGGCTCGTTAGAAAATTACGCCACAAATGGTGTCAGAAGTGGGATGATTGGAGTTGATTGGGTCAGTGTTGTTGTTGACTAAGACACGTGTGTTAGTAGATTTGTTTGCGCAGATCCGCAAGAGTGGACACTGTTAAAAAGTAACAGTGTAATTGGCAGTACACAAGGCAAAGTCGTGCTGCAAACTTGGGACAGAGATTTCCCGTACTGGCAAGCTAGTCTGCGGTGCCAGAAGCACCCAGCGGACAGTGACCAGGGTTAGAAACCCTGTGAGAAACAGGAAGGTTTACGTGTTGCCGTTTTGCAAGAGTGAAACGGTATGAGTAAACAGAGTCCTCCGAGTATGGAGACGGAGCTGCAGAGGCTTAGGTTAGAAGCCCAGTTCCTGCAGTGGGAGAGAGATCTCATGGCAAAGAAATTAGAGGCTGCCATGAAAGTTCAGCAAACTTCCTCAGAGGGAAGTAGAGGCACACCCGAGAAATATGGGCGTGTGAGCAAGCAAATGGATTCAGAAATTGAATTCAGGTTGCCAGCAGTGAGTTCTGGCTATGTCTCTGAGTTAGAGACGAGTAGTCTGGCGGCTACAGGTGGCTCGCCAGAGTTACTTCCCAAGGCTGGGAAGAGAGTGGAGTTTGGGAAAAGTACTCCCCAAAGATTGGCTGGATCGGAAGTGGTCCGACCAATGAGCACGCCAAGTGCGTTAGAGGAGATTGTGTCCTTTTTTTCGGGCTCAGGTGGGGCAGAGCAGGTTGCAAATAATTGTAGCCCGATCCCACAGAGTACGGAGAAGGTTTCTCCGGAGATAACCCACAGTGAGCTGTTAAGCTTTGCATCCCGTCCAGTGGACGCGTGCAGTAGCAGCCCAGTGGAACAGATTGAGACCCTTTCAGCAGGGCCATGGCCCCTGAAGA
The DNA here is from genome assembly GCA_037893225.1 of Hippasteria phrygiana. Taxonomy (NCBI): domain Eukaryota; kingdom Metazoa; phylum Echinodermata; class Asteroidea; order Valvatida; family Goniasteridae; genus Hippasteria; species Hippasteria phrygiana. Next base: position 1,453,535 of record JAZGUH010000564.1, on the reverse strand, counting down.
GGGAAAAGAGAGTAGGTGAAAAGGAGGGTGGGGCCAAGCCATACAAGAGCTGGTGGTCAAGGCGTACCCTGACATACAGGAGGAATCGCGTGACCGGTTGGCAAAGACTCACTTTCTAGAAGCAGTGGAAAGTCGGTCTGTGCGAGAAGGCATAAACCGGGCTCGTCCAAAGAATTTGGATGAAGCAATCCAGGCAGCTTTGGAAACGGAGAACTTTGAGAGTGTCGAGCAGCAGCGGACACTCGATGGTAAACCCGCCAAGATGGCGAGGGCAGTAGACTCCGGGATGGAGCAGAGGTTCAGCAAGCTAGAGGGCGAGCTGTGTAAATTGACAGAGCTGTTGACACAGTTGTCAAAGCAGGTGCAGGGCAAGAATGCCCAGTGCACGGAAATGGGAAAGACCTCTCAGAAGAGGAAGAAACCCCCAGAGAACCAGCAAGGTGACTGGAGCTGCTTTAGGTGCGGCAAAAAAGGCCATTTTGCTAGAGAGTGCAAGAATCCCAAGAAAAGTTTCCAGAAGCAGGGAAACGGGAACCAGCCACCCACAGGGTCCGCGGGCGAGCTGGGAATACCAGAGGACCCAAGAGACGGCGGAGTTGTAAAGACTTGCCAGTAATGGAGAGGAGATCAGAGGGTGGCCAGAGGGAAGTTACCCTGCCGGCTACCTATCCTGGTCCCAGAGGTGGACTGTTTGTGGACTGTGTAGTGAGAGGAACCAGGTGTAGATTTTTAATTGACACGGGTTCCACAGACACCCTTATTAGTAGTACAGTCTACTACCAGATCCCCAAAGAGAAGAGACCAACCTTGGGCTTAGAGGAAGTTCAAGTGAGACAGGTCGATGGGAGTCCCCTCGCAGTATTGGGTACCGCTTGGGTAGATGTGCAGGTGGGTAGGACCACGCACACAGTGAAGGCAGTCTTCATCAAGATGAAGTGGCAGGGAATTTTGGGAATGGATTTTCTGTTACCCACAGGGGGTTACTTGGATTTCCAGACTCAAGAGTGGAGGATAAATGGAGAGAGAGTTAGATGCACCAGCAGTGCCGGAGATCCCTTTGTGGGAAGGGTGGTGGTAACAGAAACCACAGTAATTCCCTCCGGGCACGAGGCCGTGGTGCCGGGCAGAATAGCTCGAAGAAAAGAAGGGCTGGAAGGACCAGCTATAGTAGAACCTCTCGAGGGAGGTGGAGATTTGGCCAAGAAGGGTCTAGTGCTGGCCAGATCGCTGATAGAGTCAAGGAACGAGACAGTTCCTTTGCGGGTGTTTAACCCGGGGAGAGGCGATAGAGTTGCTAGAAAAGGGGCAATCGTGGGAAGAGTAACCGCGGTTGAATCAGAGGCTGTCCAGGGTGAAATGGACATGCCAGAGGAAGTTAGACAGGGCTTGCCAAAGTATTTGCAAGACATGTACAGGAGGAGCAGAGCCAATGTGAACGTGAGGTACCACCATGAAGTAGAGAAGTGCTTGGTCGATTACCAAGATGTCTTCTCGAGTGGGGACCATGACATTGGGAGAACTGATGTGATTGAGCATCAGATTAAGACTGGTGACGCAAGACCAATCAGGGAAAGGCCAAGACGCCATCCGTACGTCAACCAGCAAGAGATCCGAAGACAGGTCAGTGACCTGGAGAGACGAGGGGTCATAGCACCCTCGGATAGTCCGTGGGCGGCAAATATCGTCCTGGTGACAAAGAAAGATGGGACGAAGCGTTTCTGTGTGGACTACAGAAGGTTGAACGCTGTCACCATCAAAGATGCGTACCCAGTGCCACGCATCGATGAGACGTTTGATGCGTTGAGAGGGGCCCAGTGGTTTGCGACGCTAGATCTTGCGTCAGGGTACTGGCAGGTTGCACTAGATGAGGAAGCCAGTCAGAAATCCACATTCGTGGTGAGAAATGGGCTGTATAAGTGGAAGTGCATGCCCTTTGGCTTGTGCAACGCGCCGGCGACTTTTGAAAGACTTATGGAGAAGGTCATGGCAGGGTTACAGTGGGAGACCCTGCTGATATACTTAGATGACATCATTGTCTTCGGTCAGACAGAGATGGAGACTATAGAGCGTCTAAGGGTAGTGCTGGAAAGATTGAGGCAAGCAGGGCTCAAGTTAAAGCCTAGCAAGTGCCACTTATTCCAGAAGTCAGTTAGCTACCTAGGGCACATCGTGTCCGCAGAAGGGGTGGCAACAGACCCAGAGAAAGTGAGAGCAGTGTCAGAATGGCCAGTGCCGAAATGTGTATGGGACGTGAGAAGCTTTCTCGGCCTCGCGTCCTATTACAGAAAGTATATTCGCGGGTTTGCGGAGATAGCCAGTCCTCTGCATGCCTTGACTGAGAAGTCGAGAGAATTTGAATGGAGTGAGGCAGCATGCCAGAGTGCATTTGAAGAGCTTAAGAGCAAGCTCCAAACCGCTCCAGTCATGGCGTACCCTATTCCTGAGGGAGACTTCATCCTCGATACTGATGCCAGTGGGGAAAGCATCGGTGCGGTGTTGTCCCAGCTTCAGGATGGGGAAGAGAAAGTTCTTGCTTATGCAAGCAGGAAACTCAGTAGACCCGAAAGAAACTACTGCGTCACCAGACGTGAGTTGTTGGCAGTAGTGGTATACTTGAAAGGGTTCAAGCAGTACCTCTATGGGCGGAAAGTGACGGTCAGGACTGATCATGCCGCTCTCCGGTGGCTTCTTAATTTTAAGAACCCCGAAGGACAGCTGGCGAGATGGTTGGAAGTCATTTCAGAATATGACATAGAAATCCAACACAGACCTGGCAAGAAACATTCCAACGCGGATGCACTGTCAAGACGACAGTGTAAGCAGTGTGGCCGAGAGGAGGCCACCGATAGGGAAGATGCCCTGGGCAGGAAGCTTGAGGAGCACCCCACAAAGGAGATGTTGGTGAGGGGCGTAGTAGCCCAGCCAACAATTTCCAAGAATGAGTTGAGAGAGGCTCAACTCGAGGATACAACCATGAGTTGGATTGTGAGAGGAAGAGAAGAGGGCCAGAGTCGCCCGGAGTGGAGGAATGTGTCACACACTTCCTCCGCAGTAAAGACCTACTGGTCCTATTGGGACCAGTTGGCAGTCCGAGAGGGGCTGCTGTACAAGAAGTGGGAGTCAGATGACGGCAAATCGATAAGATGGCTATTGGTTTTGCCAAAGAGCTTTATATGTACATGTAGGTCTATACATTCATTTAAATGAAAAGTATAGAAAGAGCAAGATGCATGAATTATCTGAATGCAAGTTCAACATTTAAAAATTAAGCAAAATATATTTCCGCACCATTGGGTGCCGCACCAAAACAGCACCACTCGTGTGTGGTGTGCTTTTGGTGCTAATTTAAATTGGAATGCACCACAAGTGCACCCCATCAGCAAAATGGTGCAGTTTTGGTGTAAGTACTGCAGAAATCTGGCCCGTGCACCAAATCCGCACCATTGGTGCCGCACCAATACAGCACCACTCGCGTGTGGTGCGCTTCTGGTGCTAATTTAAATAATTGGAACGCACATTAAGATCCCATAAGGGTGCCACACCAAAACAGCACCACAATCATGTGTGGTGCGCTTTTGGTGCTAATTTAAATAATTGGAACGCACCAAAACTGCACCCCGTGTACAGTTTTCAGGTTAAAATGTTTACAGGGTGCACCAAAACAGCACCATTCACAAAGGTGGTGTCAATTTGGTGTACACCAGCTTTTGGAAAACACCTACACTAAAACTACACCATATGTACACCATAAAGGGCGTGGTTAACTCGTAAACGGCGATAGGTCAATTATGATGATCCCAAAAATGTCAGTTTCATTTTGTTTTTGGTTTAGTTTATTGATTTTGCTGATTAATAGGCTATAAATCATGCATGTTGTTTTAATACTTTCATTCTTTGTTCTGAATAAAAAGATTGATTATTCACCACACATGATTCTTGGCTTACAATACAAGTGTACCCCCGTCCCCCCACATCCCCCCACATCCCCCCCACATCCCCCCCACATCCCCCCCACATCCCCCCCACATCCCCCCCACATCCCCCCCACATCCCCCCCACACCCCCCCCACATCCCCCCCACATCCCCCCCCACATCCCCCCCCACATCCCCCCCACATCCCCCCCACATCCCCCCCCCACATCCCCCCCCCACATCCCCCCCCACATCCCCCCCACATCCCCCCCCCACATCCCCCCCACATCCCCCCCACATCCCCCCCACATCCCCCCCCACATCCCCCCCCACATCCCCCCCACATCCCCCCCCACATCCCCCCCCACATCCCCCCCCACATCCCCCCCACATCCCCCCCACATCCCCCCCCACATCCCCACATCCCCCCCACATCCCCCCCCACATCCCCCCCCACATCCCCCCCCACATCCCCCCCCACATCCCCACATCCCCCCCACATCCCCCCCCACATCCCCCCCCACATCCCCCCCCACATCCCCCCCCACATCCCCCCCACATCCCCCCCCACATCCCCCCCCCACATCCCCCCCCACATCCCCCCCCACATCCCCCCCCACATCCCCCCCCACATCCCCCCCACATCCCCCCCACATCCCCCCCACATCCCCCCCACATCCCCCCCACATCCCCCCCACATCCCCCCCACATCCCCCCCACATCCCCCCCACATCCCCCCCACATCCCCCCCACATCCCCCCCACATCCCCCCCACATCCCCCCCACATCCCCCCCACATCCCCCCCACATCCCCCCACATCCCCCGTCCATCCCCCTCCACCCCCCCGTCCGTCCCCCCTCCCATCCCCCCCCTCCCCCGTCTCCTCCCCCCCGCCCTGTCCCCTTGATCTTGTTAGTAAATTTGATTGAAAAAAAGATTTTTTGAAGTAGTTATACTCATCTCTAATTTCTACAGAAAAATAACATCATATGGAGTGTTCTATATAATTCTATGTTTCTATAGAAATTAGGGGCATATTGTGGGTTACTATATAAATGTACATACTTTCAACAAACAAATTAATATGTCTAATTTCTATAGAAACATAGAATTCTATGGATGACTGACAGGAATTTGTTTAATCTGCAACTGATACTCCAGGTTCGGTTCGGTTCGGTTCGGATTCGGTTCAGATATTTTTTCCGAACATCAGTTCGGTTCGGGTTCGGAAGTATATGCATTAAGAAAAAGAACTCTCAAATCGCGATCGCGCCGATCGATAGTACATACACATACATTGTCTTTCCGGGAATTCCCCAGCCCTCCCCACTGCAGTCATAACAAGTTGATTGGCACATTGCCAAACCCGCAGGGCGCAAGATAGATGATAATAATGGAACAATGGCCGAACCCCATGGAGGGGCCACCACCGCGCCAATGCTTGACTATATCTGATTTTCAGAAATGCATATATTCAGTGTTTGGTCACGATTTCATCGAGTGATTCAGAGATCCGGGAAGGCATATAGCTTATAGCGAGGCTTGGAGTTTCATTTTCCGAAGTTGAATCTGCTTGGGAAAATGGACTATAGCGAGGAAAGATTAAATGGCGGGGAAACAAACAGAAAGACATGTTCAGATTTCCATTTAGAAAACGCATGTACATGTGAATGTACATTGTATTTAGTCTTGTCTGAAAAAATAAACTTCCTAATTTCTTGCTGTCAAGGGGAAAGACTGGCCAGTGCTCCAGAAAAAACATCCCACTGATACATTTACTCGGACTCCTTGAGTAAATATGTAACTCTTTTCCCCCACATGTACAACTCTCACAGGGATGAGATTCTTCCGACTTTCAAATTAAGTTCCGACATTTTAGACTTTCCCACATATTTTTAGAAAGCTGGCTTGATTATGGTATCAGATATTTCAACACCAGTGAAGTTGAATGTGTTCTGAAATAAAATATAAACGCATTTCTTCCTAATATTTTTTCCTGTCTCATGTCTTAAATTTCTTTCTATTTAACCAAAAATCACATGCAGTAATATGCCGCGCATGATGATGCCACGCACATGTCAATCGACAGTGAAATGAAAACATCACATCACCCCATGAGCTGAATCCAACGTATCCGTCGCACCACGCACATGCGATACATTTTTTTTTAATTATGCATTGTGCAAGCATTCCGTACCATAACCAGACCATAGCAATATATCGCATGTGAGTACTGGAGTTTTTGCTTAGGAAGGAATGTATACATGTAGAATCCTACCAGCATTTTCGGGGGTACAATTTTGCAAGTATTTTTGTTCTAAACTAAAAGGTGTCCATGAGAGCCTTAGATTGCATGCACCACAACACAAGGTTCATCGCCCGCCACACAAAGTGCATCACGCACACTTACCACCGTACAATAAACGGACAGTGTTGGCCAGTTTCCCATCGTGGTTAGCGTTGTGCATAGTGATGTGTACGACCTAAATTCTCCATGATTTTTAAGAATTATCGACCGTAAATATTTTTGACATTAATTAAGGCAAGTTTTGATCATTTTGTTTGGCAATTTTTTGTTATAGTTTTCGTAGCGTAAACGGAAATAGTTTAGGCTGAAATTCACATATAATTGAATATCCATGTGATCGGAAGCAGTATGTTTTTGGCCTCATAGTCTTACTCTTACTCTTTAGTTAAATATGTTTTGAACGAAAACAAATCAACAATGCCGCAGCCCTCCGTGCCCTTTCTGCAGATATAATTTGGCCTTGGTGCCCTACTTACTGGCCTTGGTGCCCTCCATAATTTTGCTTTATTCAAGGCCAAAGTGGCCTTGCCCTAAAAATTACCAAATTCAAGGCCTGATGTACTGCAGGTAATATTGAAAAACATTCCCAATTCTTCTCTTGCACAATGTGCTATAGTGTGGCGTATTTTCCAACGAGCCAGTCTAAGTTTTACCAGTTGAGGAAATAAGCTACAAATGTATCTCCATCTGTGGCCATCAGTCTCCCAACCCTAACCTCAACTCTGCCTCGGCCCTCTGAAATTGACGAGCAATCTAAAGGCCCAAGGATATGGATTCGTTTTGGTGAAAATGTATGGGTTGATGGGTTGACTCTGCTGACTCGCACGCAGTAATAAACAATTACAGAGCAACAGGAATTGTTGGCAAGATCGATGGGAACTGATGTATTATTCTTCTCTTCAATCAATGGGATTTATCTTATTTACACAATTGGGTTTCAATTATAGTTGTACAATTATAAAGTGCACCTCCACAATCCGCACTCCACAATCCGCACTCCACAATCCGCACTCCACAATCCGCACTCCACAATCCGCACTCCACAATCCGCACTCCACAATCCGCACTCCACAATCCGCACTCCACAATCCGCACTCCACAATCCGCACTCCACAATCCGCACTCCACAATCCGCACTCCACAATCCGCACTCCACAATCCGCACTCCACAATCCGCACTCCACAATCCGCACTCCACAATCCGCACTCCACAACCGCACTCCACAATCCGCACTCCACAATCCGCACTCCACAATCCGCACTCCACAATCCGCACTCCACAATCCGCACTCCACAATCCGCACATACTGGGGCAACTTCCCTGAAATATACCCAACTCTCTTTGGATTGCTACTGTTTTACTCCGACTCCGAGTAAAAAGAATTTCGGGGCAACAGTCGGCTCTCTCCAGTCTCTCACCGGGTTTCTGACAGCTGACTTTCAGACAGTACATGTACAGTCGACAACCTAGCCCACAACTTCTCCCTATCTCTCTCAGAGGTACGTACTATTTTCGTTCCCTATTGCCAGATTCTAAGTACACAAAAATAATCGACCAAGTAAAAGTCGATCCCCACGGGCATGTAAAAAGCACTACGGCACAGTTTCACATACAACTATCGCTATGGTACATGTATATTATGCATTGTGCAAGCATTCCGTACCTTAACCAGACCATAGCAATACATCGCCACAGACGAAAACGATGCCAAAACTAGTGATTGAACATCTAATTTGAAAGCTAAATTTTGAACGCTAAAATGAATCTCCCCAATGGATGATGACAATTCAAGCTGGCAGGCACAATGAAAATGTGACATTATATGAAGACTTCTGACAAAATCACTATATACGACGAAATGCAGATGTACCAAGCATTCATGGTGTAAAGGTACACAACTCCAGGAAAATCGTGTGAATTGACTGGCTCGGTGCGAGAGGTTCGTGGGTCAATGCACGGGGGCGATGTGGCCACTGCGTGCCGAGTCGACGGGCATGTTGATCGTGTGAGTACATGAACATGATCGTTAGCACATGTGTGCGTGATAAGCAAAATTGACAGCCATTTTTTGAAATCATGGTAAAAAGTACAAATATAATTAAGTCAAAACTTTTGACAAAACGTAATTTTATTCTGGAACGTTTTTGTTCAACATTTTTGTTGCGAGCAGAGAAGGACTGCCGCATGGCGGATAAAGTGCTGCAACATATAATTCACAAGGCACTGGAGTTTTTGCTTAGGAAGGAATGTACATGTACATGTAGAATCCTACCACCATTTTCGGGGGTACAATTTTGCAAGTATTTTTGTTCTAAACTAAAAGGTGTCCATGAGAGCCTTATATTGCATGCACCACATGCAGCTAGAGTACCTGGAATCTGATGGAGCCCTGTCCCCAAAAGGCTTCATCACGCCGTGCGCGCTCAAACTTCAATCTATATTTTCTTAGAATCTCATCCCTGGACTGTGCATTCCCACAAAACGAGAAATGTATATTAATGTTGTGTCGCCGTGTGAACAACCAATCATTGCATACTGGGCAGGGCTCGCTTTCGAGCACACTACATTTTTAAGGCGGGGGTGGAGGGATGGAAACTCGCATGGCCGGCCGGATGCAAGCGACTTGGTCTTTTATGATTTCTTTTTACCTTCTTGGAATGAAAAAGGCTTTATTTTTTTTTTTTTTATTCTATCGACTGTCTACATTGCATGCAGTACCTGGGCTAATGTAACCGTTTACACGGTACAAGTACATGTTCTCGAGTCCAAACCTGCTACAATATAAGGCCGAAAAGAAGGGCCTTATCAACAGGTAAATTCAATCATATCCGTGCCGCCCGTGTGCGCTAATTTTGTCCTTTCATCGCATGTATTCCTTGCACTATCAATATGTGTGCGTAAAGTTTGCCGAACTTCCGAACCAAAAATTGTGGTTCTGTTCGGTTCGGTTCGGTTCGGAATTTAAGGCCATGTTCGGCCATTTTTAGTTCTGTTCGGCGGTTCGGCTGCAGCACTACTACAGTGTATGAGCTTTGTGTATGCTAGCCTTTGTATACACGCACTCAGCAAGCAAGGATCCAGCGGAAATATCTGTCAGCGACACGCTCGCAGTGAGCGAGGCCAGGGTGTGCTACCCGCAGATAAAGGCCTGAGCACGTCTGGCACCCAGGCTCGTGAAAAATAATCCCGCCGTGAACTGGTTAAGAAAAAGAAGAGTTTCTGGTAACACCATTCTTGTCAGAATTCCACTTTGCTATGATTTCATCTGGGCAACAGCGTTGCCTGAAAAACAAAAAAGGATTCGCCGATCCAGTGAATCCGCAAGTTCTCCTTTACTCTTTTGCGAATATTTACATTATATATTGAAATGCAAAACACATGCTCATTTGCCCAGATATAGCTACATGCTGCTATGTGTAATTATATTGATCTTCATGTCAATTTTTCATTGTCTTCTTTGTAAATAAAAATATTTTCAGGAGGTAAGCAGCCAGTGGAACATGAAGAAGTGTCTGAATATGCATCACCTACCAATACCAGGTCCTGTTGCAGTCATCAAAAGGCTTCCACCTCAGGCTTGCCTAATTGCCATTCCTCATGTACTGCAGGTAATATTGAAAACAATTCCCAATTCTTCTCTTGCACAATGTGCTATAGTGTGGCGTATTTTCCAACGAGCCAGTCTAAGTTTTACCAGTTGAGGAAATAAGCTACAAATGTATCTCCATCTATGGCCATCAGTCTCCCAACCCTAACCTCAACTCTGCCTCGGCCCTCTGAAATTGACGAGCAATCTAAAGGCCCAAAGATATGGATTCGTTTTGGTGAAAATGTATGGGTTGATGGGTTGACTCTGCTGACTCGCACGCAGTAATAAACAATTACAGAGCAACAGGAATTGTTGGCAAGATCGATGGGAACTGATGTATTATTCTTCTCTTCAATCAATGGGATTTATCTTATTTACACAATTGGGTTTCAATTATAGTTGTACAATTATAAAGTGCACCTATATAATCCGCAATCAGCAATCCGCACTATGCAATCCGCACATACTGGGGCAACTTCCCTGAAATTACCCAACTCTCTTTGGATTGCTACTGTTTTACTCCGACTCCGAGTAAAAAGAATTTCGGGGCAACAGTCGGCTCTCTCCAGTCTCTCACCGGGTTTCTGACAGCTGACCTTCACACAGTACATGTACAGTCGACAACCTAGCCCACAACTTCTCCCTATCTCTCTCGGAGGTACGTACTATTTTCGTTCCCTATTGCCAGATTCTAAGTACACAAAAATAATCGACCAAGTAAAAGTCGATCCCCACGGGCATGTAAAAAGCACTACGGCACAGTTTCACATACAACTATCGCTATGGTATATTATGCATTGTGCAAGCATTCCGTACCTTAACCAGACCATAGCAATACATCGCCACAGACGAAAACGATGCCAAAACTAGTGATTGAACATCTAATTTGAAAGCTAAATTTTGAACGCTAAAATGAATCTCCCCAATGGATGATGACAATTCAAGCTGGCAGTCACAATGAAAATGTGACATTATATGAAGACTTCTGACAAAATCACTATATACGACGAAATGCGGATGTACCAAGCATTCATGGTGTAAAGGTACACAACTCCAGGAAAATCGTGTGAATTGACCGGCTCGGTGCGAGAGGTTCGTGGGTCAATGCACGGGGGCGATGTGGCCACTGCGTGCCGAGTCGACGGGCATGTTGATCGTGTGAGTACATGAACATGATCGTTAGCACGTGTGCGTGATAAGCAAAATTGACAGCCAATTTTTGAAATCATGGTAAAAAGTACAAATATAATTAAGTCAAAACTTTTGACAAAACGTAATTATATTCTGGAACGTTTTTGTTCAACATTTTTGTTGCGAGCAGAGAAGGACTGCCGCATGGCGGATAAAGTGCTGCAACATATAATTCACAAGGCACTGGAGTTTTTGCTTAGGAAGGAATGTACATGTACATGTAGAATCCTACCACCATTTTCGGGGGTACAATTTTGCAAGTATTTTTGTTCTAAACTAAAAGGTGTCCATGAGAGCCTTAGATTGCATGCACCACATGCAGCTAGAGTACCTGGAATCTGATGGAGCCCTGTCCCCAAAAGGCTTCATCCCCTTAGCCAACTGTAGTGCCATTTTGGTGTCAAGTTGGTGCAGTTTTAGTGTTAGGCATTTGAAACAATTGGTGTACCCCAAAACTACACCAGAGCTCTGTTATTGGTGCACTTTTGGTGTACCCTCGAAAACCCAACCTAAAATTTGTACTGGTTGGTGCAGTCCTGGTGTAGTCCCAATTATTTAAATTAGCACTAAAAGACCACCAGTGGTGCTTTTTGGTGCCAAAAAGAATTGGTGTAGTATTGGTGCATGTAGTTTTGGTGTGGTTTTGGTGCACATGGTTAATGGTGTAGTCAAAATTATGTCAACTGCACCAAATCAATGTCTAGTCGCTTTATTTTATACATGTACTTTACATTGTAAAACTATCAAAATGTTGAATGCAGGCAGTGTATACATGTACATATAAATGTAAAAATGACTGCAGTGTAGACACAGAATTCATAAATACAAATTCTATCCTTCAGTGGGCAAGAAAAGGTTTGTTATTCCATGGTTAAACTGTAGAGCAATGCATTTAAAGTTGGCTAAGGTTTATTAAATTTAACACAAATGGCATGAAAGACTGCACTACATATTAATTGTAAAGGTATCACTTAACTTTGGTCATCTGACACAAAAGTGTAACCATATGTAGATAAAATAGCACATTTCTTTTGATTAAAAAAAAAACAGTTAAAACTATAAACAATATCATCTTGCACATGAAACATGTCTATTGGAAACCTTTTCTTTTGAACTATGTATATTTTCCAATTGGTTAAGTGCATCTTGTTACATTTGGAACATAAAATGGCAAGTAATCTTGGTAAATTTGGCTATTACGCATACAGGTACATGTACAACAGTCGTCATCACTCGGCAGTCAATATTGCAAATGGCTATGAAAGAATGAAAAATTAAAATATGAGGTGGATAAAATAGCACCTTCGGTTGAATAAATCTGATATGGTGATGCTTAATCACAAATCTATGAAAGAAGAGTGTACAATTGAAAGATGCGATGAGGTAGATAAAATAGCATAACAAAAAACTAGTTAAAACTATAAACAATATCATCCTTCACATGTAATAAACCCTTTTCTTTTGAACTAAAGCTCACACTACTCATAAGGAAAAACCTTACTTTCTGTATCAAACTGCATATTTTACAATTGATTAAGCGCATCTTGGTACACAAAATGGCAAGAAATATGTAATCTTGGTGAATTTGGCTATTACACATACACACGTACAATATTGTCATCACTCAGCAGTCAATATTGCAAATGGCTATGAAAGAATAAAAAAAACTAAAATATGCGGAGTGATGAGGTAGATAAAATAGCACATTTGTTTGATGAAATGTAATATGGTGATGCATATATGAAAAGGCAAGTTTATGTCATATAAATCACATTGACAGTATGAAAGTAAAATTTAAATTCAATTTGTATGGGTGTACATCAGACAAATATTGAGTGCTACAGGTGGTACAGTAAAACTAATCACGTTCCTCAGCCTGTTAAACCTATCCGATTGTCACAGGTAGTTTTCTGGAATGGGCACGGTAAGCCGATAATTTACGATTCACAGTCTGCCTCAGCTTTGCTACAGAGTAGTTGGTAGTTTGGATCATCATAGCATATGCTGCAAATATAAAATAAATTCAAAGGCATAATCAAAATAGGGGGGGGGGGAGGAGAATTAACACAAAATTTAGAATACACTGTATAATAAAAATGTATATCGGATTCTGAGAAGCTAAATTATAAAATGGCATTTAACAATGTTATATGAATAAATAAGAAACGTTGCTTTTGTATTGTTGTCGGCAGTGCTGGTTGTGGGAACTGTACGCAATGCATAACATACTATGAACAGGTACATTTTCCCCTTGGACACTTGCTTGATGGCATATGTTTCATGCTTGTCTGTAGTACATGTAGCGTACAAGTTGACTTTAACCGGTACATTGACGGCAATCACGTCTTATTGCACCTGGTGATTTAGTACACCCAAAAATCTCACTATTTATGGTGATAGTTCAATAGCATATTGGTTACTATTTTAGCCTAATTTGCTTAATTATATTTGCCCATTTTTGTCCAAAAGTAATGCCCACAGATGCAGTGTTTGTGACATCATTAGCATTCTGTGCTATTTTTGACTCAAATAGTGCCCAGCACTTGAAATGCATGATGCCAAAAATATGCCTAATCAATATGCAAGAAGTCAGAAAACCATTGATTATGCAGTTTGTCACGATTTGAAAATGAAAGTAACTCTTCCTTTCTGGCATATACAGGCAAAATGTAATTGTATTATAGCCCTACAAAGAGAGCCGGATACATAACAAAATTATAGACATACCGAATATTGCATCCACTACTCGGGGGGTCAAGCTGGTTTGGCCCAGGACACAGAGTACCCGTGCACAGACATGCAGATGTGAACAACAAGCTGAATAACTTCCGAACTTGTTGCTTGCCATCTGCCTTGCCCACCAGCATCCGGTCATCCTCAGCGTGGATATATAATCCACTTCCTGGCGTTAGCTCAACCATCTTTAGGAGACAAACAGATAACCACAGACATATTTACTAAACAGTCGGGATGAAAGCTAAAATGAAAGCTATGATTTTAAACAGTGTAGCAATGAAGAATATGCATTCAAAGTTTGAATTGCATGAACTTAATTTTGAGCTTATATAAACACAAATCAATGCACTTAACCCCTTGCGTACGGATAACGCCATAAGGCGTAAAAAAAAAAAAGCGTCACCATGAGCCCGGATGGGGTTAACGCTATGAGATTTCGGACTTTACTTCCCTAAAAAAAAAAACCTCCGGAGCCACGAATTAGAAGAAAAAAATGAATTCGAACGTAATGAAATTCCGGACTTTATTTCCCTTTTTAAAAAAATCCTCCAAAGCTGGAAATTAGAAAAGATGTACCTTATACTTTATCGCCAAATCTTTGCTGACAAAGCCTGCTTTTGGGCGACTGTAGCCATCGTCTTCCTGTACCAATGGTTGGCCTCCTTGTAGTTCAGCTGTAAATTTAGTATGATTCGTATCATTAAGAAAGAAAACTGACTGGAAATAACTTCAATGAAGTGTTTAATTTGAGAAAAGAACATTTTACTATTTGGGACTCAAATCCGAAACCCTTGAACGTGCCACAGCGATACCATCTGAGCTATGCACCTTTACTGCAGTGGCTTCCCAAATAGTAAGGTTTTCAGCTTCATTATCAGTATTTTATCCACCATGTTCCATTGGCAATGCATGTCGCACATACAATGTACATCACCGGTGAATTTCTGTTTTGCTCGAGATTGGGTTACTTTTATTTTCAGACTAATTGTAAACCAATCTTTTACTCAAATGCGACAGGTTCTCAATCATGGCTAAATTGTCTGTTATTCATGAATGATGACTTGAGGGAACTTTTCCACTGAAAATAAATGAACTGAATGCGCAAGTGGCATATCAAAAATTACTGGCCTAAAAGAGTAAACAAAATCAAACATTGTTGAATATGAAATCCAAAAACAAGGATCTCTAAGTTTAGTGTTCTGATTGAGGCAAAACTCTTTCTTTATCTGTGTGTTTCTGTCTTTTGCACACATGTCCACTTTACTCTATAATTCCAGTCAATATTACATGTACATTGTACCTTAAGACAGTGGCGTTAATTTTATGGATATGAGACCCCAAATACTGAACCGTGCGTAGGCCTATTACACAGATGAAAATTTATGAAATAATTTTGTGGCGATCAATAAGCAAAAATTGAAAGTTAAAAATGGACCTAAAGCACGGGCGATCCGGGGGGGACACGTCCCCCCCCCCCCCTAATATTTTGGGAGAGGACGACTATGGCAGTGTGCCCCCCCCCCCCCCCCCCCCCAATATTTTCCCCTTTGTCATATACATTTTATTTTCCCTTTTCATTTGAAATTTAGACAGCTAACTGGCTAACAACTGTTTTGTTATCACTAACATTATAGCAACAATGGGGACAATCTTTACAGAATATTAGTCAAAATAAGATTGTGTAAGCCAAAAACGGGAATGTCACCTCCTACTATAGTAACAAATTGCAATTGCAGACTTACCGCATACAAACAGCTTGTGATCAACGTGTCAACATGGTTCAACCATTCCTTCCTCTATGGTTCAACATGTTGCTTGTACGTGTGATCGATCATGTCCAAAGACTTGTCCATCCATCCAGCAATCACCAGTGTATTTTTTACATGTCATGTACAGGTTGAGTGTGTACATGAGCAGTGAATTATGTCCACAGGCATACATGTAAATGCCATGCAAATATCCACGATTTTGACCCAGTTTTATACAATTTCTGCCATCAAGCCCATACTGCACTGCTGCACTGACATTCAACTGACTGCAGTGCAGATTTCAAATTTCCCACACTGACCGTTTATCTCTGGTATGCAAGCAGCAAGGTCACCTTGTCATGTGACTTGAGTCTAAGTAACATGATACTCTTGATGATGTAGGCTTTGGTCTGTACAGGGTCTGTACACATCAACTTCCTGTTTGGCTTATAGTAAACTGTTGGGCTAGCTGTGTGGTGTACTTACATGTATCATGGAGGAAGGAACTTCCTCCATGCATGTATGTGCTGTTGCATATATTCAGTTATTGCATGGTGTACACCAGAGAGGTACATGTACCAAACCTGCACCGAATTATGATGTGGGTGTACATCACCACAGTTCGGTAAGGGAAAACAAATGAATACTTTGAAAATGCTTATAATCGCTTCTTTAAAAATCATAGTCCTTAGCCTTGATCTTGTTAGTAAATTTGATTGAAAAAAAAGATTTGTTAAAGTAGTTATACTCATCTCTAATTTCTACAGAAAAATAAAATCATATGGAGTGTTCTATATAATTCTATGTTTCTATAGAAATTGGGGCATATTGTGGGTTACTTTAAATATGTACATACTTTCTACAAACAAAATAATGTGTCTACAATTTCTATAGAAATATAGGACAGGAATTTGTTTAATCAGTGTTCTATAGAAATCCATAGATTTTTAAAAAAATCTCTATAGACAGTCTTTCTTATTGGAGTATTCTGTACAATTCTATGTTTCTATAGAAATTAGAGACATATTGTGGGTTACTATATAAATGTACATACTTTCAACAAACAAATTAATATGTCTAATTTCTATAGAAACAATTCTATAGAACACTCTGACTGGAAGATTTGTTCTATAGAAATCTATATAATTTTTTTAAATCTCTATAGACAGCCTTAAATATTCTATAGAAAACCATTGCCTCTATAGAACCGTATAGAGCTCTATAAAACACTCTATAGAATTCTATAGAACTTTTTTGTAAGGGTAGGAAAGAAATCCTAAGAGAGGTACATGGTGGGCAAGTGAGTGGCCACCTAGGGATGAGTAAGACTCTGGCCAAAGTGAGATACAGATATTTCTGGCCGGGAATGTCCGCAGATGTCAGGTCGTTTCTGCGAAGCTGTGAATTATGTGCCAGGAGAAAGGCACCAGCTAAGAAGAGAAAGGCTCCCCTTCAGCAATACCGAGTAGGCGTACCAGTAGAAAGAGTAGCCATAGACTTGCTCGATCGGGCCACTGCCCAAGACGGACAGTGGGAATCAGTGGGTTTTGGTGGTAGGAGATTACCATACGAAGTGGATGGAGGCATACCCGCTTCCAGATTCCACTGCCAAGACCGTTGCACTTAAATTGGTGCGGGAATTCATATGCCGGTTTGGCGTGCCACAAGAGTTGCACTCAGACCAGGGCTCCAATTTTGAGTCGCAAGTTTTTGGTGAGGTGTGCCAAATACTTGGGGTGTCAAAAACCAGAACGACCGCCTATAACCCCAAGTCCGATGGGATGGTCGAAAGGTTTAATAAGACACTAGTGAACATTGTGGCTATGCTCCTCGATCCAAAGAGGAGGCAAAAGGATTGGGATGAGATGCTCCCATATGCCACCTTCGCGTATCGATGCACACCTCAAGAGACGACAGGGGAATCCCCCAACATGATGATGTTGGGTAGAGAGGTCAGCATACCTGTAGACTTGGTCACGGGTTGTCCAGATACAGAGAGTGACACTGAGACAGACTTTGCAGGAAAACTGCGAAAGGACATGCAAAGAGTGCATGCGAGAGCGAGAGAGTGCCTTGGGAAAAGCACCTGTAGGCAGAAAAGGAATTATGACAGAAGGGCGACAGAGGCAGGTCTAAGAGAGGGGCAGCTTGTATGGCTGCATAACCCTGCCAAAAAGAAGCACATGTCCCCCAAGCTCCAGTTGCGTTGGGAGGGACCTTGGCAGATAGTTAAGAAGTTGTCAGATGTGACGGTCCGCATCAAATTGAAGCGGGGTGGTAAACCTCGGGTGGTGCATGTAGACAGGCTAAAGCCATATGTCGGCGAGTTAGAGCCTGAGAGAGTTAGTTCCAAAGAGAGAGCAACAGAAAACCCTCAAGTGGAAGAGAGAGGAATCTCGCAGGAAGAGGCAAAAGATACACCCTTGCCTCAAGATGAGGTGGAGGAGAATGCCGGTTGGCCGGTCACAGATAGTCAGGAAAACAGTCCTGATGCCCAGAGTCAGTATGAGTCCAGTAGTCCTGTGCAGAGCCCAGCCAGGCGCTATCCCAGAAGGATTCATCAGTTGCCCCAGCTAGGACAGTAAAGATAATTTGCAGATAGAGAATTTCAATCTATTTGACTTATTTTTCTTTCTTGGCTTTGTGTATACAGGGTACCGACCAAGAGAAGAGAGCCAACAATGAAGACGCTTAAGCCAAGGGTGTTTAAGTGCAGAGAATGCAAGGCAGAGTTCCATCAAGGTCAGAACCTATGGAGACACATCCGGACGAGCCATGGGCCCGTCAAGTACCTGTACTGCAGAGAGTGCAGATATAGAGCTACACGGAGAGATACCATAAGGAGGCACTACACCAGTTTCCACAAAGGGAAGGAAGCTGATGTGGATGGCCTGAGAGAAGAGTTAGAGAGGCCACAGACGGTGCCAGGTGAGATAAGGGCAGCGGAAACTACATGGGTTTCCTTCGCTGCGGAAGCACCCTCTACCCACCCCTCTGCCTCTTCTGCCGCAACGGCGACACCGCAGGAGACCACTGAGGAATCACCCGCGGCCATGGAAGAGGAAGTCCGGTCCCTATCGCCATGCCCCATCTCCCCTTTGACAGCACTACCCAGGGACGTAGACCTAGATCCGGTCCAGGCGGGTACTGGACCACCCAGAACGGGGAAACCCCGAGGGATGATGGCCATGATAGCTTCGTCACCACCGTCTACCCCAACATCTGGCTCCTCCCCAGCGTCGATGCCACCCCTCGAGATGACGGGAAGTACACTCCAGGTATCCGATGAGACTCCTCGTCCAGCCAAGATTCGGCGTCTAGCTACCTTCAGCGTCCTCACCGTGACCGAAGTCTACCTAGATGGGAGACGAATCCGCCAGATGAAGAATCGCGATTCCTACCTGGAGGCCATCGAAGTGGACCCCGAGGTTACCCAGGGAACAGAGTCAACCCTTGATCTTCCTTTATCAACATAAAAACAGTGTTTTTGTGTGTGTATGTGTTTTCCCTTTTTGGAGTTTTCTATTTTTGTATAACGTTGCGGCCAAAGATGTTTTATAACATGTGTATTCTTATATTTTTGTCATAAGTTATTTCACTAAGCTTTCTTATAGTTCTATTTATATAAAAAGAAAAGTTTTACGGCAGATCTTAGATTGACAAATTTGACACTGTAGTATTTATATATTCTAAAGAAAACAAAGTCGTTTGTGTGCCTCCTACATTTTTTTTGTAGGAATTTACTGACCTCATTTTTTTATTTTTGTATCAATTTTGATTATCTTGTTTAATTCCCTTGCGATTACTTTAGATCATTTGAAATCCTGTAATAAATTTTGATTGTCCTGTATAATTCTGTCGTGATTATTTAAAACCACCTTAGATCCTGATGTCTAATTATTTCTTATAAGTCTTGTGCATATTTGATGAGATGACGACATGTTCTGTGAAAATTTAAAGTAGAGTTGCAGTAGTCGCTCATTTCGGTTGATTAGGATGTAGCTGATTTGAATTGGGGACAATTCAAGCTACGCTCGGGCCTGTGTAACGAAATGGCTTATACAAGTTTAGCTTCTTTTATAATTCAGTTGATGATGACATCATTCTTATTTAGTATATGGATTGCTGAGCATGCGCGATTAACCTGTTGGTCAGTGCTCAGGCCTCATTATAATAATTGGCGTAGATAACATTGTAAAGTGCATGTAGACAGTAGCGCGCGACTGGTGCAAGTTTATGTTTTGTCTAGCGCGCGCCCATGCCATGTGAGCAAGCTGAAGTTGCATGCAGCGGGCCGGGGCAGAGGTCGCGCTGAAGTACGGAGAGTGAAGGTCGGTCAGATAGCGTCGGGCGATTAGAGAAACTGTATCCGGTGCAACCGCAGTGGGCGTAGAGACAGCAGGTACGTTTCCGACGGCTATACCATGGTGATAGTTGTATGTGGAACAGTGCCGTAGTGCTTGTTACATGCCCGAAGGGATCGACGTTGACTTGGTCGATTTCTTGGTGTACTTATAGAGTCTGTCAATAGGGACAGAAAATAGTACGTAACTCTGAGAGAGATAGGGAAAAGTGTGGGCTAGGTTGTCGACTGTACTGTCCGAAGGTCACCTGTCAGAAGCACGGTGAGAGACTGGACAGGGAGAGAGAGCCGACTGTTGCCCCGAAATCCCCTTTATTCGGAGTTAAACTGTAGCAATCCAAGGAGAGTTGGGTAATTTCAGGGAAGTTGCCCAGTGCGGATTGCGGGTTGCGGAGTGAGGATTGCGGAGTGAGGATTGCGGAGTGAGGATTGCGGAGTGAGGATTGCGGAGTGAGGATTGCGGAGTGAGGATTGCGGAGTGAGGATTGCGGAGTGCGGATTGCATAGTGCGGATTGCGGATTGCGGAGTACGGATTATATAGGCTGTATAATAATTGTATCACTATAATTGAAACCCAATTGTGTAAATAAGATAAATCCCATTGATTGAAGAGAAGAATAATAAATCAGTTCCCATTGATCTTGCCAACAATTCTTGTTGCCCTGTAATTGGTTATTACTGCGTACGAGTCAAACGGCGGTACATTTCCACCAAAACGAATCCATATCCCTGGGCCTTTAGATTGCTCGTCAATTTCAGAGGGCCGAGGCAGAGTTTAGGTTTAGGTTGGGAGACTGATCGCCATAGATGGAGATAGCTTTCCTCAACTGGTAAACCTTAGACTGGCTCGTTAGAAAATTACGCCACACTATCTACCTACCCACCGATTTTCATGACGATCGAACCTATGCTTATGCGTAAAAAAAAGCACATTTTTGATGACCTCAGCATGACGTCACACATTTTTCACATTGATATAAAAAATATCTACGGCCTTAAAAACCTGTTACAAAAGGAATTTCGACTTTAGCATCTTTGCCATTTGTGTTAGTAAATGATGGCAGTTTTCAAAAACCACATTTACTTGATTAAACAGTATAAATAAATTGGGTATCTGCCGTTGCGGATAGGATAGATGTTTAACAAATTCTGGTTATCTGCCAACACATGCATCTATCATTGCTCTAGTACCATAAAGAGGCATCATGTGAATCTCGTGTGGCTTTTACTGGCACTTGTGGCAGAAGAAAGCAAGATCCTCATTCTTCAAAGCAGATTTGTCAATGCTAGTTGGAATACAGTGTTCATGGATCCACTCGTGACATCTTTCGCATTGTACCCAGACATGATTTCCACTGTCAACATCTAATGTGTCTTCCTTCCAGGTCATGTGACACATCACACATGCTACATTGTTGTCATCCACTCGCAAGCTCGAAGAGGCCTCTTCATTCTCCAGGGTTACCGCTCCCAACTGTTTTTGTTTTTGTGATGGCATATTGGACGTAGCCTTCTGCTTATTTTTGGATGACTTTGCTGTTCTTGATTTTTCCCTTGCAACTCTGGCCAAGTATCGATCTTTTGCTTTCCGTTCTTTTTCTGCCAGTTTTCTTACTTTTCTTAGGTCATTCAGAGCCATTTGCCTTATGCACTCATTTGATGTCAGACTGTCAGGTAAACTTTGAAGAAGTTTCTTTGCTTTCGTGAGTTTTTTTATTGCCTTCGGAAAAACTAAAGCTGCTTCAACTATGGGCGATATTTCTTCTTGGGTAGCACATGCTTGTGGCTTTATACTTCGCTCCAAACTCTGGACTGCATCAGCAAGTACGTCAAGACCAGATGTTGATGGCATTGGCTCTTCTTCCATGCTTTCTTCAGGAGGGAAGTCCATAGAGGTTGAACGGGCAGGTTCTTCTGGTTTAAAATCCTTTTCTGTAGACAGTGCTTGTGTCTGTAACGTGCTACTTCTTGGTTTCGAGGCCATCTCTGACAAGATCTTAAATGTGTTAAACTTTGGAGATACATGTCCAGAGATAGCATGCTGCTCCTGTAGGCGCCTCTCATATTGCTCTTGCAGTGGTGAACCTAAAACACTACTGAATACTTGCAATGCTCCCTTTGCATTTGATGATTCCTCAACAGCTACAATTTTGTCAGAATCTGAACCATTTGATGGGCTGTCTTCATTGTGATGCGTCAAACCTGGTTTCAGTTCATCAGTGCCAATTTGTGACCGATCTACTGGGTAGATGCCAGTTGTCTTGAAACTGTTTATCACAGTAGAGGGCTTGTAGAAGTCAATAAATGCTTCCCTTAGCTTTTCTGCAAAATTTGCCTTGTTTATGGCCGAACCGGGATGTTCACGGTAATGCTTCCGAAGGACCTGGTGCCATTTTGTTTTTAACGGCCCAAATACTCCTCTATCTAAGGGCTGCATGAGATGGGTTGCATTGGGTACTAGTCGATAGATCTCAATTCCCTTCTCAATTGCAGTCTGGAACACTCTCATATCGACATGGCTTGACACACTGTCAATCAAGAGAAGGACAGGTCTCTCTGGCCCAGCATGTTTGTCAAAGAAATGGACAAAGTTTTCGAACGCCTCAGATGTCATCCAACCCTTCTTTGTGTATTCAATCACAGCACCTCGACTTGCACAGTTAAGGGGGTTAGATCCGATTAGCTTCGGACTTTGGTAAACAAGGAAAGGCGGCATCATTTCTCCATCTGCACTGCAGCTGTACATGACTGTTAGACGCTGTTTACTTGACCCACCAGTGACATGTGGCACTTGATAGGATTGCTTCGTCTTGGTTGGACCAACGACCTTTCCTGCCTTACTACCCATGCTGAAACCACACTCCTCGGCATTCCAAATTCTCCATGGCTTGTCTATAAGTTTTTTTGAGATTAGAAATTCCCTAAAGTTCGAATACCACTGATCCATTTGCTCTGAAGTTAATTTAGAGCGACTTGCCTCAAGGGGAACCTCTGTTCTTTTACTAATTATGCGGTGCTTTCTATCCATGAAGGCGTTGAGCCACCCATAGCCCGGTCTTCCATCCTTGAATGGTGTCTTTCTCTTTTCTTTCAAAACAATGCTTTGAATTACATCTAATACCTCCTGGGGCCGAAGTCCCATTCCACGCTTTGCCATTTCTGCTAACCAGTTAGCAATGGCTTCCTCCTCCAGTGCATTAAATATTGGCTCAGGCCCAATCCCCATTTCTTTTATGAATTCCAACCTCACCAGACACTCGTCTGTGTAAATATCCATATGATATACCACAATTACGAGCTGCTTTTCTCAATGATACCTTTTGCTCTTTTACCATCTTCAGTGCGTCGGTGACTCTCTCAGACCGAGAGGGAGATGTTAAAACTTGTTTGGCCCGTTTCACAGCAGGGCTTGGTGTTGGGCTTGAGAGCGACTGTCCGTACTTTCTCTTGGGGGGCATTTTAAATTTGGCCTACAAGAAAAACAAACATGGCTTTGTTTATGGTTTACCTAGCTCAGCAAGAACATAAAGCCGCCTGCATTTCATGCAAATTACCCGTATTTGCTATTTTGCCATTTTGTTCAAACCCAGATGCAATGATTGCCATCAAATGCAAACATTGTAAGCAAGAGTTTTACTAAAAGTTTTACTAAACAATATTAGCTGACTAAGAGCTCCACGAAACGTTCCACATGTTGCAAACAGTGGCGTATTCAGCAAGGGGGGGGGGGGGGGGGGCAACTTGCCTGGCGGCATTTGAGGCGTTATAAAAACAAAAGAAAATAGTTTTTTTGCGACGATTTTAAAACGGTTCAGACGTTGTTTGCCCTCCCTGGCACAAAAAGCTGGATACGCTACTGGTTGCAAATATTCTTATTTTCAACGATTTTAATTTCATTACATGGTGCCGGCATTAAAAGGCACCCACAAAATGGGAGACATTTTACGGAAATTAGACCTTTATTATAATGAACGGGAGGAAATTTCCGTAATTCACCGTAATTTGGCAACCAGTTTATTACGGGAATTTGTTTTACAGTGCCGGTACGTGACTTAGACTGGTTAATTTATATTGCAACCACCTCTTAAGAGTCTACAGATAAAAGAAAATAACAGAAAAAGAATTGGGGAAAATATTAAAATTAAGGATACTTTTTCGTAATATTTCAATAGGCAATAAAAAAAACTGCACTGCACCCCAGGAGGGGGAGGGGGAGGGGGGGGGGGTATGTAAAATTTCTAATTTCGAATTTATACGTCCGCCTCTAGCTTTATGTCTATTGTTTTTTTACTTTTACTGGTCAGTGTTTCTTATTCCTCATGTGTTTCCAATGACGAGTGATTAAATCATTGTCCAAACTTTGTCCGAATTTACACCATTGACATTGTCAAGTGCTAAGAAAAAACTCCATTTTATGCTTTGATGAGTTTTTGACTAAAGTTTGCAACAAAGAGGCCTAAATACGATACCATTTTTTTCAACGCACAAATTACAATTTTATTGTTAAAGTGCGGCGCGGAATCATCATCTGATCAGGGCGAGTTCAGACCATAATTATAGCTCCCGTTATTTTTCAACGTGAAAAACAATTTCTTGACATAATACTAGTAATGCTCTCTCTAAGCTTTAATTGTTTTTGTTGTTGAAAATAATTACTGTTTTTGTTAATTTTTTGGGTCACCTATCTATAGACCTATATTATAGGCTACTTTCTATTCCGTGGACTTCGAACTTTGAATCACGGTTTTTAATTAAAACCCACCCCGAATCAAAGTTTTCTGAGTGCTTATAAATTTTTCGAAAGAAACTTCAATTCAGAAAATTTATGTAAATTTTTTAAGAAAACTTACGTACCTGAGGTTTTAGACACTTTTTCGTTGGCAGTCCCATCGACCGATAACCTTTGTTTGATCGACCCGTCGACGACGCGCACGTCACGTCACGTCGACGCGCGCACGTACGAATTTTAAATAAAATCGATTACGTACGTGTAGTTGGATCCGGCCGCCGCACCGCGTACGGAAAAGCCAGAACAAGGCAAAAATACGTTGTTTCCGTTAAATTTAATAAAAAAATAAACATCCTATGCAAGAGTTGATACGACCATACGACAGAATAGTACAAAAAAATTGAACATCAGTGAGCGACGTGGACCCATGGGGAAATTCGCAATTGCCGTGATTTTCATTACGGTGGTGATCCGGAACTGTCTTAAACGTGCATAAAAAATTTTCGGCGAAAACGACAAGTCAGTAAATTCAATTGCCAAAATATTTTAATCTGTGACATATGAGATTATTTTCTATCCAGAAAACTTAGTAAAGTCAATAAAAAGACAATGAATGTTGACGTCATGCCGGGGGAAACAAGAATTTTGACTGGCATTTCACGTCACTAGAGGCCAACTACAAGATAATTACAAATTTCGACGAACTGCATTATGGGTAACAGTGAAGCGATTTTCAAAATTTCTTTTCCGAGTATTGCAAAATGATGGACATTGAAATTTGGTAAAAAACAATCTTAAAAAACAAATTTGGTTTCTCTAGGATTAATTCTTGTTTAATCAAGTGATCCGGAACTGTCAATGATCCGGAACTGTCGCACTGACTGTACAATGTACATGACGCTCCATATGATTATCGATCGACAGAAACAACCCAAAACTATGTAACATAAACACCATTTCTCCGGCCCTTCTCAAAAGTTAAATGATCATCAAAGCCCATCTACATGACAAGTATTGAATAACGGAAGACCCCCAAACCCAGATATTTACCAACTCATTGGATTTAGGGGAAAAAAATAGAGTAAAATTACCCCTCACCGTGAAGGCCGTTTGCTCCCGTTTGCGGTGACGCTGCAAGAGGCCGAGTCACTGTTTACTACACATATTTATCAGTGCACGACAACATCTTCACAAATCTAACAAGATCGTGGAGCCCTCCCTATATAATAGAACAGTTTATGCTAGCAGTTATTAATTCCCATCATAACTTAATATGAGGGAATTATATAGAAATTAATACATGGAAAAGGCTAGGTAACGGACGATTTTCTAGGGCCTAACTTCTATAGCGCATGTGCACACAGTCAGCTCATACGTTGTGAGGCTCTGCACAGAGACAGGGCACACTTAAAGGGGCCGCCTCCCTCAACTTTAAAGGAACCGTCTGTTACTATAAACCCATATCCCCACATTAATACTCATGCTTATTGGCCCAAAACTTGCACAAAATACGCATGTCTGTCCAATACATTACCACCCATGGTGATTTTTCCCCTTGACTCCTAATACAAAAAAATGTATGCTTTGTCTAAATGAAGGCCACAATCACTATTATGGATTCATTAAAATAGACAAAATTGTAGTTAGACATGTAGACCCTCAAAACTTTCCCCTTTTAACCTATACAATTCAGGGTTCCCACAGAAATCTGAAAACCAAATTCCATGACTTTTCCAGGAATTTCCAGCACTAATATGACAATTTCCATGACATTTAACACCATTTTGAAGAGAAAAGTTGTTTGGTATTATGATACCGAGCTAACCATTTTGTTAGCTTTTGAAAATAAATTTTAATTAAAAATGGCCGCCTTCTCACATCAAAAGCGGCCTCCATGACTTCTTTGTGACTTTTTATTTTTCCCAATTTTCCATGACTTTCCAGGACAACTTTTTTTACAGGATTTTCCATGACCGTGGGAACCCTGTAAATTGCAATGACAAGCTGGGGATATTTTATTTTATTCTAAACAATTCAGAAATTGTTGTTTTTGACTACCTATCTAATAATAATTTCCCATCACTTGCCCAAATTGATAAGTCTGAAATGTTTGTCTACATGTACAATGTATATTGGAATGAACAAAAACTGACTGAAGCGGGAATTCCAATCTGGTTACAGGGTGATTAACCTGTCATTTTCTTGCATTAAACAAAAACAAACCAATTTACAGTTTTTGACCGGCCATCATGTTGTTGGCTTTCTTCTTTATGTTATCTCTTGGTTTCTTCCATAGTGTCCCCCCCTTCTTTTTACTGATCTCTTTCGCCTTTATCACAATCTGCTTGACGCGGACATCTTCCGGATTTGAAGAATTTATGGAAGTACTTCTTCAGCTCCTCTTCTTCCTCTGGCACCCACCTCTGACGGTTGACAGCAGCGGCCTTCTTCCGTTTCTTCTTTGGGGCTAGTACGACTGAACCAAGAACACATGAAAACAAAATCGTAATCTCCATTTTCCAAGAGCTTTTTATTCATTATTCATAAATGCCTGGGACAGTTTCACTATTACTCGAGAGTCTGTCACCCTTTGTTTAAACACGGTTGGAAGTTGCTCTCAGCCGATACGCAATGGAGAAAGCATTGTACGCGCAAGCACAAAATCTAATGAAGTTCACACATTATACAAAGCTAATGCACACGCATATCATGCGTGCGCATATAACCACATGACGGGCAAGCCATGGAGCGCCTTAACACGTAAATAAGGCTGATACGCACTCATACATTTTGTACTGTGCAAATCGAAGAAAAAGTGGAGTGAAAAATCTTCGCATTTTGTCCCTTTTGCAGGTCTTTCCTTTCTTCATACAAAGGCATTTATGAATGGAGATAAGTGTGATGAACCGATCTTTACTATTCAATAATAACCCCGGAGGATCGTGTTCACTGTTAATGGACACGCCCTCAGTTATTATTGATGTGATAAAGACCGGTTCATCACACTTATCCGCTTAGTAACTACTCAACAGACAATTCCCAAAGAGACTAGCCTTTCATGTATGAGGTTTTTACAGCTCCAGTGGTATGCTCATGCTATCTATATGTGACCAGCTCTGCAAAAAGGGCACATACGTCGCCGTAAGCTTTTATGCTTAATGGGCTGTTTTATGTGAAGAGGGGGTGAAAAATCACTCGTTTGAAGAATTGTTCACATAAAACGGCCCATTACACGTAAACATTTAGAGTGACTTATAAGTGCCATTTTTGCAGAGCTGGTCAGTGGAATTAATTAATTGTCTTCTAAAAAATTAATTAATTGCATTCTAGAAATCTAGAAGACATCTCACCCCTGTTATTGTGTATAATAATCTGCACAACTGTGTATCAGGTGATGAAAACAGGTCTTAAGAATGCTTATAAATTGTTAATGCACCCTATGTGACCAATTTCCAACTAAACTGTGTTCAGATATATACATGTATGACTTATTGTTTATAAACAGTTTCAATAAATACCTTGATCATCACAATCCTCATTGTCATCATCCATATCATTATCAAAGTCATCGTCTTGGTTTCCAGATTCTGGAACCGGCTCATATGCTTGCTTGCTTGTGGAAGGTTGTGTTGATGATTGCTCAGATGGAAAGACAATATCTGATGGTTTAACATGATGAAAACAAATCAAAGACACTTCAAGTTAACATGTACAGTATATAATTAACCTTGAGACTAAACAGTTTTAGTTTGTGCTAAATTATAGTTAAGGAAAGGCATTTTTTTAATATGCATACATTGGCATGTATATTTCGGTCACATACATGTTTGCAAACAGTGCGTAATGTACACTACAGTTTTCAGTACACATTGTGTGTATGCGCATAAGGCATGCACAAAAATGGGTCTTCCTTGTGCATAACCCAATACTGCTACTTTTTGTAATTTCCTGCCACATTGTTTTATCGAACATTAGACATGTCAGAAATTATACATACATACAGACTTCAATCATTCATTATTATACAACGCCTGAATAAATCCCCGCCATCCAATTGGTGGATCGATCACTTGCATTGAATTATTCGTTACATCGCAAGGTAGGAGCGTGCGATGTAACTTCCCTAATTTCACGGTCACTGTTGGTGCCGCTACACCAGACTGGTTTGCGATCCCTCCAAAGTATATTATATATGTATGGGGACCGGGAACCAGTCAAGGCTGTCATTCACACAAAATTGCGGACGGTGTTTCCGAACCGCGGTTTGTTCTAACAGACGACGAAATATTGGAACTCGCTGCAACACAAAAAGACAAATGAAATATGCAGTCAAACGATTAGAGGAATTTGCAAGACACGCAGGAACAACAGTTAAAGCTTTAACTGATTCGGAACTGGACCACTTTTTGTCGTGGTTTTATGCGGGACTGAGAAGGTAAACGGCACGTTGTACACAAAGAAATCCATGCATGCAATCCGACGAGGATTTATTCAGGCGTTGTATAAAACAAATAATGAATGTTTCACATTCGTGCAATGGTAAGAATAATTTCATTCGGTGACAGATGGAATGCCCCATTCAATCTGTCACCTCATGAAGTTATTCTTACCATCGCACTCATAAACATTCGTTATTTGTATATCCATGAACTTCAATTAACATACCAGAGAACTGAATGTCTCTGAGTGTTTTGCCGACAAACTGGTTGACAACACACCTTTGTCTTGAATAAGGAGTAACTTTGCAACCTCTATCCTTTCGATGACATCTGATCTGGCTCTGTAGTGTGTCCTATGAACATCAACTGTATGACCAAGATGGTCGCAGACCCAGTCCAGCTCTGATCGACTCAAGTTCACAACCTGAAATTTCATAGTATTCAGTAAAAACTCAGTGTAGAATGCAGAGTTATGATTTTGGTGCACAATACAATGCAGAAATATGTTTGGTTATTTTTACTACAGCTCATAGACCAGCCAAGGTCCATGCTGTATTTTCTATAATTTAACTATTTCCTACCTATGATACTAGGTCTTACCTGGCTTATTGTTGCCATGTACTTTCTCAGGGTCACGCTGGTTATCCGGCCCGGATGACTTAAAGATGCACGCTGGCATACTTTTGAGAGACACTCGTAGCCACGGACTACACCAAATCCACCTGAAAGTAAATTTGTTGTATCATCTCACTAGAAGCAATTCTTAATATTATCAAACATTACAAGACATGCAGAATTTTAAAAGAAAATATTTGTGCTGTAATGATTTTCCAAAATGTAATTACCTTCATTAGCGTCAGTGTAATTTAAAATTTAAAGCTGAAACCAACGAACATTTCAAAAGAACATTTCTGTTCTACTTCGAATGCTAATTTGGGAATGTTGTTTCCATTTATGTCCTCATCTGGAAGAGGCTATTTAATGCACAGCAAACATCCCCGTGAAGTATGGAAGGTCTGCGGTGGCTTATCTAAACATTTCAAATAATTTCGAACAGTTCAAAATGTCTGTTTAAGCCATTGGTTCTTCTCACAACCTCATAAGTTTACAGAGATTGATTAATAGTGTTACCATGAACTTTCCATACTTTTACATGTCATTTTGTACCATGCAAAAGTACAAGAATTACTGTAACATCCCCCAAATGAACACGAGCCATTTCCAGACTATTGCTAGTCAGAACAGGGGTTGTTCCTGATAAATTACTTGAGGAAATCAGAGTTTTCAGACGTCCCACTTATTCTATAAAAGAAAAATAGGTGTTGATGTTGGAAAGACCCCTGTAAGTGGCTATGAAAGGGATCCAAAAGGGCTAGGTAAGGTCTGAAAGGCTGAAAAATTGCACCCTACTTGAAAGCAAAAATGGGCACAGCTGACGAGTGTCCAATGCAGAGTCAGGGCTAAAGGTGAAGAACTACGACTTACAGACGATCAATCAATATATTCAGCTGATACATATGGAGGAGGTACCCAATTTGTTAATTACGGATATAGATCAATGTTTGAGCAGAATAGGGTTCAATCATTCAAATGTAACAATACCAACACTGAACAAGATGTGCCTACATGTACTTACGAGAGGCAGCAAAAACATATTTGTTTGCAGGATGAATTCCAGCCTTTCTTCGGACATCAGCATCTGTTAGGAAATTCAGTACTGCTCTACACCCGGAAGGTACAAGTACAGGCACACCTCTTCCAGTCTTAAAAAAAAAAAATTCATTTCACTGGGTATTGGTTCGAGAATAGTGGATATGCACAAACTGTTAAATTGTTACAAATTTCAAAATAGCTCTATCAGGAATGGAGGCACAATGTTCCCCAACCTATCTTTTTGAGAATAATCCTAGAACGCATGATCGGTCGATATCGGGTTGTTAGTTTGGTACCTAAACCAAATTTGTAGAATTTTCATGATAACCATGGTAACTGATATAAACCGTGGTAACTAAGAATTCGAGCTTTTTTTTGGAAATGTTCAGAAGAAATAATTACGGTGTGGCCAAAAACATGGTTTTGTCATCTGAACTTACCAAATGTTAATTTTGAGTGAATATGTAACGCAACGCAAGATGATGCCATTAACACGAATAGCTTTTTACCATTGTCGGGGGTTTCCGTGCACTTTACATTTGTTCTTACGGGCAGTTTTTGGACTGGGAATATATAGCTAGCTATACGATTGCCGTCATTACAATATTTCGGTGAAAAAGTCCTATTTTAGGGCAAAATATCAAAATTTCACAAAACTGACCCAAACACAATTTATAGCGCCCCCAGCGGTGGTGACCTTGGATATAACAAAAATCTCACCCCTGGCCTGGAGCAGGGATGAGTTCGCCCCGGGGCGAGACCAATCTCGGGGGTGGCCCCGGGGCGAAAACGGCTAGTTTATTTTAATTCGACACGACGCTGGCACGTTTGACGCCACACCGTGCAACCGCCGTGTAGCACGGCAGGGGCTGTCGTGCCACACGGCAGAGTCGAACTTAATTAAACAGTTCGCGTCAAACGTCGTGCTTCTGTCGCATTTAATTGAAATTTTCCCCGATATTTGAGTTCGACACAGCAGAAGCACGACGTTTGACGCAGGCCTAAGACGTCTGCACTAGTAAGCAGGAAGTCGTCGGTTCGAATCCCGCCCGAATAAGCCTGTGAATTTTTCACACAGGCTCTCGGAATGCACTGAGTACACAGTGCTTCATATATTACGTCAGGACAGGGCAAAAGAGAAAACATCTCTGTTCTAATTTACAATTAAAAAACGTGATAAGTCCAATTTTCACGTCTGTCAAAGGCCCTTTCTCAAACGCAGGCTTGGGCTAAGGCTCCGTCTCCATGCGGCCATGTTGAAGCCTATACCAAATTGAGGCTTTCGGCTTAGGCTTCCAATTTGAGGCTTCGAGTTGGCTAAAAAACGGAGCTTGCTAAAGGGATGACTTCGTACGAGCTTGATGACGTCACAATTTGATCTGGGTCATGAGAAAGTTTCTTGACGTAATGACAACAAATGTGCTACTATGTAAAATGTACATTGTTTTGCTTGTGTGTCGTCTGCCTCCGGCTGGATTTTGTTTTGTACGGTCAATAATGGAGGAAGGAACAAAGTCGCAGAGTACGGTTTTTGAGTGCAAGTTGAAAATTCTTGCAGATAATAATATAAGGGATACAAATAGTTCAGTATTGAAATAAACAAAATAATGGAATGAAAATCAATTGTATCGTGTTCAAAGTTCCAGGGTGGCTTTACGTCGCGCAATTTTAACTTTCTGACTTTTGTTACTTCTCTGTCTAAAGGATTGTAATCTCAATCAATTATATGTTGGCACCGTTTCCTGAATAAACCATGCTTGCAAATTGTGTGAGAGATCCGTCACGGTCAGGGTTAACTTGTTTATCCTACAAACAGATTTATCACAGACAATTATCTCATGTTTAAACAGGTGTGTATGGAGTTGGGCATTGGGGAGCTACAGACCCCAGAGCAGATGAGAAAAAAGTGGAACAATCTCTGCAAAAGTAGAAGGTGAGATGATTGGTATCTGATATTGTGACATCTAACATTAATACATAATAAAAAGCACTATCCCTGTTCACACCAGTTTGGATGCATCATTCAACATTTCAAGAAGAAAAGCAACTGCATATATACTTATCTGTTAATTGAATACAAATATATTACTTTGATTAAATCCAACTTAAGAGTGCCTAAATTCATCAATAACCATTTCTGTTTATCTGCTTTGGTGCACCATCAGAAATAAAAACAATTCTATAATGGATTGTTTAGCAATTTAAATAATGTATTACTTCTTCATTCAAATCCTTTATACAAAGAAAGTGTGTTTGAATTCACCATGAACCAATCCTGTTCATCACTTTTGGTGCATTATTCAACATTTAGAAATACCACGGAACTGTATAAATGTATAATTATATCTATTTAAACAAAATAGAATGTCCATGTAACATCACGTTTGTTCTGTGATAGGCATGACTAGACACTTGTGATGTCACTGCCAATGAATCTGAACATGTAAACAAAGCATCACGTCATCAGTACAGGGGCCTATTAGAGTGTGCCCTGAGTACGGTCTATATTGTCCTACCTTGCATCTATAGCATTACTCCTTCCCTTGAATTGTTTATACAATTACCTAGCACTGGTAGTTTTAGTTTGTTTCTAATGAAGTCACAAGTTTTAAAATAGCTAGACACTCCTTCTCATATCAAATTGGGTGCACTCAAAAAACTGACAATCTTTCTTCTGCTTCTTCAGATATCAAGTGCACAGGGACAGGAAATGCAGCATCATGGAGCCTGTACACATTGATGGATGAGGCACTTGGAGAAAACCATGCTATGAGCCACCACTCCTCATTTCAAGTAGTAGTGGTACAATTGCAAAACCAATTGGGCTTTCTCCAAGCCCCTCGGGAAGCCCAAAAACAAACAGAAGCAAAAATGACAACATGCTGGATTTGATAAATCACCAGTTAAACAACATGATAGATACTGATGAAAAACTTGTACAACAGCAATAAAAAATGATCTGTGCTTTTGAGCGACTGGTGGATATCTTCGAAAAACGTTCATAACTGAATTGTAGGTGGTGCTGTCCAACATGTGTTCATAATATATTTCCTCGGGGGGCGCTGTTGACCGATGAATGTCGTCCCGCATTTTAGCGGAGTTAAAAAAAAATTGTATCCGTTTTTATCTCCTTTTTTTAGTGCCCATCATCTTTCTATTACACATGCTATCTATTCTGTTTGATGTCGCCCTTCATCCGATAGAAAGATTTTTTTTTACTTTTTTAGATTCCACGGTGTTTTTGATGTCATTTCCTTTTTCTAATCGTCGTTCACCATTGTGACTGTTGTATACACTACACTGCACTAGGCCTATATAGTGGAACTATAGGTCTACAGAATTTTAATCTGCGTCACGGTACTGTCGCCATCTTGAGCAGTAGGCATTCTGGTTCTTAATTGTGGGGTTTTTCTGTGGTATTTCGACGGAATTTTGACAACCTTTACCATCATATACCGGACCGGAAAACATCGACATCTTTGCTGGGTGAAAAAATTCCATTTTTATAGCAACTTCATTTTATTAGGACTTCGCCTAGGACATATTCAATTGCCAAGCATGCTATACCCCACAACGAGTACTCTTTTTATTACTAGTCTCGGTAATACGGGTATTTGCTCATTTCAATGACTCTGCTGAAACCTGGACTATAAAGGCATACCATAACAAGCCTTTGAATAGCCTTTGAATAATCAGTTTAGGGTTACCTTCAGACGTCAAGGTATGCCAAGTCGACTCGTCTACAACTACGTTGTTGACAAACGACCCCAAGGGCACAGATTACTATTTAATCTTGATTCCAAAAATAGCTAGAAAGCTATTCTTCTAATTATTGCGAGCTACACCGAACTTAATCCAGGTCCATACAAAGTAAAGTATCCTTGTGTCGGTTGCACTAAAGCTGTTCGATGGGGACAAAGAGCCGTCTGTTGCGACAACTGTTTTGGGTGGTTTCATGTATCTTGCATGGATATGTCCTCGGAGGTCTATAGTGTTCTGTGCAACTCATCTATATCGTGGATTTTCTGTAATTGCGGGATGCCTTCTTTTAGTTCATCTCTATTAAATACTTCCAGCTTGTCTCTTTCAAACTCATTTGATGTATTGTTAGACAACACAGACGTTGGCCTCCCAGACTCGAGCTCCACTCCCTCCAAACAAATTTCCTTCCGCCAGTATGATCATCATAGAAAACAACGTAAAGCTCGTCAAACTCGATTAAAACAACCTTTTCTAAATAATATCAAATTTATTATCGTTAACTGCCAGACGGTTCGGGTCTTTCGGGTCGAAACAGAGTTGGAAATGGATCAATTTGTCTTTATTTATTTACTTATTTTTGGTCTAAAATCTTACCTTTTCACCTTAAGTTTCGGGTACCCGAACCGGAAAAATAGATCCGGGTATTAAAGCCGGCATTCGGATACCGGATATTCGGATACCGGATATTCGGATACCGGATACCCGGATACCGGAACAGGCCTAATTTTAATAAACAGATCTAGAATACAACCATTTCTTAATAGTCTGTAACAACTGTGCAACAAAATCTAAAATAAGCCAAAAATACATTGTATGTGTATCAGTGTAAGAAGTCACAAGAAGTGGAATGGACCTTTGCAGGACCAAGAAGAAGCAGAAGAAGAGCAAAGATGATGAAAGCAAGAAAAGGAACTCTGATGTCGAAGATCAGAATGGACCTTCATGTAAACGTGGCAAAGCATAGGAAACAATTAATTTTTTTATGGAGAATACCGTACTGTTATTTAATCTGTAATTTCAACAACAGTTTAGCATTTCGATCAGTTGACAGGGTCCTGTGTGCAGTGTGCACACATACACGGGTTCATCGATCTACACTTTAGTGCTTGGTTGTTAAAATACAATGTAATGTTCAGTGAGTCAATTAACTATTAACCCAGGCAATGTAGGGGACTTCAGAGTTGGGATCGATCCATCCTTCAGTTTAAATCGGGCTTGAAGACCGAGATCTTGTTTCAATTTATATGTGTTGTCTAAACAGTCAGCAGTGAAATGTGGAGAGCAAATCTTCTAATAGTCCTAAATTTAAAAATCCAATCTGCTAATAGCAGGATTTTGGGGAATAAAATAAAATCGTGTTGCCCTAAGTAGAAAAAAAATCTGGGGGGGGGGGGGGGTCGATCGTTTTTATTTATTTATTATTTTTTATGATTTATGCGAAATGCACAATTTATCATAGCTGTATTTAAAGATGATGATGATGATTTTAAATCAAAAGGTGAGATTTTGAAAATTCATTTTAAATAAAACACGCGACTCGACTGGTGACATTTAGGGTTGGTCGTGAAGGGAAACAATTTGGCCAGATGTAGAGGTATTGGATTAGTCTTTGGCATTGTCAGACCATTCAAACAAAAGGAGCACAAGCATGACAGTACAGTGTAATTTAAGTGTACGTAAGACAATGTTGTCGTACTCCATGTACTCGTTCACGACAGCACAGCATTATAAAACAGCCAATTATATATGCCACAGAAGGTGGAAGGTGTCATGACATCAGATTTGTTAGACAGATTACAACGACTTTTAGACAAATGGCACCAGCGGGCACTTCAAGAGTCACGTTTTGGTTTTATTTCATGGCAGATATAATTGTCTGTTACATTTTATACTACCCAGTACATGTACATACAGCTACAAACTTGTATCAGCAATCAACATCCTCTTAAAAACCCTCCCTCTCTCAGGGCCAAAATCGACCCAGCTGCTGTAGAGATCAAAGCCTATCAAATGACAGGTTGAAACACACAAGCTGTGAGGGTTGGTGTTTAGAGTTTTTGATAGGATGTGATAGTTATAAGTATAGGAGATTAAATGAAGAGTTTCTTTGTTTCCAAATGTTTTCCAGGAATCCTTTTCTTTACTTTGGCTTTTACTGGTGGAAAGTAGCCTACTTGTGTAAAAACAAATTCCGTGTACTCGAATATCAGATTTTTTCTTATAAATTGAAACAAAAAAAAGGAGTTGAATTCAGCAGCCTGTCATATAGAATTGGTCTTTGGAATTACAAGAGTACTGTAATCACACTAAACTGTAATTTAAGTGTGTGTGTGTAAGGACAATAAAAAAAAGATGACATGAAATTCAATCCCTGCCTGGACTTGTATTATGTACATGTACAGGTATTGCCTTGCAGAGCTACTCATCTAAATTCGGATATCTGAATCCTTTATAATTCCCTTTAAGATCTGGTTATAGTTGGTCGTTGTCTCCCAAGAAATCCCCACCATATGACAATATGACACGTGCCGGTATTTGCTAGATAAAATTGAGCGAACAAATGGGAAATGTTATTGTACAAGTATGTATTAACAGAAAACAATGTAAATTCAACTGAAAAAAAGGAAAGGTTTTATAATTTTACACATGGCACAACCTTTAATTTCCATGCAATAGGGAATACAGTTTGTGTTTGCTGTTAGTTTTGGCAGGGAACGATCACTGAAAGTGGTCACGGATTTTGACATAAATCATAACATAAACAGGTTGTGTGCCACATGTTTATCAAGGAGGGTTGGTTATTTTCCACAATTTTGCTTTTCCTGACCCATTTGGCAGGGTAAAATCTTTCCCTGGAAAAGTGAAGTGTAAGTTCTCACAAAGCACTCAAACTAAATTTCAAGCAAAGTCATGTCAGATCAGGGCGACTGTATGCAAGCACCGTTTTTGCATGCAAGACCTGGATTTGAAAATAATCTCCCCATGTTCACAGCAAAAATATACAATTGTAATGGGCAATTGTATCTGAACATGCTTAAAAGTTAAAAGCATATTATCGGTCATTCGTTCCTACAAAATCTGAGCGTTTATAGACATTACCAGTCAGTATTTTGGAGACGATTTTCATCTAATGTGTTTAGTTGTCGGTTCTGCATCGGCCTCGTCATTATCTTCGGCGCTCCCCCCCCCCCCCCCCCCCCCCCCCCCCCCCTACTTTCGTCGGTTCGTGCTGCCGGATCGTAATGGCTTGAACTGGTAAGGTTCAGCACCTCGGACAATGATTTCCTAGACATCATCCTCCCCCGACGACGATGTACGTGTACCACTTTTGTACGAAGAACCTTCAGAATCAACGCTGTAAGTCTCCCAAGAATTGTCGCTGTCGGAATCCGCCAAACACGCACGATTGTCCGGTACAGTGTTTCGCGTGTATGTGCACACAATAGAGAGGTTTCGCATGCCAACGGATACGGTTAGTGCGCCGGATACGTCACCAGTTTTTGTGTACTTATGACGTCACAGTTTCTCGCTATCCGCTATTTGTCTACAAGGCACGGATATCTCGCTCGCTACACGTAAGCATAAAACGCGTAGTGACATTTTTAAATTTCTAGTATTTCTCTGTTATTTTTTTGTCATATGTATGATTAGATTAAAAAGAAGGGAACCACTGAACATGTACGTGGCATTTCTTTGTATTTTAAACCTTGGAATTCGACATGATTAGCCTCGAAGTCAGGTACAAAAGTGGGTGCAAAATGGTTCGCTGTCGGAAATACACTTCACTTGGCTAAGGCAAAAGCACTAGTAACAGTCACTGATGGGTAGATGGCTTGGGGGCATGGACTCTAGTTCTTTTCATCAGATACCTCCATTCGACTATACAAGTTTATTTGGAGAGATTTTACTTTAATTACCCCCCCCCCCCAAAAAAAAGAATCGGTAAGGAACAGCAAATCTTAGAAAATAAAAATCCATTTGTGTTCAGAATTGTATAATCGGATACTTTTATTTTGGGAATTTTGTTAGAACATTTGAGTGCAATGTAGGGGAAAACAAGTTGTGTTTCTGTGTTAGAAGTTCTTGGCACCATGTACATGTAAATGTATACATGTAGTCATTTAAACTTAAGTGTTGACATACATGTTGATTTCTTCCTCTTTTTTTTACATATTTTGCTGACATAAATCTTGAAATAACAGGTTGTGCCACAGGCACATGTTTAACTTTTAGACAGTTATTTTCCAAGATTTTGCTGTTCTTGACCGATTTTGGTGGGGGTATTAAAGTAGAATCTTTCTGTTTATTTGCATACAAAACCCTTTCTTACCATTGTGAATAAAGCCTTGTGGATTATGTTTTAGGATGGCTCAGAAAAAATTGAAAAAAAAACCTATACAAGGTTTTACCCTGCATTGGATATAGTCTTCCTGAAGCAAGTGCTTGCTGATTGGCCCATTGGTGACACACAAAAATGGGAAGCATGGACCAAAAGAATTAATGAAGCTGTAACAGTCGTTAGACCGGATGGCCAAGTCACCATGAGGGGATGCAAGGATCGCTTTCGAAAGCTTGTTTCTGCCTTTAAGGCAGATGAACTAGCATCACTGAGAGCGTGAGTACCAGCTTTAAAGTTAACTTTCCTATTCAGGCATTTATTACATTTTATCAATACTGCGTTCGATTACTTCACCCGCGCTTACTCGTGCAAGCGCGAGCCTGTTCGATTTAGCTCTCACGTGACTTCTCGCGCTTTCTCGGGCCTGGCCCTACTAACCGACTCCCCGAGCCGGTTACTTGGGTAAGTATGATAAGGCCATGCTAAAAGTTGTGACCATATAATTGCCTCATTCATTTCTTATCAATTTGTTATGAGTCATTTAAAATAGTAACAATTATCACCAAACCAATCACCAATTATAACACCAAATAGCGCCACCAGGCCTACAGGGATGTTGTCACTAGCTGTGTTGACGTCACTTGAGTGACCGAGATCGTTCGTTTACTCTAACTTTCCCCGATTTTAGAGGCACGAGTAAGCGTGCGTGAGTAATCGAACACGCTGTATATAAGACTGTGGTAAAATGCAGCTATAAGAAACATTTTTATCTTTGACTCCCAATAAGCCAGTTCGGTATCTCATAGTTTAATGGTTATTCGTACCAAAATGCTGACGCCCATTCTGATTGAATTTAACACGTGCGCGTTGTGCGACCACTTTTGCGTTCACACACGCACGTTAGGTCACGCGGGTCATTCGACCAAAATTTCATTGTGCACATGGGCAGTTGAAATACCGAACTGGTTTATTTTATTCCTAAGGCTTAACATTTATGTATGCAGAAGCTGGACAACTCGCCCCTTGTTCAATTGCCTGTATTCCCCCCGAAAAAATAAATTAAAATCAGTGGCATAAAGTTAAGAAACTAAGGTTGGAAAGGGGGGAGGTAACCAGCAATTATGAATGACCAAAAATCCACATTTCTTGTGGAACCCCATGTCATTTGTTATACATGTACATGTCACAGCAATATACAATATACTGTTGTACTACTGTTTCCAAAGTTTCCCAAACAGTGAGTACCTTTACCGGAAATATGCACAATCTTGTTTCTTTGAAAGACCATGCTCAAAATGCGATGCCAGCAATTACAAGATGCTTTACATTCATCTCCCTCCTGGTTATTTCAGCTCTGGAACTGATGATGAATATGGAGAGAGAGAGCGGCTAC
The DNA here is from genome assembly GCA_037893225.1 of Hippasteria phrygiana. Taxonomy (NCBI): domain Eukaryota; kingdom Metazoa; phylum Echinodermata; class Asteroidea; order Valvatida; family Goniasteridae; genus Hippasteria; species Hippasteria phrygiana. Next base: position 1,413,369 of record JAZGUH010000564.1, on the reverse strand, counting down.
TGTGCGAAATTGTAGAGCTTGAATATGAGATGGAGAAGATGAAAGAAGAAGCAACAAAGGCAGAAAAGAAAAAGCTGGAACAGGGAGAGGCAGTAAGGCAAAAAGCCCTTCAAAGTCTCACTGAGCAGGCTGAAGGATTGAACGGTAAGCACATCTGCTGAATTCAGTCGATTCACAACTCGGTGCGCCGCCAGCGGCAACCGGGGAGAGGCCAAATTACGCAGTGCATCATGGGAAAAAGCCGACATCGCAAAATCGGAAGTGGGTATCGTTTCTTACACCCCTTCTCCGCTAAATCTATCAACTCCTCTCTCTTCTTTCCCGCACAAGGTATTCCCCGATTAGTCAAAAATTGCTTTAACTCATCCACTCGCATTCGCGCGAAATCCATACTGCTGTACTGTCCACCATCTAACACAACGCGATAGACGCGATGTCGACCCCGAAAGTGGGAAATTGGCCTTTCCCGGCTTGCCGCTGGCGGCGCACTGAGTTGTGAATCGACCGAATTGTGGATGTTAAATTGGGCAGTGTGCCCTAATTTTACTTATTGGGACCAATTTCGTGGCTCTTCTGAGCAAAACATTTCTGCTTATTCCATAAAAAGATTTACTGTTAACTTTATATCGACTTAAAAAATAAAAAGCAGACGGGGCTCTGAACACTCCTTAAATACTCCCCCTTTGCTATGTAACACTGCTGAATTGCCCTGCTTCATAACTCTGCATGTGTTTCTTTGTCATCTACATGTACAAAATGTACCATCAATTGTGGATCCACCCCCTTCTTTGAAGAAAAGGAATATGACTCTCCCCGCTATCCATCCTCACCCAGTGGTGACTATTTTTGCATCATATTTTGCATATTTTTAAAAGTGGTTTCCACTCTTCCTTCATCAAATGAAGCCAAGTTGCAGACCTCCTCTCCACTCAAGAAACGCAAGAAAGGTGAATGTACCGAGTACATTCAGTACTTAAAGGAGAAGACGGAGAAGAAATTCGCTCTCAAACAGCAGCAGCTTGAGCTATACAAAGAACGTTTTGAACTGGAGAAGAAAGAGCGACAAGCAAAGTTGGCGTATGATTCACAAGTGTTGCAACTTTTGCTGAAAGTAACAAAGACAATTACTTTCTTCTTTCTCATGGTTGTACCACATTTTTACTATCAACCGACAGCTCATCTAGTTCTATCACATTGATGATTCATAGTACAGTCAAACACCTTTATAACAAGGTCCTTGGGACTTTACAATTTACCTTGTTATAACAGGTACCTTGTATTATCAGTAATGGAAAGCAAAGAAAAACAAAGACTCGGGACCTATTTTTGTCCTTGTTAAAGCAGGATGTTGTATTAACAGTACTCCTATCAGGGTTGGACTGTAAATGCAAATTGGAAAGCAAAACAAATTCATTAGGTTAACAGTGAATGGACAATTGTCAACGTCATAAATTACTGTTTTTCTTCTGTGTCAAGTACAATCCCCATGAATTAAATAATGCTTGTTACAATGTATTAATGGCATTTGTTAGTGTCTTTATTGATGAGTCAATTGCACCAATTTGATGTAAACATAGTACTCGGCAGGTAACTGTTTTTAAGTTAGGGAAAAGGGAAAATTTCAGACAAAAATTGGGAAAAATATCAATTGGGACAGAATCTGTTAATCACTAAAATAAAATGGGGGGGGGGGGTAATGGCGGCACGTTTCTGAAAGTTGGGAGGTTAGTCAATAACTGCGGGGGGGGGGGGGTGGGGGGCTGGACATCATTTGGCCAGTGGGGGCGCTAATATTCACACATTATATTTTAATGGCTGGGTAAAACATATGGGTGGCAAAATCATTAACTTTTTATTGGTGGGGGAAGTCTTTCTCTCCCCACCTCCTGGTTCCACCAGCCTTGGGAAGAGGCTAAACATTTAGCGGCTGAAGCCCATCTCCAGCCTCCCCCTTTCAGAGCCAAACCCATTGTACATGCAGGGGGGGGGGGGGGGGGGGCTGACACTTTCTCACCGTTGGTGGCGCTATTTAACCTCTGTTTTGTTCTTACCCTTCGGCAAAATAGGACCTGGAGGGTTTCTGTTTTTCTGGTTTGCAAGGCGTAGGCCCCTACAAGAAACCAAAAAATTGGAAACGAGGGAGGGGGGGGGGGTTGTTTGGACCCCCAATCTGCCCCCCCCCCCAATCCCCGCCTGACATGAGCGTAAACCTCAAGACCTCTGGATTTTAGGCATTGATTGTAATCAAATAGACCCCTCTTAAAGGACGCCATCTTCGTAGGAAAAATACGACTGCATTCTACGCCTCAGGTGCGTGTGCGCGCAGGGTAAAAAATGTTCTAAAAGCGCGCATGTTACGGCGAAACCAATGTGCGTCACAAAATTTGACGTGCAAAATGCCAATGCACATGGCAATCTGTAGAATGTGACGTCATTTGAGAGAGACCTATTGTTAGGGCTGTTCATTTTCGAATAATTTAGTATTCAATAGTCAAAACTGGGTTTGACCGAATATTCGGATATTCGATACTCGCCGATCAAGTTTTTCAGTGCATGCCGCACCGGTAAAAAAAAATTGTACGTAAAAGCACGCCGGTGTTTTACGTATGGCGATTGATATTATGGACCGTTCAAAAGGCAATTTTTTGCATGCCCCTGTTGTATCAAGGGTTTTACAGACGGAAACAATAAACCTCCATCCACTAAAAGTTACGATTGACAAAAATGCGGCATTTGACACTGCTAAGCGCAATAACGTTTCTATTAAAATAGCATCAGAGTCGTATCTGTATGTGCATATATATCTTTTCGAATATTCGAACTGGTAAAATGGTATTCGAATATTCGCTTGACTATCGGATATTTGATATATTCGGGACAGCCCTACCTATTGTGGTTCTACTTTTTCTGCAAGACAAAAACACATGTAACATTTATTCGTCAAACAATCCACAAGGGAAACCTGACTAGGTAAATTTGAATACATTTTCAAAGTGAACAAAGAAACTGGCAGGAGCGGGATTCGAACCTGCGACCTCCGGGTTACCGTACCGGCGCTCTCACAACTGAGCTATCTTGTCCTATGTTGGCGGTCTCCCAAATTGTCAGTATCTTTGTTCGGGTGGGCGCTAGTCAGAAGTCATCAACCAAGAATGCCGTATAGCCAGGGATCACACCCAATTGTATGATACAACCTGGGAAGCGACATTGTGGGGATCACTCAATGAGGATACAACTTTTTAACTTATAATTCGTCAAAAAATCCACAAGGGAAACTGACTAGGTAAATTTGAATACATTTTCAAAGTGAACAAAGAAACTGGCAGGAGCGGGATTCGAACCTGCGACCTCCGAGTTACCGGTTTTTATTTAGATAAGTTAATTTACAAGTGGTTTGCACTTAGTTACCGAGTGGTCACCACAGAAGTGAAGAATAATCGGACCTGTCTCACGGCCTAATAGGTGGAATTACATCATCTGCTTCAACATCAACAAACTCATCAAAGTCTCTAGACGCATATCTTGTCCTTCGAGCTCTGGGAAGATCTCGTGGACTTTGAGTATGGGGTCTTGGGGTTTTACATGTTCTTTGTCTGGCACATCTATAATTTTCTTTGTGTCATTCCACATCAACAGATACCTATGTGAACAGATAATTGGAACTTGATGATTCTAATTTATCCAAAGTAATTTAAATACTGAAAATGCACTAAAAAACTGACGTGGGATTATTTCTTGGCCCCCAGTTGGAGATTATTGTTGAATACATGTACATGTTCTTGTTACAATTGCACTGCACAAACATTATACTTTGGAACCCAAGTGGTATGCAGTTGATTAGAGAAGGCGATGTTTGAGAACAATAAACTTGGAAAAGTCTGTTTTGTGAACGCCAAGTGGGTAGTGATCTGCCAAATCTGTCACTTTCAGTAGTTTTGCATAGCCATGAACATGTTGTACATAATCAGTTGTCTGGACAGTTTTGCATAGAATATGAACAATTCCAGCAATGATGAAGCTCATTTGAGTTATTCCAAAATAATACACATTCTCCAATTTGTCCAGTATAACAGCAGAACCTGAATGATACCATGTTCCACTACATGCTACATTCTTCACCATGTAGACATCTGCTTGCCCAGCAAGTGGGAGGAGCAACCATTGTAATCTCTAGGTAGTTCATTGGTATATTTAAAGGAACCATGCTTCTCAAATTGACCGGATCACATTTTATTTCATAAATATATTCATTTATATCTATTAAATGTGAATTAAAAGCCAAACTGGTTCAAGCGAAGTTTTAGTGTGATTATTTGCCGCTCAAAAATTGACCCCCCCTTTTTGAAATTTGTTGAGACTCAAATTGAGGGGGCTGTTCGTCAAGTAGACCGAGGCACCGAAATTAATGGATCGACTCGATAGTCTGGACCCGGCCCGTATACACACACTAGGTCTACACGTGCAATTTGGTAAGTTGCAACAACAACTAACATCGAACTTAACCTGATTTTCTCCCTTTTAGCGAAGGCTCCTCGGGGAATGGGCCGTTTAACTGCTTTCGCCTTTATATTACTCACATCTGGGAACTTTGTTGGGATGGCAGTGGACTTGAGCATATTTTTAATGGTCATCCCAAAGGATTTGAAAATACCAGTATCGAAACACGACGGCTCAAAGTGGTCGCTACATAACGCTGAAAAGCTGCTGGGGCCGGACCTCTTTGCTCTTGTCACCTTCACTTTCGCCGTCCAAATTCTCCGATATTTCGCTTCAGTTGGAAATAAATGAAGGCTTACTCCACCCGTCGTTGTTTTGCTGCACCCAGCAGCCACACACCTTGTCGGCATGGCCGAAAAACACTATATTTTGCTTAGATTTTGGACGAAGAATTTTCGCCGTACAATGTACACACAATGCATACCCGTGATGAATGGGTAATGTGCCTCGATCTACGTCACACACTTATGTTAATGAGGGTCCCACTCAGGGGGGCGGAGTAGCTTGGACAAACATTTTCAAAAATTGTTTTCTCATATTTAATCTGGGAAATAATTGTCTCTGGACACAAAATATCATTGTCAAGATAATACTTTATTGTTTTAAGCAGGAATAATGCAATATAAATCCTAAATCATGTTTCCTTTCAGTTCACCCCCATGTATGGTCAATTACTTCTTGTGTGAGGAACTTATCAGATTGTGATTTGGACATGCACCATGCTTGATGGTACTGATGTCTTTCTGCAAAAGTGTGTAGCCTGATGGAGCAGATGGATGACAAATAATGAAACTGACTCCACTTTTGACAGGGGGGGGGGGGGGGGGGGCTAGCACTACTGCATAATGTTAGGGTGTGAAACCAGAAAATGTGTATATCGCCAAAATTATACTTATTTACAAGCCAAAAGTTTGAGTATGGGTATATTTAAGTGAAATTATGTATATAAACAAGAACGACAGTCAAAATAGATTTCTTCAGTTATCTGTAATAAAAGTAAATTATACCAATGAAATATTCACTCAATATGAAACATTATCTCAATAATTAATTTGAATTTGCATGGATGTATACATTTGTTTGTTGTAATACCAGTTTGTTGTAATACCAGTTGAATGTCTAAGTAACGAAAATATATTACAAGTTTTTACAAAATATACAAATGTACAAATAAAACTATTTACAAATTAATTACAATTGAATACCTTGTAATAATCCAAATGTACTTATTTTGTTTCATATTTTAATATGCATATCTATATAAATAAACAACCTGAGTAATTTCTTGTAGGGGCCTATACAGATAGCAAAGTCGGCCTAGAACCTGGATTTGGGCATAGGCCTACCAGGAAGTTAATCTGTAAAATACATAACAACTATAGGTTATATTGATTTGGCCAGAACTTGTATTATTCAATAAGTTGATTAAAGCCAATAACCCAATTTACGATACAACCTGGGACATTGTGGAGACCACTCAACGAGGACACGACCCTCCAATTCATAATTCGTCAAACAATCCACAAGGGAAACTGACTAGGTAAATTTGAATACATTTTCAAAGTGAACAAAGAAACTGGCACGAGCGGGATTCGAACCTGCGACCTCCGGGTTACCGTACCGGCGCTCTGCCAACTGAGCTATCTTGCCCAACGTTGGCGGTCTCCCAAATTGTCAGTATCTTTGTTCGAGTGGGCGCTAGTCAGAAGTCACAACCCCAGAATGCCGCATAGCCCGGGATCACACCCAATTAAGTGAGATTTGTTTAGGATTCTGTGTCAAAACTGCAGTCGCAAAATACTGAAATAAAATCGGCGACAGCTTTTGACCAAGTTCCAGGAAAGGTCCATAAAATAACAAAACGAAATAATGAAATCGATGCCAAAGGTAGAAAAACGGAGTAGAAATGACGGCAAAAGTCTGCTACAACGGCAGAGACACACCCAAAATCAGAATAAAATTTGTGAGTGCAGTATCTGACGGACTCGTGTGACGGAGTGTCAACAATATATTTCTATGCCATCAAACATTAACAAAAGACAAAATGGTACGATGATCACCAGAGGGTTTGCGCCTGCCAAAAGTACACGTGGAACTTTTTTATTGGTCTGCGCCCGCCGCGGCGTCGCCGTGACTATGAATATCAACATTGTCGCGAGAGGGCGCTATAGCACGTTGGCTAAACGGGCATTATGTGTGCGTGTGGCCTGCGGGCATGCAACCATGTGTGACGAACGTATACAAAGACAACAAGAGTAAGTGAAAGCATTTGTACGTATTTATATTAATCAATAGATGACCAATGTGAGGGGCCTGTCAGGTGAAAAACCTGACTGGTCACTGGATATTCTTTCTGTTTTTTGTCCTCCATGTTGTTTCTTTGAAATTTATAGAAGTGCTTCGCTTCACGAAGTGTCGAACAATGTACTATTAGTGGACCATATTCTAAGAGAATTCTTGGGTAGTGCACAAGACAGTGAAACTTTGGTTGTATAGTGATTTATGTGTATTCTGTGTAGTATCCTGTCAGAAACAACTCAATGAGATAGGCAAGGAATTCAGACGTCACTTTGTCTACTTTCGGCATCACACAATGCTCTACTACATCAAGAAGGAGCAAAAATATCGCCCACTTTGCATTACCAAATGGAATTGCATGGCCAACCATTAGGGGCAACAAACGTAACAAGCACCATCATGCCTACATTACAATAACTGGGTTTGTTTCTCTTATCATTGGCATCATAAGAAAAGGCAAAAACTTGGTGGTTAAAATACTCAAGTGAGAAAAAGTCCTGCTTTACAGAGTACTTTATGGTATTGCATATTACCTCGGGCACAATTCCTTCAAGAAGATCATGTGCTACCACTATGAACATCTAACAAAAGAAAACCCACGCAGTCCTTTGTTACAAACAAAGGACTGCGTGGGTTTTCTTTTGTTAGATGTTCATAGTGTACATCTCCAGGCAGACCACTGGTAATGTGAAAGTAATATAGCTGATTGTATGTACAGTTATGTTTTACTCCATACAATGATGCCATATTAGGATTATCCTGTACAAGTTGGGCCTGTTAATCATATGCTTTCTTAGATCGTATCTCTAGATTTTGACTAGGGAAATGGTTCTTCAGTGTTTGTGAAGTCACGTTACATTAACGACAAACGCGACCATGGTGAAAGTGTTCTTGAAAGCCTCCTATGGTGTGGGCTCCTAGGTTATCAGCACTCATAAAACTGACAGTACCATGAATGTTGTGCTCTACACCGTCCTTGTGCAGTGTTAGACCGTCTGTCTCTGAAGCAGTAATTATGTATTATTAGAGGCTGGATGATTCTATACATTCCATATTTTTTTTATGTGAGATGACATGCACAGAGCCACAAGCTGTATACTTTGCAGTTTGGATCTATATTTTGTGGATATGTTCCCAAGAACACAGTAAAAGGCACCAAACTTAAGTTGTTTGACTTTGTTCCCTAATGGATTTGCCACACAAAAGTCATCAAAATAAAGCCGGATTTGGAGATTCATGTGGTTTCTATAGAACAGATCATTGCTTGCAAAGAGAGCCATCACAATAGTCCTCAAGGATTTTGTCTGCAAAATGGCCATTGTAGATTTATGCAAAGACGTCATCCTTACTTAATTAGTTATGATTGAATATATAAAATAATTGGAATGTACTGCATTGTCTCATCCTCTCCCCTGACATTCTGTCCTAAAATATACTCCACTGGCTCCACATACTCAAACTGTTCTGCTGCATAGGTATTGATATGCCGATCTGCACCGAAATGGTTGAATGCTTTCTCATATTTTGATGGACCCAGTTGCTCAAGGTCATGCAGATTAGCACCACATCTCTGCAAAATTTCACTTACTCTGTCATTTAACTGTTCAAGATATGATTTCATGATACCCAATATTCCATTGGCAACATAGCTACATTATGGAGGACCAAAAGTGGACAACCCATTTTCTCAAAAATCTGCTAGAACAAAAGCAGAATTAAGGTTGAAATTAAGTCCTCTTTCTGAATTGTCATTTTTCTCTTATCAAAAATTTGGATTTTTTATTTTCTCATACACAGGCGGTCAAAAAGTGTACAAACTAAATTTCCGAATTTCTACTAGCAGAAAATCTGAAAGAGCGTTTACGGCCAAACCAAATTTCCGAATTTCTACTAGCAGAAAATCGGAAAGAGCCTTTACGGCCAAACCAAATTTCCGAATTTCTACTAGCAGAAAATCGCAAAGAGCCTTTACGGCCAAACCAAATTTCCGAATTTCTACTAGCAGAAAATCGGAAAGAGCCTTTACGGCCAAACCAAATTTCCGAATTTCTACTAGCAGAAAATCGCAAAGAGCCTTTACGGCCAAACCAAATTTCCGAATTTCTACTAGCAGAAAATCGGAATGAGCGTTTACGGCCAAACCAAATTTCCGAATTTCTACGTGCAGAAAATCGGAAAGACCGTTTACGCCCAAACCAAATTTCAGAATTTCTACTTGCAGAAAATCAGAAAGAGCGTTTGATAGCAAACAAAATTGGAATCATTGGAATGTGTTTCCGTGTTCCGGAACTCCTGTATCGGAAGTAGGCTGTAGAATGGATCATAACGTATATAGCTGCTGCTGTCTGAGCTGTTAAAGCAAAGTAATTCAGCCTCACGATGCGGTTGTGCGTATGTGGGCTGGTCGATTGATTGAGATAGATGTACCAACAGCATGGTTCCGTACTATGGCGTCCATTGATGAACTTCTTCAACACAATAGAAATGTGTATGATGATCTAAAAGATAAAGTCTACCGTGGCACATCTCATTCTGACATTGCTCTATTTTTGCAACAGCGGTTCCCTAATGTGAGGGGCATCTCCTTGAAAAGTGTGCGTCGGTTCATCAAAAGGTATAGGATAAATCCGATTAGTGACCATGATTTGGATAGGATAGTACAACGGTCGATTTTACAGGTAAGTTCGTATGTATATTTTATACCTGTAAAATACTGAACAAACAGCAACATAAAAAGCACTGTGCATGTACTTTTCGTTAAATATTAATAATTATTTAGAATAATATTTTCTTTTTAATGTCGCGACACACATAAATCAAAGATGTATTTATCCTATTAAAGATATATCAAAAAGACACATCGCCCAATTTCTTTCGAATTCGGTAGTAAAAAATGAATTAATAGTGAATAGCTGGTTTTCTATAAAGCCGATCGATGAAATGTAATCCGTTATTTGATATATTAAATGAAAATGGGTAAATGATTAGTAACAGTTAGCTACACCTAAATTGGCCTATAGTAAAATAATACAGTTTGTAAAACGTAACAAATATAATACGTCAATAAAAGAATATAACAAGCTTAAAAACCACCTTTAATAGCTATTTTATTATTAATTTGTATTTTAAAAATATTTCAGGTTTTTACCTGTTTCACATTCAAAGCATCACAAAAGTCTAGTTTTCATAATAATATGACAGATCTTGGACAAGGTTACGCGTTTCAAGCAATCGCAATCGCTCATTTGCTAGTATTTTTTTGATTGATTTTACAGGTTGGTCCTCTATACGGGCGCAGAATGATGGTTGGGTACTTAAGAGGAATTTGGGGGCTAAAGATTGGCCGGGGCAGAATTTCAAAATCTCTAGAGAGAGTTGATGCAAGAAACTATGGTCTACGGAGAATCGATGCCATTAACAGGACGAATCCGAGGCTTTACTCAGCTGACTATTATGGACACAAACTTCATCTCGATCAAAATGAGAAACTTGCCATGTACGGGGTTACGCACGTGTGCGCAAGGGATGGCTATAGCGGCAGAATTGTCGGCTTCATCACAATTCCTTGCAAATGCAACTATGCCATCGTTGATCAACTCTTTAGGTGAGGGATTTTCATTAAATTCAATTTTGGTATACTTTTCCATTGCTTTTGCTGTTTTTGTAGCTGCTGTTAAAGTTGCTGTTGCTGTCGATGCTGTTGCTGCTGTCGAGGTTGTTGCTGCTGCTGTTGACTGTCGTTGCATCATTTTTGTTATTTTGGGGGTTGGGGTTGTGTTTTATATTAAAAAGAACAGTGTGTCTTTATACCGGTTTGTGTATACCCCCCTCCCCCCGAATAATCACAACTCTTGTTTTTTTCCCCCAACCTATCAGGCCATTATTGATTGATCAAGGAGTTTGGACACAGATTCGCGTGGATCAGGGGACTGAATTCGTTCTGACGACTTTCATACAGGATTGCCTGGCTGATTTTCGACCAGAACAGAACTGCCCGCCTTGGGTTGCAACCTCTTCCGTACATGTAAGCAAATACAGCGGATCCTTGGAGCTTAGGTGCTAAATTTCAGACGAGTTAACATTTGCTTTAGAACCATTTCAATGAATACCATATTGTTTACTGATATAATCGTAAAACGTCTATGCAGACATTTTGCCTGTGACACGTCCATTTGTAGGGCCTACTACATGTATAGGCCAGGACATCTTCAGGTACAACAAAACCAAAAACAGAAAATGCTAAAAACTGATGAGGCCATGACTTCATTCTTAATTTTCTTTTTACATTGAGCACACTGAAATTGAAAGCAGTAAATTTGAAAGAAATATGCGATAGTTTTATGCTTAAACCATTTTCTTTATTACAGAATTTACGAATTGAACGGGTATGGCCAGAGGTAAACCAGAGAATCAACTACCCTTTGAAACGCATAGTTCTTGCCATGCACGAAAGAGGTTTAATACACATGCAAGATAACGTGGAGCGCTTCTGTGTCTCGATGGTCCTTATTAATGTTGCAAAGATTGGTGTACAGCGCTTTGTTATCAGTTGGAACCATCGGAGTTTGGAAGGTACCGTATAAGATGTCTCACCAAACTGTCACTACATCTTTTCCTTCTCTAAAATGAAAATGGGGAAATGTGTTTGCAACCATCAAAAGACAGATATAACAAAATAATTATAAAGATCAAATATTTTATTTGTGTTTCTTACTTCTCACAAAAGTAAAGTATGTGATAAAGTGAGGGTTTTTGTGTGGGGATCTGCTTACTATAGTGCGTGTTCCTTTTCCTGCCATTAGACCACTATAGATCTAAAGATCTATAGTTTTTATTTCCTATTCACCGTGATTTTATGACCTTTATAGGGCATTGTGTGATTTTCCTTTGAGTTTCTATTTTTTCAAAATGGGGTTTTGCAATCGATAACTGTAGACCTAATGAGGTTGGTCTCAGAACCCCAAGTCCAACAAATAAATAGATTAGAGGACCTATAACTAAGCCCCATTAAGGAGTTGAGCAAGTTTAAGTGATAAATAATTTAAGCCAGTGTAACCGAGGTAGTCAACTCAAGATAAATTATATTTTAGGAAACAGGGATGCAGTGGCACAAGAATCCTTCGTCAATAATATACAATATTTTATTTACATCAACTCGTCAAAAAAATAAGATTTGGAGGTTGATTTAGGGCGGGACAGAACTCACAAAACCGTCGTGAAAGACGTAATAGATGTTTTTATATATGATCTAAACGACAGTCAATGAGGATAATCAATCTGCAAAAATACAAGAAAATTCAAATGAAATTGTGAATATATAATAAATCCATTTATGTTGCCAGAGTAAGGAAGAGTTCTCTTCCTAACAACAATGTCAGTAAAATTTACAATGCACTGGATAACCCTAAGTCAATGTATTTAATCACATTAAGATGTTCAACTAACAGTGCCATGAATAAACTGCACACGCATTACATACAAGGTAAATCACAAGTATGTTGCATTTTATGTACAAATACAAATTGATCAACCGCTCCATGATTATTAATACATAAATGGCACGTGAAATTGACAGAACCTGTCCAAAATAACGGATCTCCAACCTCATAGTTGTAAACCTTACCAACTATACAAAGCCGGGGTTGGCAACAGCCGTTCAGCTACACATATGGAAGGTGAGGTACGCAGATGTTATGGCTGTAAAATACAAATAATTATTCCGCGATAGTATACATATACGCAAGTATAACTTGTTGCGAAAATAGATGTATCGCAGCTCACTTTATCTTCTGCGAGTTAATTTACTCAGTCATAAAAAATCAATTCAGAAGAGGCAACTTCCCCATTTCTACATGTAGACCACATGCATTTGTGCACAGGACATGTGTATCTTAGGATACAATCCCAGAATCTTTATACACATAAATTACAGGAGTAAAAATATTTTGGATGAAGACCAATATTAATAAATGTTAAGGGTCTCCAACCATCGAAAACAGTGGAAATCTATTTGCGAATTCCTATAATGTGTCTTGAATTTCCTTTGATCGAGTCCCTCAGAGGAATCAAAAATACCATGAAACCGTGTCTAATCAGTACTATATTGTAAATCTTCCATTATTCAGATCAGAGTCTATAGTTCAAATACTTTGTCTGCAAAGACACATCAATCAACTTGTCTACAATTATATCAAATTTTCATGCATCATGAGGTGAATTTTACAAAGTATAAGAAATGTACAGGTATGTACACAATATATGCAATATGTATAATAGCAAGTGTTTGCAACTTACCATGCAGCATCCCACAATGTACAATATCAGGCTGCAAGAGCAGAAAGCATGAGAAGCACGCTTTCGAGTCAACGCGTACCTTGGCCAACGCGTACCTTGGCCAACGCGTACCTTGGCCAACGCGTACCTTGGCCAACGCGTACCTTGGCCAACGCGTACCTTGGCCAACGCGTACCTTGGCCAACGCGTACCTTGGCCAACCCACATCCAAGCAGGCGGGTGGTGCAATCCTAAGCTTCACATCTTAAATAAAGATGCAGGTCAACAACAAAAGAAAACAGGATTTGTTTGTATAAGTTAGTAAGTTGGGCAAACTCATCCAGGGCAGTGGCGGTGAAATTTTTCTCAAAAAGTCTCAGTAACATCATGGAGGAAGGAACACTAAGTGTTAGTGTTCCTTCCTCCATGGTAACATTCAGTTAGAACTGTAAATAGACTGGTAAGTGGTTTTGGGGCGAAGTGGTTTTTGGCCGAAGTGGTTTATGGGCGAAGTGGCGTTTGGGCGAAGGGGTAATTGGGCGAAGTGGTTGTGGGCGAAGTGGTTTTTGGGCGAAGTGACCGACAACCGCTGCCTGCATAGCTGCATTATTATGCAACAGCACAACCATTGTACATGTGCACAATAAATGCTATGAAGAGTGAAAGCTTGCTTAGCACCAAAAGAGGGCGCTCTACAAATCACTGTATATTCTCCTACCATACATGTGCCTGTATGTTTAACAAAGGAGGGTGAAGAGAAGGAATTTCTACAAAAGACTGTAGGGGATAAATACATAGAAGAAAGTGGAGGGACCAGGATTTACTCGACTAGTCACACTCAACACTTGATAGAAGAAATGAATATTTATTCAAAAGAGAAGTAGAGGGACCAGTTGACTTAACTGGGTCGACTGGTCACACCAGGAATGATCATCAAGTTATTTTTTTATTCATTTCATTTTATTCAAAGCATCTGTTGGACGACCTGGTGCGGTTGGATCACCGGAAGAGTGTATGCGACAGAATTATCGAGTTGCACCGTTAGGACAACTTCACATACCAGCGACAGATGAACTAATTCATCTTTATCAACAAAGAGGGGGACGCATTGAGAGCAAAGGTAAAGTTGGATGGGACCCTCTTTCTGATGACTTTCAACTTGTGCAAGAGCGTCAACAGCGCCTTGAGCGTGACTTTTCTTCATACGAGGAATGTTTTAGTGCCGCAGTACACGGTGATCCGCGTCCTCTTGAGCGTACCATTCTTGGATGCATCAGAACGACTTTTGACATTGTAAATACTTTGTAATTATAATTCAGTATTAGGCCGTGTCCGAATTAGCGACCACGATACGGTTTGATTGTCACGTGATTGTGCGTTAAAGAATAGGATGCCCAAAGCAACACCCTTAGCAACGGCCATACCGCGGTCGTAGCCATCAATTTGGATGCGGTCTAATTTATCTGAATATAGCGTAACATCGTTCATTGCTGTCTAGTTGATGAGATGACCATCTTAACTTATACAAACCAGTGTGCGTATATTGACAATCGTATTAAGATAAATCTTCGTGGGATCAATTCCTGGCCGTATGGACTCCGGAAAACCTTTTGAACTCTGCAAACTCTGTGATGGTTAATTCTGGGTGTTTTATTTGCAGATATTTTAGTTTTTCCTATTAATTTAGAGGTTTTATTTAGTATAATACAACAGTGCATTATTGATACTTAGTTTATGTACGGTATGAGGGATGCAAGTATGGCCTTAAAATTGACGACATTATTGTTAATAAAGACATTCAATTTCAATTAAAGCGTACTGTTTTTTGACTAACTTTAAATCAATATCCTACAAGTTGTATACGCCTACTAAAAAGAATTCCCTCTGATCTGATGTATATAGTATGCTTTAAATGTCAGAGAAACTTACCCTATTCTGTTTCTTATGGATTGGTCTAGGTGAAATAAACACATGGAAAGTTCTAAATAAAACACAGCTCATTATTTGGTGTTTTCTCAAAAACAGGACCACCTCATTTTCTAAAGGACAGTTTCACATATACGGGCCTACTGGAACAAACAGGCACAGGTATAGATGGCCTACGTTTTTTTTTTTTTTTTAATGTAATTTTTAGGAAAAAATACTCCGTTCAATTGGTTTTTTTTTTTACAACAAATGTTTTTCTCGTGATTGTGTTTTTCTCGTTAACTACCGGTATATCAGGACCCGAGGGGAGATCCCCCTACTATGTGTTTGCCCGAATCCTTTAACGTTGCATTCAATCAGCACCAAACTTCCTGACTCAAAATTGATCAAGAGTCACAATTTTTAAAACAAATGACATCAGGGGTCAGCTGTGTCCAGGGAAACCGTTTGTTTGACTTCACCCCACGTTTTTAAAGTTTGCAAGTTTTATTTTAGCCTTTAAAACAAAATCTCCACCAAGAGAGAATGATGTGTCACGTGATAGTGTTAAAAGCATTACGGAAATCCAAGATGGCTGCCATATTCGCCGGACATCTTGGATTTTGTGTTCTCAGCCAATATTTAGAGGGTAAAATTTTTCAAATTTTGTCTCTGTTTCATGGTATGTTTCTAAAATTTGTAAATTTTCAGACCAAAAAATACCCTACAGAATTGTCAACCAGGCCCCATCATTGCACCTTGGGCCCCTTGGTCCCCGAAGGCTGGCGGCCATAATACAATTTTCTCAGAACTGGCATAAACTAGCAATCACAGCGCCCCAACGGTGACCCGAGTAACGAAATATAATGTTATTGAGTATGTCCAAATAGACAAGTTTGCCAAATTTTATCGCATTTGGACAAATACGGAAAAATGGGAAAAGTACTTTTTTCACCCAAAATGGACAAAAAATGATTAAAACACGCTCTAGAATTTTTTTTTTAATTTTTTTTGTGGTGAAGTGGAGAATTTTTTTTTTTATATTTAACCCTCGGAGCTACCAACGGACTGTAACAACATGACAAATAATTTGTTTTATTAATTACTAAAAATGTGTTCGGCCAATAAGGGTGACACTCCATATATTCCTCTAGTATGCTTCTAAATTTAGTTTGAGGTTCTCTGGTCACCTTTAACCTGGGGATTCCCCATTGAGAGCAATAAATGAGAAGTACCGGTACTGGCAGTGTGACCATATGGAATTGTGTACAAATTTAATCCCTTTGTGTACAGCTACTCTTGCCGCTGGCTATAGGTTGGCAATCAATCACTGTTACTTTGACAGTTCCTTGGGTAAACCACAGCTGTTTCCAACCAATTGATGACCTGTAATGGCCTCAGGGGTTGCTGGTTGGCTGGCTATAGCTGTCTCATAGAAGCGCGATATGGGGGAAAAGGGAACCCACCCCCCCCCCTCTTTTGTGTTGGTCATTGTGTTCCCGGAATCTCAGGAATTCTATTCAGAAATCTAGAGGGATGTGTTATAACAATAATCTGGAGCGTGCTTAGGGTATAGGGATAAAGGGGGGGGGGGGGGGGGGGGGGGGGGGTACCCTTTTCCCCTATATCGTCTGGCTGTATGGCAGTTATACATGGTTTGGGGCCATGGATTTGGCATATGATGCACGATATGGGGCAGAGCGAACACCCCCCCCCCCCCTCTCTTTTGTGTTGGTCATTGTGTTCCCGGAATCTCAGGAATTCTATTCAGAAGTCTAGAGGGATGTGTTATAACAATAATCTGGAGCGTGCTTAGGGTATAGAGATAAGGGGGGGGGGGGGGGGGGGGGGGGTACCCTTTTCCCCGATATCGTCTGTATACCCAGCACGATATGGGGCAGAGAGGTACCCCCCTTTTGTCCCTATACCCTATACACTCTCCAGACTATTGTTACCTAACACATCCCCCTAGATTTCTGAAAAGAATTCCTGAGATTCCGGGAACACAATGACCAACACAAAAGAAGTCTAGGAGGATGTGTTAGGTAACAGTTGTCTGGAGAGTGTATAGGGTATAGGGATAAAAAAGGGGGGGGGGGTACCCTTTTCCCCCATATCGTGCAGGGTATCGCCCAGGGACCTCCATTCGACCTTTTCAAAGTATTAGACTTGTATGCTGTCCCCCAAACGAGGGTATATACGCGTAATACAAACGGACGGTTCACAACAGTTCACAGGAACAACCGCGTGATTTTTTTGACCTGGTGGCTCCGAGGGTTAATCTGTAGTTTTCTTCAAAAATAACTAAACACAAAAAAATGTTAGCTAAGGCTCAACTACAACAATTTATTGCAACAAAAACAAAGTTGCGCAAAACTACGACAAAAATATCGATATTTAATATGCATATAGGCCTAGTTGGGTAATCTCAAGTAACTTCGTGACCGTGGAGAGCGAAGGTTCGTTTCTCAGTGGATTTGTCTTCTATGACCCCTGTATTAATCTATTTACTCCCCTCCTGGAGTTAGCCCACGCTTTTGGGAGGGAAACCCCGGCTAAAATGTTCATTTAACCTTCATAGAAGACAAATCCACTGAGAAACGAACCTTCGCTCTCCACGGTCACGGAATTACTGGAGATGACCCAACTAATATACAATTGGTTGGAAACAAAAACAAAATATCAAATGTTTTATAGTAATAACTCTTTAAATAATATGGCATGTCAACATCATTACTCCATTGTAATTAACCAAAGTAGACTTGAGAACCACGCCATGGAAATAATATGAACCCTTTATAAAGAGTGAGATTTCAGCGCACAAAGACCAGAATAAAAGTACAATATCTTCAACAGGGGTCAGCTACGATAAGTTCAAGTAACTTGCCGAACAGTAGGCTTGCTTAAAAGTGACATGCCTCTGGTTTTGTTTTTCATTTTCACTTTGTACTTCGTGATAAGTTATTTCTTTACATGAAAATCTGAAAAAAGTTCCCCTTCATACAACTTCAAAAGAATATTAAAACAAAAGAACATTAATTATATACTTGTAACTTAAAAGAGAGAGTTTTTGTCATGTTTTGTGTGATGATACAACTGACTTCCATATAAAATAAAAGAACCGAGATTGACCAGGAGAAACTTTCAATGATAATTTCAGAGAATAGTGTTTTTGTTTATCGAAATCAGAGACAACCGCTTTTATCATAAAATATTCAAACTTAAATAAACAGACATCCTCCCATAATACAAACAAAGACCTTCAAAATCGGTCCATCTGCATAGGCTATAGTTAAATCAGTACTTAAGAATTTAAAGAACTAAAATTCACGAATGAACAAACATATAAGGAAAGTTCTTTTTCTCTCCCTGAGATGACCTTTATTATTATAAAATTATATCAATTTCTTCTTAACTCAGAAACCAAAATTTTGCCCAGTTGATCAGTAGCAAAAAAATTAACAATAAAAGAATATAAAGTATATACGAATTTTCACATAAACAAAACATCATTTATAACATTCAAAATTTAACAGAGTGACGAATTGTGTTTTTTCCTTCATCATTGATAAATACTTATCAAATATAAACATTAAAAAACTCATTACTTTATAATAAAAAACCGGTGTTTTCCTCCATGTTAAATCAATAGCAAATAGGTTTTGTATGAACTTTTTTTCTTTCTTTTTATAATTGGTAATTGGATATACTATTACATTTATATAATAAAACAGAAATGTAAACGAAATTGCCCTTGATAGAAAACATTATGGTTTCATAATTCTATATATATCTTCTCTCTGGAAACGTTCCTTATCAACTGAACTGAAAACTTACCACGATAAGGAAAAATATTACCTTATTATCATTTCTTCATTAGAAGAGAAAATAAAGTTTTCCCTCGGAAACTGTTTTAAAGTAAAAATAACAAAAACTGTTTAGCTTAAACCTGTAGGCCTACTTCTATCAGCAGTAAAACACAAACTTATACAACACAACTTGAACTAACTTTTCAACAGCTTGATCTTTGCAGAAAAGACTTACTAAAGCTTCTGCGACCTTAAACCGCCCCTCGTAGCAAGTACCCAATCAGTAAGCTCTTTAAACTACTGCTTTCCGTTTGGTATCCC
Organism: Hippasteria phrygiana; assembly: GCA_037893225.1. NCBI lineage: Eukaryota > Metazoa > Echinodermata > Asteroidea > Valvatida > Goniasteridae > Hippasteria > Hippasteria phrygiana. Next base: position 1,394,266 of record JAZGUH010000564.1, on the reverse strand, counting down.
TGCGAGTTGATATATTCCCCTGATAGGCTGCATTTCAGAGTACAGACCGTCTGGGTAATCATCTTTTGATGCACGGCAAAGAATGCAACGCTCATCTTCACACTGCATAATACACATGCTGCATCCTGCCACATTATTGCAACATTTGGTCACCACAACGGGGGGCTTACAAGTTTCGAAACAGATTTTGCACTGAAAAATTGAAGCAACCTCCACGCTGACACTTTGGGACTTTAGAACAGTCTTTTGTATACATTCCACCATATCCTCGATACGTTTCAGGCGGTTATTTGAAGCCACCTCATGACTTACTTTTCGGGGCACACGCTGGTTTTCAAAGTCAGTTTCTGAGGACGAAGACAAAGATAAAGTGATTGTGGGGAGTTTAAGTTTTGCCCTCTTGAGCTGTATCCACTCAGTTGTCCGAACTGCCTTCACTTTACGGCTCGTTCCCCAATAGGCTTTTCCTGAATTAAAGAAGACAAATAAAACACGTGTTATTAACACAAAATGAACATATTAAGAAAGTACACACAAAAACAGTAATAACAACAACCAAAGCGAAAACTATGCCAATTAATCAAATACACACCATTATTCTTTGTAGATTTGTTGCCTGTTTGTGACAGACCTTACAGCACTGCGCGAAAACATTGAGTAGCTTTGGGGTTATTGGTTCAGCTGTTAAGTTGACAACAGAGGTAAAGAAAAGGTTTTTGGTGAATTGTAATAATTGGATTGTACCTAATCGCTGCAAAATTAGAAGTACTATAAATATTCATACAGTGTACTGCCTCAACATGCAAATTTTGAATGTCAACGTCCAGGGTACCAAATGAGAGCTTATTATAACTTTTCATACCTCTTAGAAATAGCAGAATATATTTTATACCGTAAATTGGAAAAAAAATCGGTCAATGCTTATAAGCTGTCAAAACTCGTTGTAATACAAAATATACGGCAACATAGTTGAAGGGAATGCTAATTACCTTTAGTAGCTGACGTATTTTCAATCTCCAAACCTTTGCAGTCGAGAAGGGTAATAGAGCATTCTGACTTGACGGCCTTGAAATGGTCACTTTCTTCAATGAGCAGACGCTTTATATCCTTTGTTGTTGCCGACTTGTTGAGAGTTATGGTAGTTGATTTTACATCATTCAACTCTCCGTTTTGAACCTGGCATATAGTTATGTTCTTTGTGAATGTATTATCTGAAGACTGGCCGCTTGATGATTCCCCTTGAGGTGTATGTGTACCTTCAAATTAAAAACAAAACGAAATGAGTCTCATCAAAACCTGTTACGAGCCAAAACGCCACATTATTATACATTTCTCCCAAATACTCAGGGCTTGATTCGTATTGTGGACGTACGGGGAAAGGGTGTTGGCAGTGCCCCTTCCGTATTTTCTAATTTGTTAACCAATTTTTAGGAAACTTGCCACGAATGTTTATTTCACCAAGTTATACATGATGATGTAGAAACATTTCAAATATTTAACACTAGCATAGGCGTAGCAAGGTCATATTAATTTTGTTTGTTTGGGGGAGGGGTAGACGTGAAAAGGGGCACTCGATATATCGAGGTAAAATTTGGTGAAAATGGTTACAAAAAAATTATTTTATGAAATTATATTCTTTTGCTCGAGCCACCGTTGGGGCAATATAATGGTTAGTTTATTGAGTTTTATAGGGACACGTTGCCTTCAGATTTGGCGCTTTGGGCTATAGAAGCGTTTGTTTTGAAATGGGTATGGTTGGGAAGATGTTTAGAATATAACGATTCACACAAATAGCTCTTTAAATTGTGTGGTTTGTGTTTAATTTCACGGTCCGCCATTTTGTAGAAACATTTTTTGACTCCACAAAATGGTGGACCGTGTTCTATCGCGAAAGTAAACAAAAGCCACAAAATTTAATGGGGTATTTGTGTGAATCATCATACTTTTAAAACGTCTTTCCAACCATTTCATAACAAATGCTTTCAAAGCGCCCCGTCCGAAGGCAACGTTCCCTTTAAGAACAAATTGTATTTTGGGTTCATTCACTCATTGGGTTCATTCAGGGCCACGGGTGCAGCGATGAAGCCTGGTTGACAGTTCTATAATATTCCCATGCCTGAAAAGTTGCAAATTAGCATGTCAAAATATTAAATTGAAAAAAAAAAAATTCAGATAATTTGACCCCATCAGTTGAAAACAGAAAATCCAAGATGGCCAATAGATGGCCGCCAAATCTACCGGCCATTTTGAATTCCCCAAGTGCATCTAATTACACTCTCACGTGACACGTGATTACCTTTTGAGGGGAAAAATATAAACCAAGCGAACATTTTATTTAAAAAGACAAACAAATCTATAAAAAACATTAAATGCAAAATAAGGACCCGTACAAATATCAACGAAAGATAGATTGTCAAGTTCCCCGAGTCAAGTTAAGCCAGTTAAGAAAAAAACAAAAATACAAAAGACAATACAGTTTACCTTTGTTTCTAGGCGATTTTTTAATGCTCATTTTGCGAAAATGCTGGTCGTTAAAACAAAAGAAATAGTTTGGTGGAAATCTCTGGTTAGGCATCTCTGCTAAAGTGAATGCCGATTTCGCATGGCTAACAAAAAACTTGTAAGTTTAATTGAATATAATGCTACAAAATTCGCGAACCGGGAAAAATATATACAGTACGTACCTGCCAAACGCGATCTCTTTTGTCCGCGAAACCTTTTCGCAGGTTGGCGTGTCGCATGTTGGTCCTCAAATCCACTGCATGGTCCTGCCGTAGTGCTGAATGAGAATGGGCTGAGATGTTTTGCCTGGCCCACAGGTGGGAGTTCATCACCGGACACGGTCCAAGTATTACTATCGTGGATACGGATCCCAGTGAACAATCCGCTGTTGTTTGGTACAATTACCGAGTCGTCGGATCCATACAAGATAATAGATTGCGGAGCAAGTTTGAAAATCTTTCCCAAAGTCTCACACGTCATTTGACTTCTTTTTAGCTTAAATTTTCTATCTTTTCCCTCAATTTGAACGGTAAAATCCGTGTCAGACAGGCCGACAAAGTCATCATCGCTGGAGAAATCCATTTTGCTTACTGCAACAGTGCAACTAAACAATTGGACTCCCTGTAGGGCCTATCCGAGTAAATGAACGTCGAGACATCTGTTTATACAGGAAGTGAGCTCTGGACGGAGGCGAGCTCCGGAGGCGCGCTCCGGAGGCGCGCTCCGGAGATTGGTAGCCAACAAAAGTCGGAATGCCATCAAAGCTAAACTTCTCTTTCATAAGCCGACGCCAAAATAGTTCTATTATTCAAATTGTACCCCGGTATATTTGGCGACTAACCAAAACTTAAGCCGCGTTCGCATTGAACTGTTTTTTTGAGGGAGACTGAAAACAACCCCCTTGTTTGGTCAAGGCTTATAAAATCATTATTCAAGTGTCTCCAGTATCGTTTTCAGATATTATCCTCCAACAAGGCCTATAGATTAATAGAGATGGGTGGGCATTTTTCATTGTTAAAAAAACAACATTCTGCTGATGAGTTTCTTACCCCAAACGACTTATGGAGTAGAGTAGTCCAAAACTAACCCTATATTTCCCGCTTAAAAGGAAATTAATATGACATTATAGTGTTAGCTCAAAACATTCCAGCTGATTTTCTACTATAGTTAAAAAATGAAATTTGGTTTGGTATCAAACGTTCAATCCATTTTTCTGCTAGTAGAAATTCGGAAATTTGGTTTGGCCGTAAAGGCTCTTTGCGATTTTCTGCTAGTAGAAATTCGGAAATTTTGTTTGGCCGTAAAGGCTCTTTCCGATTTTCTGCTAGTAGAAATTCGGAAATTTGGTTTGGCCGTAAAGGCTCTTTCCGATTTTCTGCTAGTAGAAATTCGGAAATTTGGTTTGGCCGTAAACGCTCTTTCAGATTTTCTGCTAGTAGAAATTCGGAAATTTGGTTTTGCCGTGAACGCTCTTTCCGATTTTCTGCTAGTAGAAATTCGGAAATTTGGTTTGTACACTTTTTGACCGCCTGTTTATGAGAAAATAAAAAATCCAAATTTTTGATAAGAGAAAAATGACAATTCAGAAAGAGGACTTAATTTCAACCTTAATTCTGTTTTTGTTCTAGCAGATTTTTGAGAAAATGGGTTGTCCACTTTTGGTCCTCCATACTACATGCATTAGTTGTGATTTTGAACTCTTCTCTTAAAGAGCAACTAAAACGCGGATTACAATTTTGACTTTTTGGACTTTTCCGACGGTTCAAATACTCGTTTAACTGATGGAGATTAGTTTGCAGACGAGAGGGATTTTCTATTTTAAAAATAGGGTTGTTATTCTGAACCATTTATTCTGTTTTGCGAAAGCTCATTATGTATGTAAATATATGTACGTGACCCCGTGACGTACACGTGTAGAGTGGGTTGATGCTACAGCCAAACACTAGTGCATGTACGTACGTGGAGTTGATGCTGCTGGAAGAGTTTTTGTCGACATTACTCTTTCGTTTTCTAATTTTGTCTAATTTTGATATTATTTCAGTATGACCATGGTTCTGAGATCGTGTGTAGTTAGGGGTTGCACGAGGAACAGCGACAAAAACCCTGACCTAACCTTCCTGCGATTCCCAGTGCTGAATGAAGTTTGTATAAAAACTCAGCTGGGTTTTATGAAGGCACAATTCCGTTTGAAGGCTGGAGCTATTCCAACTCTAAAGGCACCGAGCATTCCAATCCTGTCCTGGACTCACGCGCCCCAGATCACGAAGACGTTCCCTGCGGTTGCCGGCTCGAGCAGACAGGTCCCCGGCCGTCTCCCTGTCCACGCTCGCTTGACTCAACATGCATTGTACACGTACAGTACCGTATAGGCTGCATGCGATTGAGTCTGGTACCTTTTAACAGAAATTGTGTGTATAGTTCTGAGAAGGTTCGGGTCCTTATGAGGGCTGCATAAGCAAAGTCGCCAGACTAGAATATAGTATTAGCTCACACACAACTCGCCGCGCAGGTCCCAATAAAAGCCGACTGCAAACAAAGGAAAGTACAGTTACGATCAAAATTATGATCACACTACGCATAAGAAAATACGCGTAGCGCGCTACGCGTATTGCGCTTCATTAAAGTATTTATGCTAAGCTCGAGAAATCTGCTAAGGCAGGCCTCCGCGTAAGCCTCCGCGTAAGCCTCCGCGTAAGCCTCCGCGTAAGCCTCCGCGTAAGCCTCCGCGTAAGCCTCCGCGTAAGCCTCCGCGTAAGCCTCCGCGTAAGCCTCCGCGTAAGCCTCCGCGTAAGCCTCCGCGTAAGCCTCCGCGTAAGCCTCCGCGTAAGCCTCCGCGTAAGCCTCCGCGTAAGCCTCCGCGTAAGCCTCCGCGTAAGCCTCCGCGTAAGCCTCCGCGTAAGCCTCCGCGTAAGCCTCCGCGTAAGCCTACGCGTAAGCCTACGCGTAAGCCTACGCGAAAGATTACGCGTAATAAGCCTACGCGTATATGTCACGTTGCGGAAATTTATGTGATCACGCGATAATGTGCGAGATATAGCATTCGCGAAGATATAGCATTCGCGAAGATACACGTATCGATCGCGCAGGCGCTAGGCCCGTCTACGTCACTCTTGCGCCAAAGATTTTTAATCTCATTATTTTTTTCAACTGTCCAAAAGCATTTTTTGTCAATAATTCGTTACTCCCCACACCTAACAAGAACGAAACGGAGTTAGGTTTCAGCCTTACCTGTATCCTGGTACGCTGTCCGTATTAACCTGATTTGGTAGTCATAGCACCCCTTGTTTTCTTGATCAAAATAATTATTAAAATGTCACCAGCAGAAGTGACTTGTGGATCCCGCTTACAGGAGATTGTCTTGTCCTTATTCTCTTTCTGTTCTGCTCTCGTCGGGTAATTGTTTTAAGTGACCTGTGTCACCTGTTAGGGTTTGTTCGGCTTTCAGTCCTCCACCACTTCCCATTCAACGCAAGGGGATCCGCTCGTCGTCAGTTACAAGAAAATTATTCGTTAAGTCAATATTTCCTACTTCATTTCCAATCTGTTCATGAACAAAAGGCACGGATAATTGTCCACAATAATAGTTTCTTCATGTCACAACAAATTGTCTAACGTCAAGTCACAGCTTATTTCGCCCGGCCGAGTCCAGATAGCTTAACTTCCTTCGGGATAAAATTACTGACGTAATGTCACGCCATGTTACGCGAACGCCCATTCTGATCTGATGGAATTTAACACGCGCGCGTTGTACAACCACGTACGGGACGCGCGCGTTAGGTCACGAGTTGAAACACCGAACTGGCTATTAGCGGAGGTGCTATAAACAATATTTTGTTCTGCAACGGCTGGTATGTAGGACTGCACTACACACACTTCCATTGAAGGTTTGCGAGCGTATACCGTCGCGAGGTAAGTGACCTGAAATGATATAGGGCCTACCCAGCACGATATGGGGCAGAGGGGTACCCCCCCCCCCCCCCTTTTGTCCCTATACCCTGTACACTCTCCAGACTATTGTTACCTAACATATCCCCCTTATAGATGTGAAAAGAATTCCAGAGATTCCGGGAACACAATGACCAACACAAAATAGGGAGGGGGGGGGGGGGGGGTGTAAAATGAGATTAGAAAGGATTAGCTTTATGAACGTATCAAGGCCGTTTTCTTTTTTCTTTAAAGAAAAAGACATGTTTGCCGAGTCACAATTTGTATTGCGACCACAATCTACGTTCATGGCGCGTTCTCATTCAGCCGATTGCAGCTACTCGCGTGTCACGCACTGAACGGACCAATACTAGCGCCCACATTTTGGAAATTTCCAAAAGTGCGTCTCTGAGACGCATCTTTGGAAACGACATTCTTTTGTAATTTTCTGCAAAATGACAGCATGCCAGAAGGAATAATTTCAAAGGCAGTTTAGAATCATTAGGTTCGGTAATGTAACGTGAGCAAAACCGTTTCCGAAAATGGGCAAATGCATCATTTGACGAAATATATCACCATTTAAAGTCAATGCGGGCGTTGTGCCTTTTTGGGAAAAACGTCATTTTAAATGCAGCATCTAAAAATAGATGCAGTGCGTCATGATCTACTTTTGTCTCTTGCGGCTACCTGACCTACAATTTAGACGTCTGTGCATTGTCAGGTCAGGGAACCAGACTATTTTTGATGGAAATAGCCCATAACAAGGCCTAAAGGCCACTCAATTAAGGTGCGGGCTGCAGAAAAAAAAAAAAAAATTAAAGAGAGAGAAGATATCTATTCACATTTCTTTTGATCATGGGTAAAGAATTCCATATCTGGACAATGCTGGGGAGGTCCCAGCGTTACCACAAATGACTCTTAAATTTTGGAAGTGAGAGAACGCTGCTCAGGATTGACAAAAGTTTTTCTTACTTTTTGTCTTGGCCCATAGGTTTTGTACGCGGCAACTCAGATGATGTCCGGATATGTAATTTCCAAAAGCTTGATGAATATCTCACAGTATAACCGGGCCTTTGGAACAGTGAAGGGGTGAGATGGGATTGCAAAGCGTGTGATGCGAGTGAAAGTGCGAATACTCCAAGAGAACCAACATAGCGTCTAACAGAAAGATGTTCTAGAGATGATGCCAAGTCCAATCCTCTCAAATTATACATAACGGATAGGACATCGCGTATGTGTTTGTGCACGAATGCGCGGCCGGCCCGCACAATGGCGGCGCGCTCCACCTGTCGAATAGCATGGTAAACGCGCGCTGTATTTTGGAAATTAAATGCTATGGTTCTCATTTCCGAGCGACCCTATTTTTGGCTCCCGACCGAGAAAAAAAAGCCTTTTTTTTATGCCGCCGACCCTGTCTTGGATTTCCTACGAATAAACAAAAATTGAAAAAATGATAATCTTAAGAATTTTCGGGGAGAAATTCCGGAAAAAATAACGTCCATGGTAATTTTACGTAGGCCTACCTAGTATTGGCTTTGCGAAGCGCCCGGTTTAATGTGTGACATGTGTACAACGGGACTGACACAATTTGTTTCAAAAAGCTGAGACTATTTGATTGGTACTTTGATTTGTTTCTTTGTAGTGGTTTTCAAAGAGAGACCCTTACCTAAATTGTAACTCTTTGTGATTATATAAAAGGGGAGACCCGACCTGAATTGTTGTGGTTCTGGAAGTTAAAGTTTGAATTAGGTTAATCTTTAAGGTATAAGCTGTAAATCCTACTAGAAGGAAACAATGATGGGATTTGACTGACTTTACTTACCTTAACAATGAGTGGCTTTACTTACCTTAACAGTCGGGAGATTAAGTTGACATGTTCCAGGGTTTTAAAAATACCTTTACGCTACCAGTGTAAGGTATAAAATCTACACCAGGGCATTGACTCCTCACTTGGAGGTGAGACTAGGACCGACACCACGTCAGGGCATTTTATGCCCCTAGTTGTACCTGCAGTAATTGTAGGGAGTTGTAGGTTCATGAGTGAACCGAGTTTTGCAAATGTATTTGCGCCATTGAGGGATGAGTCCCATTTAGGTCGGTACTGGTATAATAGCCTGTGGTCGTCTCACCTCCTCGTCACTGCCAACATGTAGACCAGGTTATCACCTGTAAGTATCATTGATTCATTGTTACTTTCAATTGAAAATGAAACCTGTCCTTTGCTGGATTTTGTATGTAATGTAGTTTCCATTGTTTGCATTAAACATGTGAATCTTAGTGAATAAGTGAATTAGTTGAGCCCCATAGGTTACAACTTGTAGTTTTAATTACACCAGGGTTTTTTTACCGGGTAGTCTGGTGCGGGAATCTCTGCATTGGTAGACGTCCTCTGAGAGCCGAGCTGACCGAGTCGACCATCGACCGGCAGGACTGTCGCAAGGTTCCGCTTAGGAGGGGACACCACGGCCAGACTACTTACCATAAAGGCAGGCATGGTGCACCATAATCGCCACATCCAAGCACATGTGGATAGAATTGATTTGGGCCCACACCTTTATTTTGTAAAGTATTTACTAATGTATTTGGTGTATTTATTTAATTTCATGGGGTAAATCTTGGCACGAATTAAATTAATTGTGAAATTGTTACTGTTCGTGTAACCTGTCCTTCATTTAGTCTGTCTAGACATCTATGCTGTGGGAGTTGTGACTGAATGTACCACTCCGGGGTCCTTTCTTTTGGGGGACCCTGTGACATTGGGGGCTGGTCCGGGAAACCTTTTCCTTAAAGGGTTTTGGTACTATTAGTCACGACTCTATGGTTGGATGATCTTGGACAGGTGATGAGGTATTGCTAGTGGGATATTCGTTGTACTGTACTTCACTTACCTGCTTGATGCGTATTTATCATGGAACAGTTTGAATTTTTTTTTAAATTGGAAAGGAACTAGGGTTAGAGGGCCATAACCTGATTCAATTTGCTGAAGAGCGCGAGGAAAAAGCAACTAAAAAGAGTGAAGATATTGCATTGCGTACTGAACGTCAGAAAGAACGCGAGCATGCTATAGAGTTGAAAGAGCTCGAACTTAGAATAGCAGAAGAGAATGCGCGAAGTAACATAAGCGCTGATCATTCAAATGCAAGTTATTTAGGAGCGTCGGGTCCCTTGAGCAATATTAAGTCGCCCAAACTACATAAGTTTATGGATAGGCAAGATAACTTGGATTCGTACATTAGACGTTTTGAGAGGTATGCCACGTCAGCAGGATGGTCCCAAGCCGATTGGGCAATATCGCTCAGTGCATTGCTAACAGGTAGAGCCTTGGATGTTTACACTAGGTTACCTGACGACGAGGCCAATGATTATAAAGATTTAAAGTTGGCGCTTCTTAAAAGATATAGACTAACTGAGGATGGTTTTCGAGAGAAGTTCAAAACAGCTAGGCCAGAAATGGGTGAGACATATTCTCAATTTGCAGATAGGCTTAAGGACTATCATACGAGATGGGTAGAGTTAGCCGAGGTGACCAAGGATTATGAAGGTCTTGTTGACTTGATGGTTAGAGAACAAGTCATTGCAGGTTGCTCTAAGGACTTGGTAATATTTTTAAGAGAGCGTAGGCCTCAAAGCATTAGAACTTACAAGATTGGCAGACCAGTATATGCTTGCACATACACCATTCTCGGATAAGATTAGACAGGACAGAAAAGTATCGGATGGTCCGAGGAATAAAACTGGAGAGTACTGGAGCTAAGCAGGTTAGTCAGGATAGGTTGCAGGACAGTCGTTCTCAGGATAGACCAAAGTGCTTCAACTGTGGCATGAGGGGGCATATAGCCAGGTATTGTAAGAAACCACGAGAAAATTTACGATATACACCAATGAACAGAATTGCAGGTTTAGAGGTTGTCAAGGAAAGTAGGGATGGAGGTAAGTCCTCCAGCATCTCGGCCGTTAGCTGCATGTTTAAAACTACATTCACCTTGTACCTTGTTAGGCCAGTTAGAAAAACCTGTTAAATTGGCGTGCGGACATGAGCTGCCAATGGTTAGTGCTGCGTGTACGGTAGGAATTGGAATGCCGGTAGTGAAAGGAGTTGTGGGTTCTCGTCAGGTAGATGTGTTACGAGATACAGGCTGTAGCACAGCAGTAGTGGGAAGGAGTTTGGTCAATGAGGACCAACAATTAAGATTGCAGAGCCATTGTGTTTTATTGGACGGCACTGTGCGTAGCTATCCAGTAGCCATGATTGAGGTAGATACTCCTTATTTTAAAGGAACTGTTGAGGCTTTGTGTATGGAGAGTCCGTTGTATGGGTTAGTCCTAGGCAACATATTAGGAGTAAGAGAACCAGATAATCCGGATCCATTGTGGCAGTTGCCAGTAATAGAGGATGAGTTAACTCATCAAGGTACAGTAGAGGATGCCGTAGGAGCAGTGCAGACTCGTAGCCAGAAGGCTAAACAAAAACAAAACGTGTCCTTGTCTCAAGGTGCCTACTGAGGAAAATGTTGCAAGTAAAGAGGAATTTGCTAAGGAGCAGAAAACAGACGCAACATTAGAGAAAATGAGAAATCTTGCCGAGACAGGTTCGGTACGTTTTACAGGTATTGCAAATGAGACTAAGTTTGTGAAGGAAGGAAACCTGTATTTTAGAGAGTTTAGGTCGCCCACGGTAGAAAAGGGTCGATTATTTAAACAGTTAGTGGTTCCTAAGCTATTCAGACACCAGGTACTTAAGTTGGCGCACGATTCGACTATGGCGGGGCACTTAGGAGTCCGAAAGACCTGTGATCGAGTTCTTGCCAATTTTTCTTGGCCAGGTCTACAAGGCGATGTCAGGAGATATGTGCTTCATGCGACATATGCCAGCGTACAGTCTCGAAGGTTAAAGTAGGGAAGGTCAGTGCGGATCTACGGGGGGGGGGGGGGGGGGTGGGGGGGGGGAGTTTGGGGGTTTAAACCACCCCCCCCCCCCCCCCCCCCCCCCCCCCCCCCCCCCCCCCCCTTGGGCTGAAAAATAAAATAAAAATAACCAGTGTCGGGTGTCGAAAATTCGGCACGCTGGGGTGTGTAGGCCAATCACCTCGGGTAACCCAACCCCCCCACGCCCCCCCCCCCCCCCCCCCTTAGTTAAAACCTAGATCCGCCCTGAAGGTATCCCTAGACAGAATGCCTCTATAACTCCTTTTCGCAGAGTAGCAGTAGATATCGTAGGCCCCATTCATACAATTACAGACCAGGGTAATCGCTACATTTAACAATTGTAGATTATGCGACCAGATACCCCGAAGCTGTAGCATTGCCTAAGATATAATCGATGCGACCAGATACCCCGAAGCTGTAGCATTGCCCAAGATAGAATCGGAGCGGGTAGCCGAGGCATTACTTACCGTTTTTACGAGGGTAGGAGTTCCACAGGAAATACTTACCGATTTAGGGACCCAGTTCACATCTGAAGTAATGCAGGAAGTTAGGCGCTGCTTTCTATGAATCAGTTGCACACAACCCCATACCATCCTATGTGCAATGGGCTTGTCGAGCGTTTTAATGGCACAATGAAGAAAATGCTTCGCAGAATGTGCGCAGAACGCCCCAAAGATTGGGACAGGTACTTGCCTGCGCTACTTTTTGCTTATCGGGAAGCACCGCAGGAGAGCTTAGGCTTCTCGCCATTTGAGCTACTGTACGGGCGTACGGTCAGAGGTGCCTTTGGCAATTTTGCGAGAACTGTGGACGGACAGTACCAGTGAGGAAGAAATCAAGACGACATACGAGTATGTCATTGATCTGAGAAATAGGCTCGAATATACCTGTCAAATGGCACAAGACGAATTGTCAAAAGCATCAGGAAGGTATAAGAAGTACTATGATACCAGAACTAAAGACAGAAAATTTGCAGAGGGAGACCAAGTACTTGTACTATTACCTACAGATTCAAACAAGTTATTGTTGCAGTGGAAAGGTCCTTTCAGAGTGACTAATAAAATAGGCAAACATGACTACCGAATAAACCAAAATGGGAAAACTAAAATATACCATGCCAATCTGTTGAGAAAGTATATCAGAAGGGATAATGAAGAGGACAGGGTATCTGCAGGTTCATGTTTGGAAATAGTAAGTGCAGGTATTATAGAGATCGACGATGGCGATGAAATGGTAAATAATGAGATGCCATCAGTTGAGCAAATGGAATCGTTGGATAATATTCACATTGGTCAAACGGAAAGGAAAACAAAATCTGTCAAAATCCAAGATCTCTTGAGTGAATTTGGTAATGTTTTGACTGACTTACCGGTAGAACAGATTTAAGTGAGTTCAAGGTCAAACTTACCACCACGGATCCAGTAAAATCCAAAGCTTATCAAGTACCATATGCAGTTCGGGATACGGTTAGCAAGAAATTGATGCCATGTTGAGAATGGGAGTCATAGAAAAGTCGGAATCGGCTTATGGCGTCTCCAATAGTATTAGTCCATAAACCCGATGGCAATTTGAGATTCTGCATTGATTACAGACAATTGAATGCAATAACTATCTTCGATCCAGAACCCATTCCAAATATTGAGGATTTGCTTGTACAAATTTCGGGTGGGAAAATGTTTCACCAAGCTAGACCTTTCTAAGGGTTATTGGCAAATACCAGTCGCAAAAGAAGATAGAGAGAAAAGAGCCTTTGTTACTTCAGAGGGGGGATTGTTTCAGTTCACTGTATTACCATTTGGGTTAGTTAATGCACCAGCTGTGTTTAGTCGTATGATGCGTAAATTGCTTGATGGTATAGATCACGTGGTTAACTATATTGACGATATATTGATTTTTCACAGATACATATGAGCAAACACGTTGAGGTAGTTCGCCAAGTTCTAGAAAGACTAAGTGAAGTGGGTCTTACCGCAAAACCTAGCAAATGCTACGTCGCATATCAGTCCCTTGAATTCTTGGACATGTTGTGAGTGAGGGTTTTAATAAGACCAGTTTCCAAGAAAGGTCGAGGCAATTTTGGACGCTCAGAGACCCCGTACGAAAAAGGAGGGTCAGGTCATTTCTGGGTTTGGTAGGTTACTACCGAAAATTCATACCAAATTTTTCAACCATTGCCGCACCTCTTTCCGATTTAACGAAGCACGGGTAATCGAATAATGTTGAGTGGGGAGAACCACAAGAGTTGGCATTTAAAACTCTGAAGTCACGGATGGCGACATCCCCGATTTTGCATTTGCCAGATACAGATAAGACCTACACCCTTCGTACAGATGCATCAGACAAAGGCGTGGGTGCTGTACTCGTGCAAGAAGTTGAGGGGGAAACGTTCCCTATTTGTTTTGCAAGTAAGAAACTTTTGAAAAGAGAACAGGCATACTCTGTAATTGAAAAAGAATGTCTGGCTTTGGTATGGGCGGTGAAAAAATTTCATGTGTATCTGTATGGAAAACAGTTCGAGATTGAGACAGATCACCACCCACTTGCAAACATAGCTATAACCAAGCTGAGTAACCTGTCCTTTATTCAGTCTGTCTAGACATCTATGCTGTGGGGGTTGTGACTGAATGTACCACTCCGGGGTCCTTTCTCTTTGGGGGACCCTTTCTCTTTGTGGAGAAATTCCGGAAAAAATAACGTCCATGGTAATTTTACGTAGGCCTACCTAGTATTGGCTTTGCGAAGCGCCCGGTTTAATGTGTGACATGTGTACAACGGGACCAACTTATATTCAACTTGTTCAAGTCCTTAAAACGCTTTATTTTTCGTCGAAGTAAGAAATAAAATATTAATAGCTATCTATTTTTAAATAAACAGTAGAAAACCAAAGTATGGTATATAATTCAAAATCTCAAATCTACTTTTATATTGTGCTAACTTGTTACATCTAGTGCACAAATACACATTGGAAAACGGGTGAATTGAAGCAACTCGAACTAAATACAATGTATATCTATGGCGGCGTCCACGGTCAAAACATTTGTGAGCTGTAAGTCCCGACGAAAAAGTATTATGCGGCCAACTTGGGTACAAGAGATTATGTCAGATGACACCGAGTTCGTGTACCTCTTGGAGATTCTGAGGGTTGAAGCGACGGGCAGAACAATGAACGTAAAGTTAGGTTCTTAATCACCAACACAAACCGAGCCGATCAGTAAACTTTGGTCGATGCACCGTTGCTTAAGTTGATGGCTATTCAGGTTGCAAATTTTGTTCCTTGGGGAGAGTGACAACAATTTGTCACTGTAAAGTAAATTTGAGGATTTAAGAACTGTATATTTGAAAAATGTTAGCCTATCTAAAAGTTTTAAATAATTTTGGGATGATTTGATTTCTTTTTAGAAATCGTGTTAAAGTGTGCACAGATCAGAAACTTTTTAGCTCCATTTTCTCAAAACGGGGTGAAGACTGACAACTCCAAAAGGTATCAGTATGTGTGTTCTTGTTTTCCCCCGACCGACCGACCCTCCCTCAAGGCCAAACAAATATGAGAACCATATAATTTATAAAAGGGACGCCCAAATAGATTATCTGGTTCCTGGGGTCGATTTCACGAAACTCTTCTTAACTTACGATGCATCGTAGGGTTTACGAGCCATTACCTCACTACGAAACATCGTAGCTACGACGTACTGCTTTTGCCATTTCACGAAAGAACGATGCATCGCAAACATCGTTTTAAATAAAGCAAAGTTTGTGAACGAGGATGATTTTGATGCATCAACTCCTTTATGTGAAAATAAGGCTACAGCAATGAAACAGCCGTCTGTAGCGAACCCAAGAGACGCAGACGCGCTGAAGATGGGCGACGATGTCGTCTCTGTTGCTAAGACATTTTGTGTAAGTAATTTTGATCGAGTCATTGATGAATTAAGTACCGGTACACTCTGTTGTCTGAAATTTAAGTCTGAAATTCGGTGTGAAGACTGCATCTAAACTTCTTTCAGTTGGTGGTTGTCGTTGCATGCTTTGCACACTACGTATTTGGGTTGGGGTTGAATTGGATTAAACGAGAACATTTTACTAATAAATAATAACGGAAGTTAAGGCTTTAGACTAGTTATTTTTAACGAAAGTCAAAAAAAGGGAAACACAAGTTGTACAACATCGCACAGAACTACCACTTTTCTCTTAACTCAAAGTAGGCTAGTCAGTTAGCCTACTAGCATATTTTTAAAGAAATAGGCCGGAATTTTGACCGATGACATTTCCAACGCAGTGGCTATTGTTACTGCACTCGACTGTATAGTTCTCCGACGTAATGGTATTCAAAGTCACGATCTTTGCTGTTGAAACCGAATGGTTCTCGGACTTTATTTTTCTTTTAAACAAATTCTTCCAAACCACTGAAATCAAACAAAGGGAAGAAAATAAAATCTACTTAATAACCATTTGATTAAAAACCTAAAACTTAAGAAAACGGGGCCGAGTGGGGTTCGATCCGGGGTCGCCGGGCTCTCAAATCTGACGCCCTACAGATCCGATCGGGCAACCGAAGCGATCTGACAGGAGGGGCAGTTGTAAAACTGATATACGTTCGCAATGTGTGCCGTAACCATAGCATTTGAAAGTTGCGTGACGGCTGCCGTAAAAATATCCACTGCATTTCAAATTATTTCCCCCTTGGGTTACAATTATAGGCTACATGTAAAATAGGCCCCTCCTAGCCACTATCACCTATTTCTGAAAATTGTTGGGGGGGGGGGGGGGGGGGAGGGGGGTTACAATAATTCAAAAGCTTCATGAATATAAGTAAAGAGGTGATTAAAATATTAAAAATAAAGTCCAAGTATTTTTAACATGAAATGTAAAAGAAAATTGAAAGTAGGCAAATGAAATTTGGAAACATGGAAAATGGAATAATTTACTATAAATGTTTAAAAGAATTGTTTGTGATGTGCGGGGGGGGGGGGGGGGGGGGTGGCGGTAAGTAACCGACTGTCAGCTATTTGGATTGTTGTCATTCACAAGTATTATTAAATAGGCCTAGTCATGGCTAAAGTACGAGTACCTCATGAACGAGCTGCCAACTGGTCATTTTAAGGAAGTCAAAATTCTGGCCGAGTTTGTGAAAAACCATACAGCCAAGTTGTATGGTACTCGGTGGAGGTGGAAAAGGTCAAGGAACAGCACTGGAAGATGGCGGCAGATGCATTGAAAGAGTGTGGAGGAAAAGTTAGGGACTGGACGAAAGTGCGGGAAAACAACGATACTAAAGCTGTGTTGGATGAATTTATCAAGATAACATGATTATTTGAAGTCTTCAATTCAGTTAACAATAACGAGGCTCTACTCTTTTTATTTTCAGGAGGGGGTCCTAAACCACCATTAAACCAAACCAAACCTATGAGCTTGTCCTGGACGCCCTACTACCAGTCGCCAAAGATGGCATTGTGGCAAAACATGAAGGGGAAGTACTGCTGGGCAGTATTGAAAAGGGTAGGATGTTAAAGGCTTCAAAAATAAAAGGGAAAACACATTTGACAAAAAAGCTAATTCCAAATACAGATATTCTTTTTCATACTTGTTTTGATTATTTGTACTCATTCATGTACTTTGGTGGTAGTTTAATTGCTCTAATTACATGCAGGTGTGAGACACAGCTGATTTCAAGAATAGTTGTAATTTTTGTTTACAGGTTGATGATTCATAAAGTATATATCAAAATCATTGTCAAGAAAGGAAAAAAAATGCAAAAAAAAACAATGCTTAGATGGTTTTACTTATTTGTTACAGCTATCACATGCATTGACACAGATGTAAATAGGGAGGATGTGGAGCCGGAGGAGCAGGAGTTTGAAATAGAGAGAGAAGAGAAGGGAGAATGCAGTACAAGACCTGGAATACAAAGGAAGAAGATGGCAAAAGATAGGTGCATCCTTGAAATCGAGAGAGAAAGGCTGGAGCTAGACAGAGAAAAATTAGAAATAGCAAAGCAACAGTTGGAAGTTTCACGAGCCATGACATATTCCTTGAAGGAAATTAGCCATTCTTTCCAGGTATTAGTGGCATTTACACTAGAAAAGCACGGTGCGGTAATTGTAACCGAGTCGTAAAATCCCCCCCCCCCCCCCCCCCTATATAAGCGTGACAAGTTTGATTTCTCGCCGGAAAGATTTTACTTTAATTCCTCCACCAAAAGCGGTCAGGAACAGCAAAATCTTGGAAAATAATTAACCCTCCTGGATATCTAAATGTGTGGCACAACCTGCTATTTCAAGATTTATGTTAACACAGAAAACACAAACTTTCTAACCCCTTTATTGCACACAAATTTCCAAAATACATTCTCAAATTAAAAGGTTGTGCCAAGTGTTTATACAATTCTGAACATAGATGGATGGCTATTTTCCACAATTTGCTATTCCTGACCGATTTTTGTGGGGGGTATTAAAAAGTAAAGTCTTTCCAATGTGAACTTGGAATTCTATTTTATTCAAGTGCGCCACGTCAGGGAACACATACTATAGGGCCAGTCTTGGTCGGCGCGGGACTTGCTCGTAAAATAGCATTTACTAAATTATTTAATATCCACTGCCTATATTTAATTTTAATTCTTCTTTGTAGTTTGTACTGATTATTTAATTCAGTGCTTTTGAGTGATCCGCGTTTGCTACTTTCTAAATTTGCAGCATAAACTGTTGTTGAGTACAGTAAGCAGTTGTTTTTTTCTTCAAAAAAATAGTTTTTCTCCATATTGTAGGGAAAACCTGTCAAAGTGAAATTTTAGCCATAGTAGTGCAGCTTTATTCAGGCCAGGCTTACTAAACTTTGCACACTTTTTTGAAATGAGTGTCTTATTTATCAATCATCGGTAATCAAGCCCCTTGCTCGTTATAAAGTTGCAAGATATTTAAGTTTACAAATGCTTCATCTCAATTTTATTCTGTGTTGTGTATTATTATACTGTGAACTACCTGTTTCGGGTCCGCAGGCGTATACATGTACAGGTATGTATAATTTTATTCCCTAATTTTGTTCTTCAGGTTGATTATTATGCCTCATGTCATTGAACTACAATTCCACAAGCCTCGTACAGAGGACTACTCTAAATGGGAGAACAAGCTAGATAAAAAGGGTTACAAGGTGACACAGCACACAAGGGTTTGCAGTAATCATTTCGGGTAAGTCTGACTAGTCTGTGTGTTTGGCGAAAGGAAATCGCAACTTTATAGTCAGTTTACAAAGGTCAGAGTGTATTATTTACAAAGATCCGGTTATCCCCATGCAGCTACATTGTATATTAAATTGCAAGAGTGCCAACTCCTCAGTCTTTCACAAAATAGTTGCTTTGAAGCTATGATTGGCGGGGTGTCCATGACATTGTGAATGTGACTAAAGAACCATGTATGACTATAATTAGCTGGAAACACCATTCCATGTTTGCTCTACATGTCTTTGCGGTGTCTTTAACCGTCCAAAAGTTTGTGCACAAAAATAAATGCCCTAAAGCTTCAACAGGTTGGGGTATGTAGTGCTGTATTATAGGCTATAGCACTTTAATCATCTCACTTCTTTCCTTTTTAAGTATTTGACATTTAGCATTCCTTTTATTATTTTACAGATATGAAAAGCCATTAGCAGGGAGTTCTGCTCCTACGCTGTATATGCGTTCCTATCCGGAGTGGGCTGTTTCAAGAAAGCAGGCAGCTAAGGAAGTTGCAGCACCAGAAGATGGATTAATCTGTCATGCATTAGCACATATTTGCAAGTATCTGGATCCACAAACGCGTGCTAGACTTGCTAAGCCGTTCAAAGTGCCCCCAGGAAACGACAGTGACTGTCTTTTAGAGACATTGCGAAAGATTCCTAGTTCTGAAGCACAACAATTGGTACAGCAAATTACACCAATTATTCCAGGTGGCAAATGTTTGGAAGCTCTCCACATTTACAGATATGGAGCACTGTGTGGAGCTACAGCTAAGCAGAAGTCTTCAACCGAGGTAAAGCCCAGAGAAGAAGTTGAAGACTGCACTCCTTACTCCATCCATGATTTTCATTCATACGCCAAACCTGAATCATGTGATGAGCACTCCACACAGATGATTCACCTTGGACATAAAGGCCATGAAAAAACATGGTGTTACTTTCAAGAACGGCGTAACAACCATCAAAAACAAAGATGTCGAGCAGTGGAATGCGAAAAACAAAAATGGTGCAGAAATAACCCTAATGAAGATTTAACCGTTGAGGAAATGCAACACACCCAGCATGATTTAAGCAATCGAGTCGGTGAACTTGAATGTGAATTGAAGCATACAAAAGAGAGATTAAACGGACCAAAAGTATGTATTGAGTCAATAAAGAGTCTGATGAACTAATGCAGCTGCATACAGGGCTACCCTCATACCAGTACTTCAAGTGGGTTTATAATGAAATTGACCAGGCATCAGAAAATATGACACATTGGCATGGATATGGATCGGAAAAGGCAAAACAGTACCAAGAAGCAAACCAGAGCAAGCCCGGACCAGCTCGAGTGTTGTTTAAAGAAAATGAACTCTTGTTAACTTTGAAGTTAAGGCTTAACATGATGGAAGAGTATTTGGCATACTTGTTTAATATCACACAATCCACAGTCTCCTCAATAATATCAACATGGATTCCATTGTTGAGCCATGGGCTGTCTGGATTGATTTACTGGCCTGAAGTTGAGGAAATACAACTTTGCTATCCAGAATGTTTCAAGAGATGGCCAGGTATTCGGGCAATTTTAGATTGTTTTCAAATCCCAACCCAGAAACCATCACATGTAGAAGCAAACACACAAGGATTTTCCTTGTATAAAAATAGAGCGACTACTAAATTTGTGCTAGCTTCAACACCAGGAAGATTTATCTCCTTTATATCACCCCCAGCAGCTGGCAAAATGTCTGACAAGGAGCTTGTCATTGCATGCAACATTCCTGAGAAATTTAGTCCTGGTGATAAGTGTATGGTTGATAAAGGTTTTAAAATTAAAGGAGAGTTATTGGAATATGGTGTCGAACTTATTCATCCACCATATGTACACAAAGGCCAGCCATTCACAGAGGAAAAGAACAAATTGAGCAAGCAAATTGCACATGCTCGAATTCACATTGAGCGTGTTATTGGTAGGCTACGTGACTATAAGTACTTGTCAAGTGAGATACCTGTCTTTCAACTAGATTTGATAGTACCTGCAGCCAGAGTTTGTGGTGCTCTCACCAACCCTACAAATTCTGTTGTAACAAATTCTTAGCCTTCAACAAAGGATATATTATTTTGATTAATTTGCACTACAGTTTGGTTGATGTGTGAACATCCATGGTTGGTGGATGTCAACTACATAGACGGGGTTCCCATCGCATCCTGGAAAGTGGTCAGTCTGTTATATTTTGTCTCGTGGCCAAACAGCGTATCCACTGGATGATTGGCTATGGTGGCTTTTTAGTGTGGAAATTACTCTCTCTCTTTAGCCAGATCTTAAGTTTCACCATGTTTACTGCAACAACACAACTGTCAAACTGGATATAGGTTAAAATAATTATCCTGCAATTTTGAAAATTCATCAGAGAAAACTCGGGGGAAAAATCAGGGAATTTTGTTTTCATGAAATGGTGGGAACCGTGATAGATCCAGGTTGCTAAATAGCTAGTAAAAATAGAGGGATACAAATTGTTATTTATTACTTGATTCCAATTATGACAAACCACTCCACATTAACAAAAGTGATAATTATAATTATATCAAACACTGCACATAACTTGTAATATCCATTTTTTTTTCTGGCAGCTGCTTAGTTTTTATTGGTTACTATTCAGAGATAATTTATAAACCTCTCAGCACCAGGTCACTGTTGTGTATTAAAATTGCAATGTATGGATTTATTATTAATAGCTTTAAGTTTAAGCTTTATTGAAGTTCATAATTTGGTAGAGATTCATAAATACATGAATATAAGAAAAAGAAATTTAAAATAAATTTAGTACATTTATATTTTTTATAAATACTATACAGATTTTGATTTAAATAATCGAAAATATAACTTGCATTTTTTTCATATTTTAGTTTTATCTTACATGTACTTTGTCAAGTAAAGTGGTATTTTTGTATCAATTTCCAACCAACGTTGGGGAAAAATACTTGTTTTCAAAATACTGCTCCTAATTTTTCATATTTAATTATTCCGCATTTTCTTTGCAATGGATTAAACACCTGTAAAGGGGTACAAGCCAGCTAGACTGATTCTCTGACCTTACAAGCCCCCAACGTCTATACATTGCTCTGTTTCATCTTAAGTGGCGCCACCGCCCCAGGGAACCAGACTACAAGAACATGATTGGTTTTCTTGAGCATCTACGAACCAAATACATGAAACAAGTCAGTGTAACAATATTTGCTATAACATACTAAATCCATCAATTTCTGACAATTACAGCAAAAGGAAATGTACATTCCCTTTAAAAAGCCCAAGTATTTGAGGTTCACATAATAAATAAGTCATTGATGTAGATTCAAATATTGCATTTGTATAAAAAGACATTTCTATTACACTTTAGTTTACAATGTCTTCTAATGTAAATGGAATTCAAACTATAACAATACAATACACCCATGTAATTTCTGTCGAGGTAAACATTGGCTTGAAGAAGACAAAGTCCAATAATTTAGGCATTGGGTAAACAGACTAAATGCCAAACTACAAGTGTAGAATTTTACATTTTTAAAATGATTAGCAGATTTGATACGTTTGAATTATTTTTTTATTGTTCTCTTTATTCATACAGTAGAGAGATTTCATATTTTTGAACATTTGTTAATAACAAATGTTGAAATAGATAGATTTCCTGGATTTTGAAAAAGTACTCTGGTCTTGTGAATTACTTATACTACAGACAGATGATCTATTGGATTAATTGTATCAAATGCAAGTCCTGATTTAGGCAGCTGCCTCCTTTTTGGAATAAGTAAATGTTTGATTAAAATGCTCCTTGCATGATGAGAATTTGACAGAAGGACTCAATCAGGCTCATTTATGTTTTTTGTGCATATGCTTATTTTGGGATTATTTTTACTGGTGAATATAATATGAACACATTACTACAGATTGGCTGCAAGCTTTTAGGACACTGACATTTTGATCCTTTTTAACTGGTGAAATCGTAAGAGGGATAATGCAGCAGTCTCTGGCTTTAAGGTTCCTTACCTCTACAACTGCCTCTTGTAACTGAATCCATCAACATATCTTTTATATATTTATATGTGATTTTCTTCTTAATTGTTTGGGTACAACAATGCGACAGAGACGACAAAACGCAGTGCGAAAATAAAGATAGCGACCCCCACGGCGCACCAGTAGCGTATCCAGCTTTTTGTGCCAGGGAGGGCAAACAACGTCTGAACCGTCTTAAAACAGTCGCAAAAGCACCATTTCCTTTTGGTTTTTTATGATGCCTCAAAAGCTGCATGGGGGAAAGTCCCCCCCCCCCCCACCCCTTGCTGGATACGCCACTGCTGCGCACCGTGAACACGCAAAACTGTGTTGAGTCGCAAGACAGAAACCGTAAAACGCGCAAGAAAATCACATTTTCTACCGCAAGAAACTGTTAAAAATTACCAAAATTTGTGTCATTAGAATTCAGAGCATTATACTTCAGGTTGATTAGGTCAATTTGGAATGATAAAAAACACCTTTGTCGACTATAATTTAAATTTGATCAAAACTAGAGATCTGCCCGTAAAGTACACAATCGCCAATATTAAATGGATTTCATTCAAAGGGAAATGAGGGAGTTTAGCCCTACAAATAGGGCTGTAATTGGCTCTCTTTTGTCTATTTGTCTTATCTTTTCGCTATTACACATGACAATAGACAAAAGAGAGCCAATTACACTGCAGCCCTAGGGCCAGGGCTAACGTTAGAGGAATTCAATAAACTTGCGCAAGAGTCCATTCACCACTGTTGTGCTCGGGGTGCTCGACATTCCTTAATGAAATAAACTTACGTCTCTGGAAATATTGGTTTATGCTTTCTTTACGAATCGGTGGGATGTTTGCAGATATGTCTTGCCAGCCCTCAAGATTAAGGGGGTGCGGCAGCTTAAACATGTTAAAGCTATCTCCAAATTGAATTCGTGTTCTGCTTCTGGTTCGCGCCGACTCTCTAGCTTAAGTTCCTCTTTGTAGGCATAGCACACCAATTTTTTTTAAATAACTCTCTGAATTCAGTTGTTTCAGCATCTGATAGAAAATAATGAAAGATGACCATTGCAAAAAAAAGAAGACGAAATTCGGTTAATGAATTCCAGAGAAATGATCCATCGAAATTTCTAAAAATGTCGCAAAACCTGTCGAAAATCATTAGAAATGGCAAAAATAGGTATTTTTGCTTTTTCACGCCCCATTTTCAAAATAGTTTTAATGAGTCAATGCGATGAAGTACTTTTACTCTAAAATTTGGGCAACACTTAATCAGTTTCTAAAGAATAGCGGCTGCTCCATAATGCATCTTGGAGAATACGGCCTGTAAAAATGGAACTTTTCACCATTTCCCATGACTGCAAATGCCAAAATGTGAGAAAAATTACTAAGTTCACCTAATTAATATGCGAAAATGTTATATCTCGAGTTCTGTTCAAAATATTGCAATGCAGTTTGGTATATATACTAACTGTATGAAAAACAAACAAATTTGGGGGGAAGTTATTTTTTGCATAAATTATGCAAATTAACAAATTACGTATTCAATTGCTAATTATGCAAATTTGGAAATGACGTCATGGTTCGTTTTGTTGTATACTTTACAACATTGTCCCTAAAACGCCTCAGTGAAGTTTCAAAAAGATTTGTGAAAGCATCTTGTAGTTACAGAACCTTTCCTGTCTTAAACTGTATCAAATTAATGTTTAAAATGTCACAATTTCAGACACCTCATTAAATATGCGTAAATTTCATATATCCATAGCTGCCCAGTAAAGTCGTGAAATTCCAGGTAAATTGCAGAGCACAAATAAAGCACTTTGATGCTTTCTGAACATCTTGGTAATTTGAACATTAGTCACATGATAATACATGCAGGAGCCTCACTGGTGTGCCTCATTAAAGATGCGCATATATATTTTCTTAAGGCAATCAACTTGAAATATCTGTAAACGTTACATTCGCACCTTTTGTTTTACAAAATCTGCAGACAGCTATCTTTCCATTCTTTTTGGAGAGGGTATGTGTATAGTTCCTTATCCTTGTCATATACAATTGTGTAAAATGTAAATCCCTTTTCAACATTCTCTTGGTCGCCTTCTGATCTTCCAAGTAATCTTCCAAGTCTTTCTGTGTGCTTTTGCGTAGAACTGTCCCGTAGTATGTTACCATTCGTTTGCCACTATCAGGTGGGAACTTGTGTTTAATTCTCTTATTGACAATATCATCTTCTGGAAAGGGAGCTTTTCTCTTGGTTGGTTTTAGCTTACTCAGTAAGGTCTGCTTTAAGTGACTTCTTTCCTGCTCCTTGTTACTTGAATTTGAAAAGACAGCAGATTGCTGCGGTCCTTCTTCGGAGGCCTTTGGCTTGTGAACTGCCATCACAACTTGTTTCAGATTCTGTTTCAGTTCGTCACTGGTTAGTGCAATTCCGGCCTTTGTTTTATAAAACAATGATCCATGTACAACACATCGATTGATGCATTTGTAAGTATTCAAGTTGAGACATGATTGCTGCTTTTTCATCTGATTTGTTGCTTGTTTTTGCCACCAATTCATCAACAGCATCCGAGGTCATGCATGGTCCTCCACACAGCCTGTTGACAAGTTCTGTTGAAGAAACAGTTGAGGATACCTGCTTGCGCATTTTGTCCTCCCGAGCTTTATGTTGTTTGAGCATGTCTTCCTCACGCTGGGCAGCAATCTGCTTTACTTTGTCCTGGTAAGATTTCACAATTGCTTTCTTATTCTTTGTAGCTGATTTGATAAGGTCATCTTTTTCCTTTCGCCTGCAGTTTTCTAGATACTGCATGGTTTTATTCTGCGTCCAAAGCAGAATTCCTTGCATGGCAAGAACGCTAATGTTGGGACTTTTACGCTTCAAAAAGTCAAGACCTGCAAAGATTCGCTCGGCTGCTACATTATGCTTGGGACAGGTAGATGTTTCTTGTCGGATGGTATTGCTTGCATTATGATACTTGCCATTTGGCAGGTGGTCCTCAACTTGCCTTTTGAGGCAGACATACAAGTTGTAGAGGATGATTGTCAGAGCTTGTTTTGTGATGAACTCTACATCGTCGTCAACTGGTTTGTAGAGTGCTCGGTGCACTTCATCATCGTCAGCTGGAATATCCTCGAACATAACTGCAAAATCATCTAGCAGCTGCTGTGGATCTTCCATCTGCTCCTTAATGAAGTCGTGAAGTCTTGTGTAGTACTTGTCCATGTCCATAACATAGCCTTCAAGGTCAATCATCTTCATGAGTGGGTTAGAAATGTGATAACACAAGATACCCATTGCTCTAATTCCACCAATGACGACTTTGTCCTGTAAGTCCCACATAACAGATTTGATCAGTGTATTTTTCTGCTTTGGAGATGGAAGTTTTTCAAAAAACCTCTGCAAAATGGCCACTGACATGATGAAAGTATGTGGCAGCGGAATTCTCAAATGGGATATTGAACCTGTTTCCTCTATATGCTTTCAGTTTGCTGCTTTGCTTGGTGACAATATTAAATTCATTTGGGCAGCCTGCTTTTG
Source organism: Hippasteria phrygiana (assembly GCA_037893225.1). Taxonomy (NCBI): domain Eukaryota; kingdom Metazoa; phylum Echinodermata; class Asteroidea; order Valvatida; family Goniasteridae; genus Hippasteria; species Hippasteria phrygiana. The sequence continues at coordinate 1,368,153 of JAZGUH010000564.1, read as the reverse complement.
GATTAGCATCAGGCCCAAAGGCCTCAGATACAGATCGCACGGCTAACAATGTGGCAGATTCTGCTTTTCTGTTCCAAAGTATGTGCTGTTCTCTTCCAAGCTTTCTGTCTCCAGCTTCAACCACTTCCCAATCCACTAAAGCTCCACCAGCATACTCTTGGAAGTTTAAAACCAAATGCTTTCCGCAATATAGATCATTTACCCGTGTCATCTCTTCCTTGAGTTTTGAGTTCATCTCATTCCAGTTCAATGTGCTACGTGCGAGCACTTTTTCTCTCCAGGCTTCCAGCAATTTGATGAAATTTTTATTAACTACACACCTGTCAGTCATGGTATTTTTGACTTTGATAAGAAGTGCTATAGCTGTTTGCTGTGATTCATCACTGTTCAGGTTTTCCAATGTTAAGAGTTCCTCAACTGCAGCTATTGCTTCTTGCAAAAGAGTTTCTCCACTTTCTGTTAACACTTCTGAAAGTCCCAAGCAATAATTTCCAGTGTCTGTTGAGCCTAGCATTGTGACAAATGACCTGTGCTTCTTGCTGGTTCCGTCAGTTTGAAGAGTTACTGGTGTTTTGCTATTGGCAATGGCTTCTTTTGCAACATGTTTTGACAAAAGAGCTTGTTCAAAAGCCATGTACCGTATGCATGTCGGTTTTGGAAGTCTTCCAGTGTCACGGCCAGCTAGTTGTTTGAGAACAAGATGGACGATGTCAGACACATGCTTAGAACCTACTCCTCTGGATATCAGTTCATAGCAGACAACTCTTATATCGCTTGAATATGCGCCATCTTCAAATTACGTAATTGCTTTGTTGCCCATAATCTCATCCAGCTGATTTTGGAGGTACTTATTTTCAAGTTCAGATTCCTTTAGTTTCTTTTTCAGCTCAATATTTTCAGTATCAAAATTATTTTCAGGTAAGTTCCGTTTACTGACATGGTATCTGACTCTTTCTTTGCTGTTTTTGTTGAGTCGTTTCAATTCTGCAACTTGCCTGCTCAAAGCACTGACTTCTTTTTCCAAGTACCTTTCATGCTCTTGTGCAGCGGCTAACTTCTGATCACGATTTTTCAGACGGCGCATCACGTTAGATTTTTCAAGGAATCTGATTTCTTTCTTAAGTTCTTTATTGAGTTCATGTGCCTTGTTCAGTTCTTTATCATACCTTGAACATTCTTTTCTATGTTCTGTGGTAATCCCTGCAATCCTTTTTCTGCTGATTTTGTATGCTGCTGAAATTTTCTGCATTCAGTTTGTGTTTTCTGTAAATCTGCTTCATTTTCTGTTAACTCTGTCTTGGTTTCCTGCAACTGCTTTGTAAGTTTGTTTCTCTTGTTCAAGCAGTTCATGCAAAGTGGCTATCACCATGGCTCCGCAACAGATATGAAGTAATGTTTCTCACATCGTCGTTATCCTTTGCTTCTTCAGAGTCATCATGTTTACATGCAGACTCATTTGTGTCAGCTTCCAGGTGAGTGCAGGTGTCATTTGATGACATTTTGTTTTTAGGCAAAGTGTATTCTGCTTGCAGAAACTCCTCATTTGATTTTCGGCGACCTTTTTTCTTTTTTTGGGCAAAAGCCAGCCAGCTGCTTTGTATTGTTCCCAAGGAAGGAACCGTTGTTGCAGTGGGGGAAAAGTTTTGGCCACCAGTGGGACACATTTTTCCAGGATATCTGATTTCGTGACCTGAAATGATAAAGCTCTATGATTATTTCATTTGTTATTATTTTCTGTTCACAGGAATCGGAGAATCCACATAGCCAAATAACATCGATTCCAGCTTCCGCGCATGCAGGTCCAATTTCTGAAGTGGAGCCACTGTGATAAAGTTCTTGCAGGACATCAACGCTATCTTCTTGTGATGCACGTGCAACACGAAGCTTTATCTTTTCAATGAGGCTGTTGATATTTGTTGGAACTGATACCCCCAAAGCCTGGAGCACCTTTGGAAATGTTTGTCTGTAGCTCAAATTAGGATCATCATGGCACAGTTGATGAATAGTTTGACTGATGCTTTCAAGCAGGGCATACGATGGTGATGATCCTGGAGACCAGTGATCTAACAAAAACAAAGAAATGTTGTAAAAAGTTTTGTTAAAAGCATTGTTAAATTAGTATGTAATAAATTTAAGAAATGTAAGATATCTAAATGGTAATAATGCGCCTATAATCAGGGATGAGATTGTCAATGAAGAAAAGTCTGAACATTGATGAAATGTCTGAAAAATACATATCTTTCTATTATAATAATGTCTTTCTCTGAGATTAAGAAAGTCTGAATTCAGATAAAAATCAGAAAAATCTCATTCCTGCTATATCAATTGCTTCCCCTACCCCTCCCCCAGGCTGCCCACCCCCCCCCCCCCCCGTGCTGCCCCACCCAAGGTGTGGGGATTGTCACTTCTGAAGTGACTAAATCCCCACCCCTGGGGCAACATTTTAGTGACAATTTCCAACACACATGGGTGGGGCACCCCCACCTCATGGTTTTAACTTCTGATGGGGAAACAATCATAGGCCTATGTCAAAATGAGTGACTAAAATCCCCACCCTGATGGGGCTTGAAAACCCCCCCACATAAGACATGGGGCAGCCCGGGGGGGGGGGGGGGGGCAATTGATAAGCGCATAAGTAAAAGGAAAACTTTACGCAGAATGTTATAGGCCTATGTAAACTATAAAACAAATAAAAGCAAAACTTTATGCAAAATATTATTTTCAACAATTTTATATTTCAGAAAGAAAGCAATCAAACTTACGAAATTTAAAATGGTGTAACTGTAATGTAAAGCAAGCTCAACTAAATAGAAAAATAAAATCTATTAAACACAACAATAAAAAAACAACACAAAACAGTCTGTTTATGAGGAAAGAATTTCTCCTTTAATTTGTCCTTTTGCCAAAACACATTTTCACAAACGGTCCTTTTCCCCCATACTACTTGAAATTCACCGGGGGTATATACAAAAAGAGGAAGGCCATACGGTTGAAACGCCAACATGCATTACTGTTTACTGAACTATCGTTGCATCACAAAAATCTTTCATGTATAACTGAATACCGCCATTTAAATTGCGTTCATAAAACAGCCGTATAAAGTTGCACGCGCGGTCGCCATGTAACGCACGCCCAATCGATCATGTACGTAATATACACGAGCACATGAGAAATTACTTCATGCCGTATGATACCACCGTTTCGCTGCGGTGAAATTTCTTCCTCCGTATGAATTGAAAATTCACAAAATATTCACTATTTCTCAACACAAACATGAAAACAACACACTTACTACTAAACTACAGGGTTTTAAACATACGTGGACATGAACTGTTTACTATGAGAGCCGAAAGCTCCTCCGAAGTCCACCCAGTTGAGGCAAGGATAGCGTGATCCGCGGCCATAGAAAACACGGACGTCAAGCGGCCATTGACAGCCGTGGTTGTGTTTCCGTGAAACCTGTCAATTGTCAACCAAATGAAAACTTGTTTTACTCTTCGCGCTAAAGACACGTCTTCCACAAAAGGAATTTGGCTGAATTATATATCACTTGAAAAGGGAGGTCTTACTCTTACTTCAGGTATCTCCGAATTCTTGACTTGACAGCAAAAAACAATCCAGCGGCTTGGTATATTACTGCAATTTGTCGAATCCAAAACTGTTTTTTCAACGGCGGGAAAGCTACATCGAACAGATGTTGCTAGGGTTAAAGGTCACACACACCATATTTGGAAGTTTCATTGACATATATGGGGTGGAAGTCGTGTCCTCGTCGATTTATAAATAGGGGGTTTTCGGCCAACGCGCGAATGAGGGAAATTTTGCGCGCGATGCTTATTTGATGGCTGTCGCTCAGCGCACAGAGGAAACTTCCAGCGTGAGATTAAACTGCTTTTAAAAATGTCTCTTTTCAAAATATATCAACAGAACATCAATAAAAGAATACACTTCACACACATGCAAATGTTATCGAAATTGGTTTATTTCACACCATATGAGGGCTTCCCTAAAAAGAAACGATGCGCGTACGCACTGCCAGACTCCAACAGCTGCGTTCTTTGCTACGCCTACTCTTTGTCACCTGCCTTGGACAGTCTGTACTGTATGCAGTCCTTACGGCGTAAAAAAGCCTTCTCTGCAGACTGTCTTTCGAGCTTGAATTTGGGATGTCTGCCTGTGGCCAAGATTTCCTTCATTGTTTTCACGTCGAATGCTCGAATATGAGCCCACAATTCATCATCGGTGATTTCGTTCGAGGAGAGACTAGTCATGGTAAAATAAGTTAAGAATTATGCGCTCAACGTTAGCGACATCGGTGCATCGACGTGACGAACAAAAATCAGCTGTTTCTTGTTGTTACCAACAGAATTACCCACTGTCCTTTGCGCGCACATGCGCAGTGCCAAAAACAGGCTATCTGCGATAAGGTAAATGGTCACGATGCTTTCACTTTGCGCCAATCAAATTGCTCCATGGACGACGAGTCACGTCATACGCATGCGCGCCCCGTTGCTACATACGCGTGCCGTCGATATGTCTGATCATTCGACAGACGGACGTCTCCGGCGAAAAAACTCAATAAAACAGCCACATTTCTACAAAAAATTAATTAGCCTTAACATTCCGCACACGTTTTTGAGAACATGTTGCAGAGAACGCTTGTGGAGAGAAGGTGATTTGTTCAAAGTCAAGGTAAGATTCTAAACAAAAATGGTTTTAAATAGGTGGCGTTCTTCGCTGCAAAAAGGAATCGCACGAGAAAGTTTACACATAGCTGCGTGGAGTTGTACTATTTTCTTCATGGGGGTGCACATTTGGCATACTGATGATAGTGAGTACATAATCATTAGGCCCTATGTTTATAATATGCAAGGAAAACAATAGCTTTGCATCAGGCCGTTTCTTTTAAGACTAGAGTCTGTACTCTCAGAAAAAAGCACAATAATTATCTCAGTGACAAGTTTTATTGAATATTTAGGCTCTCTATTTAAAAAACTAAGTTAAACGAGAAAGCCGAGGGGGCCCTAGTTGAGTTCTGTTTTTTTTTAATAATACATTTTGTGTATGCCCTATGCTATATATTTTGTTCTTTGCGTTGTACTGTGTAGGTTATCAAAGAGGAGGATTCAAAGTGCAACGTGACATACCCAGGCTGGTGTGAGTGCTACAACGAGTGGCTTCCCAAGGATCAAATTGTAGATGTGAATCCCTATCCAGTTGCTTGGTTGACTAACTCCTACACTATTTTAGTACATCATACGCTGGCTGACATCAAGCGTGCTTTGATAAATAGAAGAAAGGAAACAACCCGCATAATTATCAGGAGAGACGCACAGGCAGAGGATTGTGAGGCACTTTTTGGTGTAGGAATCACCCTAAAGGAAAAGCGCTTTGACAAAAACAGTGAGTTATCATCAAAGTTTGGAAACTTTTGGATGGAACGAATTGATGAATTCGGAAACTGCTCGTATGTTAATCCCCGGGACCTTGGTTGTATCATTTCGCAAGCATCGTTCAATTCGAGAGTACGACAATGAAGGCACAGAAAGACTCATCAATCCTGGGAGCTACATCTTGTTAACCTTTGTAAGAGGTGATGCCACAAAGGAACAACATGAAACAAGCAAGCATCGCTGGACTGCATAGTGTGATGGAATGTACCATTTTACTGAATGCCTGCTCAGTCATCAAGCATCACTGTGGACGTTGATATAAATATAATAATTGACTTCCTGAAGGACAGGTCACCCAGACAAATTCACAAAAACTTAGTGCAGGAAATTTTCCATGTACTGTGCCAACAATATAATTTGTCTCTAAAACCAACATCGCGTTTGGAGCGGCAAATAAGAAGGAAACCGACACGTCTTTTGAGTAAATTACGCACATCAAAGAAAGGAGGAAGACAACTAAAGTCTTTTGGTAAATGGCTTTTAAAATATAGGTTCTGGAATTGTAAAGTTCTGAATTGTGAATTTTATTACGGTAGCACAGTTACCAGGGAACAGCAAGTAGGAATAAGGATAAGTAAATTTACTGCCCAACAGATCTTGTGCAAGTACAAGAGAAGATCAAAGGTAGGTAAGTTGCATACTTACAGCCGTGCCCATCAACACAGACTGAAATCAAAATTGTCTAACGAATGTTCCCAAGCACTCGAGTTCGTTAAGTTTTGTGGGTTAGAAGCTGAAACACTTACTGTTAAAGAAAAAACTTCAGGAAACTAGAGACTCTCAATTTAACGCACAAAAACGGTTCTTCAGAGGAAACTAATAAGATTATTGTAGCGTTGTGCAGTTAGGGACCGTTAGGTTGTTCTAGCGCCCTCTCTCGAGTATTTTCCATGAGACGGTTGAGGGCAGCATTGAATAGAACGCGATGTGATGAAGATAATATATTTGCTGATTGAGTTGTAAGCTGCACATTTCCATTTTGTTAATCACCATCCCTGACTCCACAAGTGTCGGTAATAGCCTATACTTATTATGAATGATTATTCCACATTATAGAATGTTGTGGGGGTTTTAGGAGACATTTTCACACATTCATTTGGGGTTTATAAACATACCTTCATAATGAGTTGCATTGTATGTGCATATATAAGGCCTAATGGTGTTGCATTTCTGTAGCCTACTTAAGGTAGTTTATCATTATTCTTCTTTATAGTCAAGTGAACCTCATCGATGCTCAGTGCTTACTGATTGACATCGTGTACTGTGCTGTACTACAGTTGTGTTTGCTGTTGCATTGTAGAGTTGTCACAACTTGGGATTATGCGGAGTTTGTGTTGAATTTGAAATCTGTGATGCAGAGAAACTGACACAAACGCAATAAACAAGTGAACAGTTGGAGTTGAGATTTGAGTGTTCCGGCGTGGAGTTATTTACCTTATGTAACGGTTACAATTATATTTATCAAAGACAAATTTGCAATATCAGATCAAGCATACCAGTCCTTAGCATCAGAAACAAGTGATCTTCCATCATTGTACAAGATAAAACAACACATCGGTAAACTTCCTGCAGATGAAATAAAACCTACACCTTCTAAGTCTGGGTTTAACGGAGTATCACAACTCTTATTCAAAGAAAGATAGAGCATTTGCACCGCAAAGGAATCTTGCACAGTAGAAAGGTTCATGTTAAACTATCTGGTGACGGCACTTGGGTTGGAAAGAACATACACATTGTCAATTTTGCATTCTCTATAATTGAAGAAGGCATAAGAGCTGCCACATCGGCTGGGAATTGTCTACTGGCAATCTTCCAAGATAGTGAAGGTTACTCGTCCCTTTCGGAACATTTAATGGATGTAAGGAAAGAAATTTCATGTTGACAAAGTTTCCTATGACATAATTTATTGCTTGGGTGGCGAATATAAATTGTTGCTTTGTTGTTATGGCATTGATGCAGCTTCTTGCAAACATCCCTGCGTGTATTGTAAATGTCCCTCAAACCAGTTTCACGATGTTTGCAAGAACTGGTCGATAAGTGATAGGGAAAAGGCTGCAGATCTGTCATCTGTCATATGGAATGAGCTTCCGGTCTACTTGAGAGAGGCGGAGTCGGTGACTGTTTTCAAACGTCTCCTTAAGACATACATTTTCCCCGATCAATGATAATGTTTGTCTTCCCAGTCTGGTTCTTGTTGTGTCATAATTATTTGTTTAAATTTTCTTTGAATAGATGTCTCTGTAAGGCGCTCTGTTCTTTGTATAGCGCCTAATAAATGCTCTTTATTATTATTATTATTATCATTATTATGGTTGGCTCTTGGAATGTATTTGTTTCTATGAAATAACAGCATTTTCACATTATGACCTCCATTGACCCCTGGATGACCTTTGACATTACATAGTCAAAACAACACATGAACAGCCCTAAACCATTATTCTCAGTAACATTAGTGAACGCTCTTTCTACAAAACAATAGCAGTTTTTCGGAAAATTAATTATCAAAGACCCAAAAAAATCATCTCAATTGCTAGATAACTGATTTATCTCATCCACACAAGATAATATTTTTACAAGATAATGTTTTTGTTCAAAGAAGCAAAATACATCAGTTATTGTCAAGTGATTTTCAACTGTGCTAATTAATGGTGTCTGTCTTTTTATGTCGCTCATCAATCCCCTTTTTCCTGCTCTTACTTGCCTGAACAGCATCCTATTCTATTTGCATCCAATAGATACAGATACTTAAAAAAAAAAATTATAAAAATCTGTTGACATGAAAATGAATAAAACTGCTGCAAACTGCTCACTGACTGGATTGACCTGAAATATACAAATCAACAAAATTAGAGTGGCCTGATATTTCATCATGCGCAAGGACTTATTCAGAGGCAAAAAATCACATATTGTAAAAATCCTTTGCCTTTGAAGAAGTAAGTCCTTGCTAAAGATGAAATTTCAGGCCACTCTAATTTCTTGATTTAGAAATATGTTGAATCAAATTATACAAAATATCAATTAGTTGAAATACGGACGAATGATATGCTCCCTGTGTGCTTGACCATCATGAATTACTCTAACATATGGCAGAGCCCCAACCTCTTCAGCTTATATCTCTTCCTCTAAATCAGGCTCACCCAAGATCTTGGCAAGATTGTATAAAACACAGCATGATTTTATAATCTCACATGCTCTCCTGTGTGATACCCTGAGACCAAGTGCAAGGCATGGAAACTTCCTCTTTAGTTGGCCAAGCGTTTGTTAAACTTTCACTCTTGTTCTTCTGTGACACCTTTATTTGGGAAAAATTACCAAACAATGGCATTATAAATCAGTCAATTGGATATGTAAATAGAACACACTCTTTACAATACACCCCCCCCCCCCCTCATTTTCCCTCCCCAGGGGCGAGATTGGCCAAAAATGAAAAATCCACGAAAGCCACGAAAAATCCATGAGGACCACAGCACCCCCTTAAAATATCAAGTTTTATTGGTCTTATCCACTTTTACAGGTAAAACACCTTCAGGACAACAATTCTGAAATCCCGATAAAAAAAAAAGGCTACAAGGACAAACAAAATTGATCCATTTTTATGCGCATTTTAATGCGCGACAGATGACGCTCGCGAAAGTTGCAGTTTATACCGTAAAACTACAAAGCCCTTCAGACAAGTTTTGGGATTTGAATTTCGGGGTTGGGTTTCTTTTATGGGTACCCGGGTACACGTGTTTTGTCACAATAGGGTGCCCAGTTCCCGTAATACCGACAAATGCACACCACTAGTACGGGTACTCGATTCCATAAGCTGGAACCGGTTCCTGACATGAACGGTCGGGTTCGGGTACGCAGTTCCGATGCACATCCCTAATTTAAATATATGGTCAGCAGTGTTGTAGTCGAGTACTTTTTCCGAGTACCGAGTACTGCCGAGTACTTAGATTGCCGAGTACCATTCAAGTCCGAGTTTTTTGCCAACCGAGTACAAGTACAAGTCTCCGAGTCCGAGTACTTGTATTTCCGAGTACGAGTACGAGTCCGAGTACTTGTATTTCCGAGTACGAGTCCGAGTACATTACCGAACATGACTGCTGTCCAATAGCAGTTTTCACAGCATGCTGCATAGCATTCGCATTCGCATTCGCTATGAATAACTGCTATCTCCAATAGCATTCTCATACAAACGTTCATTGAGGTATAGCAAGTGGATAGCATGTCAGGATGCCGAATTATTTAAATGAGCTAAAGCATGCGCATGCTACTAGGAATGCTTTCAAAGCATGCCAACTGGAATGCTATACCATAGCATGTGCATGCTATATGGGATAGCATGTGCATGCTATGTGAATTGTGAATGCTATCATGACATTCCACGGGAATGGCATGTGCATGCTGTTTCGTACACAATATTTAACAAAAATTACATATATCCTGAAGTACATTTACTTTATTTCCTTCAAAGCTTTCATCTGTTAATCTCACTTACAATGAGACAATATTAACACAGATAACATTTTGAAATTTAATATGGTGTGATCAAAAATATATTTTAAAATATTATTTATGCCTTAGCCTTTGGTGTACGTACATTGTACATGACAATCTTTCTCCTCACGTGGCATTATAAAAAGCAATGACCGAAAGTTTGATGCCAAAAAACTGCTTAATTCGAATTATCCTTGAAGCAACTAGTCGATCAACTACATGTATATCCTATTTGACAGGGTCTGGTTCATGGGTATTGCTTCTTAAACCATATGGCACAATCAGGCACAACCCATTGTCTTTTAGAAAACAGGTGCTAAAAAATATATGTTGCAGTGTAGTGGATAATTGTAGCCTAATTCGCACCTAACCATTTCAAAAGTGTTCCGGCGCCGTTGGTGTGACCCCACATAGTGAAGAAACTACGGAAGTGGTGGATTATTAATTAAAGGGATGGGATTATCAATATTGGCAAGACAAAACAAAATTCTTCTATAATTTCTTGCTGCAAATTATATGCAAATCTGAAATGAAAAAGAAAAATATGTATTAAATTGTGAAACAAAAAGTTCCAACATTGTCCAAGTTGTAGCTTCAGAGTACGTCGTAGCATGGTCGTAGCATGGTCGTAGCAGCTCACTGGAAATTCACAAACAGACTTATAAGCCATCATAATTATTTTAATTGTTCCCCTTCATTCGAAGCTTAGACAGCTGATTCAATTCACAATCGACAAAATGGGGACATCGACAGATTAAAAGCCAAAATGAAACTATTTGTGCCAAAAGCTCACCTCCCACTTGTATCCATATACATGTACTGGTATGGTACGAAATTGTAAACTTACCGCATACAAACAGCTTGTGAGTGTGTATGCTGCAGTTGTCCATTTAGCCAATCATCCAGTGTATCTTTTACATGTTATGTACAGATTAAGTGTGTAAATGAACAGTAAATCATATCCTGCAGTCATTCATAGACCTAGCTATGCCATGTAAATGTCCATGATTTTTACCGAGTTTTCTACAATTTCTTGCAAGACTGTGTACTGCACTCTGCACTGAAATTCAACTGACTGCAATTTCAAATTTCCCACACTGATTGTTGGTACGCAAGGTCACTGTGTCATGTGACTTTGTAGCCATATACATGTATATGCTGCACTGTGGTTCCTCCATGGTAATATGATAGGCTTGTTGAAATAATTATTGGAATGCTGTTTGCAGGCTGTGCTTAGCCATGGACTGCTAAATTGGAATGCTGTATTCAATTTGCAGTCCGCCCACTTTGCTTTGGAGCTCACATGTTATTTGGAATGCTATAATAATACTGCATGCTATCAAGAATGCTGTACTGACCGTTAAATTTAGCAGTCATCCATCTGTGATTGCTATGTGAATGCTATAATAGCATGCACATGCTGTTTTAATGCTATTAAACTGCTATGCACATGCGTTAAACGGAAGGATGCATTATTGTATCCTTTGCTTGGAATATTAATGCTCGCCTGTTCCGACAAGCTACATGTATGTTTCAAAAAAAAATTCAGTACTCATTCAGTACTCATTACGTCAGTATTCATTCGCCCTGAAAGAAAAGTACATCTAAAATTAAATATTCTCTACCCCAAGAGCCCTGAAACTTTTAAAGTGATTGACAGCTCAACTTTTGCGAGGTATACGATTATTTATACATTGTAATACTATGTAACAAAATGTATACAATGGGTTTAGCTCCAGCGGTTCTTTGTGTAGGCCGCCCCTGGACTGCAAAGCCTGCGAAAATAAAACAAACGAGAAAGGTGTTTGTCGGGTTGACAAACACAGCTGTTTCGGCAGTTTTTTATAACCAAATCGACTTGTACTTCTGTAGGTTTAGGCCTTAGAAAAATGCACCTTTAAGATGACGTCACGTGACCCCCGATGACGTCACGTGACCCCAATGACGTCATTTATTTTTATCTTTTACACGTACTGGCCTACCAACAAACTAACTTTAAAGTTAATCGGACCTACGGTTCTCTAGATATGAGCCCTTCTAAAATGCACCTTTAAGATGACGTCACATGACCCCGATGACGTCACATGACCCCGATGACGTCATCATGACTTCATCATTTATTTTCATCTAAAAATTTAGAACCTCAGGCTGGCACCTAGATTTGCGACCCGATCTTGGGCGATCGAAAAGGCTATTATCCCTGCGTAATTTTCTCAAAAGGAGTAGATCCCGCTTAGGGAAACGTTGATGCCGTCATCATCTTGGATACAGGTCTTGATATCTTTAGGTGTGATCCCCTCTGCTCGTAAAGATGCAATCTTTTGTCGAGTAAACAGACCGAAGCGACCCATGGCTGTAACTATAGTATGAGGGCCTATACTGCAAGGCACGCACTTCAGAGTACATTACATGGCTTGATATAGTAATTCTTCGCGTGGAACTCGCGTGGATCGAACGTATCCTGATAACCCTTCGCGAGGAATTCGCGTGGGAAATTTTTGTTGATCATTATTATCATGGAGAGCATATGAGGACCTTTTTGTTATTTGTTCATTTGGTTTCTATGTTGCTATAAAAATAATTATATGTGCATGGTGAACGGTTAAAAGTGATTTGGAGGCATGAATAGGGCTTCATTAGCTTTGGATTTCACCGCAGAGAGCAATATATGACAGACCTCATATAATTTAATTTTAACATTATTTTTGATACATGTACAATGTACATTGTACATTGTATTTCTTCATGTGAATGAAATATCTTGTTTATGCTACTTGCGTGTGAACTGGTTTGACCTCATTCATGTCCGTCTCCTTTTTCTGAGGAGTAACTTTCATTTTGTGTGTTGGCTTTGCTTTTTGGTTTGTGGGTCAACAGAATGTTAACAATTACTTGCGGAAACTTTCACAAAATTAAGTTCAATGCGAGCACGGCTTTAGTCTTGTCGTGGGATTGGGTGATTCCAGGCAGGATTTGACTCTACTCGACTCCAACATTTAAATCAGAATGTGCAATTTTTGGTATTCCTATTTTGCAAAATTTATCAATTTTGTAATACTGAAATATTACAAAAATTACTTACAAGCTCTTTCGTTGTACGGCTTTTCCCAGGCCTGCTTCGTTCAATGCCCCATATTAGGCAGTATTCGTCAAGGAGACGTCTTTCCTGGGATACTGTAAACAGCATCCTTGAGGAAGGGCGAGCTGGTTTTTGAGTCGAATTATTCATGGGCTTCTGAAAAAGGTTTTACCCAAAAATTATACAGAATATCTATAGATTTCTGAGTTATAATGAAATTTTTCAGGAACCGGCATACATGATATTAGGGAAATCTAAAATCCCATTTTCAACCATTTTTATTGCGGGTACATGTAAGTTGGGGTACATGTACATGTAGATGTTTGGGGATTTTCTTGAGCACTGTGTGTCCACACTTAAAGATGCACTTACTGGTGCCTGTAGTTTTTAGAATTGCGACACATTAAAAGAAAAGGAATAAAACAAATACACAGTCTACAGACTGAAGCTTTCTACCTCAGCCCTTTTTCTGTATCTATTTAATTCTTTATGCTGCAATTCCCCCCCCCCCCCCCCCACTTGGTCTGGTTTGTTTTTTATTGTTTACAGCCGAGTTTCCCCAAAAGCATTTAAGCATAGCAGCCCTGTTACGCTTCAGACTTTACTGACACCTTTCCAGCTGAGGCCACTATGCTTAAAATCAACGCATTTTTATTGTATTTAATCAGGTTTTTTTCCCACAAACAATATTGTTTATTTGGTCAATAATAATAACATGCATTTTATTTAGGAAAGTTTGGAAATAATTCAAATAACAACTAATATTTTGTCATCACTTACCCTGGTAGACATGGTGGATGTCGAACCTTCTCTGTATTCTTCATGGATTCTCTGTTAAAATAATTGCTTTTTGTTTCAATTTTTTTTTAAATGTACATGATGATATTTGCATACATGTACATGTATAAGCCCCATAAAATTAATAGTTTATCATACCCGTCCGCATCATATTTGCTGGCCGCATTGAATGGAATTGCTGCGTGGTCTGCCCAGCCAGACATGCTAGACAACCATCCAGCCCGCTAAAATGTTCAATTTTGACAACTTGTGAAAGTTTATTTCAGTGTGACTGTTTCGCGCGATGGTAACGCTTTAGACACTGCATGTGTAGTGGAACCATTTACGTCCCTCCATAGCATGCTAGCACATGCATTACAGCATTAAAAAAAAAATGGTCAACCTGCATCATTTTTTTTTCAATCTGATGATACACAAATTATTTTATGGGCCTTACTGGACCTGATACAATGTGAGTAAACTAATATCCATCAGTTAAAATAGTATTTAAACTGTCGGAAAAGTTTTAGTTGCTCTTTAAGTTCTAGGGTATCCGTACGTGTGTACGTGCAGCCTTCCTTCCTGGTGCAGCGCCGTATAGTACCAAGCCATTCGTAGTTTGTTGGAAAAAAATTCTGATTGCGTGAAAAAAGCGATGGATTTTACAGCAAAAAACTAGGCTTTGGAAAGCTAAAGTCATCAGATCAGTGTCACTCATCAATTTGTACGTGGCCATGACTTGTTTCTTAATTTACCAACTTGATTTGGCAAGCTGCTCCATTTCCTGAACCAAAGCTATGTTTGAACGAAACGAAGTAACCGAATGCAAACAAGAGAAAGCGCTGGTTATTGTCGTCGTGCCAATGAAAGCCCTGGCCGTTGATCAGTTACATCATGCTGAACATCTGGGACTGATGTCGGCAGAGATAACGTCTGATATTCCAGATCACAGAAGATGTCTCAATCCTGTTTGCCAGTCAGTCCAGAATCACTCTGCTCAGAACGTTAACTGACTAGTAAACTATTACTAAAACATGAGTTTCCTCCAGTGCACAAGCGCGATTATTTGTTTGACCCGCCTGTTAAATTATGCATAAGTTTGCCGTGGTGCCCTTTGCAAAATCGCAGTCTTGCCGTGCCCTTTTCCCACCTGGCCGTCTAGTGCCCTCGTTCAAGTTGCCGGCCCACGCGTACCCACCCGTGCCGTGCCGCCGACGGGCCGGCCGTAGTTAGCGCAGCCGGCACAGCTCGGCAACGGTGCATGCGGGCCAGTTGTGTACGTGCGGCGCATGGCATCATTCATTGTATGACCGATGTATTGTGTGTTGTTTATAATAACCTGAACTATCAAGTTTGTAAAAATGCCACGAAAATATCGATCAACCCCTAACCCTCCTCATTCCTCATGGTGGTTTTGGAGGATTTTGGAGGATTGAGGATGGTTCCTAGCAATAAGGGCCTAGGGGGTGCAGGTTAAAGCGACAAACATTCATGTGACTGTACATGTACATGTAACTGTGGAGTTTTACAGAGCTTGTAGAGTTTTACAGGGCTTTACAGAATATTTCTCATAGAAGTAATAATGACTGGCCTTCGTGTCCTTTAAAGAAAATGCCATTGGCCTTGTTGCCCTTTGCTTTGGACATTTTTCATTATCAAAGGCAAAATAGCCGTGCCCAAGAAAATCTTAAATTTGAGGCCTGAGTGATGCAACTTGTTTGATTTTGAGAGGCAAAAAGGCCAAGAGAAATCCCATTTATTTTCCGACTTGTGAATGTCAATTAATTCTTCTTTAAAGACTAATTGGCGGGAATAGATAGTGCTTTCAAAATATGGGTTGAGATGCTATGGAAATTAAACAGAAAGTCACTGCCCTACCAAGTAACAATTTTACTCATGTGCAGTGAACATTTATAAATTGCTGGAAGAATGACAACATGTTTTTGGCTCGTTTGTGATTGCCATATTTATCCACATGCATTTTTTTTGCATAAATGAACTGAACCGTTTATGAAAAACTATCAATTTAAATTAGAACTGTTTGAAAAAATCCGAGGATTGAAACTGCATGCCTATCCCCTCCCTGTTTCTATGCCTAATAACTTATTTCATGCTGGTCATGCTTGTACTAGATTGCATCAAACTTACCGAGGTGGTGGATGTAGAAGGTCCGGGGTAACTCAGCCTTCGGCTTCATGGCACATTGAACACAGCTAGACGCACTACATTTTTCCAGGTTTCATAATACCATTATAGTTGTAAATTTTCATCAGATCTTTCAATGCACTCTTTGTATTCAAACAGATTGTGGACAGACAAGGGATTTGTAGGAGTGATGGTGCCAACCATCATCAGGAAGACAGTGGCAACACGGGTGAGATTCGAGTTGTCATTTCTTTAACCTTGATCGAGACTAGTATACATGTATACCCAACAGTTCTGATGAAAATCCGGTGTTTGAAATACCCGTCCTGACCATCTCCCTGGGCCTTTGTACATGTACAGTACTGCTTTCAAATAAGTACCCGTCGAGATCGAGTTACTCGAGAAAAATTCCTCCTTTCGTTAGCCTGCCCGCGAGTGCTCTCGGGCGCAAGCGAGCGCTCGGGCACTCACAAACGCTTTCGAGTATGACTTTCACGGGCTGCATATTCGCGATATCGTGTGCTATCGAGGATCAGTCAGGCGTAACCGATGACCGCCACGCAGCTCTTTCAAGCATGGCGATAATACCGCATAGGCCTACCCTACCCAGCAAGATATATGGAATAGGCGTCCGAATCGCTTGTCTAGGGCTATTGTCTAGGTGTTCGTCCATTACAACTACGCGTGACGTAGACGTAGCTGTAGCTGTAGCTCTAGATGCCCATTTCGGACACGGCCTTAGGTCCGGTATAGCCGCCAATGTCACTTGACGAAAATTGCAAGAAATGTGGCACTTTTCGAAAACTTCCGAAGTTTTCCGAAATTGTTTTTGGTAACATTCGGTTATTAACGTGGATGTTCGCAATAAAATATCTGTCAGGTCCGTTACAGATCCTGGAATTTAAATTCTCAATTATATATAAAAACTGAAAAACCAATGCCACACTCTTGCAGTATTTTGCGGACTTGATTTTGCAAGAATGTTAAAATTTGAATGATACCACTGACGTCACTCGGTCTAACACTGTACGTCATGATCTATTTTAAACCGCGGTAGCTGCCTGACCTAAAATTTAGACGTAAGGGAATCTTCAGGTGAGGTAACCAAACTAAGGGGCACAGCATTTGGCAAAAAAAGTGCACAACACACACTGGACTTGATATGAGACTACCAACCTATTACAAGTCATTTGCGCTTGTGACATCACGCGCGCAATGAATGGCATACATCTGGACACAAGCTAGCTGCTGTGAGACAGCAAGCGGCATGCATAGCATAGTAATTGACTGTGCGGGACGCCGTAGCGGTGTACTCTGTCATTAAATGAAACAAGAAGATTCACTCAAACTTACCAAGAACGTTTGTTTGTTTCATATCAAGCAACAGTGACAATTTTAAGCAGGTAGGTATGCTTTTCACTAGCCCGGAGCAGTTTTTACTAGACATTGTACGCCGGGCTAGTGCTAAGGTCGAGGCCTGGACTTACGTCATTCTGATGTAATTAACATAATGGGGTTTTGCATTTTTTTGTTCCCGGTAAAAGGACGTTAGCGTATACATGTAATACCAATGTAACAAAACATGCTACAAGTGCGTTCACCTCTCCACTCCAAAGGGAGATAAACGCGCTTGGAGCCTATTATCGGAAATATTAATAAATTTCATCTGACAAATTTAACTTTTTACGATTCTCAACTTAGAAATTCCAACACAAAAACTTTAAAGTCGATCTTTTTCAGAAAGTGTAATTACGCGTCAAAGTGCGCTTACGTCCTTCTGCCGGGCACACGATGAAATACAAACAATATTTCGTGCGGTCTTTGTTCGTTCTGCACAGCTGCGTGGGGAAACAGTTCGAGCGTGCGTTTCCGAGTGGTCTCGAGTTCGAGCGTGCGGCTTGCGTGTGGCCGGCAAACCGCACGCAAAGTCCTCGCACACGCAAGCACACGAAGGGGTACTTACTTGAAAGCAATGCTGTACCTCAACTCAAATTCCAACATCACATGTGTAAAGCGTCAGGTTCAGGATCGCAATCCCGGGAAGACTTCGTGTGAAGTCGGGAAGGGGAACTTCTAAATAATTCTTAGACGACGAACCAACAAAGACAGTCGCACCTCAAAGTGTAGTTTGCGAAATCTCTTTAAACTTTATTTGCTTTTCCAGATCCCAAACGGCAACTCTCTTCTTCAACCGCCAAACGCCAACTCTCTTCTTCAACCGCCAAACGCTAACTGACTAAATTCTTTTAAGAACAAGTAAAACTTTAACTGTTATTCAAATTCCTTTTCATAATATTATTCTCGAATTACTTTAACGCATGCACGCACGCACACATCTTTAACGCACGCAAGCAACGCACGCATGTACGCAGCTGCTTACGTGCCATGCATAATTATAGTTACTTTACAACTCTCTAAATTATGCACGCACGCCCGCATATGTATGTGCTGCTCTCACGTGTCATGCATAATTATAGTTACTTTTCACATCACTACACATGTATCGTACTTAACCTTCCAAACAGTGGCGTATCAAAGTTTGGAGGGGGGGGGGGGGGGGCAAAATCAGAAATTTTCCTGAAAAAGTTGCTCCAACTCTTTTTGTCTTAAAAAAAGGTTTTGAAAACATGTGGGGGGGGGGGGGGGGGCGGCTTGTGAAGTTGATTAAAACAAAACAAACAAAAACAATCGGCAAAATGTTGGGGGGGGGGGGGGGGGGTAGCTCCCTGCCAGATATTTTGTTTCTATCAACCGACCCTCCTTTTATGCGAAAACATTATGAGAACCATAGAAATAAAAAGAGATGCCCTAAACTTAAGTTGAATCCAATTTTGTTGGGGAGAAGAAACATTTTATTTATTTATTTTTATCATTGAAAGTACACGAATTTTTTGTGGCTATGCACGGTGCGGGAACTTAGTGAAAAAATAATGAGTACATTGTATAGCTGAAAAAAGTGCTGTAAAGGGTTAAATGCACCATTATCAAATATGCGGGATTATACCCCACACACAAATATCATCTGATCAAAATTTACTTTCCACCCCCAACTCCCAGTCTTGGACTGCACTGGACGGTCCCCAGCGATCTATGGTAGCCCATCATATGAGCCACCAGGAGGGGACACAAGAGAAATTTTATGTTGCATCACATGCCCCAGCAGCTGCTGCAGAATCCACCAACATCATAGAAGGACTATGGGTGAGTGAGTTTTCTAATTATAAGACTTCATGCGCAAATGTTGAGAACACAAACTCACTACATGTACATGTATATATACATTGTACATGTATGTCTGTAAAACCTTCATCAGTGCATATTTTAAATAAGTGGTAGTTTCATTCTGCTAAACCCCCTTTCTGCTTCGGCCGAACTTGCGGGTATGGTCAGAAGCAGATTTATGAAGGTGGCTATGTTGGGGAGTTCATCCTTCACAGCAGGGAGGATTTCATTCCACTGTGCCTAAAAAAGTAAATCAAGCAACATATTGAACTTTATATGTTAACTATTTATTTCATGATAATATTTATTTAAGTACTGTAAGTTGTAATTGATTGAACAGTGAGTTACACAGTAATACATGACGTACCTTGTATACACTCTGTTCTTCATCAAATTCCACTCCACCTCCAAATCCTCCAAAGCAACATCTGCAGCTTATAAAGCTGGCTCAAAAACTACTTGGACTTCTTCATCTCCAAAGTCTGTTTGAAAAGAGCAGGTAAGTTAATTTAAATGATTAAATTAATTTATTGGTGTATATATTTATATGAATAACAAATATGAATTTTTAATGAATGTAAAATACCACCTTGCATCTCATCTTTCTTTGCAGGCCAAAACTTGAAACTGGATATTCTGAGAGCTTGAAGTGTACCAGTCTTCATATCAGAAAATCTTCCATTGAGTGAGGCCTGCAGACCTTGAAGCACTTGCACAACTGAGTTGTTGATGTTGCCTGTATCACCTAGTGGCTCTCCTTTAAATTCTGTTGCATGTTCTAGGGATTTGAGCCTAGGCGTCGTCCTCCTTTAGAAATGAGATGAAACAATAAGTTCCATAATATTTACACAAAATTAACTGGAATCCTTCAATAAAATATTTCTTGTATTTTCTTATTTTTTGTATTATTACTTTTACTTAATTGATAACTTTGTTGCTTACTTAGTTTCATATTTGGACAGTACAGACTGTGCAGACTCAATCGATGCCGCAACATCAGCCATGGTTGAGTTAGTAAGTTGTGCTGCAAAGGAGACCTTGGACAGGATATGGATTGTATCCAGCATGAAGTGGGCAAATTGTACAAGGTCTTTCTGCCTCCGGAAGTTCTTGGCCTTTGCTTGAGCCTCACCAGTGACCCCCTGCTGCAACTCTAACTGTGAATAAATAAGAAATTCGAAAGATTAACAGTAACTAATTTAAAATGTATAAAACTGCTGCAAACTGCTTTTGGATTAGATAATTGACCTGAACAAATAAGACGGTCTGAGTTGCGGTCTTAACCAGCTCTTCAGAGGCATAATTAATTTACCTAATTTTTTAATTCGGAAGAAGATCTTGTTAAGATCGAAATATTAGGCCCTCTTAATTTGATTTTTAAATTAAATTAAAAAGTACAAAATAATCACTTATTTAATAGCATTGTTATAGCTGATGAAGGTGACAAAGCAGTGGTGTGTAGCCATTGATCAATTGCTTCAATGCTCGTTCCACATGTGGCAACCATCTTGTGCCTCCAACACGTGTTGGAATAACAGCTGTCTGATTCATGGCCTTTGCAGCTTCTTTAAGTCCACTTCGATTTTTTGAGCTGTTCTTATAGAATAAGTACAGATTCAGAAGTAGGCTACTAAGTGATTTGTACAGCGGCACTTTGCTCACAGCATCTTTAAAGACAAGTTCTAGTCTATGGGCTGTGCAATGAACTGCCTGGAGTACAGGGAACTTGTCTTTGAGAAGTTTAGCTACTCCATTGATAAACGATGTGAACGAGAATAGTGTGCACATGTGCGGTACCTCGCCGTGAGCGCTCTACTGTGCTATGCTTACTACAGCCCACCAGTCTACTCTGTTCGTGGCGCCAGCGCGCGCGGTCGATTATCGCTTGAGTATATCGCGCAAGTATCACGTTGGAAAAACCCAATTAAAAACACATTCACAATTTGCCAAACGACCTTCTCATGGTAATAAATTCTTTGAAGCAGCATGGGCCTCAAATAAATTATTATATTGTTTGCCTTATTAATTTGTTAACAGAGAATCCATGGCGTATGTTTGCGGCCTTGCATGGCATACACATACATCCAGCGGTACATGGCGCTGTCAACTGCCACCATCTGTGGTCCATATTTCCCCTTTGTTTTGTGGTTGTGTACCTGGATATCAAACAAAATATTTTATTTACATGTAGCCAAGAAAAAGAAAAAAACACATACAGGACAGAAAATTATATAAACAAAAGTTGATACCCATTAGGAAAAGTCTTAAAAACACAAAACATACATGTACTCCAGTTGACATAAAAAATGTACTGTATGTATACAATACATATAATTGAGCCTGCTCGATTCCCTACCATTCACTTAACCCTGTGTCCTTTCAGGGAATATACATTTAGAAACATCAAAAAACAAAATCTTTTAAAGATTCGACCGACCTGGAGGTGGAAGGCCAAGTCTATAATAATTAGCGATGTGTGATCGATATCTGCCAATCATGTGTTTCAACATAATTGGATATAAACCGACTTCTCCAGACTTTTTTTCTGTGTTTTTCTTTGTTCATGCAAAAGAATATTTTTTACAATTAATCAAACGGTTAAACGGATAATTTTAAAACTGGAAACTTGCAGCCTTAGAATGTATTGTCGGTTTCTAAAGTATACTTTTCTGATGCACCCTGAACAGGTTTTGGCACTCACAAACCTTGATGATGTGGGTCTCCTGGTACCTGTCATCGATGATGGTGTCCGCAGTCATGAACTCATCCACTGTCATGTTCGGGATAACACCTGATCTGGGAGCACCTTTAAAGTATAGCTCTACCATGAGGCAGTTACGCAGATGTTTGATCTCGGACCACAGTGGTGATTCCGGACTGTCTTGTAGGTAAGCTGGGTATAATGCATATGGGTGGCCACATGAAAGTTAACTCAAGTTATTGGTAACCGTAATGTAATGTACTGTGTAAGTTAAGGCCAGTTCATACTTCATGCAAATTTGATGGTGAAGCGAATTTGTCAGGCTAATTGCTATTTGTGTGAAGTGCGAACTGGACTCAAGACTCCAATTAGCAATAGTAATGACCAACCTAACTTGACGGACCAGCACGATTCAAGTAATGAGAATACTGTTCAACATTAATTTTGTGATACTTACAGATAATTCGAACAATGTCAGATTGGATGGCCCTCCGAAATTGATTGACTTCGGTCTTGTCAAGGATTAAGTCTGGAAAAAAATTCACATTTTGGGGTAATAAGTGTTTTTGTTGGTGGATAGTCGATTTTAGCTCCCCAAGGAACGTGAAGTTGAGAAAGCCAAGTTTGTTACATGTACATGTATCTACCAACATTGTCAAAATTTTGTTCCTTCTCAAGCTCCAGCACGAAAAATTGTGAGAAAAATATATACCCCTTAAATATAACAGGCATGCCAGGAATTCATAACAATATTTTTTGAAAAGGATGGTCCCGATGTTGCGGTGTAGATTTCGTTCAAACGTTTTGAAGATAGGTAAATGTTTGTTTCTTTCAAAATCATTTAAACGTTTAGGAATCGCAGACTTAGTTTGGAAGAAAATGTGGGTCAGATCACAGTGAAATAACCGGTCCTAAAAAAACGTGGTAACATTGTAGCTGTGCCACATAGCCAATTAATAAGCATACGGCATACACAGATCCTTTCATTTTTTTGTCTTTTATAGAAAGAGTATCTATATTTCAAACTCACCTCCAATTTTGGATTTGTTCTCTGCCTCCCTAATTGCAATGGGGGCTCTCAGAGAGGACTTCAGGTCATCGCCAGCTGCTTTTGTTTGTGCAATTAAGGTGGTAGAAATTCCAAATCTCTTTGCCAAGGTTGGCCGCACTGACAAGTAGTGGCAGAGTTTGGTTATCGACAACAGGTAGTTTTCCTGTGTTTTAGCCTGTCTGCAATCCTGCCGTAGGAACTTTATGACCCTGTGGATATATGCCCCAAAAAACACCAGTATGTAACATGTTTACAAGTTGCACACTTAACTACATCTAGAAACAGTACAATGCACCTGTACATATAGATGTATGCAATGTATGCTGCAACCCAATAATACAAGCACTTATACTCCAAATTTGACAATTTCTGGACGTTTCAGGTTTGCTGCTTTCAAGACATCAAAAGTAAAAGTATTCACGACATACTCAACCATTCATTTGTATTTTGTCTTTTGGGGGCACGGCCACTTCGGCCTTCAAAGAAGGCTAATGAGGAAAGGGCACCAAGCAAGATACCAAAAAATCTGAACGCATGTTAAATGTATTTAACTTTTTAAGGGTAGGCCTATATGAATGTCTCAGTCTCGAACATGTTGGTCTGCATCTTCCAGGTCTAGACTACAACACTGATAGAATCAAGACTGACATACAGGTCATGATGTACTTACTTTTGTGGAACTTTTGGGTTTACAACCTCAGCTGAGTGCTTTAGGTGACATCGATTCATTACAATTTCAACTTGTCGCCTATGCTGTCTTGCAGATTTTCCTGCAGAATCATCACTGCCATGTTTCAAGATCTCATACTCCTCCCATGAGTCTAGGAGTGGCTCATCTGGAATGAACAAATTTAATTAAACATGCTAGTCCTTCTGATTTGTTTTCCTGAATATTGCCATGTGTTGCAAAATTACATACGCGACATTTCTGTTGCGCGCATTAAATTTTCCTCAGATATCAAATAGTCTTGTCAAACCTCAGTATTGATGAGCTTCCAATTCACCAAGTTGCCGTAATTTGGGCTAAAAGTAGGTGAAGGTTTGCCTAAAGTGAAAGACTTGAATAATTTAATTGAAATTCCTGAAATTATCGGTAAGAAAACATTTTCTAGGCAACAATAATCTTGTTTTAATTGGAATGTCCCTGAACTTGTTCAAGTCTTCCACGTTAGGCAACCTTTCCCTTATTTTTTGGCCCAATTTACAGACAACTCATTTTCCACATTATTTCCCATATATTTTTGTTAGGGTGTAACTTTGTGAATTTGAAGCTCGCTAATACTGATGTTAGGAGGAAAATTTAATGCGCACAACTTTAGGGTATAAAGGTAACTATTTTGGATCTTTATTATGTCATTGTAAACATCCGGTCTCTGATAGGCTTTAGAAAATATTTAAAGCAAGGACATGTAAGTAGAATCCCCAAAATATGCTTTTCAAAAAATTAAACGATAACAAATAACCAAATATGGGAATAGATAATGTTAGTGTAAACACGACCCTGCAACTTCGCTGCGCTTTGTCCGGATTCATTCGCATTCAATGTAGGGCTGCCCCGAATATAATGAATATTAGATATTCGATCGTCAACCGAATATTCGAATACCATTTTGCCGGTTCCAATATTCGAAAACATATGTACATGTATGCACATACAGATACGACTCTGATGTTATTTTGTTAGAAAATTTACGGCGCTTAGCAGTGTCAAATGCCATATTTTTGCCAATCGTAAATTTTTGTGGACGGAGGTTTATTGTTTATTGTTGCCGTCCGTAAAACTCTTGTTACAACAGGGGCATGCACAAAAATATCGCCACATGTACAATTTTGTTTACCGGCGTGGCATGCATTGAAAAAACTTGATCGGCGAGTATCAAATATTCGGTCAAATCCAGTTTCGAATATTCGAATACTTAAAATTATTAGAAAATGAACAGCCCTATTTCAATGTGTGCTGTCAGCAACTCGCCCTCAGACGTTGTTTTGTAGCTTTGTATATATTTTTGATTATTATCAGTTGTCTTGTTTTTCGCGGCTGATCATTCGGACAGATATAAAATATGAAATGTTAGTGGAAATCTGAGTGCAACGAGAAAGAAGCCGAATCAGATGGGACGATAACTTTATGATCTCTGGCATGCTCTTCCATTGTGATAGGATCCAATGTAAAGACAACGGCAATCATACGTGTATCCTTTAAATGTAATATTTCCATATTCTGTATACATACCCCCATAAGGGTCATCTATTTCAAAGGAAACTGGGGTGGAGGGCAGCTTAGTTGCAGTTGGCACGGAGTGTGATTTCCTAGAAATTGCAAGGTAGTGCATATACTTTGCACTACCACGCTGTAAAGAGGAAAAGTACAAAAATGTATTTTAAAATACAGTGCGGCTAATGTTTAGTGTTGAAGCACTTGTAATGTTCCCTAAAAGGTTGCCAAGAGGGACGATAAATGCAATAATTAATGTGCAAGAAACACGCTTTTTCAAGGGGTGGGAACATTGTTTCGGAGAAAATGCTGCAACTGCCTATATCTGTCTTCATAGTATCAAGAGCTTTTCATACTACATTCGTTCTTCTGATGTGTTTCCCTGGTGGTCCCCCAGTCTGGTAAAAAGGCTAGTGCAGGGTGTTCCACAGGGAAAAATTAAAGCAGGCAATCGCCAGCACAAGGTACGAGTAGGCACCGATTGTCAAGCCCACGAAGGGAGTACAGGCTGATCATGATCACCAAATTCTCCTAGCAAACAAACTTGGCAGCAAAATTTTACTTTATAGTAAAAACATTAAGCAAAATTAAACCCAATCGGTTTTTGTTAATCAAATTGTGATAAGGGTTCTATCTCTGGTTGACCGTTAGACCTTTAGTTTGCGTAAACAAATACATGTAAGCTAGATTGTGTTAACCGCGCACTGCAACTCACCCTCACATATGACGCGGTATGCCAATAAATCAAGGGAACCACCTGAACGTCTGGCATATTGCGAGGTACCTTAGGGATTGCTGTAAACTTTAGGTTTATAGCTTTACAAACAAATAAGCTGGAATATACATGTGTTCCTTTCGCACTGCAACTCGCCCTCACATGAGGTATTTCATACAATTTGGTGTTTTTTTGTGGCTACAATGTACGTACGGTCCTGCCGTGGAAAAAAATGTGAATACATTGTAATGCTGAAAGGTGTTTACTAAAATTTCACAGTTTCTAAGTGCTACTATTTTTAATTCATAGGTTTGACATGCCAAAACAGATTTTTCTTTTTTTAACTCCTTCAAAGACCAAAGTGGCATTGCCCACTTACATCCAGACCGTGCTTGTACCACAAATGGTGGTCGACCCTTTTCAAACCTTTTCCATAACATCCCTCAACCGGGCAGTCTCTAGGTTTCCTGTCATAGGATGCATTTTTTTTTGGCTTGGTGATGGGATATGCCTGTAGAAAAAAAGATAAATTTGAAAGGTTAAAATTTGGTTCACTTAAAGGGATTGGCCAACTGCAACTAGATTTTTGATCTATTGATCCTGTTACTAGTTGCAAAAAATTGAAATCAGTGCTGCTAATTCTTAAATTAAGAATAAAGTTGATTTCGCTTGCCTCCTAAGTTCAGGGTTCACACGACTCCTTAAAAACCTGTAAAATCCTGGAATTTTGTACCCATCCTGGAAAGTACTGGAAAATGCTTAAATTTTAAAAGAAGTCCTGGAAATTCCTGGAAATTAAATATGTATTATTCAAAATAATCCAGTAAGTTGCGATTGAAATCTATTGTGTGACTTCGCGTTTTTAAGTCCGTCTGCACACGTACATTTCGTTCCTTTGGCCAGTGCTACGGGAATGACGCCGAGTTTTCGCTTGTGCTACAGTATTTGAGGCCGTGTCTGAATCACTTGGTGTTCTAGGGCTGACGATATTGATTTTTTTCGTAGTTGATTTTTTTCCCCTGCAATATCGCCGATATGGCGATAAAATCGTCAACAAATTTCAGCATAATTAAAATGTCGCAAAAGTTCGTTCGTAACTACATAATCGCCGGGCCCCATTGTCGCTAGGCATTGTTTGACTTTGAAGCCGTTCTAAAGGCTGTTCCATATGACGATAGTTCCAGATATCTCGATAATGTTTTCTTCATATCGAAAATCATATCGGCCTCTTTGTTGCTAGCCTTGGTCAAGTGCAAGCAACCGCACTGAATGCCACCGTCCTAAAATTCCCAGTGTACAATGCACGTGCAAGTGCAACGCGAAGCGAAATGCGCCTTGAATAAAGGCAAACAAGTGCGGCGCATGCGTTGTACAATGCACATGTACAATGTCCGTCGTGATTAATGATTTCGATCTTGTCTGATTGAGTACGAGTATGTACACAAGAAGCTCGAAGACACGTACATGTACGTCTGGTCAAACCACGCTGCTATTAAAATTAAGGTTTAACCGATGATCGGAATTATCCTCACAGCCGTTTATCACGCACATCACTCAACCACTGGTCCACTTCTTGTCGCAATTTGTCGAAAGTTTTGATTAAAACACATCCTGATTTTGACTATCCTTGTTGGTCCGATTCTTTGTTGGTTTTTGCCGAGATTTTATGAACAAATCTTGTCGAGTGGGCCTACGAAGTTCTAGAATCTTTTAGTAATTTGTTGGGAGAAAAAGTGGGGTGAAAAAGCTTCGCATTTTGACCTTTTTACAGAAGGGTCGTGACCGCTTTTAATGGACCTCGCCTTCGGCTCGGTCCATTAACAGCAGTCGCGCCTCTCCTTGGTTATTATTGACGTGGTAAAGACCGGGTCATCACACTTTTATCCCTTATTAATTTCTTGTATTTGATATATGTAGGAAATTGCGGTTATGTAATCCAAATTAGGTAATCCAAAGTAGGTTTCCTGATTTGGAAGCGACTGTGGTGAATTGGGAATGTTTCCTGAATAGGATTTGTGTTACCAGAAAAGGAATTTGGATTCCCGTTTTGGAATTGTACTGGACTGAAGGGCGACGCAGATTTTTCTGGGTAACAGCGAGTGTCACAAGAAAACAGCTGCATGTACATGTGTTCTAGACATCACAAAATCAGCTTCGCTTTTGCGTTTTCATGAAGTATGAACAGACCTTCACTCTATAAAATAGATTTCTATGTAGCGAGACAAATTATTTTTTTAAATAGAATTTTTCATTTGAAGAAAGCCATATGTAACTGCTTACTCTATACGGCTCTTGCCCAACTCGGTAAGCCTTTTCTTTGTGTCTCGCATGTTGTGGAATCGCTTCAGATGTTGTGCCAGGAATTTAAATGTCTTCCCACACAAAGTGCACTTTCTTGAGGCTCGATTGCTCTGTAAAAAAAGATAAAGTACACATGATAAGAATGATCATACGTATTTATAGTATGGACTAATTTTGCAGTTTACATTGCTAGACATTGGGAGATTGTGCAGAAATAAGGTTCAAGATCACTGCACAAAACTTTAACCCCTTGGGCATGGTATTTTACAGGAGATGTCGGGGTGTTGCAGCGGTTCTAGCAGACAAATCGAACCATTACAATGTTTGTGCAGTCAAACATGACATGAACAATAATCCAACAATGGATTGAAACTGCACAAATGGAGGGCAGTGGTGTCATCCGACCTGGTGACACTTTTCTTTTGCGCCCTATGGCATCATCCGTACGCAAGGGATTAAAGGGGCTGTGTCGTCACGATCATAGCAGGCTTGCGGCTGTACACTGAATCCCGAACTGATGAACGCAGATGAACCCAGTAACTGCAAATAATACCCCACGACCGCGCGCTGACCTACAGGGCGCGCGCGCGCTGACCTACAGGGCTCGCGCGCGCTGACCCACAGGGCGCGCGCGCCAGATCAGATTACAAATGCAATGACTGCTGCATGCTTGATCCTGTAGTTATGATACATACTGCATGTACAAGTATTTTGTATGTGTTTGTGCCACCAAAAATATACGATAGGCCTACAGTCGAACATAGTCCGTGACACCCCACCCGCTAAACGCCAAAATGTACCATGACAAAACCAAACGAAAATAAGTAAATAAGTAAATCTGTATTTATAATTGTAAAATAAATAATGCACCAGCCCCTTCCTATACAAAAATAGAGTTGTAGGCCTATGTATCGAAATAAATTTCGACTAAAATCGGCTGTGCGTGCAATGATGAGCAAATCAGTAAAACAGCTACAATGTATACTGATGGCGATATTGAGTCCACGACCTTGTGTTACATTTGACGGCAGGAATTTATGGAAAGTTACATCATAAGAGTTATTTCAACACTATCAAATAATAAACACAATAATAACAGTTATTACCAATAAATAATATACGCCAATGAAATGAGATTTCACCAGTGGCGAGTAAATCCGTGTCGAAAAGTAGGGATGATTATTGAATTTGTCAACGAAGTATTGCATCTTGAACTTTTTCTCAACGGGGGATACCCCCGCCCCAAACACCGCTTGAAATTTGAAACATCACTTTGTGTACAATTTCCCCTTTTTAAATTTACGAAACAAAAAAGAAATACAAATCGGCGGGCCCCTGAACTCCTTCCCCGTGTTTACGCCACTGGCGCACAGATCCCCACATCACTATGATAAAGATGACTACCGAAGAAACAAAGAAATAAACACCCCGACAAATATTCAAACAACCCTAATTTTCACCTGTTTTGCACGCATTATTCGCTTATTACTTTTTATGACATGAACAATTCACATACCGAGTACATGGATCGGATGTACTGTACATGTAATGCATGTACTGTACATGTTGACTATACATTACATGTAGACTTTGTGTGCGGAAATATTGTTTCACACAGCGAGTTGTTGACAAGTGCCATTGGAATAGCGACCAAGTGAAGTTGTTTCAGCTCCATCTATCAACTGTTTAAAAAAAGACAATGTACTTCTAAGTTCTAGATTTCAATTTTTTTTCGCTGCTAAAGAACTGTCTGCAGCCACTACCCCTCTTTTAGTAGCATGATAATTTTGTTATTAAAGTGACGGGTCAAAATAAGCCTGAAGCTTTTTATCGACCTAAGTTTACAAGTAAGATACAAACAAGATACATCCAAATGAATGTACACATAATTCATAGACCCTTTTACGGATACCCCGCCTGTGGGATTTTGTGTACAAAATTTAGCGCGAACTGTCCCACAGCGACAAGACACGTTGCAGTTTTGCTGTGCACATTTACATGGACAAGCACCCCGTGTGCCGAGTCGTCCTCTCTGGCAAGAGTTTCGGCATGTACATGTCATAGGTTCTCCAGCGTAAGGTTCTACTTCTATATCGCCAACCTCCAATTCTATGCAACTTTCAGACAAATATTCCATGGCACTTGTGTACATGTGAATGAAATGTTATGAAATAAACAGATGAAATTTGAACGTTTTTTCTAATAATCTTACTCTTAGAGAACTGAGTGCCACGATGTGTGCTACTTGTTTATAATATACGTGTACACGTATGTGTATTTCAGTACGCAGACGCTGGACATGCGTGCGTGTTCCAGGGGGTGTAGTTTCCAAAAGCCAATTCTCAGAACAGCCATAACAAACGGATGGAGGTTAAAAATAGCACATAACCGAAATGAAGCGCAAGGGGGCGCACTCCAATATTCGATTCGTTAACGCGAGATGGCGCGACGACACAGCCCCTTTAAGTAGGTTGTACATGTAGGTTGTTTTGTTTGGTAGATTTGTGTGTCAAAGTTCAACTTACGGGGTTACTTTCTCTCCCATGGGATTGTTTTACTTCAAACCGCCTACTGCTAAATTCATAGGGGTCAAAGTCGCTGTCATCCTCCCCGTCCTGCCCGTCCTTCTCCATCTGCTCTTTATCATCCTCCAGCTCCTCATCTTCCTCCTCCAGCTCCTCATCTTCCTCCTCCAGCTCCTCATCTTCCTCCTCCAGCTCCTCATCTTCCTCCTCCAGCTCCTCTTGCTCTTGCTCCCCATCCTCCTCCTCTTGCTCTTGCTCTCCATCCTCCTCATCTTGCTGGTAATCTTGCTCCTCATCCCCCTCCTTCCAATCTTTTTCCACTGCCTCCTCCATCTCTATACCACCAGCACTTAAGCCTTCCAAAATGCGTGATGCCTTTTTGAATAGAAGTTGAAACATTCAACATTAATGGGAAAATAAAATGCCAAAAAAGCCAAAAACAGACATTTTATGCAGTTTATCACAAATGGTGCCAAAAAAAAGATGCTCACGTTTCATTTCTAAAACAAAAATTTCTTGATGATAATTTAAATTCTTTTAAGCCATCTATTCACCTTAAAGGGGTTGTCTCAAGAGGCTTGTGGCTGTGCACTGATTTTTGAACTGAGATGACCTTAGACGAACCAGACTGCAAATAGTAACCCAGGACTGTGCGTGCATGTGCACTTTGATAAGTGTATGTACATGTAGGTCAGTGCGCAGTCGTGGGGTATTATTTGCAATCTGGGTTCCTCTGACTTCATCTCAGATCGGAATTCACAACTTTACAATCGACCCAGATTCCACAGAAATTTTGAGAGCGTAGTAATTTTGAATATATTAAGTTTAAACTTACCTCATTATTGGATGCCATGCTTTTTTTCTTCTGAAACAAAACAACCAGGAACAGCTAATTTAATCAGTTTCCCCATGGGATAGCTTGAGTGGGGCAAAGGGGGGGGGGGGGGAGGGGGGGGGGGGGGGGACCTGCTCCCCTGTTGGAATTCTCACCCAACCCCATGCACATGTTTGTTGAAGGTGTGTTTTTTTATGATACACTGGCATACAGTCTGTGCATTCCTTTCTTGAATTGCTATTTTTTCTAGCAGCACCAAATCACTCAATTTTTAATGGGACAATGGGAGAAAAAAATCACCCACAATTATCAAAACAAATCCTTTCAAATTATTTCATAACCAAAGACCAATTCATAATCCGCATTTACAAACACGAATTCGTATTCGTTACGGGAAAAAAAAGAACACAATTGAATCTCTAAACCCTGTACAAAACCTACAGTTTTACGGGGATGAACGGTAAACTGAATTAATCCGCTGGAACTTAACATTTATTTTACATTTCCCGTTACGGGAATATCCACTGGATCGCCGCCAAGGCTGGAAGGACGTTTAAAATACCCCCACACATACTTCATTAGCCGCAAGAAGAACATAGCTCCTTTTATACGTCGTAAAACCTCAATCGTGTTTTGTCGGTTTCTTGGTCTACCAAAACAATAATTTCATTTGTATCCACAATGTTCATTGGGTACGGTATTTCCCGATTATTCTGTTTATTATTCAGAAGTAATTAAGAAGTATTCATAAATGCCTCAGTGAGTTTCACTATCCCTATTGGTCGAGAGCCTGTCACGTGGGTGTGTTTAAACGGTTGTTTAAACACGGCTGGAAGTTGTTTAAACACGGCGCGTCATAACCAGCTGTTCTCAGCCGATACGCAACAGGGAGAGCGTAGTAGGTGCGCGCACAAGATGTACTGAATTTCATAATGTAAGACAACGCTAATCCACGCGTATAAAACGCTGCATCTCGTGCGTGTGCGTACGCGCACGCGACAGACAGGCGCGGAGCGACTTCACGTGTTTTAACATTTTTCTAACGCCCTACTTTCAATATTTTGCAAAATGCCAAGTTTTTATGCTGCATAATTTTTTTAACTATTTTTTTTCTATAGAAAATAAAGTAAAAGGAAAAGGCCTCAGTGAAAGAAAGAAAATTGATTTGAGTTCTTGTTTTAGAAGGTTAAAACAAAAATCAGTCATAAAAATAAAAACCATTCAACATCGTGTGTACAAATGCGCATGAGGCAGCTGCAGCTGGTTATTACTGTGTGCATGCACGTGTATGTACATTGTACCTGTACATCCTAATGGGAAATCCACACTCGTGCCAAAAATTTGCAAGAGAATCTTACAGCGATATAAAATTCTGTGGGGTTTGCGCATTGGAAATTACTATTTCATGAAATACGGCCTACTTGTTATGATGGTATAGTTGACAATTCCCGAAATAATTCTTTCACACGTAAAACTGACTGCGATTTCACAAGATTTTCACATCGCAACCCGCTTATTTGATTTTATCATCTAGTTTTGCCCTATCGGTATTAAATAAACATTTTTCATGATGGATGTGCTAACTTTAGGGTATTGTCAATGTACAATTGGTCAAACGTTCGCATAATTTTGCATAGTTATGATGTAAAGTGTGATGACCAGGTCTTTACCACATCAATAACCGAGGAAGGGCATGACAGATGTTAATGGACCGAGCCGAAGGCGAGGTCCATTAACAGAGGTCACGACCCTTCGAGGTTATCATTGATCTCTATTACACAGACTGGATGGGAAACCGCGGCCTCGCAATGGCGGTGCTAGAGGGTGGTAAACGCGCACTGTGTGTTCGCTTAGGGTGGAGTGGTTAATCTGTGGCCAGGCCAGGCAAGGCCAGGCCCGTGGACGCCCGGGCCTTTTGGGCCTCTCTAATCCCCTGATTGTACACAATAAACTTCCCAATAATTCTGGAGTCCCATTGTTCACCCAGACTTCACTGACAGCTAAGGCAGCTTTTGATCCAGCCGTGAAAAGGTACAGATTAGTGTGGGAGGGGCTACAAACAATTAGTTGATGCTCTTTTGTTAGGTGATTTGTGGCTCACAATAGCAAGAGTAAAATCTTGAAGGCCAAGGCATGGCTGGGCTTTTTAAAGGCCAGGCCTGACCACAGATTAACCACTCCTCCCTTATAAAAGTGGATTGACAACAATCTTGGCTCATGTTTTAGGGAGTTTATGCGCTACACAGAATTTTTTTTAAATAGTAAATAGCTGTTTCATTGTTATCACACCTGTAAGTCATTAGAGCAGTTGTATAATACAAATTTAATAATCGTATTGAATATTATTCTGAAATGACATCGTATTTTATATTCTGGGCACCCATTGTTGCATGTATTATTTTATAAACTGGACAAAGAGAGAATTTATGGAGGTTTATTCAAATATAACACAAATATGCAGGAAAATATGAAAAAACTAATAAACAATCCTTCATCCTAAGGCACAACTAAAAGACTCATCAGGGAATGATTTTTGAACAGGATTTGTGTGTGTGTGTGAACTTAGCCATTCTCACTCGGTCTCCCTGATTACTTCTGTTTAAATGGAAAGACATTCAATTCCCCCCCCCCCCCCCCCCCCCCCCGCCACACACACATGCACACACATGTTTGTAAACACCTTCAATCATGGACCTCCTATTGTCCCTCTTCTGTTTGTACTTTAAATATTTTTGGAAGGTATCCCATAATATGCTTTGTACACACATTTTAATAGTGGACATTCGGTCAGTCGTCGACCCTTTGTCTACGTCCTGACTCTTTTGTCCCTAGTCCACGATTGCTGTAGTTAACAGGACAATCATATTAGAATGCCAATTAGTATGTTATAAGGGACCGCCCTATGTATAAATTTCTTTATTCTATTTGTGTTATCTAAGAAGTTTCGTTTCTGTGCATTAAAGGGACACATTGCTTTGGATTTTGCAATTTGGGCTATAAAACTGTAATGGATATGGATATGGTTGGGAAGCTTTCTTTAAAAGTAGACTATAAAGATTCACATAACTATCTCTTCAAATTGCGCGGTTTTTGTTTAATTTCGTGACGAATAACGGTTCGCCATTTTGTAGAACCAAATGTTTTACTCCACAAAATGGCGGACCGTGTTCACCAGTCGTATTTCCAGTCGCAGTTGGTTAAAGTACATTTGTACGTTCTGTTGATCCATTTTGAGGTACTGTGGCACACGGCACGCAGCACTGGCGATGTCGCGATGTAGAGAATGGTACCTGGCGATCATCTGATAGGTTTACAAGGCCACTGGCAATATTGAAATTGGAGGATTCAGGACTGTTGGGGTTAACCTTTTCTTTACATGTCATGCATGTAGTTGTAACGTTATTCATGTACATTAATATTAACATTATAGACACGCCGTTAAATAATTATCAGCTTATTTGTGAAAGGAAATTCCTTTTTCCCGACTCAAGTTTCAATCCCTTCTGCGGGCAATTCACTGCCGCGCACATTAACCATTGTTCTTGTCTATTTAACCAATTCGGTTGCAAAATCCATTTTTCCCCCCACAAAAACGAAAAAAAAAAACATCTGTTTGAAAGTGCACGCAACGCAGTCGTGTCACATTCGTTCTTTACCCTCTAATATAATGCGCACTAGGGACGGCGTTTTGACGCGGTGTCCTATCCAGTCTGTATAATGGAGATCAGTGGTTATTATTGACTGGTAAAGACCGGGTCGTTACATTTTTATCCCCATTCATGAATGCCTTCTTACGAAAAATGTAAAAAACTCCCGTCAAAATCACAAAATACGAAGTTTTTTCACCCCAATTTGCTCAGTACAAATAGGGATAGTGAAACTTGCCGAGTCATTTAAGAATAGACATTTGTTTTACCGAGAATGCAACTAACAAAAAGTTAAGAGTTCACACGCATGAATGCATAATTTGTTGTGACCTCTGGGAGAAAAAAACTAGCGCATGTGCATAACCCAGTGTCACTATTCGGCACTCCCTGAACAGCAGTGAACCATAGGAATTTTATGACTTGAATTTATATCGGACAGCTTTCTTGCCTTGTTACTAGATACTCTTCCCTTTATAGCAATTCTATGGAGAAATGTCAACATATTGGTTTTTATGACAGTGAAAATTCTGTGTTAAAAATTCATACAATTCATGTTTTTTTCATGTTTGTATATACATGTACAATTATTTGTATGTATCAACTTTTGTTTATTTTCTTGGAGGTTTCAATTTAACTAGAATTTCATGTTAAACAGCTTGCTTTTAAACAAATGCTCTTTGTGTGTTCAGTTTTTAAAGTTGTTGTACGTGAGACCCAAGCAACGAGCGTTGGGAAATAACGTGCTGTCCCCGTTGGACCAAAGAGGAGGCCCTCTCTTGTTGAAATGTGTATAGGCAAGGGTGTGTCCTTTTTAGTGGGTCATAACGTCTAGATTTTCCAAAAAAGGGATACAAGTCCTGAAAATGTGAATTTTGTATGTCTGGTGATCATGTACGGGTGAAGATTGATGCGCCCTGTTAATTTCAGTGGCCACAATGTCCTAATTGTACGGGAAAGAAGCATTTTGAAATTTGAATTTTGTTAGATCCAGCCACCGCCTTTTCGACCACTTTTGGAAAGAAATTTGTTCTAAAAGTAATATCTTTCTTTCTTGGTTGGTTGGTTGGTTGGTTGGTTGGTTGGTTGGTTGGTTGGTTGGTTGGTTGGTTGGTTGGTTGGTTGGTTGGTTGGTTGGTTGGTTGGTTGGTTGGTTGGTTGGTTGGTTGGTTGGTTGGTTGGTTGGTTGGTTGGTTGGTTGGTTGGTTGGTTGGTTGGTTGGTTGGTTGGTTGGTTGGTTGGTTGGTTGGTTGGTTGGTTGGTTGGTAATGGTTTTTGG
This sequence comes from Hippasteria phrygiana, assembly GCA_037893225.1. Lineage (NCBI taxonomy): Eukaryota > Metazoa > Echinodermata > Asteroidea > Valvatida > Goniasteridae > Hippasteria > Hippasteria phrygiana. Next base: position 1,331,726 of record JAZGUH010000564.1, on the reverse strand, counting down.
ATAGGGTGGATTTGTCGGGTGTATTTGGCAGTTCGTTTTAGTTGTTTTTGTATGTTTTTGGTTATTTTATTTTTATTGTCTGTTGGTGTTGCTTTGTAGGTGGGTGGGTTGGTTGGTTTTAGTTGCTTTGTTGGTTGTGTGTACTTGGTTGTGCTTGGTCGGTAGCTTGCTTGCTTGTTGGTTGGTTTTGATGGTTGTTTGGTTGGTTGGTTTTGCTTGCTTTCTTGCTTGGTTGGTCGCTTGGTTGGTTGTATTGCTTTGTGGGTGGGGTGGATTGGTGGGGTTTATTTGGCGGTTGGTTTTAGTTGTTTTTGGTTATTTTATTTTATTTTTGTTGTCTGTTGATGTTGCTTTGTGGGTGGGTGGGTTGGTTGGTTGGTTTTAGTTGCTTTGTTGGTTGTGTGCTTGGTCGGTAGCTTGCTTGTTTGTTTGCTTGCTTGGATAGTTGGTTGGTTTTGATGGTTGTTTGGTTGGTGTCGCTTGGTTGGTTGCTTTGTGGGTGGGGTGGATTGGTGGGTTTATTAGGTGGTTGGTTTTGGTTATGTCGGTTGGTGCTGTTTTGTAGGTGGGTGGGTTGGTTGGTTTTGGTTGGTTTGTTGGCTGTGCATACTTGGTCGTTTGTGCTTGCTTGCTTGCTCGATCCAGTGGCATAGCTAAGGGGGGGGGGGGGGGGGGCTTGGGGCACACATCCCCCCCCCCCCCCCCCCCCCCAATTAAAAATTGTCGCCCCCCCGAGTCGCCACTAGAAAATTTCTCAAACGCAGAAAATAATAGCATTATAAAGAAAAATCACTGAGCGCCCACCCACTGTAACATCTAGCCCCCTTATGGAGACAACCCTGGCTACGCTGCTGGCTCAATTGCTTGATCACTTAATTGGTTGGTTGGTTGGTTGGCCGGTAGAGTTGTAGTTGAGTACTTACTTTCCGGGTACTTACTAAATATAATCTTTGGTTTTAGTGCTTTGAGTATTAGGTTAAGTATTTTTCCTTTTAGGTCGTCGTAATTTATGCAGTATTTTAAAAAGTACTTGGAAAATACTTTTTGGAGCCTTTTTTTGGTTAATTAATAATAATAATAATAATAAAGTACTTGAGTACAACACGGTTGGTTGGTTGTTTGATTGATTGGGTCGGTGGGTTGCTTGGCTATAATACTGCCCTTGGATTTTCAATGTCACATTCTACATAGTCTTTTGATTCAAGACGGGATTATAAATTGATTCCCCCGATAGGCACGCCGGTTCCTGACAGCCAGTACATGGTGGGTGATTATCCAAATCCCGTATTGATATTTTTTGGCCCTGGACCTGGGAAATTCTGAGCAATATGTCAGGTGCGCATGGCGTTTAAATGTCTAGACAGTTAAAGACCATGGCCTTTTTGTTTATTTAAACTATAATTACATATAGTACCTTTATTTGGTATCATTGTAAAATTGCAGTCCCTGGCTTATGGACTACGTGTAATGTATCCCCATTCAGACTCGGATGTGTGTTGGTTTGTCTTGTATGATGAACGACATGGAGCCAGCTGAACCCATCAATGATTCATGATTATTACAGCAATGAATCAAGAGAAGGGAGCCACGGGCTTCCACTGCAAGCTGCTGTGAGGACCTTTCAGAGGCAAATCCTGTCAAACCATTTCCTGAAGAAAAAAAAAGTTAAATTAATTATAAACTCATAGGTAAAAAATTAATGGGTTTAATGTGTGTCAATTCAACAATACTTGCATATTTCTTATTTGTATCTTTTTGTTTATCATGGTATCCATGAGAAACCCCTAACAAATTATTCATAAATGCCTCGGCGAGTTTCACTATCCATATTGGTCGAGAGCCTGTCACGTGGGTGTGTTTAAACATGGCGCGTCATAACCAGCTGTTCTCAGCTGATACGCAACAGGAAGAGCGTATACGTAGTAGGTGCGCGCACAAGATATGAACTGCATAAAACGCTACATCTCGTGCGTGTGCATACGCGCACGCGACAGCAGGCGCGGAGCGCCTTCACGCGCTCACAAGACTGATACGTACGCATGTATTTTGTACTGAGGAAATTGGAGGAAAATTGGGTTGAAAAAGCTTCGCATTTTGTCCTTTTTACGGGAGGTTTTTGCATTTTTCGTAAGAAGGCATTTATGAATGGGGATACAAATGTGATGACCCGATCTTTACCAGTCAATAATAACCTCGGCTCAGTCCATTAACAGCAGTCACGCCCCTCCTCAGTTATTATTGACATGGTAAAGACCGGGTCACTTTTATCCTCTTATTTATACAGGTACCTTTGCCTATTTAGCACTCGCCATTAGTTTTTGTGCTGCTAGGAAGCTCTTTAAAAACAACTTTTTAGTGTGCAAATAACCACATCATCTACACAAAATAATCTACATTTGTAAGTTAACACATGAAAAAATATGTCAACACTTAATTTGAAACAGATCACTTATCATGGTCCAGAAAAAAAAGGCTAAATTATTTAGCTTCAAAACGTCCTGCATGATTGAATCAATCATCCCATTTGGCATTATATATAGTAGTAGCTTTGGAATAAGATTTGTTTCTTTTTAAGAGGCAAAAATTCCCCAAAAAAATTGGGGAACTGATTAATAGCACCCTCATGTACATGTAGCCTGTCATTGCTAAAGCCAACATGTTCATGCTGCCGACTGTTGTAACAAAGTGCATTTAAAGAAAATATTCCCAAATTTATTTTGTGCGGTAACGCGGCTGATATGGTACTATGCCGTATGCGCCTGAAACAATATTCAGACGACTGTTTCCTGCGAAACCAATCTGTCAATTTGTTGGTTTTTTGCAGCACTGTGGTTGGTTAAGAGCATTAGGGCACCCTCAAGTGACAAAAGCCTGATGCAAAACAACGGGTAAATCGTCATGACACAAGTACATCAGATGACTATCAAGGGAACATAGAGAAGACATCTCGGCAGCATTCAAGGATGTTACCGGATTCAAGGGGATAGTGGGTACTATCGACGGTTCCCACATACGGATAATGAACTTACAAGGTGGAGACGCTGATTACATCAACAGAAAAAAGTTTCGATCTAGATGCCGGTCATTGTTTTTTAAAAGCTTGCAATTGTCAACTCCAGTTTCTTTGACGACTATTACGGCGCCCTAGGATGACTAAAATCCCAAAGTCCCACTCGCAGAATTGATTCCAGTAAATGTGAGCAACCCCATTTTTCAATTTTCAGAATATCTGTTTTTTGAAGTCACGCAAAGTGTTTACAAGAATGTAAATTTTCTACTACCAGAAATTTTTGTTTCATTTTGACGACATACGCCCAAAACTTAAAATCCTAAGATTTGCAGATATTCTGTTGTCGAATCTATTTCGGTTCACGAACAAGTTTCTGCTCAAATACAATATAATAGGAGATTTTACTTTCAACGGTAAGTTCAACCCGAATATTTGCAAACAGAAATGTATAGGTTTTTTTAGTTGCCCACTTTTAGGGCGTCAAAATAATCGTAAAAGTATAAAAATCCAAATTTCTGCTAGCAGAAAATTGAGTTTAAAAACGGTCTTGTAAAAACCTAAAATTCTGCTATAAGCAGAAAATGAGAAAATTGGGTCGGGGCTTCATAGCATATGACCAAATCTTAATCTGCCTATTTAGTCATATTATAAAAATTTTCTTAATTAAAACTGTTTTTAAGACATTTTAAGGTAATCTTTGCATGATTTCATTCTTTCATAGTTGCACTTTGTTTTCCCAAAAAAAATTCCCCAAAGTAAACTTCAGTTTAGGCACTAGCCCAGATGTTCACTGGGTATTCTCCTTGCATTCTTGGAAATTTTATTTAAACAAGTAAAAAAATAAATACATACATGTACAAATAAATAAATACACAAAGAGATACAAATAGAAACTTAAAAAATACATCAATAATATTTTTGCTTACCTATTTTAATGGCCCGACCATAAAGGTATTATCAACAAGTTACATGTGTATTAAAAACGTTTCATGAAAACATTTTTCAACAACCTTTTACGTCAAAAACGCTCGATAACAATTCTGCTGTTCGTTTTATTTTGTTTGTTTGCCTTCTTCATTAGCCATTTTCAGAAAAAAACAACGTATTTTCTCCGGACAGTACATCAGATCATCGTGCGTCATTATCACGCATGCATATCATGCAGCAATATTAGTCTGGTTCCAGCCGCGCACCAAGGGCTACAATGTTTGTTTGGTTCCCGCCGCGCTGCAAGGACTACATAATAAAACAAACCGGAACCAGTCTAGTATGGAAAAAAGCCAAAGTCGAATTTGACATCGTAAAAATGCCGCACAAATATTGAGAAAGAAAATTTCTGCTATTTAAACTTGGCCTCCCTTTTCTGCAGCAGCACGTGGCTATTGTCCGATGAGTGCTATGCATGTTGGCCATTTAAATAATCCATATTTTTGTCGGACTCCAAAGTAGCCCGCAACTCTACCAGATCTGAAAGCAACCTGTCTCTTTTTTACAAGTGATTTAACTTTCTGAGACATCCAAGGTTTATTATTGCTATGAACTTTTGTTGTTTGCATGGGAAAGAATCTATCAACAGCAAAATAATGGAGCGCTAATACAAAAACGCTCCATTCGTCCAAAATAATGGAGGGCTAGAAACAATAGGGGACAATAGGGTGGAGTTTAAGTCGGATAATGCCCTCGGTAAAGCGCCATTCGTGGGTAAGAATAGTCTTGGTTCAAGACATTGTTACGTATACGAGATAACCGGCCGCCGCGAGAGGGCATTATCCTGACAAACTATTAATAGCCACGAACCGCCAGTAACAACGTCTTGGGAATTTCGTAAAATTTTCCCCCGAAAAAAGGGGGAAACTAGTGCGCATGCGTCAGTTCTGTATGAAAATGAGGAACATTTTCTCTTCACGCACGCGCAAATACGAAAAAGAGCTGCCATGAAGTTGCACAATAGTCTGGTAGCTATCTATACTACTGGCCGAAGGGGCGCTGGTAAGTTCGCGATCGAAGCTGCTATGCTTTGCATTGCATGATTGCAGGCAGCTGGCCGGCCGGCCGGCTATGCGCTAGCGGCTGCAGTGTTCACCGCTCGTGTTCGCATGTGACGTCTTGCAACTGTGAAGATCGACGCGAGGGAGATACGACGGGGAAGGTGCCGGGCGGGACCGGGCAGGCAACCTGGGTGATGGTGTGTGATCTGCGGAAAATTACTTGTTACATGCAAGAAATACCTCTCCATTATATTAAATCGTCGGGGCTCGGACAATTTGACCGTTGGCCGACTCGACTCGAGACAACTCGACCGTTGAGACAACTCGACCGTCTTTGCGTCAAATAGGAAGACAAGTCGTCCGTGGAGACAAGTCTTCCGATGAGACAAGTCATCCGTTGAATTGAAGTCGACTCGGAAGTAAGGGAATTGCTGGGGTTTCTCGGCGGGGATTCGCCTACAGCCTCAGTGGAGAAAACCCGCAGGAGATCTAGAGTGCGTCTCAGTATCTTTGTAAACTGTGTGACAATCGAATCACCAGACCGTCCAGAGTACGACAATCTCCGTTTTCCCCGGCCGTAAAGACTAGGGCCTCGTGAGATATTTGTTTTATTATTATAAAATCACCCAACAAGGTCTCCTCAGCACCATTATAATATATCATATTCAGCCCCGTTAAGATTTTCTGTTTATTATATTTCCATCATTCCGGAACTTTTAGTTCATTCCCCTCGGCCCTACCAAACAATCTAAATAGCACGGACCTGTACCTAGTATTCAGGGGTTAGATCTATGCATAATGCATTTATTTATGTATTATATGCAAACTACATAATGAGTGCTGCAATCATTGGGCTAAGCAGGTGCGTGCGCACAACACGGCTTCTACGAAATTCCCAAGACGTTGTTACTGGCGGTTCGTGGCTATTAATAAATTGTCGTGATAACGCCCTCTCGCGGCGGCCGGTTAGCGCGTATATGGGTCATTCCACCAGGTTGGGACACTTGTTATATGACCATATCATTAAAACCATCATTACATTTAATTCAGTTATTTCCCTTACAGAAAAATTAGCTTGCTGCAAGCTTGCTGTAAGCTTGCAAAGAGCTTGCGGCAATCTTAACAAGCTTGCGATAAGCTTGAGTAAGCTTACATTTATTTCTGCAAGCATATTACAAGCTTGCAGCAAGCTTGCATACTCTATGCAAGCTTGCAGCAAGGTTGCAAATGAGCTTGCAAGCTTGCTTGGTTTTCCGCAAGCTTGCTTGGTTTTCCGCAAGCTTGCTTGGTTTTCCGCAAGCTTGCTTGGTTTTCCGCAAGCTTGCTTGGTTTTCCGCAAGCTTGCTTGGTTTTCCGCAAGCTTGCATTGTTGCTTGCAAGCTTGCCCACAAGCTGGCGTAGTTTTCTGCCAGCTTGCAATTAGCTTGCTACAACAAATGTAGCTTGCCGCAAGCTTGCATGGCTTTTCGCTGGCTTTTCGCAAGCTTGCACGCTTGCCCACAAGCTTTCATAATTTGCTGCCAGCTTGCAAATTAGCTTGCAAGCTTGCCGGTTTTTTGGCAAGCTTGTATATAGTCGCTTGCAAGCTTGCAAATTAGCTTGCACGCTTGCCACCATCTGCAATGTGGTTTTGTGCAAGCTTGCATACATGTAGTTGCCCCAAAGCTTGCACAGATTCTTGCAATTAAGCTTGACAAGCTACTGGTGGGATTGCTACAATCTTGCTTGATTTCTAGCCAGTTAAGCGACATACATGTTCTTAAAACCACGGAGAGGTATCTGTGCATTGTATACTTCATTTTTCCTCCTTAGATTTTAATAATCCCCACAATCTTTGCAAATGTTTTTAAGATTTATCAGATAAATAATAGCCAAGTGCAAGCACTGGATGTGGTTTCTAATGTATTTTAAATACATGTAGGCAAGAGATACTCAGCTGGAAATGGAATACAAATTCTGAGGACTGAAATACAGAAACATATCTGCTAAATGGTGCCAATTAAGTCATTAGCTCTTAAAATTTATTTATTTCCCTTTGTATAAACTCTTATTACAACTGCTGCATATTTTGTCTGCTTTTTCCTGCATAATCCACGACAAACAAACATGCAACATACCAATAAAGTCTCGAGCTGCAGCTGACATTTTTGGTATTATTGAAGGATTAGGGACCTTTAGAGTTAAATACCCCAGGTGCTATAGAATAAAGTACTATTTGCCCTGCAGTTAACTTAATGTTTTTGTACTTGTCTTTCCAACTGATCACGACCAAGCGTACGTAAATAACAGTGTGCTAAAATGTACAAAAAGTTCATGTACATGTATGTATTTATAGCACCACTGGTTCTACTACAGTTTGAAGCATACATGGCCTCTACTGGTACTGTTATTATTTGCTTTAAACTTCTTTTACATGGAACAATGTGTTTCACACTTGCAGATGTAATGTCATCTTCAGACACTTCATAAGATGATGCCTCAAACATTTCAATAAAGGATAAATACATCGTACAAAAACAAATTTCTCTATCACAAGTACAAACACCAGGTGTAATTTTTATGAATTTTGTAATGTGGCCATACCTTTCTCGGTTTTCATGTTTAAAAGACACCGTATACGAATTTCTGCGAACTGCTAATGTGAAAGCTTTTGAACAAATGACAATGTTGTTTTTAATAATCCGAGAGAATGCAGTACATTTGTAGTTAGTGCCTGTAATGCGATAACCCAAAAAATAAGACAAGGCAAGTTTTTCATCCGCACTTAAAAAATAGTTTTTTAATAAACCAAGGGTGTAGATGCCATCCCGTATTTTGTCTCCCTTAAAACTATTTGAAATTTGCTTTTTCATTAAAAGATAGAATTCTGAAATGGGCGTTCCAAATTTAAGTTTCAGCTTCAACAGAGGTTCTTTTAACAGTATACAAATATTATTAGCTATTTGTAAGTTAACAGATTGTGTACTATGAAAAAGGTTGAGCAGCTGTCCATTCAAGGACTCAAAGTTAAAGCAGGAATAAGCCCATAATGGTCCCAGATCACGAACGACATCACTCAAATGCAACAGCTGATGTATGTTAGAGGTCATCTGTTTTGGGGAGTAAAGTGTTCCATGCATCATGCAGAAGTGCCTAAGTACTTTTTCACAATGATCAATAGTCCCGCGTGCAATTGAATCCCCATTGAGTAGATAGATTGCTTCTACCAAAAGTAGATAATGTTGAAAATAAATGTCTGGCAGTAAGCCACTTAAAACTGGTAGTGAATAGTAAAACAGCCACGCTCTGCATTCTGAAGCCTTCCAGTATTTACTATGTTCTTTTATGCTTCTGGGCACCCTAGAAATGAAATTGGGTGGTTTTATTTCTCGAATTCTTGTGTCAACCACATTAACAAGGTTAGAGATTGAATACGGTTGTTTAGATTCACTGCTGTCAAACCAAAGAAACAACAATCTTCTGACTATGCCCAATAAAACCTGGTGCATCCAGTCAATTGCAGTTCCACGAATGATGTCTGGCATGAGATACAAAAACCATGAAGGTCCCTTAACTCCGAAAACATTCTGTTTAGTACGAAATGCTTCTTCAGCAGCATGCAAGGTTTCTGCATGTGTTCGTTTAGGCATATCAAAATTAGGAAAAATCACTGGAAACACTCTAGCGTGTCCGGCACCTACATTTATAACCTCCCCACTTTGACAACATCTTGGGCACCCATATAAGCCGTTAAACTGGGTCATATTAAGCACCATACACTTAGCAGGCATATCACAGGTACCACATAACAATATTCCACGAACACAAATTTCTTCATTTAGATGATTTGTTATATTTATACCTTCGTAAATAGTCTTAAGAGCTGTGTGAAAAGGCTTAAGGAATGTTCCCATAGAGGGTTTTGACTCGCCGTACCACAAACCAGCAATTAACATATTTTCCTTGCGCATTCTTTTTTTGGGAGGCAATTCATTTATCGCAAAGTATAGACACCATATTGAAAAACGGGAAGATTTAAAAACAGGGATGCCATCTGTGTACCACATAAATGATATATTTCGTTTGTCACTCAAAAAACAACCTGGTGAAGAAAATCTTCTATATAAATCTCCATCATAAATGTCTTCAATATTTGCATCAACCTTTTTTGTACGTTTAAATCTGTGTTCAATAAGCTTACAAAATTCTTCTTGCTTGAACAAGGTTTGTAATTGTGCCAAAACTGGGATTTCTATAAAGTGAGAGACAGATTTGCGGTCATCAGCAAGTGATTTATTGCAAGATGGACATGTACTGGTATTTGCAAAATTTTCTAGAAAATAATTGCAAGAAATACAGACTTTGTGAATTTTAAGGGGCATGGACAAGTTTGAAAAATACTGACGAAAAAGGTGAAGAGAGAGCTTACACAAGTTTGGCTTTTGGCAATGAAGTGATACCAAGGTGAGAATATCAACTAAACAACTTCCGGTTAAGCTGTGCCTGAGACAAAGAGTCAGGATGAGCAGCATACTTTCCGCCAATGTTATGGGTGCACCTTCATACAATGGTTGGTCGTCACTGCCCTTATCACCTGCAGCATCCAGGTTCTCCTCTGCCAAATGCTCTGTGTCACTGAGGCAGTCTTCTGCCTCAAGCCACTCAGAAGAATCTTCATGGGGATTCTCCTCCGCTTCATACCATGTACAGTCAAAGTCGTCAACGGATGTGTTGGCCTGAGTACTCTGCCATGCAGCTGGTGGTTCTAAACTGGGCAGGCATTCAGCCACACATGTATGTTTGGATGCAGCAGAATGTTGTCCTTCCGTAGATATTTGTTTATCAGGAGGTTCTATCGCCTCTAAAGATGTGGATGCAGAAGTGAAAGCCAGTACATGTACTGGATCTACCCCCTCAAGGAATGTACATGTAGATGCAGGAGACATTGGTTCATCTAAATGCTCTATCCCCTCAGGAGATGTGGATGCAGGAGAAATGTGTACATGTGCAAATATGTTCCCTTCCTCTACAGGTGCGGATGCTGGAGATGCTGGTGTGTGTAGATGGTCTATTCCCTCCAGAGAAAATGATGCTGGATATACCTCCTCTAGAGATGCTAGTGTATTTAGAGGATGCATCCGCCCAAGAGGTGTGGATGCAGATGCTACATGTACATCCAGGGGTTCTATGGCCTCCAGAGATGTGGATGCAGGATTTAGCAAGGTCTGCTCATCTGCCATGGAACTTGGTGACGCCAAATGATCCTGAAATTGAAACCCAACACTCGTGCCTTCTTCCTGTGATCCTGCAAATGAAGAAAAATACAACTTAAATAATAGAGCATGTGTAATGATGTAAATATGTACCTTTAGTTTGTACTTGTTGCTCTGAAAACTAATCATTTTAGAAGCCAAGTCAACAGTAATGCAGAATATCAAAATAAAGGATGGTCTTCCATTACATGTACCTCATCTGCTGAAATTTAACTAATCCGCACTGTAAAAAAACAATCATAAATATCTCCATAGCCATAGAGAATCTTTTTTTTTTAAATACAAAAATTAAAATTGTTCTGCAAATAAAAAAGTTAGCCAAGAGGTATATTTTCATGGGTAATGCAGCAGCTTCGTAAACAAAAGTTCTCTCTCAGGGGGTCATTTCCATTGTTGATTGGTGTAGTTGAAGCCCTGCTTGTTATCCCAGTGTCAAATGCATGGCCAGAACGAGGTGCATCAAGGATGAAAATCATCAAAACTAGACTGAGGAGTGTCATGAAGGAAGATATGCTCAATGCTTTGATGCATATAAGTCTCAATGGCCCACCCTCAACAACACAAGCCTGCAGCAACTTCATAACGAAATGTGTAAAGTTGTGGCTTGAGAAGAAAGACAGAAAGAAACTCCCCAATCCCTCTAGTGGTAGCTACTTTCCACATTGTCAACAGGCTGCTTCCCAAAAGCCAGATCTGCTGAAAACACAGGAAACACAAACTGACATCACTTTGGCAACAGATGAAACAACAAAGGAAGAAGTTAACAGTGCAGCCCATCTGCTTGGTCTTCCCATGGATGATGTTGAGCCAAGTTTATCCACCTCATCTGAATCAGACTAAAACCTCAAGGTGTGATTTGATTTCTGAATATTGGTTTGAGAAAACAAGGTTACATACGATAATGGAAACAAATACAAATAAATAAAGATACATTGTATTGTAGTTCAGTTCTGAAACTTTATTTTATTTGCTTGCTCACACCATAAAAAGTTCAACATGATCATCAAGATTAAATCCAAATTTTATATAAATAATTATTACAAAAAATTTACATTGGTACACTCCGAAATTGCTTTTATAAGACACCACCCACACAGTGCATTACTGGACATCGTTTGACAAAGTATTTTTAATGTTGAATGCAGCAAATTTGAATAGATTTACATTTCTGTTCAAAATAGACTGCTTAATTTTACATATGTACATGTATCAATAACAAACAAAAACTTCCAATTGGCTTTTGTAGTTTTTGTAATGTCCACTGCTACAATGTATGGTAGAAATCTGCAATCAAGAATCCTTGAATTGATATTGACATGTATACTGTTTGTACACAAGATAAAACTGGCATTTGTAGTGTCTGCATAAAGGATGATTACTACAGCCACAAAAACATGTTTCTGGTCATGGATGTGAAAACAGGCCCCTGGATGACACTCCTACATGGGTCATTCCACCAGGTTGATTCACGTTGTGTGACAAATATCCATGTCGTTAAAAGTACTATTACATTTGATTCAGTTATTTCATGTAAACATCAGTCTTTGGGTGGGCAACATTTTAGAAAGTTTTAAATCATGTAAATTATATTTTACCAAAAATATGATTAAAAAAGTGTCAGTTTGACGTAACCAGTTTGACGTAACATTGACACGTCCATATTTTTCATTTTTGTGGGTTTTTTTTTCAACACTTTAAATATAAATATGGGAAATTCACCATGTGTACTAATTAAAAGATGTACTATGCAACACAAGAACACTTTTTTATGGTATTCAGTGTCCAATTATAGCAGAGACAGCAAGAATAGACTTGAGTGTGGACGTAACATGGACACTGTTACGTCCACACATGCATGTTGTTGTTCTTGCTGTTTCTGAGCTATTGGGACACTGGAAACCATGACAAAAAGTGTTTTCTTGTAGCATTGAGTGTCTTGTAGTTAGTACATATAGTAAGTTGCATAATTATTTATTTAATGATGAAAAATTAAGCCAGTCTGGATGTAACATTTAGTATTGACATGGTGTGACATGAAAATGCACATTTCCTTTAGTAACATTTTCAACACTTATGTAAATAATTATGCAAACTCAATCTGTATACTAATTACAAAGACACAAACTGCAACACAAAAAAACATTTGTTATGGTATTCAATATCCAAATGCAGCACAACAGCAGAAATATATGTATGGTCATGGTCTATCATGGTGGTCATGGTCTATCATGGTGTCCATGTTATGTCTGCACAGATTCTTCAAATTCTTGTTATCTCTGCAATATTTGGACACTGACTACTGTAAAAAAGGTGTTTCATTGTTGCAAAGTGTGTCTTTTAATTAGTGTACGTAATGAAGTTCCCATATTAATTTATTAAAGTGTTCAGGAAAAAACACAAAAATTGATAATGTTGGACACGGTGTCCATGTTACGTCTATTTTACATCAAAATAACACTATTTGTTAAAATATCATATTTTTGTTAAAATGTAACTTACATGATTAAAAACTTTCTCAAAGAACCTCACACCCAAAGATGGATGTCACATGAAATTACTGAATTAAATGTAATGATGGTTTATAGTTATATGGTCATATCACACAGTGTCCCAACCTGGTTGAATGACCCATATGGCGCAGTTGTTACTAAAACAGTCAAAACAGCTTTGTGTTTGTCCACAAACACTATTCCAATTTGTTTTCTGTTGTCTTGCAGCCACACCAGAATTACAAAAGAAGAAGAGACCTTGCAAAAACCGTCACAAGTGGACAGCAGGGGAGATGAGTGAGATTAAGGAAGTTTTCATCGCCTGCTTCAGGGATGATAGAACTCCGGGGAAGAAGGAACTACTTGATGGCATGGCTGCCAGTAAAAGACATGGGGGGTCTTCTTTGGAAGATCCCACAGGAAAAAATTAAGAAGGTCTCCTGGATGAGGCTTCATCCTACTGATACATGTAGCTAGAGTACCATTTACTGTTTAGCAGTGTTGTAACATTGTTCTCAAGTCAAGTCAAATTTTCCCAAGTCAAGTCAATCCCAAGTCAATTTTTTCCAAGTCAAGTCCCAAGTCATCTTTTTTCATGTCAAGCACCAAGTGTCGAGTCAATTGAGTATTCCAATGCCAAAATGACAATGCATAGGCTAGCACGCATGCACTGTACAAAATCAACCTAGTTTGCCATTTCAACAATTCTCCATAGTCGGCCAGCGCTGCGGCCCTGCATACGTACTGGACACCCAGCTTGCTATATATATGCGCTATAGGCTTTTCTTTTTTTAATGATACCTGTATGTTTGTGTCAAGTCGAGTCACAAGTCATGTTCTTTCAAGTCAAGTCAAGTCAAGTCAAGTCCCAAGTCAGTTTTTTGCAAGTCAAGTACCAAGTGTCGAGTCAATTGAGTATTCCAATGCCAAAATGACAATGCATAGGCTAGCACGCATGCACTGTACAAAATCAACCTAGTTTGCCATTTCAACAATTCTCCATAGTCGGCCAGCGCTGCGGCCCTGCATACGTACTGGACACCCAGCTTGCTATATATATGCGCTATAGGCTTTTCTTTTTTTAATGATACCTGTATGTTTGTATCAAGTCGAGTCACAAGTCATGTTCTTTCAAGTCAAGTCAAGTCAAGTCAAGTCCCAAGTCAGTTTTTTGCAAGTCAAGTACCAAGTGTCGAGTCAATTGAGTATTCCAATGCCAAAATGACAATGCATAGGCTAGCACGCATGCACTGTACAAAATCAACCTAGTTTGCCATTTCAACAATTCTCCATAGTCGGCCAGCGCTGCGGCCCTGCATACGTACTGGACACCCAGCTTGCTATATATATGCGCTATAGGCTTTTCTTTTTTTAATGATACCTGTATGTAATTTGTGTCAAGTCGAGTCACAAGTCATGTTCTTTCAAGTCAAGTCAAGTCAAGTCAAGCCAAGTCAAGTCAAGTCCCAAGTCAGTTTTTTGCAAGTCAAGTACCAAGTGTCGAGTCAATTGAGTATTCCAATGCCAAAATGACAATGCATAGGCTAGCACGCATGCACTGTACAAAATCAACCTAGTTTGCCATTTCAACAATTCTCCATAGTCGGCCAGCGCTGCGGCCCTGCATACGTACTGGACACCCAGCTTGCTATATATATGCGCTATAGGCTTTTCTTTTTTTAATGATACCTGTATGTTTGTGTCAAGTCGAGTCACAAGTCATGTTCTTTCAAGTCAAGTCAAGTCAAGTCAAGCCAAGTCAAGTCAAGTCCCAAGTCAGTTTTTTGCAAGTCAAGTACCAAGTGTCGAGTCAATTGAGTATTCCAATGCCAAAATGACAATGCATAGGCTAGCACGCATGCACTGTACAAAATCAACCTAGTTTGCCATTTCAACAATTCTCCATAGTCGGCCAGCGCTGCGGCCCTGCATACGTACTGGACACCCAGCTTGCTATATATATGCGCTATAGGCTTTTCTTTTTTTAATGATACCTGTATGTTTGTGTCAAGTCGAGTCACAAGTCATGTTCTTTCAAGTCAAGTCAAGTCAAGTCAAGTCAAGTCCCAAGTCAGTTTTTTGCAAGTCAAGTACCAAGTGTCGAGTCAATTGAGTATTCCAATGCCAAAATGACAATGCATAGGCTAGCACGCATGCACTGTACAAAATCAACCTAGTTTGCCATTTCAACAATTCTCCATAGTCGGCCAGCGCTGCGGCCCTGCATACGTACTGGACACCCAGCTTGCTATATATATGCGCTATAGGCTTTTCTTTTTTTAATGATACCTGTATGTTTGTGTCAAGTCGAGTCACAAGTCATGTTCTTTCAAGTCAAGTCAAGTCAAGTCAAGTCAAGTCAAGTCAAGTCCCAAGTCAGTTTTTTGCAAGTCAAGTACCAAGTGTCGAGTCAATTGAGTATTCCAATGCCAAAATGACAATGCATAGGCTAGCACGCATGCACTGTACAAAATCAACCTAGTTTGCCATTTCAACAATTCTCCATAGTCGGCCAGCGCTGCGGCCCTGCATACGTACTGGACACCCAGCTTGCTATATATATGCGCTATAGGCTTTTCTTTTTTTAATGATACCTGTATGTTTGTGTCAAGTCGAGTCACAAGTCATGTTCTTTCAAGTCAAGTCAAGTCCCAAGTCAGTTTTTTCCAAGTCAAGTCAAGTCTCAAGTAAAAAAAAATTGTGACTCGAGTCCGATTCAAGTCAAGTCAGCAAGTCCAGTCAACAAGACTGGTTTTGGATTTTATCTTTTTAGCTTGGGGGTGTTTCATAACAGCTACATCATTTATTTTAGAAACAAAATACCTTTCCATCAAGGAAGTTTGCCTTTGTTAAAGTGTGGGTTCATTGAAGTTCAATGAAATTCTGTTTCACCTATTTTGTTGCTTTACTTAATTCACAGGTGGACATTCAATGTAAACATAAAGTCAGATGAACCCAAACCAAAATCAAAATAGATTTTGCATCCTCTTACTGTAAATTTAGGTTTTCATATACATGTAGAAGGGTGTGAAAATCTTTGTTATAGCTGCCCATACAGGAAACAATGAGTTTTTTGTATTGATAAACTGTTAATCTCTGGGGTGTATTGTTTTGGATTTTATCTTTTTAGATGGGGGTGTTTCATAACAGCTACATCATTTCTTTTAGAAAAAACACCTTTTGGAAGTTTGCCTTTGTTAAAGTGTGGGTTCATCGAAGCATTTTAAATTCTGTTTTATCTATTTTACTGAATCCAAATCAAAATAGATTTTGCCTCCTATTACTGTAAAATTAGGTTTTCGTATAGAAGGTTGTGGAAAGTGTGGTTTCGGGAAAGTCCTCATGTGAAGCCTGCATAGAACAATCCCAGCCACATCTAAACAACAGGTCTTGGCGTGACGTAAAATACAAGGTCAAGACAATCATCGTTGCAAATAAGAGAGATAACAGAAAGAAGTAGGAAATGTAGGTTGACATGTAAAGTTTGTTTCGACCCACCTAAAACTGCAGCCTTTTTCAGATTTATAAAGTTTTTGGGGGGTAGGGAGGGGGTACAGAGTCCAGAACTGGTCTTTAGTGAATGATGGTCTCTCTACATTGTTAAAAGCTTGATTGTTTTATTTAGTTTTGAACTTGACAGGAAATGACTTCAGCAAAGAAGCAATACATAAAGGTTATCTTGTAAGAGTTTGATTTGACTAAAATATTTTTCATATAACGAAAAAATAGACAAAAGAAAGAAGTACGAAAGGTATGCCGACTTACAAAAGATGCACCAGAGCCACCACTGCAATCATTTCAATATTTGTTAAAACTTTCTTATTTGGGGGGGGGGGGGGGGGTCTTGTTTTTTTTGGGGGGGGGGGGGGGTGGTGAAACAGGGCTAAAGAATCTCATAATAGTCTTCATTGAATCATGGTCTCTCTTTACATTGATGCGACATGTTTAAAGCTTTAATACTTAGGTGGTTTATTCATTTGTGAATTGGATAGGAAATGAGTTCAGCAAAAGAAGCAATACATCACTTGTAAGTGTTTGTTTTAACTAAAATATTCACCACTTAAAAAAAGAAGAGGAGGCAAGGTATGCTGACTTGTGAAAGTTGGATAAGACTTGCCTACAAGTGCAATTTTTGTTTCATCTTTTTCATATTAAAAATATTATTTTCTTTTTGTTAAATCTAGATATTTATTCATATCATTAAACTTCATTTCAAACAGTCTCCTGTTTACATTGAAGTGACATATTTAAAGCTAAAGTGGTTTTAGTACTGAACCGGACAGGAAAGAGTTCAGCAAAAGAAGCAATACATGTAGTATGCTGACTTGAAAAACTTTGTTTTGACTGAAATAATTAACATTATTATTAATCAATATTATGCTGACTTTTGTTTTGTTAAATTGTTTTCTCTATTTTTAGTCTAGATAAAAAAAACAAGTTACAGGAAAAAAACAATATTATGCTGACTTGTCAAAGTTTGGTTGTTTTATTTGTAAACTGATAAAAACAAGTTAAGCAAAAGAAGCAATATGTTGCTTTCTTTTAAATGGTTGATTGCAGTGTTTCATATTTGTTTTACTTGATAAAAACAAGTTGAGCAAAAGAACCAATATTATGCTTACTTGTAAATGGTTGATTGCACGGTTGTATTTTTAAACTCGATAAAAACAAGTTAAGCAAAAGAAGCAATATTTTGCTCACATGTAAATGGTTGATTGCACGGTTTGTTTCTTAAACTTGATAAAAACAAGTTAAGCAAAATATGCAATATTTTGCTTACTTGTAAATGGTTGATTGCACGGTTTTATTTTTAAACTTGATAAAAAGTTAAGCAAAAGAAGCAATATTTTGCTTACTTTATAATGGTTGATTGCACGGTTGTATTTTTTTACTGGATAAAAACAAGAAGCAAAAGAAGCAATGTTTTGCTTTGGTATTTGTTATTGGTTGATTACACGTTTTTGTTTTTAACTGGATAAAAAACAAGTTGATGATGGACGTTCCCTGAAAAGTCTGGGGGTGGGCTGGAGGGAAGGTGGGGGGGCTAAACAAATATATCATTACAAGTATTTTCTTGTGATTTATGCATTAGAAAAACTGCTTGAAATGCGTTTGTGTTGTGCAAATTGCTTCTTATTAGGGAAAGTCTATTTCAGTTGTTTGTTTTATAATCTAGTTTTTAGAATTACATGTGTACTATGCTAATTCAAATGGGGCATACAGCCAAACTAACTCACCTACAGTTGTAATCTTTTTTAGGGGAAGAGGGGAACATAATCTTGGAATGGTCTTCAGAGAATGAAGGACTTCAGTTTCATTATAAGGACATGTTGCCTCAAAATCAAGTGGCAATATTGCTACACTTTTGTTGTTGCCGTAATTTTGGAAATTTAGCACTGGATATGTATATGTAATAATAAGACTGGACACAGGCTTACTCACACTGGACTGTCACTGGTTGCTTTAATGCATGTATTGTTCATATAAACCATGTAAATTGCAACGTACAAGTTATCTTTAATTAAGAAAATTGAAATAAATATATAAATGATCTTTACTTTTTGAAAAACAAATTTGCATCCGAGTGCTTATTTATGCAAACAGTATTGTTATAAGACAATGATGAAGGAGTCCCAAATTTTGTTGCAAGTTGGTTAACGAATAAAGTTCTGGCCTGGCAGCACCAAGCAACTTGGCCAACATTTTGTAGTCGGTGTTGAGGAGAGAAACTGGGCGCCAATTACCAATGTCGGCAAGATCACCCTTTTTGGGAAGAAGGGTGATTACAGCTCTGAGGAAAGATCAGGGTAGATGACCGGAAGCAAGGGATGAATTGAGAACAGAGAGAAAGTCGTCACGAAAAAGAGGCCAAAACACTTGATAAAAATCGCAAGTGAGGCCGTCTAGGCTGGGTGATTTATTTTGGCCAAGTTGCTTGACGGCAGCATCGAGTTCCTCAATAGTTACAGGACACTCTAAGTTTTCTGCATCGTCACAATCGAGTTTATTAAGATTATTTATAAGAGGGTTGAGGGCGCCCTCGTCAGTCGGCCGAAGTGAGTACAGAGAATTTCCACAAAATCTTCGGTGATTGACCCCGAAGTGAGCCGTATTTGAGAAACGGACTTTATAGACAAAGAATTCGATTTTTCCAAATTAAAAAAATAGGAAGAGCTGGAGTCGACTTCGATGGTGTGCTTAAAGCGGGATCTGACGAGGGCGCCCTGCGCCTCAATTTTCAAGAGAGTATTTAAGTTATGTTTTTGTTCCAATTAAGAACTTCAAGAGATTCCGGCGTAACATCCGGCGTCGACTGCAAGTCTCAATAATTTGATTAATTTTGGCAAAATTGGCACGTTTTTCATTGGCAACTTCGGTGCTGTACATTTGAGTAATTCTTTTGATATGGATCTTTCCGAGATCCCACCACGATCCAAGATCAGAAAAATCAGATATTTGTTTCCTCCAGTCTTTCCAAAAGGACTGAATGATATCAATACAATCTTCGTCTTCTAAAAAGAGTATTATTACGGTGCCAATATAGAGGCACTTCCCATCTCTCTAACGCTGGGAGGTTTCAAGGGAAGAAAAACAGCGAAGTGGTCCGAGAGAGAACAGATGGCAATTTTACAAGAACACACAGATGGGAGAAGACTGGAGTCGGAATAAAAACGATCCAACCTGGCTTGGGAAGTTCCACAAGGGCGGAAGGGATTGTTCCTAGACCAGGTAAATTTTTGGTCGGACGGGTGCAGTCTATCTACGCCAGATGTCACAAAAAGACAGCGTATTGACAGCGTTTGTGAGAGCCATGGAGATTTGGCGCCTGTGTTCAGAAGGGCATTCAGTACAATTGAAATCGCCTCCCAGAACAATGACCCGCGAGATCACTAAAGATGGCTTGAAGAGCATTATTATCGGTTTGGGGAATGAGAGCATTATAGGTATGATTTTTATGATATTCTGAAATTCAAGTTTAGTATAACGGATATGCCCTTGACAAATTACGCTGGAATCTAAAATATTAAAAGTAGGCGCACCATTTTTAATGAGATTAGTGACACCCGATCCTTTAGACGAATCGGGGGCACACATGGGAGTATAAGGCCATGTGTTCCAACAGGGACACTGTTCCGTGAGGCTATATAAGTTTCTTGCAAAAATACAGTTTCAGGATTATTACATAAATATTATGAACTTTAAAAGTAACTTATATTTTTAACCTCTCCATAAGATGCGAGCAATACCCTAAAGATTGGAAACACGCCTTGGTAACACCAATTCACAAGGGAGGAGATAAATGTAGTAGGCCCCTACAGGTAATTATCGGCCTATTTCTATACTGCCAATTATCTCTAAGATTCTAGAAAGATGGGTGCACTCGACAGTATATAGCTACCTCGATGATAACAATTTGATACATAGTTGCCAATCGGGATTTAGACCCTTGCACTCAACTGAAAGCACTCTACACGATTTAACAAACAAGTGTTTTGAGGCTATGGAGCAAGGTGAAGTTACTCGTAGCGTGTTCATAGATCTCAGTAAAGCTTTTGATTGTGTAGATCATGTAATCGTACTAGGCAAATAGGATTTATAAACCACCCGAACAAAGATACTGACAATTTGGGATACCGCCAACATAGGGCAAAATAGCTCAGTTGGTAGAGCGCCGGTACGGAAACCCGGAGGTCGCAGGTTCGAATCCCGCTCCTGCCAGTTTCTTTGTTCTCTTTGAAGATTTATAAACTTGGTTGCCAAAATACTTTGGAGCCGGATGGGAATTTCCTCTTGTTTTTCACCCTAAAAGGTTTTTTCGCGGGTTTTTTCGCCCGTCCCGTAAATCAGCAATAGGCTTCTACTGGAGAGTTAAAAAGTTAACCGAAAAAGATATTTTTGTGTAAACGTTATTATTTGTTTAAATATTTTGTATGAATGTGTAAATATTCAGTTTTAGCTAATATTATGCAGGGCCCCAATGGAAACCAGTTTTAAACTGTTTGGGCATATTCGGGGTAAAGAAATGTAATAGATAAATAGAAACTGGGACCATACAAAGTCAAAGAGCTACAAAAAACTAACTTACAACAGAGCTCGATCGAAACACGTCAGCACGGAAGAAGAAGAAGAAGAAGAAGACGACTTTTTTGTTGTTGACTTTTTCAAGGAAAACTTTATTTCAAAATTCCTTGAATACAAAATGATATAAATTTATAATGTATGTACAAAATTCAAAGAATTGTAAAGAAATACATTTAGTACTTTAAAGTATAACATGTAAACATGTAAACATGTAAACATGAAAACGTCACCGTGGCTGGCCTATTGGCTGTATACTACTGCCAAACCGGCCAACCACGGTGACGAAGTAGTAAAACAAACATGTAAACAATCTTAAAATCTAAATACAAATACAAATACAAAAACAGGATTGTAAACGGAGAAAGCAATAATTCACAAGGAGAAAACCATAAGGATATACAAAAATTAAACTATGAGTGTCAAAAGAAACACTGTTAAACAAGAAGTAAACCAAAATTACACAAAGTAATGCATAAACAGTAGAAACAAAACAATAATCTATTTATAGAGGGGGGTAGCTGAGGAAAGGAGAAAAGGGGGATCCTGTACGGCCGGGAAAGCAGCACAATTTTGGCTGACCCCGCCGAGGATCGGGGGGGGGGGGGGGGGGAGGGGGGGGAGGGGGGTCACAAGATAACTTGGCATGGGCCATAAGGCCCACTCTGGCGGCTCCCAAAGGGACGGGCGAAGGAAAGGAAAGGAGGGGAGAGGTAGGGTCCCTTCCAGGACGAAGAGGAAGAACTAGAACGGTGAAAGATCTCCTCATTGAAAGTGGCGTATAGAATTTTGGATGGTGCGGAGAGTCCATTGTCGTAGGAGGGTAGGTTGAAGAGTACTGAACAGTCCAGAAGAGCAGAGATGTGTTGAAGGTCAGAAGGTGATAGGGTACATCCTTCCTCGCAGAACAGAGTTGGAGATTGAAGGATGAGCTTAGTGTGAAGACGTTGAATGTCCAGATCCAGAAGACGTTGAGAGGGAGGTCGGAGTCCTCGAGAAAAAGTGATGAAGGTGCGGGCTTCGATCCATCGGCCGGTGGTAGGATCCAGAAGATGGCGGACAAGTTTGACTCCGCACGCCGCGAGACGCACGGGAAGAGGTCCCCCACCATCAGCTGTAACGCTCAAAAAGGGGCAATTTAACGGCAAATTGTAAACATGGTTGATAGAATGCAATGATGAGGCTGTGTTTCGATTCGAGCTCCGGACGCAGTCCAAGCAAGCTCTTTGGAAAACGGGGATGCTAGTATAAAATTTAGGGTCGGTGTCGAGGTGAAAAAGGTTGAAATCAAAACCGATGTTTGGTATTGCTTGAAAAAGTGGCTGATCAGAAAGAAGGCGGGATGGGAATGGAGATTAAGTAATCGTTGGACTGTGGTAAGTCTAAAAGCGAACATGCGTGCTTAGGGGCACACGAGACCCAGTCCTCCTTTGTCGGGATGTTTATAAAGGGTCTCTTTTGTGAGGTAGTGTCTCTTGTTGGACCAGACGAAGTCGACAAGGGCATTTTGGAGTTCACTTAGGAGATTGGCCGGAGGGGAGAGAACAGCAAGAGAGTGAAACATTTTGGAGGCGGCGAGTTGATCAGCAATTATAATTTTTCCTTTAAAAGAGAGCGCGTAAAAAAGGCGCGACCAAGAAGAGAAGGTTTTATTAAGTTTTTGCATTTTTCCCAATTTTGTTGGAAGTATTAATTCGAATTTCCTAAGTGAACTCCAAGTAAGGGGAGACCTTCACTGTTCCAGGAAAATTTTTAATTTGTCGCTTCGTCCGGTCCAAGAACCGGCCCAGAGACCCTGGGACTTCTGAGTGTTTAGACATGCAGCAGAGGATTTTGCGAAGAGGCCGTAGGCCTCTTCGACTGCTATGAAGCCCGGATCGGAGGTGACGAAAACGGAAATGTCGTCTGTGTACGCCGACACAGCGCACACAAAATCGGTATTTGGAATACGAAAGGCCTGATTGGTTAATTTCTTTCGGAGGTTATTTAAAAGGGGTTCTATGGCGATAGAATACAGCAGCCCCGAGCGGGCATCCCTGACGTATCCCCCTTCTCAAATGAGAAGGGGGCCGTTATGGAGCCACACACCTTGACGAGGCTCTCGGCGCCGCCGTACAAAATTTGGAGGTAAGAAATGAAATGTTTGCCAAAGCCCATGGCTCCCAAGGTGTCGAACAGATAGCCGTGATCAACGTTGTCGAAAGCTTTTTTGTTTATCCAAGTTAATCACGGCGAGGGGGGTGTCGTTAAAATTCGAAAAAGAAATGATACCACGGATTAGGTTGACGTTATCGTGGATTGAACGACCGGGGACACAGTAACTTTGGTCTTCGCCGACGACGCTGCCAATGCACTGTCTCAGTCTGTTTGCAAGGAACTTGGCAAAAAAAATTATAGTCGGTGTTAAGAAGGGAGACCGGCCGCCAATTGGCGATGTCAGCCAGGTCCCCCTTCCTGGGAAGCAGAGTTATTACTGCTTTCCGTAGAGAGTAGGGTAAAGAACCAGATTGAATTGAAGATTCAAGAACTGAAAGTCGTTTTTAAGGACGGACCAGAAAGACAGGAACAATTCTGAAGTGAGGCCGTCCAGGCCGGGAGTTTTATCTTTGCCAAGTTGCTTGACAGCGAGCTCAAGTTCCTCAAGAGACAGAGGACGATCAGGGTCCTCTGAATCTTCGGAGTCGAGCTCGCTGACATCTTGTAACAACAGGTTGAGGGCGCTCTTGTCAGTAGGGACTAGGCTGTAGAGATTTTTGTAAAAGTCGCGAACGTGCGTTTCAATTTCAGAGGGATTCTCTGAGACAGTTCCAGAAGGCAAGCGTATATGGGAGATGTGTTTAGATTGTGAGTTGGATTTTTCTAGATTGAAGAAGTAGGTGGAGCACGAGTCAGTTTCGTTAAGATGTTTGAAACGAAATCTGACAAGAGCGCCCTGGGCTTCAATTTTTAAGAGGCGGTTTAAATGGTTTCTTTGTTCGGCTAAGGTTTGGGGTGTTAAGTCCGGCGCAGACTGAATCTCATCGATTTTGCGGTGTATTTCCAAGAAAGCCTGGCGTTTTTCTTTAGCTAATTTTGTGCCGTACATTTGACTAAGAGATTTAATGTGCAACTTTCCGAAATCCCACCAAGCGGCGAGATTCGGAAAGTCGCACTTTGCTCTCTCCATTGAGTCCAGAAGTCAATAATAATGTTGCGGTAATTGTTATCTCCGAGGAGCGAGTTGTTGAAATGCCAATAGGCGCTGCTCCTCAAAGTGTGGGAAGGAATGTTGATTGTTAGTGTAACAGCGCAGTGGTCGGAGAGAGAACAAGGGAGAATAGAACAGGTGTGAATGGAAGAAATGAGATTATTAGGAGGGACATAAAAGCGATCCAACCTGGCTTTGGAAACCCCGCATAGTTTAGCGGGATTATTCCTCAGCCAGGTGAATTTTTGGTAGAGGGGATTCAGTCTGCGCCAGGCGTCACAAAGAGACAATGCATTGACAGCGTTCCTGAGAGCCATGGCAACTTTGGGTCTATGCTCGATCGGCATACACAGACAATCAATAGCCGGGTTTTCGGTACAATTAAAGTCACCTCCGATCACAATGTGTGCTAAGTCTGAAGTCGATGGGATGTACCAAGTGCCTGGTGGAAGAATAACGTGCACAAACCCTTTGGGAGAAAAATGCACCTTTAAGATGACGTCACGTGACCTCTGATGACTTCATCATGACGTCATTGTTCGAGGACCATATGTGGGTAGTGGTCCAAGTGTGTGCCAAGTATTTACATACATATATTAATTTTCATGACCAAACAAACTTATTACAAAAGCAATTTTGAAATGAGCATTTTCTGTTCATGAGATATTGCTTTAAGGTCCAAATTTTTAAAAATACTAAAAAGTCGTTGATGACCTCATCATGAAGTTACATTAATTTTCATTTGTAACCTGCATACCAAGATTAAATTCGATTGGATGTACAGTTTTCAAGATATACGACCTTAAAGTGTGCACATTTAAGATGATGTCACGTGACCCATGATGACATCATTACGACGGCACTTGTCAAAGTAAACATTTTCAACGTTGTCTTGGTCTGTGTGAAATGTTGAGTTAATCTGATCAATGACAGTGTAACATTTTGTAGAATGACATTTAAAACATTTTAAAAACCCATAGAAAATCAGCGGATGACGTCATCATGACGTCACTTCGGAATTTGCATGCTCGTGACAATATCTGCCTACCCACCAAACAACGTTTGAGCTCAATTGGACCGGCGGTTCTCTAGATATTGGCCCTTCAATAACGCACATTTAAGATGATTTCACGTGACATGTGATGACGTCATCACAACGTCAGAGTAATATGCACGAGTTGGGTATGGAATCTCAGTCTAGGCAAACTTTCAATAAGATGACGTCCGGAATGAAACATGTGCATTGTCTATGGAAATTTGAAACATTTAAATAAGTCACAGAAAATCAGGCGATTACGTTATCGTGACGTCACTTCGGATTTTTTTATGCTGGTGACAATATCTACCTACCCACTACCTACCATTTTCATGACGATCGGAACTACCTTTACATGTGTATCAAAAAAGTACATTTTGCATGACGTCATCATGACGTCACACATTTTTCACATTTATATGTATGTATGATCTAACAAACCTATTACAAAAAGAATTAGCATGTTCTGTTGTCGAGATGTGGCTTAAAGGTTCAAAAATTACTATAAAATCGTATAATGACGTCATCATAACGTCACATCAATTTTCATCTAAAACACAAACCAGTCTACCAAACAAACCAAGTTTAAGCTCAATCGGACCTACGGTTCTCTAGATATGGGCCCTTCAAAAACACCTTTAGGATGACGTCACGTGACACGTGATGACATCATCATGACGTCAGAGTAATATACACTAGTTGGGTATGGATTCTCAGTCTATGCAAACTTTCATTAAGATAGAAATCTGTTTAATGGAAAAAGTGACGTCCGGAATAAAACACGTGCATTGTCTATGGCAATTTGAAACATTAAAAATTCATTAAAAAATCAGCCGGTGAGGCCATCATGACGTCACTTCAGATTTTGCATGCTGATGACAATATCTGCCTACCCACCAATTGTTTTGACGATCAAATGTACCCTTATACGTGTTTCAAAAAGCACATTTTGATGACGTCATCATGACGTCACACATTTCACATTTATATGTATGTATTTAGCATGTTCTGTTGTCGAAATATGGCCTAAGCGTTCAAAAATATTAAAATTGCTATAAAATCGTATGATGACGTCATCGTGACGTCACATCAATTTTCATCTATAACACATGCCAGCCTACAAAGTTTGAGCTCAATCGGACATACGGTTCTCTAGATATGGCCCTTCAAAAACGCACCTTTAAGATGACGTCACGTGACACGTGATGACGTCATCATGACGTCAGAGTATTAGGCACGAGTGGGGTATTGGAGTCTCAGTCTATGCAAACTTTCATTAGGATAGAAGTCTGTTTAATGGCAAAAGTGACGTCAGAAATGAAACATGTGCATTGTCTATGGCATTTTTGATAGAACAAGAAACTTTGTCTCTTCGATGAACAGAACATAGGGCTTTTCCGCATTATTTTTATGACGTCACTTCGAATTTTGCATGCTGTACTTGCCCACCATGCAAGTTTCATGATGATCAGGGCCCAATTTCATAGCGCTGCTTAACGGCCGATTTTGTGCTTAATGGGCGCGCTTAACAAATGTTTCATTTCATAGCAACCGTTAAGCAAGTTTTTTTGCTTAAAGCGGTAAGCAAACAAAAAGTAGCCTTAACGGCCGCATTTCTGTGCTTAAGCAAGGTTTTCGGTCAAAATGGCGGCATTACTTCGGAGGAGACGTCACGCTCTTGGTAATCAAAGAAATTATCCGATCGTTAGAGAAAGACGGGTTTTTCGCGATAGGCAAAATCCCCTCGAGGTATTTACACCCATTCAAATTTGGGCGCGATACCGATTTCGTCCAGCTACAATTGTGCGATTGTCGGAAGTGTTATCGGGTGAATTGGAACACCAAACTGATAACAATCACGCCCTGCCGCCCCTGCTGCAAGTATGCCTAGCTTTGCGGTATTTGTCCTCGGGGACATTTGCCATTGTTGTTGGGGACACTTGCCCTATGGTAAGTCCTCCGACGGCATGGCGAGCAATTGGCCGTACCGTCAAAGCAATCAACAGAGTTCTTGGCAATCGGATTCAGTTTCCACTTCCCCAAGACCAACAGACCCTGATGACGCTAAAGCAGGGCTTTTACGATGTGGCTGGTAAGAATTTCTTGGAAGATATGCCAATTATAATTATAAAAAAGTGTTATTTAGTTAAATTCTGCCAACCATTTGGAAGGTAGAGTCTTAGAATTTGCCCCAAATGGTTTAGTCGTGCATTTGTATATTCACAGGATCATATACATGTAGAATACGCGCACATGTCCTTTCTTACGTACGGTAGAAATATTCTTGCCAAAGCTAGCGACTGTTCCCGGGTGGTAGGTGGCGGACATAAAAGCAAACAATATTGTGATGAATACATCGGTTAAAGCATTACGTACCGAGATAAATAATTATGAACCAACGTCATTGGCGTCTTAAAAAATAGAAAAATTAAAAATAAAAATAGATCCCTCCTCTTCAAGAGATCGCCGCCTTTGCTTCTAAAACTTCATAAGTTAACAGAGAGGTAGCGGCGAAAAATGGTTTTCACGTAATTGTTTTTATCTAGGAGGGAATGCAAATGGAAGCCCTCCTTGCGGGTGCAAGAAAAACCGTTATTCTGTGGATATCCCATAACCATAACACCATTGACAATAAGAAATGAGTCATAAAAAAATGTTAGGTAATTTGAAATGAAACGTTTATAATGCAACCATCTTCAGACAAAAACTCAATATGTTAATATATTATTTAACATTTGAAGATAAGTATCATATAATTTGGAAATTTAAATACTTCAAAATAAATATATATCTTAAATATTAAATTATGTAGGCATATATTACGCGTCATATACGTAATTGTAAATCATAATTTGACCTGGCATCACGAAATGGCAAGAAAGTAGCAAAAGTTGAGATTATCGCATTTCCTGAAAATACATGCAATAAGCTTTCATTTGATGTATTGTGTGTGTTGCTGTAGCTCATTCTTGGGCCCTGCTATATACTTTTTTGAAGTCTTGACCTCTTGTTTTGAGCAAATGAAGCTCAAAGTTTGTGAACTGTGCAGAGTATAACATTGCAAAAAATTCTTCTGAATTCTTCAAAAAGAAATTACTCCCCCAAAATATACTTCGAGATTAAATTTCGTTTTTAAAACTTTGGGATATGACAGAAATTGATTTTTCAAATGTAAAAACGTGAAAATCATAAAATCGACTTTTTAGTGAAAAATTGTTGTTCCTTCTTGAAACTCAGAAAGTGCGACTTTAGGCTCATTTCGTGCTGTCAGGTCACATATCCAAAATACACAATAAATATTTTTTTTTTTAATTTACTCTATACAGGATTCCCAAATGTAATCGGTGTCGTGGACTGTACACATGTTCGTGTGGAGCCCCCTTCGGAGTCAAGAAATGACTTCGTAAACAGAAAGGGATACACATCCCTCAATTGTCAGGTATGTAACTTTCAACACCTTTGCTTTTACAAATACAATTTTAAGAAGCCAAAGAAATTCACAAACATACCTTGCAATGATTAATTATACTTGATAATGCCTGTAGACGATTGTGGACCCTAGTTGGAACTTCCCGTTTGTGTTTTCTCACTGCAGATGGTATGCGACCACAACAAGAGATTTCTCAATGTGGTGGTCAAAAATCCTGGTGCTACCCATGATAGCAGGATTTGGAGAGAAAGTGCCCTTGGTATTGCCATGGAAGCTCGTAAGTGTTCCATGAATTCAATTTTAAGGATCAGTGGCAGCTTTTTTCTAAGTTTGTAAATGTGTTCAATTGTAAATGTGTAATAGGGCCTACTCGAGTTCAATTTACTTGATCAGCGGCAACAAGGAAGAATCTGTACTTTTAAAGACAAGTTGAAGCAGGAATGATTGTGAAACTGTTTTACTTTTGTATACTTTTTAGACAGATGGCCAAATTGTGTTCTCTTAGGAGATTCTGGATACTACCAGAGGATTTTCATGATGACCCCATATCCCAATGTACATACACAGCAAGAAACCACCTACAACAGTGTTCATGCGGTAACAAGGTAATAGCCCTCACAGCATAGAATCCAGTACCAATTATATGAAATACTCTATTGTCATCCTGTTTTTAGGTCACATACGTTCGCATTTTCTAGGAATACATGTAAATGGTAATTCTACTCATAAATTAAAATGTATACCGATACATTTATTAAGACAATTTTATTGTTAAAGTGATTAATGATTTTGACAGTTAAGAATTCCCTTATGAACTTGATATAGCCATGCTTTGACTGGGGGTGATTGATATGTCAGCTGCATCTACCAGTTACCTCTTTTGTCTGTTGGTGGAATTTGGCTAGTCAGTGTTTACACGAATGTGATGTACTAGTCTGTATACAAATGCATGGCAGGGGAAGAGGAAGAACTTTTTGACTTTTTGTAAATGATCGAGCAATAGGAGGTTCAGATTTGAAAAAGAAAATGCTGAAAATTTCATAACTGTACTCGCTTTTTTGCTTCTGAAAAAATGTAGCACCATGATACATCTTCAAAATGTTCACATTATATGTAACTTAATACATTTGTAGGTCACTTATTGAACAGACCTTCGGGATTACAAAGAGACGGTTTGCTCTGCTGAAGACTGGTACAAGAGTCCGCTCAATGGGGAAGGCAGCTAGTGAAATTCTTGCATGTTGTCTACTGCATAACTATGGAATTGATGAAGGTATTAACCATCCTATAGTTGTAACTATCACAGCCTATCAAAAAATCTACCCACCAACTCAAACAGCTTGTGCATGTTTCAACCCGTCTCTTGATAGGTTTTGATATATAGGGTAGCTGGCTCCATTTTGGCCCTGAGAGAGGGAGGGTTAATCCATGTCCCTGTCTGCATTTGTAGTACTAACATTTATTGAGAACTGGGTAATCATATAGTG
Source organism: Hippasteria phrygiana (assembly GCA_037893225.1). Classification (NCBI taxonomy): domain Eukaryota; kingdom Metazoa; phylum Echinodermata; class Asteroidea; order Valvatida; family Goniasteridae; genus Hippasteria; species Hippasteria phrygiana. Next base: position 1,301,768 of record JAZGUH010000564.1, on the reverse strand, counting down.
ATATGGCAAATGTACATGTACTGACAATGAGCTAAGACTCATTTTTACATAATGTTTGAAGGTGATCTCATGCCTGTGGAGGAACACATTGTAGTGGACAACATTGAGGGCAACCTACACCTTGATTACAGAGGGGAAGGAACAGATATTGCACTTGGACAAGCAATGCGGGATAGACTGGCTGCATCCATACACAGGCACAGGCATCATAGACATTAATAGGTTTGTTTTCTGAAAGCTGCAAGTGAGTCATCCAACGTTATAGGGGAAAATTATCCTTCTGGATTGTTTGACGAATTATAAGTTTAAAAGTCGTATCCTCTTTGAGTGATCCTCACAATGTCTATTGCCAGGTCGTATCGTAAAATTGGATGTGATCCCTGGCTATACGGCATTCTGGGTTTATGACTTCTGACTAGCACCCACCTGAACAAAGATGCTGACAATTTGGGAGACCACCAACATAGGGCAAGATAGCTGGTATGCTGTCATTTTCAAGAAAAAATGAATTTTTGTATTTATTTACAATGATGGTTGTCTGACCATTATTGAAAAAACTGACCCTTTTCAAATACTGCTCCAAATTTAGCCAATTTAGTTAGTCCTCATTTTGGGGTTTGCATATCCATGAACACGTGCAAGTCAGCTTATATAGTTCCCTAACCTGACATCTATAATTTTATCTGTTTTGTCTGAACTAGTGTCAAAGAACTAGAATCTATGAATGCAAAATATTTTACGGGTCAGTGTAACAATATTTTCTTTAAAATCAATCCATTGTTAAACATTACAGCAAAAGCAAATAATTATCATTAAGTTACATTTGTTTTTGGAGAATGGCTGCTTGAAGTTCATAGTACTTTGCTTGGGCAATTAGCATCCTCGACTTGAGAGAATGCTCCTTCTCCAAGATGACAATCTTTCTCTCAAGATATTCCCGCTCCGTTATGTTGCATTTTCTCTTGAGGTGGGTTGATGGTGGAAGAAGCACTGTCTGGCCAGATGTCCCTATGATAAAAGAAATAAATTAACATTTAAGTGTAGCATATTACATTGTATATGTGATAAATTAAAATGCCCAGACAACATCAAATTTTACTGACTTTTCCACATCAAATCTTGCTTGTAGTAGTGTAAATCAACACATGTAAAACTGCAATGGAAAGTTTGCTAAGTTTTAGAACCCGACTTTGCTCATTTTGTTAAATCTTTCCACTTGAATCCAACATTGGTTTGAAATGAATCTTGACACCCAAGTCGCACACAAAACCATGGTCAACATGCCAATTCAGTTATCCCGAAGGACCCGTGACCCATGTCACTGTATATATGCGCAGGTTAAGTACCGAACTTGCTTATTGTTTTTAGTGCTATCTTAACATATATTGTCTGAAGAGGAACAAATGGCAAACTACATGTACATTTTCTTTTTTTTCTTATAGGCTATTAAACAGTAGCTTGTTCTTTGACTCACCGTCAATCACGGCTTCTACTGGTAGACTTACAGGCACAGTGACAACTGGAAAAAAATAGAGCTTTTAATCATACTATTTTGTCAGCAAAATATGAGCAAATGTAAAGTTGAAACTCACATTGAGTCCATGTAATAACTCGTGTCAAGTCCCAAGTCCAAATTGTAGTCCCATTGTCCAAATAACAAAAGTGAATTTTTAAGCTCAACGACTTGACCTGAACTACACAAAAAGCCACCACGTGGTTCAGGAGGATGCACCTAGAAAGTTTAAGCCCAAAGAATTAGTAATTTGGTTCATGCTAAATGGTAGATTTTTAAAGATTTGGGAAGGTTCCTAGCAAAAAGTAACCATTGCATTTTGCTAAGGATGAGTAAAAGTTCCAGTCTGGGTCTTAGTAATATCTTTGTGAAAGTGTCGAGTTCTAGTCAATCGATACTGCTTTGTGTATGATAGCATTCAAACATAGGAATAGTTGATATTTTAAAATCAAATACCTGATGAATCAAGCATTACGTCGCATGTCGTTGGCTCTGGTTCAGCTGCCTGTGTTGGAAATTCTGAAAGGGAGGTAAATATTAAATGTTTATCGTTTAAAATGCATTGAAGGTAGACAACATTTGCAAATATCAAAAACCCAAACTGCTGAATTATTCTGAAATACCTTAATTGACTTAGGTAAATAATAGTCTCAAGCATCCTGTGAAATCCTGCACCTGGTTTGCTGTCATTTTCAAGAAAAGTGGAATTTTTGCATGTACGGAATTATCTTCATACACTGCTGTGAAAAACACAGTAAAAAACGTAACATAGCCGGGAAAATTAATTTGTGTTTTATTACCTGGGCCATATGATGCTTCCTGACACTCTATGCTGAATGAACCTGATGCAGAATTAAAAAAAATAAATACTCAAATATTTTATGACAATTCAGTTTTGTTTGAGACATTTCTTTAATGCGTTATAACCACTGTATTCATCAAACAAACCACAAGGGCCTGTAGTTTTTTCATTTCCTCCAGCCACACTATTAACCACTGTATTGATCGTTTTCAAAATTCCCTCAATTTTTAACTGAAATTTTTAAAACCTGAATTACTGATCACTTACCACTGAATGTGTCAACTGGGAACTCAATCCCCTCCACCCTCACCTTGGAGAGGGAGCTTTCGATGATTTGTTGTGCCTGACTCAGTGGAGGGGGAGAGGAACCACCCCCGGTGGCTCTTACTTGCCATTTTCTCTTTGTTACTGAAAATTGAGGGAAAATGACAATGAGACGTTTGGCTACATGAATAAACTTCTCACAAATGCATTGATAAGCAGACTTTCTTCAGTAAATGCTATAATAAGGTCTTTAAAATTTAGCCTTTTTGAAAGAGTTACTTACTAGTGATGTAGTCGAGACCATCACAAGACCCTGCAAGACCATCACAAGACCTTCAGTCTTAATTCAAGTCTCAAGCTATTCAAATGAACTGTAATAAAAGCATTCCTTTGTTATGGTTTATGCCTGTTACTTGTGCCTGTAACAAGCTTGTGAATGGTCTTGTGGATGGTCTCGACGACATCACTGTTACTTACTTGCTTGCACCAAGTTCCTGTAGCGGTCCTTGCACTGGCCCGTAGTTTTTTCATTTCCTCCAGCCACACTAATTATTTAAAAAATAATATTTCAGAGGATTAGGAGGTAAACAATGTAATCCATTAAAATTTGCTGTAATTGTCAGCTTCAATTAAACTTAAGGCATACTAATGTTTGGCTCAATGGCAATGCCATTTGATATTATTATTAATATGTGCTACAACTACTAAACTAAGCGATAATAAAATTAACATTCATGTAAATATACACACACTAATGCATCTTGACATGATGTACATGCCTACTACATGTTACTTCCAGAACTGTAAGGTTTTAACAAACCTTACAGAGAGACACATATAAACTGCTGTGGAATTTTTTTCTCCATTCTTTTCATGATCCACAACTCTCTTGTGATGAAATTTTCTGCCCCAACATTTCATATGCCTAGGATTATCTTGATATGGCTATGTACACATAGGTTAGGGTCAGTTTCTTGAAATGTCACTGGAAATGATGAAATTTTATGAGAATAATGTATCGCTTTATACCAAGACCACAGGATTCACCACTCCAAAGTTTGACATCGTTTGTTGTTGACAGAGGGCGCCTTAACACTGTGGTTTGCACAGACATAAATAATAGGTTATTTGTCTGTGGTGGTTTGTCAATGGTGTTAAGGTGCCCTCTGTTGACAACGATGTCAAACTTTGGAGTGGTGAATCCTGCTTAGCCTACGTACTGCAGCAGGCTGCATGCATGATGTACAGTACGTAGATGTCTTACATGTCTTACATACGGTATGGGAAAGATTTAACTTTAATACACCCCACCAAAATGGGTGACTAGGAACAGCAAAATCTTGGAAACTAACCAAATCTCCTTGATAACTGTCTAAACATGTGTCACAATACTTCAAGATTTATGTCAGCAAAATCTGTGGAAAATGAGGCAGATATCAACATGTATGCGAACACTACATGAGTGCCAAGAAAACTAACACATAAAACACAAACTTCATTTCCCTAGTAAATAGGGCTAGTACTCAGTAGGGGCAGGCAATATTGCACACAAATTTCTTGACTAGTCTTAAAATTAAATGTTGTCCCAAGTGCCATAATTCTGAACACAAATGGATGTTTATTTTCCAAGATTTTTCTGTTCCTTACCGGTTTTGGTGGGGGTTTTAAAGTAAAATATTTCCAAACAATTTTCTTAGTGGGACTGGTACTGGTAGTGGTACTAGGTTTATTTCAGCAGCCATGTTTGTTTTCAACAAAACTAACGTCACAAACGTGTGCATTTCTTTGCTAACGTGATACATGTCGCCGTCATCATTTCCCCTCAAAAATCAAAACCCTACCTCTTTCCACAAAATAAATGCTGCAGTGCAGGTACTACGTATTCAACATGGTTTGATCGTCATCTGCGTAGCCTATAGAAGACGAAACTACGGTTATCGTGGTCATGAATGAAGTATACACACCCAAAACAAAATTAGCGACGTACGTAGTCCTACGTAACTAAAACAATAAAACTTATGGCCTAGCGCCTACTCACGCGTTGACTCGCCCCCTCACTCGCTCCCAAGCGGCCAACTTTTGTTTGATTGTCAGTTTAGTACCTTTAAAGGCACCCTCAATGATCACCTTCTCTTCAATATAACTCGTTGCTAGAGCGAGGTCCATCTCTGCAGAAAAGGGACAAGATTTCTTCGCCAACGTCCGACAAGTCGCCGCCACTTCGTTTGTTTCCGCCATTTTATTCACTTTTACAAAACCCAACTTTCGCTTAAGCAGACGATTTTTTAAGATGCGCGCGCAATTTTTCCGGTGCTTAACGTAGCAGCGGCTGGTGAAATACGTTTATGCTTAAGCAGAATTTGTGTGCTATAGTAAGCAGTAAAAATTGCTTACGGTTAAGCAGCGCTATGAAATTGGGCCCAGACCTACCCTTATGTTTCACAAAATCATGCTTTTGATGACGTCATCAGGATGTCACACTTATTTTAATTTAAAATATTTACAAAACGAATTTAGCATGTTCTGTTGATGAGATATGACTAAAAGGTTCAAAAACATAAAAACAATATAGAAATCGTATGATATCATCATTACATCACATTAATTTTCAACTATAACACCAACCTGTCTATGTGCATACCACATATCAGCCCTGTTGAAACTATAGTTTTTTAGATACATGCCTTCAAAACGTGTCCCTTTAATGTTATGTAAAGTGACATCTGATGGAGTCACATCATGATGGAGTCACATCCTTTTGTCATCTATAACACGTCCTTATTTATGTGCATATTACATATCAGCCCCATGGAACCTACAGTTTTTTAATAAGAAATTATTATGAAATACTTTTGACAGTAAGTGAATTATAGTCTCGAGCATCCTGTGACAACATGGCAAATGGTGTGCTGCCAGGCCAGAACTTTATTCGTTAACCAAATTTGACATGGGACTCCTTCATCAATGTCTTATAACAATACTGTATCCATAAATAAGCACTGAGATGCAATTTTTTTTCTTGAAAAGTAAAGATCATGTATTTATTTATTTATTTCAATTTTCTTAATTATAGACAACTTGTACGTTGATTGTTAAAGTCCGATTATAAAATTGCAATTTACATGGTTTATATGAACAATACATGCATTAAAGCAACCAGTGACAGTCCAGTGTGAGTAAGCCTGTGTCCAGTCTTATTATTACATATACATTTTGTATATCCAGTGCTAAATTTCCAAAATTACGGCAACAAAAGTGTAGCAATATTGCCACTTGATTTTGAGGCATCATGTCCTTATAATGAAACTGAAGTCCTTCATTCTCTGAAGACCATTCCAAGATTATGTTCCCCTTTTCCCCTAAAAAAGATTACAACTGTAGGTGAGTTAGTTTGGCTGTATGCCCCATTTGAATTAGCATAGTACACATGTAATTCTAAAAACTAGATTATAAAACAAACAACTGAAATAGGGTCTACACTCTCCCTAACAAACAAGTAATTTGCACCACACAAACCCATTTCAAGCAGTTTTTCTAATTCATAAATCACAAGAAAATACTTATAATGAAATATGTGTTTAGCCCCCCCCCCCCCCCTTCCCTCCAGCCCACCCCAGACTTTTCAGGGAACGTCCATCAACTTGTTTTTATCCAGTTAAAAACAAAAATGTGTAATCAACCAATAACAAATACCAAAGCAAAACATTGCTTCTTTTTTTTATCCAGTAAAAAGATACAACCGTGCAATCAACCATTTCAAAGTAAGCATATTGCTTCTTTTGCTTTACTTGTATTTATCCAGTAAAAAAAACAAAAAACACTACAATCAACTATTTACAAGTAAACAAAATATTGCTTCTTTTGCTTAACTTTTTATCAAGTTTAAAAATAAAACCGTGCATAATCAACCATTTGCAAGTAAGCAAAATATTGCTTCTTTTGCTCAACTTGTTTTTATCAAGTTAAAAAAAAAATAAAACACTGCAAGCAACCATTTAAAAGAAAGCAAAATATTGCCTATTTTGCTTAACTTGTTTTTATCCAGTTTAAAAATAAAACCGTGCAATCAACCACTTACAAGTAAGCATAGTATTGGTTCTTTTCCTTTTTAATAAAGTAAAAAAAAAAAATGCATTCAACCATTTAAAAGTAAGCATAAAATAAAACTTTGACAAGTCAGCATAATATTGCTTTTTTCCCGAAACTTGTTTTTTTATCCAGACTAAAAATAAAGAAAACAATTTAACAAAACAAAAGTCAGCATAATATTCATTTGTTTTCTTAACTTTTTTTATGCATATTGGTGTTAAATATTTCAGTCAAAACAAAGTTTTTCAAGTCAGCAATACTACATGTATTGCTTCTTTTGCTGAACTCTTTCCTGTCCGGTTCAGTACTAAATAAACCACTTTAGCTTTAAATATGTCACTTCAATGTAAACAGCAGACTGTTTGAAATGAAGTTTAATGATATGAATAAATATCTAGATTTAACAAAAAGAAAATAATATTTTTAATATGAAAAAGATGAAACAACTTTCACAAGTCAGCATACCTTGCCTCCTCTTTTTTTTTTTTAAGTGGTGAATATTTCAGTTCAAACAAACACTTACAAGTGATGTATTGTTTCTTTTGCTGAACTCATTTCCTATCCAATTCACAAATGAATAAACCACCTAAGTAAGCTTTAAACATGTCGCATCAATGTAAAGAGAGACCATGATTCAATGAAGACTACTATGAGATTCTTTAGCCCTGTTCCATAACCCCCCCAAAAAACGACCCCCCAAAAAACGACCCCCCCCCCCCCCCCCCCCCCCCAAACAAGAAAGTTTTAACAAATATTGAAATGATTGCAGTCATTAAACAAACATTCGTATGCCTTGCACAACAGAATGGTTTTGCTACACATGTACATAGTATTTTGTTATTCCCTTAAGGCCGGTTCATACTTCACGCGAAGGCAAATCAAATTTCCCGACGTCAATAATCGTTTTATTGTGACGGGCGCCATTACCCTAACGAATTCGCTTCACTCTCAAATTTGCATGAAGTATGAATCAGGTTTCAAACAGATTCTGCCAGAAAGTGTGTCCCATACGAATGTAGGGTGCAAAATAAAGAAAAGGTGTTTGCCCCCCAGAAACTAATGAATTTCTTGATCAGTTTGGATGCTCCAATTGTAATTCTTCTAAAGGCACTGTACAACTTTGGTTATATCCAGATTGCATAAATGAAATGGTGGTGATCACTTCCCACTATTTCTCATCCTGAAAGTATATGACTCAGTATGTGACTCATGGACATTGCCATTTTAGATGTTAAATGTGTACTGGATTTTAACCCTCATTCTGCCCATCAGGCCAAGCTTTCAAACTCACTTGTATACAATTGCAAAATCTTTTGATGTGAAGTTCTTCTGCAATTTAAAAAAACAACAACAAAGATTTCAATTTACATTTACAAGTACCTGGTGGGATGTTTTCACCATTACTGTCATAATCTGTAAGTAAACCAAAAGAAAGATTGGTAAATGAAATTTGAAATACCAAGGTCAATTTTTCGATTGCAAATTTGAACAGCTATACTTGTGAACCTATCAGATGATCGCCAGGTACAATTCTCTACCTCGCGACACATATCATATCGCCAGTGCTGCGCGCCGTACGTGCCACAGTACATCAAAATAGATCAACAGAACGTACTTCAACCAGATGCGACTGGAAATGCGACTGGTGAACACGGTCCGCCATTTTGTGGAGTCAAAAATTTTGTTCTACAAAATGGCGGACCGTTATTTGTCACGAAAATAAACAAAAACCACGCAATTTGAAGGGATAGTTAAGTGAATCTTTATATTCTACTTTTTAAAAAGCTTCCCAACCATATCCATTTCAGTTTTATAGCCCAAATCGCAAAATCCAAAGCAGTGTCCCTTTAAGCTCCACCTTGAAGACAAAGTGAGTAAAAACGTTTTTCAGTCAAAAGTTGACTAGAGACCGTCCTGAAAATGTATTGTGCATGCAACTGGACTGAAATATCCAATACAATACTGGGCCTGGCCATGGCTGGCTCCAAAAAAAGGCACCACATGTTTGTACATGTTTGTACATTGAAGTTCAAGTACGTACGTACGTACACTATACATATATCCACAGTGTTCATATGTGGACATGTATACGTACATTGTATGTACAAGTGGCTTTTGTACATCCATGTTCTTTTTCAAACGGTATTATAATTGATTTGATTTGATTTGATTTGATTTTATTCGGTATTACCATATAGACAAATATAAATATAAATGTATATATATGTACAAACAAACAAACAATTACTACAATACATTACAAACATGGTAATACCAGGGATAGCCCATGAAAGTTTTTCAACTTATTTCCAATGGGGTCCCCTTATTGCACAATAACCACAAAAAGAAAACCTACACTCCAAAAACACACAATGTCAAAACAAGCAAAAGCAAACAATACTTATACAAAAAACGTCCAGCAAAACCAAACCAAAAACATAAAACTACGCAGAAAAATAAATAAAAAATACATGGATACTCCATACAAAACTAAAGATTACAAAAAGACCATACAAGACAAAAAACATCATGCAAGACCAAAAAAAAAAAAAACATAAAAGGAACAAAACCCCAAACTAAAAACAAACATAAAACAAATTAAAACATTACATTATAAAAAATACATATTTAACTGAAAATTAACCCTCCCTTCCCTTTTAAAAAGAATTATCTACTAACAAAGAAAGCCCTTTCCCTCACAGTCTCCCTCTGTTCTAAAAACTTCTTTAACTCCCTCTTAAAAGTAAGTTTATTGTGAATTGATTTTACATACTCTGGCAACAAATTCCACTCCTTAATGCCATTGTAAAAAAAAGATGTCTTGGTGATGTTATTAATAGTGGGGACCACAAAATTATAGTTTCTAGATCTCGTATTCATTTGATGTGCGCCTTGTACTTTAACAAAAAAAGAATTAAAATAAGAAGGACAATTACCATAATAAATACCATGTACTATATTCAATGTTAATTGGATGACTCTACTTTCTATGTGAAGATAACCAATGTCATGAAAATCCTGTAAGTTGAGATGATGCCGAGGATTAAAATCATGTATAAAACGAACCATTTTATTCTGGACAATTTGTAATTTATTTTGTTGGGAAGTCTTGAGGCCAAAATACCATACCATACAGGCGTAGTCAATGTGACTTTGGATAAGAGTAGAACAGAGAAGTTGTCTGGTAGACTTGTTCAAATATTGCGAATGTCGATAAAGAAATTTAAGTCTACCAGTGGATTTTTTAACAATATTGCAAACCATGTTTTCACCGGTTAAACTTTGGTCTAAAACCATGCCTAAATATTTGATATTTTCTTTGGCAGATAAAACCTGACCCTTGTAATCAACAGAAAAGTTCGGAACATTCTTGCATTTACGTTTAGACCCAAACAATAAAGTTTCACATTTCCCAAAGTGCAGAGACAATTTGTTATCTATCAGCCATCCATTACAAGAATCCATTTCCGATGAAAGTTTATGAGCGATAACTTTAGGATCCTTATCTGCAACCATTATGATACTATCATCCGCATATAAGACCAATTTGGAGTTGACACTCATAGCCATGTCATTACAATAGCACAAATATAAAATAGGTCCGAGAAGACTACCTTGAGGCACTCCATTTACAATCGAATGTTTAGATGACATGACTCCATTGATACTAACAACTTGACTTCTATCGGATAGATATGATTTAAACCATCTATTATCGATACCCATCAGTTTCAGCTTGGAACATAAAATATCATGATTCACGCAGTCAAAGGCCTTTTGTACATCCAGAGCTAACATTCCAACATAATTCCCATTAGCTATTTCAGTTTTAATGAAATCATTTAGATATACCAGAGACGTATTAGTAGAAAAATTCCGTCTAAACCCAGATTGGTACTCATAAATGAGATTATTGTCATTAAGATAGTTATCCAATTGAACCAACACAGCTTTCTCTAAAATTTTAGAGACAGTCGATAATACACTTACAGGTCTATAGTTTCCCACTTCTAGTTTAGATTTCTTTTTATAGAGTGGAGTCACTCTAGCTTGTTTAAAATCATTCGGAACACAACAAGATTTTATAGAGAGGTTCACAACATGTCCGATCGGTATTTTTAAAATATCAGCACCATCTTTTAAAAAGATTGGGGGGATACCATCCAGACCAGTGCTTTTATTTTTACTAAGCCTGCTCAATTCTTCAAAAATGAAATCTGTAGTAACTGCCTGCAGTTCGAAAGGATCATGAGCCATTTTTGAACTATAGTACTGCTTGAATAGGTCTGAGTGAATATCAAAGACAGGATTGTCCGACGGAAGTTGCTCAGTTAAAGTTTCAGCAATTGTAGTGAAAAATTCATTGACATGTTCAGAGATCAAAAATTGATCATAACACATATTTCCATCAATATTGAGTACAATCTGGCCTTTATCCTTATTTTTGTTACTGCAACCTAGGTTTTTAAGTTGAGCCCACAATTTTTTTGGGTTATTTTTATTTTCTTCTAAATGAGCCATTAAGTAATCAGACTTGGCTCGTTTGATAGTTCGTTGTACTCTGTTCCTAACAGAACAGTACTCGTTCCAGTTAATGCCAGACTTGTCCACTCTGTATTGGTGAAAAAGATAATTCCGACGCTTGATCAAATCTAGAATATCATTAGTCATCCAAGGTTCTGTGTTAGTTTTAATTTTAACAGACTTCAATGGAGCAATCCTGTCAATGATGTCAGTTAATCTGCATTTCAGTACGGACCAAGCTTCATTAACATCATTTAAACAAGTAACTTCCGACCAGTCTATTTCATTTAACATGCTCAGATAAACGTCTTTGTCATACTTTTTCATTGATCTCAACCTCACACAGTTGTTAGTCCTCGTCTGGCCTCTGATAATCTTTCGAGTGCAGTAAATGGCACAATGATCTGAAATGCCTATGTTGATTGTACCAGAAGCACTAATCTTTTCTTGACTGCTACAAAGAACGTGATCTAAAATTGTAGCAGTGGTATCGGTAATCCCAGTTGGAGAATCAGTCAACTGTGTGAGGTTAAACATATTAAGTACATTCATATAAGGCTCAAAAAGAGAAGATGATTTTTGTAAAAGACAAATATTAAAGTCTCCAAAAATATACTTCTCTTGATTGAGGCTAAGTTTGGATAAAGCCTCGTCCATGTATCCTAAGAACCTTGAACAATTAGGTGGTCTGTAACAAACTGCAACAATAAAAGGTTTAGTTTTAGGAAGAAATATCTCCACCCAGGCTGATTCCATGTTATCAGATTGAAGATCGTCTCTACAATTAAAAGAAATACTGTTCTTAACGTAGAGACAAACTCCACCACCGTTCCTAGCTCTGTCATTTCTTATAACATTGTAGCCATTAATCCTCACCTCAGTGTCCATCACACTATCATCCAGCCAAGTTTCACTAATTGCTAGAATGGATGGATTAGCATGCTGAACCATCCATCTTAACTCTGACAGCTTGCAGAGCAAACTTCGGATGTTAATGTGAATCATATGCAGACCTTTATGGACTTTGAAGTGATGAAAAAGGCTATCATTGTGCTCAGCAAATATATCAGACGATATGTTATTGTCAGTAGCATCATGTTGACGAACAGGAAACTTGCAATACTGATGTTGATTAGTTTCCACTTCAAACGGTGAATCAGGCAGACGAGGAAGTTCATCCAAGAGACATTTATAGCAGTACAATGTACCAGGGTGTGGAGGAATTACACGTCGCGTCGACCGCATGCGCATTTTGCATAATTGGGGCAATCGGTCAAACCATGGAGGTCAGACCAGTCACGTGATATGAATAATGCATGTTTAGCCACGATTTCTATAGTCGGGTCCCGCCCTCAAAAGTAAGAATATCCAAGACGTATCCGTGATTGATCGCAAGCACGCCTGCCGGTGACAGCCTGTAAATTGCGCCCTCTGTTGATGACAAGTATCAGACAGTAACGTCTTGAACCAAGACTAATCGCTACACTGCATGCATAGAGATCAGTGGCTATTTCGCATGGGGGCGCGCGCGACCTGCTTATGCATAATTTAACAGGCGGGTCAAACGAATAATCGCGCTTGCGCACTGGAGGAAACTCATGTTTTAGTAATAACTTACCAGTCAGTTAACGTTCTGAGCAGAGTGATTCTGTGGACTGACTGGCAAACAGGATTGAGAAATCTTCGGATTGTTCCAAAATGTGATCTGGAATATCAGACGTTATCTCTGCCGACATCAGTCCCAGATGTTCAGCACGATGTAACTGATCAACGGCCAGGGCTTTCAATGGCACGACGACAATAACCAGCGCTTTTACGAAGCAGAATTAAAGTCAAAAAGATTGGAAAATATTTTGTTTAGCGGAATGTTTTTGAAAATCGAACGTGTTTTTAAATATATAATGCATTTTTAAAAAGAACGTGTTTTGAAACATCGAACACCCAGCCCTTCCACAACCAATGATCCCCAGCGACCCCCCCCCCCCCCCCCCCCCGAGAAACCCCAGCGATTCCCCTATCTGCGAGTCGACTCGTCTCAGCTCAATTAACGGACGACTTGTCCCAACGGACGACTTGTCTTCCAAATTTGACGCAAAAACGGTCGAGTTGTCCGAGCCCCATCCTAACTGATCAACGGCCAGTGCTTTCAATGGCACCGTATCGACGACAATAACCAGCGCTTTCTCCTGTTTGCATTCAGTTACTTCGTTCAAGAAATCTAAGACCAATGGAGCAGATTGAAAAATATTACAGTCTTCCCAAATCCCGTTGGTAAATTAACAAACAAATCATGGCCACGTACAAATTGATGAATGGCACTGATATGATGACTTTTAGCTTTCCAAAGCCCAATTTGTTTGCTGTAAAATCGATCGCTTTGTCCACGCGGTCAGACATTTTTTTCCCAACAAACGACGAATGGCTTGGTACCGCGCTGCACGTACACACGTAGGCCTATATAGCTACGTACATTCACACCCGACGTGAGTACAGAAACTAAACTAGTGAGTGTTTGCGATTTACTAGCGATAATATAATGCAGCTACGCCACACGCATGCAAATGCCACACAGCTCGCGATTTCGCGTCTCGTTCTTAGCGATTTGGCCTTGGCGTGTGTGTGTGTACGTGTATAGCTAGAGGGCGCTGTCGGCCGGCCGTGCGCGCTTTACGTCGCGCACCGCTAGCGCTAGAGGACGTTTTGGAACCAAGACTAACAGCGTTGGCGCAGAATTTTTCCGCTGGCACCGCCACTGTGGCCACTCCGTGTGATTTTTCCCAAGATCTTGGGAATTTTTGTGAGAAAAATATGGATTGCACAAGCGCAAAGTGCTTCTTCCGGTGCTCTGCTAAATGCATTGTACAGTGCTTTCCATTGCCTTGGGAATTCTTGGGAATTTTACTAGATGAATCTTGGGAATTGCGCAAAATGGTGATCGTCAGCGTGGGCAGTTCGGCCCAATTTCATAGCGCTGCTTAACGGTAAGCAGAAAAGTTGTGCTAACTATAGCAGGAAAATTTGCTTAAGCATTAGCGTATTTCATGGCCAAGTCGTGCTAACGCTTACGCGTGCATGGAGATTTATATTGTTGCGTCACTAATTCAAGCAAATCCTGCTTCCGAAGTTAGCGGGCTCTTCGCTGTGCTTACTGCTTACACTAATGGGCGAGGGTTCCGTTAGCAGAAAATCGTGTGTTAAGCAGCGCTATGAAATTGGGCTTCGCTCCTCCTCTATTTGGCCGGTTCATATTTCACGCGAATGCGAAAGCAAAGCGAATTTTCTGAAGTCAACAATAGTTATTTCATTAATATGATGTATTACCCAGACGAATTCGCTTTACCAAGAATTGGTAATAGGCGAAAATTACACATTATAATGTAATCCCCAAATCTCCAAAGTGATTATAAACCACAGAGCTCTCTATCACAAGTTATAAACAAAGAGAAACAACAGCAGGACCAGTTTTCGGTTATGACCGCCAACGCACTCCTGGTGCGTGAACCTAGGTAAACCACTGATCACGATGGCCGGATTCGTGTGCAACAAACAGTTTTGAATTATTTGAATTCTTTGTTTGAATTCTTCGCAATTTTCGAAAAAGAATGTGAAAAAACTTAATTAAAACTAGATTACGATACAACAATTGTTAAGTGTTGTGCAGCTATAGGCTGTCAAAACTCAAGACCCACATATGCTTGGAAAAATAGGATTTCGTTCCAAAAGTAAGTTGTTTTTAGTCTGTAGAAAGATATTGAGCCTTTGCTGTATGCCTGACGTAATATTATTGTTTTCAAAGTGAACAAAGAAACTGGCAGGAGCGGGATTCGAACCTGCGACCTCCGGGTTACCGTACCGGCGCTCTACCAACTGAGCTATCTTGCCCTATGTTGGCGGTCTCCCAAATTGTTAGTATCTTTGTTCGGGTAAGCGCTATAGTCAGAAGTCAAAACCCGGAATTGTATGACAAGCGCATGCGTGTTTTCACTCGTAAACCACCTAAGTGAGCATCACTGATCTCTATACACTGGATTGGCTGCGAAGCTCCGCGGTTGAAGCCACCGCGCGGCCATCTTGCTATATTCAAAACAATGGCCATTTTCCAGGCGCCTGGCTTCAGCTCCGTCTCCGAATTCAGCCTATCGCCAAACTGCATTCATGCATGTAGTTTATGAATGAGCTGAAGTTGAAGACGGAGCTGAAGCCTGGAGCTTGGAAAACGGCCATTGTTTTGAATATAGCAAGATGGCAGCGCGGTGGCTTCAATTCACGCACATGCAATCACTGCTGCGCTGCCAATCCAGTGTAGTAGAGATCAGTGGTGAGAACAGACCAGTTTCATAATAAATTCAAATTTATGCACGCATGCGCATAAATGGGCCCTGCAGGCAAAAAGCGAAATCGGCCCATTGAAAACGTACAAGTTTCGTCATTTTCTCTCAATTTCTCTAAGATTTGTCCCATTTGGCTTCTGAAAAGCCCCTGAAATCGTCATAAGTATTACTTTCTGGTCTAAGTGGTCTTTTTTGGGTACAAAATAAAAACTTTTTAAAAAATGTTTTTGTCCTGTGCGCACGAGGCCAAATGAATTAAGCAGGGCTCCTTTCCAAAGACACATCACACTGCGCCTTGATATGCAATAGAACCAACTATGGAAAAACTCAATTTGTTTTAGACTTGTTGGAAAATGAATACAAAAATCACAGGGAAAAAAATAAGCAGAGAAGAAGGAATTAAGTTGATTAGAAATGACAACTTTTGTTTCATGAAGAGTATTTGCAAGGGAAGGTCCATTGAGGTGTATTGCCTAACATCTCATTAGATGTCGACCGCTGTTACTTGTCTAACTGGATATGTTGACCATGCCTATTTTCCAAGTCCTTAAGTAAAACAGTGGGCTTCTGTCTGCTCTGTTGCTCTATTGTTTGACTTGCTTGCTATAGCCCGCTTTTTCAATTGCTTCTTTGCTTGTTTGTGCTTAATTGTTTGTTACTTTCTTATGTTGGCTTCATTCTTAAATTCCCAGAATAACAGGATGGTTTGTTGTATAGCAGAATGAAAAGTTATCTTTTTCAGTGGTAAAAAGATAAATATGAGAAGAATTGGATGTTTGAATTGGTATCTTTTGTGTCTTCGGGACAGCATACTGTTCAATATGTTGAGTGTTCACTCATCCCTTTTCCTCGTGCAATTACTTCCTTTAAACACGATCTGCATGATGCAATTCAGCCAAACTAAACGGGATGGTGAGATTACCAAATTACCAAATTATCCAATTACCAAACGTATATACCCTCCCTTTAAGAAGAAGAAAACTAGAATGGCAAGAAATGATGATGACATGACACTTATCATGCAAGATGAATGAAATGACTGGTTTTCCTATGTAAACGAACAAACAAACAAACAAACAACCCCCCCCCCCAAAGAAAAAAATTAATAGTTATAACAATACCAATAAGCAACCAGTCCGAAGCTCCAGATGTCAAGCAGTGTTGCTCGTCTGACTAACATGGAGTCATCTGGGTGTGTGCGAAAAATCTCTCTACGTCTTCAAGCTGGATTTAAAAAGATAAATTAGACTTGTGTACCGGTACTTAATTTGAATTGTAGAGGTAATGTACCAAATATATGTACGGAAGTAGGCCTACCTTTCTATATGGACATGTACAAAACATTCAGCACAGCCTACTAATTATGAGGTGCCCTTTATGACTTTATTCGCAAACGAAATATATGTCGGACCAAACAAATATATGTCGGACCAAACAAATATATGTCGGACCAAACAAATATATATGTCGGACCAAACAAATATATGTCGGACCAAACAAATATATATGTCGGACCAAACTCATATACAAACTCAATACGTCGGGACAGGGCAAAAGAGAAAACATCTCTGTTCTAATTTACATGTATAATACTGTTTATATTTACATTTAGGCCATGAAAGGGGATGCTGATTGCAGAGAGAAATATTCTTTATTTTGTAGTTGTATGTAGATTAAGTATTGAAATAATATAAAAGTTACTTCTGAGAGATGTAAAAACATTTTTTATCAAGTCCTGTCTAGCCCGCTTGTGCCGTTTGTCTCAAAGTCGCCGCTGCGGGCAGCAAACAAATCTGACGTCATAAGAGAGATTAATATTTTGTGCCTAATGCTAGAGACAAAAAGAGGACTGTGTCTTATGACGTCAGATTTGTTTGCTGCCTGTAGCAGGGCCTTTTTAGGGGCTAGATGGGACTTTATGAAAACAGCTCTCAAAAGTTATTTTTTTATTATTTCCTGGCATAAACAATGGCCTGTGAAACAACTTCACTTGGTCGCTATTCCACTGGCACTTGTCAACAACTCGCTGTGTGAAACAATATTTCCGCACATCAAGTCTACATGTAATGTAGGCCCTACATGTGAACGTACAGTACATACATTACATGTACAGTATACATCCGATCCATGTACTCGGTATGTGAATTGTTCATGTCATAAAAAGTAATAATAATAAGCAAATAATTCGTGCAAAACAGGTGAAAATTAGGGTTGTTTGAATATTTGTCGGGGTGTTTATTTCTTTGTTTCTTCGGTAGTCATCTTTATCATAGTGATGTGGGGATCTGTGCGACAGTGGCGTAAACACGGGGAAGGAGTTGTATTTGTATTTCTTTTTTGTTTCGTAAACAAATAAAAAAAGGGGGAAATTGTACACAAAGTGATGTTTCAAATTTCAAACGGTGTTTGGGGCGGGGGTATCCCCCGTTGAGAACAGATCGAGATGCAGTACTTCGTTGACAAATTCAATAATCATCCCCACTTTTCGACACGGATTTACTCGCCACTGGTGAAATCTCATTTCATCGGCGTATATTATTTATTGGTAATAACTGTTATTATTGTGTTTATTATTTGATAGTGTTGAAATAACTCTTATGATGTTGCCGTCAAATGTAACACAAGGTCGCGGACTCAATATCACCATCAGTATAGCTGTTTTACTTTGATTTGCTCATCATTGCACGCACAGCCGATTTTAGTCAAAATTTATTTCGATACATAGGCCTACAACTTTATTTTTGTATAGGAAGGGGCTGGTACATTATTTATTTTACAATTATAAATATAGATTTACTTATTTACTTATTTTCGTTGGGTTCTGTCATGGTACATTTTGGCGTTTTCCCGGCGGGTGGGTGGCACGGACTATGTTCGACTGTAGGCCTATCGTATATTTTTGGTGGCACAAACACATACAGAATACTTGTACATGCAGTATGTATCATTAACTACATGATAATGCATGCAGCAGTCATTGCAACTGTAATCTGATCTGGCGCGCGCGCCCTGTAGGTCAGCGCGCGCGCGCGGTCGTGGCATCTGCGTTCATCTCAGTTCGGGATTCAGTGTACAGCCTCAAGTCTGCTATGATCGTGACGACACAGCCCCTTTAAGTTCTCGCAGAGTGTATGAAAGGCATGAAAGCAACCAAGAATAAAAGCGGGTTTTTTTTAAGGGTTAAGACATTTTTCAGGGTCAGTACATTTTCTTAACAATTACTTTGAATTCAAATGGACGGAACAAACAAAGCCCCGCAGGGGGTGAGTCAGTAAGGCGAGTTGGTCAGGAGACGAGTTGACCCCTAACCAACTCGCCTGACTGACTCACCCCCTGCGGGGCTTTGTTTGTTCCGTCCATTTGAATTCAAAGTAATTGTTAAGAAAATGTACTGACCCTGAAAAATGTACATTTTTATCTACTTTTTCCCCCATTAATTTTCACATGTATGTTTCAGTTTAACAAAAAGGCTACTTTTTGAGGGGGGGGGGGGGAGTCTAAACCCTTAAAAAAAATACCACGCTTTTATTCTTGGTTGCTTTCATGCCTTTCATACACCCTGCGAGAACTTAAGGCCAGCAAAACAATAGTAGATATACGATTGAATTATGAACGAATCATGTGCCGTTCCTCCCTAATTCAAAATTTGCAAACTTATCGAATCAGGGGCGGTTTGCGTTTTGGCGGTCCGACCCAAAAACATTTCGGTTGTTTATCGTTTTGGTGATTTCGCATGAGTGCCTGCATGGTTTCCTGCATTTTCATAATTACGTTCGTGCAACTCTTGGCGCGCAGCGTAGTCTTGGTTCCAGGACGTTCTTAGCGGTGCGACGTATAGCGCGGCCGACAGAGGGCGCTGCTACACACACACACGCCAAGGCCAAATCGCTAAGACCGTCTTGGGAATTTCGCAAGTTCTGCTCGCGAAATCGCGAGCAGAACTGTGTGTGGCATTTGCACGCGCGTGTGACGTAGCTGCATTATCGCATGTAAATAGCCAACACTCACTAGTCTAGTTTCTGTACTCACGTTGGGTTTACGTGTACGTACGTATACGTGCAGCGCAGTACCAAGCCATTCGTTGTATGTTGGGAAAAATGTCTGACCGCGTGGACCAAGCGATCGATTTTACAGCAAACAAACTGGGCTTTGGAAAGCTGAAAAGTCATAAGATCAGTGCCATTCATCAATTTGTAAGTGGCCATGATTTGTTTGTTAATTTACCAACGGGATTTGGCAAGAGTGTAATTTTTCAAGCTGCTCCATTGGTCTTAGATTTCTTGAACGAAGCATGGAGGTGTTTCCTACCTCCACGAACGAAGTAACCGAATGCAAACAGGAGAAAGCGCTGATTATTGTCGTCGTGCCATTGAAAGCTCTGGACGTTGATCAGTTACATCGTGCTGAACATCTGGGACTGAAATTGGCATAGATAACGTCTGATATTCCAGATCACATTTTGGGAACAATCCGAAAATTTCTCAATCCTGTTTGCCAGTCCAGAATCACTCTGCTCAGAACGTTAAAGGAAACATGATTTAGGATTTATATTGCATTATTCCTGCTTAAAACAATAAAGTATTATCTTGACAATGATATTTTGTGTCCAGAGACAAATATTTTCCAGATTAAATATGAGAAAACAATTTTTGAAAATGTTTGTCCAAGCTACTCCGCCCCCTGAGTGGGACCCTCATTAACATAAGTGTGTGACGTAGATCGAGGCACATTACCCATTCATCACGGGTATGCATTGTGTGTACATTGTACGGCGAAAATTCTTCGTCTAAAATCTAAGCAAAATATAGTGTTTTTCGACCATGCCGACAAGGTGTGTGGCTGCTGGGTGCAGCAAAACAACGACGGATGGAGTAAGCCTTCATTTATTTCCAACTGATGCGAAATATCGGAGAATTCGGACGGCGAAAGTGAAGGTGACAAGAGCGTAGTGGTCCGGCCCCAGCAGCTTCTCAGCGTTATGTAGCGACCACTTTGAGCCGTCGTGTTTCGATACTGTTATTTTTAAATATCCTTTGGGATGACCATTAAAAATATGCTCAAGTCCACTGCCATCCCAACAAAGTTCCCAGATGTGAGTAAGATATAGGCAAATGCAGTTAAACGGCCCATTCCCCGAGGACAGTGTTCGATTTAGACGGGTGCACGCATGCACTGGTGCATGTACTTTTTCCTCTGTGCACGTAAACCTCTGGTACAACGTGCACGCTGTGCATGTACTTTTTTAAGCCTGTACCTGCTGGTATATTTCCCCATGTTGAACAACGTATCACAACGCGCACCCGATTTATTGCACGCAACGATTGACATGATGTGTGCGTGCCTGCATATTACCATCGTTGTAGTCTCGGTCAAGTGCAAACAACCGCAACCGATCTGCTACCGTATTATTCCCAATGTACAATGTACGTACACGCAGCTAACATTGACTTGAGAAAAGAATCGTTAACTCGGCCCCCGCGACCTGGGGTTAGAGCAATTGATCAATAAAGCCAACCCCAAAAGCGCATCTGCGCGTGCGCGTTGCTTTGTTGCTAGTCTTGGACAAGGGCAAGCAACCGCACTGAATGCCACCGTCTTATTCCCAGTGTACAATGCATCTAACACGAAGCGAAAGTCGTCTTGAGAAACGACAAACGCGTGCGGCACATGCATTGTGCACAAGACATGCAAGACAATGTTTTTAACAGCTCACGTGTGATTTGGGCGTCCATGGTATACATTTTCAGCTGTTAGTGTTACTAATCAACAGTGTCGAAATAGAAACAAACGCTCGTCTTTCTAGTGCCGCAAGGAAGCCAACTGAAGGTAAATGTCGTATTGTACTCCAACTACTCAACAAGTGAAGCCTTGTCATCAACCCGGCCCCAGATCCTTCTTGCCCCGATTGCCGGCGCGGCCCCGGCCCCCGGCCCGATTCGCGATCTTTCGGTGGCGATGGCCGGCCCTGATATTAAATTTTAGCGGAACCGAGCTCAGTCCCGGCGGGTCCGATCCCGGTGGGCCCGATCTCATGATGCTGTACATCTTCCGGTAAGAAAAAAGTGACGTCATCACGATAATATCGCGATATTTTTGGGCCGATATTTCGGTATCAAAATATCGAACAGCCTTCTGACACCGTGGAACATGATACTACAGTAGTAACGTAAACTTCAGCTTCGCCTTCGTCTTCTCGCGATCGTGTCAGAGATTGCTAATTGCCACTGATGAAATAAACAAACATCGAATACCAATTGTACAAAAACAAAGCAAAACAATACCCTTAACAGCACTATACATGTAATAGCTACATTTGAAAATTTGTAGGAATACACATATTTTAAAACAACAAATATGTCTACCTATTGTTCTTTTGGGTTATGACTTGTGTGCACACTTTTTTGTGCATGTAAAATTTATTTTGTGCATGTAACTTTTTCGGTCTACATGCACCAGTGCATGCGATTTTTTTTCTTCTAAATCGACCCCTGCCCGAGGAGCCTTTGCTAAAAGGGAGAAAATCAGGGTAAGTTCGATGTTAGTTGTTGCAACTAACGAAATTGCACGTGAAGACCTAGTGTGTGTATACGGGCCGGGTCCAGACTATCGAGTCGATCCGTGAATTTCGGTGCCTCGGTCTACGTCAGGAACAGCGCCCTCAATTTGATCTCAACAAATTTCAAAAAGGGGGGGTCAATTTTTTAGCGGCAAATAATCACACTAAAACTTCACTTGAACCAGTTTGGCTTTTAATTCACATTTAATACATATAAATGAATTTATTTATGAAATAAAATGCGATCTGGTCAATTTGAGAAGCATGTTTCCTTTAACTGACTAGTAAGTTATTACTTAAACATGAGTTTCCTCCAGTGCGCAAGCGCGATTATTCGTTTGACCCGCCTGTTAAATTATGCATAAGCAGGTCGCGCGCGCTCCCTTGCGAAATTCCCAAGACGTTCTTAGCGATTTGGCCTTGGCGTGTATATGTGTGTAGCTAGAGGGCGCTGCCGTGCGCGCTGTACGTCGCACCGCGCTAAGGACGTCTTGGAACCAAGACTACGCGCAGCGATGAAAAACCTGCCGGCTCTAACGAAATGTTAACCTCAGCATCATTCATAGTTAGTGCCTACTGCACGGGAAATCAAAACACCAACTACATCCAAACAATCTTCAAGTCCCCTTCAAATAACTTCTATAATATTCAGGTTTTCCGTATAAAAATGCCTTTCGATAGGTGGCGCTTCAATATATTTATTGCAAACTCGTTATATATTTTAACGTTTGACTATATATTTGCAACTTCGTTCTATATATATTGGTTTCGTTCTATATATATTGGTTTCGTTCTATTTATATTGGTTCGTTCTATATATATTGGCTTCGTTCTATTTATATTGGCTTCGTTCTATATATGTTACTTTCGTTCTATATATATTACTTTCGTTCTATATGTATTGGTTTCGTTCTATATATATTTGTTTCGTTCTATATATAATAGTTTCGTTCTATATATATGGTTTCGTTCTATATATATATATATGAGTTTGGTTCTATATATATGAGTTTGGTTCTATATATATGAGTTTGGTTCTATATATATGAGTTTGGTCCGACATATATTTGTTTGGTCCGACATATATTTGTTTGGTCCGACATAATTATATTTCGTTTGCGAATAAAGTCACAAAGGGCGCCTCATAACTACTAGCCCTAGTCTATGGCCCCCCGCGCTCTAGAGTAGACTCTGTGCTTTGGGCCATATAAACTATGTGAGTGCGAAACATACACAGCTCGTCGCACTAAAAACAACAGAGGGCGCTCGGCTAGCCTTTGGTATTACATGTATATGAAACAACCCGCAGACATATTGGCCCTTTACGAAACGAGGCTAGAGGCTTTAGGCTACGGGCTAGGCTCGGGCTAGGCTCGGGCTCGGCTAGGCTCAGGCTTCAACGCAAAACAAAATGGCAGCCAAAACGTTTCGTACGCTCAGGCTTCGGGAGGCTTCGGTTGACGATGGCCTCAGTTATCGGCTCGGCGTCAATAAACTGAAAAAAAATTACTCATGCGTAAATGTGTGTATTGATTAATACACAACGCCCGTAATAACCTCTACTGCCCATCCCGACCAAGAAGTATAAGTTAAATGCATGTTTAGTGAAAGGCAATTAACTGCAAGCTCACAACAGCAGTCAGTACCAATAAAATACTCAATACCAAACTCAATTGAGTTTCTCGACTTTTATTCAATAAGATTTTCATTTATAATTTGATGTGTTTTAAATTTAATATAATTTAACTATACAGGGTGTTTTGACCATATGCCACTTTCATTTACAATGCAATAAAAATTGAAATGATTTTATCAATAAAATAAATGTTCTTTTTAAAGCAAGACTTCATTATGAGGTAACTCATAAAACATGAACAATTTAAATATAATTTAAAATCAATATGTACCTTCCTGGTCATTTAGGAAAGATTAGGAAAGGCATTCCAATACAAATAATCAGAGTGTTTTTGCTGTACGTTTATATTTACGAATGAGAATATAAGTGGGTAATTTATGGGTCCAAGGTGTGATGTGGGATAGATTTTGACAACCTGAAAACCTTAATTAAATCCCACTGAAGCTGTAATACCATATTTCCATCTTCTATTCATTATTTAATGTAAGTACTCCATTCATTCTTGAATTTAAGATGCCTTTAACAAGTTTAAAATGACCAATAAAACAGGGTCAGAAAATTCATTAATGTGATGAACACCAATCCAAACAAGTAGAGATGAAGTTTTTGCAAGATATTATTTACTTTGGAACAAACAAGACAAACACATAAATATGCCAATTACGCAAAAATAAATTGAGTCCAAATTGACAACTGAATAGATATCAAAGAGAGGGGCACAACCGGCACACTGTAAACTGTTTAGGCCCAAAAAAATGTTCTGCTTCCGGTTACCCTACCTACCTACCCTACGTTTGGGGGGGGGGGGGGGACAAACACATAAATGCTTTAAATACTACCTTTAAACCTTGACTACACGTAGACACCTACATAATGCTCAGCACAAAAAGATGCCCCCAACAAATTCCCTACCTACCTATTTTTCAATGCCAGGTAATCGGAAGCAGAACTATCCTTTTTGGTCTTAAGTGCACATTATTTTTACCATTCAGGTAGCATAATGACTGCTGTTTTAATACTTGTTGGGCAGGTAGTTTGCTTTCCTGGACAAAGAGGGCATAGGTTAAAGGATGCATCCAGAATTTACAAATTAAATTGCTTATCAGAGGTAACAGGGGTGGTGGATAAAAAGTGTTCCACAAACTTAAAGGTGATGAACTAAAAACCTGCTTACCAGATAATGCAGGGTGTGGGCACACCGGTACGTTGATTTCACAAATCAACCCAGTTTTTGGTCTTGTTCGCATGCTGTATAAAAGGCCTAACCAAAAGTCAGAAGAGCATTGGACAGCATTGAGTAGAAGTATCATCCCACAAGACTTCCATGCGCATGTCATTGCTTCAATGAGACGAATATGCACAGCAGTCATTGACTGATTTAATGTGACTTCAATATTGGCAAGTTTATTTTCAGCCACTTCTCAGAACATCATGAAGACTTTTTAAACTTTCACTTTTTGGTTAATCATGTGACTGGTGCCTTGGACTTCCAATAAAAGTTTATTCCAGTGACTTTTCTGCCATGGCTGAACAAATACAGCAATTTTTAGTGTGCAGAGTTTCTTTTGTTGCAGAGTATATAAAGGGTCATTCTTTAATATTCTAACCATGTCATAGCATAAGGTCTGTGAATTTGATGTGTATAACCCACCTTGTTACAAAATGTTTAGTGTGCACAGTTTCTAACTGTATATAACTGTTGCTGTTGCTGTTGCTGTGATCCAGTGGGACATCCCCCCCCCTCCCCCATTTCAAAAGTGGGGGATGATAATTCCCCCTAGATCTACACCATTGAAATGGTGCACTGTCAGTCCTTATAGTTGCTAAAATGTAAACAATTATGTTGTCTGCCTTCATATATTCCTGTTAACTTGCCTTTTCGAGCTCAGCCTTCTATAAAAGTACTAATTTCCAGTCCCTCTGATATTCTTTTGCTTAATTTGCCAACAATACCAAAATTAAAGGGGTGTGCCAACCATGCCAGTGTTAGTTGGTTTTCAACAACCAGAAATGAAAATGGTCACTGCAAACATACATAGAAATAGGATCCGTCTTAGAGTTCAGATTTCCAAGGACTTGAGAATGAGCTACTGGTTCCACTATCACTTGTGCCATTTCCACTTGGAGCATGTGGTGGTGCGACTGCAACCCAACTGCCTTATCCATAGCCTCATACAACTGCAAGCCAGAAGGACAGCTGTGGTGCCTGGTTTAGGACTCTTGGTTCCTGTTAACAACAGATACAAGTGATATTTATTATCACAAACTAAACAATGCAACATTTGCTACTAAAATGAAAACTGAATCCATGGCTGTTTTTGCTCGGTCTGGATTTTTAATCTCTGCTTTCTTGCAACAATTTTTTTTTATTATTGCCCTTTCAAAAATGCAACAAATAAAATGTATTCAACTACCTTAACTTAACTCCCTGGAATATGTGTAAAATTGTATTGAAATGTTAGGATTTGAGATTTTTAGGTTAATTCAAAGATTTGTCATCCATGTTATTCACAAAAAGGGAAACACTTTTTGACACAAGTCAAATTATGCTGATGAATCAGTACCTGCAGTAGCTATTTCTTCTTCTTCTTCTTCTTCTTCTTCGTGTTCGGACGTGTTTCGATCGAGCTCCGGGAAAAGTAAGATTATTTAGCTTGTTAGACCTTGTAAGGTCCTAGGTTTTATACTGTTATATTCGGTTTTCTTTATAGGTCTAACTAGACCGTCCTCCTTCTGTCGGGTGTTATCATTTTAGAGTAATTTTACGTTCATTTTGCATTTCATTTCGTTCATTTCTCGCTCTGGCTGGTCACCATGACCAGTCAAGCGAACACATCTGTAAAGGCTCAGCCGAGCGTACCCTCGGCTGGCCCGAGCGTGCCCTCGGTTGGGCCTACTAAGCCTATTGACATTCCTGACGAGCCGTTCAGGAATGTCACTAGGAACAATGGAATTTCTTTCAGGGCGGCTGACAATGTCTCCGTTCAATCATACATGGCCGCCATTACTAAAATCCTGAATCCCAAAGATATTCTTTCCGCTTCACGCATCTCAAATGGCCGAATTGCCATCTATCTCAGCTCGAGAGAGGCGGTCCCCAGCCGGCACACGACGTCGATATGACGTCGAAAACAGGTTGATATGACGTTGTGACGTCGATCAACATAAACACGACGTTGATTCAACGTCGTTTTTGTGACGTTGCTTTTATGTCGAAAACAGACGTTGATTCAACGTTGATTTTCTGACAAATAAGCCCAAATAAATTTGATTTCTTTTTCTTTAACTAACTTTTTGTCAAAAATATTCCTTGATTTAGCATCGTTTTTGTGACAAATTAATTATCACGGTACTGTCGATCATGATAATTCGTTCTTTCAATATTGTTTTGGTGTCAAAATAATACGTACTTGCCGCTATAATATGCCATATTTTTCGTATGATTTATAACGTCATTAACACGATTCACGATCGAGCTGACCGCGCGTATGCGACTTTCACTAGGAAGCCCGCCCTCTGTTGGTGAAAAATGGAAATGTTAGATTGCCGCGCTTTTGGTCTGCGGCTGCGCATCGCAGCGGTTACGTGTTCGGCTTCTCAATCCCTTCTAGTCTTGATTCCCGACGTTATATAATTGACCCTTATGGTACAGGCGCTTTATGGGCCACCTCAACTGCTGTATATATTACTATTAAAAACCAGATGAGTATATATACCATTATAAGAGCCATTTTAAAAATCGTGCCCTCTGTACAGCTGCTGCAGCTCGCACAAGAAAACACAACTAACGCATGGGAGGAAGGCTACCGCTCGCTCCCCGCCGCGCGCGGCGGTTTGGCGCATGCGTACACACATTGGCACTCGACAAGTCGGATCGATCACTGTGAAACCAACGTACCGGGGCAAGCTATCTTCATTCATTTGTTATTATTCCACTTCATTAAGTAACAGTTACAGAAAACAACTAACCAGGTGTGCATTTTTTCCTTTATTTCCACCTCCTTAAAAATGTAATGGACATCATCTCAACAATTTTGTTGCAGGGATTCTGTGTGCAATTGGATTGTCAATAAAATGGCTGATACAGCGAGGTGCAAAACACACAGGCCATGATCTGCATGGTTCAATACACACAGAATCTCCACAACAGAGGATAGTAAAATTAAGGTGGCTGCAACCCCGATTAATCCTGACGTTGATCCAACGTGGAAATCCTGACGTTGATCCAACGTGGAAATCCTGACGTTGATTCAACGTGGAAATCCTGCCGTTGATCCAACGTGGAAATCCTGACGTTGATCCAACTTTCAAATCCAATGTATTTTCAACGTTGATCCAATGTTAGTACATGACGTCGTATCAACGTTGATACAACGGTGTTGTGCCTGCTGGGTCGTCGATGCAGTCCAACAACAGGAACTTGCATACGACGGCTCCTTTCTCGAGCTGACACCTCTTGTCCGCCCAACCACCCGTCTTACACTTTCTAACGTATACCCGGAAATCCCGAACGGAGTCATTGCGGCCAACCTGTCGTCCTTTTGTAAGGTGGTGTCGCAGATCCGACCCATTCCCCTTGGACTAAAGACCAAAAATCTCAATCATATAATGAGTTTCCGAAGGCAGGTACAGGTCCTACTCAACCCCAATGTCATCCCTCCCGACCACATCAATTTTAATTTTTCCGGTACCAACTATAGAGTCTTTTTATCCACGGAGTCGGTGCGCTGCTTCAATTGCGGCGAATTCGGCCATATCAGCCGAGCCTGCAAGAAGCAGAAGCCCGCCCGTGGGGACGACGGTGACGGGGGCGAAGTCAACCCTCTCAACCCCCCTCCTGTCTTCGTCAAACCCGTCCCCAAATCCGATCCCAGACACCCACCCAAACGCTCCAAACCCAACCAGCCTGGCTCCGCCTCCCCTCCGCCTCCGGGGTCGACTCGTCGGTCGGAAGTTCCGACCGCCGGGTCGTCCTCTTCCTCGGGCGGGGACCCCAAGGGGTCCCGGCCTGAACCCGCACCGCGCGCGCTCCCCTCCCGGCCAGCCGGGGGCTCTACGGGGCCCCCGTCCGATGCGCCCCGCGCATCGGACACGGCCGGGCCGGGCGGCTGCAGCGCACGCCCCCGGCGGGGGCGGAGTCCGGGCTCCCCCTACCAACCCTCCCTCCAATCCCCCCGAAGTGCCGTCGATATGGGGTTCTCCCCCTCCACTCTCAAGATCCTTTTCCGATGTCGTTACTAAACGCAAACAGACTTCCCCCACTCCTGTCTCCGATTCCCCCAAACTCGTCCCCCTCCATTCACCCTCCCCCCGCAGAAAACTTGCCCGGAAACAGCAGAGCCCCATGTCGACGGCTTCGCCCACCCTCACCCTTGCCCTCAATTCCCAATCCTCCTTCCCACCCACCCCCCTCGGTGGTTCCCAAACCCCCATGCCGTCGTCCCCGGCGTCCACCGCGGGCGAGGCCGACACCGACTCCGTGCATTGGGAGGACACTCAGACGGACGAAGACCTTCCGTCCGAAGTCCTCCCACTAACCAAAGGCCCCCTATCCCAATCATCACTCATCAAATTCCTGTCTTCGGTTAAATCCAGCAAGAGACCAGTCCAGATTGCAAGAAAATTCACATCTAATCTTCCTGGGCTGGTCAGACAACTCAAACCTCTCCGAAACAATCCCCTTCTGCAAAAAAGCATGCAGCAGAGGATTTACAAACTCGTTGCTACTTTAGATAAGTAATTTATTTTCTACTCTTATGAATGTATGTAATTCTTTGCCCGTCTTAGCAATGACACTGTCACTGCTTACCCTAAACACCGCAGGTTGCTCTGCCCCTACCAAAAACACTTCTTTCCAAATTTATATTGACCAAATCGCGTCCAACCCCGACCTAGTTCTTTTACAAGAAACATATAACCTTAATGAAAATAGCCCTTGCTGGAACACGTGGTCCTATACCCCCTTTTGTTCTCCCGGGCCCAAAGGCTCGGGAGTAACTACTCTTATTAAAAACAATAATAACAATATTGAAATTATTTCTGCTAGCGCCATCTATGATGGCCATATTGTTTATAACGAAATTAAATATAACAACACGATTTATCACATCTATAATACCATTATTCCCCAACAAGATAAATATGCTCTCCTGGCCATTGATCAATTATTGGACCACTGTTCCGGCTGCGGTGACGGTGTCATTGTGATCGGAGGTGACTTTAATTGTACCGAAAATCCGGCTATTGATCGTCTGTGTATGCCGATCGAGCACAGACCCAAAGTTGCCATGGCTCTCACGGACGCTGTCAATGCATTGTCTCTTTGTGACGCCTGGCGCAGGCTGAATCCCCTTGACCAAAAATTCACCTGGCTGAGGAATAATCCCGCCAAACTATGCGGGGTCTCCAAAGCCAGGTTGGATCGCTTTTATGTCCCTCCTAATCTCATCTCCTCCATTCACACCTGTTCTATTCTCCCTTGTTCTCTCTCCGACCACTGCGCTGTTACACTAACTATAAAAATTCCTTCCCACACTCCGAGGAGCAGCGCCTATTGGCATTTCAACAACTCGCTCCTCGGAGATAACAATTACCGCAACATTATTATAGATTTTTGGACTCAGTGGAGAGAACAAAAGTGCGACTTTCCGAATCTCGCCGCTTGGTGGGACTTCGGAAAGTTGCACATCAAATCCCTCAGCCAAATGTACGGTTCAAAACTGGCCAAAGAAAAACGGCAAGCTTTCTTGGAAATAAATCGCAAAATAGACGAAATTCAGTCTGCGCCAGACTTAACGCCCGAAACTAGAGAAACTCTAAACGAACAAAGGAATCACTTAAATTTTCTCCTTAAAACTGAAGCCCAGGGCGCTCTTGTCAGATCTCGTTTCAAACATCTTAACGAAACTGACTCGTGCTCTACATACTTCTTTAATCTGGAAAAATCTAATTCTCAATCTAAACACATCTCCCATATCCGCTTGCCTTCTGGAACTATCTCCCAGAATCCCTCTGAAATTAAAATGCACATTCGCGACTTTTACACAAATCTTTATAGCCGAGTCCCCACTGACAAGAGCGCCCTCAACCTGTTGTTACAAGATGTCAGCGAGCTCGACTCCGAAGATTCAGAGGACCTTGATCGTCCTCTGTCTATTGAGGAACTCGAGCTCGCTGTCAAGCAGCTTGGCAAAGATAAAACACCCGGCCTGGACGGCCTTACTTCAGAATTTTTCCTGTCTTTTTGGTCCGTCCTTAAAAACGACTTTTTTTCTGTTCTTGAATCTTCAGTTCAATCTGGTTCTCTACCCTACTCTCTACGGAAAGCAGTAATAACTTTGCTTCCCAAAAAGGGGGACCTGGCTGACATTGCCAATTGGCGGCCGGTCTCCCTTCTTAACACCGACTATAAAATCTTTGCCAAGTTGCTTGCAAACAGACTGCGACAGTGCATTGGCAGCGTCGTCGGCGAATACCAAAGTTACTGTGTCCCCGGTCGTTCAATCCACGATAACATCAACCTAATCCGTGATATCATTTCTTATTCTAATTTTAATGATACCCCCCTCGCCGTGATCAACTTGGATCAAAAAAAAGCTTTCGACAACGTTGATCACGGCTATCTGTTCGACACCTTGGGAGCCATGGGCTTTGGAAACAAATTCATTTCTTATCTCCAAATTTTGTACGGCGGCGCCGAGAGCCTCGTCAAAGTGTGTGGCACCCTGACGGCCCCCTTCTCATTTGAGAAGGGGATACGTCAGGGATGCCCGCTCTCGGGGCTGCTCTATTCAATTGCTATTGAACCCTTCTTAATTACTCTCAGAAAGAAACTTGCCGATCAGGCCTTTTCTATTCCTAATACGGATTTTTCGTGCGCTGTGTCGGCGTACGCAGACGACATTTCCGTATTTGTCACCTCCGATCCGGGCTTTGTAGCAGTCGAAAAGGCCTATGGCCTCTTCGCAAGATCCTCTGCTGCATGTCTAAACACTCAGAAGTCCCAGGGTCTCTGGGCCGGTTCTTGGACCGGACGAAGCGACAAACCCTTAAATTTTTCATGGAATAGTGAAGGTCTCCCCTTCCTCGGAGTTCACTTAGGAAACTCAAACAAATATGACCAACAGAATTGGGAAAAATGCAAAAGTAAACTAAACAAAACTCTCTCCTCCTGGTCCCGTCTCTTTTACGCCCTCTCCTTCAAAAGCAAAATTATCATCGCAAATCAACTTGCTGCCTCTAAAATTTTTCATTCTCTGGCCGTTCTCTCCCCTCCAGCTAATGTCCTAAGTGAACTCCAGAATGCCCTTGTCGACTTCGTCTGGTCCAACAAGAGACACTACCTAACAAAGGAAACCTTATATAAACATCCCGACAAAGGAGGACTGGGTCTCGTGTGCCTCCAAGCACGCATGTTCGCTTTCAGACTTACCACAGTCCAACGATTACTTAATCTCCATTCCCATCCCGCCTTCTTTCTGATCAGCCACTTTTTCAGGCAATACCAAAAACTCGGTTTTGATTTCAACCTTTTTCACCTCGACACCGACCCTAAATTTTATACTAGCATCCCAGTTTTCCACAGTGAACTCTTGCGTGCTTGGACGGCGTCCGGAGCTCGAATCGAAACACAGCCTGATTCTATCAACCATGTTTACAATTTGCCCTTAAATTGCCCTTTTTTGAGCGATACAGCTGATGGTGGGGGACCCCTTCCCGTGCGTCTCGCGGCGTGCGGAGTCAAACTCGTCCACCATCTTCTGGATCTCATCACCGGCCTATGGATCGAACCCCGCACCTTCATCACTTTTTCTCGAGGACTCAGACCTCCCTCTCTACGTCTTCTAGATCTGGACATTCAACGTCTTCACACTAAGCTCATCCTTCAATCTCCAACTCTGTTCTGCGAGGAAGGATGTACCCTACCACCTTCCGTCCTTCAACACATCTCTGCTCTTCCGGACTGTCCAGTACTTTTCAACCTACCCTCCTACGACAATGGACTCTCCGCACCATCCAAAATTCTGTATGCCATCCTCAACGAGGAGCTCAATCATCTATCTAGTCTCTCCTCTCATTGGCATAAACTGGGATTTATCAACTCTTCTACTAAACTCCAATGGAGAAACGTCTATCAACTTCCTACCTCCAAGAAAGAGGGCGATCTTCAATTCAAACTCTTCCACAACTTTCTGCCCTCGCTCACCGTCTTACATCTCTTCTACCTGCGGATGGTGCGGAGAGAGGGGCTCGATCCATCATCTCTTCATCACCTGTCCTGCTATACAACCTGCTCTCAACCTGCTACACTCACTACTCCACCGTTTACTGCCTACTCTCCAACTCAACTTCGACCTCTACTGGGCGCTGATTCCGCACGCTAAGGGACGCAAAAAGGAGGCGGTTCGTCTAGCTAACTTCCTCATCATCAGCTGCAAAAATATTATCTACTACTTATATCGTACTTCCCGGTTTGTTGAACCCCTTCTTATCTGGCAGCATCGCCTGAAAAACAAAATTCTCATCGATTTTGCTTTCTATAAATTGTCTGATAATATAATTGCTTTTTGTCATAAATGGGCTGTAAATAACGCCCTCCTCACTTGTAATAAGAATGCAGTGACATGGTTTATCTAAAGAAATAGTTTAATTTTTTGCCGGGGTGGTCGCTAGCCCGAGTCTCGGATTGCTGTCCGCCTCAGCGTAGGCGTGACGTGCTATGGCGTAGCCACTGGGGCTCGGGCTGGCCCTAGTCCCGCCCCTTTTTTGTGTTCCTCCCTCTACCATCAACAATTTATGTCCCCAATTTTTTATAATTGTGACATGGTTGTTTCCCCCCCCCCCTTTTTTTCTCTCTCTGACTCCTCTCGGTCCACCCTCCCCCCCCCCCCCCCCCCCCCCCCCAGGGTCCCATCCAGGACCCTACCCCTTTCTCTCCCTTTCTTTTCTTTCGCCTGTCCCTTGGGAGCCGCCGGAGTGGGCCTTATGGCCCACACCCAGTTATCTGGTGGCTCCCCCCCCCCCCCCCCGGGATCCTCGGCGGGGTCAGCCAATATCGGGCTTTTTCCCCGCCGTTCACGATCCCCCTTTTTCTCCTTTCCTATGCTCCCTTGCATAAATTGGTTAATTTGTTGTCTCTACAGTGTATGTATTTCGTTTTTGGTCTTATTGACACAAACTGTCTACTTTTTGTAGTAATTCTCAATAATTTCAAATAAAACTGTGTTATTCATTATTATCTACTCATGTGTATTGTTTCTATTTAACTCAAAGTAAAGTTTTTGAAATATTGGTTTTCTCTTTGTGAATTTACTTTCTGTTTACTATTCTTTTATTGTACATTTTTGTGACCTCTGTATATAGTAATTGGAAATAAAGTTTTCTTTTGAAAAGTCTTCTTCTTCTTCTTCTTCTTCTTCTTCTTCGTGTTCGGACGTGTTTCGATCGAGCTCCCGGAAAAGTAAGAATATCTAGCGTTTTAGACCGCGTATGGTCCTAGTTTTTATACTGTTGTATTTGGTTTTCTTTATAGGTCCTACTAGACCCTCCTCCTTTTGTCGGGTGTTATCATTTTAGAGTAATTTTACGTTCATTTTGCATTTCATTTCGTTGTTTTCTCGCTGTGGCTGGTCACCATGACCAGTCAAGCAAACACATCTGTAAGGGCTCAGCCGAGCGTACCCTCGGCTGGCCCGAGCGTGCCCTCGGCTGGGCCTACTAAGCCCATTGTTGAGGGTAATGAGCCTTTCAGGAATGTTACCCGCAACAATGGCATTTCATTCAAAGCGGCTGACAATGTCTCCGTTCAATCTTACATGGACGCCATTACAAAAATCCTGAATCCTAAAGAAATACTCTCCGCTTCCAGAATTTCCAATGGCCGCATTGCCATATACCTCAGCTCGAGAGAGGCGGTCGTCGATGCAGTTCAACAACAGGAACTCGCATACGACGGCTCCTTTCTCGAGCTGACTCCCCTTGTCCGACCCACCACCCGTCTTACACTTTCCAACGTGTACCCTGAAATCCCGAACGGAGTCATTGCAGCCAACCTATCGTCCTTTTGTAAGGTGGTGTCCCAAATCCGGCCCATTCCCCTTGGACTCAAGAGTAAAAGTCTAAATCACATAATGAGCTTCCGAAGGCAGGTTCAAATTCTTCTCAACCCAAACGTTACCCCTCCCGATCATATCAACTTCCACTATAACGGTACTAACTATCGAGTATTTCTATCCACGGAGTCGGTGCGCTGCTTCAATTGCGGCGAATTCGGCCACATAAGCAGAGCCTGCAAGAAGCAGAACCCCGCCCGCGGGGACGACGGTGCCAATGGCGACACAAACCCCCTCAACCCCCCACCCGTCTTCGTCAAACCTAATTCCAAATCCGACCCCAAACACCCACCCAAACGATCCAAATCCGACCCGCCCGGCCCCGCCTCCCCTGCGCCTGCGGGGTCGGCGCGTCGGTCGGAAGTTCCGACCGCCGCGCCACCCCCACCCACGGGCGGGGTCCCTGAGGGGTCCCGGCCCTGGGCCGCAGCGTGCGCGCCCCCCAAGAGCTATGCTGGTCCTCGGCCATCATGGGGCTACGGCCGTTATTCGTCCGGCTCGCCCCGCGCGTCGGACTCGGCCGGCCCGAGCACGCTCGCTGCGGATGCAGCGCGCACCCCTGGCGGGGGCGGAGTCCGGGCTCCTCCTACCAATCCTCCCTCCAATTCCCCCGAAGTGCTGCCGATATGGGGCTCCCCCCCTCCCCCCTCCAGATCCTTCTCGGACGTTGTTGCTAAACGCAAACAGGTTTCCCCCACTCCTGTGAATGACTCCTCCAAACTCATTCCCCTTCATTCACCCTCTCCTCGCAGAAAACTGGCCAGGAAACAACCGAGCCCCATGTCGACAGCCTCTCCCACCCTCTCCCAAGCCCTCAACTCCCAGTCCTCCATCCCACCCACCCCCCTCGGTGGTTCCCAAACACCCATGCCCTCGACTCCGGCGTCCACCGCGGGCGAGGCCGACACCGACTCCGTGAACTGGGAGGACACACAGACGGACGAAGACCTTCCGTCTAAAGTCTTCCCACTAACCAAAGGCCCACTATCTCAATCTGAACTCATTGATTTCCTGTCTTCGGTTAAAGCTAGAAAGAAGCCAGCCCAGATTGCCAGAAAATTCACGGCAAACATTCCTGGGCTGGTTAGACAACTCAAACCCCTACGCAACCACCCCCTTCTGCAAAAACGCATGCAGCAGAGGATCTCCAAACTTCTCAATACTTTAGATAAATAGTTCTTTTTTTTTCATTATGGAGTTATGTAGATTTGTGCCCATCCTAGCAATGACACTGTCACTGCTGACTCTCAACACCGCCGGCTGTTCCGCACCTATCCATAACAATTCCTTTCAAATATATATTGACCAAATTGCTTTTAACCCCGACATAGTTCTTTTGCAAGAAACTTATCATTTAAATGAAAACAGCCCTTGCTGGAACATGTGGTCCTACTCCCCTTTCTGTTCTCCCGGGCCCAAAGGCTCGGGAGTAACTACTCTTGTTAAAAATAGCAATAACGTCGAAGTTATTTCTTCTTCTACCATCTATGATGGACATATTATATATTCTAAAATTAAACTCAATAATATCATTTATCATATTTATAATACCCTTATTCCCCAATTTGATAAAAGTGCTTTACTTGCACTCAATAAATTACTTGACCACTGTTCCGGCTGCGGTGACGGTGTCATTGTGATCGGAGGTGATTTTAAAAAACCCGGCTATTGATCGTCTGTGTATGCCGATCGAGCACAGACCCAAAGTTGCCATGGCTCTCAGGGACGCTGTCAATGCATTGTCTCTTTGTGACGCCTGGCGCAGACTAAATCCCCTCGACCAAAAATTCACCTGGCTGAGGAATAATCCCGCTAAACTATGCGGGGTTTCCAAAGCCAGGTTGGATCGCTTTTACGTGTCACCTAGTATTCTTTCTTCCATTTACTCCTGTTCTATTCTTCCGTGCTCCCTTTCAGACCACTGTGCAGTTACC
The DNA here is from genome assembly GCA_037893225.1 of Hippasteria phrygiana. Classification (NCBI taxonomy): domain Eukaryota; kingdom Metazoa; phylum Echinodermata; class Asteroidea; order Valvatida; family Goniasteridae; genus Hippasteria; species Hippasteria phrygiana. Next base: position 1,265,008 of record JAZGUH010000564.1, on the reverse strand, counting down.
TTAACAATTAAAATCCCTTCGCATACTCCGAGGAGCAGTGCCTATTGGCATTTCAACAACTCGCTCCTCGGAGATAACAACTACCGCGATATTATTATTCAATTCTGGATACAATGGAGAGAGGACAAGTGCAACTTTCCGAATCTCGCCGCTTGGTGGGATTTTGGAAAGTTGCACATTAAATCCCTTACCCAAATGTACAGCTCCAAATTAGCGAAAGAAAAACGGCACGCCCTTTTGGAAATAAACCGTAAAATCGATGAGATTCAGTCTGCGCCGGACTTAACACCCCAAACTAGAGCCACCCTTATTGAACAAAGAAACCATTTAAACTTTCTTTTTAAAACTGAAGCTCAGGGCGCTCTTGTCAGATCTCGTTTTAAACATCTCAGCGAGACTGACTCGTGCTCTGCCTATTTCTTCAATCTGGAAAAATCAAATTCTCTATCTAAAAATATTTCTCACATCCGTCTTTCCTCTGGAGCTATTTCCGACAATCCTTCTGAAATTAAGACGCACGTTCGTGACTTTTACAAAAATCTCTACAGCCGAGTCCCCACTGACAAGAGCGCCCTCAATCAACTATTACAAGATGTCGGCGAGCTCGACTCTGAAGATTCAGAGGACCTTGATCGTCCTCTGTCTATTGAGGAACTCGAGCTCGCTGTCAAGCAACTTGGCAAAGATAAAACGCCCGGCCTGGACGGCCTCTCTTCAGAATTTTTTCAGTCCTTCTGGCCCCTTCTAAAAAATGACTTTTTATCTGTCCTCGAGTCTTCCATCCAATCTGGCTCTTTACCCCATTCCCTACGGAAAGCAGCCATCACCCTGCTTCCCAAGAAGGGGGACCTGGCCGATATTGCCAATTGGCGCCCGGTCTCCCTTCTCAACACCGATTACAAGATCTTTGCCAAGTTGCTTGCAAACAGACTGAGGCAGTGCATTGGTAGCGTCGTTGGCGAAGACCAAAGCTACTGTGTCCCTGGCCGATCCATTTACGACAACATCAATCTTATCCGCGACATCATTTCTTACTCCAATTTTTCTGACACCCCCCTCGCCGTGATCAACTTGGATCAGAAAAAAGCTTTTGATAATGTTGATCATGGCTATCTCTTCGACACCATGAGAGCCATGGGCTTTGGCAAGAATTTCATCTCCTATCTTCAAATATTGTACGGCGGCGCCGAGAGCCTAGTCAAAGTGTGTGGCTCACTGACGGCCCCCTTCTCATTTGAGAAGGGGATACGTCAGGGATGCCCGCTCTCGGGGCTGCTGTACTCCATCGCTATAGAACCTCTGTTAAATCACCTCAGAAATAACCTGGCCGATCAGGCCTTTCATATTCCCGACACGGATTTCTCGTGCGCTGTATCGGCGTACGCAGACGACATTTCCGTATTTGTCACCTCCGATCCGGGTTTCCAAGCAGTCGAAGAGGCCTACGGCCTCTTCGCAAAATCCTCTGCTGCATGTTTAAACACTCAGAAGTCCCAGGGTCTATGGGCCGGTTCCTGGACCGGACGAAGCGACAAGCCTCTTAATTTTTCCTGGAACAGTGAAGGTCTCCCCTTTCTCGGAGTTCACTTAGGAAATTCGAACAAATATGTCCAACAGAATTGGGCTAAATGCAAGAATAAACTAAATAGAACGTTGTCCTCCTGGTCTCGCCTATTTTACGCCCTCTCTTTCAAAGGCAAAACTTTAATTGCCAATCAACTGGCCGCTTCTAAACTTTATCATACTCTTGCCGTTCTTTCCCCTCCTGCTAATGTCCTAAGTGAACTCCAGAATGCCCTTGTTGACTTCGTCTGGTCCAACAAAAGGCACTACCTCACAAAAGAAACTCTGTATAAACATCCCGACAAAGGAGGACTTGGTCTTGCATGCCTCCAAGCACGCATTTTCACTTTTAGACTCGCCACTGTCCAACGATTCCTCGGACTGCACTCCCATCCCGCCTACTTTCTGATCGGCCATTTTTTCAGGCAATATCGCAAACTCGGTTTTGACTTTCATCTTTTTCACCTCCAAACAGACCCAAAATTTCATATTAGCATCCCCGTGTTTCATAGTGATCTCTTGCGTGCTTGGACGGCGTCCGGAGCTCGAGTCGAAACACAACCCGATTCTATCAACCATGTCTACAATTTGCCCTTAAATTGTTCTATTCTGAGCGATGCAGCTGATGGTGGGGGAACCCCTCCCGTGCGTCTCGCGGCGTGTGGAGTCAAGCTCGTCCGCCATCTTTTGGATCCCACCACCGGCCGATGGATCGATGCCCGCACCCTCGTCACTTCGTTTCAAGGACTCCGACCTCCTTCCCTACGCCTTCTGAATCTGGACATCAAACGCCTACTCTCCACGCTCATCCTTCAATATCCCAATCTGCTCTCTGAGGAGGGATGCATCCTACCACTTTCCGATCTTCAAAACATCTCCATTCTTCCGGACTGTCCAGTCGTTTTCAACTTACCTTCCTACAACAATGGACTCTCCGCACCATCCAAATCTATGTATGCCATTTTCAACGAGGAGATCAACCATCATTCAAGCTTCTCCTCCTCTCACTGGCACACACTGGGCTTCCTCAATTCCTCCACCCAACTTCAATGGCGGAACATTTACAAACTTCCTACCTCCAAGAAAGAGGGCGACGTTCAGTTTAAGTTGTTTCACAACTTTCTGCCCTCTCTCTCCGTCCTACATCATCTCAACCCTGACATATCTTCTACCTGCGGATGGTGCGGAGAGAAGGGCTCGATCCATCACCTCTTCATTATCTGTCCGGCTATACAACCTGTTCTCAATCTGCTTCACTCACTGCTCCATCGTCTACTTCCGTCTCTACAACTCAACTTTGACGTCTATTGGGCGCTGATTCCGCACGCCAAGGGGCGCAAAAAGGAGGCGGTTTGTCTAGCGAACTTCCTCATCATCAGCTGCAAAAATATCATATATTTCTTATATCGTACCTCCCGGTTCGTTGAACCCCTTATTATATGGCAGCACCGCCTTAGAAGCAAAATTCTCCTTGATTTCACTTATTATAAAATGTCGGATAACGTCAATGCTTTCTGTAATAAATGGTGTATAAATAATGCCCTCCTAGTCTGTAATAATAACGTTTTGACATGGTTCTTTTAAACAAATAGGTGTATTCTTGGCGGGGTGGGGTCACTAGCCCGAGTCCTGGATAGCTGTTCGCCTTAGCTTAGGTGTGACGTGTTACGGCTCTGCCACTGGGACTCGGGCTGGCCCTAGCCCATTCGCTCCCTTTTGTTCCCCCTCTACCATTTACAATTTATGTCCCCAATTTTGTAATTGTGACATGGTTGTTCCCCCCCCCCACCTCTCTGACCCCTCTCGGTCCACCCTCCCCCTCCCATCCCAGGGTCCATCTAGGTCCCTACCCCTTTCTCTCCCTTCTTTTTCTTTCGCCTACCCCTTTTGGGAGCCGCCGGAGTGGGCCATATGGCCCACACCCAGTTATCTGGTGGCTCCCCCTCCCGGGGATCCTCGACGGGGTCAGCCAAAATCGTGCTGTTTCCCCGGCCGTACAGGATCCCCCTTCTTTTCTCCTTTCCCTTGCTCCCTTGCATAAATAAATTAGTTTTTTTGTTTCTAATGTTTTCCAATTTTGAAAGTATTCAGATTTATAGTTTACTTTTGTGAATTACTTTATTGTATTTAAAGTAAAATTTGGTGATATATTGGTTTACTTTTTGTATTATTTATAAGTTAATTAAAGTAAAAGTTGTCACGTAATGATTTTTTCCTTGTGAAATATTTTCCTTAGTTTACCATACAACATTAGTACGACTTTCCGTTAATCATCCTTTTATTTGTATATTATTTACATTGTATATATATTTTGTTTAATCATTGTACACTTTCAATCGAAATAAAGTTTTCTTTTGAAAAGTCAAAAAAAGTCTTCTTCTTCTTCTTCTTCGTGTTCGGACGTGTTTCGATCGAGCTCCCGGAAAAGTAAGAATATCTAGCGTTTTAGACCGCGTATGGTCCTAGTTTTTATACTGTTGTATTTGGTTTTGTTTATAGGTCCTACTAGACCCTCCTCCTTTTGTCGGGTGTTATCATTTTAGAGTAATTTTACGTTCATTTTGCATTTCATTTCGTTGTTTTCTCGCTGTGGCTGGTCACCATGACCAGTCAAGCGAACACATCTGTAAGGGCTCAGCCGAGCGTACCCTCGGCTGGCCCGAGCGTGCCCTCGGCTGGGCCTACTAAGCCCATTGTTGAGGGTAATGAGCCTTTCAGGAATGTTACCCGCAACAATGGCATTTCATTCAAGGCGGCTGACAATGTCTCCGTTCAATCCTACATGGCCGCCATAACCAAAAACCTTAACCCCAACGACATACTCTCAGCTTCTCGGATTTCCAATGGCCGAATTGCCATCTATCTCAGCTCGAGAGAGGCGGTCGTCGATGCAGTTCAACAACAAGAACTAGCGTACGACGGCTCCTTTCTCGAGCTGACCCCTCTTGTCCGTCCTACTACCCGTCTAACACTTTCTAATGTCTACCCTGAAATTCCGAACGGAGTCATTGCGGCCAACCTGTCGTCTTTCTGTAAGGTGGTGTCGCAGATTCGGCCCATTCCCCTGGGACTAAAGAGTAAAAATCTCACACACATAATGAGCTTCCGAAGACAGGTCCAAATTCTTCTCAACCCCAATGTCACCCCTCCCGATCACATCAATTTTAATTTCTCTGGCACTAATTATCGGGTCTTTCTATCCACGGAGTCGGTGCGCTGCTTCAATTGCGGCGAATTCGGCCACATAAGCAGAGCCTGCAAGAAGCAGAACCCCGCCCGCGGGGACGACGGTGCCAATGGCGACACCAACCCCCTCAACCCCCCACCCGTCTTCGTCAAACCTAATTCCAAATCCGACCCCAAACACCCACCCAAACGATCCACATCCGACCCGCCCGGCCCCGCCTCCCCTGCGCCTGCGGGGTCGGCGCGTCGGTCGGAAGTTCCGACCACCGCGCCACCCCCACCCACGGGCGGGGTCCCTGAGGGGTCCCGGCCCTGGGCCGCAGCGTGCGCGCCCCCCAAGAGCTATGCTGGTCCTCGGCCATCATGGGGCTACGGCCGTTATTCGTCCGGCTCGCCCCGCGCGTCGGACTCGGCCGGCCCGAGCACGCTCGCTGCGGATGCAGCGCGCACCCCTGGCGGGGGCGGAGTCCGGGCTCCTCCTACCAATCCTCCCTCCAATTCCCCCGAAGTGCTGCCGATATGGGGCTCCCCCCCTCCCCCCTCCAGATCCTTCTCGGACGTTGTTGCTAAACGCAAACAGGTTTCCCCCACTCCTGTGAATGACTCCTCCAAACTCATTCCCCTTCATTCACCCTCTCCTCGCAGAAAACTGGCCAGGAAACAACCGAGCCCCATGTCGACAGCCTCTCCCACCCTCTCCCAAGCCCTCAACTCCCAGTCCTCCATCCCACCCACCCCCCTCGGTGGTTCCCAAACACCCATGCCCTCGACTCCGGCGTCCACCGCGGGCGAGGCCGACACCGACTCCGTGAACTGGGAGGACACACAGACGGACGAAGACCTTCCGTCTAAAGTCTTCCCACTAACCAAAGGCCCACTATCTCAATCTGAACTCATTGATTTCCTGTCTTCGGTTAAAGCTAGAAAGAAGCCAGCCCAGATTGCCAGAAAATTCACGGCAAACATTCCTGGGCTGGTTAGACAACTCAAACCCCTACGCAACCACCCCCTTCTGCAAAAACGCATGCAGCAGAGGATCTCAAAACTTCTCAATACTTTAGATAAATAGTTCTTTTTTTTTTCATTATGGAGTTATGTAGATTTGTGCCCATCCTAGCAATGACACTGTCACTGCTGACTCTCAACACCGCCGGCTGTTCCGCACCTATCCATAACAATTCCTTTCAAATATATATTGACCAAATTGCTTTTAACCCCGACATAGTTCTTTTGCAAGAAACTTATCATTTAAATGAAAACAGCCCTTGCTGGAACATGTGGTCCTACTCCCCTTTCTGTTCTCCCGGGCCCAAAGGCTCGGGAGTAACTACTCTTGTTAAAAATAGCAATAACGTCGAAGTTATTTCTTCTTCTACCATCTATGATGGACATATTATATATTCTAAAATTAAACTCAATAATATCATTTATCATATTTATAATACCCTTATTCCCCAATTTGATAAAAGTGCTTTACTTGCACTCAATAAATTACTTGACCACTGTTCCGGCTGCGGTGACGGTGTCATTGTGATCGGAGGTGATTTTAATTGTACCGAAAACCCGGCTATTGATCGTCTGTGTATGCCGATCGAGCACAGACCCAAAGTTGCCATGGCTCTCAGGGACGCTGTCAATGCATTGTCTCTTTGTGACGCCTGGCGCGGACTGAATCCCCTCGAACAAAAATTCACCTGGCTGAGGAACAACCCCGCTAAACTATGCGGGGTTTCCAAAGCCAGGTTGGATCGTTTTTATGTCCCCTCTAATCTCTCTTCTTCTATTCATACCTGTACCATTATTCCTTGTTCTCTCTCCGACCATTCTGCTGTTACCCTAACAATTAAAATCCCTTTGCACACTCCGAGGAGCAGCGCCTATTGGCATTTCAATAACTCGCTCCTCGGAGACCATAATTACCGCGACATTATTATTCAATTCTGGATACAATGGAGAGAAAATAAGTGTGACTTTCCGAGTCTCGCCGCTTGGTGGGATTTCGGAAAGTTGCACATAAAATCCCTCACCCAAATGTACGGCTCGAAACTCGCCAAAGAAAAACGCCAGGCCTTCTTAGATATCAACCAAAAAATAGATGAGATTCAGTCTGCGCCAGACTTAACACCCCAAACTAGGGAAACCCTAGCTGAACAAAGAGATCATTTAAATTATTTGTTTAAAGCTGAAGCTCAGGGCGCTCTTGTCAGATCTCGTTTCAAACATCTTAACGAAACTGACTCGTGCTCTACATACTTCTTCAATCTAGAAAAATCTAATTCTCTATCCAAACACCTTTCTCACATCCGTCTATCTTCTGGTACCATCTCCGAAAATCCCTCCGAAATTAAAAAGCATGTCCGCGATTTCTACAAAACTCTCTACAGCCGAGTCCCCACTGACAAGAGCGCCCTGAATCAGCTTTTACAAGATGTTGGCGAGCTCGACTCCGAAGATTCAGAGGGCCTTGATCGTCCCCTGTCTATTGAGGAACTCGAGCTCGCCGTCAAGCAACTTGGCAAAGATAAAACACCCGGACTAGACGGCCTCACTTCAGAATTTTTCCAATCCTTCTGGCCCCTCCTAAAAAATGACTTGCTATCTGTCCTCGAATCTTCTATTCATTCTGGTTTCTTACCCCATTCCCTCAGGAAAGCAGTCATCACTCTGCTTCCCAAGAAGGGGGACCTGGCCGACATTGCCAATTGGCGCCCGGTCTCCCTTCTGAATACTGACTATAAAATCTTTGCCAAGTTGCTTGCAAACAGACTGAGGCAGTGCATTGGCAGCGTCGTTGGTGAAGACCAAAGCTATTGTGTCCCCGGTCGCTCCATCTATGACAACATTAACCTAATACGTGACGTCATTTCTTTCTCGAATTTTAATGACACCCCCTTAGCCGTGATCAACTTGGACCAAAGAAAGGCCTTTGACAATGTTGATCACGGCTATCTTTTCGACACCATGAGAGCCATGGGCTTTGGGAAAAACTTCATTTCCTATATTCAAATATTGTATGGCGGCGCCGAGAGCCTTGTTAAAGCGTGTGGCTCCCTGACGGCCCCCTTCTCGTTTGAGAAGGGGATACGTCAGGGATGCCCGCTCTCGGGGCTGCTATATTCTTTAGCTATAGAACCCCTCTTAATCAATCTTCGAAAGAAATTAGCCAATCAGGCCTTTTGCATCCCTAATACCGATTTCTCCTGCGCTGTGTCGGCGTACGCAGATGACATAACGGTCTTTGTCACCTCCGATCCGGGCTTTGTAGCAGTCGAAGAGGCCTACGGCCTCTTCGCAAAATCCTCTGCTGCATGTTTAAACACTCAAAAGTCCCAGGGTCTCTGGGCCGGTTCTTGGACCGGACGAAGCGACAAACCCTTAAACTTTTTTATGGAATAGTGAAGGTCTCCCCTTCCTTGGAGTTCACTTAGGAAATTCCAATAAATACGTCCAACAAAACTGGGCTAAATGTAAAAATAAATTACATAAAACTCTGTCCTCCTGGTCCCGTCTATTTTACGCCCTCTCCTTCAAAGGCAAAATTATAATCACAAATCAACTTGCTGCCTCCAAAATATTCCATTCTTTGGCTGTTCTCTCCCCTCCAGCCAATATCCTAAGTGAACTCCAGAATTCCCTTGTCGACTTCGTCTGGTCCAACAAGAGACACTACCTTACAAAAGAGACCCTTTATAAACATTCCGACAAGGGAGGATTAGGTCTCGTATGCCTCCAAGCACGCATGTTCACTTTTAGACTTACCACAGTCCAACGATTTCTTGGTATTCACTCCCATCCCGCCTACTTTCTGATCGGCCACTTTTTCCAACAATATCAAAAACTTGGTTTTGATTTTAATCTTTTTCATCTGAACACTGACCCAAAATTCTATACTAGTCTCCCCGTTTTTCACAGTGAACTTCTGCGTGCTTGGACGGCGTCCGGAGCTCGAATCGAAACACAGCCTGATTCTATCAACCATGTCTACAATTTGCCCCTAAACTGCCCTATTTTGAGCATCACAGCTGATGGTGGGGGACCCATTCCCGTGCGTCTCGCGGCGTGTGGAGTCAAACTCGTCCGCCATCTCCTGGAGCCCAGCACCGGCCGATGGATCGAGCCCCGTACATTCATCACTTCCTTCCGTGGACTTCGACCTCCCTCTCTACGTCTTCTGGAACTGGACATAAAACATCTTCACTCCACGCTCATCCTTCATTTTCCAAATCTCCTCTCCAAGGAAGGATGCACTCTATCACCCTCTGATCTTCAACAAATATCCGCTCTTCCAGACTGTCCAGTTCTCTTTAAACTACAATCCTACGACAATGGACTCTCCGCACCATCCAAAATTCTGTACGCCATCTTCAATGAGGAGACGAATCACCTGCCTATTACCTCCTCCTCTCACTGGCATGAGCTGGGTTTCCTTCATTCTTCTACTAAAATTCAATGGAAGAACATCTACCAGCTTCCCACCTCCAAGAAAGAGGGCGATGTTCAATTTAAACTTCTTCATAACTTCCTGCCCTCGCTTGCTGTTCTACATCATCTGAATCCTGACATCTCTTCTACTTGCGGATGGTGCGGAGAGAAGGGCTCGATCCATCATCTCTTCATCACCTGTCCAGCTATACAACCAGCTCTCAAACTTCTACAATCTCTACTCAACCGTCTACTTCCATCTCTACAACTCAACTTCGACCTATACTGGGCACTGATTCCGCACGCTAAGGGACGCACAAAAGAGGGGGTTCGTTTAGCCAACTTCCTCATCATCAGCTGCAAAAATGTCATATATTATCTCTATCGTACATCCCGTTTTGTCGATCCTCTCACTATCTGGCAGTACCGCTTAAAAAACAAAATACTAATTGAATTTACTTACCACAAAATGTCTGACAATATCAATGCCTTCTCTAATAAATGGTCTGTTAACAACGCTCTTATATTATGTAATAATAATATATTAACATGGCTTTTTTAATCAGATAGTTTAAACTTTTTGCCGGGGTGGTCGCTAGCCCGAGTCTCGGATTGCTGTCCGCCTCAGCGTAGGCGTGACGTGCTATGGCGTAGCCACTGGGGCTCGGGCTGGCCTTAGCCCCGCCCCCCCCCCCCCCCCTTTTTGTGTTCCTCCCTCTACCATCAACAATTTATGTCTCCAATTTTTTATAATTGTTACATGGTTGTTCCCCCCCCCCCTTCCTTCCTACCTCTCTGACCCCTCTCGGTCCACCCACCCCCTCCCAGGGTCCATCCAGGACCCTACCCCTTTCTCTCCCTTCTTTTTCTTTCGCCTGTCCCTTTGGGAGCCGCCGGAGTGGGTCATTTGGCCCACACCCAGTTATCTGGTGGCTCCCCCAGGGGATCCTCGGCGGGGTCAGCCAAAATTGTGCTGTCTCCCCGGCCGTACAGGATCCCCCTTTTTCTCCTTTCCCTTGCTCTCTTGCATCAATAAATTATTTTTTGTTTCTAATGTTTTTCCATCTTTGGAATTTTGTAAATTACTTTATTGTATTTAAAGTAAAATTGTGTGACTTATTGGTTTACTTTTTGTATTATTTATAAGTTAATTAAAGTAAAGTTTGTTATTTAATGATTTTTTCCTTGTGAAATATTTTTCCTTAGTTAAACATACGACATTTGTACGACTTTCCGTTGATCATCCTTTTATTTGTATATTATTTAAATTGTATATATTTTCCTTAATCATTGTACTTATTTCAATTGAAATAAAGTTTTCTTCTGAAAAGTCAAAAAAAGTCAAGGGCAAAATCATTATTGCCAACCAACTCGCCGCTTCTAAAACCTTTCATTCTCTGGCCGTTCTCCCCCCTCCCGCCAATGTCCTAAGTGAACTCCAGAATTCCCTTGTCGACTTCGTCTGGTCCAACAAGAGACACTACCTTACAAAAGAGACCCTTTATAAACATCCCGACAAGGGAGGATTAGGTCTCGTATGCCTCCAAGCACGCAAGTTCACCTTTAGACTTACCACAGTCCAACGATTCCTTGGTATTCACTCACATCCCGCCTACTTTCTGATCGGCCACCTTTTCAAACAATATCAAAAACTTGGTTTTGATTTTAATCTCTTTCATCTGAACACTGACCCAAAATTCTATACTAGTCTCCCCGTTTTTCACAGTGAACTTCTGCGTGCTTGGACGGCGTCCGGAGCTCGAATCGAAACACAGCCTGATTCTATCAACCATGTCTACAATTTGCCCTTAAACTGCCCTATTTTGAGCAATACAGCTGATGGTGGGGGACCCCTTCCCGTGCGTCTCGCGGCGTGTGGAGTCAAACTCGTCCGCCATCTCCTGGAGCCCACCACCGGCCGATGGATCGAAGCCCTTACCTTCATCATTTCATTCCGAGGACTCAGACCTCCCTCTCTACGTCTTCTAGAACTGGACATTAAACATCTCCGCTACACGCTCATCCTTCATTTTCCAAATCTGTTTTCTGAGAAAGGATGCACTCTACCAGCCTCTGACCTTCAACAAATCTCTGCTCTTCCTGACTGTCCAGTTCTTTTCAAACTACCCTCCTACGACAATGGACTCTCCGCACCATCCAAAATGTTGTACGCCGTCTTCAATGAGGAGGTAAATCACCTGTCTTCTCTCTCCTCCTCCTACTGGCATAAACCTGGTTTCCTCGACTCTTCAACTCAAATTCAATGGAGGAACATTTACCAGTCACCGACTTCAAAGAAAGAGGGCGACCTCCAGTATAAGCTTCTTCACAACTTTCTGCCCTCGCTCTCCGTTCTTCATCACTTCAATCCGGACATCTCCTCTACTTGCGGATGGTGCGGAGAGAAGGGCTCGATCCATCACCTCTTCATCACCTGTCCCGCTATACAACCAGCTCTCCGTCTGCTTCAATCGCTACTCCACCGTCTTCTGCCCTCTCTACAACTCACCTTTGATATCTACTGGGCACTGATTCCGCACGCTAAGGGACGCACAAAGGAAGCTGTTCGTTTAGCCAACTTCCTCATCATCAGCTGCAAAAATGTTATATACTACTTATATCGTACCTCCCGGTTTGTTGAACCCCTGCTCATTTGGCAGCAACGCTTGAAAAATAAGATTCTCATTGAATTCACCTTTTATAAAATGTCTGACAATATCAATACTTTCTGTAATAAATGGTCTATTAATAATGCTCTGCTCACATGTACTAATAACATCGTAACTTGGTTTTTCTAATTAGATTGGTTTGATCTACCATTTAAGGGGGTGGGGTCACTAGCCCGAGTCCTGGATAGCTGTTCGCCTTAGCTTAGGTGTGACGTGTTCCGGCTCTGCCACTGGGACTCGGGCTGGCCCTAGCCCCCTCTCCCATTTTTGTTCCCCCTCTACCATCAACAATTATGTCCCCAATTGTTTATAATTGTGACATGGTTGCCCCCCCCCCCCTTCCTCCTCACCTCTCTGACCCCTCTCGGTCCACCCTCCCCCTCCCAGGGTCCATCCAGGACCCTACCCCTTTCTCTCCCTTCTTTTTCTTTCGCCTATCCCTTTGGGAGCCGCCGGAGTGGGCCATATGGCCCACACCCAGTTTTCTGGTGGCTCCCCCCCCCCCCCGGGATCCTCGGCGGGGTCAGCCAAAACCGTGCTGTTTCCCCGGCCGTACAGGATCCCCTTTCTTTTCTCCTTTCTTATGCTCCCTTGCATAAATTGTTAAAAAAAATTGTCTCTACAGTGTATGTATTTCGTTTTTGGTCTTATTGACACAAACTGTCTACTTTTTGTATTATTTCTCAGTAATTTCAAATAAAACTGTGTTATTCATTATTGTCTATTCATGTGTATTGTTTATATTTAACTCAAAGTAAAGTTTGTGAAATATTGGTTTTCTCCTTGTGAATTTACTTTCTGTTTACTATTCTTTTATTGTACATTTTTGTGACCTCTGTATATAGTAATTGGAAATAAAGTTTTCTTCTGAAAAGTCAAAAAAGTCTTCTTCTTCTTCTTCTTCTTCTTCTTCTTCTTCTTCTTCTTATTTTTTTTTTGGGGGGGGGAGAAATTGTCAGCATGTTAACGTTTTATTATACTATTCATTTGTACATGTACATTAGTATATAAGTAGTGGGTTTATGCTTCATTTGAAATCCTATGATGTTTTTTCTTCACATGAAAATTACGTTAACTTCAAATATGTAATAATGTGACACAACATAATTACGTACCTGTGATGTATAGCCCTGTCCATCGCCTAAATTCTGAAGTATTGACCATATCCACTTCAAAGTCCAATAAATTCCCCCGTTCCTGAAGAGTAAAGAAATTTTTAAAAGAGGGAAAGTAAACTCTCATTTTAGACAGAATTTAGTCTAGACTCAAATCAGATCTGTTCAAACAAAAGGCTATCTCTTTTAACTCCACCCTTCAAAATTCAGATGTCGCTGAACACACAATCCTAACTCTGCCTCTTGTGTCAGTCATCTCGGATATGTACATGTAAGAATTGGATTTCGGCAAAACGAGCAGCAGATACTGTTCTAGATGCAACTTATAGGATAGCTTTTAATTAAACTGAACAAATCGTCTTTTCCGTACGTGTATGCTTACACCATTTATGTACACCGCCAACAAAAGTATCCTGGCGTCATGGGTTTTCGATCGGATAACGGGAAATTTGCTTGTAATCCAAAACTATTCCGAATTATTTAAAACTACTTTACCAAACTTTAAACACAATTCCTGGCTTCTTTTTTCATCACCAGTCCCAGAAGTTTCTGCCGATACAGTCTGCGAGACCGCCCGTCATCGTAGACGCTCCAAACAAATCGCCGTAATGGAGCGTCATATGTTTTCGACACCCCGTTGAGTAGCCATTTAGAAAGTAGTATGGCGGGCCGAGTGTTTCAAAAATACGACAGATATATTGTCCTAATTTCCAAGTTTATAAAAATGCAACATTGAGTTTGACATTAAGTAATTTGACATTTTATTTTTCGGTTGAAAGTTTTTAAATGTTGTTCTCCTTTTAAAAAATGTTGTTTGGACGTGTTTATTATGAAGGGGATCTGGTTTAAATCCTGATTCTGCCAAATTTTCTTTCCTCAATAATTTTTCTTTTAGTTTAAAAGTCTTATCCCTGGGGATGTAGGTCATTTGCTGCTGTTGTATTTTCCTTTGAGTAAGTGAACTGTTGTTAGGCGGTATTATAAGTTGATTTCCTATCTCAATGCATTTTGATAATTTGTATTCTAAGTTTTATGTCAATTTTTGTTATTACAGATTCAATTAAAAAAGATCTTTAAATTAAAAGTTGACTTGTTATCACATTTTGATGAGGTAAGAAATAAATTTCCTAATATAGGTTCTATTATTCTGGTTTGTCATGGCAAGGGCACAAAAATGTAGAATGCCGGCGAACCACACGTACAGGTGTACAGAACTTAAGGTGTACCCAGTGACTACAAGTAGGATGAGTACACTGTGCCCATGATACAAAGAAAATAGTGTCAACATGATTTCAAGTGATCTTGGTTTCTGAAATCTGAGTTCTGGCCACCGTTTCATGAAACTATAAAACCACTGTAATGAGACAGGTTTTTCACTTTGCTTTCTCTTGCCAAGGTGGACTGCCAAGTCAGTGGGAAGAGCTGTAACTTCTGAACGAGTATACCCATAGCCAAGTGAGGACATCAATTCAATGTGTGTCACTAATGATTGTTCTTCTTCCTGAGTCAGCAAAGGAGAAGGCCCAGATGCAATTGTTTCAAGTTTAGTTTTCCCGCTAATTCCGTCATGCAGTGTAGCATATGGGACAGAATAAATTCTTGATGCTTTCTTAATAGGGTTCCCTGACCAACTACTGCCTCATACGCATTATCTAGGGCTGTTTTGGGAATATTGCCTGTAGCTGGCCCTTGGAGGATTGATTGCGATCAGCAATAAAAATAAAAGAGCCGAATTTTCTTAAACAATCTATGCAATGCCATGTTTGTTTAATGCAATTCTTGAAAATTCACCTTTGTGTCCCATTTAACCCTATTTTCAGTTTAGACGGCCTGATGTTGTGATCTAAAATAAAACCTTCAGAGGCATGCAAGACACACCTTGGGGAAATGTGTTTTATTTTTACATGGACACACGTACACTCAATAAACTAGGGGATACACAAGCATGCAGGAATGGGAGTAGAAACACAAAAGAGGGATACAATTCTTTTTATTCAATATGCCTTTTCAAAACACATAACATTTTGTAACTTTAAGCACGCCATACATTTTCAACTGGCACCGCAATCACGTGATCAATCCAGTTTTGATGAAAGATCGGAACCTGACCAAGCGGACGACACTTTCGTTTGAAATATTTCAGCAACAATTATGTTGATTTGACATGTTTGATTAGGAGTGAAAAAGTGTAATAGTGATATATAGCAAAAATTATACATTCAGCAATGTTTGGATGACAACTTACACCAGGTAATTTAATTCGCAGCATGTTGGAGGCTCAGACAAGCGACAGGTCCGTTCTTTCCAAAACAACCTCAAGTCACGGTAAATCTCATACAGCCGCGCGTTAATTGGATCTAAAGCTTGCCGATCGAAAACACATGACGATCGAAAACATATGACGGGACCCGAGGTACAAGTTACAAATCTCAACATCTCTAATAACTCAAGCTCTGTCTCACTACTGTTTTTGTATTAGTCAATCTAAAATGCAGGAACTCTAGGTGATCGATGCAACAGTGAGTTGGTGTAGGAACTCAGTCTCAGACCATGCATAGCCCAGCGACCGGATTCCCCTCATGCAATGAACCTGTCCAACATTGAAACAAGAATAAAAACATCCTAGTTTTAACAGGGCCGGAAAATTACTTACACTGAAATTTCGCTTTGCCTGGCTCACTCCGCTGCCATCTCCGTCATAATCCTTCATGTTGGCGCTGGCACAAAAGTGAAAATACAAGCGAGATACCGCACAACGGCCGTACCATGCATGTAGCATGCACTAGTAGTAGTATAGTCTACCGCCACTGTTTCTTTTTCCAAGATGGCGATTCGCTGAAAGTTTTACACACTGACGTCATCAAGCCCGTGTCCAGCCCCACCTCGGGCTTCATTGCCTAGCCCAAGCTCGTAATTTCGTATGAGGCTTCAAAATGGCAGCCGCAAAAACGTAGCCCAAGCATAGCCTCTAGCTTCGTTTCGTAAAGGGCCATATAAACGTTTATAAGTCTGTGAAACAACCGCCTGTTTTTCGGCGCGACGAGCTATGTCAGTGTGCGCATGCGCGAACACGATTCCGCCATTTTTAATTGACATTTCATCGGAGTTCATGTCGCACATGTCGGAACCATGAAAAAGTTGTAATTTTGGCGAAATATTGATGCGCTATTGTAAGTGAACCTACTTGCCGAGTTTGAAGCCGAATGATTTCCATGAAAAACAGACTTTTCCCCAAACTTTTCATAGGCGTAGTAAGGTCATTTTCATTGGGGGGGGGGGGGGGGGGGGTAAACGTAAAAAAGGGCACCCGATATATCCATGCTGAGAGGTAGACAGGGATTTTTTACAGATCCAAAACGAAGCGGGGACATAATTTTCCTACTGTTTAAAGAGGAAATTTTACAGAAAATAGTACAAATAAATATGCTTTACAATTATGAAAGTAGAAATAACATTTCATTTTTTCGAATTCTGCTGCAACCCTGAGAGGGGCATTTTTTTTCAACACCCTGTATAAGATCTGAATGGCACATTGGCTGTGAGAAGTGAAAAACCATTCGCTATATAACCACTTCTTGATCAATAGATTTGTTTTGAAAGACATGCAATTTAATTTAAAATAAAAAAATTGCTGTCATTAACATTAAATTGCAAAAATACACTTAAAGGGACACATTGCCTTCAAATGTCATGAAATTTTGCTGTTTGGAAATGTTCCTTATCTTTTATAAGAGTTGTCCATGCAAAAATACACGTATAATGTGTTGTAATTAGTGAGTAGTGATTACAAAACAAAAAATTGGCCTCTGACCCCTGATATCTGACACGCGAAACATAGACTTATTTCCAGTAGTAAATACCACCGTCTAAACATGGAGGAAGAAAATTATTTTAACGTTGAGGCGATTGTGCACTTACGGGCCCTGTTCATAGGCATACAAGGCCATTTTTATTGGGGGGGGGGGGGGGGGGGGGGGGGGGGGGGGGTAGACGTGAAAAAGGGCACTCGATATGGCCACAGGGGCACTAACATTTTTAGGGCACAGGGGGTACTAACATTTTACAAAGGGGGCACAGGGGGCACTATAATTTCCAGTAAGGGCACACTAGAGCCAAAGCACAGAGTCTACTCTAGTGCGGGGCCGTAGACTAGGGCTAAGCACAGCCCAAATTGCATAATGTTTCTATTTAAGACTCCGAGAAAAATATCTATCAAAACAACAGATATCAACTACGACTCATGTAGCAAACCTTGTAAACTTGACATGGCCATCCTTGTCTGACGGCATTGAACTCCAGAAATGACACCTGAAGTTCATCGAACAACATCAGCCAGAAATCGTCTCGGTAACATCCACAAACGCCATGTATATTAAATTTTCTGCACAACGCCACCATTCTGAATAACACCAAATATTCCTTAGATACAAAATAAGCTAGTGTTGGGAGACTCATGCTTGATGTCCTTGAGATGCATACGAGTATAGAATAGTGCAAGAAAAGTTGTGTGAATAAAGCCATGTGAATCATGTGATTAACAATCAGGCAACTATGGAAAGCCAAAGCGGAATTAATTAAAAACCCTGTTTTTCACGCAAGAACAAATATTTCATTCAAGATCATGCAAATTTGTCATGCAAGACCACATTTTTACCCTGCAAGACCCAAATTATCATGCAAGATCCAAATTTTCCTGCAAGATCCAAATTTTCACGCAAGATCCAAATTTCAATGCAAGACCAAAATTAAAATGTAAGACCAGAATTACCATGCAAGACCAAATTATCCTGCAAGACTAAAATTAATATGCAACACCAAACTTTTCCAGCAGGACCGTAATTTTCGTGCAAGACCAAAAGAACTATTTGCTCTTCACGCACGCGCACATACGAAAAAGAGCTGCCATGAAGTTTATACCCAGCACGATATGGGGCAGAGGGGTACCCCCCTTTTTGTCCCTATACCCTATACACTCTCCAGACTATTGTTACCTAACACATCCCCCTAGACTTCTGAAAAGAATTCCTGAGATTCCGGGAACACAATGACCAACACAAAAGAGGGGGGGGGGGGGGGGGGTTTGCTCTGCCCCATATCGTGCATCATATGATGAAGTTGCACAATAGTCTGGTAGCTATTTATACTACTGGCCGAAGGGGCACTGGTAAGTTCGCGATCGAAGCTGCTTGCTCTGCTTTGCATTGATTGCAGGCAGCCGGCCGGCCGGATATGCGCTAGCGGCTGCAGTGTTCACCGCTCGTGTTCGCATGCGACGTCTTGCAACTGTGACGATCGATGCCAGGGAGATACAACGGGTAAGGTGCCGGGGGCGGGACCGGGCAGGCAACCTGGGTGATGGTGTGTAATCTGCGGGAAATTACTTGTTACATGCAAGAAATACCTCTCCGTTATATTAAAGTTAAACCGTAGGGGCTCGGACAACTCGACCGTTGGCCGACTCGACTCGAGACAACTCGACCGTTGAGACAACTCGACCGTCTTTGCGTCAAATGGGAAGACAATTAAGTCGTCCGTGGAGACAAGTCTTCCGTTGAGACAAGTCGTCCGTTGAATTGAAGTCGACTCGGAGGTAGGGGAATCGCTGCTGTCTCGGCGGGGATTCGCGTCCAGCCTCAAAGCAAACATGAACCTGAATTTTTGTCGAGTTTCACCAGTGGAGAAAACCCGCAGGAGATCTAGAGTGCGTCTCAGAATCTTTGTGAACTGACGTGTGACAATCGAATCACCAGAGTACGACAATCTCCGTTTTCCCCGGCCGTAAAGACTATAGGGCCTCGTGATACGTGAGCTATTTGTTTTATTATTATCACGGCCTTTTTTATTTTATATCTCAATCAAATCACCTAACAAGGTCTCCTCAGCACCATTATAATATTAATTATCATATTCAGCCCCGTTAAGATTTTCTGTTTATTATATTTCCATCATTCCGGAACTTTTTAGTTCATTCCCCCTCGGCCCTACCAAACAATCTAAATAGCACGGACCTGCTATACATTTATCTTCATATACTAACACTCGGGCGGTAGTAGTCAGGGGGTTAGATCTATGCATAATGCATTTATTTATGAATTCATAATGCCGCTGCAATCATTAGGCCTAGGCTAAGCAGGTGCGTGCGCACAACACGGCTTCTACAAGATTCCCAAGACGTTGTTACTGGCGGTTCGCGGCTATTAAGTTTGTCGTGATAACGCCCTCTCGCGGCGGCCGGTTATCGCGTATATACGTAACAACGTCTTGAACCAAGACTAGCATGCATCGCGCACCCGTGGTGACACATTTTGTATACAGCCCGTAGTTCAGTAGTTGTTTATTGTGCATGTTGTGCACGTGGGGAATTGTCACATGAGCTACACGCCTAAACGTATTTCTTCGTTCAAATTCGTCTCTTCGTGAAAACCTAAAATCCATTTTCTGGCAATTTTGCCCTTCACAGCCCTATTGTATTAACACGGAGTTCCGAATTGGCTCTTCGTGAAAACCCAAAATCCATTTTCTGGCAAATTTGTCCTTCACAGCCCTATTGTAACATATAGAGTTCTGAATTGGCTCTTCGTGAAAACCCAAAATCCATTTTCTGGCAATTTTGCCCTTCTCAGCCATAGCGTATATATAGCCGAGAAGGGCAAAATTGCCAGAAAATGGATTTTGGGTTTTCACGAAGAGACAATTGACACTCTGTGGGGCAAAACGGGCCATTTCTCGCTTCTGAGTTTTCACGAACATTTATTAATCAATTAATAACTCTGTAATTAATTGACTTATCGCTTAGCTGCCAATTACTTGTGAAAGACCGAGAACTGAACTTTAACATAGTGTCAACACTGAATCAACATGTGGTATGAACGCAGGTACTATCTTCAATTTAAAAAGTGAGCAGCTTAAAACCTGATTTTCTTGTAACTTTAGTTTAGTGCGGAGAGGCAAAATTCTTCTGTTCGTGAAAACTGTGACGATGTGATGGGCTCCATTGATAATCTAATTCCACCAAGTGCGCTCCCACAGTATCCTTGTGTAGGTTATCATACATACATAACAATTAGTTACTTCTTGAAAAGGCTTTAGTTGTCAGCTAGACCAGATGACATTTTAACCTGTTTCACAACATCGTACATAAATTACTCCAATGATGGACATGGCGATGAGGGTTTAAAATTGTAATGTTCTTCAAAGGTGTACGACCGTCTTCCACAAAATGAGGGATTTTCCCTTTTGGGAAAACTGCACCATCATCACAAGACACGAAGCAGTATGGTTGTTTTTGTAGATGAAACATTACTCACATGAAATTTATGTGACAACCCTTTAAATAAAGATGTATCGTGCAGTGGTGAAGAAAGTTAACTATTGTTCTCATTTGCTTTATGACTGGGGGGAAAAACGAGAACAGCCCATTAGAAAATCTAGGGTTTACACATCCTTTTCAACCCCAGTGGGTTTGAGTATAATTATAAAACACTTTCCTCCCATGTCCAGCCAAGATAATCCCCATAATCACTTAAATAAACAAACTCCTGTGACCAACACATCTCCCTAGATGAGTGCTGGAACTATTTTCATTGCAACATAATATATGTACATGATGGCTAAACAGACAGTAATGATCGTTCTCTGTCATTTCTTTATTGATTTTTACCATTAAAAAAAGAAACCAAAACAACATCTCACACATGTAATGATTTTAATATTAATATCGACTTAGGCTATATCATAATATTAAGTTGCACAAAAATGAAGTGGATTCATTAAGGCAGGATCACTTATCATACTCCTAATAGGATTAGTGCTGATAAGAATCTTAATATCCCAGGCTGCTGACTCCGCTTTAGAAAAGTACCAAAAGGATGAGTGAGGACCAGACCAGTCAATAGGGTTGGTCAGGTTGGCTTCTAGAAGGATGTATTCATCAGACAGTGATGGTCAATGGATTAAAGAAAGTCTCCCCATACATGTAATTGCTCCATGCAAAAGCTTTGAGCGTGGAGACATGAGTTAATCGTGACATATTTCTCTTTCTCTTAGGCTATGTGCTTTTGAAGTCTGTTACAAGTTTGTTTGTCCCAGATTTGCATGAAGAATGTCACATGATATTCAACAGATGCTATATGATAAGCTAATGTTTATGGTTAATTGTGGTTCTGCCAGCTTAAAAAAAAAATGGATTTTCAAAAATGCGAATATTAAGGGACAACAATTCGAGTGTTGTACATGTACATGTAAGCACATTGCAATACGTGTACACATCATACACACACAAAAACAGAGGACAATGCCTATGTGCCACTTGCAGTTTTTTTCATCAACTCTTTTAAATAATGTACATGAGTTACATGTATATCCCTTTCAGAACACATCCATGTTGAGTTGACAAACTCTCACAGTTTGTGTGTGTTTCAACCCGTCATTTGATAGGTTTTGATCTGTACAGCAGCTGGGTCGATTTTGGCCCCGAGAACAGGAGGATTAATTTTAAAGACATTTTTATGACTTATATTTTTGGGTGCATTAGAAATTATGGAAAGATGTGTACAATTGGCTAAACAAAAGTTTATATATTACTTGATTTTAAGATTTCACAATCCATATGAACATTAAGTGGTTACAAATCCGGACAGTTCCTATTAGTTTCCATTGTACTCATGCAAGTCATTTTTAAGGGCCCGAACTCTGCCGACTTGTGATTCATTTTGTTGGGCCACAATGTATGTCATGATGTTTACTTCATTTGACATTTTTATTTGGATGCAGCTTATATTATCCTTGACTACATGTATTTTAGATTATTCTCTATTTTTCATCTCATGTGCTAGGGACACATAATTGCTTTGGATTTTGCAATTTGGGCTATAAAACTGAAATGGATATATAGTTGGGAAGCTTTTTTAAAAGTAGAATATAAAGATTTACATAACTATCCCTTCAAATTGCGTTGTTTTTGTTTAATTTCGTGACAAATAACGTACGGTCCGCCATTTTGTAGAACAAAATTTTTGACTCCACAAAATGGAGGACCGTGTTCACCAGTCGTATTTCCAGTCGCATCTGGTTGAAGTACGTTCTGTTGATCCATTTTGATGTACTGTGGCACGGCGCGCAGACACTGGCGATATGTGTCGCGAGGTAGAGAATTGTACCTGGCGATCATCTGATAGGTTCACAAGGCCACTGGCTGCGGCGCCAGCCTAAAGACTCTTACAGCGTATTTTGCGCATTATTTAGACGGTGGTATTTACTACTGGAAATATGTCTATGTTTCGCGGGTCAGATGTCAGGGGTCAGCAGCCAATTTTTTGTTTTGTAATCACACTCACTAATTACAACACATTATACGTGTTTTTTTGCATGAACAACTCTTATAAAAGATAAGGAACATTTCCAAACAGCAAAATTTCATGACATTTGAAGGCAATGTGTCCCTTTAATTGTTAGATATATCCAATACAAGTGGTGTAGAATTTAGAAACTCTAAACATGGTTGATAATATATACACATGTACTTTGCATGTCCAATTCAAGTAACCTTTTTATCAGAAGATTACATGAAAACCTATATGCATGTGCATGTACTTTTTCTTAGAAGTTATTGCACTATACGTCATGAAGGAAGGAATAGAGCAGGCTGTGCTGGCTCAAGATACATGTACTTGGCTGATTTGAACAAATGGAGTACCCTGAGAAGTACATGTACATTGTTCTGTTTACATGCACACAGGGCTACCTACACACAGTTTGTATACTACATGTGATGTGTACAATGTAGGTGCATGCTGGGCATCCTCAGCCAGTTTCCAGGAATTGCTTATTCACACCCCACTACTTAATTCCTCTTATCAGTCATGTCAGTGTTTGTTATGCAGATCAGGAGAGCCATAAAACCTGCATGTACATGTATGCATGCCCATGTGCATCATGTACTGTACATGTATGCTGAAATGCTTGCTCATCAGGGATTCTCAACCTAAACACTTTAGTACTGCAATGCCTTTATTTTTAGTATTGAAAACAATGCTTGAAGCATGTTTCTTCCCATATGTGATTGGGTGGGTTGTTTCGACATCTCACGTCAAGTTTCATAACAGTGGACGCATCGGTGCTGATTTTAGAGCCAAAAACCAAAATTTCATTATTGTACTTTATTAATGGCACAAGTAACCTAAAATGTCATGTTTGGCCATAAAATTTGAAATTTTGCATGAAGGTTCTTTTTCTTCCAGTATATGATTGGGTAGGTTGTTGCGACATCTCACGTCAAGTTTTATAAAAGTCAACTCATCGGTGCTCATTTTAGAGCCAAAAAGCTAAATTTCATTATTATACTTTATTTAAATGGAACAAGTACCCTAAAATGTCATGTTTGGCCATAAAATTTGAAATTTTGCATGAAGGTCCTTTTTCTTCCAGTATATGATTGGGTAGGTTGTTGCGACATCTCACGTCAAGTTTTATAAAAGTCAACTCATCGGTGCTCATTTTAGAGCCAAAAAGCTATTTCATTATTATACTATATTAATGGAACAAGTACCCTATTGTCATGTTTGGCCATAAAATTAGAAATTTTACATGAAGGTCTTTTTTCTTCCAGTATATGATTGGGTAGGTTGTTGCGACATCTCACGTCAAGTTTTATAAGAGTGGACGCATCGGTGCTCATTTTAGAGCCAAAAAGCTAAATTTCATTATTGTACTTTATTAATGGAACAATTAGTACCCTAAAATGTCATTTTTGGCCATAGCATATGCCAGAGCAGTCTATCACCTCTGCGAAATTCCCAAGACGGTCTTAGCGATTTAGGCGTGGCGTGTGTGTGTGTAGCGAGAGGGCGCTGTCGGCCGCTATACGTCGCACCGCTAAGAACGTCTTGGAACCAAGACTAGTTTGCAGGACGCACAAACGTTTGTGTGTGAGTGCGCGCCGATTCCCAGTGAATGTCAGTTGAAGTATGCTATAGGTATTTTAATTACATTGTATTACATGCGCCGCACGTGCGTTCATACCGTCTGTTGGCGCATAACAAAATCCGTTTGCCGTTGCAACTTTCTATTGCCTTTGTTGGGTGTGTTAGTTGAGTGAAAACAATAAAATAAAAGGCCATCATCTTTGTTGGGATCTGAACTTCCGCGTTCTAATGTGGCAAAGACCGACTATTCCCCACCTTACTGTGCTTGTCGTGAGGCATAAACTGTTACCCTATACCATGGAGGAAGAAATGCCTATACCAACCAATCTACCTTCCGACATCAGGCGCGGATCGAGGAATTTTGTAGACGGGGGGGGCACACCCAAAACGGACAAATGCGAGCGCGAAGCGCGAAGCCCTTATAAACAGCGTGGGGTCCGGGGCCCGGTTAAGGGGCCCGTAAAATTTTGGAATCTGGATGCTCTGTGGTGCAATCTGAGGCGATTACTGGCCACTTTTACCATTTTTTTTTTTTTTACAAACGTTTTGACGATTTTATGGAGACTATATATATCATGATTTTCGGCATTATTTTCTAGCCATTATTTTAGCCATGTCATGACTAAACAAATCTAGACGGGGGCAAACCAAAACGGATAAATGCGAGCGCGAAGCCCTTACGGCGTGGGGTCCGGGGCCCGCTTAAGGGCCCCAAAAAATTTGGATTCTGGATGCGAATCTGAGGCGATTCCTGACCACTTTCACCTGACTTTTCTATTTAAAAAGTTGTTAAGATTACATTGTATATGGAGAATATATATATCATTATGTTAGCCATTATTTTTTTGGCAATTTTTTAGCCATGTCATGCATCACTACAAAAATCCAAGTTTCTCCCTCCCCCATTTTTGGCGTCTAATTTGCAGTTTTTCCCCTTCATTTTTTATTTATCCGGAATTTTTCTTGGTTTTAATTCAGTTCAGTTGAAGTTTTCAAGAAAAGGGTTTGAGTTCAGACTGTTTCTTACCCTGTGTTAAAACCATCGGCAGATCGGCTGCAAGACATAATAGAGGATTTAGGCACATTTAGTACGTCATTCAGTCAAGTGATCCATTGTTTCCTGCTGGTTGGGGCCATTTAACCTGTAATAAACTCCCCAAGGGGATTATATGTTGAGATGCACCGCGTTTACACTAGATCCGGCAAAGGGATTAAAATGGGATCGAACCCGGCAAGGAGGATTGAAGGGGGATCGATGGACAGAGTTGAAATCCCAGGGATCCGGGAAATACTCCAGTTTTCTCTTAAAAGAGGGATTCAGTTCCATGGCATGATTGATAACCTTTTTTTTTCTTATTGCATTTTTCAAAAAGTAGACAGCAGATGTTTAATATCGGCGGCGGTATTTTTGTTTAAGGAGGTTGCCCTCCTCTTCCCCTCCTTTTCTCTCACCTCCCCCTTCCCCCCCCCCCTTTTTTTGTTTTTTGTTGACTCAATTTACCGGGGGGAACGTGTCCCCGCGGCCACCCCCCCCCCCCCCCCCCCCCCCTGGATCCGCGCCTGTACATACCGAGCTCTTGCCCACTGTGCGTTTAAACTCAATGCAGGGAAAGTAAACGAACGACACTCGCACTTGCTGGGCTGCGTGGTGCTGGCCTGTCAAGGTGTCATGGTATCGCATTACACGCGAGGACAGAAAAAAGGGTATAACAAAGGGAACAATACTGTCCTCACATTTATTTCTTTGTTCCGGAAAAAGTGAGGACAGGCAAACTAGTGCTTAGTCTATGGGGATGGGTTATATTCAAGGGAACAATGGAAAGTCATTACGTGTATAGCGAAACAAAAATACATGTATTGGCAAGTTACGGACTCTGCGCAAGTTTAAGTACGCCTACCCTTAAAAAGTGGGGGGGGGGGGGGGGGTGATTACATTGGTCATCCCCCCCCCCCCCCACCAGGTCAAAAAGTGGGGGGATATATCCCCCCATCCCCCCCCCCGGATCTCCGCCCATGTATATAGTGGTCGCTATAAAGTGATTAGTGTATTGGCTTATCTGTGCACCTGACCACAAGGATGTGATATTGAATAATCCCTGCCAAAATCACATTCTAGCTCCAATATCGCATCCACCAAAATCGTCTACAAACATGCGCTTGTAATGAACAATTTACTGTTGAGGAAAATCTATTACCGTGACTTTAAAAGACCCAGGAAAACGATCTTCCAAGATCTAGTTTCAGAGACTACAATCAAATCAATATCATTAAATTGTTTTAACAGGCGTTTTCTACCTCTGTCAACACTAATAATAATGTCCTACATGTAGCTACACATAACAGATCATGTACTCATAACGGTATAAGCATGGTCTGGCTACAGACAAACTAATTATCTTGGCCATTGTTGACCCATAATTAATTGGTAAACATAGTTGTTAGTCAGGGATTATTATCTTGGCTTTATGGCTGTGCGCCTGACCACAAGGATGTGATATTGAATAATAGAGCTGTCGATCCCCTTTGATAGATGTGATCTTGGACTGGGCAACCAGGATGTGGGCAACCAGGATATTGGGCAACCAGGATATTGGGGTTTATGACTTAATCCTGGATGTGATTTTGGCAAGGGCCCAGACACTGGATGTGATTTTGGCAAGGTGCTAACACAGGATGTGATCTTGGACTTTAACGACTTAATCCTGGATGTGATTTCTGGCTCGGATGTGATTTTGAATAATCCCTGCCAAAATCACATTCTAGCTCCAATATCACATCCACCAAAATCACCTTTCCATTTTTGTATGGAAATCACATCCAGGCCATTCACAGTGTCACTCGGAGTTAGAGTTGTCTGACACGGACAGTTTCCTTTTGTATGGCTGCACACTGTTCAGCCCATTGTTTGACAGTCTCGGTACGAGTGGACATTTTACTGGCCTTTTTTCTGGTATTTTGGCGTTGTCCAGCATTTGGTTTGACACTTGTCACATGTATGCCGAAAGACCTTTCAAGAGAGGGCGCATGTGTCCGCCGTATGGCTTGCCTTCAGTCAAGCTTAAGGCGCTCGTGGCAATTCTGGTCGATCACGTGCATTATAAAAAAATAAAAAAACCGTTTCTTCAGCGATTTTTTTATTTTTGGGCTTTAAAATGGTGTTTGTTGAATTTTTTTTCTTCTAACTGGTGTGGGGTTCTTTACGTTTTTTCAGCGTAAATAAGTTCGAATTACATGTATGACAATTCACAACGCCCTAGCTGTTGGTAATTGGTCCATTTTGCAGTACCCTTGAAGCATGCTCATGCTCACTCGACTCACGCTCGAGCGCAAACCACATCGCACATGCATGGAAACAACACAGCGATGCAATCCAGGAAAATGGGGCCGATGTTGCTGCTTGTAGCGGGCATCTTTGATTAAAAGGTTTGGATTCTTCTTGTTATGGCCGGCTGTGTACGATACTTTGGACACCCTCTACATATATAGCCTTTCAAACACGCAGCGTCGGACTCGACTATACAGGGCATAAGTTGCGAGCCGAAACTTCACATTTTTTAACAGAACATTCTTGTTGTTTTGGGCTACATTTTAAGATCTGACTACTTCATTAAACTAAAGCAAGTTATGTATCACAGTTTATTAATGCAATCCATTTTGGAAAATGCATCGCAAACGGTGCGTTAATGCGTCGCAAACTGCGATGCGATACCAGGAAAATTATGCCCTGCATCCGAACGTGAGGCTCCTGCAATGAGCAGCGTTTCTTTCAAAATAGTGGAGCTGGAGGAGCGCGCGCTGTAGGGGTGTAACAATCACCGATGCATCAATATAAATCGCAATACTGAAATCCCGGACTGAAATGCCACGATATGGCATCGTGATACGAAATTGTATCATGATACATAGAGGCCTGAGGCTGATATACATGCAGGCAGAAATAGGCTACAATACTCTGAAACACTTCTGACAATTTTATGTACTCTACTATCTGATATGCCAAACAGTATAGCAATTTCTCGCTTGATTTGCAAGATACCACAGAAAAACAAGAAGCTGTTTTCTCGGTGTGATGGGCTTCTTATGCTCCTCCGGGGGCTTTAGGGAGTAAATCGTCATGAATTTGTGTCAATGTTCCAACTGAAAGTCGAAAATGCCGAGCGAATTCCTCAGGCTCCATTGTGGGTACAACATCCTCTACATATCCGCAGATCCTGGAACGCTTTTTTCGAATCAGAGCAGTTGAAGCAAACGTAAATATCGGAACTAGTATAGAATCTCCGATTCTTTGCCAAATCCTCCCAAATCACAAAAATTCAATTCTGTGCCAAATCCCAAATCATAAATATTCAATTCTGCGCCAAATCACAAAAAATTCAGTTCTGCGCTAAATCAGTTCTATTTTTAGAACTATACATTTGTTAAACAAATTTCAGAACTTTCCCCTTCACAAAAATATATCATGCTCTCTCTCTCAACCGCGCCAACTTTATTATCTTTTGGGGAAACAAATGTATTTTTTTTCCCACACAAAAAATCTCTCTCTCAATCGCGCCAACTTTATTATCTTTTTGGACATATAGTTGGTATTTAGAACGTCTACGTAGTAAAGTACAACAATACCATATACCATTACCTCAACAAGCTAAGTATACTCGACGAGACTACATTCATGCTATACGAAGACAGACTCGACAACATGTCGGGGGAACATTTACAAAGTTACATACAAAGAAACAACATCACAATCCCACAACAACTCAACTCAACGACAAGACTACATTCGCGCTATAAAAATCGAAGAGAGACCATTTAAAAATTTGAGGGCAAAACCAAAACGCGATCTCGAGCGAATCGTGCGTGATAAAACTATCTAAGTCATTTCCACGGGTAGAAATGGTCAAACGATGAAAAAAGATTACATCGAAGCTATAAAAAGATTTAAATCTCCAAATAATTTTTGAGAAGTTGATTTCCGGGAGACGAGAAAATTTGGAAACAGTTATAAAAACTTCGAACTTATACCAAATCTGTTTACTGACGATCCGAAACAATTCTACGACACCCACGCGTTAATGATCAAAAACAAAATCACCGCCGAATTAAGAGAACTAAGAGCAATCAAACTTCAGATTGCTATGAAAGTGAAATCTACAAAAACGACGTCAGAAGGTGTGATTAAAACTTCGGAGGCAGATTTTAGCCATCAGATAACTGTCTTAAAAGAGAGCGATATAAATATAACTCTCAGACAACAATTTGATACGATATTAAAGGTTATAGAAAAATATACGAATGTAGGAAGTGGTTGGACCATAGATCAAATACTAATGTTTTACATCAACATCAACAGGATTGAAAACTTGGAAGGTGCTTCTTTCGTTAAACTACCCAAGTATATCAATAATAAACACGCAACCATCAACATTAAAAACATAGACCAAGAGTGTATAAGATGGTGTATAAGAGCCGCCTTAGGTATATACACCGATAAAGTTAAAAAGAATATAGAATTGAACTCAAATTACCAAATTTGCGAAAGTAGAACTTCTACTTATATAACTAATGACGACTTAAAATTCAAAGATGTAGACTTTCCCACACCCATACATCAGATATCCAGAATAGAAGGACAAAATAATCTAATGATAAACGTGTTTGGGTATGAGGAAGGCGAATCGTTATATCCATTATACCTATCTAAAAACCCCTCTGCTAAAAAATGCAATAATTTGCTGTTGTTTAGCGGTCATTATTGCTGGATAAAGAACTTGCCTAGATTATTTTCTAGCGTTACGGCGAGCCAACATCGTAACAATTTCTGCTGCTGTTTATCACATTTTAATTCACGAGCAAAGTTTGAAAGACACGATTTAGATTGTCAAGGAGTAGACACATCTATAGCCAGAGATGTAATGCCATCCGCAGACACAAATATATATTACAATTCAAAAACTATACAAATTTACAAGATGCACCTTTTGTCATCTACGCGGATTTTGAATCTATATTAGAAAAAACAACGGAGCTTGATAATAATATCCTGCTCGTTAACACTGTACCAATGAAATTTACCCTACAAGACGAACAAATTCACCTAAACTCCAACACATGCTGGATTTGCGAAAAACAAATTTACCAAAATTAGTATTGTAATTGTCAGTGTGACGAGCCGGAAGAACCAAAATTTGAGAAAGAAAGACGAAAGAGAAGATTATTCGTACGAAAACGACAAGGGATACAAAAATGTAAGTCTTGTAACAAGAAGATTCACAAATTTCGAAAAGTCAGAGATCCTGCCATGTCACTGGTAAATATCGCGGTGCCGCACACGCTTACTGTTATCTTAAATTACAAGTACGACCCGGCGTAACGTCAATACCAGTCATCTTTCACAATTTAGAGAATTATGACGCACACTTGATCATGCAGGGCATTTTCAAGTACCAAAAAGACATCGGATGCATACCCTAAAATTTAGAAAAATACATTTCATTCTCAGTTGGCCAATATAGATTTATCAACTAGTTTAATTTCATGTCCAGATCCCTAGACGATCTGGTAAAATCTTGCCAAAAAAAAAACGTTTAGTTTACTCCCAAGGCATTTTGGTGAAGAGAACGTAGACTCGCTATTACAAAAGGGTGTTTATCCATACGAGTATATGGGTTTGTTCGAGAAATTTGACGAGACTCGTTTACCACCCAAGTAGTGTTTTAGCAGTGTAAATGACAAACACATATCGAGCGAAGACTACGAAAGGGCCCAACTAGTGTGGGACAAATTTGGAATTAATAACTTTGGTGATTATCACGACTTGTACGTAACATGTACACGTCCATATTTCCATTTTTGTGTTTTTTCAAGACTTTAAATACAATATGGGAAATTCACCATGTGTACTAATTAAAAGATGTACTATGCAACACAAGAACACATTTTTTATTGTAGTCAGTGTCCAAAAATAGCAGAGACAGCAAGAACAGACGTGAGTGTGGACGTAACATGGACACTGTGTCCACTGTTACGTCCACACATGCATGTTGTTTTGTTCTTGCTGTTTCTGAGCTATTTGGACACTGGTAACCATAACAAAAAGTGTTTTCTTGTAGCATTGACTGTCTTTTAGTTAGTATATATAGTAAGTTGCATAATTATTTATTTAATGACGACAAATTAAGGCAGTCTGCACGTAACATTTAGTAGGAACATGGTGTGACATGAAAATGCACATTTCCTTTTTGTAACACTTTCAACATTTATATAAATAATTATGCAAACTCACTCTGTATACTAATGACAAAACACAAACTGCAACACAAAAAACATTTGTTATGATATTCAATAGCCAAATGCAGCACAACAGCAGAAATATATGTATGGTCATGGTCTATCATGGTGTCCATGTTACGTCTGCACCGATTCTTCAAATTCTTGCTATTTCTGCTATATTTGGACACTGACTGCCGTAAAAAGGTGTTTCATTGTTGCATAGTGTGTCTTTCAATTATTGTACGTAATGAATTTCCCATATTTATTTATTAAAGTGTTGAAAAAACACAAACATTTAAATGTTGGACACGGTGTCCATGTTACGTCTATTTTACATTCAAAATAACACACTTGTTATCATATTTTTGTTACAATATAACTTACAATCTCACACCCAAAGACGGATGTCACATGAAATAACTGAATTAAATGTAATGATGGTTTTAATGATATGGTCATATAACACACTGTGTCCCAACCTGGTGGAATGACCCATCAACTAAATTATTAGTGCCCAAGTGTACGATTAATAATGCCGGTAGGGGCTGTGTTAGACTTAGCTCTGCCAGAAGCGAAGACAACTCAGTAATCCCTGCACCACCTTTTTCTCTCCACGTAACCTTAACCGGGAGGCCAAGCGGGCATGCTGCCAAGCGGATGAGGAAATCCCCAAATATCCACACGGCATCTGTAAATGCGAAGGAATGTAAAACTAAGTCGAACAGCAAGTATTTAGAAAAATTAACAAACAGGTGGGGGGGGGGGGGGGGGGGATGTTATGTGCATAACCCATGCACCTTGCAAATCATGCACTGGCAAACTGGAGTGGGACGAATATAAGATTTGAACGCATCTGAACGCCAACGCTGAGCACAAACAGTACGGGCTGTAACTACGAAAGCTGTTTAAGCAATTAGATGCGTATAAATCAGTAGTCACTGTTTAAACCTCGTGTCTAACTTCAAACAAGTACTACAGAGCTTGCTTTTAGTTAGCCGCGTTTAAATGACCATTGGAGTTAAACACGTGTTTATAACAAACAATAGCAATTCTTAAACATGGTACGGGGGTTGTTTAGTGAGTATTCTGAGCCATTTAGAAGCCAGATATGTACACAGAAAGGTAAAAAGGTAGGAGGCCAACGAACAAGAAAATCGTCATGGTCGCCAACACCAACGTGCACCAAGAGTTTTTAGGGACAAGGTGAATCGCTTAGAAGAGTATGACAAGGAACATTTCATCAGACGTTTCAGAGTTAGCAAAGACACGTTCAACGATTTACTTGGACTTCTGTGATTGGATTTAGAACACCCAACACGAAGAAGTAATGCTCAAACCACCTGTTTGGTTTCTGTCAAATGTCGTGTCTCTGGCTAGACCTTTCGCTTTGTTTTTCATTCTCCGCCATAATTCTTTGTAGTCCTTAGCAGATCGGCTTTTACGGTCAGGAAACGAGATGGACATTTCTGAAGTGATAGCTTTCCAGGCATCAGCCTTTTTCTGGTTGGCTTTAGTGTCACATCGTTTGTCACCAATAATGGAAATAAAGTTCCTCATGGTCTCAACGAGAGCCATCCTTTCGTCAGCTGTGAAATTGTCACTGCGTTGCCTTTTGGTATCAGCAATGGCTGTAGAGTATCTAAGTAAAGACCTGCTAAAGATTTCTCTACTGAGGCCTATCATATATGTTCATATTGTTGCGCAATCCTCTATCTACATTACAATGTATTTAACAATAGGGACCACGGTCAATAAGTTTAGACTGTCCTAGTTACACAAGGATAACTAAGCAACTATTTAAGATATTTCGTAAGAGTTGTTTAATTCAGGTGTTTAGGAAGACGCGTGTAACTTGGATTTATCCACGTCTATATACTACACTAGTATAAAGGTAAACAGCTTTCGTAGTTACAGCCCTACATCTTTAACTCTGGCTTATGGGTGTGCCAAAGATAAGCAACGTATTGCATTCTTGTTATTTAAAAAATAAACAAATTACACCATGATTCTGGGTCTTAGTTCTTGCAAAGTGTACATTGTATTGTCAAGAGTTCCAGGAACAATTCCTTGATAGTCTTGACGGCACACGCATGATGTGCATGCAGCTTAGCGTATCCGAGTCTGCGAATAGCGCGAATGGATCGGCGAATTGCACAAATGGATCGGCGAATAGCGCAAATGGATCGGCGAATAGCTCGAATGGATCGGCGATTCCCCACACGAAAGCGTACAAAAATTCCCCCAGTTTTCATATTGAAAAGGATGATATCCTCCGACTGATCCTCCTGTTTCAACCATGGCATATCTTTCTGCCATATTCGGACAGTGAAATTAAATGCATCACCTGTGTACGTATGTAGCATGCTTGGGCATGCTACACACGTGTCAAACGTAACCATGGAGCATATAGTTCATGTCGGCATGAATGCATCAACCGTACCGAACACGCATCGTAAAGTGTATGGAGTATCTGCGCTCCGCCCGCATGGTACTGTACCGAACTACACGTGCTTATCACCACACAAAACTGCAGCAGCCTCGTTTCCCAAACTAGTCCTTGTTGCGCAAAACCATTGAAAGAAACCAAAGACCCACTGGGTGTGAGATTGCGCCAGTGTGTTTGCCAAACAATCGAACGGGTTGGATAAAAACGATGTATTTGTTGAATAGCGTCGAGTCCGATTTATTATTTTAAATCCAAAGTTTCTGTCGTCACTGCGAGTAGGGATATGGATGTCGAGCGTCGGCTGTTGTTCTGCATGATCTGATCAGAAATTTTGATCCGCAAAAAATTGCTAATCATTTTTAAGTTTGCCTCGCTTTTTGTGCAAAATGTATCGCATTTTGCGTTGCGAATCCAGCTATTTCCATCACTGACCTGGATTAATAAATACGTTATTTTGTTGTGATCGTTGCGGGAAAGCATGGAGTGAACTTGGAAGGCACAGCACAGCAGGGGGTAACTAATTGTTACATAGTAATTGCTCCATGTACAGTGTGTACGGGCACGCGCGCGGCGAGATTTTGTATTTTGCAAACCGATTAAGGAATTCGAAGAATCGATTATTCGATTTTTTTAAAATTCGGTTAGTCGGTTTTGGAAACCTCCGATTTGTCCCTGCACTAGTAATAATGGTAAATAGTTTTAATATTTAGTCAACAGATCGGCCCTGTGTTGGCAAAAGGGTATATCTCACATTGTCATCTTTTTGAGATACACCCTTTTGCCAACACAGGGCCGAGATACATCACTAGCGTATATTGTGTACCACATTTACCTTTGCTAAATCAAAACCTTTTTCGAGTTAAAACTAAATCATGAAGTCCCGAATATATGACAACCAAGTAAGAGGCTTTTACTAGACGTAAACACTACCGTGCAATGCACAAAAATACATCCAATGTATTTGTTTCCTTGGGTTGAAAACATTTGGGTTAGCTACTCGCGAGTACTCCTGAGTGGTTTAAGCATGAACACTCGAGTTTCAAAGCTTACCATAAACTATTTTACCAAGTCAAGCAAAGCACCTTAGTCAAGGCTACATCTGTACTGTGTACCGATACCATACACAACTTCACATTATTAATAAAATCAAAAAAAGTATTAAGCTAACCTTTCTATTTTCCTGTGTTGTTCCTCTTCTCTCTCGTCTCATTTCCTCCTCCTTTTTGGCCTCTGCAGCTTTCTTCTTCTTCTTTTCATCTTCCTGATTAATCCGATCTGCCTTCATCTTAGCTAGTCTCTCTAGACGGGTCTGTTCTTCAGCTTGTCTCTTCTCTTCTAAATGTCTGGTTCTCTCTGCATAACAGAAAAAAACATACGATTGACATTTGCTGGAAAAATGTCACTCAAATCCAAGAAGAGCAGATTTTGAAACACATGTATGGTCAGAATTTTTGGTGTTGAGGTTTTACTGAATGAAATGGATGTTTCGGTGCGTAGTTTGTACTTCTGTGAACTACTGCAAAGTATGTAAATCATTGAAAATACTTGCAAAGAAGGCTCTTAATGAGATCAGACAGGCATGCAGTCTGTGAAAGCTATCAGCAGACGGCCCATTTACCCCCCACCCCTCAATATTAAACCCCAATTGCATCCATCTCGACGGAGGACCACAAATTTGGACTTTCAACAGTCCACTGCAAAATATTCTCATTACCCAAGTTTTAAACAAAGGCCCAATTTCGAGAAAGACTGATATTGCGGGTAAAACCTTGTGAAATAAATCTCTTCTAGGAAGATGTGTGGTTCTAAAAAGAACCGGGATGAGCGTGTAACTCGAAGAGATTTATTAACTAGAAGAGATAATTTCACATGGTGTTACCCGCAATCTCAGTCTTTCTCATATCGTACCCACCATGCAAAACTTCAAATCATATTTAATTAAATTTTAAAAGCCCAATTTGTAAAACAGAGTATCTAGACACAAATTACATGTACAAGATGCACATGGAGTTAAGTCACTTTAGCCGTGACTTTGTTTTGGAAGGTTTTACCTAGACAATGGTAAAATGAAAAATGGTCAAATGTGACCACTGTCCGCACTTGGACTTTCAACACGGGAAAATTTTACAGAGACTGTGGTAGAAGTAACCGAGCTGTCAGTATAACGACTCATGAGGGCGCTTTGCGTGACCTTTCTACATTGACGCGATTGACCCAAATCACGCGTGCCATTTCATTTTTCCGGCCGATGTGTACACGCAGGCCTACGTCTTTAGCACTAATCAAACTTCTGACTATCAATAATAATATCTGCCATGATTGCCACCAAAAGAGGAACAAAGCACTAGAATTTGGAATTTTGCCACATATGCACCGCACCGCAGTGAAACAATGCAAAGCGCATGCGTGGTTTCCCTTGGGGTTTCCCTTGCGCTCGGGCCGGACGTACGCTTTCCTGAGCCGCTTTTACAGACTCGCACTGGACTTGTCGTCTCTGGAAAAGATACCTGGTCAGTTTTCCTGGGCAGCAGTTGCCCAGTAGAAGTAACCGCTGGAATCAGGAAAAGCAACTAAAATGAAAACGTCCCAGGCTGTCCGCACTGGACTTAAAATGGGAAAAGTACCCATCATCTCGGTAAGTTTTACCAAAAAAATCCAGTGCGGACAGGGCTTTACTCTAAAATACAAATGGTTTTACAACATCAACAATAAGTTACTGAAAGTTGAATCAGTGTCATGGGCACTAGAGTTGAAGTAAAATTTCTGGAATGTACATATGTATATGATACTGGTTCAACCCTCAGTCACTTCTGTAACAAACCTAATTCAAATTTTATATTAGGGCTAAGCTAATCTACCAGGTGCACACAATGAGAAATTTCTGGCCATTACACTATATAGCTTTAATTATTTTTACGAAAGTCGCCTAATACAAGGCTAAAACCTGCCCTAGTTAAAGGGCTACAGCAGAGGTGGTGGGGTTGGCCACATTTGTTTCTTACAAGGGACCAGTCGGAAGTCGCATTCCTCCATTTTGAGCTACAGGCAAAAATCCATTGAGGGTCGAAATTTTACATTTTCGTTTTATTGCTTAAAATGCTAGTTTATGTTTAATTAAAATGTGTTTTCGTTTTTTTAATTTTAGTACAATATAATGTTTAAAACAGAGATTTTAGTAAGGTAACTCACTGATAATCACCAGAATTTGTGTTTAGTTTTCTTCATAAGATTCGTTATTTTTCGCTTCGTGTACATCATTTTGTATGCAATCATAACAAACTTGTTATCAATTTAAAGCTTGTGATCTAAACTCTTCATTGATTGGCCGATCTGACCGATATTTCCACAAATAGACCAATGAGAGACACTTTTAGGACATACCAAGGCTACCCCTAATTGTGAGCCGTTCAGCAGTGTGGAAATGAAGGACAAACTTTATCGCCTGATTTCTACAATAGTGCTGGATCATCTAATAAAACTAAAATATCATAAAGATCTACCTCAATTTCAGAAAAGCTGACCCCGCTGCCGGGGACCAGTCGACTCTCAAGGAACCTCTCCCGGTGATGTTTGGAGAATAACTGGCCATGTACAGCTTCAAACATAAACCTAAGAAAATAACAGACATTAAAGAGACAGGGGAATTTTCAATCATAATTACCTTTGGTAGTTTTACCTTACTGCTACAGAGAGTTTTGAACAAAGGCCCAATGCTCCTTATGTTATGTTCTTCCAATTTGTAAAACGAGGAATCAGGTTGGCCCGGGTTCGATTCCTGCCCTGGTCCACATGTGGATTGGGTTTTCAGTCCCTACCTGATTCCGTGGGTTTCCCCAGAATATTCTTCTGGGGTTTTCCTCCCACCTCTAAAACTGTAACTTCTTCTCATTGTCTTCTCTCTACAGGTTTCTTCAGGCTTTCGAGCTACAGTGCCTAGGGCGCTTTTGAGGAATCATGGGTTTCATTACCAGAAAGAATTATTAATAATAATAATAATAATAATAATTTTCCTCAATTGCCGGATAGGGCGACACATAATCCTGGAAAAGAGTGGGTTAGGGTGACCTGGTCGAATAGGGCGACAATTTGGTGTCGCCCTATTGTGAAAGTCGCCCCTTTGGAGTGTTTTTTTAGTAAGGCGCGTTGGGAAAGTGCTCTAAAAGGGCGACACTTGTGTCGCCCCAATAAGGTTTTTTCGGGAAGAGTCGCCCATTTGCCGCATCCAGGAGATTTATAATAATAATTATTATTACCGGCGATGGGTCATTAGGGAGACTTTCCCATAGACTTGTGCACAACTTTTTTTCCGACTTTAATGTAACCTAACCCAACTTTCCCCTTATCCTACCCCCACGAATTTCGGTATATTTATGTTTTGGACCATCCTCTATCGATACAACCCAGTTCCGACAGTAAAATTCTCAATATTTAAAGGGGCTGTGACATGTCTCCCTAATGTCACTAATCTCCTTAAGGTAATAGAAATGATGACAAAATGTCTCCTTAAGGGACCATTAACAGGTATAATAATAATAATAATAATAATAATAATAATAAAACAGGGTACAGTGGTGTGCAAAATTAATCAAACACTTGGCAAATTTGGTACTTTAGTTGTTTGTGATGAAATGGCAATCAATATACCAATGTACATTCAAAGAAAACCCTCTGGAATTAACTTTAGAAGACTTGGAACAGCATTAGTGTAGAAACTCTCAGGAAATATATAGACATGAAAAAGAATGAAACTGCTGCAAACTGCTGACTGACTGAATGGACCTGAAATATACAAATCAAAAAATTAGCTGGCCTGACGTTTCGAACTTAAGCAAGTTCTTCCTCACCTTTGAGAAAGAACTTGCTTAAGTTCGAAACGTCAGGCCAGCTAATTTTTTTGAAATATATAGACATTATGCCTGAAAGATGTGCCGCTGTGATTGCTGCCAAGGGTGGACACACCAAATATTAGAGTAAAGTTTGATAAAAAAGATGGGTAGGACCGGCAATTACCTTTTCTATTTGATACAGGTGAAAAATGTAAACCAGTCATTGTAAGGCATTAAAATCAATTTCTTCAGATATGTCAAATATGAATAATTGTGCACACCACTGCATCTATACACAAATTACTTCATGCCTACTTACTCCAAAATACTCACACACAAAATACTCCAAACTTACTCCTGACGATGGGCAGAGTATCCGAAACGTCAAGTTTCAGAACCCCACAAACTCACAAAAGACAGTTCCCACATGGTGCTAACTGCAAATCTCCAAATGATTAGTTTTTTGGGCTGGGAAATGTCTGGATACTGACAAAAGTAAATGTAGGACTACACAGATTTTAATGATACGACTGTATTCTGTGTAGTTTGTTCACATGCAAAGATATTGAATGAAGTGAAATTCATGCAGAAAATCTGCGTTTAAAGTTGCTACGTTCGCGCTCTGGCCGAAAATTGGTTTACTCTTACAAACGAATAAGGAAGAAAAACAGCATTTTGCATGTTTTGGAATGGGAAAACTTTTGACTTTGTAATCTAGTTGGTGTACGCTTTACGCGCGATAACTGCACCTCATGCACAAGAGAAAATGTAGATGTACCTGCATAAATGGTGCTGCATAACACTGATAGTGATCAAGATATTTTTTTTAAATGGAATCCGTGTTTCCTTTTATGTTGGATGGCCAAGCTTTCGGGGTTTATCCTGTGACGTACCATTCATTCATAATTTTTAAGAGGGCTTGTGCATTCCTCTAGGGGGTGTTTATTTGCTCAGGCAAAGAGAAACTTGGTCGAGTAAATCGTCTTTAAATCGGATATGAAACAAATGTTGTCTGCAAGTAATCAATGACTTGATTTCAAACAGAGGTACCTTTCATTTCTCAAATTATGTACTTGGGTTAGACCGATCTTTACAGTATTGAACAATCACAGTTGTGACCGTGATTGACAAGTGATTGGCCAATGCGTTAATGGGAGGGCCTTTTATGGATCAGTCTATTGAGACTAGCCTATGTAATAAGCTCACATCCATGCAAAAGCAAACAAACATGTAGCATAGCAAGTTCGTAATGGGGTAATGTCTGTAGTCCCCCGTCTCATTGGTCCCCCCTTATACATAGTTCCTTCTTCTCAATAGCCCATCCAGAAATTAATTAATTAAATAATCACTAAATAATAATTAATTAATTAATTGATTACCAAGCTAGTGCTAGTCAACAACTGAATATACTTCAGATAGCTGATTGAATATAATCCATTTATTAAATGGTGGGACCAATGAGACGGGGGACTAATGAGACGGGGGACTATAGAGCGGGCCCCGTTCGGAATGAGCTATTGGGCCATGAGACCTCTCAGGTTATTTGGTCATTTGTGAAAACCTAATGATAATTTTGTACGTGTTCGTGAATTTGTCACAAATGACCCCAACAAAAGGTCACTAGAGCAATTTGCGCATGCGTACTTCGTAATTACAAACTTGCTTATTCCTGCATCTTATGATTTGTTTTGTTTGAATTATTTTAACAGATTTCTTACCTGGAAATCCAATCCAAAGGACCACCTGTCATCTTCAGCATCCCACATCTGCACGTGGGCGAAACACTGGAAACATCTTTGTGTCCATTCATGTCTTGGTGCAGACATTTCTACAAAGTGTCACATAAATAAATTTCAATTAAAGGTAACCCATGGTAACAGCTTGCAGAAGGGGATCAAAGAGTGATGAGGTCATTATTGACTGGTAAAATGAGGCCATCTCCATTCCATGAAATGCCTGTTTAGAGGACAAAAAGGCAGTAAACTTAATACAATGCTAAAAAAAGTGGTGGACAAGTCAATAACCATAAAGAAATGTATAAATCCGAAAAAAATGTTAAAAAGGAAAATGCAAATCATGTACATTTTTGTACATTGCAACATGGACTGGATTATATAAGTTATTCCACGACCGCCAAGTAGAACA
This sequence comes from Hippasteria phrygiana, assembly GCA_037893225.1. Classification (NCBI taxonomy): domain Eukaryota; kingdom Metazoa; phylum Echinodermata; class Asteroidea; order Valvatida; family Goniasteridae; genus Hippasteria; species Hippasteria phrygiana. The sequence goes on along the minus strand of JAZGUH010000564.1, from coordinate 1,224,445 downwards.
TGGAATAATGTAGTGCGTCCGTGTCCAATATGCCACAAGGCCGGAGGCCGAAGGCCTAGTGGTATGGAACAGGAACGCACTACATTTTCCGTGTTCCACGAGCAGTAGTATGTAATGGGGAGTCCTGGACACCCTCTCTCCCTCTCTCTCCCCCTGTCTAAAATCGCGCCCAAAAAATGAAATATATTTTTCTAAAATTTTTAAAAATTTAAGAAAAATTAAAATTAAACAAATAAGTAAAAAAAAGTAAAAAATAATAAAAAAAATAAAAAAACAGTAAAACAAAAATGAAATAAAAAGTCGGTATACCTATCCATCAAAAAATGAAATAAACAAATGAAAATCGAGTCGTATACCTATCCAACAAAAAAATGAAATAAACAAGGGGAATCCACCTAAAACAAATTATAGGGTTAAAAATGGGGAAATCCCCCAAATTCTCGGGGCTAAAAATGAAATAAAAATTTAAAAATCGTGTCTAAAAAAATGATATATTTTGTTTTAATAATAAAATAAAATAATCATCTATTATAAAGATGGAAAATATCAGAGATATAATTATACCCGCGACAGGCTACACACGATGGTCAAAATACAATCTAAAAAAGTATATCGACAAATACGAAATTCCTTTAGGATCACCAACCGGACGCGATGATACGTATATCAGACGAGACTATATATCTGTCATCAAAAAGAATGAAGCGCTTGATAAAAATGTGCGTTTCAAATCTAAAAAATGTTATGGAAATTTAATCGCCCTCTGGGCGATCCTACCGGAAAAAGAGGCCAGTATATTAAAAAAGATTCAGAATCTGCTATAAGGCGGTACTATAAAACGCAACATTTCAACAATTACATTTTAACGAAACAACTCCAAGACCATTCAGATATCATTTACGCAATTACGAGATGCATATTGACAGAATTCTAGTCGATCCTATAGCATTTTTTTTACGAAAACAAGATCACAATCATAGACAAATTTAAAGACTTAAAAATTCGAGGATTTAAATTTCAACTTGCATTAAAAAATAATACAGACGGCACTTTTGTTGAAGACACTAGTATGTTTCTTGGCTTTCAATCGGTCGTATTAAACGAAGACGGAATAGAAAACAAAGTACAACGACAAATAGCATAATCGAAAAAATAGAAATATTTCAAGAAAATGGAAGCGGTTGGGTCATTCACGATTTAAAAGCGCTCTACATTAATGTTTCTAGATATCAACCGATAAGAGGTGATTCTTACATTCCATTACCCCAACACATAGAACATAAACACGCGGTCATAAACGTAAAAAACAAAGACCAGCAATGCATAAGATGGGCGTTAAGAGCGGCTTTTAGGATTATTTAAACCCTCTGTCAAAGAATCGATTAAAACCAACCCGACTAAAGAATTCATTACGATAAAACTTTCATCTATGAAGAAGACGATGGATTAAATTGTACCGGCGTAGAGTTTCCAACTCCTATCACGGATATCGATAAGATCGAAAAGCAAAATAATCTTTCCATCAACGTCTTTGGTTATGAAAACGAAATTTCCCCGCTGAGAATAACAGCTTCTTCTCTACGAGACCCAGTCATCAATCTGTTGTTATTTTCTCAAGACGATAATAATCATTATTGTTGGATAAAAACCTCGACCGTTTATTGTCTAAAGAAACTAAACACAACGGTCATAAATATTTGTGTACGTGGTGCCTGCAACATTTTAGCAGACAAGATATTCTAGACAAACACAGAGAAGATTGTATGGGTGTTAGCCAAAGACCCGCTAAAGTCGAATTACCCGATAAAAACAACAATATTGTAAAATTTAAAAAAATTAGAAATAGACAACCGGTACCTTTTATTATATACGCGGACTTTGAAAGTATCTTAGTACCATAACAATCGCCCGACGAAGAAACGTTTACTATAAAGACTGACGAACACAAAGCATGCGGCTACGCTTATATCATAATCGGACCCGACGACCAAGTTTTGGACGAGCCTAAAACACGCAACGATGCATTTTTTAGATAATTTACTAGCCGAAAAAGAATACATCAACGAAATATTTGAGAATCCCGAACCCATTATTTTTACGCCTAAAGACGAGTTAAAATATAACGATGCTAAAGATTGTTGGATTTGCGAGTACCCCTTTAACTACGAAATAAACAATTGCCAGTGTACTTATCCAGAAGTTTAAATTTGAAAGATTTAGACAAAAAAACTAACGAAGAACTACTGGCGATCATCACCGATAAACACATCCCACTGGTCTATCCGACCGGGAAAAGAGTTCAGTATATTAAAAAAGATATGATATCGGCTATACACGAAAGATTTCAAAGGGCGCATAACTTGGACGAGCGCAAAGAGAAATATCCTCTAAAATTGTGTAATATATGTGAGGAGGGAGGAGGGAAGATAGCCTCTGTGGTGAACTCGGGAAGGAGGGGGGACTCTGGCACACAGGTTCAGGACAGATTGGTTGACAGACACAATTCTGGCTCTCAAGTTGTTTATTCAGTGACGAACCTTCACCTGTAACAGTCAGGGCAGGCAGTAGTATATAAACAGTTATACAGGTACTTTAGTTTATATTGTAACATAAAGTTATCAAATTGACGCAAAAAGAAATAATATATGGCATTAGGATAGAAAGGGCGATTGGGCACAAATACTCAAAGGCAGAAAAAACCTCAAACTAGTAGGCAACCTTTAGCGCACGCCGACGAATGCAGCACACCCAACCCAAACATAAGTCCGCCCTTGATTACGAATTTATTACACAATCGCCCAATCCACAAAACTTCATACACTTATGGTTGAGATCACGAATTATAGGCCCACTAAACAGAAACGCATACATAAATTATAGTGTTTGTAGACTTAGAAATCCCACATTCCTCCATGCAGTATCGTTTAGCACAAGTCATGGTCATACTCTGTAATCAACATAAATGCACGTTTCTCTCTGACCTTATTTCTCTACAGGACGCTCCATTTTTAGAGTCCAAAATTCACCTTTTACACTTCCTTATCATTCTTAAAATTATCACTGAATGGATCTATAAATATTTGCGGTCAAAATAAGAAAGGCCTCTAAGCTGCAATTTGGCAAATAAAATGTGAAATTATATAATTAAAATCCGTTCAAAATTGTGTCAAACGTTACCTGTAACAGTCAGGGCAGGCAGTAGCCTATTCCCGCACATGGCAACAGCAGTTGACAATTACAACATGTAATTCACGTCAAACAGATAATTATAATGGCTGCTTAATGGAAGTCCATTAACAGTAAGATTATTACAATATATGAATTTTAACTAAAATAAAGTAAACTGAGTATGCAGAAAATCATTTACTATGTCCTAATCAAATAACCATGATATTCACGAACTACAAGTGTCTGACTTCCAAAGTTTATGATAATGAAGAGTTCGTTTGTTTGAAATACACACGTACAATGTCTCCAGTGATTATACTTGTTAAATGTGGAGCGATGCATAAGTTAGTAAATTACAATAAGGTCGTCTACTTAAATACAATAAATTAATGATTAAACAATGGGGGAATTAGACATCCTCTACAACTCTTCCCCGCCTAGGAGTCATCGTCCTCGAAGACTCGGGAATACATACAAGATACTGATGACTGGAAAAGATTGACTCGAACAGAACCTGCATGCTTGACTGACATTACAGAGAATACCATGACCAATAAACCTGAGAGCGCTATATTTTTATTTTTTTTGGGGGGGGGGGGGAATGCACAGCATTCACAACAACTTGAGCAAGGCTAAACTACAAACTCAAACAGGTTAAACACAACAATTACTTGAAGTAACAACAGGGTTACGAGGTAAAACGGCACGGCTGCTTGCCGCGAGTGGACCGAACCGGATACCTCGGAGACGAAGACCCATCTTCCCTGTTCTGGTCTGGCCTCGGAATACGGTCTGGCACAACATCCTCTTCCTCTAAAACCTCTAACTTGGGTTCGTCTGACTTAGTATGAGCTTTCATGGTCAGCTCAGGTCCATCAAGAATGGCTGCATTGAAAGGCTGGACACATGGTCGGAGGACATAGGCCCTTGGAGAGGATGAGCTTTGTGAGTCGTCACTCGATACGTCTGAAGGAGACTCCTCGAGTTGCCCCTCGGGTAGCCACGGGAAATGTTTGATATGTGAGCGGTGGACTACCTTCTCACTTCCCGACCGGTTGCGAACCACATACACAGGCTGGCCATCATATGGTTGTTTAATCACCATATAAGGTTCCACCTCCCAATGGTCCTGGAGTTTACATCGGCCTTGACGTGCATGCCGCCTAATAAGGACATACTGACCGACCCCTAAGGGTTTCTCAAACACACAACGTGCTCGAAGTGCTTGACGGGCTGTAGCGGCCAGCTGTGAATTCTTGATAGCCACACTCCTTGCCACCTTGAGCGCCTTCTGATGCCGGACGGCATATGACTGTGGGTGGCCGGCCTTCCCCCTTGGGGCTTCCCCGCCTAAATCCAAACTCTGTGGGAAGCGGCCGTTTCTTCCGAACATCAAGAAAAAGGGGTCGACCCCTGTCGTCGAATGTTAAGTGTTGTTATATGCGAACACCAATCCAGGTAAGTACTCCGTCCATCGTCGCTTCTTCTGGTCAGGGAGGGCTGCTAGCATGTTGTGTAATGTCCGATTGAACCTTTCGCATTGCCCGTTTCCCGCTGGGTGGTATGGGGTAGTCTTGCTTTTTTGGACTCCGTACATGTCGCAGAGCTCCTGGACTAGTCGTGACTCAAAGTTACGACCACAGTCTGAATGTAGGCGAAGGGGGCAACCATAAGGTAGAAACACATGTTTAACCAGACACCTTGCGACAGTAACCGCTTTCTGATCCTTTGTAGGAATTGCCCATGCATATTTGGTGAATACGTCGGTGACAATTAAGACATTCTCGAAGCCATCCTTAGATGCCTCTAGAACCGTAAAGTCCATAGCAATGGTCTCCATGGGTGCAGAAGCCGACAGGGCAGAAAATGGTGGTCTAGTCTGGTGCACAGGAGGTTTGCTAACGGCACAGCGCTGCCACCTGCTACACCATTCCTTGACACATTCTTCCATGTTGCGCCAGTAGAATTGCTTCCATATGAGACGCCAGGTACGTTTGGGGCCGAAGTGACCCGCATCATCGTGGAATCTCCTCACAACCTCCTCTTGTATGGTCCCTGGAGTCACTAACTGGAAAATATGCTGCTGGTCATTTGGGGAAACAGCCTTCCGGCAGAGCAATCCGTCTTTGATGAAAAGACGCTTCCAGTCTCGAAGCATGGCCAGGACCTTTCTATCAAGCTTATCTCGTTCCATCTTGCCTGGCTTCTCTCCCCGTCGCACATAACACACGACCTGTGCTATGGTAGGGTCTTCTTGTTGTAACTTCTCCAACTGTTCTGCCGTGTAACCCGGAAGGCAACGGATGCCCCCAACCTGACAAGCTTTAATGCAATGGACAAAGGCAATTGGAAGTTCAATTCCAGGCGTGTGGCCATCAAGACAAGCCCCAACCTCGGAGGACGTTGCCACTACAGCTGGAGGAGGGGAGGCATCCTCTGGTTTGACTGCATTGACACCTGCGTTCCGTCGAGACAAGGCATCTGGGGCCTGGTTACTTCTTCCTGGCCTGTAGCTTAGTTCGTAGTCGTACGAGCTAAGTTGCTGCATCCACTTCATCTCAATGCATCTCAGATTTGCCTTATCTACGAAAAGCAGTGGATGGTGATCAGTTACGACATGACACTTGTTTCCAAGGAGATAGTCCTTGAAGACTTCTGTTACAGCCCACTTGACTGCCAACAATTCCAACTTAAAAGCACTGTAGCGCCCACTTCTCTCTGTCGGATGCAGCGTCCGTGAAGCATAAGCGATGACATGGCGTCTCCCCTTATCATCTTCCTGAAACAGAACGGCTCCAAGCCCTGTTGCACTAGCATCAGTTTCAAGCCGGAATGGCCTAGAGAAGTCAGCATAGGAGAGAATGGGTGCAGAGGTAAGGTGACCAATAAGCGTGTGAAAGGCTGTCTTTCCTGCCTCATCCAGGACAATGGGGGTGTTCGCAGGTCGGGTACCCTTCTGCTTCTTCTGATTGCCCTTCAGATACTGGAACAATGGACCAGCGATACTGGCATAACCCTGTATGAAACGTCGGAAGAAGCCTGTGAATCCAAGGAAAGCTCGAACATCTCTGACGCATGTAGGCTCTGGCCATTCTTGCACCACCTTGACCTTTTCCGGATCCACTGCCACCCCAATGTTGGACACCCGGTGACCAAGGTACTGAACCTCTGGCTGCAGAAGATGGCATTTCTCTGGCTTTAGCTTTAGACCATGGGTGCGAAGCCTGTTGAACACTCTGTCAAGATGGACCAAGTGGGTATCCAGATCTGGTGAGTACACAATTATGTCATCGAGGTAGATTAGCACATTATCAAAACACTGGTCACCCAGGCATCTCTGCATTAGGCGTTGGAATGTTGCAGGTGCATTCGAAAGGCCAAAGGGCAGTCGGGTATATTCAAACAACCCAAAGGGCACACTGAAGGCCGTTTTTTGCACATCATCCGGGTGTACTGCTACTTGATAGTATCCACTCGTAAGATCCAACACGCTAAAATACTTCGCACCTCCAAGGGCTTGTAGAGACTCCTCTATTCGAGGGAGAGGGAACGAATCCCGATGTGTCAGCTTGTTCAGCTGGCGGTAATCTATACATAGGCGTACACTGCCATCCTTCTTTTGGACAACCACTACCGGTGAAGCCCAGGGACTTGCACTTTCTTGTATGACGCCCTCCTTCAGTAAACTACTGATGTGTTCTCGCACAGCTCTGTACTGAGAAGGTGGAAGTGGGCGATGACGCTGACGAATCGGATGGTTGTCCCCTGTATCAATGCGATGAACGATGGTCTCTGTATACCCCGAGTCTTGAGCATGTCGCGAGAATACATCCTGGTGTTTCTTCAGCAGGTCAACTACCTTTGCCGTTTCTCCCGGAGTAACCTGAACACCTATGTCTACTGGTACAGGGGTTTCCGGATGGCCTGTCTCTCCACTTGTTGTGATTGTGTTTATGGCTGCTGTCTGCGATTGCCCGGTCTCGTTTTGGTCGGTACTGTCTCCGCTACATAATGATCCCACATAGAGGGTGCCAAGCTCAGCGGACTTTGGGACAACAATGTCAGCATTGGTCTCGTTATACATCGTGACCTTGAAGCTGCCTGACTCCACCTTGACAAGACATGGGGGAACGGCGACTCCTGCAGGGGTTCCCCCACACACAGCTGGCTCCAGAAAAGCTTCATATACTCCTCCTCCAGGGCCTTTGCTTCCTCTTGCATGTACCACGATCGCTTGGCGGGCTGATAAAACAACTGCTTGTCCTCCCAAGTATGCTTGTCCGACTCTCCCAGTGTTGCCACCAAACTGCAAAGTCTCCCCCACTGCATTTAATGCTCTCTGCCAGATAGGGTCTTTCTTGGGTTGGCCAAGGAATCTTCTTTAGATGTGACCTGTGGCTTGTGCTCATTAGATCTTCCCAACATTGCTGGAGTACATTCATGCCAAGAATACCCTGTACACCTCCTTTCGCCAGTGGGGCTTGGAATTCCTCTCGAAGAACCAACACCACTCTAGAATTGATAGTCTGTCCAATGGCGTGGATGTCCGTCTCAAAGTACCCAATGTAAGGCATCTTGGCACCATTTGCCGAGACAAGAGTGAATAGTTCAGGGATTGGCTTAAGTTCAAAGCCGCTGGGAGCGAGATAGTGGTGAAAATACTTTTCCCCTACTGTCGTCACTTGAGAACCTGGGTCTAGTAGACATGGGACCGTTACACCAGAGAACATTACAGTTACAGAGTAACATTCACCGACTGTTTTTGCCAGAAACGTCTGGTCTACTTTGGTGGTTGAGCCAACTGTACCAACCCCCGCTGTATGGCTCACTACAGCAGAGGCTGGCCGTTTAACTCCTGGGGTGGCTGACGGCTTTGCTGCGCTCTCTCTTCGGAACGTTGTTGCTGATATCTGGGTGCTGATGTTCCAGGTACGAATCCCCTGCCACGATATCTATCGTTGGTTGTACCTCTGTAGGGACAATTCCTGGCAAAGTGACCCATGAAGCCACATGCATAGCACGGTCCTCTGTATCCTGACTGGCTGAACCTTTGTGGAACATCAGGGGGGTTGGGAAACTGTTGCGGACACTGCTGCGGATAAGGTACGCCAACATCTGGTGAAGGTCTGTCATTCTGGTACCGGAAAGGTTCTTGTGGGGGGTAGTTTGGTGGCCTAACAACATCCTGGACAGCTTTCACCACTCTGTCCGTCATCTCCTTGAAAGCATGGAGGAGGTCCACTGTAGAGGTTGTATTTCCGTTTCCCAACTGCATGGCGGCTTGTTGGGCCGACGAGTTGTTGGCGACGGCTCTATACCGGGCATCTTCTTGTCCCTCCCGTTTAAGCACATACTCTCGCAGGTCTTGAAAGGATGTCATTGCCCCTCCTTCATATAGGTCTCTACATGTATTGCGCATGTATGTATCACTCAGTCCTTCTATGAACTGCTCCGTCAGTGCTGCGTTGGGGGATGAATAGAGCTTCTCATCACGTCTGGTGAGCCGCAGAAACCGTCTCTCTAAGTCTACAGCAAAGTCTCTAACTCCTTCGCCCTGGCGTTGCTTTCGCTCTAGGAACAGTCGTTGAAGTTCCCCAACTGCCAACTTCTCACCGTACGAGTTCTTGAGGAATGTGAGCACCTCTTCTACCGTCTGCCCACCTGCTAGTAGAGCCTTGACCTCTGATTTGGGCACCCCACGTAAGTATTCAACGAGGAATGCACCCCTCTGTACAGTCGGTATGGAATATCGCTGATATGCATCCTTAATGGAGGTTACAAAATCTTGGACATCATTAGGCTTGCCATCGAACGGAGTGATTTTTCGTTCGGGGGACATCACCAGCTGGGTACGAGGTGTGGCCAGTATCTCTAGTAGTTTGTCTGTCACCGTAGGTTGTGCCGCAGTAGGGTTAGGTGTTGGTGTTAATACTGTGTACTCATACTCTCCCCATCCATCTAGAGGTGGGCCAATGAGTCCGTCTTGAGCGGGAACAACTACCTGACTATCATCTTCTCTGCTGAACAATAATCCATGTGCAGTCGGGTGCTCTGTTCGAAGGACTTCCAATGCTAGCGGCCCATCATCAGCCTTCAAGGGGAACTGGTGTACGACATCTCTGCCCTTTACCTTGACGTATTTTACCATTATGAACTTTTATGTCACTGTATGCACTTATATATTTACTTGTGCTTACTTTATATTAACTCAACAGTCCCTTATAACAAAACAATTAAATGTACCTCTTTAGTAATACATTTTATCTTAACGAGCAGATTGAACACCTTTAAGCGATGCAAAATTAGTCTTACACAAAAATGTCGGCACACTATAGCAAACCTGACTGGCCTTCCTCTCTAAAATATGACAAGCACCTTTAAAGATGACCAGGTTTTAATGAAAAAGGTCAAATGAAAAAGAGCACTTGGGTATATATATTTAGCACATGTAAGCTTCGGCTGTTCGGCAATATTAACACTTATGAAGTACAACTTTAATTTTACCTCTATAGTCGAACAACAACTGCCAAAATGTCAACTTTGTCTTAATCTTTTATCTTAACTCAAAGATTTAAAACTTAAGGAGGGCAAATATATTCCACACAAATTTCAGCTGGCTGGTCTTCCACTCTAAAATATGGCAAATATCTTTGAGGATAAAATGTAATCACCAACAATTTTAATAGTCAAATGATAAAGAACACTTAGATATACTCGTGTAAACTTCTGCAGTTGGCAATACACAAAGAACTATTAACACTTGACTTGTAAAATCACTTTATAAACGTATTATGAACACTCACATTGGCCGTATGATTGTTACTTAGAGCAGAAAACAATAACACAATCAGATCACAAAATGTTATTACACCAAAAATAAGGATACATGATCTACGACGATATTTAATCTTGGTATCTGGGCTAGACCTCAGTCTTGTCTGGTGCTCATTGTTGACTCAACTCCATCCATCCTGCCGACTACGCTTGTGAGGAGGGAGGAGGGAAGATAGCCTCTGTGGTGAACTCGGGAAGGGGGGACTCTGGCACACAGGTTCAGGACAGATTGGTTGACAGACACAATTCTGGCTCTCAAGTTGTTTATTCAGTGACGAACCTTCACCTGTAACAGTCAGGGCAGGCAGTAGTATATAAACAGTTATACAGGTACTTTAGTTTATATTGTAACATAAAGTTATCAAATTGACGCAAAAAGAAATAATATATGGCATTAGGATAGAAAGGGCGATTGGGCACAAATACTCAAAGGCAGAAAAAACCTCAAACTAGTAGGCAACCTTTAGCGCACGCCGACGAATGCAGCACACCCAACCCAAACATAAGTCCGCCCTTGATTACGAATTTATTACACAATCGCCCAATCCACAAAACTTCATACACTTATGGTTGAGATCACGAATTATAGGCCCACTAAACAGAAACGCATACATAAATTATAGTGTTTGTAGACTTAGAAATCCCACATTCCTCCATGCAGTATCGTTTAGCACAAGTCATGGTCATACTCTGTAATCAACATAAATGCACGTTTCTCTCTGACCTTATTTCTCTACAGGACGCTCCATTTTTAGAGTCCAAAATTCACCTTTTACACTTCCTTATCATTCTTAAAATTATCACTGAATGGATCTATAAATATTTGCGGTCAAAATAAGAAAGGCCTCTAAGCTGCAATTTGGCAAATAAAATGTGAAATTATATAACTAAAATCCGTTCAAAATTGTGTCAAACGTTACCTGTAACAGTCAGGGCAGGCAGTAGCCTATTCCCGCACATGGCAACAGCAGTTGACAATACAACATGTAATTCACGTCAAACAGATAATTATAATGGCTGCTTAATGGAAGTCCATTAACAGTAAGATTATTACAATATATGAATTTTAACTAAAATAAAGTAAACTGAGTATGCAGAAAATCATTTACTATGTCCTAATCAAATAACCATGATATTCACGAACTACAAGTGTCTGACTTCCAAAGTTTATGATAATGAAGAGTTCGTTTGTTTGAAATACACACGTACAATGTCTCCAGTGATTATACTTGTTAAATAAACATGTGGGAGCGATGCATAAGTTAGTAAATTACAATAAGGTCGTCTACTTAAATACAATAAATTAATGATTAAACAATGGGGGAATTAGACATCCTCTACAACTATGTTTCAAAGAGATTTATGTCGCGACCACTGCCACATCACGGGTAGTATCGCGGAGCCGCTCATATCTGCTGTAACTTAAAATTACAGATAAAACCCGGAGTAACGCCAATCCCAGTCGTCATTCATTAGAAAATTACGACGCGCATTTAATTATGGAAAGTATTTCAGAAACCAACGGTAAACTAAAGTGTATACCTAAAACGTCGAAAAATACATTTCATTTTCGGTGGGGCAACTCAGATTTTTAGATTCGTATCATTTCTTATTCACGTCGTTAGAAAAAGTGGAAGCCGCTTGTCCGAGAGAAGCGTTTAGATACATCGATAAAGCGATTACCTCTAGGTATAAATTGAAAAACTAAGTAGATCGATAGACTTTGATAAACGCGACCTTTTGATTAAAAAGGGTATATCCGTACGAGTACATGAACGACTTTGAAAGATTTAACGAAACGAAACTTCCCGCTAAACATAATTTGTATAGCAGCCTGGTTGATGCTGACATAAGCGACTCGGATTACGAACACGCTAAAAAAGTATGGCAGACTTTTAACATTAAAAACCTAGGGGAATATCATGACCTTTACGTATTGACCGACGTATTATTATTGGCCAATGTAGAAAAATCTGTATCGTAAATTACGGATTAGATCCATGTCATTATTTCACATCACCCGGTCTAAGTTGGGACGCTTCATTAAAACATATTAAGATACGCTTAGAACTCTTGACCGATATAGACCAACATATATTTATAGAGCGCGGAACCACAGGAGGAATATCTAGCGTGGGATCGTGCCGCTACGCCGAGGCTAAAGGGCCGGTCACACTGGCCACGATAACGATAACGATAACGAAAACGAAAACTATGCGAATAAACGCTCCCTATTGGTGGATGGAACGCGCGCGTATTACACGCACGACAATTCCACCAATCAATGCTGTTTATTCTCACCGTTTTCGTTATCGTCTTTGTTATCGTGGCCAGTGTGACCGGCCCTATATAATAGACTTCAGTCTGGATAAACCGGACTCTTATTATTTCATATCTAGATTCCAAACACCTACATGGCTGGGCTATGAGCCAATAGAGGTTTTACAGTCACGTGACATTATCACGTGACTGTGTTTTTGCGACGCCATTTTGCCGGTCAATTTTACAACGCGGTGCACCGTACCGTACGTGTTGTCCACGTAAACAGTGATGACAGTGTGGTGTGTTAAGCCCATGGTTAAGCATTTCGCAGGTATATAACGTGCATTCTCCAGTATAATTTAGGATAATGACGTCCGGTTTTAAGCTGTCAGATGAAGTGCAGCACCTCGAGGAAGACTGTAGGAAGCGTTATTTTGCAAAGCTTGATCTTGTCGGCACTCGGCATGACAGATCCGTACAAATTACCGAGAGGTTTACTTAAATCTCCGGAGCAGCTATCTACATCAGAGTTACCTGAACTGAGTTACATTGACATCTACAACTATCTTATAAACTCGCCATCACCCTACACTGGAAAAGATCTGAAGGCTTACAAAAGCCTCGATGCCTACAGGTATTTCACTGCTGGTTGGGTCCATGATGGACTCATTTGGAAAGTTAAAGTACCAAACAAGGATTGTTTTCTTCTCATGACAAAGGTAAAACCAAAACGCAGTTCACTTCAAGTCGGGTAGCACGGGTAGCTATATGGGCAATTGTGTAGTGCAGGGCCCTCTTTAGTTTTGATCAAATTAGATTCAAGGGTATTTTTTCTCGTTCCAAAATGACTTTTTTAACCTAAAGCAGACTTCTCGTTTAAAATTCTAGTGACATCGTTTGTTTGTAATTTCATTGAATTTTGAACAGCATGAACAGTTTATTGCGGTATAAAATGCAATTTTCTTACGTGATTTACGGCAGTTGCCATGCGGTTTTGCGTGTTTACTCTACGTCGCGGTGATTGCCATCTTTATTTTCATGTTGCGTTTTGTCATCCTCATCGCCTTTTTACCCCAAAACTTCCCTCGAAAACTAGTAAAACCCTGCCCTTTATCTACACCTGTTAGTTTGGCAATTCCAATAACCTAAAAGTGGATTTTGGTTCCCTTAGGGAACAGGGCCCTACACTACACAATCGCTGCTATATGGCCTAGGCCTACTTTTCAATTGTTTGTTATTTTTGTATGTGTGGCGGGGGGAGGGTGGGCTGCATAAATATTCTTTAGCCGCAACCCCTAAGGGTGTCTGCAAATTCCTATTAAAATTTGAGGATTCAGGACTGTAATAGTGTCGTCATGTCTGTATTGAGTAGTCTGTGCTTCATACCAGATGGAAATTTAATCTAAAAATGTACACAACAGAAATCATTTCTGCATTAAAATCATCCAGAAACAACAGCGATTGGGAAGAGTAACCCTAACCCTGCTGAATCCATCAATATCAATACAAATTTCCACACACCCGGGGGGGGGGGGGGGGGGGGGGTGGTTAGGGTTAGGGTTAATGTTAACGATAAAAATAAAATACAGGCTTTTAGAGTTCACAGATGTCATTTTTAATGCAAAAGATTGAAAGAACATACATTGGTTAGCCATAGTCAATCTGTGTGTAGAATATTACCAGCGGTAAGCTTTGACAACACGCCGCAGATTGGGTTTAATATTTGGAAGTTGAACATGACCTGGTATTTTTTTCCATATCTCTCAGGTGAAGCATTCTCAGCGTTTAAACAAGCCACCACTCAGACCTTGGGTTGCACTCCAGAAAGATGGTCAGATTATATGTTGTCACTGCACTTGCATGGCTGGACTAGGAGAGACCTGTTCGCATGCTACTGCATCCATGTTTGCCCTGGAAACATTGGTTAGGATGAAAGCAAGTACAACCTGTACATCACTACCATGTCAGTGGCTGAGACATCAACCTGTGCAGTTGAATATGCTGAGGGATCAAACATTAATTTCTCCAATCCTGCCAAGAAACGAAGATCATCAGGAAGCACGATTATGGACAGAGTCACAAAACGAACGCAGATAGAGATCCCTCCACCCACAGCTGATGGGAAAGCAGCATTCTACAAGGCTCTGTCCAATACTGGTAAACGATCAGCCATTCTAAGCATTGTTCCCAATCATGCTCAAGAGTTTACACCAAGGCATGTGGTTTGTCAGCTTCCTACCCCTTTGACAGACCTGTATGATCCCTGCAATCTGGAGCTCAATGCAGAAGAGTTAAAAGCGAGATGTCAGATGGAAGTGGAAAAATATTTTAATTCTTTTCATAAAATGATATTTTGTGATGGTTATTGCTTCGTGGCAGAACTAGGAAAAGGAAAGTGAGGGGTGGGGCTAGAGATCCAAACCTGCACTGCTGATACATGACAAATAATCCTATTTCTAGAGTGCTGTGTTGTAACAAGCCGAACCAAACAGGTGGACTAAACTCGCCCCCTCCCCCCACAAAAAAATTATGGATCCGCCCCTGTGCATTTCATAAGGTTCTCCATGTTGAGCAATAAGTTTGTCTCAATAAAATTATGAGGATCAAACTGATTTCAATTTTTTGTTTTACCCCTCCAGTCCGCTTGACTCTGAAACACTCGGAAACACATGACTTTGCATCATGTCGTACTTTCCCAATACTCACGAGGACAATGCTTTGTGTTTTCTATTGTTACTTTAATATAACCCAACCCCATAGACTAAGCACATACTTTTATGTGCGAGGACCGATTTCAACAAAAGACTTGACTTGCCAGAACTGAAATGCTTCTTTGTAATTTTCCTCTTGTCCTCGGAAGTATAGAACCTGTACATGTACATCATCTCACATTCTGTGTTAAGCATGGACACGGGCTGCATCGTACAATAAGTAATAAATCAATGAGGTACACACCTGGCTAAAATTTACAAATATTAAAAGGCAAATGTCTGATTCTTTTTTTTTAGTAGTGTATATCCTGTATGATGTTATATTTTTATCTTGTAGGTTTCTGCAGTTGTGGATGAAACATTGAAACAGTCCAAGTCCAAGACGTGGTACAATCAGAGAGCTGGACGAGTCACAGCATCAAATTTCAAGGCAGCCACTCATACAATGTTGGTAAACCATCAAGGTCGTTGATACAAAGGATCTGCTATCCCAAGATGTGCAGCTTTTCGACAGCTGCAACAAGGTAATTTTGTCAGATCTGATTGCATGATACAAAGTGGAAAATTTCAGTAATTCAGTTCCTTTTTCAATAATTGTAGTTTGGCTTTTATTTCAGCCATTCATTATGTTAGCCGAACTTCGTGAATATTTCAGACTGGATGAACAAGGTAAATCATTTGAGAGTATCTACTTGGTAGTGTTAACCATAAACATTGTGTAGTTTGTAATCCTACTGATTGAGAAAGGGGTGGATTGGGGGGGGGGGGGGGGGAGGGGGCTCTAAGGCACCCCCCCCCCCCCCCCCCCACCAAAAAAATCCCAAAAATACTCCCACAGGATCCACTCCTGGATTTTGGTGTGCTAAAATGTTTACCTTTCCTCAACCATTTTGAGCTAATCCTACCAAATTAGCCACTTGAAAGCTACCTTTGAACCATGTGCAGTCCACTGACTTGAAGTAATAAGCAAAATCTGGATTTGAAATACAACTGTACAGTGCATGTGCAATAGCTCAGTTTCTGTGCACCTTGACCCCCCCCCCCCCCCATGTTTAATTCCTCTTCCAGGGACTTCTAACTATTGTCACACACAAATTTATGGCATTTCTACATCTCCTTGATTCCAGGTGGGGTTGTGGTCATAGCAAAGGTGTATTCATCACCTTCAGTCCGATCTAATGTTAAACTAGTTCCTGTCGGGGTTCCTGGTGCTGCCGAACCCGTTTGTTACTGTCGTAATCCACCCAGTGATGATATGTTGCACTGTGAATCAGGTAACTGTGACATCAAAAGTTTCCACATGAAATGTTTGGGTATTAAGAAGATCCCCAAGCGTTGGCTTTGCCCTAATTGTAAGAAATTAGAAAATTAACTGAACAGAATGAAGGAACCCTGAATCTCATATAGTACATACAGTATACATGCTTATTTCAACTCAGTTTCTTATGCAGTTAATCATTGTTGACTGCTGTGTTTTAACACCCGAGGGACATATAGCACCCGAGGCAAAGCCCAGGGTGCTATGCGTCGCCCAGGGTGTTAAAAACGTCATATCCCACATCACAGCTGTCAACAATTGTTTTGTTATATCGTGGCAATGACTCAAAAAGTTTTCGGTAATTGGTTGTAACTTACTGTGAGAAATCAATTAAATCACAACCGTTGATAACGGAAGGTTGTGATGTCCTGCTGGACATGAGAGACTGAGCGTTTGACGTTGCAGTTCTCAATTGTGCGACATGCATTTGTTATTATCCAGACACGTGGCCGCCCTACACCAATGAAATTGCAGTATCCCAAGCACACGATATAACAATACATTTTTTACAATTAATTACATGTATCATGAATTGTACTGTAAATTGCCCTGTGTGACAATGCTCTAAGCTTTGATGCCTTAAAAGGAATGTATACCATTTGTCAGCTGTGCATTTTTATCGTTGTATTTTTAGCACTTTTGCTGCTTCCATGTACATGTATAGAGAAAGGTGCTTGACAACTAAACCTGATGAAGTTTTAGCTCTGTGAATCTTGTATGTTCTGAGAAATATTCTAAGATTTCGATTTCAATTAAAACTTTGCCGAGTCACAATTTGAATTGCGACCGCAATCAGCACTCGGGATGCGTTCTCATTCAGCAGATTGCAGCTACGGGCGTGTCATGCACTGAACCGACCAATAATAGCGCCCATGCACACACCATTCGCGGATAACAAACCAACTCTGCTGATTTTAAAACATGTGTCTCTGAGACACATCTTTGGAAATGACAGCAGGAATAATTTCAATGGGAGTTTAGTGTCATTAATATCTTAAATGTAGTGTACATGATTGGTAATCCTCCAATTTTTACGAAATACCTTACAAGACTAAGTTAATAGTAGTCTCAACCATCCTGTGAAATTATGATACCAGGGCCCAATTTCATGGCTCTGCTTACCGTTTGCGAAAATTCTGTGCTTACGGCAAGCGTATTTCACATGTTAGCAGGGAATTTTGGCTCCTGAGCATGCGTACATCCCGTAACTAAGGATTCTGTGCTTACAGAGTTATATAGCGCAAAAAGCTGTAGTTAACAGAGCCATGAAATTTGGCCTAGGTGTGCTGTCGTCAAGAAAAGTGGAAATTTATATCGTTTTCCAACAATTTCCAGCTGGAAATCGTTGGGAAAACTGCCCTGTAGCCTTCAGTCAAGGCCCGCCTTGACTAATAAAGGCTATAATCTTCCCGACGGTCGAAAACGAGTATCGTTTTTCTCTCGTTTTTTTCGCCATCCAACAACGCAAAACTTTGAACAGGTCAGTGGAACGATATTTCCTATAAAATACTAACCCCCAAATCTGCTCATTTCTGAAAATTGCAACAATGACCAATCATGTACACTACATTTAATAACCAGTGAGCCTTTTAACAGTATTTTGGTTGGTTACTTTTTGGATAGCTGCTAAAGGTATACCGCAGCTTTAAAGGGAGTATACACCATTTGCTTTTGCTGTAATTTTCTAAATTGGATGGGTAGGGGGGTTCATATTTATAGTAAATATTGTGACGCTGACCTGTTTTTAAAGTTTTGTGTTCATAGATGCTGGAAAAACCAAGAACATTAATGCTGTTTTTGTAGTCTGGTTACCTGACTTCCTTCAGACAAAACAGCAATTTATAGACATCAGGTTAGGAAACCAGACTAGTTGGCTTGCACCCATTCACAGATGTGGACTAACCAAATTAAATAAATTGGGGGCAGTTTTTGAAAATAGTCAGGTTTTTCCAACGATTACCGGCTGGCAATCGTTGGAAATTGATACAAAAATTCCACTTTTCTTGAAAACTACGGCACACCAGGTGCTGTGATTTCACAGGATGCTTGAGACTGTTATTCACTTAGTCAAGTAAGGTATTTGATAATAATTCAGAAGTTTTGTTTTTGGATGTTTGCAAATGGTGTATACTACCTTTAACTTCTGCAAATTACTCAAAGGATACAATTGGCTCACACAGATTGGTCAGTGCACAGGAAACATGTACAATCTTATCCAATGTTGTCATGTTACTCCCATCTGGTAATAATAAAGTGATTGGAATTGTATTTTCCAACATGGTATATTTTTGTCTTGCGAGCCCAAAACCCTTTCGACATGAATTCTGAGGGCGGCCATTCCCCTGGTTCCCTCCACATCTAGTGGACTCAGCTGTTTATGTCCTTTCGTGAAAGCTGGTATCTTTAGATTGGCCTGACACATACCGATAGCATCCCCAACATCAAAGCCACGGTCAGCTAATATTAAGTCGCCTGGGGGAAGGTGATCCAAGAAACCACTATGCTCAGTGACAAATTTGTCACTGGCACGACCACCCCTACCTTTTGAAATGAATGATATTGTTCATTAGGGAGTAATTCTGATCAAGTATTTCATTGTGTTGTGCGACTTGTAAGAGAAGTAAGTCTGAGCTCTGGCTTTCAAATCACCTGGACGTTCAATCACACAGGCACATTGCTTGAATTTGGAACGAAATGACATTGGTAAACTGAGACGAAGTTGCTCACGCTCAGGCCAGATAACAAGAGATGGAACTAGTCTGTAGTACATAATATTAGGCACATTATTGAAAACTCTGGAAATTGTAGCAATAGAAACATCAAACCGGTAAGCTAAATACTGAACACACAAATTAAGCCTTAGTCGTAGGATAGCGACAAGAAACTGGTTGAATGGATTTAATTTCATATTTTGGCTCAGAAAAGGCGAAATGAAGTTAAACACGGTCATCATAACACAAAATGATGGGAGACCTGTAAAAACTTGTCACCTTGTCATCTTTTTCTTTGAATGACTTGGTGTCAATTGAACATCGAGTCAAAGTTTCCTTAAGCTTTCTGACTTCTGAGCGTAGATTGTCATTTTCCATATTTAGAGAGTCAATAAACTCCCCAGTGAGGTTAGTCTGTGTCGCAGGGTTCACCATTCCTGCCAAAGGTGATGTACATGTAGTAGAAGCATCGGCTGCATCACTTCGGGAAGACGGTTCGTCATCTGGAGGATTAGCAGACTTGGAAAGATCAATCAGGGCTGATGCTGCCGACGAGCATCTCTCCTGTTCCCTCCTACGGTGCTTTAGGTTCTGTCGTCGCTGAAAGGTTTCCAGTGCTGATGCAAGTTTCCTTTTCTGCGGTGTTTTGACGTGTGCAAATATGCTTGGGACATAGTCGGGCGAAAGTGGATCATAACTCTTTATCTCTGAAATTAGCAAATGGAGGCCATTTGATTTAGTGAAAAGAGTTCAGGGCAGTCTTGTTAACTTGACTTGCTGACTCGGACTCGAGTCAGACTGGAGTCGCGATTTGTTTGACCTGGGACTTGACTTGACTTGAAAGAATATGACTTGCTGACATCAACACTTTTGTTAAAACAATTAAACACACATTTTGGGCCTTTGCACATATCAGTTGAAAAAACTGCCAAGCCTACAGTGCATCGAGCTGGGTGTCCAGTACATGTACGTATCTGGGGCTGCAGCACTGGACGACTGCATGGTAAATAGTCAAGGTTGATTTTGTACAGTGCATACGTGCCAGCCAAAAGTCATTTGTCATTTGAATTTGAATTTACTATGTGCAATACTTGACTTGAAAAAATTGACTCGGGACTTGACTTGATTTGATTTGGAAAAAATTGACTTGGTTACAACACTGGTTCAGGGTCATGACTCAAAGGACGTGTTTAACCAAATAAGCAATTGATAGGCCCATTATTTCCCCCCCCCCCCCCCCCCCCAAAAAAGGAATAGAAGGGAAAAGCCAACTGTGCTTTAGAATTTGGTTAGCTTAGAAAGTATATGAACATGTAATGGCTGGCACATGTTCAATTAAAATCAAAAGAGGGCGCACTTCAAATGCGACGCAAGAGGGTGCTATCTAAAAGAACGGATGTCATGTTGGCAGACTGGCGGCTGAAAATCGCTGTACCGAACGATTGCTATACCGAACAAAATTGGTGGATCCCGCGATTTTCGTTATAGCACCGTTCCACTGTATTACAGTGAGATTCTGCAACAATCCCAACCTAAATGGGGACACCCCCACCGATATATAAACGCTGTGGCTATTGTTACGTCAGCCCTCTTTGTGGAACTGTCTACTTCCCTGACGTATTAAATGGTATTCAACGTCACAATGTTTGCTGCTGGAACCAGACTATCAACCAAATGGTTCTCAGACGCAGAATTTCCCTTTTAAAAATAATTCTCAAAAACCACTTATTAAATAAATCAAAGGGAAAAAATTCAAAAATACTTAAATAAAAATAACCATTTGATTATAAACCTAGTACATGTGTATTAGTCAAACTTAAAAAATCTTTTCGAAATTTTTTTTATAATAAATCAGACAGCACGGTGGGGATTTGATCCAGGGTCCCCAGCCATCAAATTTAGATGCATTACCAACTGACCAATCACGCCACCAGAGCGCTCTGGTAGGATGGGCAGTTTTAAATCTAATATATATCATGTTCTCATTGTATGCCATAACAATAGCGTTTAAAAGTCGCGTTACGGCTGCCGTAAAAATAGCCACTGCGATATAAAACACTATTTTCAAATTTTGCAACAAATAAATTTGCTTTTTTGCAGAGTGGGTCACAATTTATAGCCCAGCAGTATAAAACGTCTGGAACCCACAGCACGGTATACATGTAAATCTGATGTAAATGTAAATCTGATGAAGAAACACGAATTTAATTAGGAGGGAAAAATTTTTAACTTATTCTTTGAAAATGACTTGTTCTGTCATGGCCCATATACTTTGTGCACGAGGTCAAAGTAATTGATGGCCGGATATGGAACTCTTTCCTATAATAAAGTCAAATTTTCCCTTGAAACAAAACCTGATATGAATGTTCGTGGCATATCGTATATTTAGTCGGTTGCCAATCCTGGCGTCGAACCGCTGCTGCCCACTTTTCACGTCTTTTCCTCTCTGCTGGGAACCTATAAAAGCTGAGGTTTGGCTTACACCCTTGTCGATTTGTGCAGCCGACAGCACAACACGTCTTGGGCATATTCAAGGCGAAAAATCTGTCAAAATCACACACATTCGCGCGACCATCAGACCATGGTTTTTGTGTACGTGTGTGCGCGATCTCCGGCCTCCCTCCGTCCGCGATCAAAGTTCATGACCGGCAAGATGGCTGCCATACGGGTAGGCGTGGCTAATGACGTCAGTGGTAAAATACTTGCCGTACGCCGATTTTAGATGGGTCGGCGAAGAATATTATCTTTGTGGAATACCGAATATATATTTTTTACGGTTATATTTTATAAGTAGATCTAGACTGTGCAGAGCACTTAAACGATCTCCACAACGGTTATCCTTTAGCGCCCGTAAACCGAGTTATACCTATAGAATTGATGAGCCCTTATCAAATCGACTTGATGGAAAAAACCGACTCGCAACCATCGAACGAATCCAAGTTGGTAGCGACTGGCAACCCCAAAAAACTCATTTTAGAAATCTAAAATGTTACGCATCTCATGGACTCGTTATAACGAAAGTACACAAGGTTTTAAAGTTTAAACAAGCGCCTTGGATGAGATCTTACATCGATAAAAATACTCAACTCAGAAAAAATGCAAAGTCCGATTTTGAAAAAGACTTGTTTAAATTGATGAATAACTCAGTATTTGGTAAAACGATGGAAAACGTTAGAAATCGAATGGACGCTCATCTGATAAGAGCCGACGAAGTAGATAGAATTCGTACATTGACAGCAAAACCCAATTACAAGGGCACGACAATTTTTGACGAGTGTAAATTGGTTTTTATAGACATGTATAAGACTAAAGTTCGTTTGTACAAACCCATCTATTGCGGTATGAGAATTTTAGACTTGTCTAAACTTTTAATGTATGAATTTTACTACGATCATCTCAAAGTAAAATACAATGACAAAGTCGAATTGATTTATACGGATACAGACTCTTTGCTTTTACATATACAGACTCGAGACTTATACAAGGAAATGGCGGAAGACAAAGAATTATACGACTTGGTGGATTATCCGAAAGATCACTTTTTATATGACGACTCTAATAAGAAAATAATTGGTAAGTTCAAGGACGAATGTGGTGGAGGTCTAATCAAAGAAGCGGTTTGTATCGGATCAAAAATGTACTCTATTCTCATGGACGACGGGAAAAATATTAAGAAATCAAAAGAATTTAAAAGACCCGTCGTTTCAAACGAGATAACTCATCGAGATTATAAAGACTGTCTGTTTAACTCTAGAATTTATCGGCACGACATGAATATGTTGAGAAGCGACAAGCATATCATGAACTCTTTGACTCAAAATAAGGTATCGCTCAACCCAAGAGATGACAAACGCTACATCCTGGATGATGGAATTCAAACCCTGATGCATGGTCATTATAGAAAAATGAAAAAAAAACAAAAATTGTTATATATAAATCATATGTAAGTGGTTAAACATTGGAAAGCTAACTACGTGCGAAAACGATGGAGCCCGGTGGTGTATCGAACATTTTAGCAGACGCGATCAAGCGCCTAAACCGTGTTTAATTTGCGGTCGTGGAACCGAGTCAAAGGTACAACTAGACAGCGGTTACAACGCATCGAATCCCTAGCTAGAACTAGGCATAAAAGAGTTATACAAGAGCTCGATATAAAATTTAATCCGCAAGAACGTCGATGTTCTTGGTTACTTTGCGGTAGCTTGAATCGTTGTAATAGTCAAGTCGCCAAGTCTAATCAGTTGTATTGCGCTTTACACACACATCGTTTTAAAATACACGGTAGAGCCATGGAGCCCTGTAATGCCTGCGGTCGCGGTACTTTTTCTAAGAACGGTAATTGTACCAATTGTAATAGAAAAAATTAGGATCTCCTAACAAGATTTTTTTTAAATCATCCTTTCATAACCTCTACGTGAAAGACAATTTTTTTCCCATGATTATCAATCAACTCACCGCAAGAATCCCGGACGCTAAAGCTGAGTTGGTTTATCTTAGAGCTGACGAGTCTGTGAGGGATTAATTTTCTTTTTTTTATATAAATAATGTGATTTAATTCAATATCGCTCGCATTCCCATTCGCGACTAACGGTACAGTGTCCAACACGTTTGTACGCTGCCCATTGTAGAAATTATCTCGAGTGGATAGCTGATCGCAATGTATAAACATATTTTTGATAAGATTCATATTGTAATTTCCTACGTAATCTACACCGTGGATCAAATTATTGGATCGAAATTTAAGTAATAATTTTCTGATATAATACTAATAAATAATTTTTGCGCAAACCTGTCTACAGAAACTTCCAAAAATTATAATTTACATTATGTATATAGAAACCAATTGATATCGTACCTTCCGGTTGGAACCGAAATTCTACCCGATACAATATTTACGGAAGGTGGACCGGGATTGACTTTGTGATATCTTATTTTTGCATCATCAAGTATATTATACAAACTCACGGTAAACGTTGCGTTGTTTAAACTCAAACGTTTTTTTACTTTCACTCATTTCAAAAACGTGCGACTCCATTTTATTATTGTTTTATATAATACAAATGGATTCACGAATTACTCAAATTTTAAACGCCAATAACAGTTTACTAAAAATGCCAAAGATATCGTAAATCTAGCTAATTAGGTCGCGATAAACGAACGCAAAGCGTGAGCGATAAGATTTCTAAATTATCCGACAAGAACGAAGCAGTTCGTTCGAGGATTGTCTCACCGATGAACTTGAGTCACCTTACCATCATCGTAAACGCCAACACCAACAAATCTTTTAACACTAATTTCGTAGATTTGTTTAGCGATTATATTATGTCTGACGTAAAACACGACGAACAAGTACTACGCTATGCATCTGACCCCATGACGTTTTATCAAAATCAACTCAACTTTGCAGTTTGGTGCGCAACTTCAGGTTGTGGCGTAGGATTCGATTTGTTGAATCATAAAAATCCAGTATTGTCGGCTTTATTCACATTTCACGAGTATTTTACAATCAGAAAGATACTTTACTATCTAAAGTGTCCAGTTCCCGGTGATAATATATTCAACGATCTCGACAATAACATCGATCATAACGCTTATGTCAATTACTTGTCGACACTTCTAATTAAATCAAAACGTAAGTTTTAAACAGACTGTAGACTTAAC
Organism: Hippasteria phrygiana; assembly: GCA_037893225.1. Lineage (NCBI taxonomy): Eukaryota > Metazoa > Echinodermata > Asteroidea > Valvatida > Goniasteridae > Hippasteria > Hippasteria phrygiana. The sequence continues at coordinate 1,199,780 of JAZGUH010000564.1, read as the reverse complement.
TTCTAAAGGATTAGGTACGCACTAATACGATAATTTGGGGTCGCATCAATATTTTCCGGTACCGGGTAGAAATTATGACTCTCGAAAGATCGATCTTGACCCCGTGAGATACCCCGATGCCACCTACATGGGATTTGGAGAGTCGGGTGACTCGTATCATTTTAGTAAGTATACGGTCACGTGGATGAAACAATCACGCGTATTTTACAATCAGAAAGATACTTTACTATCTAAAGTGTCCAGTTCCAGGTGATAATAAATTTTACGACTTCGACAATAACATCGATCACAGCGCTTATACTAGTACTTGTCGACACTTTCAAGTCGATCCAAACGTGAGTTTTAAACAGATTGTAGACTTAACTTCTGGAGGATTAGGTACCGCATAATTATTATTACGATAATATGGGCTCTTATAAATATATACCAGTACCTGGTGGAGATTACGACTCGCACGAGCTCAACGTGACAGAGGTTGAATATGATTGGCAGAAATATCCCGGCGCTACCTACATGGGATTTGCCGAGTCGGGTGACGCGTATCATTATAGTAGATACACAGTTTCGTGGATCAGACAATCCGCGGACGTTGCACAAGGGTGGCAAATGTTTATACCTCGAACGAGCTCGTTTACAGACGTGGGTATAGAAAAAAATCAACGAAAGCGTGAGAACGTACGTGTACGCCATACTTGGTGCGCAAGCTCAAACAAAAACGAGTATCCTAACGCCGGGTACTGGGTTGGACGCGCAAAGACAATTTGAAAATATGGTAGAAGACGTCATCGATAGTCCTACGGATCTAGAGGCTTCTATCGCTAGATTTCAAGATTCTTTACAGTACGCTAGAAGTTCGTTAAACTTTGTGATAAGCCCCGGGTTATACTTGATTCTAGTGCCTCGAAGAGTTGCTACACCCGTCCGCTTTGGTCGGTTTCTCTCTATGTCACCCTTGCTTACCAAGTAGAAGGACCTCCTGGAATGGTTGCACTTGCCGCTTTCTGTTAAGGACCCTTTGCTGAGCTTTCTTTTGCAAAAGTTGAACATGGCCTCTGCACTATTAATCTGAATGCTGTCATCTGACTTGATGGCCCTTGATGCTGCATTTTTTTTATGATACCTCCTTCGCCATCACAGGGATTTTTCCCATGACAGGAACCAAACAAATTCATTCCACTTGTATAATATCTAGATCTTCTGAAGCATGGGATATGTCAGCAAATGGTGTGCGAGATTTGTACTGTGCACCACAACCGTCAGAAAACTGGATCAATCGTGCTATCTTGAGTTGTCTGACTTGTTGAAGGTGGTGGACAACAACTCTAGTAAAGTAGAAAACAGCATTTGAATCGTGGGTCATATCTTCAGAGATAATTATGACTGCCTCTCTCACTGGTTTCTCTGCATTGCAGACACTACATCTGTAGGAACAAACCATCGGATGAATGGTCACTTGAACTTGAAACCAGTGTGCACTCTGAACCTCATTTTGGTTTAGACAACCAAAGTTTTCTGCAAAATCCATGACCATCTTTCTCCCATATTCGTCTTCTTTTCTGGTTGGAGAGTTTGGATCTTTAAATTTGCTTATTGATCATCCATCTTTGGCGCTGAAGTGCTTTCTTATCTGCTCCTGATCTCGTCGATGGCTTTTTCCTTTTTCTTCTGGTTTTGACTCCATCTTCTTCTTCTTGCGCAGTGTGCTCATCCTTAATTTAGCCTTTTCATTACTAGCTTTTTTGTTGGTCTTCAGATAAGTTTCGTCGATAGTGACGAGCACGTCCTGCCTTATCTGCCATAAACTGCTGCCATTGCCCATGTCTTAATTCTCTCATTTTTGCTCTGTATGTTTTTATATATTGGGCTCTTTTACTTTTTGGAATTTCTGCATTGTCACAGGTCATCTGTTGAGCTTTTCCCCGAACGGATGAACGAAGTCTTATTCGGAGACTCATCTTGTTATCTGAAATGTGAAAAAGGCAACAAATAATTTGTACAACCCATAAAATAGAATACTGAAATCACCACTAAATATCTTTGGAAATTATCTGAATGAGTCTGACACAAAAAGTGAACCGAGGTACTACAGTTGCAATTAGTCTTAACAGGACTGTGGTGTTCAACATTTTACATAATTTTAAATTAGTAATGTCCTGACGACCCTAAAGAGGAGTCTCTCAAATGCCTACAGATTTTAAACAATGAACAGCAGTTATAAGTGTTTGAAAAGACGGTATGCTGAACATAGACACAATTATACAAAAAAAGGCTTGGGTTTGGACTTAATTTGTAACTAATTCCAGGGGCAGATCCAGGATTGTTTGCGGGGGGGGGGGGGGGGGGGTACTGAAATTTGCCCAGAAAGGTGACTCCCAAAATGTTTCGTCTGCGAATTTTTTTTTCAAGGGGTGGGGGGCTCTGACACACTTTCTTACCGTTGGTGGCGCCATTTAACCTCTTTGTTTTGTTCTTACCCATAGGCAAAATAAGACCTGTAGGGTTTCTGCTTTGCTTTAGGCGTAGGCCCCTACAAGCAAAAAAAAATGGCAACGAGCAGGGGGTTTCTGACCCCCGCCTACCGGATCAGCGCCTGAATTCTGTATTTTCAGCACACCTGATTTTCTGTACACCTACAGTGCTGTACATGTAGGTTGTTTAAATCAGTGTGCTGGGGATGAAAGTCTTTTTCTTGATTATAAAAAGTCCACCTTTTATGTCAGACTCGAAAAGCTTTAACTCAATTTTATGTATTTGATTTACCGATTATGATTAACTCACAAATATGCAAGAAATACAAATTGTTTGCAGTTCATGGCACAACACAAATGAGGCCTGCTGTGTTTTGAATTACTATGATTTGTTTATTTTTATGACATTGTTAAATTTTCTCCTTTTTGCATTAAAAAAAACCCATGTTTATTTAGCATCTAGGCATTTTCTTTAAAGAAAGAAAGAAGGGGCTTTCTATTTTTTTATTTTCAAGATGGGGGCCATTCTTTTTTTAAATTTCTGACAACCATAGGTTTCCCAGCTGTTCGAACAAAAAAAAATAGAAGAAACATGTCAGACAAGAAAATTGAATTTTTACAGTGGTTTTAATATAGGTTTTCCCTGCCAATTTCGTCAAAATAGCGGGCATATTCGATATATGTCATTGAAGTTCGAGTGATTTTTGTAAACCTGCTGTTCTCACGGTTCAATTTTAAACTCCAGATCATTCATCTTCATCAAATTGCATTCAGTTTTGAACGACAACGTATTCAAATTAGTCAAAATGTCAATCAATTTGGCAATACACATCCGTCATTCAAATTCGTGCCAGTTTGCTTGACCTTAGATTTCGGCCCGATTTAGGTTTTCTATTTCGTTTTCAGGCGTGCTTCTTAGCACATCTAGCATTCAAATAAGAACGATCAGGACAACATACAGTATAACGCATTATGAAGGCAGGGGGAGGGGTTGGCAGTGAACTTCCCCTATTCTCACAATGGGAGTTATACCGGTATTCCTTTGTGAACACATGGGGGTCATTATTCCATCTCTCCCCAACCATCACCCCCAACCCCCACCCACCCAAGCCAGTGTTTTTTCAGGTCATGTCTTAATGCATGTCTTTTATTGGTTTATATATATTTTTCTTCAGTTGTCTTTTTTAGACTTGTTTTAATCTTTCTTTTCAGATAAACATTGCTCATGTAGTTCATATTTTCTTTCTTTTACATCTTTTTTTATAACTTTTTAAGTGTTTACTGATAATGTTCTTTCATACACGTGTTTCATGTTTAGATTTTGTTTTTCATTTAACTAATTTAATGTGCATGTTATGTTCACACAGTGCTTATTTTCATCATATATGTAAGGGTATGCGATTTATGAGTTATCATAATCCTTAAATAGTGTGGCGGAAGTTGTTTCTTTACACAATTACAATTGCCGTTGGTTGCCTTCAGCAAAGATTCGTCGGTTACTCGAATACTCCTAGCGCTAAAGTGCAGGTCCGTTTGCCGGAAACCTACCGCCGAGTACGCAGAACTTGTACCGGGTACTCTCACTCTCGGACAGTATAAATAACACTGGACACGGACCAATAATTATAAATTAGAGGACAAGGGAATCAGTTCTTCAATGTTTATTCTAGAAATCAATAAATCAATAGTTGGGAAAGGGATCTTCTTTATTGCCTCCTTTTGCTTCAATTGACCTTATGCTGTGTTTATCTATAACGCCTCCTAGACGCCTCCCAAGCGCCTAGTGCTGATAACTAGTCTAAACGGCACACGCGACTTCCGCTAGCCTATAGCGCCTCCCCCCCGAGAGAGCAGCTCCTTAATTAGCAGTTGCCCCTACAAGTATGTGTCGTGAGGCGAATGGGTCGCCTCCACGACCAGCTACGATCCAGCAGTATTCGCCTGTGCTCCTATGCACGCTCAGGCGCCTCTGCCACGCTGCAGCGCCTCCCGCATATGCCCCACGCTAGTAATAGGTAGGCGCATATACTCACTATAGCGCCTCTCGCTGAATCGCGCGTCGCTCCGCAAGTGGTCCTGCCGCATCAAGCTCCACAATACAACAGACGCCGTGCCAACTTACGCACGGCCCCATCCAGCTCGCATGCATCGTCCATGCTGCCTGCACTGCGCATGCGGCTCTGCTAAAAAAAACCTATGGCGTGCCAAATCAACAGAAAATGGAATTTGCATTAATGCTACAATAGTTTTCATTCATGATTGTATAATATGATCATGAGAATAGACTCGTATTGCCACGTTGTTATGCATACAGAATGTTGAGAGTTTACCATGCGGAGTAACATAACAGTATTCTGATGTGGCCGGTTGCGCATGCGCACTAGTCCTCTCTCTCCCCACGCTTTTCCGAACAGAAGTTGACAACTTTTTGAGATCAAAGTTTGCGTTTGCTTTTGAGGAGTCTCGTCATTGCAGGGTCACCATTCTTGTGGAGTGATCTGTCCGCGCTTGGTTAAGGAGCAAGTTAGTGCAGGTATGAGAGTTTGGACACTTTCATTTCGAGAGATTTTGCTCGCTTTCTGTGATAAGTGGATGATGAGTTTTGGCTCACACACAGTGAAATGTCTATGCATTGTTCACATAACACACAGTACGTTGTTGATTTGCACGTACATAGGTTGCACCGTTGCTAGGGTCCGCTAGCATCGTGGAAGAGCAAGCTGAGAGAGGGCAGCGTGCAGCATAGATAATCCGGTCTGGGTGAGTTATATACCCTAGAATTTGGATGAACAATATCTGTTTACACATTATTTATACTAGAAATTCATTGTGGAAAGAGGCTAAATCAATGAATTATATTTTATATCAATAGGGGATTTTCGAGGATTTGTTCTGGGATCTATTACAAGATTGGACTGGGATTTTCGAGGATTTGTTCTGGGATCTATTACAAGATTGGACTGGGATTTTCGAGGATTTGTTCTGGGATCTATTACAAGATTGGACTGGGATTTTCGAGGATTTGTTCTGGGATTGATTACAAGATTGGACTGGGATTCTCGAGGATTTGTTCCAGGATTTATTACAAGATTGGACTAGGATAATCCAGGATTACCAGGATTTAGATTTGTCGGGATTTGATACTGGGATCATTTCTGCTTGTCATAGGGATAACAGTATTTCAACGGAGATCTATATTCACCTGATTGTGATTGATTGATTAATTAGCATTAAATAAATTATACATTGAAGCTGCAACTCATGAGTCAGTGAACTGCTTTATTTGGATCCACTGTCAGTGAATTTTCAGGGTAAACACCTGTGGTATCGAAGTCTGAGAAAGAATTGAATACAGACACTGTTATCGGCTCACTGATAATGTTAATGTATATTCCACAACTATGCAGAGGTCACTCTAAGACCTATGACGTCATCAAGTACAATGTATGGAGTGCCAATGATTACAATGTATGGAGTGCCAATGATTACAATACTACAACCCTTTCCACCTTGCTGAATTCCAAAATTCAATTGAAAGCTTGTGCTGTATATGAATTCTTTTATCTTGAAGTCTGGCATAAAAGTGCAGGATCTTTCAACTTCAATACTTTCCAAGTTAGAGCCTTATTTGAGGTTTTTTGCTTAACTGATTAGAAGCATGCACAGAGTGAGATTGTTTTCTTCGCAATCTTCGCTCTGATTAACTACGTCAAAACTTAACAAATCAACTTGTGTACCTAAACGTTTTTAACAAGAAAAACACTTTTAAGAATGTTTCTTTCCTTCTTATCTGAATGAGAGGATTATTGTGAACTAAGCAGCGTTTGTATGACATCCACATGTTTAAAATAGGTAAAACATGCCAACATGTGTGGAGAATGGTTGATAATAAATTTGAGTATTTCATAACAAAATGAAGATATATGGGACGAGTCTAGTTCCTAGCATGAGTGTCCAGTTCTGTTTATGATGCTTTAGAGTTCTGACATCATAGTTTATGAAACAAAATCACGGAGGTGTGGAGGTGGGTGACGATGGCGGGGTGGATTGCGACGTGTAGGTTGGTTTGGCTGAGGCAGTGGCGTATCCAGGGAGGGTGTGACAATGTCGCTGTCATTGTCACTGTCAGGGTACGATGGTGTTGGTCCTGCGTACTTCTTGAAGTAGGATGAGTTGCGTGTGATTTTATGCGCGTTACGTTGTACAGTTCCTGTTTCCATGGTTTGTTTGCGGTGAATGCAGCACGGTATGTGTGTTTCAGAGTTTTCATAAACCGTTCAACTAAACCGTTTGCTTGGGGCCAACGAGGGGTGACTTTGCGGTGTTCGAATCCAAGGTATTTGGCGAAGTTGGAGAATTCGCGACTGTTGAATGGGGGACCATTGTCTGTGCGGACGACGTTTGGAACACCAAAACTTGAGAAGATTCTATCAAGTTTGGGGATGACTTGTTGGGCTGATGTTGACGATACGATTTCTACTTCTGGGAAGCGTGAATAGTCATCTATAACTACAAGTAAATGTTCTCCAGTGGGCAGATCAGCAAAATCAATACTGATTTCTGACCATGCTCTGGTTGGGAGGGGTGACATCTTGAGTGGCTCTTTGGTATGTTCGATTGTGTTTGCTTGACAAGGGAGACAATCTCGAATTGTAGCCTCAGTCATGCGATCAATGGACGGAAACCAGACTTTTTCGCGGAGAAGGGCTTTTGTTTTGGTTATGCCCTGATGTCCTTCGTGTGCGATGTCAATAATTCGTTTGCGGAGCATTTGAGGTATGACGAGGCGATGATTGCGCATGAGGAGTTTGCGATCTTGAGACACTGCGAGTTCGTCGCGCACATTGTGAAAGCCTGTTAGCTCGGCCTTCAGCTGTTTGTCTGCATTAGCAAGGATTTCATCCCAGTTATCGTGTTCAACTGCAGTCATGCAAAGTTGGAGAGCCTGATCAAGGGAAGTTGCATTGGCGATTTCAGCACGTGTGACGTGTTTCGGCACTGAGTGATCGGCAATGAAGCTGACATGTTCTTCAGCCATGGTTTGTTCATTAGAAGGTGACTGCGTTACATTCTGTGGGTGTCTCGACATGTAGTCAGCTGGGTTGTGTTTGCCAGGATGATACACAACTGAGTGGTCATAGGCCTGGAGTTTCAGGATCCAGCGCTCAAGACGAAGAGGAGGTTTGGAGTTGCAGTTATTGAACAATGTGACTAGCGGCTTGTGATCTGTGATGACCTCAAATGGGCCACCGTACAGGTACAGATGAAAGTGGGTGACTGCCCAGGTTATGGCTAGTGCTTCGCGTTCAGTTTGCGAGTATCGTTGTTCAACTGGAGTAAGGGCTCTGCTAGCAAGAGCCACAACGGATGTGTTGTTGCGAGAGTCGCATTGTGTGAGGATAGCGCCTAATCCCACTGGACTAGCGTCGACGAGTAGTTCAGTTTTGTGAGTGGGATTGAAGTAGGCCATGGTACAGCATTCGGTCATGCGTTGCTTGATTAGTGTAAATGCACTGGACTGTGCAGTAGTCCATTCCCATGGTGTGGCAGCTTTGGTCAGGTCACGTAAGGGAGATGATATGGTTGCAAGGTCATGAATGAAACGACCACAGTAGTTTACCATACCGAGGAAGCTGCGTAGCTCAGAGACGTTCTGAGGCTCTGGGATAGATTGGATTGCTCGGATTTTTTGAGGGTCTGGAGCAATTCCGCTGGCGGAGAACATGTGTCCGAAGTAGCGGACTTGTTGGACGCTGAATTGACACTTGTCACGATTCAGAGTGAGGTTGGCCTCACGCAGGCGTTGGAGACAGGCCTTAAGACGATTGTCATGTTCTTCTTGTGTACTACCAAACACAAGAATGTCATCGCTGATGTTTATGACACCTTGCAGATCGCGTAGGGTGGCTTGGATGGCATGCTGGAAGATTTCGGCAGCTGATGATAGGCCAAAGTTCAGACGCTTGTATCTGAATAACCCAACGTGGGTAGAAAAGACGGTGTATTGACGCGATTCAGGGTCTAGCTCAACTTGATGGTACCCCGAGTTCAGGTCAAGTTTGCTGAATGTTGAGGCACCATTGAGTGCGATGATGATGTCATCGACGGTAGGGGTGATATGACGTTCCCGTTTGATGGCGTGATTGACGTTACGCATGTCAACGCAGATTCGGATTTCCTCAGGTTTGTGCTGTTTCTTGACTACTGTGATAGGTGACACCCAGGGCGTCGGTATGCCATGAACGGGCTCAATGATGTCAAATTTGAGCAACCTGTCAAGTTCTTGTTCTACTTGTTTGCGCAAATGAAATGGTATGCGGCGATGTGGTAGAGCAACGGGGACAACTGAGTCGTCTACATGAAGTTTGCATCGGAATGATTTCATCTTACCAATGCCTTGGAAGCGATCTGCATACGACACAAACAGATCAGAGGAGGCCACGATGTGATCGGACTGCAGGTTGTATGCAATGTTTACAAGTCCAAGGGCTGATGCTGTGTCAAAGTTCAGGAGCGTGTCAGCAGTGCGAGGTGTGACAAACACAGGGCTCGTGACCGTTGAGGATTTGTAGCCTACTCGTGCTACAAAAGATCCCATGATCTCAAGTGGTGTGTTGCTTCCATACGCGTATACTGGGATTGTGCGTGCATGGAGCTGGGGACGAGGTTGCAGGGTGTTGAAGGTGTTGAGACTCATCAACATAACTGATGCACCTGTATCTATCACTGCTTGTACAGGACTGTTATTGATGGCCACAGTGACCATTGGCTTGGTCATCACTCGGCTACCGTGGCTGCGAGGAACTGCTCAAAGATTTCCCTCGTCACGGTCGCGAAAGCGATTTGGTGATGCACGAGGCCGACACCAGCAGATACAGCAAATGTTACATTGCAGTTGCGCCCCCTCTGCCCTTCAACCACTCTTCTCGCAGGAAAGCCGCGATGAGCCCTCCCCTGGGTACGCCTCGTCCAAACGTTGTATCCCGTCTCGTCTATGAAGACGCAATTTCCGAGCACGCCATGCTCCAGAAACCACTCACCGTACTGAACGCGCTGCTGGAGGACACGCGGTGAGTTTCTGTTCACGGGAACATCTTCTGCTAACTTGAGGGTCACCAACATCCCATCCAGCGTCCTGGCAATGGTGGATGTAGACACTTCTGGCTTGTCCGGGAGATTTTCCCTCAGGCTTTGCCTCATCTGGACTAAGGTGAGGAGAGGGTTCGCATCCAATATTTCTTCCAAGTGGTGTCTCATATCTTCGTCCATCTGGGAAGTTGCTCTGTTCTTCCAGTTCGGAGGAATGTAGCCACAATCGATATCGCTGTCTGACGTTTTATGCCAAGATTGTCAGCCAGTTCCAAGTAGTCCTGTCTGTTAAGGCCTCAATCAACCGACGTCGATCGACATTAGGTATCCTGTGATAACGGCCTCGAGCTGCCATGACTTAACGATGCTCAAAGGTTGGTACGTGCTAACAGTACTGAGTGTTGCTCTTACTACGAGATCATAAAGTGAAATGGAAGATATATAGGCCTTTTCCTATAAAGCTACTCGCTCCTTTGGTACACAAATTCAAATGAATACATAAACAATACAAATAAAGCGATATAATTTGGATGAATAGGATTGCGCACATTCCATAGATGCTCGCCTGTAGACGGAATTGAATGTTTAAACGCCTACAGTTTGCCTGTGTTGACAAAATTGAATGCTCTCACCTGATTTTCTAAGTTGAGTGGTGTTATTTCAATTCATTTTGACAAAAGTTGGCGATCGCACGGTGAAAAAATCTAATTGAACGACATTTGTTGTTAATTGAAAGATGATCCTGATCGTCATTCAAATTCCTTCTAAATTGCGTGCTATTATCGACCATTTGGGTGCTATTTTGACGAAATTGGACGGGAAAACCTATAGTTTTACTAAGCTTGCATTATATTTTCCGGTGGATCGGTTAACATTATTTTAACCTCATTTTCCACTGGTCATTTTTAAATCCAGGCGGTCCCCAAACAGGAAGCGAATGGGGACGCTTAGCATATTCTTTTTTTTTTACTTCGTCTTAGGCCCTAGGCCTACATGAATATTAATTTAATTTTTTTTTAATTTTTAAATATAGGCCCATAATATGGTAACAGCCCTATGTTCCGACACCCCTATGTTCCGACACCCGAAAATAAGGTTATGTTGGCCTGTTAAGACTGGTATGTTGGTGACAGGAGGGCCCACATTTATGGCTGTCGCACCGTAAATAAAGAATCGACGCTCGCGGAAGAAGGTTAGCAAGACATTTTTGTCAGTGCGCATGCGTGTTTCGCGTTAAATATTTTCGCTTAATACGAAATCGGCGCTTGCCCGCGCAGAATGGTAAACGCAAGCGCAGAATTCCGCGGTTGACTCAGCCTTGAAACGGGGGCAAGCTGGCTGAGGAAAGCAATGAATTTGGTGCCAGAAACGAGTTCTCAAGTTGGCCTAGTGGATCAACAAAGGTCAACGTCAGTTGTGGCCCTATGTAAAACTCTTTTTATGTGCTGCACGGCTAGGGCTACGTCAGTTGTTGAGTGTTGCATAGTGCTTAGTTTTCTGTAAAACTTTCTCAGTGCAACCTAAAATAATAAAGCAATATTCCGCAAGGGGAAACTGTCTGGATAATTTTTTTAAGTAGATTCGGGTGCAAAAAGAAGAATGGGATTTTCTTATAAAAAATGTAAATTGCACATCGCGCGTGTGCACTGCATGGAATCGACGCTTACAGAAGGCTTGTAAGCGTATTTCAAAGGTTAGCAAGGCATTTTGGCTTGTGCGCACTTAACGTAACAAGGCATTTACACAGCTAACGCAGAATTTCGGCGCTTGCCTTTTAAGCGAAAAATGGTGATCGCAAGCACACAATTCTGCGGTAAGCAGCCATGAAAATGGGTCCACCATGTTGTTGGCAAAGGCATATTGCGTCATTTTGTATAAGTCTATGCTATCTGCAGGCGGGTCCCGTTATTATTTTGCAGGCCCGGTAGCCATTGCACATGGGGGTGGGGGTGGTTTGTTTTTCACTATTTTCTCCTCACTCAGACAACGGATTGAGCCCATACTTTTATTTTAATTTTTTAAGAGGGCCTTATAACACAGGAATAACACAGAGAAGTCAATGGCTAGCGGGAAACAATGGATTTTTCTCACAGTATTTGGAAGAGATGACAAACAGTGGATTGGTCACTCAATTCCCATTATGGTAGGGTGAAGGAACATACGTATATGTGTCGGAACAAAGGGGTGTCGGAACATAGGAGTGTCGGAACATAGGTTGAGTTGTCGGAACATAGGGGTGTCGGAACATAGGGGTGTCGGAACATAGATAGGGGTGTCGGAACATAGATAGGGGTGTCGGAACATAGATAGGGGTGTCGGAACATAGGGGTGTCGGAACATAGGGGTGTCGGAACATAGGGGTGTCGGAACATAGGGGTGTCGGAACATAGGGGTGTCGGAACATAGGGGTGTCGGAACATAGGGGTGTCGGAACATAGGGGTGTCGGAACATAGGGGTGTCGGAACATAGGGGTGTCGGAACATAGGGGTGTAACCCATAATATGCCTTAGTGGGGAAAAATTACCAAGCGTGAAGTTAATTAACATAAGTAACTATCTGAAATTCATTTTATCAGAATATCTATTAAAAAATGGAAAAGGAATCAAATAAACGAAGTGTACAATGTATAGATCTTCTGTGGTTTAGACGCGCAGTAGGAAAACAAAACTGTCAAAATCGCTGGCACCCCGCTGCAGTACTATTATTACGCGCACCAGGCAACTAGGAATTCTTTTTCCACGCTGCGATCGACTCGCATGCGTAAAACTAACGTAGCGTGCACGTTTGGCGAGTTGATATTTTCGAGATATTCGAGTCAGTTTAAGAACTAAAAACGTTACGAGGAATTCAGGCTAATCCAGACTGTCCCAGATATTGTGCAGAAAATAAATGGTTTGAAGTTATAGCACCGATTATCGCTGCAAAGTTACGCTGTGCCGTGCGAAAACTGTAAGTGCACGCACGAACGAAAGACAGACAACACATGTCTGTCCGATGTTCGCATGTAATCGTGTCACTTGTGTCTATGTCTGTCCTAATGTGCAATGTATCGCTTGGAAATCTGAAGAAAAACTTCCCTTAAATCATTTGGAAATAAGTCTTAACTACAGCTATTTTCATATTTTCGAACCTAGTTAAGTTTATTCTAGGTGTATACACAATAACAATGATACAAGGCGATTCAAAAGGAACGCATGTAACGGTTTATACGTACGTAAATTTGTGGACCGACAACTTGGAGATGTGCGTCCTTGCTTGCAACTTCGGTCATGGCGGGAGTTTCCAGCAATGTTTACCGCATATTTCACCAAGCAATCCGGTCAAAGGTCAAATATTAAACCAGCGGCGACAAATAGAAAATACGGGGCCCGATATGAGTTGTTACGTGCGTATAAAAATGTGGACAGACTTAAGGACAGGAAAAAACAATTTATTCATTCGGGAAAGTGGTTATATTTCCAAGATGAAAAATGCAATTATTTTATCGATCGTGTTATTGGGACAAACTCGGCGCTAAAAAGGTTTTTAGCCACCTCCATATTTTGTTTCTTTAAGGAAAGATACGTACGTAACAGTGGACAGACATTCGTTCGTGCGTATAACACATCTTTATTCCAACATAAAACAAATAAAATAATAAATAAGACACACTTTACGCAGGATTTGTATTGAAATAAACATTTTCTTTCAATAAATGAACAACACAATGGAAATATTGTCGTGAGTTTCCGCGGTCGGGAGACGCGAATTAGGTAACAGAATTAAGGCATATTGACTCGAAGCTGTATGTTACTGAACTAAACTATTTATTCCTGGAGATCAGACACAGGTCTGAACTGTCCGAAGTCAGAACAACAACTCTCAACTCTTATCGTGTAAGTCATACTTATTTCATACATGTTTACAAAGGGAATACAGTACAAAACATTTCATCATAACACTTATAATTATAATTCTCATAAAATGGTAGCGTTAGCGTGTAGCGTGGCAAAACAATATTACGCAATCACCAAGAGAGGGCTAGCGTGTTCAATTATGTTCACGCTGTTTACACGGTATTCCAATCACGCACAGAAGGTTCATGTAAATGTACATCGTCGATGCATGTGCTTCGCGCTCGAAGTGTGCACGCACAGGTAATCGCAAAGCGCAGGTAATGCAGGGATAATTTACTAATAACCAATAAGCAATTAACTATAATCAATGAGCAATAAAGACTGTAATATTCATCAAAAGCCTTTATTTTAAGAAGATCAGCAGCATTACAATGTCACAATTTGACTTTACTGAATGTGGTGGACATTTCTTTTTTTCAAAGATAAAAGTAATATATTATTGTTTGTTTTGGCATTATTTATGTCACTGAAGTTAACTTAACCATACAATGCTATTTCAAATAATCCTGGACACATAATTCCCATGAAATATCACTGTTAGATGACACCCCATTTTGGTCAAATAGTGTGGAAATGCCCATTTGTAAGTCAACAAGAAGTGATCCCAGAGAAATTTGATAGACGTTCTGGATGGAATGACTATCGTAAACATTTTAAAGCATGTAAGATGGTGAACAAATTGAATAATGAGGAAGCAGCATTTCATCTTGCAACTAGATTGCAAGGACCAGCATTGAAAGTATTTGGAAACTTGCCACAATATGGACGTATGTCATATGAAGAGCTCACCAGTAAATTACCACAGAGATTTGGACCTGGCAAACACCCAGAAAATTACCTAATGGAACTGCGAATGAAAAGAAGGAGACAAAATGAAACTCTGCAAGAACTGGGACAAGAAATTCGAGATTGACGGCGATGGCTTATCCCGAATTGCCACGTGCAGTTACAGAACGACTGGCAAAAGGCCATAAAAAAAATATTCTTGATGCCATGGACAACTCTGAAATAAGGGCAGGAATGTTTAGGGCAAGACCCGAGACATTGGATGAGGCCGTAAGATCTGCTGTAGAAACAGAGTGTTTTCTCCAAGCTGAAAACAGCAGAGATAAATTGAAATTCAAGCGATATGCACGTAATGTCACTGCAATGAATGGGACCGACTCTGAATTGACTAAACTCGCAAAAGGATTGGACGACATGCGAACATCGATAGCAGAATTAAAGAGGACAATAGAGAACATGCAGAGAAATCAACCAGACAATAAAGGGATGAGACCACACGACAGTTTGACTTGCTACTCTTGCGGAGGAGTTGGACATTTTGCGAGAGACTGCAAAATGAAGGGACCAAAATGTGAAAAGAAACAGCCGTTAAACGCCCAATGGTCAACTCAGAGGGTCGAGAGAAGGCCAGGAAACTACTGGAAAGACTCGCCAAAACAGAATTAGAAATAATAGATGTGGACATTTATGATAAATTGGACAAAGATGTAAGAGATTCTATGCAAGAAGGTATATTTGTAGATGGGACAGTTTGTGGAAGCGATGTGAAATTTCTCGTAGATTCAGGCTCAACAAATACAGTGCTGTCGAAAGAGACTTATCTGAAAATGAAGGATGAGACAAGACCAGAACTAACAAAAAGTGCTTCAGGAATTAGACAAGCAGACGGTACACCAATTGAAGTCTTAGGCAACGGGATGATGAAAGTAAAAGTTGGCTCAGCAGAGATTTTACTGCAAATCATTGTAGCGGATATCTGCAATGAAGCAATTTTGGGCATAGACTTTTTGCTCAAAACAGGAGGGACACTGGATTTAAATAGGCTATGTTTGATAATCCGAGGAGAGCAGATTAAACTAAAATTAATGATACTTGTTATCAACAGAGAATAATTGCAGGAGAGACTTTGATGATTTCAGCAGGGACAGAGACAATAATAGCCGCTTAGTTCAAGAAGCCAAGTAGGTGCAAATGCAAGGAGTTCGGCATGATTGAAGGATTGCAACATAGTGTATTGGTGGATAAGGGCATTTTAGTTGCCCGAACTTTAGTGGATTCACAGGCAGAAAAATTACCAGTTCGTTTGATGAACGTTGGAGATTGTGCTGTGACAGTGCACCAGGGAACTGTGATCGGAGTATATTCCGCTATTGATGAAGAATTAGTGACATCACCGTTTACAGAGAAAGTAGACATTGAAACTGTCCGAACATTGACAGACACTGGAGCAGAAATCCCAGACCATCTTCAAGATTTGTGGGAGGAAAGTACACAGAATTTAGGAGAATCTGACAGAGCTGCAGTGCGAGAACTACTCACAAATTATCAAGATGTATTCTCAAGGGGAGAATATGATATTGGCAGAACAAATCTAGTGAAACACCGTATTGATACGGGAGCAGCAGCACCAATAAAACAGCGACCAAGAAGAGCACCAGGAGTAAAAAGGGAGGAGATCAATAAACAAGTCAAGGAATTATTAGAAAAGGAACTGATTGAACCTTCATCCAGCCCTTGGGCGTCACCCGTAGTATTTGTGCCAAAGAAAGATGGTACAAGGAGATTTTGTATAGATTATAGGAAGCTAAATGATCTGACCAGGAAAGACTCTTATCCAGTGCCGAATATAGAAGATTCACTGAATGCTTTAGCAGGTGCTAAATGGTTTTCAAGTTTTAGATTTAGCGTCAGGTTACTGGCAGGTAGAATTAGATGATGAAGCCAAGGATAAGTCAACATTTGTAGTTCAAGGTGGACTCTACTCATGGAAAGTAATGCCATTCGGGTTATGCAATGCCCCAGCAACTTTCGAGAGATTGATGGAACGAGTTATGGCAGGACTTCAATGGGAAATACTGCTGTTGTATATTGACGATATATTATGCTACGGGAGGACAGTGGCAGAAGCACTGACACTTTCGGAAATCGTCTTTCAACGACTAAGAGAAGCAAACCTTAAGTTAAAGCCAAAGAAATGTCATCTGTTCAAGCAGAGTGTACAATACTTGGGACATGTTGTCTCAGCTGATGGGATAACTACTGATCTTGAGAAAATCAAAGCAGTGAAGGACTGGAAGAACCCCGAGACGGTAACTGAAGTCCGCAGTTTCTTGGGATTGGCGTCTTACTATCGCCGCTTCATTCAAGGATTCGCTGACATAGCGCGTCCACTACATCGACTGACTGAGAAAAACAGACCATTTCTGTGGACTGAAGAATGTGGAAAGGTCTTTGCTGAATTATAGGAAAAGTTGATCACAGCTCCAATTCTGTCCTACCCATTACCAGTGGATGAATTTATCTTAGATACTGACGCAAGTGGGTATGCTCTGGGTGCAGTACTGTCACAGATACAAGATGGTCATGAAAAAGTGATTGCATACGCAAGTCGCAGTTTGAGTAAGGCTGAGAAAAAATACTGTGTCACCAGAAGGGAGTTACTGGCGGTGGTCTTTGCGTTAAAACACTTCAGGCCATACGTGTCTGGACGACACATAACTTTGAGAACAGATCATGGGGCACTGAGATGGCTAACAAATTTCAAGGATCCCGAAGGACAACTTGCTCGCTGGTTAGAGACGATAAGCCAGTACAATGTAAAGCTGATACACAGGCCAGGTAGACAGCATGGAAATGCAGATGGTCTTCCTCGGAAATGCCAACAATGTGGACGGGTTGAAGTTGAAACAGGAAACAGCATGCATATGGTGTCAACGGCAGAGGAATGCACCGTGGAAGTAACCCAGCCTCACAGAACCACAGAACATGAACCTGCAAAGATAAAAGAAGAAAAACAACAATCAACACCAGAGGCAGTAAATGGGAAAGAAGAATTTGCCTAAATAAGAGTTGTAACAGTCAACCCAGATATAACTAGAGATGAAATCCGTAAAGCGCAATTAGCTAATGGAACATTAGGCAAGATATTGGGGATGATCGAAAGAAATGAACGGAAACCTGAGTGGAAAGAGATCTCGGGATTATCACCAGAATTTAAGACATATTGGTCGCAATGGCAACAATTAGAGATGCGTGAAGGATTACTGTGTAGAAAATGGGAATCAATTGAGGGAAAGGTTGTAAAATACAAAGTTATTCTCCCAAAGAAATTCAGGAAGTTTGTGTTAGAGGAGCTGCATTGCTCTGTAACCAGTGGACATCTCGGAGTAAGGAAAACAAAGGAGAAGGTTCATGACCGATATTATTGGGTAGGCCTAAGTCAAGATGTGCGCCATTTTATTCGTCAATGTTGCACATGTACTAGGAGAAAATCAACTAGGGAAAAGAGAACACCGATTCAACAGTATATAGTAGGAGCACCCATGGAGAGAGTTGCAATGGATATACTAGGGCCACTCCCTAAATCAGATAATGGAAATACGTACATTTTGGTGATTGGGGATTATTTCACGAAGTGGATTGAGGCTTATCCTCTGCCAAATCAGACTGCAGAAGTAGTAGCAAGGACATTAGTTGAAGAATGTATATGTCGTTATGGTGTACCTAGAGAGTTGCATACTGACCAAGCACGGAATTTTGAATCGAAAGTGATAAGTGAAGTGTGTAGATTACTTGGTATCCAGAAAACTAGGACCACACCGTACAATCCCAAGTCAGGTGGATTTATAGAGAGATTTAATCGGACATTAATGAATATGGTAGCTTCAATGGTGGACCCTAGTAGAAACCAAAAAGATTGGGATGAACAGTTGCCTTATGCAATGTTAGCTTATCGTAGTTCAGTACAGGAGTCTACACAGGAAACTCCGAATATGATGATGTTAGGACGAGATGTTGAATTACCAGTAGATTTATTGGTACAAACACCGGAAGGGGAAATTTTCCCTGAGGGTAGTTGATTATACTGAGGAATTGCGAGAACGCTTGAATAACGCCCACGAGAGGGCAAGGAAATGTTTAAGACAAGCTGCAGAGCACCGGAAGAGGAATTATAATAGAAAAACCCAGGATAGCAGGATTACTGTAGGAGCATATGTATGGCTACATAATCCATTTGGAAATAAAACTTGTCTTACCTTGGGAGGGACCTTTCAAGGTGGTGGACCAGCTCACTGATGTAGTGTTTCGTATTCGAAATGGCAGGCATGGCAAGTTTGCTGTGGTCCATGCAGACAGGCTTAAACCTTACCAAGGGCCACCTGTTAGAGAAAACACTCAGAGAAACAAAGAAAAATCAGTGGAACCAAAGAGAAGAAACCCAGAGAGGGGAAGAAAGCCTCCAACAAGATTTGCTGAATTTTGCATCTAAGAAGGAAAACTAAAATATGTTTTTGTACTTAAAACCACTTATTCCTTTTTTAATATTAGATGTAACTGGTGGATCTAAGGGAGGTTTTTGCCGACAGGCGAATCTTTCAGTGCGATGTGTGTAGTCTCAGATTCGGCAAACGGTATAATTATGACCGCCATGTGACAACACACCTCACCTACCGAGAACGTTTCCGATGCCGCAGATGTACCCAGTGGTATTGGAAAAAGTATCACATCAGACGCCACTACCAGAGGGCCCACCCCAAAGTAATTGATGAGGTAAATGGAATAAACCCCATCATTGAGAAAATGACCAGACCCCGATCCACATCTCCAGCACCTCCACCGGTCAGCCCTCCCATCCTGCCATTGGCCATCATAAACACAGGATTGGATCCCGTTTCTCCGGACTTAATTGATGTTTCGGAGAAACAAGCAGTAGAGGCCGCCCTCTCCCTGACAGCCTCCGATATAGAAGACACAATAAAAGAAATGGAGAAGGCAAGTACTCCTGTGAAGCATCAGCCCTCGAAGGCCCATGGGAAACCCCAACATTTTAAGCAGATGCTTCAAGCAGAATCAGATTCATCGTCTGAAGATGAAATGGACCGAGCAGGACGGCAACCCAGCGAGAGCAAACGAAGGTGCCAATGGCAACCTTTTAAGGTGCAAGAATTTGTCCAAGGAAAAGTAAGGATTACAGAAATTCATACGGTGTGGCACTACGATGACGCCGGAAATGTGGAGAAGAAAGAGGTCACAGAGCGGGTGTATGAGACGGTGCGAAATAAGAACGAAGAGTAGGCTTAATTATATAAGTTTTGATTATTTCTTCAAGGGCCTAGTAATAGTATGAGTTGAGGATTTTTTTTTTACTTTTTACCTGTTTACTATTAATAAGAGTTGAGCCTACTTTAAAATGTAAATTGAAGTTTTTCTTTAGGACGGATTTCACGAAAGTTACGAGGTATCGGAATATGGCGTAACTCACTGATTTACGCTATAAAATGTGGCGTAACTTACGCCATGACTTTAGGTGGCGTAAGTCGTTGCTATGTGTCTTAAAAATGGCGTTGATGCTGCTTGCCCAACGTGAAGACCGAAGAGCACTTCGGCGAGAAAGATTATTTCGAGACAGGACAAATCCTTTAGATAATCTCGTAGACGAAGAAGTGAGAGGGCGCTATAGGTTCTCTCGGGAGGGGATTTTTAGAATTGTTGAAGATCTGCGACAGGTTTTGGAGCGCCCTACACGGGTAATTTTCCGTAGTAATATTGAGTTATGGTTAAATTAACTAATGTTAGTAACCATTTCCTCAAATCTAGGCCTATTGCAATTATTATTTAGTTCAATTCATTCGAACACGTTTTGTCACAAAAGGTTGAATAGCGCCCCCATGTGACGGGAGATCGATGGGAAAACGTCGTTCTTTTTCAGAAACCTTGACTTCGACTTCGGCTCTAAAGTCTGAATCAGAGAGAAATAATCCAAATGTGAATATTCTAACCTTTGGCTTCAACTGGTTAAATGTTTCTGAAGCATAACACCAAAATTTAAATGATAGTCCCATTAGTTGGGGGCCTACTTTTTCCTTAAGCTGATTTCTAAAAGGTCCATATAAATATGGAGGGGTAGGTTAGGGACAGGGCTTGTTGGGGGTTCAAGCAAATTCTCAAAATATAGATAAGTTAGCCAGTTCACCGGTGGTAGAGTGGGAGTTGGAAACTTGAAGAACAATCAAATCAAACGCTCAAACAAAAGTTGTTTTCAATACAATATATACACGTATAATAAACACGAACAAAAATGGCATTTTTTCTGTATTTTATTTCTAATAATATGTCTGTACATGTATATTTACATAAATTGTTCACAAGGGGGAAAACAAGGAGAAATAAAATTGCATTAAAGAAAGAAAATAAATATAAAGAAAACATGTATTTAAATGCAAATTTTAATACTGGGTGTATACATACTGTACATTGTATACATTAGGATCTTAGTTTTTAAACGTTTCTAAATTAATAGGTCCAGCTTACATTTTGCATTATTTACAGAGGAGTAATCCAATATCGCCAATTCATCAGGTATTAGCAGCATTGAGATTCTATGCGACAGGATCGTTCTATTCAATGCAGGGAGACCTACATGATGTATCGGTGCCATCAGTTTGTAGAATACTGCACAGAGTATCGGGGGCACTTGCCAACACAGTGAATGACACTGTCAAATTTCCTGTCACTGCAAGAGAGCTGACACAAACAAAGCATGATTTCTTTGTGAAGGCAGGTTTCCCAGGTAACATACTCTATAACTTCCTTGTTTCAGTCAAACTCAAAACACAGGACAATATGCAAGAACAGTTTTACCTACATGTAGGTACCACAATCTTTTTTGCTTTTGGTCACTTCAATTACCATGTTATCTATCTTTATCAAATATGTGTAGCTTTTAATAGCAAGCCCGTACAAAATACAACTAAATGTCTGGTTAATTGCAATATTGCAATTTGCATTGCACAAGTATGTTTTTTTTCCCAGGGGTTGTCGGTGCCGTTGACTGCACGCATATTCGCCTGTACGGGTCACCTATGGGAGACGACGAGTATGTGTTCGTCAATCGCAAAGGCTTTCACAGCCTCAATGTGCAAATGATTTGCAATGCCAACTACAAAATAACAAATGTGGTTGCCAGATGGCCTGGGAGCACCCACGATGGTGCCATACTACATGCCAGTGTCGTTGGAGACATGTTTCAAAATGGAAGGTTTGTATCAGAATGAAGTAGAAACCTTTAATACTATCCATGTTAATTGCATTCATGTACATGAACTTGAGCAATTTCCAACCCTACTATGGTAGAATGGGTCAGGTTAGGAGAAGCACGTTTGGCTAAAGAATACAATTTAACCCCCCCCCCCCCCCCCCCATTCTAAATACATCCTCCTTTGACAACACTAAAGTAGAGGAGACCTGCAAAACATGTACGTTATTGAATTACATTGAAGAACAAAAAATTTGTCTTAAAGGTTCAAAGTACATGTGTAATTTGCAACAACCATTTTGTTTCTATCACAGACTTGAAGGATTGCTAGTGGGGGATACTGGGTATGCCCTACGCCCTTGGTTGATGACACCCTACCACGACCCACACACCAGAGGGGAGCGGCGATTCAATGCCAGTCTAAAACGAACCAGGGTGATAATTGAGCAGGTTTTTGGCCAAATTAAAAGGTGCTTCCCCTGTTTGGCAGTTGGGTTAAGGATAAGTCCAAGAAGGGCAAGCACCGTTATCCTTGCTTGCACCGTTCTCCATAACAAGGCTAAGGAGTCTGGAGAGCCAGAAATAGATGACCAAGTTGAGGAGGATGAAGTTCAATTCCCCCCATATAATGGTCCTGTCCATGATGGTCGCTTTTACAGAGATCAGCTTGTAATTCAGCACTTTAGCAATGACTAAATATTACAATGTACAAATGAACTTGCACTTACAGGTTTTAGTGTCACAGAAATGGAAAGTCGAAATCTAAAAAAAAGTAGATGTTAGCAGGATTAGATGGTCACCAAGGTCACCAAGGGCCCAGAGCAATGCAAAGCAAATGTAAATACATTTACTTAAAAGTCCCCAAATTAGCAATGTACTTGACCGTATACCAGGTAAAATAATTCTTTTTGTAAAACATCAAGAATGAAGGTATGCATACACGTACACCATTTAATCGTTCTATGCCCACAAAGGGGCTTTTGGAGTATTTCGGGGATTGAGGATGTATGGCAGTAAAGTGCAAATTTATTTTGGAGGGTGCATTTTCTCAATATTGTTTTTTGCTGAATCTTGATCTGTTACATGTACTTACATGTAGCAATGCATACATTTCTAACTATTCAAACATTCTGCAACTGTTTCTAAAATGATGAGCCAGGATTTTTATACATGTACTTTTGTGTAAAATGAGACCTTTTGAATCCAAGACAAGACTTTATTAGTGTACAAGATATGCATCTTTCAGACATTTCATACATTTTCAGACTAAATATTTCAATATTTAGTCAAGTGCAACTTAGAATTTATCACGTAAGTACCTGCGCTAAATTACAAGCCTTAAATCATACGACCCCAAAGATGAATATAAAAATCATTCTTAGTTTTGTAAATAGCCCTAATGGCGGATGGAGGTGGCAGTGTACATTTTAGTGATTGATTAATTTTGTGTGAAGTTAATTTAACCCTAACTCCCAAGGTGGTGTGAAAAATCGTATTGAAATTTGGAATATACAGGACTGTTAGGGATAACGGGAATTTGATGTGTAACGACACCCCCTTTTTTGTAGAGTTGCAGACAATAAAAGGTGGTAATGAACTATACCAATCAGTGTTTGTTATTGTTTTTCCTGTTGTACTTGGTGATCTACAAAGTTGATCATGTTCTGGCTCCAAGAAACTTTCTTGAAATTGTCATGACTAAAATGTTGTGCAACTTATACAATAAATTGTGGCCTTGAGTGTACTGTACTTTATGTCATTGCATAAAGTTACATGAAATCGGCTGCAGGGATGACATTGTCAATTAATAAGTCTGAAAATTGAAAGGTGTGAAAGATGCATACTATCTTTCTATATATTTTCATGAAGGACAAAACTATAACTATGTGAACTTAAATTATACAGGGCGAGTCAAAAAGAAAGTGACCCAGATTAATGTTTTTTTTTCTTTAAAAAACAATCCAATTTGACACACTAATGAAGTACATCTTAAAAGATCATGTTCTTGCTCTTATCTGAAAAAAAGTTATGAGGGCCTTGATCCATGCCATAACAAGTTATGCAATGTTTACTGAAAGAGCTTTTTATTAAAAAGCTGTCCATGGCTATTAAGCCCAGTGAGAATTACAGATTGCACACAGGCATTCATGGACAAGTGAGTATTCAGATTTTGTGCTTTGAATATATGTAACAAGTCAACTCATTTTCCTGAAAATGAATTATTCATGGCTATTTTTGTTTTGTTGTCCTTTGCAACTTTTCGTTCATTCAGGGAAGTTGGATAATGTCCCAATATGTAATGGGTATTCATCAGCTTGTAGAACGGTAAACAATCAGTGGTGAAAAGCTGAATGTTGTGATCTTTTCATAAAAACAGAACTCCGGAATAGAGTACTGTGACGCGCTACCCAGGGGCCGGGGGAAAACCTAAGGGGACTGTTCTTTATTCCCAGGGCTCCAACCAACACCTGGTATCCCACAAAAATATTTATAGCCTTACGAACGAGTGAGCGGCTACCCAGACGCAAGGGGGGACAATAAACGAACGGTGGACTAAGCCTAGGGGCTGTTCGTTTGGTGGAAATATACCACCGTTTGTGATTGAGTAATTATCCTAATGTAATTGGTCCAAAAGAAACCTCACAGTGACAAATAACCTCACAGAGACAAGTATTTCCAAAGACGATGAATAATTGGTCTTATTTCTTTCCTGAACAACAATCAACAATAATTATCAATCAATAAGTTACACAATAATTTCCACTCGGGATAACCCTCACTAAGTAAACCTCACGTGGTCAAGCGCACCACTTAAATAATGACTTTAGATGAACTTATACAATAAAATATAATCCTCACACCGTTAGGCGATATGAGCTGATGCAATATAATCCTCACACCGTTAGGCGGTATGAACTTATACAAAATATTCCTTACACAGTTAGGCGGTATGAACTTATACAATATAAATGTTATGGGGCATACACCTCTAACAGTTAATACAATTATAATTTCTATGAGGAATACACAGTAAGGCAAGATGATAAAAACTCTTAAAGAAAAGTAAAGGAGGTAAGCTTAATTAAATATGCACAAATTAATCCTCACTAAGTTTCGTATACCTCAGCCAGGCTCAGCTCACTGGCAGCGAGCTCGAAGTACACCTCGTGGGATTTGCGATGACCCTCACTAGCTCCAAAACTCGGAATTTAGCTGAATGGGAATCGGCCTAGACTACACAGAGGCTGATGGTCAGCCTCACTGGACACTTACACGCTAAACTCAGTAAACCTCTTCGGGAATAGCTAGCTCGCTGACCGAGGCTGTACTCGGCCGTCGCCACGCCAACAGGCACGGAACAATGGCGTACAATCCCTCTACAATCGCAACTTCGCTGAAATCCCCGCCCAACTTGTTCACCCCTCACATTAGCCCAGGTCCCCAGTAATCTAGCCACAAAAACACCCCGCTGACTCACCGGACACGCCTGATCACACAGCAAGGCTCGACAACGCACTGTCCAAGACTCGCTCGGAATTCAGACCACACGATAACGTTCGGATCTTACAGCCACGGCGCCAACTTCAGACTTTCCTGCAACGCAACGGCGCCCACCTTCAGACTTTCCTGTAGCGGCGCCAACTTTAGACTGCCGAGAGCCGACGCGCTAATGAATAAACATGTACCGGCAGCATGCATTACTCCTGTCTACACGCGCTGGCAATTGGTCGCTGCCTACCGATCACGCAGTATCGCGTCGCTAATTGGCCGCTGCGCCATGCACCGCGCAGTATCAGCGCGTGATTCTACCTGAACTTATAATACTTATTTAACTAGACTCGCATACGAGTCGGCATATACCCTGTTTCGTCACAGTACTAAATTCTGGGAAAATCTCACAGTTACTAGTCAATAACATGTACTTTATCTCTGTGTTATTGTTATTGGAGCCAGCCACATACATGTATTTTCTAAAATATTTTTTTTTTAATTTGGTCACTTTCTTTTCAACCCACCCTATATTTTAAAATTATAGGGAACCTTATGACATAGAAAAAGAATGTTTGGAAATCCGTACTTTTAAGAAGAGCTCTCATCAGGGACCAATGCAATTCTGTGCTGCTGGCAAGCGATGGCAATTATCATTTGCAAGTTCACATTCAATTCCTGTGCAACTTGCAAATGTTGCCTCTGAATTTGTAGTCTTTCTTTCTCGATTTCCAAACGTTCTTTTTCCAGGTCATAAATTTCCCTATTAGATACATAGGATTTACATGAAGATGTCCGGCGTGTTGCAGTATGTATGGGCAAAGCAGCCCTCGATGACGATGATGATGCTGACGGTGTGACAGTTTCGAATATTTCAGCTTCAGCTGCTGAGGTGTTCAATGTATCATCATCATCATCGACCTCATCATCATCGTCAGCCTCGTCATCTTCTTGAGTGGTAGATGCTGTGAACAAGAAAAATTAGCAATTGATTGAAAAGAATAAGAATACGCTGCACACGAGTGTTTTACTAAATTGCACATAGACAGTTGTGTTTTTAAAATCATCAGTGTGTGACAACCAAGCTACAACTACATAAAAGCAGTGATCTAGCAAATTATGGATGGAGAGAAAGCAATGTCTAGTGTCAGCCTCCAACAAGTGTACATTTCACTGTCAGATGTGCAGTAGAGAAGAGAAATGTGAGTGTGACATGTGAGTGAGAAATGTGAGCAAGTCTTGTCAGGAAACACATGCATGCCACCATAAATAAACAGTGTCAATGTGTACACATGTATTAAATGGGTATCAAATTAATGTTTTTATGCTACTGTATTTGATACTAATTTATGAATTATTATACATATTATATTAGTTATCCCACGCACGCTCGTGGAACAATGTAGTGCATCCGTGTCCCATATTCCACGAGGCCGAAGGTATATGGGACTCGGATGCACTACATTATTCTGTGTTCCACAAGCGTGAGTGGGATAACGAATTTATCTTCAAGCAAACTTAACGTGCAGTACAGATGGAACATGCGTGCACGGCGCTGTGCGTGAAATGAAACGTACCACGTAAACGCATGCATCAATAACAGTCAGATTTGTCGATTTTATTTGCATCCAAAGAAAAAGATCCATGACAAGTTGCTGGTGCGTTCTGGAAAACGTAACAAGGGTGTGTCGAAACGGACGTGACGATCCACATGGGACTTTTGAATTACCAATGGATTATGCAGCACAACACACGGAGGATTCAAGTTTGCTTGAAGATAAATATACAAATAACTCCACCTGCATTAGGGATGGATTCTCCCTCCCCTCGTCCAACGACTCCGTCTTTGGATGCTGGTGCCAAAACCTCCAGCACCTCCTCCAGGAGATCATCCCTTTTTGGTCGTTCACCTCCTCCTAAATTGATGAACACAGTAAAATGATAATAAATCAAGACAGAAAAATTTTGCTTTTTATAGATTGTAAAATTCTAAAATGTTTAGTTCCTACCATTTCATCTCAGGTGCTCTGGATAGCTCTTTTTAATCAAGGGTGCACACATTCCCCCACTCCCTCAATTGAATAAAAGAGGGGAAAATTCAATAAAAACATGAATTTTATGCGGACTACCCCATGTGTTACATGATGAAGTGATCATTAAATACTTTTTCACATTAGCCAGGAATTTTTCTACGGGGGAAAGCACATTAAATGTTTTTCCCCAAAATCCTTTTACTTTCTCTAGCATATTCTCAATTTATCATTTTTCGAATCCCCATTGACACCCCTGCGGACACCAATGTTGTCCAATGTGCATTAATCCTAACCCTGCTAAATGCAACAGAATGCACCATTGGTAAAAAGTTGCATTTAGCAGGGTTCATACATGTATTTCGGGTGTGTGCCTGGTGCATTCTGTTGCATCTGGGTGCCTAGCCCTAGATAATACCCCTTGGGGGTTAGGGTTAAGCAATAAGACTTTGCACCTCTTTTTAAAATCTTTTTAGGGGGGGGGGGGGAGCACCCCCCCTTGCTGCATGCATGCATAACTAGGAAAACTGGGACAGGCCCTAAAAAGTAATTGCGCATGTGCAGTGCCTATACGGCAAAATGTCGTTTAGGCTAGTTTAAGAAAGCCCGTGCTGGCTAAATATACACTGCCTGCTTGTTCAAAATTTTAAAAAGGTTGTTGGGTGCCTAACGTTAGAACGATTGTACAAAATACTGTTTTAATTAAGAGGAGCCTCCATTACTTCACAATCATCTGATCATGACAATTGTCAACTCAAAATGCTAAAGTCAAGTGTTAATAAACCTTTTCGACATTTTCAAAGCAGCATGAGAACTGCATGCATCAGCCCTACTGGAGTACTGGCATTAATAGTATTAGAAGAGCAAGCACATTACAATGGACGTGATTGGTCGCATTGGTAACATGTTCGTTGTCATGCTTGAAAAAATCCTCTTCTAATGTTAATTGGCTAAATGTGACATTATTAGCTGTTCTATTTCCAAAAATGTGCATTCATCAGTAACTGGTACCCTGAGTGAGAGGGATTCCCCAATGATTTCCTCTATTTTTATTGCCATTTAAAATTGATTTTTCTGGTTAATATTTTCCTTATGTTCCATGCAAAAATATGTGAAAAGGGTATCGCTCAACTCATGACAGATATTTTAGCATAAAAACAATTAATATTTGTACTGGTTCACAGTGCCATAGGTTTGTGTATGTTTGTTTGGCCTCCAAACCCACAATAATGCATTGAGAATGTCGAAAAGGTTTATTTAACGTTAGCACACTTAAATATATATGAAATTTGAAAATAACATACTTTTAACTTGTAATTTTTCTTTTTGGTATACCACATACAGATTAGGCCTACCTGTCTTTTCAACATTTCTCTTGTATTTTTTGGCTTTGGCTGCCAGTTCTCCCCATCTCTTCCTAACTTTAAACCAATCCCTCTGTCGGCAGCCACTTTCTTGAAGGGCACTCACAGCCTGCTGCCAACAATGCTTTTTCACCCTTTCCACATTGGCAGGAGCCCTCTTCCCTTTCAAATTATTGCCAAATAGCTGGGCTGAATTTTCCCTCACAAATTCAACCAAAATCCGGAGCTCTGATTCGACCCAGTTGCTATCACGGGGTTTACTCATGGTTAAGTCCTACTTACCCGCCAAATCTCATTCCGCAAACGACCACGCACGGCGGGTCGTCCCCGGCCCGATGATGACTGACGATCTCCATTCTCGCAAAGTTGTAGTCCCGATTTCTGTTACAAATAAGCGTTTACCTTTGTTGGGCAAGCATTAGTTTGGGCTTCCGATCGTGAAAAGAGACTTAAATATCCACAAATGGTGTTAAACTTTGACAGCTACATCATCCACCAACTTGCGTCAAAAAAAAAAAAATGGCGGCCTCCAGCAACAAATTTCCCGCGTTATACTATAATCTACGAACGTTTCATGTGTATATACATGTACAGTTTAAGGCCGTGTCCGAAACGGGTGTCTAGAGCTAGGTCTACGGCTATTGTCTGCGGCGGCCATTTTGTAGCTCTGTCCGAAATGACGTCTAGAGCTACAGCTACGGCTACGTCGTCACAAAAATCTAGCCGTAAGGAAAGTTGTCTTGATGCAATATTGTAGCATACAAAATGGCGACCAGCAGCATAAACAGCAGTTCGTCGAGCATCATGTCGAGTGTCACCACCGTGTCTGGATCCGTATCCGCGGAAACGCACAAATGTGAGTTTTTGATCAATCATGAACTCTAGCCTACGCTATGATATGTTCCAACATGTTTTAAATAGTCGCTTTTGGGTCCCCCCCCCGACACTTTTCACTTTTCTGACTTCGAAGATTTTTAGCGGCGATTGTGTATACTATAATCATTATTTCTCCATGCTATAATGTACTACTATTACTAATGTAGTGTAAAGCCCGGTTCATACTTCATGCGAATGCGTATGCGAAGCGAATTCGTTATGGTAACCGAGAACGTCACAATGAAACTTCAATTGTTGACGTCATGAAATTGGCTTCGCATTCGCATTCGCATGAAGTATGAACCGGGCTTAACTTAGCAAATAGCAATGCTTAGGGCCCCTCTTTAATGTTAGTTTTGATAAAATTAGAGTCAAGGGTATTTTGTCTCATTCCAAAATGACCTTTTTAGCTTAAAGCAGACTCCTTTATTCTATTGACATCGTTTTTTGTAATTTTGAACAGTTTATTGCGGTAAAAAATGCAATTTTCTTACGCGCTTTACGGCAGTTGCCATGCAAATCAATGCGGTTTTGCGTGTTTACTGTGCGTCGCCATGGTCGCGGTAATCGCCATTTTTTTTTTCGCGTTGGGTTTTGTCGTCCTCATTGCCGCTTTACCCCAACATTTTCCTCAAAAACTAAAACCCTGCCCTTTATTTACGGCATACCCGTTGGTTTGTAATGTCGCTAACTAGTTTGGCAATTCCATTAACCTAAAACTTGTAAAAGTGGATTTTTGTTCCCTTTAGTAGGGAACAGGGCCCTACACTACACAATCGCCCATTTAGGAGGTCACCCCATTTCAATTTAATTTTCAACTTTATTTTAACCTTTTTATAGGCCTAACTTAAAGATAGGTAAACCACCGTTTCCTATGCCCTTGAACCCTTTATCGCCTTTTTTTAACATGTCCAAATGTAAACAAAAAAAGGTGATTAAAACCTGAACTTACTGAAGGTCTCAGTGAGAAAAACAGAATAGGCCTAGGCCTATGCCTACATTGGTTGCAGATGACTCTTTATAAAATCGCAGTGGCTAATTTTACGGCAGCCGTAACACGACTTTCAAATGCTATTGTTACAGCATACACTGCGAACGTAGGCCTATTTTATCAGATTTAAAACTGCCCATCCTGCCGGAGCGCTCCTGTAGCTCGATATAGCCTAGGTAAGCATGGTAAGGCATCGGATTTTGATGGTTAGGGACCCTGGATAAATCCCTGCCGCGCTGTCCGATTTGTTCTCTATTTCTTTTTTCGAAAAGATTTCTTAAGACAAGTTCTAGGTTTTTTATCAAATGGTTATTTTTATTCAAGTATATTTAATTTTCTTCCCTTTGATTTCAGTGGTTTTGGAGAATTCTTTTTAAAAGGAAAATAAAGTCCGAGAACCATTTGGAAATAGTCTGGGGAAAGAGTTCCATATCCGGTAATCACTTGGACCTCATGCACAAATTCTATGGGCAATGAGAAAAAGTATTTTCAAAGAAAAAGTTGAAATTTTTTCCCTCCTAAATTCTTGTTTCTTCATCAGATTTACACTTTCTTGTAGTTTTTAAGTCATTTTAAGGGAAAAAAAGTGATGGCCGGATATGGAACTCTTTCCTGCATGCGTTATAAAATCGGTTTAAAAAAAGAAGAAGATTGTTCTGGTGACAAATGACATAAACCAAAATACAAGCATGACAAGGCTAAACTATGGCACCTTGTGAGATGCGTCCCCGTCGCGGTGCTGGAAATGCGCTGGGCCTTTTCAGCTCTTGATGCGTAGCCAAATCTCACCTTTAATAAAAAAGCCACCCTTCTTAAAAATGAAAACTATAATATGGCTCCTCACCTTCACCCCATGCCCAAACAAAGGACTTGATAAAAAAAAACACCCCACCCAAGAACACAATCAGACAACATCGGTTAGTTGCTGTAAACTGTTTTATAGGGACAGAAGATGAGTGCCGCCAATTTATTCAACTGCGGGACAAATATAATGCGAAGTTCAAGACTGGCAAGCGTGGTGCTGCCCGTGATGCTTTCATGTAAGTACATACAGGCCAGCTCTAGGCTGCTACAGTATTGGGGTATTGTTTTGAAGCATGTGAAATTAATTTAATTTATCCCTAGCCCCTTGGGTGCATGTAAAACCATATTAAAATTGTTGGATTCAGCATGGGTTGGGGATAACATAAGGCGAATTAAAAAAAACATGTTTAGCTTCCCCTTCCGCTTCCTTTTTGGGAAACGCCTGGATTTAAGAAAATTACCAGTTGAAATGAAGTGAAGAAATGTCAACTGATCCATCGGAAAATAGAATACAAGCTTTCTAAAACCATTGAAACTACTGTAAACATGTTTAATTCTTTTGTCTAGCATGTCTCTTCCCTTTCTGTATTTTAAACAGTTAAAAAATCTACGGTTGTCAGAAATTTTAAAAAGAATGGTGGCCATCTTGAAAAACAAAATTAAAAGTGCCTCCTCCTGTGTTTAAATCTTGGCATGCCCAAAATCTCTCATAAGTACCTTAGACACTATCACAAAAGTGTGATTATTGTAAAGCCTGGTGAAATACTGCCTGCCATGCCTGGTTAAAGTATTTACAAAAGCAGTAAACATAGTTTGCAAATCTCTCTGCACTGGGTTTTCCAATCTAGTTTGCAATACCAATAATGCCAATATACATGTAGTTGAGAGAGCATTTAAGATGCACACGAATACATGCATGACATGATAGAGGCACTGGTGCTGACAAACTTCTCTGGAATATTTGGCTTTTGTGTTTAGAAATAGCAGCCTTTTTTAACTCATTTCTATCATTGTCCTTATTTATCCGTGGTTGTACAGAGTAATTCTGACGGAGATGAATCTCTTAGATGAGGTTACCCCGGAGCAGGCCCGGAAAAAATGGACCAATCTGGCCCAGAAGTATAAGGTGAAGTATCTTTAGATTTCCCTCCTTTGTTGACAGAAGTAATCACACACCGTGCTTGAAGATTGCACCACACATGTTGGGCCCATTTGTGTACATTGTTGTAGCACCGTCAGTTTGATTTCTCCATGATACTGACAAATTTCCTGGGGATTCATGTCACCCAAGAGTATTCTAATATGTTGTCATATGCATAGTGTAATTAAAAATGTGTGTGTCCACATGTAATATAATAGTTCATATTAACAACAAATTGCCAGTGGACACTCGAGCAGGATGGCTCAAACTACAAGAGTTAACTTTGTAAAGCTTTATTGTCAATACTTGGTGAGGTCTCACATCATGTGGTAAGGAGACAAAAGCATTTCCCATAAAAAGGTCAAATTAAAGGTGAAGTATGAAATGGACCTAATACACAGTGTTACTTCAAAACAAATTAATCAAGGATGCAACTGAATTTTTACAAAAATTCAAATGTAGTTTGTAATTCTTCACCAGTTAACAAGATATAGATTGTATTTGCAAGGTTTGCCATATCCATTTTCACAAAAGGCACTGAAGCACCCACCAACGGGCAGAGGAACAGAAGATGAAGAAGAAACAGCCATTTCTTGGTCCTTCTTCGAAGAGATGGACAAGGTTCTGGGCTCAAGGCCTATTATTAAACCACCCTGTCTTGTCGCATCGCTTGAAGAATTCCAGGCATCTACTGATGAAGAACCTGAATCATCACTGCCCAAGAAGAAAAAAAAAGCCAATAGTGATTCAGTGCTTGAGATTTTTCATTTCATTTCATTTATTATTTCTCAGGGCAAACATAAAAAGGTACAGTACACAGATGAACAAATGACATAAAAACAAAACATGACATGGTAACACCCCTGAAGGATTGCCAAATGTGAACTAAATCACAATCGAGTGGCTCTCCAAATGTAGCCATGCCAACATAAATACATGTACATATATATATGCAAAATGAAAAATAAAAAAAATGCAAGGCAATACTATAGTAATACAAAAAAAATACAAATTTAGTTATAAATAGGTTTGCTTACAGTATATGCAGGAGATGAAATATATATAAATAGATATGTAGACGGATTTCAAATACATTTATGATATTAAATCTCATTAAAATACATTATGTACGCAAATAACAGATTGTAACAGTTCAGAATAGACCTAAAACATAATGACGTCACACTTAGCTTACATGCGCACAAGTCTATTGTAGTCTCAGGGTACCAGGCACCTTGTAGGGCCATAGAAAAGCACGCATGTAAGCAAACCAAGACTCTATGTTTCAGGTGCGCGCCTATTTAGGATGGAATTATGATGGATTTACCGGGAGACAGAATATAATTACGCAAACTACTGAGAAACTTGGACATATTAAGTACAACTTGTTCCTTAACATTAGATGGTAAACTATCCCATAATCTTGGAAACCTAACAAATAGAGAGTTGTGTAAGCAGTTAGTGCGACCCCCCTTGTGAACAAACTTAACAAAATCACAATGCCTAGAATTAATAGAAACATAACTGTGGATACTTACATCAAACTTATTATACAAACATTTAACAACAAAAGAAATGGACAGAAAATTAAGTCTGTTGATCAACAAAGGAATTCCTAATTGCTTACATCTGGAAGGGTAGTCAATGTCGGCATTGTTAGGTATGGCTCTTTTAGGGAGGCCAAGACAAGAACGTGTGAAACGCCTCTGAACCTTTTCAATGAGTGATTGGTGAGTGTGTAGGCTTGGGCACCAGACAGGAGCAGCATACTCCATGACAGGTCTACATAGGGAAGTGTAAAGTTTAACTAGAACAGTGGAATTATTACTCTTAACAACCCGTCTTATAAAGCCACAAAGTTTGGTAGCTTTGGAAGTAATGCTATCAATGTGGTTCTTCCAACTGAGATCACGAGAGATGACGACACCTAGATACTTGTACTGGCAAACAACTTCAAGAGAATCCGAGCCAATATTATAAATGGGACTAGGAGGATTTCTGCTACGAGTTACAGTCATAAGTTTACATTTCTTAGGATTAAGTACCATGTGATTAATATTACACCAGTTAATTACATTGTTTAAGTCATTTTGAAGGATTACTGTGTCAGAGTTGGATCTAATGGGTCTATACAATACAGTGTCATCTGCATATTGTCTAAGATTGGATTGAACACAGAATGGGAGATCAAAAACAAAGATATTGAAAAGCAAGGGACCAAGAACAGAGCCTTGCGGTACACCTGATAAAACTCTTAACTGCTCTGATTGGGTACCTTGGAAGATTACTCTTTGTGATCTGTTGCTAAGATAAGAATTAAACCATGATAGAACTGAGCCACAAATACCATATTTATGCAATTTATCTAATAACATGCTGTGGCTAACTTTGTCGAAAGCTTTAGACCAGTCTAGAAAGATTACATCGATACGAGGAGGGTTACGCACATCAATGACTTCAGCCCATTCATGATAAAGAGTTGTCAACTGGGTTACACATGAACGCTTAGGGAAAAACCCATGTTGAGCATCACTAACTATGCCTCGTCTACAAATATGATTCACAAGGTGATTGCTTACGATTTTTTCTAATGTCTTACCAACTACGGAGCAAAGAGAAATCGGTCTATAATTACACATGTTACGTGGATCACCAGATTTGAAGAGAGGTACAACATGAGCAAGTTTCCACTCATTAGGAATATTGCCGGAGGAAAGGAAAAAATTGAACAAATTTGTCAGTGGTGTAGCTAAGCTGTCACTGGCAATGCTCAAAAACAGTGGAGAAATCTCGTCGGGTCCTGCAGACTTGTGAATGTCCAAATTGTTCAATAGTTTCCTCACTTCGAATGGCGTCACAACGATGGTCGTTAGTCTAAACTCCGAAGGGGAATGGTTGCAGGATTGAGGAGTTGAATAGGAGTGAGTGTCCCGGGTGAAGTTACTTTGGAAGATCCGGTTGAAGTTGTCTGCAATATCAAGATTCTCAGTGATTGCAGAATCAGGGTCGCCATTATGAAAGTTGCTAGGACAGCTTTTCTTTCTTTGGCCACTAACAAAAGACCAGAATTTCTTGGGATTGTTGGAGCAGTTGAGGCAGAGGTCGTTTACAAATTTGTGGTAGGACTGAGCAGTAATATATTTAACCTTATTACGTATGCACTTGTACTTTTCCCACAGGTAAGTATTTGTAGGATTACGTTTTGCAGCTTTGAAGGCTCGTTGCTTTTTCCGGCTGAGTTGAACGACTTCACTAGTGATCCAAGGACTCCGTTTTTTTCCTTTTTGTCTGGCCATGGGCACGACATCCTTAATCGCTGCAAACAGTAAGTCTTTAAATCTGTCCCAGACTTCATCAGCATCAAATCCTGGCGAAAAGCATGTGTCCCAAGGAACACTGTTCAATGTGTTACAGAGCTCACTAATATCAGCCTTGTTGTACTGATAGAACATTCGAGTGATCGTTTTGACAGTATGACTTGTATGAATTCTAAAACCAATACCATAATGATCACTGTTACCTAAGCCAGGTAAAGCCCGAGTATCAATGAATAAATCTGGTCGGTTAGTGAACAATAGATCAATTGTGGAACCAGAGTTATCTACATTAGAATGAGGACGAGTTATAAACTCTACCAGTTGGTTGAAGTTAAGTACGTTGGAAGTAACATTTAGTCGTTGTACGTTAGGAACAGTGGTGTTTACATCGATATTGAAATCACCTAATAATGCTATGGCAAGGTAGTTATGGGCAAAAGGTAAAATCGATTCCAGTACAGTTTCATAATAATCAAAGAATTTGGAGTTAGCATTTGGTGGTCTGTATAAACACCCTAATAGAATGGTACCTCGATTACAAGATATTTCGACCCACAACAATTCAAGATCAGGGTGTTCAAATTTACAACAGCGTGAAGGTTTTAGGTGATTTGATACAGCAACAAATATACCACCGCCATGTCTGTTACGGTCTTTTCTAAACATTGAGTATTGAGGATTCAGGTTAAATTCACCATCGAGAACAGTTGGGTCTAGCCAGGATTCAGTTACAAAGGCAATATCAATGTTGTTAACAAGAATTTCCGATTGAAACAAGACAAGCTTATTGACAAGGCTTCTGGCATTAAATAATACACAATTGATTTTTGAGCGTTGCAGTTCTGTACTGTTGTCAGAAGACTTGGGTGATGTTGAACCGTCAGGGCCGGGATTTGGGTGAACATCACCAGAAAGTTGAACTTGAAAAGATGAGGTTGAGTTGGGGTAGTATGTGATCGGGCATTTACCAAATCTTCTATGACGGCAAGCGTTGATGGTGGAAGTGCTAGCAGGTACATGGTGGCGAATGACATGATGATCACATGCTAGAAGTACTAGTAGCTGAGGCTGTGAGTCAGTGGAGAATCTTGCAGTTACTTGCTGGTGCCTTGGTGACAGTTCATGCCGGAAAATGTCAAATTTGTTGGGAAGTTTTGTCCAGGAATCAAAGTTTAAATGGTGGGGCTTGAGGATGAGTACTTCATCTTGACAAATATGCTTGGTAGGCAGGGAACAAAGGCTGGCATCATCGGGACAAAGGCTGGCATCATCAGGACAGAGGCTGGCATCATCGGGACAAAGGCAGTGATGGTGATCACAATGGAGGCACTGAAGCAGTGATCCAATGGTGCAGCTTGCATGAATGCATGGTGTGAACTGTAGCTGAATCCACTCAGATTTATCAGCAAACTTGCTGGCAAAATTACACAAAAACGTGCTTTTGGTTCCCCAAATGTTGCAGGTATACACACCAGTAGAATCAGCATAAAAAGCCCTTTCATCTGATATATGATTGATGACAGGCAGATGGCTAGAACTGGTGAGGAGGACTCCAGAAGTCAGAGCCAAAAACAGAGCATGCAGCCAGGCCGCCCGCTCACAGAGCAAAACGATCTGCTGCGCAATCAGGAGCAACAGATACGTGATCAAAACAATGCTCTGATTGGCCTGATGGAGCGGCTGGTGACAGCAGTCGAAATGAAATGTCACGAAAAGTAGAGTAAAGAAAAGCAAAGCTTCGTGTAGAAGATGATTTGCTCTCTAAGCATCTCAAGCACCTCATAATTGGCCTTTTTTTCTTCTAAAAGGGACATCCCTTTTTATTCCTGTGGTTCTCATTTCCAAACGACCTCATTTTGTGATCCTGATGCAAGGAAAAACAACTTGTTTATTATCGCCGCACGTATCTGTAACCCCATTCACAAAAAATAGCAATAATGAAAATGAAAATATAGTATACCTTTACTTATGTCATGGCTGTCACTTCAGCCAGAATGAGCTGCATGTTGAAGATGTATTCATAAATGTCTCGGCGAGTTTCACTATCCCTATTGGTCGAGAGCCTGTCACGTGGGTGTGTTTAAACGGTTGTTTAAACATGGCGCGTCATAACCAGCTGTTCTCAGCCGATACGCAACAAGGAGAGCATAGTAGGTGTGCGCACAAGATGTACTGAACTTCATAATATAAGACAATGCTAAGGCATGCATATACAACACTGCATCTCGTGCGTGTGCGTACACGCACGCGACAGACAAGCGCGGAGTGCCTTCACAAGGCCGATACGTACGCATGTGTTTTGTACTGAGCAAATGGGAGAAAAAGTGGGGTGAAAAAGCTTCGCATTTTGTCCTTTTTACTGGAGATTTTTGCATTTTTTTTAAAGAAGGTATTTATGAATGGGATAAAAAATTTATGACCCGGTCTTTACCAGTCAATAATAACCTTAAAGAGTCGTGACCGCTGTTAATGGACCTTGCCTTCGGCTCGATCCATTAATAGCGGTAACGCTCCTCCTCGGTTATTATTGGCGTGGTAAACACTTTTATCCCCTTAATGTGAGTCAGCTACATCTTGCCAAAAATGGTATTATTTTTATTCATTGATATCAACCTATGATTAACTCATTGCAATAAAAAAAACTTAACATAATATTCACTTGCCACCATTTCCGGTAGAACTCCACCTTTCAATTCTTCAGATTTTTATTTTCTTATTTTAAATGCAGAAAATATCAGAACCATAGAAATGAAAAGGGCTTCCAAAAAGGTAATATACATTTTTAAAAATTTTAAAAATTGAAACTACAAAATAGTTATAAAAAAATCTCACTCGACTGTAAGTGAACAATAGAGTACCAAAGTCTGACGTCAGTTTGCACGACAACTGGTTCCAAATAAATGCAGTTTAGAATGTATTCTGGTTCCAAACATTGCATTGATTGACGTCATCACTTCGGTACTCTATAGTCTCAAGCATCCTGTTCAATCATGGCACCTGGTGTGCTGTAACGTTCAACAAAAGGTCCAGGGCCGCAGGTTCCAATGCTACTCCAGTCAATTTCTGTAGTTTTTTGAAAATTTGTCAAGAAAAGTTGTCTTTCTGTATCATTTTCCAACGATGGTTGGTCGACCATCGTTAGTAAAAAAAAAAAGATTACTTTTTTCAAATACTGCCACTTATCTACCATATTTAGATTACATTTTCAAAGTGAACAAAGAAACTGGCATGAGCGGGATTCGAACCTGCGACCTCCGGGTAACCGTAGCGGCGTTCTACCAACTGAGCAATCTTGAACTATGTTGGCGGTCTGCCAACATAGGGCAAGTTAGCTCAGTTGGTAGAGCGCCGGTACGGTAACCCGGAGGTCGCAGGTTCGAATCCCGCTCATGCCAGTTTCTTTGTTCACTTTGAAAATGTATTAAAATTTACCTAGTAAGTTTCCCTTGTGGATTGTTCGACAAATTTAGATTGCCACATTCTATTTGCAATCAGTTACACATCCTTAAACGGGTGTAAGTCAGCTCATCTGGTTCTCTAACCTGACAATTCCACAGTGTCTATAAATGTTTTCATTTCAATTGAAGTAGGGTCAAGGAACGAGACTACAGTAACAGCTTCTTTTCTTGGATTTCCTAGCATTTATGGACATAACTTTAAACAGGTTATGGTAACAATATTAGCTATAATCAATAATCCACCCCATTTTTGAAATTACAGCAAAAACATATTACAAGGGCTGTTCATTTTCGAATAATTTAAATTTGATTATTCGAAACTTGGTTTGACCGAATATTTGATACTTGCCGATAAAGTTTTTTACGTGTCAGCTGCAACTGCATGCCGCAGCAGTAAAAAGATGCACACAAAGCACGCCAGTGTTTTACAATCGGTGATCGATATTATGGACAGCTCGATGGATATTTTTGTTGCATGCGCCTGTTGTAATCAAGATCATTACTGTACATTCTAATAATAAGAAAGCAGTCTGTGTTTTGTGAAGTGTTATATGGACGGGAACAATAAACCTCCGCCCACAAAAAGTACCGCCGACAAAAATGCGACATTTGACACTGCTAAGCACCGTAAATTTTCATTAAAATAGCACCAGAGTCGTATCTGTACGTGCATATTTTTTCCGAGAATTTGAACCGACAAAAAGGTATTCAAATATTCAGCTGACAATCGAATATTCAGGACAGCCCTACAAATTAGTGTAAATATTTATAATAATCAGTCCAAGTGTTACAGCAGAATGATGCACATGCTGTAAGTTTTATGGTGCTATTTTGCATTTATTTCATGTATGTTTATCTGTTTAAACTTGAACAATAAACAACTGCTGCATATTACTGCATACTACTGTTTAGCACAAGTAAAGGACTTGTTTCTCCATGCAGCCATCAAAACTTAGGGCCTTGTTCACAAATGAGACAAGCAAAAAAGGGACAGAATTGATAACCCTCTATAATGCTTACATATAATCATGCTCATTCAGATGCTGTGCCATTTCCAAGGGTGCGGATATTTGTGCAGCAATATGCTGTCTAAGGGGTTCGGCAGAGACATGTTCCCTCTCAAGTTCAATTGGCTCTATGGCAGGTTGTTCCATGGGAAGAGGATCCTCATCATCATCCACCTCTAACTCCTCTCCCCACTCATCACCAGATAGACGGCAAACATTGTGCATGATTGCACAAGCCACAGCTACCTTTGGTGCTAGAACTGGAGAAATCTAAAAGGAAACAACAACATGGATTAAATGTATGCTATTTGAAAAGGAAATGCCTCAAAATTCTTCATTCAGACCTCCCCATGTTTTCACTTTCACAAAATTAATCCAAAACATGGTCCTTACAAATGCATGGTGATGCTTTTTTATACATGTACCCAGCATATGGGGCCGAGGGGTATCCCCCTTTGTCCCTATACCCTCTCCAGACTATTGTTACCTAACACATCCCCCTAGAACACAATGACCAACACAAAAGAGGGGGGGGGGGGGTCCCTCTGCCCCATATCGCGCATCATATGGGTTTTTTAAATGGGGAAAAGGTGAATGGGCAATGGGAAATGTCAATTATGCAGAGTTGTAATCGCAGGTCAATCACAAGTCAGCTTGCAATCTACAGGGGATGAACAATGACAAAGGAATGCTTTTCTCACTGTTCTTGTGACTTGGCTTGAGACCAGACAAGTTTGTGATTTGACTTGTAATTGACTTGCGATGACTTGAGTACAACTCTGCAATTATGTGGCAACAACACATCAAGGTTTAATTGCAAGCTTGAATATATATGCTTGGAAAACTGATATTACAATTGCACACTTTAATAAATACTTTAATCAAGTACAGTTGACTCTAGTTATTAAATTTAAGAGGTTCTCCGGACTTATCAATTTTGTCTCGTATTATCCGGAACCTTGTCTTATGCGAAAAGTATACATATAATTATTTAATACCTCAAGTGTCTTGGTGAAAATGCTCCTCCATCTTGTCTTCATCTGGCCAAAAGCCCTCTCAATGATAGTTCGAGCCCTGCTGAGGTGATAGTTGTATCTTGCTTGTACTGGAGAGACAGGTGCCTTGTATGGGGTTAGTATAGCCAGCGGTCTACACATGGCATGCGTGGATATGCTGTATCCCCGATGATGTAGTAGCCTTCAGGTGGATACTCCTTCTGACGGTACAATGGGCTACATTTCAGCACTCGAGAATCATGGACGGACCCTGGATACCCAGCAAAAACATCTAGGAATACTCCTCTGTAATCACAAACTGCTTGTAAGTTGATAGAGTAGAACAGTTTATGGTTAATGTAGTCAGTCCTCGCGCCTTGAGTTGGGGGGCATGATCTTAATGTGGGTCCCATCTATGCTACCAACAGCCATATCAATGAAATCTGTGCGTGCCAATCGACGGAACCCCTCAGAAACTGCAGGAATTTCATGCTGCTGTGGCAGTTTGATGATTGTCTTTATGCCACTCAAAACTTTGTTCAAAACTTTATGGACAATATCACAGATGCTTGACCGGGGAATACCAGTGGATGCAGAGACTACTCGATAAGCTGATCCACAGGCAAGCCAGAACAAGAAACATAATAATTGGATTTGTTCATCCCAGCCATGATGACTTTCTGCAGAGATTACAGTCAGTAGCTTGAAGAAAGAAGCCTGTGTCACACGACAGTGCTTCTTGAGTTGTTGTGGGTCTCTCAGCAAATCTAACAACAAATGGACTTGCAGCTTGCAATAGGGCTCTCTCAGAAGATTCTGAAAAGGAAAGTTTTGAAATAAACATTTATCTGCAAGTTTTATAAAAGTTTAAAAAATAGGCTCAATACAAATCTGAACTAAATGAGCTTAAATATAAAGTACGGAGGCTCTGCATTTTTAACTTTAGGAAATATTGCATCTTAAGCAATTATTTCAAAGAAGATTTTGAAAAAATTGTAGGTGTTAGTTGCGTGTTTCTTTCTCCATGGTTGCATGTAATGGCACAAAATTCTAGAGAATCTAGTGGAACATATGTCACCATTAAACAAATATATATTTAGTTTGGGACTTTGGGTCTTGGCCTAGTATAAGAAAAAACAAAAACTGCCGACTAAGTTCTGGTGATTTTTGTGGTTGCAATAGCAAATAAAATTAGGAGAAAGGACAGTGGTATGTACACCATCCATCATATTTTTGGTGTTTTGCAGAACATGTAAAACCTGGATATTCAGTTTGAACCTTACAACGAGTAATAACGAACTTTTTAGCACGCAAAAATAGGTCAAATTCTACCATAACTCTGCAAGTTTCCCATTGATTCAACAGTAACTTTTAAATTATATACGTTTCCCATTTTTACAATGAATTCTGCACGGTTCTGCGCGTTCGCACGATCATGACATTGACTTTTCCTTCCTCCATGATGCAAATAACGAAATTAATAACTCTTAAAAAAAAAATACTTACAAGTTCTGGTCTCTGCAACTGCAAGTTCCGAACGTGGAGGATGAAAGCCCTTCTCTGCTGTATTAGAGCTAATTTTTGGTTATTTAAAATGATGATGCATTGAATTGCAGCTAATAAACCAATAACTGTTTCAATGTCATCCGGCATTTCGACCGGTTGTAAACAAACATTGCGTAACAAATGCGTACATCGAGAGCAGACGATAATTCGTGCAAATCATGACGTCATATAATTTTGCAAACAGAAATGTCAGTATCACTTGAGGGCGCAATAACTAGCCGTAGCTGCGTCCGAATTCCAATTGGCTAAGCGCGTAAATAGACGTAGCTGTAGACGAAGACCTAGACAGTAGCCCTAGACACCCGTTTCGGACACGGCCTAACTTTAAACAGTCGTTGATAATGCTCGGGGTCATCCTCGTCCTAAAAATATAAAGATATTAAGTGAAAATATGATGTTGCGCAGCTAAGTCGAGTTTCGTGAAATCGATTTTAACTTATTGCGTAGCTACGCTTTAAAGTTAAGGCGTAAGTCTTGCGCCATAACCAGTTGAGGCGTAAGTTACGCACAGTTTCGTGAAATCGGCTGCTGGACACACTAAGAAATGTATGTATTAATAATAGACCTTGTTGGAGATGTTTGTAAAAATTGTACAATATTACCTTGTATAACTTTGTTAAAAAAATGTGACAATTGTAAACGTATTGCATGAATGCAAAACTGCACTTGTCACAGAGGCATAGAAATGTAATGCATAGGCTACATTAGAATTTC
Organism: Hippasteria phrygiana; assembly: GCA_037893225.1. NCBI lineage: Eukaryota > Metazoa > Echinodermata > Asteroidea > Valvatida > Goniasteridae > Hippasteria > Hippasteria phrygiana. The sequence goes on along the minus strand of JAZGUH010000564.1, from coordinate 1,156,533 downwards.
AGTCGGTTAAGTCACATTTCATTTATGAAAATGAAATTTGTTCATGCGAAAAATGATCTCAAAGCAGCATGGCCGTTGGCCGCCATCTTGCCTTCGCACGCTGCCCGCGCATAGTGCATGGAGAGGTTCGTTATCTTGAAGAAAGAAATGGCAATGACATTAATCTCCCATTTTTATGCCCAAATCTCATGTTGACCCATACTATATTATTTTGTAGCGTATTTGTCAGTTTAGAATGTGTTTTGGAGGTGTTGACGATGTGTTCACGTTTTGCGTGTTGACAGTGATTAGTACGACAGGCAAGTTCGTGTTTATAAATTATAATACCCCTAGAACCTACTGGAGCCCCATCCCAAGTTTTTATCCTCACCTACATGTACATGTACATGTACTACATGTACCTACCTAGAGCAAGTTCGGTTGGGCGACTAGAGTGACTAGACTTAACCATAGTCGATCTAGATGTCACCCGAACGCTGCGCGGTTTGACTAGCTATAGTGCAACTGGATCAACCTAGCTCCGGAGTATGGTTTCTCTAGTCACTCGCGAGTTACGGCACGGTTTGAAGATGGAGGATCGGTAAACTGGGCAAGTTTTGCAAACGTTTACGATAATTTGTTGGTTTTGTCCAATGATAATAACTCTTTCTAATAAGATAATGAATTATTTATTGCACCAAAGTTAAGTAGAGGAAATAATAGAAATAAATAATAGAAAATAGAAATGACATGCAAACATTTGCTTCGTTAACAACTAGCAGACGACATTCTAACTAGATTTGACGCAGTCGATCGACTAGATGCGTTCAAGTGAAGGACAGACCACGCATGCGTTTTTTTTTTTTTTTAAAGCAAATTGACAGAAGGGACTACGTTAGCAGCACCCGAACTTGCTCCTAGCTTACGCACAACAAAGGATCGGTCAAATCTGTCCCAATTTTCAAGAAAAGAAAAGTGAACAAAATCTCTGTTCTGTTTTCGTTCACATTACCGCTGTAAGTCTGTGAACTTCATTTCTTCTTGAAGGACGTGTATAAAATAAAATGAACATGTAACTTTATTTCAATCTGCAGTGTGTGAATCATTTAGAAGTGTGCCACGAGTGTGTCTGAATGAGCTGATCAAGGGATGCCTACTTGACTTGCCATTGGCTGTGTGTACAGTGGGATCAAGTTTTGGTTGACCCATGAAGTTTAAAGGTAGAGTAAACCATTTGCACTTTCTTCATTTTTTCTTTCATTTAATTAAAACACAGAAGTGCTCAATATCTAAAAAGCATACTGCATGTGGTCATTGCAGCATTCATGCCCAAAAGTATGGGCAGTATTCATCAACATTTCCAAAAGGGTATCACTTGAAACATTGGAAATTACTACTTCCAGAACTGTAAGGTTTTCAGAAACCTTACAGTGAGACACATATAAACTGCTGTGGGAGAAATTGTTAAATGTTTATGCAGGAGCCCTAACTCTCTTTTCACAAAATTTGCTGCCCCAACATTTCATATGCATTATCTTGACATTTACCCGTAGGCTAGGTTCAATTTCTTGAAATGTCACTCAAAATGGTGAAATTATACGAAAATATCACTTACCAAGACAACAGGTTTCACCACTCCAAAGTTTGACATAGTTTATTGTCAACAGAGGGTGCCTTAACACCATTGACCAGTGGCCACACCTTTGGGATTTGTTCCCAAGATCTTCGGAATTTTGGTGGGAAAATGTGGATTGCACATGCGCAAAGTGCTTATTCCAGTGCTCTGTTAAATGCATTTGTACAGGTTTAAGTGGTTTCCATTGCCTTGGGAATTCTTGGGAATTTTACTGGATGAATCTTGGGAATTTCAAATATGATGAGTGGAGTTAAGGCGCTCTCTGTCGACAAGAAACTTTGGAGTAGTGAAACTTGTGTTCAGGATCGATTCCGAGTGGAATTGCAATTCCCAAACGGAATCGGAATCAATTCCGAAAATGCTGGATTTGCTCAAGCCTCGTGGCAACCAGTTTTTGCATTTGCTGAACGTAATGTAACATACCCGTCTTCCTTTACCGAGTACAGTATAGTCCACTTGTGTTGCACAGTGTTAAACCTGCATTTGATATGAAGTGGTCATGGTCAGTGCATACATTTTGATCAACTGTTTGCCAACTCAATTCATGCTAACTTGACTGTTCAACCAACCAACTTAACCACTGCATCAACTCAACAGCTAGTACAGACAAGCTAAATTTGTGTATGGCAACACATCGCAGCCAAAGCTTTTTTCTTCTTTCCCGTGCTGTTTGACCATGAGACTGAGAAACCATACAAAAAGCCAAATTGTATTGCGTGCTTGACAAAACTATCGGTAAGTTTACCAGTATTATTCACTGTAAACATGGTGAATGTGTTATAATTAGTGGCATAGTTGTTTTACGTGTATTTGAATCACTTTATTTGTTCAATTGATTTGAATCAAAACTTAAATCACTTGCAAACAGAAATGCATATCAAAAGCAGTGCTGCAGTCAAACTGTTGAACCAAACTTAAATATGTCGAACACAGTCTTCTGAACCGAACCGAACTGAACCGAACTGAACTGAATTGAACTGAACTGCTTACTTTGGATGTTACATTTAGGAAACATGATTTTGATTGTCATAAAAATTCTTTTTCAAGGATGGAGACAATGGAAATAAGTAGTAAGTGGTAATTTCATCAGGTGTAACCTGAAATGCCATATTGTAGATATGTGGAAGGTATGCATTGTATAATTCCATGTATTATTCATGTAGGCATTCTACTCACTACAGTATATACCACTTCATGGTTTACGAAAACCAAAGTAAGTGTATCCTTAACTTTGTTCAAGAACCGCATAATAGCATGTGCTTAACTTAACTTAACCATACCGTTATAACAGTCACAGAAGTTAAAAAATACCACCCACTTCCCCAGCCATGCCATGCCTTTTATTAAAGGCTTGTCACCAACAGTAATAAATTTCTTGTTGGAATCGTGACCAGTCAAATTTTATCAACGGAAAAATAGCAGGTTACATAAACAGTTACAGCCAGTGAATTCTGCTTCATGTACATGTAGTCGGGGGGACATTAAACTGTTAAAAACAGTCCCTTGGCAGATTTTGACAGATAGCAAAACTTTTTCCAAGACTTCTTAGTGATTTATCCATTTCTCAATTTGTCTACTCTTTACAGTATTGATGCGACTGAATCTGAGGGGGCAGGGCGCATGGTCAATGATGCCATTTTCCCCCACAACAAATGTAAAGCAATGACGTTTCGTGGGTGTGTCAATGGCAAGACCAGGGTGTGCCTGTTTGCCATTAATAGACATTGGTTCCGAACTGCGTTTCGATTATGGCGTCCCTACGCAAAAAGGTACATGTATATACACTTCGAATTTCACTATTAATATTCCATTGCTGCTGCTGCTGTGGCAACTGTTCCTGTTGCTTCTGTTGCAGATAATGTATGTTACATCCACTTCTGCTGTTCATAGCCATACATGCAGCTAAAGAGACTGAAAGATTATAAATGTCAGGGGTGAGATTTGTATGGATTTTTCCTGATTTCCTGATTTTTTTGTCGGCATTTCAGAATTTGTTTAAAGAATCTCTTTTGCAATTTGGAATTCCTGCGATGTTGTCCTATAGGTGTTTTTACCTGTAAAATTGGATATAGACCAATAAAAACTGATATTTGAAGGCGGTGCCTTTAGGCAAATACAAACTATATGTTGATCTGGGGTCCTCGTGTATTTTTTGTGGATTTCATGGATTTTGCATTTTCGGCCAATCTCACCCCTGAAATGTTAGAAAACTGTATTGCAAGGCAACTTGAAATCCTAAAGAGCTTGGGGTGGAGGTGTATTTCAACCACCTATCCACCACCTCCATTTTTTGCTTCAATAAATTTGATGTCACATTTCTGTTACTTGGACCCAGCAAATGGCTTCTTTTGCTCAATTCTAGCTTAATAGTTTTTGCATGGCATGCGTCTTTGTCTGGTTTCTCATAAAGGAAAGCATGAATACTGACATATTATTTATGGAATCTGTATTTAAAAATAGGATAGATTGAAACGATTTGGTAGGGCATTGCGCGATATCAAAGTAAAACATGAATGCCTCAACTTTAAATCAACAGCTTTATTTCCCGTATTTCCATTTTACCTAGTCAGTTTCCCTTGTGGATTGTTTGACGATTTATTCATTTTGACAGAAACCACCTTACCCTGAATTAAAAGTGACACACACAACAGACAGCGCTTGACCAGCTGTCTTTCTGTGGACTTAAAATTGGAAGTATAGTACATGTATACCAATTGCACCCAGTCGTGTAGTAAAACAACCTTCCGAGATGATCCATGGAGCATTCTATTTGTCTAAGTGCGAAGCTCATAGGGAAAACCGAATGCTTCGTGGATTGTGGAAGACTAGTTTTACTACACCACGAGATAAAACAGTCAATGTTTGTTTTATAACACCTGTACCACAGATCCTGCTTCGGTTTAAAAAATAACTGATAATCAAAATACAATAAAACTGTATTCTATTTGAACATTTTCTTGCACTTTCCACAACCCCTTGACGAAATGTTTGAACCCAACTCTACTGGCACTTGCGAACAATACGCTCAACATGCAATGTGCATGGCAGTTTGTATAATTTGCTTACAATACTGGTTGCCATGCGTATAGCACTTGTTTGCTACGTGTATAGTGCTTTTGACCATACCCAGCAAGATAGCAAATATAGTAAATGCCATACGACTTACTCTTGGCTAGTCAAGCACAGAATTTTGGATGAGGTGTTACCATTTTATATTTTCAAAACATCCTTGGCTTTCTCTTGCAGGGTACAAGTGTAAACAGTCAGTCAGAAATTGACAAATGGTTCATTGCATTAAAATCAATAACTGCCCAGGCCCTGGTGTTTGTTGATTCTCTCCTGTGCCACCAGGGTTTTTCTCCGTGTTCTCCGGTTTTCCTCCCTCTGCAAATAATCAACATTTACGACCTTTGGCTGTGCTCCGTTGTTAGATATGGGTCGTACGGCCGGCTGCCAGAGGCGCCTTTACGTGCCTTTGACTCGACCACGTTGTAGCCGCGTAAGGATGATTAGCCTCCCAAATTATTATTTTTCTAATTATTATTGTTATTATTATTACAAGCCAGGGGATATGACCAAGCCGCAGGAGATGACCAAGTCGGGGAACATGACCACGTCACGGGACACTATGAAGCCATCAGTGAGGATAGCGGTAACAGGTCGTTTAGCCACTCTTTGGTGGTACCCCCCCGCCCCCCCGGAAAAATATTATGTGGAATGTGTGCCTCCCTTATAATCACCAACAGTTCTAAATCATCTAACTGTTAGGGATTCAGGATTGAATCAAAAATCAAACCTAGCCTCATTGCTTGCAAATTCCTAACATCAAGTGGTATGTACATGTTTATCTGCACATAACTTGTTTTTTCACCATAAATTACCATAAATTATATACAGACATGACAGACTGCAGTAATGACTTCCCAAGTTCAAGGAAAAGTGGAAGTAAGAGTGTATTTCAGCTATCACCACTTCCAAGTTCAAGTAAGTAGATATTTTAAGTGAACTAGTACAGCATGACGTTTTGATCTTCTTTGGAAACCTAACAAGATCTTCATTTTGCCTCTGAAGATCTTTTTGATATGTAGATGTCGGGTTAATCCAGTCATTAACAGTTTGGAGCAGTTCAACTGATTTTTATATGTTTCAGTAATTAGTTGCTCATTAAATGTTTACTATGCTCCTTGATAGTGCTTACCAAGCCCCCCCCCCCCCCCCAGTTCTGTTTCCAAGTACATGTACATGCCTTTCAAAATAGGGTCGGTAGGTCGGATTTGTTTTTTACATTTGTAGGGTCCCAATTTTGTTTGTGCTGATTGAATGGGGTATTCAGTTATATGTGAATTTGGAAATGCGTCCTGCTCAACAGCTAACACAGCTGCTGTAACTAAAGTTCTTGTATTGTTTGGTGAAAACATCACTGCTCCTAAATACAGATCATTAAGGAATATTTTATTATTTGTTTAATTAACAACTTTTGTATATGGTTATGGGAGGCGACGCCACGAGTGGAGCCGACGCCACGAGTGGAGCCGACGCCACGAGTGGAGCCGACGCCACGAGTGGAGCCGACGCCACGAGTGGAGCCGACGCCACGAGTGGAGCCGACGCCACGAGTGGAGCCGACGCCACGAGTGGAGCCGACGCCACGAGTGGAGCCGACGCCACGAGTGGAGCCGACGCCACGAGTGGAGCCGACGCCACGAGTGGAGCCGACGCCACGAGTGGAGCCGACGCCACGAGTGGAGCCGACCCACTTGGTTATCATCGGATAAGTTTAAGTAGTGTTAGAGTCGAGTTCTGAAACTAGAGTACCAAGTATTAAGAGTACATTTAGAGCCGACTACTGGCCGAGTCCGAGTACATTTATTTCACATCCCGGGCCAAGAATTCGAGTCTAAGTTTTAAGGGTCTGAGTACAAGCCGAGTACATAAATGGTCGAGTATGGGTTGAGTACGAGTACACCATGTGAAACAGAAATGCTAAGTTACATTATTTTCTGAACTTCATCGTGATGTACGTGCATCTTAAAACAGATTCAGGGGACTGGATATGTCACTTTATTATAATTTATATTTACTGGTGCTTGTTGAAGTGTGGAGTGGTTCCGTACTTTTCTCATAAGATCGCATTGCTTACAAACTGCACTTTGTGATCTCAAAACCCCTAGTTTATTATCTCGGATGTTGCAGATATTTTTTTTGCGAATTTTGTTACAGAAATTACAAACTTCTTCCTGCAACATGTGCATATGAACAATATAGTCGGTTGTACTATGCATACACCCCGCGTAGCACACAAGCACGCTTCTTTGCATGCCTCACTGGTTTCCATCATTCAGAGTTGTACAATACGGATACCAGCTGTATATCATGTACACCAACGATGTCTTTTCGCGTTTGTTAGATTTACTGTATTCGGATTCGATTTGATTTTACGGGTTTTACATGCTTAGTATTATTGAAGAGTAATATTTCTACTGCTGAAACGACACCGGATTGTAATTGGGCAAGAAAGGAAATCAATTAATATAATTGTGTAAATTAAAATATGCTCAAAAATATTTATTCCTTTGTTTACTGTTTAAACAAGGAATTTTGGTGCTCCTTGGGCCCTCGCAGAGGGGATTATATCCCCGCCCCCAGCTAAAATACAATTACATAATATTAACTGTAACAGCGCTAAATCTTTAAGCTGTTGGAGGATAATGGACTTAATGTACATTGTGTGTAAGGGTAAAACATAACCAAGGAGCCTGATCTATTTGAGAATTATTTGTTTGTAACTTTTTTTGGCATATCTCCTGATACAGAGTGCAGTAATGATGTCCAAAGTTCAGGAACAGGTGATCAAGAGAATGCAGTTTTTCAAGGGTCACCACCAAGTTTGAGTAAGTTGGTAAATTTCAAATGGTAGGCGCCCAGAAAGAATATGATTAATTGTTAAAATTGTGGAAATAGATGTATCTGCTAAAGAAATGGCAGTTGTTGAAATAAATGAAACAGATTACAGTAAGTTGAAATGTGCCCCCTTCATGGCTTACATTAAAGATTCCATTGCAAGTGTCCCACACTAATTAATAACTAGGCAGGAATGAGTCATAACTTTGAGTTATCAAGAGTTTACTGTATTTAAAACATGTGCATGAATTCACTGTTTATATGGTTGAGTCATATGGTTGGTGTACATGCTCGTGGAAAATATACAGTGTACATGAATATGCCGCATGTGTTCTTAAAGGGAAAAAATTGTTCCAGATCGGGCACATGTTATATACATAATATGTACCTTAGGTGGAAAAATCATTCCAAAGGGGGAAATGTCATTCCAAAGAGGAAAATATAACATCCCTTTATTGCTAGCAGAATCGAGGCTTAACTTGTACTATGTGCATACCTGACCATTGGGACTTCACTTTTTAGATGGGATACGGGCACTTAAAATATGTACATAATAAACATCTCTCCCAGGGGAAACTTTCCAAAAGGGGAATTGTAATATCTGTTTATTGCTAGCAGAATGGTACCCAACTGTATTAACCTATTTGGCATTTACTTTTGGATTGGCATCTGTGCACTGTGCTGTGTCTGGCAGGGTTAGGGTTTTAAGGAACACACTTTGGAAGAGAAACATACAGTGTACACATTTTAAGTGCACACATGTGCGTTTTCCTATACTACTGAGGACCATGAATGGAACCCTTCTTTTTGTTCCCTTTGTTTGTACTTTAACTTTTTCCGAACAGCTCCCATAAGGTTTGTACACGAAATTCTCCCGAGGACTCGGCCCAAGTCCTCGGTGTCATTGTTATCCCTAATCCCCCATTGTCACAAGTCCTCTCTCGTATAGCCTAACCCACTCATCTGTGCCAACAGCTTGACCTTGCTGCGCTCTTCGCACAAGTAAATTTGACAAAGTATGCAGTCTGATGCGTCTGGCAGGGTTTCTAGCAAACATGCCCTGGAGGGTTAGGGTTAAAGAGCAACTGCAACGGTTTTTAAAAAGTGTTATAATTTAATGTTATTGTGTTGAATATATACTCTGCAACAAAAGAAACTGTGCACACTAAAAATTCCTGTATTTTTGTAACAAGGTGGGCTATACACGTCAAATTCACAGACCTTATGCTATGACATAAGAACAATATGACGCACTCAAAACCTGCTTACCACATAATGCAGGGTGTGGGCACACCTGTACGTTGATTTCACAAAAAGGGTATGACAGGTTGTTACGTAATAGAAATCAGCCCAGATTTGGTCTTGTTTGCATGCTGTAAAAAATTGTCCTACCCAAAAGTCAGAAGAGCATTGGACAGCATTAAGTAGAAGTGTTATCGCACATGACATCCCACATAACTTCCATGCGGCATGCACATGTCATTGCTTCAATAAGATAAAGATGCACAGCAGTCATTGAATGCACAAGGTGGACAAACCAAAATACTGATTCAATGTGACTTCAATATTGACGACTTTATAAACTTTCACTTTTGGTTAATCATGTGACTGGTTCCTTGGACTTCCAATAACAGTTTATTTCGGTGACTTTTCTGCCATGGCTGAAAAAATAGATTAATTTTTATTGTGCAGTTTCTTTTGTTGCAGAGTAAAATCGTTGTTTTTTTTGCGTCTCAGTGTTGTGATATTTTGCGAGAAATTATTACCATTTTCTTTAGAGTTCCTGAAAACTTTCCACAAATTGGCTGCTAGTGGTGCTGTTGAGAAACGAAAGAAACATGATGTACCATAGAAAGCTGCACGCGATGTTATGTGCATGTGTGTGTCGCGTTGTTCCATGCTCAACGGTAATACGTCACAAATAAATATTCGTTAGCGTTGATGTCGTACTCATTTTCACGAAAGTGGGATAGACTCGCGGAAAGAAACAAAACGCATTGTTTTAACATAAAAAACGGCCTTAAAATATGGGAATCTTGACAAGTACATGTATTTGTTTTATTTGACATAGCTCTTCTCAATTAAACCGAAACATAAAAAAAGTTGGGAATCGTTAGGGTTGCTCTTTAAGTGGAACATTTTCCAAAAGGGGAAAATATAATATCCTATAAACCAGTGTACATGTAGCAGAGTTGTAATCAAGTCAATCACAAGTCACTTCGCAAGTCATGTAACAAGCTATTCAAACACACTATAACAAAAACATTCCTTTGTCATTGTTCATCCCATGTAGCTTGTGAGCTGACTTGTGATTGACTTGTGATTTGCCTTTGAATCTGACTTGTGATTGACTTGTGATTGACTTGATTACAACTCTGAATGTAGGATACTGACACATTTTAAAGTTTGTGTCCATTTGGCCCTTTAAAGCAAGAAAAATGTTGGTCATTGAGAACTGTCACACATTGCACAAATGACTTTGTGGAGTCCGTATTTGTTGTTGGATATTATACCATCTTCTTCGGCAGGTAGTTTTGTGGTGTTAGTGGTTTTTTTAGATGGGCACATGTCTTTTTTTCTGCAGGTCAGACTAGCTATGCAACTACCAACCAAAAGAAAGCAATGTTAATGCTGCTGGAAATGTCAGAAGGTGGCCCCCTGCCGATCTAGCTCTTGCAGAATAGAAGACTTCTGATGGCTTTGAAGCTGGTTCACCCCACTGTAACATCTGACTTACTGCATACTGAGGAACTAGGAAAAGCTCCACCAAAACCACATTCTTTGTATGTTAAATATGAATGTAAAAAATGTGTGACATGATGACGTCATCGGAAGTATGATTTTTTTGTGAAATACATAGAAAGGTAGGTCCAATCATCATGAAATTTGGTGGGTAGGTAAATCACGTAATGTTGATGTCATCATGTTTCATACGATGTCATAACGTATGAGATGTCGCATTAAAGGTGCATTTTTCTAAGGCCTAAATCTACAGAACTACAGGTCAGATTTGGTTATAAACCCCTTAAACAGCTGTGTTTGTACACAAACACATTTCTCATTTGTTTTATTTTTGAGGTTTTTACATATAAAGCAAGGTATATGTTTCAGAGAGAAATAGGCCCTAAGAAACACGTACAGTCGACTCTCATTTAGAGCTCGGTTAACACAAGAACTCGGTTAAGACGAGAATTTTCGTTGGTCCCGACCGAATTGTGCACATTCCTATGGGAATAAATATGAGCTCTGGTTACGCGAGAACTCGGCTAAGACGAGCACTTTTTGTGGCCCGATTGATTGAGCAGAAATACATGTAATATCTATTTTCCACGAACATTTTGGAAAACAACCTGTCAATCAGCGAATCCATTAAATTTGAAAAGTCATTGTAATTAATGTTGGTTAATTCTGCAGTGCGGTTTTCACTCCGCGTACACATAACTTGTTTGCGTCTCATAATTCTCGCTATCCTGCACTGCGGTTTTCACTCCACGTAGACATCGGCTATTTGTGTCTCGAACGTGCCACTAGATGGGGCTATTAAAAGGTTGACAATGGGTGTCTGCGGTTCCAGTGCTCCTATATAGAGCCTACTGTTTTTGAATTAATCAATCTAAAATGTAGGAACTCTCTAGGTGACGCAACAGTGAGTTGGTGTAGGAACTCAGACTATGCACACGGTTGTCTCAGCGCGCAATAAAGCGTGCGCCCTCAGCGTTGGTGTATTGGCAGTTCAATTTACGCAAAAACACTTATGCAAGTTTAGGGTCGCTTGTGTAGTGGATATTTTATTTTCGCCCGCTGGTTTTTGATATTTTTTAAATAAATAATTAAAATAAAATTGTTTTTGAATTTTTCTTGGACGTTTTGTATTATTTTTTATTTACATGTCCTTCAAAATAGGAATTAGATGGCTTTTTCAATTTGTTTACGAGGTTAAAAGTGGAGTGAAAGATAAATAGTTCACGCTATGCAGTTTGATATGGGAAGGCTTTGTGAAATGTCCGGTTAAATCTGTAATAATTTTTCAGTGTTACCAAGTTTTCATCTTTATAAAAATCCACAATCCTTAAAGATGAAGACCTTTTCCACAAAATATTGACGTGGGACCGTTCGGACAAGGTAGGGTTTATTAGAAATAGCAGTCAGATTTAGAGCATATTTGCTTCGTACCACGAGTGAAACCGTTTATTGTGCATATAATATACGTACGTGCGTACGTACTCACACGCGTGTTCACGGTGACCCATCCCTTGAAACATACCTTACAGAAAATCACAAATTCTCACGAAAACAAGTACTACAACTAAAAATGCAATATCGGTTGTATTTCACAGATATTAATTTACATATTTACAATAAGTTAAAGCAAACACAGCAAGGATGGCTTGTGATGTTTTAGATTAAATTTCAGATTGAATTCAGATTGAATTTCAGAACCGTTGCGAAAACGTGATGCATCTGTACTTATCCGATTCCACGTTAATTTTATATTAGAATCCGGGACCTGTTTCAAAAATCCATCCATATTGACATCAATGTCATTGCATCTTACAATTACATGTCTGATGCTGTAGGGCATGTCTGATGCTGTAGGTTAAAACTTAATAATGCCGTAGGCCTATTTTTAAAATTATTTAGGGGCCTATATCCAGCTGACTACACGGATTATAAACATCTTTTTTTAAACAGATGTAGGCTTAAATTTAAAAAATAAAGGACAGTTTCTTACTTGAGGCTAGCCCTACAAACAGAGCTGTAAAAAGTGTATATGGTTCCTTTTTCAATTTTGTCTTTACTTACTGTCACCATGATGAGACCTACATTGTACATGGTGACAGTAAAAAGACAGTTAAAAAGGGAACAATTTGCAGCCCTATTTCAAGTATTTGTAGGGCCAACTGGAGGCTAAATATTATGTAGTTTATCATGTCTAGTTTAACTTAAACTAAATGATAATCATGATAATTGCTGTATGTGCATGTGAACTGCAAAAGTGCAATGTTTGCCTCAATACATGTAGATGACCAGATGACTAGTGTTCATGTCAGTAATTTTAAACAGGCATAAAGTATTTTAATTAATTTATATTGTCACCTAACATTTAACATGTCATTATGGCGTATTTTTATTTTATTTTAGGCATGCCCTCCTCAATTGTAGGCACCATCTGGACTTTTCTGTGTGAGCTCTGAATCCAGGTGAGAATCGAAAACTACAATGTACCTTTATGCACAAGCTAAGATTTTATATGTATTAATTACATGGGCCTACATGTTGACAATTTGAACAAATGACCTATTGCCGTTTACGTGTTAACCACGCCCCTTAGACGGATGTTGGACAACTCGACCGTTGGCTGACTCGACTCGAGACAACTTGACCGTGCGATGCGTTGTACATATAATGTAGCTAACGGACGATTTGTCTCAACTGTCGAGTTGTCTCTCGAGTCGAGTCGGCCAACGGTCAAGTTGCCCGAGCCCCCCTTTGACAACCCTATAGGGATTTTGTGTGCTAATTTTGTTTTGTCTCAGATTTTGCGCGTTCCACGTAGAATTATAACTGATGTGATTGGACAATAATTCACAAGCTGCCTTGACGCGATTTGACTGAGTCAATTAAGGGTTGTGTACAATTTTATTCCTCTTTGCCCAGAATTTTCTGTCGTTTGGAGGGATGATGAGCTTGTACTCTGGCTTGCACTTCGGGTGTGGTAGACAAATGGTGGCGTTTCATCACCGTCATGAGACGCTTGACGTCATCCCTCATGCAGTTGACCACACGTCCAGTCCTGTTAAATTCAGTATGAATTAACTCGCCACCCTGCTCGTTCATCAGGCCAAAGCCAACCCCGAACCGAGTAAGTTGATCAATTGCGTGGTCCTCCAGTAAGTGCATTTTGGGTGTAATTGTTGCACTTGGGAAATGCAGCCGGTATGCCCTCATAAAGGATTTGATGCAGATATCTGGTGTAAATAAAAAAGAAAGCAATTGGATATTTTTGTTCACCTTTTTACAAGTGATTGTCCCTGTTAATATAGGTTTAAATCCTAAAATATTGTACAATGTTCATTACCAACTCTCTTCAGATCATCTGCAGTAAGAGCCTTGGCATGGTTAATCGCGAAGTGGACATCGGCATATTTGAGGAAAATTTCCTCAAATGTTGAACCCATCGCTGCAGCCTCTCGAAGGAGTTCCTGGTGGCTGAGAATAGGGATGTCCTCACAATCCATTCCTCGGAGGATGCGAGACGGTTCCGAGGTAAGATCTTTTATGACCTGCATCTGTGGAAAATTTTATATGGACATGTACATGGATAACATGGACATGTACATGGATAACATGGACATGGACGACATGGACATGGACATGGATGACATGGATAACATGGACATGGATAACATGGACATGGACATGGATAACATGGACATGGACATGGATAACATGGACATGGACATGGATAACATGGACATGGACATGGATAACATGGACATGGACATGGATAACATGGACATGGATAACATGGACATGGATAACATGGACATGGATAACATGGACATGGATAACATGGACATGGACATGGATAACATGGATAACATGGACATGGACATGGACATGGATAACATGGACATGGATAACATGGACATGGATAACATGGACATGGATAACATGGACATGGATAACATGGACATGGATAACATGGACATGGACATGGATAACATGTACATGGACATCTACAGATAAGTATTATAGGCATCACTTTAAAGACTAACTACAATTTTAAAAATATGGCATAAGCTTCAGATGAAGCTGCTGCATCTGATGAAGTAGCTGTAGCCACATTTTTTTATTTTAGTCTTTAAAGGGCTACGTTTAATATTTATCTGTATTTAACTGACTAACACGGCTGTGAACAACTATGTACATGTATGTCAGAAATCGATATTAGATAAAACCATTTCCCTACTAAGTTATGTTTCAACAAATGTACAAAAATTCCACAGACTGTCTTACCTGACAACATTTATGAACATGGTTGCCAACGAATGATTTGCCGTGATACGCTTGGCGCTTAACATTGTGCCTTTGCAGTACTTTGTCCAGTGAGCTGGCTATTGGACCACTTCCAAATGGAAGGTCAACCTCTTTCTTTTCCTGTAATGTTAAAGTAAATATTTGTTCAAAATTTCAAACTATTCTTTTGTTTGCAGAATGTGCTTTAATTTTGTTTTCTTTTTTTTAATTCTCATTTCACACAGTTGTAGTCTCACCAAGTCTTCCAATTGTTGACGAAGGACAAATGCTCTGTTGGCCATTTTGTAGAACACCTTGCTTTGCTTAGGTAGGTCTTTTTGCAGTATGCAGAGAGGGATTTCGTCCTCCACTTGCTCAAGTTCTTCCTTCTTTTGAGCAATCTCTGGCCAGTTTTTGCTGACTCGTATACTCTTCTGTCACCCTCTTGTCAAAATTGGTTGGATCTTCTTCACTATCATCTGCATGGGTTACACGCAACTTGAACAGCTTATAGTCAAGCTTGTGACAGTGCTCCTCGAACATGTCGTACATTTTTTTGAAGATACCCAGTGAAATGTGCAGACTGGGAAGTACAACCTGCTCCATAAATGGAAATAATGGGAAAAAAAAGGTTTACAATTTGTGTTTCATGTATTGAAACCCTTAAATGTTTTACTTTTATTAAAACAGTTTGAAATTAAACATACATGATCTGTGTCAATTTCTAGAAAGGGTCTGGCAACAATGCTGTGTGAGACGTCCTTTGCTCGTGATCGTTTGGAGCCATCTGCCTCATACTTCTGGAAGTCATCCATGATGGTCTGGAGGGTTCGAGCTGGGGATGGCTCCCTCTCATCTCGTGGTAATGCCATTCTCTCTCGAGATGCAGTGCAGTGGAGGCAGCAGTACCGGGCTGCAGTTAAAAAAGACCAGTGAAGGTTGGTTTTGCAGCCTATTACGAAAGATGACATTTATTAATATTAACACTCCCTCTCTCAGGGCCAAAATGTAGCCAACTACCCTATATATCAAAACCTATCAAGTGACAGGTTGAAACACACACACAAGCTGTGAGAGTCGGAGGGTAGATTTTTTGATAGGCTGTGATAGTTATAACTATAGGAGGGTTAACAAACCTTTGTTAATTACATACCATTACAGCTGCAAATACCATATATCTTGGTCATGAGTTCATAATCGCCGAAGAAGAATAGTCTCATTGTTTTTCCCCTGTTATATAAGGAACATAAAAAGTACATGCACACTTTAGTTGCAAAATTGTTGAGTTGTGTAAAGAATTGGATCTTTTAATTTTAACATTCCAAAAATCAAACTGTGCTGTTTGTTATACCTACCTCCACTTTTGCTTGGCAAGTTGCGATACTTGGCTTGTGAGTAATGGTAGCACTCGCTGTAGATTGGCCATCGAGTCTGATGCCTCGAAACACACAAACACTACTGTGTTTTGAAGTGAATTAGGATGGTGCGTGTTGACGATTTGGAATGACATTTTGAATGAGTTCCCACCTTTATCCCCTCCAATCTTGATCCAGATTTCACTGCACGGAATCACTCCACTGTGCCACGTGAGGGAGCCATGCCTATTCAAGAAATTGTGATTGTAAAAAAAGTAAGAAATAATGTTGTTGCATTCCTAATAGCAACCAGTATAGTGTGGAATGAGAAAATATTAAATTACTTTCATAGAAATTACACTTACTGTTCATGCCTGTCAAGATAGTTAAGAACCATTCCTGAGAGATTCTTGACAGTCACACAAGGGACCTCAAGGATTTCTATGCCATCACGACCATTGGCACTCTGTGAGTTAAACACTAGAGGGACAAGTGCGCCTTCAATGTTGTCCTGAAGAAGTACATGTTCACGGTCTCTCATTGCTCTTTCTGAGGAGAATTTTACGCCAACACTTCCAAAATATCTGAATAAAAAGGGGTATTCACACAAAAAACTTAAAAAGAAAACTGGCAGGAGCAGGATTAGAAACCTATGACCTGTATAGCTGAATGTTGGTGGTCTCAAATTTTCATTGTCATTGTCTTTGTTGTTTTTTTTATTTGATTTTATTTGGGAGGGGGGGTTGGGGTTCGCACTAGTCAGAAGTTGTAAACCCATAATTTTGTATAGCAAGGGAACACACCCCAAATTTATGGGAAATCTGGGAAGCGACATTATCATTAATTGGGGATATGACTTTTTGGCTTACAAAATTAAGTTCGGCATTATGGGTTTATGATTAATGACTAGTGCGCGCACCCCCTCCCCCCTCCCCCCGAACAAAGGCACTAAGAATTTGGGAGACTGCAACATAGGGGCAAGATAGCTCAGTTGGGAGAGCACTGGTACAGTATTTCGTAGCATGCAGGTTAAAATCCCACACCTTCCAGTTTTCTTTGATCGTTTTGAAAACTTAAAACATAATCAAGTTTTTCAATTCTTAAGACATTTTTTTGTTGGTTTTTTACAGATCTGTTGGGAAGCTTGGAGCGGACCTTTTCAAAAATCTATCTACCCATGCCCAATAGAGTACCGAAGTGATGTCAATGCAATATTTGGAACCATAATACTTTAATTTCGTGTCAATGTGTTCGCACGACTGGCTGTTAACAAAGGAAAAGTCGAAATCTCCATTTGTTTGGAGCCAGTTGTCGTGCCAAATGACGTCAGATTTCGGTACTCTATAATTCCCAAGTCATCACACCTACTGCGAAATTCTAAGAGTACCTTCCTGCATTCAATAAAGTGTAAGATCCATGTTAAGTTTGCAAACCTGCGTAGTTTTCTCATCTGTGTCCAGGCCAACTGACAGTCTCGCATCATGGCAATGCTTGTGTCTGTGTCAATCGGATCAGTTGAACATGGCTGTTCAGGCTCCTTTTTCTTGGGTCTGCTTTTGGTCACGCTCTGAACAAATGCAGGCTGTACAGAAAAAAGAAAAAAAATTATAATGAAATTGATTCATAAGAATAAAATTATTCTTATTTATATATTGTATGTATTGTAATTTTTGTATTTTAATTTAAGTATTTAAAATGCACAATAATTTCAACATTGATATATTCTGATTGGGTACTCATCCCTTATAAGCAAAGATTACATTTTTCAATGGCAAATAACTATTATATAATTAATTTACTTAATTCCTAAATGTAGATAATTATTAATTTTATACCTACCCGTCCAGGTGTTTTTAGACGTGCCTCAAGCCCACGTGTGGCATGTAGTTTTAGCCACATCCATCTGTCGCTCGCCTCTTCTATTTGGGCAGGGATAGGGGTACCCTTTTTGTGCTGTGCTGCAATTTGTTTGAGAAGGGCAGCAGCCTCGTTTGCTTGCGTTGTGAGCGGCAGGTTGGATGGTGGAGTTGCTTCGTCACAGGGGGTGGGGGTGGGGATGCATTTCTCGCAGTGACACTGTGCGGCTGGGTGCACTTTTGTTGGGCAAGTATGGGATGTCATGGAAGGCAGTTTGCCAATCGAGCCACATTCTATGCAGGCTGTACTAAGCGTGGTTAGCTGGTACCGTAGTATCCGGGGGGATAACGACACATCATTGTAAGAAATAGTTGACTTGCATATTGGGCAGGGAACTTCATGTGAATCATTGTAGTGAAACCACTGATACAAGCATGATGCACAAAAGTTATGCTCGCAGGGTGTCTGCACGGAGGGAGAGCCAATAATACATTGGCAAATCACACAAATAAAGAGGGTCTCTTCATGTGGGTCTTTGCCAAGTATACAGAGCTTGTGTGAAATTGTAGTGTGTTCCTCATTGACCTGAAGATTAAATTTATCATTGGTGGAATTCCGAAAAGAACCCTGAGAAGTATCCTTGACATTGTGCTTACTTTGTTCATGTTTACAAACAGATTAGCAAATTCGGTACACTGTTCAGCTTTCTGCTTACTTGAATCTCTGACAGAATTTAGTTTTCCGCACACTCTGCACAGCCGTTCTGCACACTGCTTGTGGAAATCAAAACTCATGATCCTTTACCATTTTGACACATTACACAGCCCACAGCAGAGAATTTATGGCAAAAAGTGTTCGCCGTAACTGCACTAACGTTGGAGAGACCGTAAAAAGTGCCCCGAACAATTACATGTACATTTCATATCTCGCGCCGAAACAGCCCAAAGCGCCCGACTATTACCCACCGGTTTTACACGCGCCGTATGTTATGTAGACGGCAGGATTCCATACCGTGTGTAAACATTTCACAGACCCGGTGTATATTTTCAGGGAAAGAAAATCATGTTTTAAACCGCAAATGTCACTTGTCCGACTGACAAAACTTAAAAAGAAGTTAAAACATTTTATAAGCTTTACAGTGATCAATGTTATTTACGGAGGAAAACTTGGAATTCTTAATAAAATGCATTTTTACGTTGATAAATATCGTCATTTTGACAGCGGAAAATATACCCAAAAAACAGCTTTATTCTCTAAATATATTTCCCCAGACATATTTGAAAATTCATTTCAATGAAAAAAACTATTTCCATAACAAAAATTGCTTTTGGATATTCTGATAGACTACACTCCTCAAGAAATTGTCCTTTTTATGTCGTTGTTTTAGTTACGCGCTGACCGCGAAGGCGGCCGCCATTTTATTTTCGCAGCGCGCATCATTGGAGGAAATGTTTGTTTGTCGCGCAAACTTTCCGTGCATTGTGGCAATACACGTGAGACAGCCGTGTGCAGCTCAGCGATCGGTTAACTTCTCCAACATTTTGACAATCTTCAGAGATTACGAGTCTTACAGTTGAACAACAATCAGATCTCCAGCATTGAACGTGTGGCCGGCTTTCGCCGATCTCAGATCAGTGGAGCGAATAAATCTCGAATAGAATAATATCACAAAGATCCGCAAAGGTGATTTTGACAATCTTCGGAGATTACGAGTCTTACAGTTGAACAACAATCATATATCCAGCATTGAACGCGGGGCTTTCGCAGATCTCAGATCAGTGGAGCGAATGAGGTTGAATGGCAATCAGCTGCAAAGCCTTCCAGAACTGCTGTTCTCAAGTATGGTTTATTGGAACCATGGCGTGAGTGAGTGAGTGAGGACGTGTGTCTAGGGCGGCTCCAGCAGAAATTTATTCTTTCGTCACAATATCTGTAAATTATTTGTTCACATTTTGTGTGCTGCTTTGGGACCAGAACTGTCGCCAATAGCCTGTCAAGCCTGATAAGCCCGTTCTGTCGCTGTGATTGGTATCAATTCTGTGTTTTTTACAACTATTTTTTGGCGGAGTGAATGTGTACTGCATTGCATTGCTATGCCACCTAATTACGCCAAGCTTCGTCAAGCATACGGCCACGCATGACTTGGTTATCGACTCTGCAGCCCTGGCCACAGCCATTACTGAAGCATTCAAAACTCAGACTGTTCTCGACATCATCATACCTGTACTTTCAGATGCCATTAGCCAGAATATTCATTGCGCTGTCGAGCTGGAATATATCAAGAGAGATAAGAAGATTTCTGAACAAGAGAGAAAGGTCAGCCATCTTGCTCGACAACTCAACAACAGGAACAGTAACTGCCTCATTGTCCATGGAATTTCTGAAGGCAGTACAAGTAATCAGCCCGATAATACGGACAATAGCATAATTGAAGTGGCTCAGCGACACTTGGACCTCGTGATTCCGAAGGAAAGTATTGACCGCACCCACCGCATAGTAAACTATTTATATCGCTCTGTTGTTCCGTAGCGGGCTCCAGAATCTACAAGGCTTAGATATGGGTTTGATAGATTCGTAGAAACCGGAACCTGAAACGGAACTCCACACAGGAAAGGGGGTCGGGTGGGTGGGAAAACCATAAACTTACCACTGCAACTTCTCGGCGTGCAAAACGAGAGATGATTACTCACCTATAACGAGCTAGACTCTTACGCCACGCCGTCGGTCAGCTAGAATCACGAATGACTTGATTCCTCTGTCGCCCTCACCGTTTCGAGCGGTACAAATAGTAAACTATTTATATCGCTCTGTTGTTCCGTAGCGGGCTCCAGAATCTACAAGGCTTAGATATGGGTTTGATAGATTCTTACCGAAACCCCATCCGAGCTTCAACCCCCAAACCCTTATCAATACTCACCAAACCACCCATCTCTAATCCCAAACCTTACTCAACCCCCCCCCCCCCCCCCCCCCGCCCTTAAAGGAAACACGAGGACTGAGGTTACTTTCTTGCTGTCGTCACGCAGCCACTTTCATTGAAAACTTTGTCATCGTGCCATTAACAGCTTAATTCTAAATTGCTATGTTATGAATATAATGAAAATTTGATTATGATTCGATTGGATCTTAAATTTAACTGGCCACAGTACAACGCAAAATAAAAGCTGTCCAACCCCAAATATTTAAAAACCTATGTTCCTATTCCACGTACTCTTCTAATTATTACTGTCGTGTATTTCAAAAGGAATCTACTGGACTTAATGCCCAACAGGCAGACCCAAATTTTTTTTTTTTTTTTTACTTATGGAAATGCTTGCTGAACACTGAAACCTGAGCTGATGAGCCCTTTGAAGAAACTGGCCTACTAGATCAGCTGAGGATTGTTGACCCGGATAGCATCACGCAGTGCCTGCTCTGTTTGCTTTCGCCTATAGCTACTTTTTTCCCAACTCTGTGTAGTGCTTATATGCCCTCCTTGAGGCCCATCTGCAGTGATCCATAACTTGCTCTTCTTAGGCTCCAAGCAGGCGTAATGTGGCCGCCACTCCCTCACGGCTTTTATGGGCCCTGAGCTGGCAATTGTCTGGATTTGATGAAGAGGAAAAGTATAGGCCTGTAACCGCAGGTTGGGCGCGGCATCCAAAGGCTTGTTGATAAGATATTTGTGGTCCTGCGTTGATGATCGAAATAGGAAACCGGTTTTTTTGCTGTAATCCTTGTGATCCTGCCAGTTCGACCAAACTGTCAACTGCACCGGCTGGGTCTAGGTCTGATTGACCCTCGAACTTTAGTATGACAATGAGAGAAGAGCTGGACTCTATATTACTGTGTGGTTGAAGAGAAGGTCGCCGCCCTCTAATCGCGAAATCTCACATGTCGTGGTTCTTCCTAGGTCGCCGGCTCCGTCCACCAAAGGCATAAGAAGAACTCGAAGTCTCCCTGTTGTATGTATCTCTGTGTGAATGGAGAGTTGCTATCATCTTGGGATGACCAATGCCTCTTTATTCCTGCCGCCAACCAGCGCAACTGATCCGAGAAAATTTGGGGTGGCCTGCCCTGGGGTGACATGGGCCTCTCTGCCTGTACTAGTCGAAAGCCCTCAGGTATCTTTGAACCTGTTGTGAAATGCAAGGGTTCCCCAGAAAGAGCTGGCGCGCCAAATCTCAGTTCTGCCTCACAGAATTATAATATCCCCTGAGCTGGCTAATGTAGGAATCCACAGTACCGGCTGCTAATGGCGTGGGCATCCACAAGAGAAGAGGCCATGCTTGCCCAAGTTGTCATATCCAACGGTGTGGACCTGTGTTCCTCCTGTAGAATTGCTATCCAATAGGAAGGTGACAATATCTAGAGGAGTTGCCGAGTGCAAGTCGTCTCCTTACGTGTGGTATCCTTCGCCATGGTGCTTCTGGATAAACTCTCCGAGTGATGCCACCAGCTTAATTTTCTGTTTATTGTATGCCCGCCCATCCAAAAGGCTGTCCAGCGACTTCAACCTCGCCCAATACCTCATCACGCATGAAAAGAAGATGCAACATTGTTAGCCACCGTGTTCTATTTGAAACAAGATCAGTGGCGTATCCAGCGGGGGGTCGGGGGGGGGGGGGGGAAACTTGCCCCCCCCTGGTGGTATTTGAGGCGTCATAAAAAACAAAAGGAAATAGTGTTTATGCGACGGTTTTAGACGGTTCATACATTGTTTGCCTTTCCTGGCACAAAAAGATGGATACGCTACTGAACAAGATATGTCGGGACCAGAAAGCAGGCGCAAAGCTGACCTTAAAACTATCTGTAACCTACAATGAAGCTTTAGGGTTGCCCCACAAAGACAGATGGACGTCATCCATCAGATCACCTTGCATAATATAATCATTGGAGAGAAAGACCCAGCCAGTCTCACTGCATATGGCTCTCAGGGCCTCGTTGACCGCCGCTACAGAACGGTTTACTTTCACCAGCCTGGTTTGACAAACCGATGACAAGATGAAAACGCAATCTGGAAACTCGGCTCGAAGCCGAACAGCAGCCACGTGAAACACCCTCATGACCTCTTGCACTCCCTCTTGGCAATCTGTTAACCTGCTGAAATCATTAATACCCCATGCAAAACCACTGCATCATGTAAATGCCGTCGACTTGTGATGAGATCCTGTGACCCCCACTTGTGACCAGTAGGCTCAATAGCCAGCTGAATCATTTTAGGCCTTTGAACATGGAATCCGACATGAGGATATTCTCTTGCTTAGACGGCGGATTTCCCTCCTTATGTTTGCCGCAGTCAGAAAAGAAACATTCGAAGGCCCAAAGCGCAAAGGGCAGGCTGTTTTATTCGTTACGTATTAACCCCTACTGCTGATGGATATTCAATTAATGACCCTCGTCTGTCCTACCTCTGACAGACGTACAGGTACTGACCGACGTGCAAAAGAAACTAGACGCGGCCATCATGGTCTCGGGTGGGGGCGATTAGGTACCACCCTCGTAACCTTCACATTTCCCCATTAGTCCAATGAGTGAGGCAATCAGAAAGAAAGGTGGGAATACACAAAGCCCTTCACTCACTAGGCACTGCTGGATGGGCAAAAACGTTTACCCATGACGGCCCAGGCGCCGGATCCCCTGAGTAGAATTTTAATGCGGATCCGTCCGATCCTTTCGGTACATTCGAAGGAAGTGTCATCAAGGCAAACGTGAAACCACGAGGGCCCCAACTCCCTCAGAAGCAACCTCTAGATTGATTGGGACAACTGAGCGTCTGCCCTAGACATTTCTCTTGATGG
The DNA here is from genome assembly GCA_037893225.1 of Hippasteria phrygiana. Taxonomy (NCBI): domain Eukaryota; kingdom Metazoa; phylum Echinodermata; class Asteroidea; order Valvatida; family Goniasteridae; genus Hippasteria; species Hippasteria phrygiana. The sequence goes on along the minus strand of JAZGUH010000564.1, from coordinate 1,133,005 downwards.
GGTATCTGCTGGATTTTGCTGAGAAGGGACCCATCTCAACTGTAGAGTGAAGATGACCTCTAAAGTAAGGGCGAAAATCAACTTCAAAACCCTTGCCAAAGTTGTCCAAACGTCGAAGCGAGCTAATTCGTCAACCGTTACGCACACACGTCCACCCCACAATGAGTCCAAGACTGACTGCAAGACAAAATATCAAACAAAGGCCTCGTTGCAGCAAATGTCCAAATTTCCTGAGGCCAGTAATCTCAAAAACTAGTGTTTCCTGACGGACACACCAAGACTCCTCCCCACCGAAAACCAGACGTGGCCGTACTCGGAGCCACTGGCACGTGGTGCTCCTTTTTCCAAGGTATGGGCTGTGATAATGAATCTATAAAACGCCAGAAAAGAATCTCGGCCCGCACTTCTTGTTCGAGAGGGGCAGGGAAGACGTCGTCCAGTTTCGGCACGAATGCGCAACACTCCCTTATAAACAAAGATGCAGTTGGTCACACACCAACGAGAAGCTTTGACATTTTCCGACGAAGCGTTGAAGCTGCCTTTCAGAGAACCCGTTCTGCCAATAGAATATCTTCCCTCACCTCGACAGATGACACATTTTCCTTTTCTGGAATCCCGACCGAGATAAATCATGCTCGAGGATGGATGAAGATGACTTTTCCTCAGATGATGAAGAACCCCAAATGTGATTTCATGTAACAAACCACATAAAGTGATCTCAGCGCCCTGTCAAAAGCCCCGGTATCTGACGCACACTGCACTAAAAGGCGTGTCTTCACACCAAAGATTCGGTTCCTTCATTGGTAAAACCAGTCTGGGCTTCTGAGGTTCTATGGGAACTGAGGACTTCCTTCTTTTGCTTTGCTGCCTGGGCTGCGAAGGGATTAAAACACAGAATAGAAGATCTCTGCCATGAGTAATCCTCTAGTACTCTCCAGTATCGTAATAGTTCGTATTAAAATGGTTAAAGTTTGAAGAGGCTCTCTCTCTCTCTCTGTTTTTTGTTTTTGTTGTTTTTTCATGGGGAGGGGGAAACAAGAAATTCCCTGTACACCAATATTACTGCTTTCGAATATTTATTTCTTATGCCTCTCAATGCCAAACAAAATGCCTATTGCGTTCATAAATAATTTTATTGATGTATGGTATATTCTGGTAAAACTCAAATATCCAAGGATATACACTACCAGGGGACTATATAATTGCTTCACCCATCAACTGGTACACTGTTAAAGAAAAAAAAAAGAAAAAATTGTGGTACAACGATTTACAGAGTTTACTTCCGTATAACCACATAGAAACTCTGTCACAAACATTTTCCTTGTATATCAACAACTGCGCAATTGTAAATTGTATAATAATGTACAAAGAAGTTCTGTAATTATACAATGCTCCTTTGTTGACCTGTTCATTCACATAGAATCTTCTGTTATCCTACATGAATCTCATTATGCGGCAGCTGACCAATCACAATTGAAGAAATTTGTGAGCCCAAAAATCATGTAAAATTGCTGTTTTTTGGTCCAAAAACACATTTTCTGGATCATAATAGGTAATTTGTCAAGCAATTCATGTACAAAATTACTTTAATGCAAACATTATTAAATAATGTCATAAGTACATCCCCGTTTATATTTAAAAAACAAAACGAAACGGTTGATGGGAACCATGACTTCATAATGGCTCGACCAAATGAATATAAACCAAAATGCGCTATGCTATCATGTGTAGGATCCTATATGGGCACATGTACATGTACATGTACACCGTAATAATGTAGGAGTATGTAGGATTGCACAGTATTTACAATGTGCCAAGTTTGTAAAATCAGAAACCGATATGTAGATGCGCAGAAAAGTCTACAAATAGCCTGTAATAGCACAGAATATTTTGTTAGTACACAAAATGCCTCTGTGAATGTACAATTTCATTGTAAAAATACGAACCGTTCTCTGTACATACACACAGCCCTTGTAATGCCAATTGACATAAGATTTGTTTGTGAAATAGCAGATAATTTTTTTAACGGTGTACCAGCACCCGTCACTATCGTCAAAAGGCCAATGGCCCGGACCCGCCAGAATATATTATTTGATTTATCTTGAGGGAGTTATTCTCATCAATCGCCCCTATCTCGCCTCGTCTCGCCCGCTGACTCCCCTTTATAATTTTCTTGGAGTCACGGGCCATTTGTCCCCTCCTTTGGCAGCGGAAACAAGCACCAGTCTGCTTAACCGAACATAAACTGCGAAAACCCCAAACCACGTTGGTTCTGCCGAGGATTTCATCTAGGTGGGAACCCCTGCCGCCTGGGACTGGGAATGCGGCCTAGCCATGTGGCCCCACCCCGGGCTTAGTGGCGGCAGGAGGGACGCTCAAACCTAAACATTTGCGAGCAAATCCCAAACGCTTGTCGGAATCCTCACCCGTTATCAACTATATGGCGATAACCTGCACCATTATTAGACTCTACGTGTTTTGTACACTCCGCGATCGGCGGAAAGTGGTGTGAATTATTCAACGTACTTCCTGAGTATTGACATATGCTATCATTGCGATCGTATTACCCGGTTTCCGTACAAGCTTTCAGAAGTTCCAGACGCCTTGGTTTGTGGACCTCCAAAGCTGATTTCGCCTGTATCATTATATAAACAACAAACGCCGAATAAGCAACTCACAGTGGATAACAAGAACCATGTTGTTTACTGTCTGCCCAACCTCAATAGACTTCATTCACGATGAAGACATTTTGATTGTGCTCCCTGATGTTATTAACACATACGCAATTTTGTCGAGCGATAATGTCGCGCGTAATTATATACGCGCACAAATCAATGAGCGCGTTTTATGTTCGCGACCAAGTCGTGGGTGGGATTCGATTCAACTCAACCCGCTAACAATTTCAAAAAACGCGCAATACACTGCGCATATGTTCGTTACACACCCGCGTGTGCGGCAATTGCCGCGCGACATAGTCGCTGCGACAAAATCAATTGGATGGTGCCAGACTATTTATGCGTTCAGAGCCTCACTTTCATTTCTTTTGTTGTTGTTGTTGTTGTTTTTTGCTTATATCATTAGCGTATTATTAAACGCAAATTCTAAATTATTCATCAGAGCAGACTGGTACTAATTTGTAATTAGCCATATTTCATTGTTCATTGCTTTTGCAAGTTCTAAAAAATTAAGATGTTTACCTTGCTTCCAAATTGAGATGACCGACCCGTGAAAAAGGCCTAGCAAACGAATGCGCAGCGCTTAACACGCGCATCTGCTGCACCTTACAAATTTGCCTTGCTGGCTACATTATGTGAAAAGCATCCAAAAATATTCAAAAGTAATGTATTGAAACCCTATATTTGACAATGGTTCAACACACAGGGATCAGCCGAGGAAACACCCAGCATGCATGTATCTGTACCGGATCTGTCTATATCCGACTTCAAATGACCCCAAGGGGGGGGGGGGGCTGCCCCATTCTTCGTTTCCTTCTCTTATTCTATTTACTTGTTTACCCGCCCCAAAGGACCTCGAAATCTTGCTTGCAACCATAAGGACGATATGGCGATATTTTGATGCCATACATTTATTTTAAATTAGTTACCTTATCAGTGCTATACATGCTTCAACTATACCTGTATTTGTTTATGGAACCTCGTTCTTCCTTACATCAATAATACCACTCATACCATTGATATGCCCCAACTTTCATATATTTTCTATCACGATTGTGGGCTAACCTCTGATCAAGAGAGGCCTCATGAAAGTTTGCTCGGGACCCTGCGCCCCAAAAACTGCGTTCAGCAACCAAATACAATCCCACCATCCGTCCGCAAACACGCTCACAAGCCAAAATTTCTAAACACCCGTCAATACGCCAAACATGTTTGCCATGCAAACGTGCCCACAGACCGACAGCAAGAAAGTGTATAGAAAAGTGTTCAATTGCTAAACACTGCCCCTGCAGTGTGCCCTTTTGAGCCTAGAGGTCCCACCTCAATACAAAATACATGTATCCCTTAAAATTATATTTCTCTGGTTTCCATTGGTGCATTATGTCAGCGGTACGATTTCGCTAACTGAAATCATTCTCTACTTTAAGGCACAGTATGAGATCCATTTAGCATTGCTAATATTAGTATCACCGTTATTGCTACTCCCTTAACTTTTTCTCTTTTTTGTGTGGTAAACTTAGCCTGAGAAAATCATTTACACTTCTCGTAACTTTCCCCTAATGTTGTGTCGGTGGAAATGTTGACTTTGGAGATTATTTTCTCTGTACCATATTCCTTTCTGGGCAATGCCCAAGCGTACTTTGAGGTCCGACCTCGGGCCCAAATTTTATGAAACTTTAAAGTCAAACACAGGGTTTCGTCCCCTTGGCGCCTCCAGGTCCAAACCCGGAATCAAATAGTGCTATCTTGGCAACTTAAAGGGGCTGTGTCGTCTCGATCATAGCAGGCCTGAGGCTGTGCACTGAATTCCGAAGTGAGATGAACGCAGATGAACCCAGTAACTGCAAATAATACCCCACGACCGCGCGCTGACCTATAGGGCGCGCGCGAGCTGACCTACAGGGCGCGCGCGCGCACCAGATAGATCAGATTACAATTGCAATGACTGCTGCATGCATGGTCCTGTAGTTATGATACATACTGCATGTACAAGTATTTTGTATGTGTTTGTGCCACCAAAAATACACGATAGGCCTACAGTCGAACATAGTCCGTGCCACCCACCCGCCGGCCAAACGCCAAAATGTACCATGACAGAACCAAACGAAAATAAGTAAATAAGTAAATCTGTATTTATAATTGTAAAATAAATAAATAATGCACCAGACCCTTCCTATACAAAAATAAAGTTGTAGGCCTATGTATCGAAATAAATTTTGACTAAAATCGGCTGTGCGTGCAATGATGAGCAAATCAAAGTAAAACAGCTATACTGATGGCGATATTGAGTCCACGACCTTGTTACATTTGACGGCAGGACTTTATGAAGATAGTTACATCATAAGAGTTATTTCAACACTATGAAATAATAAACACAATAATAACATTTATTACCAATAAATAATATACGCCAATGAATTTGAGATTTCACCAGTGGCGAGTAAATCCGTGTCGAAAAGCGGGGATGATCAGCGGCGTAACTAGGGTTGAATTTGTAGGGGTCACCTGGGGCCGGCCGGGGGTGCACCAATTTATGAAGGGGGAACCGAATGGCAACAGATGTATTGTTTGTGTGCAATTCAAAATTTCATATTTGAAACATCACTTTGTGTACAATTTCCCCCTTTTTTATTTGTTTACGAAACAAAAAAGAAATACAAATAGGTGGGCCCATGAACTCCTTCCCCGTGTTTACGCCACTGGCGCACGGATCCCCACATCACTATGATAAAGATGACTACCAAAGTAACAAAGAAATAAACACCCTGACAAATATTCAAACAACCCTAATTTTCACCTGTTTTGAACGAATTATTCGCTTATTATTACTTTTTATGACATGAACAATTCACATACCGAGTACATGGATCGGATGTACTGTACATGTAAGATTTTAATTTGTTTTTCGCTGCTAAAGAACTGTCTGCAGCCACTACCCCTCTTTTAGTAGCATGATAATTTTGTTATTGAAGTGACTGGTCAAAATAAGCCTGGAGCTTTTTATCGACCTAAGTTTACAAGCAAGATACAAACAAGATACATCCAAATGAATGTACACATAATACATAGACCCTTTTACGGATACCCCGCCTGTGGGATTTTGTGTACAAAATTAATTTTTAGCGCAAACTGTCCCACAATGCATTGCTGCATATACCTTTACTGCATGCACACGTTCGTACAAGGCACTGTGGCCACTCCTTGGGTTTTTTCCCAAGATCTTGGGAATTTTGGTGGGAAAATATGGATTGCACATGCGCAAAGTGCTTCTTCTGGTGCTCTGTTAAATGCTTGTACAGTGTTTTCCATTAACTTGGGAATTCTTGGGAATTTTACTTGCTGAATCTTGGGAATTTCAAATTTCATGTGTCGAGCGAGTGGCCACTATGATGGTACAAGGGTCTAGTTCTATTCGTTCGTGAGTTATTACAGAGAGAAAATGGCGGACGCAGAGCCAAGTAGGCCTAAAGTTAGTACTCCGAGAGGAGAAAGGAAGAAAAAGAAAATACCGAATGTACTTCGCGGGAAAGGAACCCGCCTTGGGATTTCAGCATCTGCAGCAAAGAGGAGGAAAGTCCAGCAAACTCTTAGTTATGTAAGCCACAAGGTAAATCTTGGGGAGGCTTTCTCAGAATGGCAATCCTTGTTCCTATTATGGGTTTTATGTACATATAGGTTTAGAAAGAAATACTCCAAGAGGTCTAAGAAGTGGACAGTACAGCCCAAGCCAGTGCCAAAAAGCTACAGCTACATTCCGGATTTGATGGAGAGGATTTTCCTGACACGACTTTGGACATTGGGACATCTCTCACACAGCATGTAAGCTTGTCAGCCGATGACCCCCAACGAATTTCCACCACAATCGCAAAAGTTCCAGCCCCATCACTCGAGAAACTTGTTGCTGAGAAAATGGAAAGGATGCAAAAGCCATAATGATACCCTGTTCTTTTGTTGTGTTTTGTAAAATACAAGATTTGGTTCACAAAGTTGTACAATAACATGGGCACATGTATGGGCCCGTTTTCAAAACCAGGCAAACAAGTCGGAACAGTCGTTTGCAAGTTGATTACCTTAAAGAGGATGTTGATTGCTGAGAGAAATCTGCGTCATTTTGTAGTGTTATGTAGATCAAGGTAAATTAAAATAACACAGGCCATTGTTTATGCCAGGAAATGATAAAAAATTAACTTTTGAGAGCTGTTTTCATAAAGTCCCATCTCGCCCTCTGATGCCATTTGTCTAAAAGGCCCTGTTACGGGCATCAAACAAATCTGACGTCATAAAGACAGAGTCCTATTTTTGTCTCTAGCACTATAGGCACAAAAGATGAATCTCTGTTATGACGTGGATTTGTTTGCTGCCCGCAGCGGCGACTTTGAGACAAACGGCACAAGCGGGCTAGACAGGACTTGATAAAAAATGTTTTTACACCTCAGAGGTAACTTTTTTTGTATTATTTCATGGCAGTACTTAATCTACATACAACTACAAAATGAAGAAGATTTCTCTCTTCAATCAGCATCCCCTTTCATGGCCTAAATGTAAATATCAACAGTATTATACATGAAGAAATATCAATGATATAAGTTTACACATGGGTGTAAGAATTGGGGGATGGGGATGTACACAATTATTCCCAACACCCAATAGCAAAAACAATTGTACAGGAAGGGGGGTTACAATATAACAAACATTGACAACAGTTTCAGTGCTATTATGTATTTATTGGTTTTGTTATTGTTTAAGACAAACAAATTTAAATAAACATTATAAAGATCGCATATTGTATTTTTTTTATTGACAAATGGTTCGAAGGTTTTTAGGCACGGCTAGTTGGCTGCCTAAAAATGGCTGGCTATATAGAATCATGAACCATTAGTCTTATGCAATGTTTAAATGCAATTTTTACCAATGAAAAACCTAAAATGGTTCTTGTTTTAGTCTGTAACGGAATTCAAGATTTTTGGAAATGGAATACTCACTTTTCTGAAACGGAAAATCATTGGCCCTAAAAAGGTGCAATTGAAGTGGGCACAAAATGTACAGGAGTCTATGCAAAGAAACTATAACATGTGATAATTTGAGGTTTTCTTGTTATGAGGCACAATCATTACATCTCGAATCAAAATCGTATGAAAATTTAAGAATGTAAACAAGTCACATGGTGTATAGTTTACTGCTGTTCCAAAGGATTAACATTTCCATAAAGATGTGTCAGTAATACAAGTGGAGAAATTTTGTGATTAAAACAAATAGATAAATAAAAAAACTAAGTGGGTATTCCCGACTCAACATTTTACAAAAGGTACATGTTGGTTTGATCATCCAGCTGATGTACTAGTGATAGAAGGGTTGTACTCTGAATTATTGAGTTGGAACTATTAAAGTGTGTATTTACAAGAGGCAAAGAAATATATATATATATAATGTAACAATTTTTAAAGTCTATTTGGCCTGTAGCCAGTGTACACTCCATGGGGGGAAGGGAATCGATCTCTAATTGCCCAAACAACACATGATGGAATAACCCTTCGGTTCCCGGCTCCAAGGCGTCCATGTTGCCATAAAATATATTGTCTGTATGCTGCGTGTCTGAACCCATCATTATCTCTGTTTGGATTTGCAGCCATCAAATCGGCCCTGTAGTTCATTGCCACATCCAGCACATGTGTATCCAGCACTAATTGTGTAAACAGTTGCGTGTGAGTGATGCAGGCATTTCTTCTCCTAGTACAGCATTTGTTTTCAACTGGTGTGGCCATCTCTCTGCAGTTGCCACACCTGCACCATTCAGGATGCGCATCATGGTGTGGGGGGCTAGGAGGTTGGGGACTTTCATGTGGATTTTGGAGAATGAAATCTGCATAAGCTGCCGGCTGCCGTCGAAAAAGTTCTGCCGTTACCTTTTCAAGTTCCTGCCTCGGCAATTCCGCTATGTATTTCTGAAAGTTAACGAATATACATTTTAAAAATAATCTTGAACTTTAAATTTATATTTTTCTAATGTAGTCTTTCTTTAATTTACAAATTTTAAATTTCGAATTACAAAATATTTCAAAATTTTCTCACAATATTCTCAATAATAAAAATGTTACCCTCGAGACACTGTCGAAAACATGATTCAAAAGCACAGCTGGTACGTGTTTTCGCGTAAATTGCAGAAAAAGCAGAAAAAGACAATACAAAAGTCTCCGTGGGGGTCAAGGGTTCACAGAATTGTCCGAAACTCCTTTGTTACCCGTGTTCGTATACAACCCAGGAATAGGTGGACCAAAGGGGTAACCGCCAACCGGTCAACAGCGCATACATACACCTGCAAAAATTCAAAATCCTTACGTAAAAACATGTACCAGCACTGGGCTTCATCGAGGATTTAAACAAAATATAATTCTTTGCTCAGTCATTGAAGTTCATAATGAGCCCCCACTCTTAAAAAGAAGCCACTCATTTGTTCAGTTTAGCATAATCAAAATCCTATATTGTTACAGCAGAACTAAATAACTATAGGTGTCAAAATAACTAGAATTTAAAAATTTGTCCTTACATTGATCTCTTCTTCTCTTGAGTTTACTGGGCTAGCTGCAGCACTTGCATCTGGACTTTGCACAGTTGCCTGGCAAGCAGCAGTTCGCTGGCGAAGTTCATCGCTTCCTGCCTCACTGTCTGTGCTATTGTCCGAGTGTGATACCTGGCAATTATTAGTTAAAAAGAAATAAACATTACTAACCATTATAATTATCAAGTATATGTTCTCCATTATTTACAAATGGATCAGGTATATATGTTGATTTGGGTGGGGGGATGCAACAGGGTCCATGCCCCCCCCCCCCCCCCCCCCCCCCCCAAAGAAAAAAAAAACGAACCAAATTAGGCCACCCCCCCCTAATTTGTTTTTGTTTAGTACTGGTAGTAATATACTAATCATTGATGAAGACGCCATGCGAACAACTGTTGCGCATACCGCCATTCATGCGCTCGGACTGCAGCACTCAAATCGTGCTACCAACGCAAGAGTCCATACACATGATCTAGACTGTCCTTGGCTAAACTAGTACAAAAAAACCACCTTTTTTATCGCAACTAAGTTGTAGGATAGGAGGGCTATATGTTCGAAATCCAGGTTGAAAAAGCTGGAGATATTTCCTTTTCTGTACATTTTGAATGAATATTTCTATCCGTCTGTGAAAATGGCATTTGCAATATTCCTGAACATATCACTTACTGGAATTCTGTTGCAGCATGGCCGCTTCTTTGTCCCACAGCGACAAGACACGTTGCAGTTTTGCTATGCACATTTACATGGGCAAGCACCCCGTGTGCCGAGTCGTCCTCTCTGGCAAGAGTTTCGGCATGTACATGTTATAGGTTCTCCAGCGTAAGGTTCTACTTCTAGTTCTATATCGCCAACCTCCAATTCCATGCAACTTTCAGACAAATATTCCATTGAACTTGTGTATATGAATGAAATATACAAATGAAATGTGAACGTTTTTTTTCTACTAATCTTGCTCTTAGAGAACTGAGTGCCACGATGTGTGCTACTTGTTTACAAGTATGGGTGTACACGTATGTGTATGTCATCAGTACGCAGACGCTGGACATGCGTGCGTGTTCCAGGGGGTGTAGTTTCCAAAAGCCAATTCTCAGAACAGCCATAACAAACGGTAGAGGTTAAAAATAGCACGTAACCGAAATGAAGCACAAGGGGGCGCACTCCAATTTTTGATTCGTTAACGCGAAATGGCGCGACGACATAGCCCCTTTAATTCGGATCCAGAACCGTAATCAAATTTTCGTGGTTTCCTACCCCAGCATGCCCCAAGGACCCACCTCGGCTTTAAATTTACGGTCTTTTAGCCCTTGTATGTATAATTTGAAATCAATATCCTGGAGGTTCGTCCTCAAATTTAAATAATTCATCAGATTTCCTTCGGGGAACCCTGCCCCTTATCACCTTAAGGTCTAACCTCTGAATCGAAACTTAAATTTAATTTACCGGTATCAGATTTCTTTTGGGGAACCCCTGCCCCTTATCTCAAGGGCCAACCCCTGAATCGAAACCTACATTTAATTTATCAGATTTCTTTCAGGGAATCCTGCCCTTATCACCTCAAGGCCTAACATCGGAATCGAAACGTAAACTTAATTAATTGGATTTCTTTCGGGAAACCCTGCTCCTTAACGCCTCAAGATCCAACCTCTCAATTATAACTTAAATTTAATTGACCAGATTTCTTTCGGGAACCCTGCCCCTTATTTCCTCGAGGTCCAACCTCTGAATCGGAACCTAAATTAAATCTGTCAGATCTCTTTCGGGGAACCCCGCCCTTATCACCTCGAAGTTCAACCTCTGAATCAAAACTTCGATTTAATTTATCAGACTACTTCCAGGGAACCCTGCCCTTATCACCTCGAGGTCCAACCGCCGAATCGAAACTCAAATTTAATTTACCAGATTTCTTTAGGGAATCCTGCCCTTATCACCTCGAGGTCCAACCTCTGAATCGAAACTTAAATCCAAATTATCAGATTTCTTTCGGGGAACCCTGCCCCTATCACCTCGAGGTCCAACCTCAGGTCCAACCTATGAATCGAAACTTAAAGCTAATTTATTAGACTTCTTTCGGGGAACCCTGCCTCTAGCACCTCGAGGTCTAACCTCAGGTCCAACCTCTGAATCGAAACTTAAATCTAATTTATTAGACTTCTTTCGGGGAACCCTGTCCTTATCACCTCGAGGTCCAACCTCTGAATCAAAACTACCATTCAATTTACCAGATTTCATTAGGGGAACCCCGCCCTTATCACCTCGACGTCCAACTTTTGAATCGAAAATCCAAATTAATTTATCATATTCCTTTCGGGGGACCCCTCCCTTGTAACATCAAGGTCCTACCTCAGAATAGGATCTTAAATTTAATGCATCATACTTCTTTTGAGGAACCCTGACACTATCACCTCGAGGTCCAACCTGTGAATCGAAACTTCTATTTAATTTATCGGAATTCTCTCGGGGAACCCTAGTCTCATCACCTCGAGGTGCAACTTTTATATCGAAACTTAAATTTAATGTATCATATTTCTGTTAGGGAACCCTGTCCCTATCACCTCCGGGTCCAACCTCTGAATCGAAACTTCAATTTAATTTATCATATTTCTTTCGTGGGACCCCGCCCCTTGCATCAAGGTCTAACCTCAGAATGGGAACTTAAATTTAATGTATCATATTTCTGTTGGGGAACCCTGTCCCTAGCACCTCCAGGTCCAACCTGTGAATCGAAACTTCAATTTCATGTACCAGATTTCTTCAGGGGAACCCTGCCCTCATCACCTCGAGGTGCAACTTTTATATCGAAACTTAAATTTAATGTGTTCTATTTCTGTTGGGGGAACCCTGCCCTTATCACCTCGAGGTCCAACTTGTGAATCGAAAATTCAATTTAATTGATAGTATTTGTCTTTTCTTTTTCGTGGGACCCCTCCCCTTGTGCATCAAGGTCTAACCTTAGAATGGGCACTTGTAATGTATCATTCCGTGTCCATATCACCTCCAGGTCCAACCTCTGAATCGAAACTTAAATTTAATATATCATATTTCTGTTGGGGAGCCCAGTCCATATCACCTCGAGGTCCAGCCTGTGAATCGAAACTTAAATTTGGTTTAGCAGATTTCTGCTGAGGAATTTTGACCCTTTTCACCTCGAGGTTCAACCGCTGGATCCAAACTTTAAACTAATTTCTCATGGGGTCGAACCCCGTTGTACCTCGAGGCCCCACCTCGGAATCTCTGTCCTGCCCCATCTCGCCTCCAGGTCCAACCTCGTGTCCAACATTTCTAAAACCACTTTCTCGTGGGGCCCTGCTCGAGGGCATCTCGAGGTCCAACCTCCGATATAATAACCCTTTCCCCAATTATGCATTCGACTTTAAATCAATTTTTCTTTTTGTTGGTCCGAATTTGTTTTTATCGAATTTCTGTAGACCCTTCCCCAACTCTCCCCGAGGTCTAACCTCGGATCAACATCATTCAATATTTTCCTGGGGTGCTAACAAGGGGTTCGTTCAAGGTCCAACCTCGGGATCAGAATCTCAGCTCAAAAACAATTTTAGTTGTGCGTCCTGCAGATAACGCCAACTGTCCCGCTCCGACGGGAGTGGACAATCTATATAGAAGATCGGGTCTTTAATATTTGAAAACGTTTTACTTCGGCGGTTGTCGCATACGCAACCACATCATCAACCGCTACCTTCTTCACCTTTTGTGAAGGGAAAGACGACGCAATAATGTCGCAATTTATCTCATAAATACGTTATTCACTGAGAAAATCGAACGTGGACTCTGCACCAAAGCTATGACTGTATGTGGGCATTCCTTAAATGCCAAGCAGACTATTCAAGCGCGGCCGCGCCCAAAAGCTCATAACTTCACGGCCCATTGATTAACAATAGAACGCTAAGGCTAGAAAAACGCTAGAAAAACGTGGCCACTGCCATCGAAGTTAGATAGACTGCGGTCTGAGCGACGAATTTCAGGCAATGTTGTGCCTCTTCGTTTTTACGCCTTGACAAGAATATTGAATGCCAAACAAGAACGATCAAATCATGCACCGACCGTCGTTTTCAGTCAGCCTCCGCAATACACTATTGTTGCAAAGCATGACAGCAGGATAAGCTGTATACACCCAAATTTGCATTCAATAATAGGAACAGTCTTACCGTCAAATTCCTTCTAACGAATCCGCTCCAAAGGGTAGAAAACTACACCTTGCTCTTCCGATCCCAAGTTCCACAAAAGTATCGTAAAAGCCCACAGGTGATCGCAAATATCGCCAGCGCGGTTCAAGGACACCCGGCTGGCGAGCTGCTAGAATCACGAATGACTTGATTCCTCTGTCGCCCTCACCGTTTCGAGCGGTACAAATAGGCACAAGACTGGATAAGTCTGGTAACCCACGCAGCCGACCGATAATGGTTAAGTTCTCTAATTATAATACTCGGTCTTCATTTTACCGCCTATACGCTCTAAATTCAAGGGAGCTAACATTTATGTACATGGAAGCTTAATCCAGGAGCGTCAACGCTGGTTGAATACTGCAAAACGCCACCCGTCAGCTGACCGAATCTGGACTGAAGATGGCAGAATTGAGATCCGCCAAAAGGACTGCGGTCGTGTCTTAATCGGATGCGTCGAGGACCTCACAAGATTGAGATAGGTCAAGGACAGATCGAGCTTGTGTGCGTAATATCTTATTTATTTATATTCTGCAGAGGAAGGGGGGAAACCTTTTTTCTTTTCTTTTTCGTATGTCTCCTAGGGCCACGTGTGGCTATGGCCAGGCCCAGTTAGACCTAAGGCTGGTTGTACACAATTGTATTTACATGTAAATTATATTGTTGCAGAGGATGCTGCCCTAGACATTAGAATTAATTTCTATTCTTTTTATTTTGTTAAATCTCAATCACTCCGAGCTTTGGTTTCATTTACTTACTTCATTTGTATTGTACCTGTTGCCTGTTGCACGTTCGTTAGTTTTTGTAGTTGTACTTGCATATTAGCCTTTTAGAGGTATGGCGGACACAATAGGAGAGGGCACTATTTGATTTGGGTATACCATTTGTGAAACCACAGGAAATTTCAAAGGTGAAGATTAGGCATGATCTATGGATTGTACTATTGATTGTACTTTAAAGAGGAACTAAAACCAATTTGCATTTTTCTACTTTAGTGGCTTTTCTGAGAGCTTATGCCTCCCCAAACCTAACAAAGTAGGTTTGAAGAGTTTATGCATGGATTTGGCAATTTTTGAGAAGTTTTACTTTGGAGTCGCTTTCGTTCAGAATCAGAAAAGCTCGGGGTCAACCGCGTGTTTACAATCTAATCGTGTGACGTAGCTGCGTGGAGATAGATGACGTCACTATGCGAGTGCCCATTGTGTTTGCGTGCGTGCATGTCTACTATAAGTACTATGTGTTGGGTTTTGTCCTAATTTTCTTGTTCCTGGTGGTGCATTATTGCAAGAACGTTGCACTGATGAGTTTGTATATATTATTATATTATCCCCCTCCCCCGAAGACCCTTCGCTGCCCGCGCCCATGGCGCCCCGACACAAGTATTTTTTTATCACGAATTGGTTGCAATGCCCACTAATGAAAATGTTGCTGTTTAGACGCTGCCGGACACCCCAACAATCGGTAGCAATCTGTACTCTAAACATCATCAATGACCATTTTAATACTTACTCGTGCCCTCTCCCTTTTCCGGAAAGCACCTCCAGATCGCATACGTTGTCGCTTAAAAGGCGATGGGGTGTGTCGCGCTGCGTGATCGACTCCTGGCTCATATGTTATAGCGGCAAAACAAATTACGTGTGCTCGAGGCACACCACTCCCGTGCGGGTCACCGGGGCCTCCGCGCCGCTGGACGGCGGGGAAAAATTACGTGTCCCGCTGGCTGTGCCGGTCCCTCGGAAAATCGAACCCGAAGTACGACTTCGGACCGCAGCAGCGGGCGCAGGCGCCAGCCGTGCCGTCCAACTGCGGCCTGATTCCAGCGTGCTCGGGCCGATGGTGTCCGCCGGGCCGGCACGGCAGGGCCGAGCGTGGCCACCCTCCGGTACCCCCAGTCGACCAACACTGGGTGCCCAGTGTGACATGGCTGAACCCGCCATTGGACAGTGCGCAAAATCTGCCGGCCTGCCGGCCTGCCGGCCTGCCGGCCTGCCGGCCTGCCGGCCTGCCGGCCTGCCGGCCTGCCGGCCTGCCGGCCTGCCGGCCTGCCGGCCGAACTGCCGAACTGCCGAACTGCCGAACTGCCGAACTGCCGAACTGCCGAACTGCCGAACTGCCGAACTGCCGAACTGCCGAACTGCCTGCCTGCCGAACTGCCTGCCGAACGAACGAACGAACGAACGAACGAACGAACGAACGAACGAACGAACGAACGAACGAACGAACGAACGAACGAACGAACGAACGAACGAACGAACGAACGAACGAACGAACGAACGAACGAACGAACGAACGAACGAACGAACGAACGAACGAACGAACGAACGAACGAACGAACGAACGAACGAACGAACGAACGAACGAACGAACGAACGAACGAACGAACGAACGAACGAACGAACGAACGAACGAACGATTCGCCCGTCTGCGGCGCGGGCAAATCCCCCCTTCTCTCTGTCTCTTCTCCCCCTTCCTTTCTTTCCCCAACTGCCTGCCTGCCTGCCGAAAGATACAATTTCATCTTCACAGTCTTTCGTAAAATGTTCCTTACATATATGTAACACCATTTCGTCAGCCTAAAGTCAGATCGCGTTGTTTCCACAAACCGGACCCACTGCCGTCGTTGTTTCCCATCAACTTTGGGGAATCTTAAAGTGGGGCTGCAGCCCCGCTCGAATTTTGCAGATTTTTGTTATTCTAGATTTAAAAATATGTACTTATTTCAGTTACAATTAAAGTTTACCTCGATGTACCACGTTTCACCGTAAAAAAAAGGTCAAAACACCCCGACTTTCGTTAACGAAATCCAGCTAAAAGCGAAACGCTGGTATGACGTCATAATGTATTCATTGACCCCGCATACGTCATTGTTTGTATGCAGCTTCCACTCTTTGATCTTCATGTTTCACTCTGCATGGGCGCAACGTGTATACAACACACGATCGGTAGCGTGTACGTGTATCCGGCCGCCATTGATCGTCTTGAGATTTGTCGTCTATTTCTAGGCAGACTTTGTCCACCCAAATCGCCTGTAAAGCTGGAATATGCCTATTTCTTGTGTCATCGGTGGATGCACAAGACACTTGAGGAAAAACCGAGACATTTGTTGACTTTCATTCCCCCGCAGAGATTGGATAGGTTTTGTCCGGACAACGAGATCGGATTTTAAGATTTCGGACTAGGCTATTCGAAGATTTGCTCTGCCTATTCACTGCTGACTGTAGCCTATAGACGACACATACAGATTGAAACTAGATCTCGTTCTTCAAAGCCCGATTTAAACTTAAAGATGGATCGACCCCTAGCCTCAAGTCACCGATTTTAATAGTTGCCATGTCGTCATCAGCATCGGCGCCGTCTGAGGCAAACGGTGAATCCTCATGCATCGCAACAAGGCTGAATTGACCGAGGGAAATTCGCGGCAGGCGATCAGTGGAGCCTCCTAGTATAAATGAGAAAAGGCCCAGGTACATGTAAGTGCTATAGCCATAGGCCTACGGTAATTGTTACCTTTAGGACACCTCTTAATTTGTTTACGAGTTCCGTTCAAAACTGACTTTTGCAGATGACTTTACAGTAGGCTTACCAAAGTGACTTTTGCAGGCTAAATAACTCATGTTTTTTGTAATTTTGAAACGCAAAATGTGACTTTTCAGTTTCCTACCTTTTTTTGTAGTCAGAGACGTGATGAGTGACGTGCTCGTTGTAGTTTTCATAAATCAAAACCCTGCCCTCTTTCCACAAAATTAAGCTTGCTTATTATTCAACATGATATCTTAGCAAACTATTTAGATGAATCCAAGCACACATAATGACTTTTCATGCCTGAATCATCGCAAAGTATTGAGGTAAGTTCCGAAACACCGTCTCCTTCGTTCTCTTATATGGAACGGGGTCCTAAAGGTAACGATTACCAGGCTTACGACGTCACGATTTTTCATACTTTTTTTTTATCCCGAAGTTCTATTTTTTGGTCATGTTTTCATAATTCCTCATGTAACAAAAGGCGTTAAGTGATAAATGCATCCGAAAATTTAATCTTTATTAATCCTTATTTACAGATACATGTATTCAACTTGTTCAAAGAGGCAGAGCGAGAGTTTTGTCAAAATACAGAGCTGCAACAAGGTGCTGACACTTTAGATTTTCTGGTAAGTACCGGTAAACTCAATTTGGTTAGATGTTAATGTCGATCAAGTGCAATTGATAAATGTTTCCTACCCCACCCCCCCCCCCCCCCCCCCCACCCCCTAAAAAAAAAAAAAGCCGTTCCTTTCTTCCGTGCATCAGTGGTAAATTTATAGTCACCTTAGGCCCCCCAAATAGTTCTGCTTCCTCTTTTTATAAGCTACATGGCATTTGAAAATATGGTAGGTAGGGAACTTTACTTCCCTTCCCCCCCATTGATTTTTTTACCCCCACCCCCAAATAGGCCTATGTTGTTTTTTGCAAAAATTATGGTCAGGGCTGTTGAAATGGATGTTGGACAACTCGACCGTTGGCCGACTCGACTCAAGGCAACTCGACCGTTCAGACAACTCGACCGTTTACCAAGTCGTCCGTTGAGACAAGTCGACTTTGACATGGAGACAACTCGACCATGCAATGCGTTGTACATGATGTAGCTAGCGGAGCGCGTGGTATTTTCAACACGGGTTGCCCGTCAATGTTTGGGTATTTGCGTGTGCGCGTGGCCCAGAATGGTTCAGAATGTGTGGTATTACCGTGCGCGGGGACCCGGTCAGGTGTACGGTGACACGGCATGCACGGCGAGCGCGATGCCGGGACCCAGCGCATGCAAGGCCCGCGAGAGCGACGCGGCATGCACGGTGCACGGCCGGGCATCCGCAGCGGTATTTATCGCCGCACCGATGCGGTGATAGGCCGGTATTCTTAAACATCTTGGTTGATGATGGCCAGTGTAGAGGCTATTGGATTAAAAAAAAAAAAAACATCCCGGCCCCGCATATATATCCAATCCCAGCCCTGTGCCACAAAATATAGACCAGCATGACAATTCACGTTACCCGGCCGGCCCCCTGTGTACCCAAGCCCCGTCCAAAACGACAGCGCTGTCCTGCCCATCAAAAGTCACCCCGTGCCGTTCCTTCCACAACCAATTCCCCTATCTATGAGTCGACTTGTCTCAACGGACGAGTTGTCTTAACGGTCGAGTTGTCTGAACAGTCGAGTTGTCTCAACGGTCGAGTTGTCTCGAGTCGTCCGAGCCCCGTTAAAATAGGGTAGGTACGCCTAGGGTAAACATCGCAGAACAATTTTTTTGGCCTGATCAGTTTTAAACACTCATGATTTTATTTCATTTTTGTCATTCATGAAGGGGCATGCCAATATTTGTTTTTGTTAAACTACAAGGGAAACTAACTAGGTAAATTCGAATACATTTTTAAAGTTAAAGAAAACTGGCCGGAGCAGGATTCGAACCTGCGACTTAGTCAAGTTGTGGTTTGACAAATTGTTAAAATGTCGTATTCTCATTGAGTGATCCCCACAATAAACAATATTGCTCCCCAGGTTGTATCGTAAAATTTGGCATGTTCCCAGGCTATACCGCATTCTAGGTTTTTGATTTCTGACTAGCACACCCCGAACAAAGAAAACTGACAATGTGGGAGACCACCTACATAGGGCAAGATGTAGCATGGAGTGCCGATACGGTAATCCAAAGGTCGCAAGTTCGAATCCTGTTAGTTTTCTTTGTTCACAAAATGTATTCAAATAAATTTGTGCAAAGTTGTAATTAATCTTAATTTACAGATCTAGAATACAACCATTTTTATAATAGTCTGTAACAACTGTGCAACAAAATCTAAAATAAGCCAAAAATACATTGTATGTGCATCAGTGTAAGAAGTCACAAAAAGTGGAATGTTTAATTTTGCAGGACCACGAAGAAGCAGAAGAAGAGCAAAGATGATGAAAGCAAGAAAAGGAACTCTGATGTCGAAGATCAGAATGGACCTTCATCTAAACGTGGCAAAGCATGGGAAAACATTGTTTTTGTTAAATGGAGAATACCGTACTTTTATTTAATCTGTAATTTCAACAACAGTTTAGCATTTCGATCAGATGACAGGGTCCTGTGTTGTCTAAACAGTCAGCAGTGAAATGTGGAGAGCAAATCTTCTAATAGTCCTAAAATCCAATCTCGTTGTAGGGACAAATCTGATCCACTCTGCTAATAGCAGGATTTTGGGGAATTAAACAAAATATTGTGTTGCCCTAAGTGGAAACAAAATTGGGGGTTGATCAATTTTTTTTACCATCCATGAAACGTCATTTAACTCAAAAGTTGGGAGTCAAAACCTTGCGAAATGCACAATTGTGCCATCATAGCTGTGTTTAAAGATGATGATTTTAAATCAAAAGGTGAGATTTTGAAAATTAATTTTAAATAAAACATGCGCTCGACTGGTGACATTTAGGGTTGGTTGTGAAGGGAAACAATTTTTGTTTGGCCAGATGTAGAGCTATTGGATTAGTCTTTGGCATTGTCAGACCATTCGAACAAAAGGAGCACAAGCATGACAGTACAGTGTAATTTAAGTGTACGTAAGACAATGTCGTACTCCATGTACTCGTACTCACGACAGCGCAGCAATATAAAACGGCCAATTATATATGCCACGGAAGGTGTCATGACATCAGATTTGTTAGACAAATTACGACTTTTAGACAAATGGCACCAGTGGGCACTTGATAAAATAGCTCTCAAGAGTCACTTTTTGGTTATTTCATGGCAGATATAATTGTCTGTTACATTTTATACTACCCAGTGCATGTACATAAAACTACTAACTTTTATCAACATTCTCTTAAAAACCCTCCCTCTCTCGGGGCCAAAATCGACCCAGCTGCTGTACAGATCAAAGCCTACAAAATGACAGGTTGAAACACACAAGCTGTGAGAGTCAGTGTTTAGAGTTTTTGATAGGATGTGATAGTTATAAGTATAGGAGATTAAATAGAGTTTCTTCGTTTCCAATTATTTTCCAGGAATCCTTTTCTTTACTTTGGCTTTTACTGGTGGAAAGTACTTTTACTCGTTCCCGTACGAAAACAAATTCCCGTGTACTCAATAATACCCATACAACAATAATGTAAGGCCCCACCCCCCCCCCCCCCAAACATTTTATTGCCAGTCGAATATCAGATTCTTTTCTTATAAATTGAAACAAAAAAAGATGTTGAATTCAGCAGCCTGTCATATAGAATTGGTCTTTGGAATATGTCTGATTTAAATTACAAGAGTAATGTAATCACACTAAACTGTAATTTAAGTGTGTGTGTGGACAATAAAAAAAAGATGGCATGAAATTAAATCCCTGCCTGGACTTGAATTATGTACATGTATTGCCTTGCAGAGCTACTCATCTAAATTTGGATATCTGAATCCTTTAAAATTCCCTTTAAGATCTGGCCATAGTTAGTCCTTGTCTAGTTGATGATGCAGGATGGTAAACGTACCCGGTTGTCTCCCAAGAAATACCGACAATCTGACAATATGATACGTGCTTGTTTTTGCTAGATAAAATTGAGCGAAAAAATGGGAAATTTTATTGTACAAGTGCATGTACATGTATGTACATTTTGTATTAACAGAAAACAATGTAAATTCAACTGAAAAAAGGAAAGCTTTTAGAATTTTACACATGGCACAACCTTTAATTTTCATGCAATATAGGGAATACAGTTTGTGTTTGCGGTTAGTTTTGGCAGGGAACGATCACTGAAAGTGGTCACAGATTTTGACAAATCATAACATAAACAGGTTGTGTGCCACATGTTTATCAAGGAGGGTTGGTTATTTTCTACAATTTTGCTTTTCCTGACCGATTTGGCAGGGTAATAAAGTAAAATCTTTTCCTGGAAAAATGAAGTGCAAGTTCTCAAAAAACACTCGAACTAAATTTCAAGCAAAGTCATGTCGGATCAGGGCGACTGTATCCAAGCACCGTTTTTGCATGCAAGACCTGGATCTGAAAATTCCATGTACATGTAGTTACATGTAATCTCCCCATGTTCACAGCAAAAATATAGAATAACGGGCAATTGTATCTGAACATGCTTAAAGCATATTATCGGTCATTCTTTCCTACAAAATCTGAGCGTTTATAGACATTACCAGTCAGTATTTTGGAGACGATTTTCATCTAATGTGTTTAGTTGTCGGTTCTGCATCGGCCTCGTCATTATCTTCGGCGCTCCACACCCCCCCCCCCCCCCCCCCCCCCCCACCGGTGGTTCGTGCTATCGGAACGGCCTAAACTGGTAAGGTTCAGCACATCGGACAATGATTTCCTAAAAATCATCCTCCCCTGATAGACTGTAGGGCATGGGCCTGAAATCCTTTCAGAAAGCGATTTTTGTTCTCCAACGTTTGGGGGGGACACACAATATGGCTCAAATGGTAGATAGCATGTGTATAATCAAGGATTCACTTGATCCCACGCTCAAAAATTGCACAATAATGTGTAATTCCCGAAATAATCTTCACATTTTTCACTTTAAAGAAAAACATAAGAAAAACAGCGCCCTCGCTTGACCAAAAATATATTGAAAAAATATATCAAGCTCAGTATATTGTGCCTCAAATATTATGATACGATGGGAATTTCTTTTTCATGTTCAAGGAAATTATTAATTTGTTTTATATAGTAAACACAGCTATGTGAATTGTTATTTTCAAAGATTTTATAGGTATTCTATTATTTTTACCAGATTAATTTTCGTCAAATATGGTTCGACTTATTAAAATTTAATGAAAATGTTTTGTTGAGGCATTATAATCCCGACATTTTTTTTCGCCGATAAAGCTGGAGTACACAAACTACATGTACGTGGGTTTGAAAAGGTGTAATATGTGATTTTGCTTCATATTTTTTATTAGGTCATTTTTAAGTTCACTGAGGTTAATGTAAAATGAAATATTTTTGGCTTAACGCATGTAGAAACTATTTGTTTGCATTGAACTAAAAAAGATAACACATCTCGGGGGGGGGGGGGGGGGATCTTCAACATTTGCCAATAAGTAGATTAGGAATTTCAAAACATGTGCATGCACATGTATTATTAAAGTATTTGCTTCAAGTATTTCCATGCGTATCCTTGTGTTATCCATGCTTTCAGTAAAATTCACTATGAACAAAATTAATTCAAACATGCCACTTGATTGACAATTCTATAGAATTACCTGTTAAGATAAATCAATAGGATCACTTATTACAAGTTTTAGACTTTATGGCAAATGCCATGTCTAAAAGTTTGATCCACACAATTCTCCAAGTGTGCGAACATTTTTAGGTAAAAAAAATAGAGGGTTGCAAAAATTCATAAAAACATTTTGTTATCTGTTGAAGAAAATGTTTTCA
The DNA here is from genome assembly GCA_037893225.1 of Hippasteria phrygiana. Taxonomy (NCBI): domain Eukaryota; kingdom Metazoa; phylum Echinodermata; class Asteroidea; order Valvatida; family Goniasteridae; genus Hippasteria; species Hippasteria phrygiana. The sequence continues at coordinate 1,110,213 of JAZGUH010000564.1, read as the reverse complement.
TTGAAAAAAATGCTATTTTTTTCAAAAAGCATGGATAATATTTATTTGCAATTTATGAAAAATGTCTTATAAGGTCTAAAGAAATCAACACAACCCTCAAAAAGGTGAACGACATCAGTGGTAACATTACCTCAGTTGCATTACTTGTCATGTTTCAACCAGACACAAAAGAATAATTACATTGTATAAACAATATACATGTACGTGCAGTTTTTGTAGTTTACAAGTAGTCTTTGTAAGAAGCATTCCTTTGACATTTTGGAAATCAAACATTTCCAATCTGATGAAAAAACAGAGCCCTGCGTGTCCTAATATCATTCTGCTATTTCAATTTCAAATAAGGGTTTGCCCTTCCCGACTTAGTATTACATGCATTACAATTAGCACTGCATGCTCAGTGCTTTCCAGTCTATGTGAGGTATAAAAAATCACATACTATTTGGGTGGAATTCGAACCCACAACCTTCCACTCTTGTGCAGATGGGATCACTGGCAAATTTGATCCCTAGGCTATATCGCATGCAGTCAGCTGGAAGGGCTAACCCTTATATTTGAGTTAATATTACAATGACGCAAATCACAACAATTTCTCATTAGGTGCAAATACCTTAATTTTCTTTTCATTCCAATAGCATATTCTCTTCATGTCTATCCATTATTTATAGCTGATTTATAATTATATAAAGCCACAGTTAGCAACTTGTTCTCTACAAAGTTTGTTACATTGTTGAATGTGGATTGCTATCCTGGACTGGACTATTAACAGGATCAATGTTTTATTATCCACTGATAAAATGCGTACCTCAACGTTTGTTTCTTGTTGACAGTTTAAAAAGTATTTTGTAAGGCGGATTTGATTGAACAAATTCTATCAACACATCCGAATTGTAACATTACCTTATTTCAAGATTGTTTTTTCAAAGGGCCTATTTTGCTTTTATTTTTAAGCTTAAAATTGTTATCTAAACAATTTAAAAACCAAATCTCTCAGGCAATACACATCTGCCATTACACCTTTAAAAATGTAACTTGAAAATATGGTAATCGAGCTACATGTACCGTAATCTTGAAAATATGAAAAAGCCGGAGTTTCAAACTTGTTCTCAACAAAGTTTGTTACATTGGGGATTGCTATCCTGGATTGGACTATTAACATAATTAAAGTTTTCCCACCGAAAAATGTGTACCTCAACGTTTGTTTCTTGTGTGCAGTTTAAGGCGTATTTCTTAGGCATCGCGAGTCTGGAACCAGGTAGTATACCGTCACTGCCATCATAATTTGCTACGAAACACCTCGTTATGTCAGCCGATTTCCCACCCAAATCCTTCCAAATTTGTACACTTTCTAAAAACTTTGTCCACGATGTCTGTTATTGGTTTGATGTCTTCATAAACTTCAGATAAATGTGCATAGCATTTTAATTTGGTGGACTCTGTTTCATTTTCGTTACGAGTATCGGCCATATTGACTTAAGACGATTTTGTTGACGTTGCCACTGGTTTCGACGTCCCATGGGTAGTAATAAAACAGCTATGTTCATTGTTTTGACATTGCCAAGGTTTTTGACGTCCCACATGTGGTAATAACAGCCATGTCATCAGCTACAAAATCTGTTTGTTCAGCAGGCTCAGTGTCTGAAGCGCTCTTTTGTCCGTGCACCGGCGTTGATATCTGTAAAACAAAGGAAATACACACAACACATTAAAACTGAAATGTTTATTAAATGTATATTTCGGCCCAAAAATATCAGCCACCAGGTCAACCGTTATTATTATCTGAAGGGTAAATTAATAGAAATGCAAACCCTTATTTAAATAAACATAACACCGATGCAAGACAATATAATAACATTAGTGTGTAAATTCTTTTCAACATTCTATTCCCAATAAAGCTGATTTTCAACAAAGCTGTTTTGTTCAGCCCCCCCCCCCCCCCCCAAGGATTTGTTTGCAGTATACATGTATACAGCCTGAAAAAAAACACCCAGACAGGTTGTGGAATAAATTCAGTTTTCGGAAATTCGTGCATTTGTCAGTTCAAAAATTGGCCAGGGGTTTCCCTATGGGTGGTGAACCCAATAAAACAGTTTGCATGAATATGATAATTAAGATATAAATTATCTTATTCATAACAAAATGTGTATAATTAGTGCAACCAAAATGAATGCCTGCAGTCAAGCTTCATATTTAAAAAAAATAAATAAAATTGTATTTCAAAAAGCGCTTGTAGCGCCTAGCTGGAGCAAACGTTTTAACTGAAAATTTAATTTCACAGAAAGTGAAACTTCAAAGTTCAAGTTCTAAACACTCCCGTTCATAAATTGCGAGTTTATCTAGGGGGGCCTACCCGTTACAAAGTTAGAAGAGAAATTTATTTCAGCGTGATTTTCCGATTTTATTTTGAAGTGCACAATGAACGTTAGAGATTAATAGGCCTAATGGTTTATCAGAATTTATCAACTTTAAAGAAATTCTTCAATGTTAAATTGGAATTTTCCGAGATGTATTCAAGTGCGCCACGTTAGCATGGTCGGCATGATGGTTTAGGCGACTCGGCAGATTTTGTGCCCAATTTCCGGACACCGCCGATTTTTAATTTCGGAATAAATTTCATTACACCGAAGTTGTTCACAGAGGTTAAATAGCAAGCAATATAAGGTAAAAGTACCAGTATTTCACTGAATGAATTTGATGTTTTTGTCAACAAAGAAGTTTGGCAACATTGCATGAGTAAAGTTAGGGTACATATGCAAAACCTGCAAGGGCCTAACGCTAACGTTAGGCCTACGTACTGTGCGCCACGTTCACAACGTTAGGGAAAACCACCAACATGACTAATGTGGGGCTAGTACTCGTTTGGAAATAAAAAATAAATAAACTCAATGCTTACCCGCAGCTGACAAGGTTTAGGTTTGCTTCTTGTTTCTGCTTTCCAAGTAAGGAGAGCCCGTTTCTGTTTGTAGAATCGTTGGAATTTGGTACTGAGCATTTGCGATGAAAACCGTCATGGCGGTCGTTTTGTTTACGGACGTTGCCACTGGTTTTGACGTCCCGCGTGTGGCCATAACAGCCATTTTCATTGGCTACAAAATCGCTTTCTATTTGCGCATGAAATTTAGTATCCAATGAACGCCAAGCCAAAAGTGACAAAGATCGCGAGGTACGAGAAACCCGATTTCATTGGACAAACACACGCACGACTGATTCTGTATGATATTATTCCGCACAAAATAGATACTTTTTTATCATCAAAATTACATAACATGCGTAACCTATGAATGCGGGATCAACAAAAATAATAACTATTGTATTGTTAACTTGCTTTAGAGAGTTATATTGTGTCCCCCCTCTGCCGAAGAGAACAAGGCTGAACGATACGAACGGATGCCCCACGGTCTATGACGACGATGTACGTGTACCACTTTTGTACGAAGAACCTTCAGAATCAACGCTGTAAGTCTCCCAAGAATTGTCGCTTTCGGAATCCGCCAAACACGCACGATTGTCGGTACAGTGTTTCGCGTGTATGTGCACATGTATCGTGGTGTGCGCGCGTAGTACAGACACTAGACAGTCAGCGCATACAAACAATGACGTCACCACCAACGCAGCGCGCGGGCCGCCGTGACCTTTGTTTTTGGTTTCGAGACAAAAGCGCTTCATTGAAAAAGACTCATTTTCGAGTATTTGGGTTGTTTGAAAGATATGAAAAGTTTTTAATATGTAATGAGTGTATATACACAGATATTATACAGTGGAAAACTAAGATTGATCGGCCACGCTGCAGCAGCACTTTAAAAAAGATAGGTTCGGATTTTTGTCCGTATTTCTTGTGCAGCCACCTCCCGGTACCACACACGTTCTCGGCATAATACTTATAACCTTTAATACATTCGAGATCCGAATAACTCCAAAAGTAAGCTAGGAAGGCCGTGAATTCGGCAACAAATGCCAAGAAAGTACGACCAGCTGACGACGACAATGTCATAAAACACACGTGGATGATAGTACCAACACGCTGCAGACGTGATGGCTGCACGGCTGGGTAAGCGCACACACGTCATAAGGCCATATGCATACATTTGCATCCCTAATGACCTTTTCAGGAATTGAGACCAAACGCTCACTCCAAGGGGCAATTTTAGTCCATTTTTTTTCAATGAAATAAATTTTAATCGTTCTTTACCAATTTGTATTCGGTTAGAAGAATATACAAGCTATCAGAAAAGCCAATAAAGTGGAAAAATGCAAATTGGTTTTAGTTCCTCTTTAACTCAAAACAATATCTGATTCTGACTTTCACTGGAATTTGTGGTTTCACAAAATGTTTACCCAAATCAAATAGCGCCCTCCTATTGTGTCCGCCATACCTCTAAAAGGCTAATAAAGTTTCCCTGTGCATCCTGTAAACAGGCTGTGAAATCAAACCAAAATGGGATATTCTGTGATAATTGTGAAACCTGGATTCACTTAAAATGCACCTATTTAACTTTAAATGATTATCATAACCTGGCCGGAGACAATAACCCCTGGATATGCCATATATGCCTTAGTAATGTCTTTCCATTCAATTTCTTGGACAATGATAATCTTTATTCGACAATTTTTGACATGAATAAGGATAGTAACTCTGATTCTGATACTAGCACCTCCAATAGCAGTTGCTCCACTCAGGACTCCGAAAGTAATGTTGACCATTTTTTGTTGATCCTAATAAGCCTTTTAATTCGTTGAATAATTCGCAGTACTATTCAGCACAGCAGTTTCCAAATATCTATAATACAGACGGGTTTTCAATACTTCATCTAAATATAAGGAGTCTTCAAAGACATTTCGATCAGTTTAAAAGTTTTTTAGACTGTCAATTTTAGGTTTTCAGTTATTGCACTTTCTGTTGCACTTTATATTGATTTGAGTTGAATTTTAAAATTCGGGAGGACCTTAAATGTTCTAATGGTGCACTTGAGTCTTTGTTTATTGAAATATCGGTTCCAAAAGCTAAGGACATAATTGCAGGAGTCATGTACAAAACCTCCAAGTGCAAGTCATATTGAGTTTTTACACATTTTCCAGAATCAATTAATTCAAATGACTTCTGATAAAACAGTTTTTTGTATTACTGGTGACTTCAATATTAATTTACTTAATCATAATAATCCCAACTGTCAGGCCCTCATGGATCTTGTTACTTCTTATTCATTTCTTCCCACAATTGATAAACCAACTAGGATAACCGATACCTCTGCATCACTTATTGATAATTTTTTTACGAACATTTTACCGTCTCCCAAATCAGATATTTCAGACCACCTACCAGTTTTTATGATTATCCAGTTTTGTAAGTTTAAAGCCCGTTAATAACAATTTTATTTCTACGCACGCCCGTAATTTTACAAGTGATAATCTTCAAAGGCGTAATGCTGATCTTCATTCTGCTGATTGGGCAGATATTTATACATGCAATAACCCTGAACAGGCTCTTAATAATGTTGTTGATCGTTTTATTTTTGTGTGTGATACAAATATTCCTCTTATTTCTCATAATAGAGTTAAATCTAAATTTAAACCTGATGCACCATGGATAACCAAATCACTCCTTAAATCCATTAATAAGAAAAATAAACTTTATCGTCGCTACTTAGATCATCCCACTAATTTACGCAAAACCAAGTACACCAGATACAACAATATTCTCATCAGTTTATTGCGTACTTCTAAAAAAGATTATTTTGTTTATCAACTTGATAAGGAAAAGAATAATATATGTAATACATGGAAGGTAATTAACTCAATTTTAAACAACAAAATGTCTTCTCATACTGTAAGTAGCATTATGCATGAGGGGAAGCTAGTTAATAATCCCACCCAAATTGCTAATCATTTTAATGATTATTTCGTCAACATAGGTCCAGATCTTGCCAGAAAAATTCCTCTTAACCAGGATTCCTTTATTGATTTTCTTGGTCATCGAAATCCAAATACATTTTTCTTTACTCCTATCGATGAGAATGAGGTATCAGACATTGTTAAAAATGTACATAATAAAAAAGTGTTGGACACGACTCTATTAGCATTTCGGTTATTAAGAATTCCATCTCTGCCATTTATAAGCCACTTGCATACATTATCAATACTTTTGTAACAGGTATTGTGCCTAGTCAATTAAAAACTGCTAAAGTTATACCAGATTTTAAAAGTGGTGATTCTAACAGTGTTAATAATTGAGACCTATCTCTATATTATTCTGTTTGTCTAAAATATTCGAAAAATGTGTGTATACTCGTATTGTCAATTTCTTAAACAAATTTAAAATATTGACAAGTTCCCAATATGGATTTCGTAGTAAACATTCAACTACTCATGCACTTCTTGATTTTATTGATAAAGTTTCTATTGCTAGGGATAACTATGAACACACTCTGGGAATATTTCTTGACCTTTTAAAAGCCTTTGATACAATTGATCATGAGATATTATTGTATAAGCTTTCTCATTATGGCATTCGTGGAATTTCCCAAGAGTGGTTCCGAAGTTATCTTTCTGATGAAGTCAATATGTTTCTGTTGGGGCGTCTAATTCGATATCTAGAAATTTGGGTTATGGTGTGCCTCAGGGGTCAATTCTAGGTCCGTTGCTGTTCTTGATTTATAATAATGACTTTACTAAATCGTCTGATGTGCTTTCATTTATTCTGTTTGCTGATGACTCTAATCTATTTATCTCCCATAGAAATATTAATACCCTCGTTGAAATAGTTAATCATGAGCTTATCTCAGTTTCTAATTGGTTCAGGGTCAATAAACTTTCATTAAATCTTAATAAAACCAATTATATGCTGTTCAGCAACTCTGCCAGTGAACTTCCAGGTGAGGTCTTGATTAGCAACGTATGTATTGAGAAAACGGATTGCCTGAAGTTTCTTGGCTTAGTAATTGACTGTAGATTATCTTGGGGAAATCATATTGATTATTTATGTAAAATTATTAGTAGAAATATTGGTGTCATTAATAGAATCAAACATTTTGTTCCCCCTAAAATTCTATTTTTTTCTGTATAATACTCTGGTGGTGTCGTAATAGGTTGCTCCGTTTACAGAAACGTGCTCTTCGGATAATTAATTTTACCGAATTTAATGCACACACTGATCCCTTGTTTTCTAAACACAAGACCTTGAAAATTTAGGATATTTATTATCACCAACTTGGTTGCCTCATGTATCAATCTATTTCCAATATGTTGCCATCTTCTATTATTCAATTTTCATTCGGAATTTTGAAGTTCATACTCATTTTACTCGGCAAGCTCTTCATTTTCATCCCCCATTAACTTGTACTTCCTTTGCCCAAAAAACTATTAGATATGAGGGACCTAAATTATGGAACTCTCTAAACGATTCTTTAAAAAAATGTACAAACCTTCTAACTTTTAAGCGTAGCTATAAATCAATTTTGTTGAATGCTTATTGTTGATGTATGTAATTAGTTATTTTATTTTATTACATAATTTCCATGCTGGCATATGCTTTGTCCTTGTTCGTATTGTTTAATGTACAATGTATTTTTGTATTACTGTATGTATTACTGTATGTATATTTCATTTTGATCAAAGCACGTTTATGTATGTATAAGGGTCCCATGTTTACAAGCTTTGCTTTTTTTGGGCCCCTCTACAGTCTTCACTCCTCTGTTAAACAGTATTAATATTCTGATATAAATATATTATTTGTGAATACTGTGGAAATATAGAACTGAACTGAACTTGTTCAGACTGTAACAGTGTAAGTAAACACGAACAAAAACAACCGAGTTCATGAGTTCTGTCCTGTCCCAAAATTAACAGGGAAAATTACTAACACTGAAATTTCGCTTTGCCTGGCTCAGCTCCGCTAGCCCCAAGTTGTTCCATCTCCGTCAGAATCCTTCATAAGTGTTGGCACAAAAGTGAAAATGCGAAATACCGCACAACGGCCGTACAATGTCCATAGACTCCATGCATCTACCACACACCGCTGTTTTTTTTTCAAGATGGCGACTCGCTGAAAGTTTTTTAACACTGACGTCATCAATCCCGTGTGCAGCCCCACTTCGGCAGGCTATAAGGCTTCGGATTTTGGCCCAAAACGGAGCCTCGGGCTTCATCACCTAGCCCAAGCCCGCCGTTTGGTATGAGGCTTCAAAATGGCAGCCGCAAAAATGTAGCCCAAGCCTAGCCCCTAGCTTCGTTTGGTAAACGCCCATAGACCCTAAGCTGAAATTGTATGCCGACGAGTGACGTCATGATGACGTCATCGCGTGTCACGTGACGTCATCTTAAAGGTGCGTTTTTCAAGGGCCCATATCTAGAGAACGGTATGTCCGATTTCCTTCAAACCTGGTATGTTGGTAGGCTAGCTCCTGTTATAGATGAAAATTTAGGTGACGTCAAGATGACGTCATCATACGATTTTATAGAATGTTTTTGGTTTTTGAACTTCTAAGTTTCTTAAAGCCATATCTCACCAACAGAACATGCTAAATTCAAAATCCTATATTCTTTCACATAAATGGGAAAAATGTATTACATGTAGTATATTTCAGGTATTGGGAAAAACATTGTCGGTGAAGAAAATATTTGCAGTCCAACTTACTGTGTTAGGATTGAACAGAGGAACTTCAGGGCTGATAAGTTGTACTTGCATACTAAACAACAAAAACAAACGCCAAAAAGATGATTCATTTATGAAAAAATACTCGTTTAGCTATTTGATTTTTCATATATTTAGTTATTACACCCAGAACACCTTCAAATTGTAAAACGATTTCAAACAAAATCATAACTTTTTGCGTTTCTTATGATGTTCCATGGGTATTTGGTGTTATGAAGTCCATACCAAATGCATATTTCAATTATAATTCGATTATTAAAAAAATCACATTAAATCAATATGAAAATAAAATCCTAGCTCAATAGATGTTTACCACAAAAGCAAAATTTCGTAATGTATATTGCGATATGATTTACTGCATTTTTGATAAAAGCTCTTTGCAACATTCCCATTACCAAACGATTGCCATGCAATATAACACGTGAAGACTTCCTCGAAATGTACATTTTATTTCTGATAGAAAATAATTTATTGATCAACATCTGTTTTGATTCATATAAAATTGTGTTCTCAAGTGCAAGCAATTATTATTACACAAGTATAATCTATTTTTAAAGTGAACAAAGAAACTGACAGGAGCGGGATTCGAACCTGCGACATCCGGGTTACCGTACCCGCGCTCTATCAACTGAGCTATCTTGCCCTCTGTTAGCTATCTTGCCCTCTGTTGGCTATCTCCAAATTGTCAGTATCTTTGTTCGGGTGGGCGCTAGTCGGAAGTCATAAACCCGCTCCTGCCAGTTTCTTTGTTCACTTTGAAAATGTATTGAAATTTACCTAGTCAGTTTCCCTTGTGGATTGTTTGACGAAAATTAAATCTACTTAGGGTAAACGGCCCTTATTTCGGCACATCCCGAATTTCGACACCCCTATATAAATAGTGAACTAGCCCGCCAACGCGGTCACGTGACCACCCGTGTTTTGCCATCCAGTGACACGACGAACTCCCGCTCTTGGGTTTTCAACTACAAATAACTTTTAAAAGAAATTCTTGCAAAAAAACTGCGATTAAACATCTCTCCGCAAAAGGTGAACTATTTTTTTCAAGTTTTTAGGATTCCTTGTAAGATGGGGTTAAAGATGAAAGTGATAAATCCAGCAATTGGTATTTATGTCAAAGTGGTTAAAATGAAAGTTTTTTTCTGACGTTGGTGACGGTTTGTGCCGCTGTCAGTGGAAAATCATTTGTACAAAGTGGTGGTGTGTACAGTCTTATGGGGGATGACTAAATTAGGCGCAGGGATCGGACAGTGACCCAAATTTCGGCACGTGATAAACAACCTACGCTCCGCGGCATCATCCACTGTAACATGTTGTAATAAATATCGTATGCATGGAATGACATGAATGGTGTTCAGACAAATTAACTTCAAACTTTCCGTTCAGATGCGAACTACAATGTACTATTTGCAAATATTTGTTTCAGTTCACCTGTAGATCCGTCGGATTTTAGACCCCCGTGTAACCCCTTTAGTTCTAAACAACATCTATATGGAAGGATTCCTAATTTATTGCTTAATAATAATAGCCATGTTAAAAAGGGAAAAAATCATACATGTAAAAGCTATAGAGCATATTGTTTGCAGAACTAATTTGTTTACATCGGACGAGTAACAAATGCAAAACCGTGCGTCGTCCAGTGAAAAAAACCGACGTAATTATTCCGCGGAGGAACCGACCATTATGTGGAGGTAGTTCTGTTTATTTTCTTTTGCCTTTAATCTTTACAAAACATATTTTATTCGTTCAAATGTTGTTTTATTTGAATTATTGCAATTGACACGACCTCTTTTAAAGTTAATATAGTCATTACACGTACAATTTTATTACGATAAATAAATTATTTGTTTTTATCGCTCCCCCCGGCTAATATGGAGTCGCGCCGCACGTGTATGTGAAGTATGTTCGTCAAAGAAAAATTTAGTGAAGAATTACAGTTGGTTATGGACGCGAGTAAACCTTATTAATATCTGAACTTTTCCAGTCGTTAAAAGGATCACTATGCTCGTAAATTAAGATCGTGTTTGACTCGTCACCTCTTGTTTTGTTTGTAAAGTATAAACCTAAAGTCTACAGCAATCCCTAACGTACCTTACGATACGCCAGAGACGATCAGACGGTTCCCGTGGAGAAGGAGGGGAGGGGTAAACCGTTCAGTAGAGTGCCTGTTGATGAACTTGACGACCAGTTTAAAGATCCAATCATTGCCAAGCTTGGCACGAGGGGATACAAGAGTTAACAGACACGGAGATGACAATAGAATAGACAACGAACGAGGATTTTTTTTGCCCGGAAATTGACAAGAAAAACATGCTAATACACTAGAAATATTGAAGAATATGGACAACAGGATTAACAATATCTGATAATACAAATTCTTAAGTCTTGCTGAACTAACGCGAAAATGCTCGGAGAAGACTAACCTTCAGGGTTAGGAGGATGTCTTTTTAGAAGGGAATTTTGGAGAAGACTAACCTTCATGGGTAGGAGGATGTTTCTTTAGAAGGGAATTTTTTAGAAGACTATCCTTCGTGGTTAGGTAGCTATTTTTAGAAGGAATTTTAGGGACAGACTAACCCTCACAGAGAGGAAAATATTTTTTAGAAGGAATTTTTGGAGAAGACTAACCCTCACGGTGAGAAGGATATTTTTAGAAGGAATATTTGCAGAAGACTATACCTCACGGTGGGGAGGATATTTTTAGAAGGAATATTTGGAGAAGACTAACCCTCTCCTCCTTGACTGATCGGATCTTTTCTAGCCTCGTCTGGTTAATAACATAAAACCGTAGATCAGTGGACCCTTCATGGTAAATAATGCATGTTCGTTGACCAGCGTCTTCCGGCATATTTGACTGAAACACAATCAAATCAGTTTGTTAACCCAATCAGGAATCTCCAAATCATCCCCAAGACTATCTGTAGCCCAAGATGATTTTATTTGCCAAAATTGTGCATGTAGGCCTGTGATACAAATTACATCGTCAGTTTGGTTTTTGTTCACGGAAAGAATTTCATACCTAACTGGACATCACTTGAAACACTGTGCACAAACCATTATGAGATTGGTCTAAAAAAGGAATCAGTATTGAATGCTTCAATATTTTCTATACTCAATTCGACTTTTCAGGACGTTATCGTTTCTAATAGCTGATAGGACACAGCAGGGAAAAATTAGTGATGTCTGTGTATGGAATTCTTCCCAAAATGGAAATGGCCTTAGACTCCAGGCAGCCGGCGCCCTTCTGCAAGAGTGCGTTTTGTCAATTTGTGTGTGCATGTTCTCGTGGTAATCGTGTTTTGGAAATCTTTGGAATGATGAAAATATACATTGAATACCAGGCAGTAAGCTAAATGTTGTTGAAAGAGGGCAGTGTTTTGATTTTTGAGGAAAATTCTGGGTAAAACGACAACCTGGTGACAGTTGACACGAAAAAAAACCAAGATGGCCACACACACGTTTGAATTGAAAGTGCAAAAACGAAATATTCCTTCTAAAAAATTTTCTCCTCACCGTGAGGGTTAGTCTTCTCCAAATATTTCTTCTCAAAATATCCTCTCCATGAGGGTTAGTCTGCCCCTAAAATTCCTTCTAAAAAATATCCACCTAACCACGAAAGGTTAGTCTTCTCTAAAATTCTCTTTAAAAACATCCTCCTAGCCCTGAAGGTTAGTCTTCTCCATTACATCAGATATTGTTAATCCTGTTGTCCATATATTCTTTATTATTTCTAGTGTATTAGTAAATATATTTTTTGTATCTGAATTTCCGGGGTAAAAAATCCTCGTTCGTTGTCTATTATGTTGTCATCTCCGCATCTGTTAACTCTTGTATCCCCTCGTGCCGAGCTTGGCAATGATTGTATCTTTAAACTGGTCTTCAAGTTCATCAACAGGCACTCTACTGAACGGTTTAACCCCCCCCCCCCCCCCCCCCCCCCCCCCTCTCTTCTCCACGGGAACCGTCTGATCGTCTCTGGCGTATCTTAAGGTACGTTAGGGATTGTTGTAGACTTTAGGTTTATAACTTTACAAACAAAACAAGAGGTGACGAGTCAAACACGATCTTAATTTACGAGCATAGTGATCCTTTTAATGACTGGAAAAGTTCAGATATTAATCAGGTTTACTCACGTCCATAACACAACTGTATATTTATGTAATTCTTTGACGAACATACTTCACATGCACGTGCGGCGCGGCTATGGCGTTTTTATCAACAAAGCGACTCCACATTAGCCGGGGGGAGCGATAAAAACAAATATTTATCGTAATAAAATTGTACGTGTAATGACTATATTAACTTTAAGAAAGCACGTGTCAATTGCAATAATTCAAATAAAACAACATTTGAACGAACAAAATATGTTTTGTAAAGATTAAAGACAAAAGAAAATAGACGGAACTACCTCCAAATAATGGTCGGTTCCTCCGCGGAATAATTACGTCTGTTTCTTTTTACTGGACGACGCACGGTTTTGCAATTGCTACTCGTCCGATGTAAACAAATTAGTTCTGCAAACAATATGCTATATAGCTTCCGCCATCTTTTCTATTTTGCGCATGCGCGATTGTACCATGTCTCAGAAAAATAAGATGGCTGCTGGGAAAAAGCACCGTTCGTGTCTTACTTTTTCGCTTAAAAATCGTTCATCTCATTAAACGTTAGCAATGTACATTTCACACGGTTTTAATGCAATTTTCTCCCAACTTTTTATTTATATATCTATTACATTTCTTTACCCAGGGTGTGCCCAAACAGTTTAAAACTGGTTTCCATTGGGGACCTGCATATTATTAGTTAAAACTGAATATTTACACATTCATACAAAATATTAAAACAAATACAATAGTATTTACTCAAATAAATCTATTTTCAGTTAATTTTTCAACTCTCCATTTGAAGCTTATTGCTGATTAACGGGATGGGCGAAAAACCCGCGAAAAAAAACCTTTTAGGGTGAAAAACAAGGGGAAATTGCCATCCGGCTCCAAAGTATTTTGGCAACCAAGTTTATAACTCCGCAGATCAGCGTAAATGACAGAAATATCACTGATAGATGGCTTTACGTAGCTCCGATTTAAATGTACTTAAGGAGTTTATGGTTCTCATTTGTTCAGGCAGAATATTTCATATACTGGCACCACTCACAGCGAAACTTGTCACGTAGCATTCCTTTTTGGCGAAAGGAACTTTCAGTGCCATTTGGGTCGATTGTCGTGTTTAACGAATCACTGTAAGTGGTGTGAACAGATTTGTCATGTACAAAGGAGTCATTTTGTTAAGGCTTTTGAAAACAAAGATAGCCTTTTTGGACTGAACTCTTTCATTAAAAGGAATCCAATTCAGTCTGGCAAACATATCAGCTGAGGGGGTGAGGGAGGAACATTTAAGGATTATCCGTGCGGCTCTTTTGAGACATTTGTTGAGGGTATTGTCGTGAGATATGTACCTTCCCACACCGTACAGCAATACTCTAAAGATGGCATAACTAAACTTACAAAGAGTGTGTGCAGGCTGCTTTGGGGAACGTAATCACGAATTCTGTTTAACACACCCAATTTAGACGAAACAGTCTTCCTTACGTATTCACCATGTGTACCCCAACTCAATGTTTCATCAACTACACCCAAGCATTTACAAGATTTCACTTTTTCGATAACCTTATCAGTAATGCACACGTTCAGCTTGACGTTGGATATTTTCTGCCTTGAACCAATAAGCATACATTTGGTTTTGTTAGTATTTAATGCTAGTTTGTTTCTTAGGCACCAGTTGTGAATACTAGCAAGGGCTACATTCAAGTTCCTTTCTATTTCGTTAATACTAGAGGAGCTACACGTTAACGTGGAGTCATCTGCATACATACATACGTTGCAATTTTTGGGTATACAAGATGGAAAATCACTACTATAAACAATGAATAAAAGTGGCCCTAAGATCGACCCTTGTGAAACGCCTATGTCTATGGGCAGGACCTTCGATATTGTGCCCTTAATATTTACAGACTGACTACGACCGCCTCGGTACGACTTAAACCAATTATTTACAGAAGATGACACATTCAGCTTCTTCAATTTGCCTAGTAGGATTACATGATCCACACAATCAAAAGCTTTACTGAGATCAATGAACACGCTACCTGTAACTTCACCTTGCTCCATAGCCTCAAAACACTTGTTAAATCGTGTAGAGTGCTTTCAGTCGAGTACAAGGGTCTAAATCCCGATTGGCAACTAGGTATCAAATTGTTATCATCGAGGTAGCTATATACTGCCGAGTACACTCATCTTTCTAGAATCTTAGAGATAATTGGCAGTATAGAAATAGGCCGAAAATTACCTGTTATACTACATTTATCTCCTCCCTTGTGAATTGGTGTTACCAATCTTTAGGGTATTGCTCGCATCTTAGGGAGAGATTAAAAATATGTTAAAAATTTAGTAATATAAGGGGAAGCAATTTTAATCATTTTAACACTGATGCCATCCGGACCTGTTGCTTTCCCAACCGACATTGATGATATTTGCTTTTGAACGAACTCTTCTGTAATATTAGGTACAGTGCATTCTTCAAGTTCATCCAGAGAATCGACGATAGAGGCGTGTAGGTATCATTGTTTTCAAGTTCGCGCGATGGGCAATTTCCAGCTGTACGTTTTCCTATTGTAGAAAAGTGTTCATTTAATGTATCAGCAATGTCGGTGGGATCGTCAATATTTTCTCCATTTGGGGAAGTGACAGAATTTGGAGCAATTTTCTGGTTCCTAGGAAGTACCTCCTTTAGTTTTTTTTTCCCATAGCATAGATGAATGGCTTTTATTTTCTTCTATGACTGACGTATAGTATTCACTGTTCTTAGTGCGGATTTTATTAGTTACATTGTTCCGCAGCTAAGAGTCCCAATCGATCTGTGAGCCTGAGCGTTTTGCGATTTTGTGTGCACGATCCCGCTGTCTCATAAGTTTAAGAATTTCGCAATCGAGCCAAGGTAAAGATGCACCCCGAATACGTTTAGTTTTGATTGGCGCATGAAAGTTAATAATACTCATAAATATGGAGTGCCATTTGCACCACGCTTCATCAACATCATAAGAGTTCAGTACATAATTGATTGTTGACACGGATCCTTGTGGATAGTGAACCTCAGCTCACCTTTCCTAGTAAAAATGAATGGTAGTTAGAATTCCCCTTTTTGTCATTTCCTTGTAGTTGTAGATTAATCAACGGCTTTCCTCAAAATATCACAAATGTATCTTATTTCACTATTTTGTTTTGGTTTCTGCAAATTCTCTTTAAGGTGTTCATGTGGAAAATGCACAGTCATGAATGATGTTGTAAACTGTAAATGCTGCATGGAGGTTCCACAACTGATGCAGAAGTTTGAGGAAACTGGAATTACTTCAGTCTCTTGCATCACAGAGCACCCCTGGTTTGAAGGTACATGCCTGAATCCAGGCACACTCCAAACTGCCTATTTCGCATATCGACAGCAGTATGGAGCTCGGGCAGTGGAAGGGGACAGAGTAAAGTTAGTGGGACATGTTGAATTTCTCGAAGCTAAATTAGAATAACTATTATTAATGTTTTCAATATGCATGATCCTTCAAAGAGAAAGTGTTATTTTGTCAATCATCAATGTATGTACATAGGAAATACATGTACAATACAAATTTAATTTAAGTGCAACTGCGGATGACCCCTCCAAGTATGTGGGTCCTTCCATATTTTGGGGTCTAAAAGGGTCCTTTTTTGTGTCCGTGTTACACCTGACCTTTGTAATTTCCATCAAGAACCAATAAAACCGACTTCACATTTTTTAAAACTTGTTTTGCAGGTACTTTGCTTTACACAATCACTCTTGGAGATTAATTAAAGGCATTAATCAAAGAATATGTATGAATTGCAAAATCATATATGTCACGTTTGGACCTCAAATTTATGGAATGCCAATGTGTACAAGTATTGGTCGAGATCCAAATTTTTTTTTTTGCGAGAGATGTTAGTCATTTTGCTTGGTAAAAAAATGTAAAGTACATGTACATGCAGGTCATAGTGCAGTCGTCAATAAGATATTTTTTTTTTTGCAGGAAACTCCGACACATAGCCTACAGGCAAGTTGTCCGCTGGTGTTGGGGTTTTCTTGGCAGACACAACAGGGTACCACTTCCATCATGTGTGATGACCGAAATTCGGAATGCTTATCCAGACATTGATGGGAATTACAAGGGATTTGCATATCCTCCTCTGGATGAACTATAAAATAAGCAAATTTAACTCATTGCGTTAAGCAGTACATACATGTACTTTTAATTATCCCACCAGCACCGAGTAGAACACGGAATAATGTAGTGCGTCCATGTCCCATATTCCGAAGGCCGAGTGGAATATGGGACACGGACGCGAGTGGGATAACGAATTTATCTTCAAGCAAACTTGACCCGCAGTAAAGATGGAGCACGGCGCTGTGCGCGAAATCAGAACGTACCACGTAAACGCATGCATCAATTAACGTAAGATTTTCCAATTTTATTTGAATCCAAAGAACAAGGGCCATGACAAGTTGCTGGTGCGTTCCGGAAAACGTAACAAGGGTGCATCAAAACAGACGTGACGATCCACATGGGACGCAAACGCGCAGCTTTCGAATTACCAATGGATTGTGCAGCACTGCGTTTTGCGTATCGTGCAATTCTCAAAATTAGAACAGCGCAACACACGGAGTGTGATATGGGTTATCACACTCTCAGCTGCCACGGATCGACCAATCAGGATCGAGGATTCAAGTTTGCTTGAAGATAAAATGTATTATTTGTGACCCAACACTGCAAAATGAGTTTAGATACTTTTGGCAAATTGACTTTGTTTTTGAGAAAGAATACACTCTGTCCTTTAATGTCATGCCTAATTTATTTCAATCCAATGAAAAATTAAGTTTGAAGAAGCCACTATCCACCACCAAAGATATCACACAAAAAAGTTCAGGTTGATTTCAGTGGTCAATTTTATTGAGGTCAGTTTCCCAAGGTGTGTACTTGGATCACATTTCTGCACAACACAGAGGAACTTAAAGGTTTTCCAAAAATTTAATCCTTACTGCCTAGGGTATGTGGAAATTCATATTAAAATTCGAGGATTCAGGACTGTTAAGGTTATTACATTTTTAGGCAATTTTCTGTCAGTGGTAGAAACTCAAAATAGAAATGCTAATTTTAAAAAAAAATCCTTTTTTTGTGGGGTTTGCTATTAATAAAGTCACTGAATTCACCTAAGCATGTGTACCCATTTGTCTCATTTTATTTGTTTTCCTTTTTGGCAATTTTTGTATATTGTTATTTTTTTTTCTTTACTCTGCCTTGGTTTTCTTTTCTCTTCTTTTTTACTATTCCTAGTTTTGGCTTCTTTTTCTTTACTCTCCCTTGGTTTTCCTTTCTCTTTTTCTCTTTTCTCTTTCTTTTCTCTTCCTTGGCTTTCTTTTTCTTGTCTGTTTTCCTCTTTTTCTCCAACATTTTTTTGCGTTTTGCTTTTCTTTCCTCTTTTCTCTTCCTGCGCTTTTTAGTAGTTTCGTCTTCGAAAATAAGTCCCTCTGTGCAGTCAGGCCTCCCAACTCGGATGACTCCTGCAGCGAATCTGGATACAAACTGTCTGACAGCTTCGGCTTTGTCTGGGTGCTTGATCGCTTTTGTCAGAGGACCGGGATTTCTTGTCAGCTCGGGATACTTCCGCCTGACATCTGTCACTCGCTGTTTACAGATGACTACTGTATGTGGAATAATACGCTTGTTGTAATGCAACAAAATATAGGAGGGGAATCTACAGGTAGTGTGTAGAAACATCAGCTGTGGCGATTTCTCGTCAAGGTTGGGGGGACAGAGGAAAAAGCACACAACCAACAAGGATTGTTAAGTGTTTTGTACTCTTCTCTCGAGTATCCTGGTGTATTCTGGTGCATATAAAAGCCAATGAGCCATAACATGTACATGTATATGATCATTAGGAAATTATTTCAAGGTGGGGGGGGGGGGGGGACACGTCCTCTCCCCCCTGTAATCACCGCCCATGAGAAACACTAATACACCACATATGGAATGAGAAAGAACATAGTTACATGTATGTAATTTTAGAACAAACTGGAAACTTATTTGCATGTCATTTTCTCATCTAGCACATGTACACTGTACTTTCAATATTGAGTTTTTGTCCTTCACCGACATTTTATAAACACCGTGTACTCAGTGTTGTCCTGAGGAATTATTTAGAAAAATCACTCAGGTGGGACCTCCTGCTTTCTAGTGCAGATGTCTTACTACTTGAATACAGATTGGCTGGCTGGCTGGTTGGTTGGAATCTGTTAGCGGCGGGTACTGCAATCAAACTATTCATAAAGATGGAATGTTTGCGTAGGGATTTATAAATTCAATATAACATGTACAATGTACATGTATTTGGTTTTGCCCTTCACCGACATTTTATAAGCAGTGTAGTGTTCATAAAATACGTCGGTGAAGGGCAAAACCCAATATTAAATTTACATCACCTCGACACAAACACTGTACTTACTATATATGCATTTGACCAACGACTTTCTGACAGTGTAGCCGCCTTTGTCCTGTTTAGCTCGAGGAAATCCAATTTTATAAGAGGGGGTTCCATCTGCACTTGTTGCTTGCTCTCTTCCAGCATTTTCATTATAATGCAAGGCAGCCAAGTACAGCCTAGCAAAATGATATAAATGCAACAATAACCATACATTGTCTAAATAGAAGTGAACCATTTAATTACAATACATTCTATATTTTTGAAGGCAATATGCTTGCATGATTGACAAGAAAAAATCAAACTTGTATTGTAGCACACCTGCAGAGCATGCCCTCATACGAGTAGACCAGCATCTTGGGTGCGAAACAGTTGATCAACGCATGGAAAGCTTCAACACATGATGTTTGCATCAGCGGTGACAGCATTCTCACATCCTTCTGCATCCATACACTCCATTTTGTCAACAACTTTCTCAGCCGCTTTCGATCCTGAAAGCAATATTTCAAACAACATTTTATATTAAAAAAGAAAACTAGGATAACTCAGAATGTTTTTTTTTTGGTGCTTTATTGCAGTACTTTAAAGAAAGTACAATACCAAGGAATATGCCATGTTCTGATGATGTCTTACTTTGTTTTGGACGATATAAACAAAGTGTGATGTCATTAGTGAAAAGGCTTATTATGCTTGTGACAGTTTGGGGGGGAAATAAAATTACATGTACAGGGGTCAGATTTCAGGTAGACAGCTGGGCTAGTAGCACAAACATTTTTACTAGATCAGAAAGTATTTCACAAGACCAATGGTAAAAATAAGAGTTTTTTGAATGAGTGTTTCGATTTTTTTCCCTTTGCCGACCTTGTTGGGGGAGGGGTTAAAAATGCTGTTTTGATTAAAAATCTCCGACTCAAAACTAAAAATGGCCATTCCAGAAATTATGGGGCTTTTTCAGTTCACCAGATTTAAAAAAAATGGACTTTAGTGATAGCCATTTCATGCAGTTTATGAAAAAAATCACAAGACCACCGGACAATTTTGGTCAAGAGTTTACTAGACCAACACTCAAATCACTGGTATGGACTCGGTCCAGCGGCCCAGTGGATATTTTGATCCCTGATGTACCTGGGTTCAACCACTTTCGTGGGGTCAACTGGCCATGGGCACACTTTGGAAAGAGCGGATTGCCATGGTTATGGATGTCCATGATGTGGTTGGTTATGCTTTCAAACTTGGCCCACATCAGGCTTGGGTCACCGTCTGGTGTAGATGCTGCAACCCAGTAGCAGTTGTTCACTATTGAATGCACCCACTCACCAACCTCTTCACACCCTTTGCACTTTGCAATGGTAGTCAATTTTTTTTTCAAACCTGCAAACCACACAAAAATATTGCAAAAAGCAGAATGTATGTTTAGTTGGTTGGGGGAGCAGGGAGTGGGCAGTGAAACCTGTTTACCCCAATCAAAAGATATTTCTAGTCTGAGCAACAACTTTATGCCCAGGATATTTGGCATTTATCATTAACCGTAACCCCCTAGACACAACCGGCACAAAATCCAACATTGCAGTATACCTATGGCTCACTCTTTGGACTTCAAAGTAAAGTAATCAAAGGCACTAAAGTCCTCAACCCATCAAAATTCAACACAACCTGCTGTTGGAGTTTGTAAGGCTTGGGTAGTTAGGGTTAACAATCAGAAAATATGATTTGTTTTCCTAATATGCTCAAAATATGGGGTCCACGCATAAGTCCGACAAATAAATTTACTTTTATTTCGGTTCGTAAGTCCCACGCCTCATAGGTCCGATGCCTCGTTTATCCGACAGCTGTTATTAAAAAGTGGGGGTTATTTCCATTTCCCCTTCCCCTTCCCCGGGATGTATGCCCGTGGCATCAACCCTTGTGCCAAAAACTGCGCGCTGGCTGGACTAGTTAGTTCATTCTATGCACAGTGCGCCCTCTGATGTTCGTACACTGTTAAAACGCAGTTAAAACTGTTTAAACAACTCGTGTGCCCTGCTTAAACAACCAATAAAGTTGTTTAAGAAGGGCACATGAACAACCTGGGGCCAATTTCCCAGAGCTGCTTAATCACAAAAAACCTTGCTTAGTAAAATCAGGTTACCAGCCAACACTCCATGTAATTGTCATGCTAAGCAAACAACAGCTAAATACAGGTACCAGTCACAAGCAATATACGTCACATGGAATTTTGGCTGGTAACCTAAGCAATTTTTTTTGTGATTAAGCAATTTTTATGCTTAAGCAGCTCCATGAAATTGGGCCCTGGTTGCTCACATCTTCGTGAAATTTTTGGTAAAACTCGTTCTTGCGTTGTCGGACAAATGAACCTTTCTTTGTATCGGTCCATAGCTTCGACATCTCATAAGTCTGATGCCCCGTTTGTCCAATGTCTGACTTATCAGGCTTCGGACTTATGAGGCGTCTGAGCTATGAGGCCGAATACTGAAATTGTCCATAAGTCCGATGCCTCATAAACATAATTCCGAATTTTCGGACTTATGAGGCGTCGGACTTATATGCTTTAATATGTATTATGTTACCCTTTGCTACATGCCACACGTCATAAAAGTGCTTTGTCCCACGTGGAGCAAGCTCGTTGGCGATGTACTTGGTGATCTGTCGGTGGCGATCAGTGACGATTGTAGTAATCTTCAGATTCTTATCCTCTAGCCACTTAACTGACCTGACAAGTCCCTCCTTCTCCATTAGTGGAGACTTGAAGCCTGTTTCACTTTTCTGTAACATTATCAAAATTGAAGTAAAACAAAGTACTGTAATATCAAGGAACATCACATGATCAAGCCATTTTAAAAATGATGTTCAATCGAGGATTGTTTAATTACCTGGACAAGTTCTACGTGCAAGACTTTCCCCTCGTTTATCTCGAGCACACTATAGCAACCGTACTTAGCAGAGTGCCCCATGCTATCGCATCTCATGTCTGTGGCAAGAAGTGCTCCAGCTTTGCGGGACTTTACACTTGAGACAATCTCATCTTGTTCTTCCTTCCAAATGTGGACAATCGCTGGCTGCAAGTACCTGGGGTTAATTTTACACAGTGAACTCGATTGATTAGGATTATAAAACACAGGACAATTGTCCAACGATTGGTGGCCGGCTAACGACAGCAGCCGTGCGCCATGCACTCACACTCGTACAGGCACGCAGTCATGTAAACGGGTGCAATCGTGGACCTCCCATTGTTCCTCTTTTGTTTATACTCTAACTTTTTCGGAAGGCCTCCCATTGGTTTTGTACACGATTTTCAATCGTGGACGTTAGGTCAAACGTGGAACCCTTTGTTTACGCCCGAATTCTTTTGTCCTAGGTCCACGATTGCCGGCATATACAACCTCAGTACTGTTCGAAGCACAAACAGTGACCCCACGGTTGTTCTAAGATATCAGATCGGATTCAACTGATTTGCATATTGTAGCCTACATGTAGCCGTGTGAGGTCACCATTCAAGCTTCATGCATAGTGAAGCCACTGTTCATCTGATAGTCAAACGGCTTGACCGAGGCTAATATTATTGCTATTTACTCAAACATGTATTTTAGGAATTTATTTTTACATACATTGGGGCCATTTGGGGGTTACCCATAAATCCTTGGAAATTACTCAAAAATCATCATGGAACTTTATAATTAGCTGGCCTAATGTGTCAAACTTGCTAAAGTTCGAAACGTTAGGCCAGCAAATTTTTGTATTTGTATATTTCAGGTCCATTCAGTCAGTATATAAGCAGTTTGCAGCAGTTTAATTCATAATTAAAGAAATGCTAAATACATGTACATGTATATGAAGGATACCTTCGTTGGTAATTAAAGAATGTCGAATTATACGAGACAGTAGGCAAATGGACTTTGCTCGAACGCGCGAGGGCGCTGTTTCAACGATATTTCGAAGATAATACACGCATTTACACACATGTACACCCTTGCAACTCAAATAAATACATATTTCCAAAATGGAGTTGCTAGATAAAAGTACGCATCCCAAGCTAGTTCAACAAACGTCACTTTTCTAGCTAGTTGCAGCCCAGGAAATGGTCGTTACAGCGCCCCCAAGCGACCTTGCACATGGCCCATTGTTTTAATTTCTGTGAAGGGGAGGGGGGGGGGGGGCAGGGGGGGGTACTTTTGTGCAGTAATAAACTCAATGACTGCAATATGTTAACGTTAATCACTTCAATCCCAACAACATTGAAAGGGGCGGGGGGTGTGTAGGGGAATTAAAGAGGGGAGAGGCACAGTATTTAACCACAATCTCCTGAGTACATAAATTGATGGGTCAGTTACTATGTATTATTATTATTATTATTCAGGTTTATTCAGCAAATTCATCAAAAATACTATGAACAAATACAATTTGCACAGAAATAATTTTTAAAGTTTGGCATGGCAGCAGTTTTAAACCACAATCTCCTGAGTACATCAATTGATGGTCATTTATTAACCAAAAATAGACACGACAAACAGCAAAACGGACAGACGAGCAGACAGCACGACATTCAATATGGAACAGCACAACAGATTGACAAACGGGGAAATGGACAGACTGACAACGGAATAAAAAACAGTCATTTAACAACAAAAAAAGCAAATGTACCACAAAGTATTTAGTAAAAATCATATAATACATGTATTACCAAAATACATATACACGGCGGTATTGCTTTTCTTAGCAATGAGATTGAGCTTACACATTATGTAGGTGTCCGACAATGAACTGGCTAAAATGAACAACTTATCCGTGTATTTTACATTCATATCACAAACAGCAGCGACTCAAAATGCTTATAAAAGACTCGAGACTTCACTTGACAAAAAAAATGACTTGGGACTTCACTTGACTCGACTTGAAAAAAACATGACTTGTGACTTTGATTTGAATAAATTTAAATTTCACTTGCTGACATCAACACTTTTGTTAAAACAAACAAAACTTTTGGGCCTATATGCACATACCAGTTGACAAAAAATGCCAAGCCTACAGCGCCTAGCGAGCTGGGTGTCCAGTACGTATGCGAGGCTGCAACACTGGACGACTGCATGGAGAATCGTCAAGACCGGGGACGCATGGTTGATTTTGTACAGTGCATACGTGCCAGCCAAAAGTCATTTGTCATTGGAATTTGACTTTACTATGTGCAACAATTGACTTGAGACTTGGTACTTGTTGACTTGAAAACATTGGACTTGGGACTGGACTTGTGAACATTTGAATTGTGACTTGATTTGACTTGAGAAAACATGACTTGGTTACAACACTGTCAATTGAATATTCGAATTGCTTTTTGCCGGTTGAAATATTCAAAAAAATTCTATATGCACGTCCAGATACGACTGATGCTATTTTAATGGAAAAGTTACGGCACTTAGCAATGTCAAATGCAACATTTCTTGTGAACATAGGTTTATGGTTCCCGACCGTAAAACCCTTGACATTTCTAAAATAATTATTGCAAAAACTCGGGCTGGAGTTTTTTTTTTATTAGAACGTTACACATACTCACTCGTAATGATCTTGATACAATGCCAAATGTCCATCGGGTGGTCTCTAATATTGATCGCCACATGTAAAACACCGGCGTGCTTTGCCTTTGCATGCACGTTTTTACCGACGCGGCATGCAGTTGCAGCAGACACCTGAAAGACTTCATTGGCGATGTCGGATATTTGAATATTCGGTCAAACCCGGTCTCGGATAATCGAATACTCAATTCTTCAAAAATGAACATCCCTAATTAAAATCATCACAATTATTACAGTGTGTGGAGGTATGCGACCAAAGCTGACAGAAACTGATCTCAATGCTTCTGGACACCACTGACTTGACTGATGGGGGGGGGGGGGGGGGGGGGGTGTCAAGTACACCACATTTATTTAATTACATACAGCAGGGCAAATACCCGAGTCGGTATCATTGAATGTCGTCAAGATCGTGCCGACAAAATTGTGTAGTGCATTTGATATGTGTGGATCAAATTGGACAGAACTCTGCGTTGGTTACAAGTTAGAAACCATTTACAAATCATCACAATTATTACAGTGCCTGGAGGTATGTGACCCAAACTGACAGAAATTATATCAAATCCAGGGGGGCATCCTGATTTAACAGATTCAGTAGCACCAAAGACTGACGCTGCTTCTCAAATTCTCACTTGGAACTCTCAGTC
The DNA here is from genome assembly GCA_037893225.1 of Hippasteria phrygiana. Lineage (NCBI taxonomy): Eukaryota > Metazoa > Echinodermata > Asteroidea > Valvatida > Goniasteridae > Hippasteria > Hippasteria phrygiana. The sequence goes on along the minus strand of JAZGUH010000564.1, from coordinate 1,084,826 downwards.
TCAGCCCGAGTTTGTGTCTCAGTCACAGATCCCTGATTCTGTGATTCCCCCAAACAGTCCCACACATCAACGGATGCGTACCCCGCGTACGCGTTCAAGACTAACTCCCTATGATGTATCAGAAATTGTGGTATCCAAAGGACTGAAGACGAGTCTAAGTCTCAGCCTTTTTTGCCGAGTCAAGTCGAGTCCAGCTGTGTCAGCTGTGCCAGCAGCGACGGATGTCTCACCAGCGACAAATGTCTCACCAGCGACGGATGTCTCACCAGCGACGGATGTCTCACCAGCGACGGATGTCTCACCAGCGACGGATGTCTCACCAGCGACGGATGTCTCACCAGCGACGGATGTCTCACCAGCGACGGATGTCTCACCAGCGACGGATGTCTCACCAGCGACGGATGTCTCACCAGCGACGGATGTCTCACCAGCGTCGGATGTCTCACCAGTGTCTCATCTGTGTCAGCTGTCTCAACTCGGCTCGGCTCGGCTCGGCTCGGCTCGGCTCGGCTCGACTCGACTCGACTCGACTCGACTCGACTCGACTCGACTCGACTCGACTCGACTCGACTCGACTCGACTCGACTCGACTCGACTCGACTCGACTCGACTCGACTCGACTCGACTCGACTCGACTCGACTCGACTCGACTCGACTCGACTCGACTCGACTCGACTCGACTCGACTCGACTCGACTCGACTCGACTCGACTCGACTCGACTCGACTCGACTCGACTCGACTCGACTCGACTCGACTCGACTCGACTCGACTCGACTCGACTCGACTCGACTCGACTCGACTCGACTCGACTCGACTCGACTCGACTCGACTCGACTCGACTCTGGTAAAGAAAATGACTCGGGACTTGACTTGGGAAAATGTGACTTGGGTCTTGACTTTGGAAAATTTTAATTGTACCTTGACTTGACTTGATAAAAAATGACTCGGTTACTAAGAATGGGACGTTTAAACGTTTAAACTATAAAAAATAAAAAAATCAGTTTAGATATTTTCCCAAACGTTTAAACGCAACTCAATTTTAAAAATGGGATTTTGTATGCACGCAATCTACATTCCAGTTTTCTTCACAAAGAATCCAGAATCTTTGACGTATTTAATTTACAAAGAAATACAAACACCTTTAGTACTACACAGTGTAAACAATTGTTTGTGTTTGATGTTTTCAATACGCCGCTGGGACAAGATCAATGCTCGACGCGGACAGCACCTCTCCGACATCCTACACAATGCGACTGGCGGCAGCCTTTTTGCAATTGTTGACTAAACGTTTAAACGCTACGGGAAAGTTTTGCTAAACATTTATCAAATTAAACGTAAATTCACATCCTGATTGGTTACAACACTGTATAAAATGCACTGCATGGATGGTGCAGAATTTCTATAAGGACCTTATAGTACTGATTTGACATACTGTAATAATTATAATATGCCAAACATGTCGCTCCAAATAGCGTTGCACGAATGTGGCTGTCAAGAATGTGTCCTGCGCTGTACTTTCATGTCCAGTTCAGGGGTTGTTCTAAAAACCTCCCCTCGACCCCCACGACCCCTCGACTTACATTCATAAACGAAGCACACACAAACGCAAGATTACTCAGTAAATGTACAGACTGTTTTTTTATAAGCATAAGTTGAGGGGTCCTAGGGGTCGAGGAGGGTTTTCGAACAGTTTGCAGATTTGGTTGGTTTCAGCAGGGTGCTTAGAGAATACCTGAATGGGTTTGCGTTAAAGTACAGCACTGGACTGATGTCATTCTTCACAGCGAGTGACTTGCACAGCTTGTAGTGTTATTAGCAGCCACGGTCGTCAACGCTACTTGCAGCCTTACAGGTAACACAAATGCCTCCTAAATTACACCCCAAAGAAATAATCACCATATGAAAAGCAAGAGTTCAATAAAAAAAAGGGTTTGATGCTTTAAAATCTGCACTGGTGCCATATTTAGTCAAGGCAACATGTTGTGGTCGCTGGAATGACTGTTTCTATCTTTAAATCACTACGTACATTGTATAGTGCAAAGAGAAGAATTTGCGCAACGCCCACCTTCTTATCTATTGTCAAGTACTAAATGCGAAAAACAGTACGGACATGGGGTGACTGCTTGCTGTTGGGCTTGTGGAATCTGATGAGAAAATGAGTACATATTCCATCTGACAGACATCATCTCTGTCTCGCGTTCATCAATAGACCCACTACTTATGTAGACTAAAGGCAGTTTTCCAGTACAGAATATTGGGCTGTCTGTATCGAAAGCAATATCTCTTGCATAGTGAGTTTTAGGTGCTGGCAAATGAACCGTTTGACCTTCCAATAGAAGAAGCATGTCATTCCAGGGTATGATTTTAGGTGTCCACCTGAAATCATTCAAAAATATGACCTCGCTTAACTCTGCCCCTACCCATGCAAAAGTACCCGTTGCAGGGTTTGTGAATGTGCGGAATATGTCATTTAGGGGATTTAACATAAACGTCTTTCCAGTATTGGCCGGGCCCGTTATCATTAGATTTCTATATTTACCCCTTCCCTCAGACAACAATAAATAAATGCTTCTTGCAAACGCAGTTATTTGAATCCCATTATTCACCAGTATTTCTGTAGCGCATTGTAGCCATACTCCATTGCACTTGCATGCAGCTTGGGCAGCCTGCTGCAGGATGTCAAGTCTGCTCATGGTCGACCTTCTCAGCGTCTCACGGGATTCAAAGAGTTCCCAAGCCTCCTGCAAATAATATTTCAAAAAAGATAATGTGTGCAGGATTAGCAATAAACTTCAGATTTGAAGACGTTCTATTACTTAAAGTTGGGGTGAAAACTACTATAATAGAAACTAATGATTTTTTGTGCAAAGACTGATTGGGGTCCGGCACGAACACAGGAGTCGGTCAAGTAACGGGAAACAATAAACTTTCATTAGCCTTAGACTAGTAGATTGTGGTTTGACTCAACACGGTCTCATTAGCATAAAATAGTAGGTTTCTCTAAATATTTTTAGGTTTCTCTAAAAATATATTTGGAAGGGGGGGGGGGGGGGGGAGGAGATCCCCTACAACTGAACTGAACGGTTAGCCTAGCCTAATGACCTATATCAGGCCCGAGGGCAAGATAATTCACATAAGTTTACATATCTCTACAGCTCAATTACCTCAAATTTGGTTTTGCAAAAAAAAACCAACAGGTGGGTCTCTTTGGCATAGAGATGGGAGGCTACATTTAGACCTGGGCCCAGAGATTGACGATCATTTGAGGGGTGGTTTGGGGGAGGGGAATATAAAAACACATTCATTCGGTCAACCCTGGTAAAATTGAAAAGAAACATGTCCAAGAGGTCTTAATCTGTAATTTCCAGTGAAAAACACATTGCCACTCTACCCCTCAGCATCACCATGTGGCGTTCTAAGTTTGGTCTGATTTTGTGCCATTTTCTGCATATTTTCATGTAATGGAACCCTATCGCCAACTGGTGCGTAGCAACACCCCTACGACCCACATGGAATTTTGGGCAGCAATTTCGGGCTTGTCTTAGTTTTAGTTAATAGTTACTGTGTGTGTTTCACATATAGACTTCAGCTTACGTATACCTGGATTGTCTCGTGTACAACCCTTTTGCCCTTGTTGATAATGAACTGAGCGATGTCCGTTTTCCCCTCCTCCTTCTGCTGATCAGCAAAGGCCATCAATTGGAGGCGTGTCTTCAGTCCTTTGGATACCACAATTTCCGACACGTCATAGGGAGTTAGTCTGGAACGTGTACGCATCCGTTGATGTGTGGGACTGTTGGGGGAATCGCAGAATCCGGGATTTGTGACCGAGACCTAAACTCGGGCTTTGACCGAGACGGAAACTTGGGCTGTGACTGAGACGGAAACTCGGGCTGTGACTTAGACGGAAACTCGGGCTGAGACTGAGACTGAGACTCGGACTGAGACTGAGACTCGGGCTGAGGCTGAGACTGAGAGTTCCAAGTGAGAATTTGAGAAGCAGCGTCAGTCTTTGGTGGTACTGAATCTGTTAAATCAGGATGTCCCCTGGATTGGATATAATTTCTGTCAGTTTTGGTCACATACCTCCAGGCACTGTAATAATTGTGATGGTTTGAGGAGAAATGTACAGCCATCCCATGATGATGTTGTAAATGGTTTCTAACTTGTAACCAACGCTGAGTTCTGTCCAATTTGATCGACATATGGTAGTGCGTACCTCCATCGGCATGAAATTCTCGAGAGCATGCCCAGTGCATGACTTGTGCAGTTCCACACATATCAAATGTAGACACAATTTTGTCAGCAACATCTTGACAACCTTCAATAATACCGACTCGGATATTTGCCCTGCTGTATGTAATTAAATAAACCTGGCGTACTTGACGAACACCAAGTAAACGAGACATATCGACATGAAAATCAACAATAACTACGGTGTCACGCCCCTCATCAGTCAAGTCAGTGGTGTTTACGCCACAAGCCCCGCGTTTCTATAATGTAACACGTACAAACAGCGCCCCCTATGACAAACCACCCACGGCTTACCCCGGTATACCCACCGCGTATGTGATGTAATATATACACACGGTTGACCATTTGACCATGGTAAACCGAATAAAGAGATATTACTGTTCTTATCTTTTATACAAACCAGATGGTGAACCGTCCAAGTTGACCATCTTGCATAATAGTCTGTGTGGCGTGACTGCATAAGTTTTTTGACCTTTGAAAATTGTGCTTACTGCACATGCGTGGCTCTGGAGGATGTAAATTCGGACAGTCAAATTTGTCGGGTACGTACGTGCGCACATGTACACCACCGGGCAGTAGCATCCCCCCCCCCCCCCCCCTTAGATTGCCAGTACGTGCCATTTTAAAGCTTACAACAACAACAACAACAACAACAACAACAACATCCCCCCCCCCCCCCCCCCCCTGCGCACTGTGTTTTTTAAGAAACGTTAACACGGTTGTAAAACTTGTTGTGCTTAAAGATTAACGAAACCATGACGAAACTGACTAGCCATTACAAAGTACCGAAACACTTGCAAAAAGTTATTATTATATCCAGCTCCACTCCGGCCCCATAATTAAACTAAAACGAAGAAAAAACCACCAAAAAAATCTAACAAACGACACAGTTCAAAGTAGATGTTTGGCAGCAAGGTAATTATTTTGCGCTCCGAGAAAATGGTTAGTGAATGTCCAGATAACTCAAGAAAGTTTAAACATTCTAAAGCGCAAATAAATACAGGTGCATATTTCCAAAATGGAGTTGCTAGATAAAAGTCCCAAGCTAGTTCAACAAACGTCACTTTCCTAGCTAGTTGGAGCCCAGAAAATCGCGTCGTTACAGCGCCCTCACAGGACCTAAAAACTTTTTATTATAACCCTTTCACTACCATGGGCTCCGCTTGGCACCAAAGTTCCACGCCACTTCCTTACCGTGGCTCCTTTTGGCACCAAGCTCATGTTGTATTTGGCGAAAATGTGAATAGCGCCCCCTATCGACAAAAAGTCGATCGTGCACCGCGACCGTAGTTTGAAACATTCCAGATCACAGTTATGTGAATATAAATAATTGTTTCTCCACCTCCTCCCCCTCACCGCCCCTCCCCCCCCCCCCCCAATACCCCTCCCTCATCCTCCCTTCCCCTCCCACTCCCCTCCCTTATCTCCCTTCCCACTCATCCCCCTCCCCCCCCCCCCCAATGCAATATTGATAGGGGTGGGAGAATTAGCCGGTTTGCCTGCACACCCAATTTCACACAACCTTGAACGGGGGGGGGGGGGGGGGGGGGGGGGGGGTGGGAGATTGGCGGGTCTATCCTGTTCACATACTGTGTTAGATCTTATCGGCCTTTCTCCTCGCTGAATTACGAGGGCGCTATACAATGAAATTTTTACAAAGGGGACTGGTATTGAGGTAATGAGTGCATTATTTCTCCTGGTAGCGAAAGGGTTATAAGAGAAGACGGCCATGTTGATGGAGGCTAGGGCACCGAGAAGCTTGAGGACACTGGTTCCTGAAAGCAACAACACTGAAGACAGCATAAGATTCCCTGCCGAGATGTTTCCAATCATTGGCTGACTTCTCCATCTCCGGGTATACCCACAGGCTCTCACCTTGCAGGCCTGGTACACCTCAACAAGAGTTCCTCCCTGTGGTCGTGACAACTTCTTTCTTGATTCACCAGCACACCTCGGGCAGTTTTTGAAAAGTTCCAGAAGGTTTACTCCAAAAACAAAGGCCATCAATTGGAGGCGTGTCTTCAGTCCTTTGGATACCACAATTTCCGACACGTCATAGGGAGTTAGTCTGGAACGTGTACGCATCCGTTGATGTGTGGGACTGTTGGGGGGAATCGCAGAATCCGGGATTTGTGACCGAGACCTAAACTCGGGCTTTGACCGAGACGGAAACTTGGGCTGTGACTGAGACGGAAACTCGGGCTGTGACTTAGACGGAAACTCGGGCTGAGACTGAGACTGAGACTCGGACTGAGACTGAGACTCGGGCTGAGGCTGAGACTGAGAGTTCCAAGTGAGAATTTGAGAAGCAGCGTCAGTCTTTGGTGGTACTGAATCTGTTAAATCAGGATGTCCCCTGGATTGGATATAATTTCTGTCAGTTTTGGTCACATACCTCCAGGCACTGTAATAATTGTGATGGTTTGAGGAGAAATGTACAGCCATCCCATGATGATGTTGTAAATGGTTTCTAACTTGTAACCAACGCTGAGTTCTGTCCAATTTGATCGACATATGGTAGTGCGTACCTCCATCGGCATGAAATTCTCGAGAGCATGCCCAGTGCATGACTTGTGCAGTTCCACACATATCAAATGTAGACACAATTTTGTCAGCAACATCTTGACAACCTTCAATAATACCGACTCGGATATTTGCCCTGCTGTATGTAATTAAATAAACCTGGCGTACTTGACGAACACCAAGTAAACGAGACATATCGACATGAAAATCAACAATAACTACGGTGTCACGCCCCTCATCAGTCAAGTCAGTGGTGTTTACGCCACAAGCCCCGCGTTTCTATAATGTAACACGTACAAACAGCGCCCCCTATGACAAACCACCCACGGCTTACCCCGGTATACCCACCGCGTATGTGATGTAATATATACACACGGTTGACCATTTGACCATGGTAAACCGAATAAAGAGATATTACTGTTCTTATCTTTTATACAAACCAGATGGTGAACCGTCCAAGTTGACCATCTTGCATAATAGTCTGTGTGGCGTGACTGCATAAGTTTTTTGACCTTTGAAAATTGTGCTTACTGCACATGCGTGGCTCTGGAGGATGTAAATTCGGACAGTCAAATTTGTCGGGTACGTACGTGCGCACATGTACACCACCGGGCAGTAGCATCCCCCCCCCCCCCCCTTAGATTGCCAGTACGTGCCATTTTAAAGCTTACAACAACAACAACAACAACAACAACAACAACATCCCCCCCCCCCCCCCTGCGCACTGTGTTTTTTAAGAAACGTTAACACGGTTGTAAAACTTGTTGTGCTTAAAGATTAACGAAACCATGACGAAACTGACTAGCCATTACAAAGTACCGAAACACTTGCAAAAAGTTATTATTATATCCAGCTCCACTCCGGCCCCATAATTAAACTAAAACGAAGAAAAAAACCACCAAAAAAATCTAACAAACGACACAGTTCAAAGTAGATGTTTGGCAGCAAGGTAATTATTTTGCGCTCCGAGAAAATGGTTAGTGAATGTCCAGATAACTCAAGAAAGTTTAAACATTCTAAAGCGCAAATAAATACAGGTGCATATTTCCAAAATGGAGTTGCTAGATAAAAGTCCCAAGCTAGTTCAACAAACGTCACTTTCCTAGCTAGTTGGAGCCCAGAAAATCGCGTCGTTACAGCGCCCTCACAGGACCTAAAAACTTTTTATTATAACCCTTTCACTACCATGGGCTCCGCTTGGCACCAAAGTTCCACGCCACTTCCTTACCGTGGCTCCTTTTGGCACCAAGCTCATGTTGTATTTGGCGAAAATGTGAATAGCGCCCCCTATCGACAAAAAGTCGATCGTGCACCGCGACCGTAGTTTGAAACATTCCAGATCACAGTTATGTGAATATAAATAATTGTTTCTCCACCTCCTCCCCCTCACCGCCCTCCCCCCCCCCCCCCCAATACCCTCCCTCATCCTCCCTTCCCCTCCCACTCCCCTCCCTTATCTCCCTTCCCACTCATCCCCCTCCCCCCCCCCCCAATGCAATATTGATAGGGGTGGGAGAATTAGCCGGTTTGCCTGCACACCCAATTTCACACAACCTTGAACGGGGGGGGGGGGGGGGGGGGGGGGGGGGGGGGTGGGAGATTGGCGGGTCTATCCTGTTCACATACTGTGTTAGATCTTATCGGCCTTTCTCCTCGCTGAATTACGAGGGCGCTATACAATGAAATTTTTACAAAGGGGACTGGTATTGAGGTAATGAGTGCATTATTTCTCCTGGTAGCGAAAGGGTTATAAGAGAAGACGGCCATGTTGATGGAGGCTAGGGCACCGAGAAGCTTGAGGACACTGGTTCCTGAAAGCAACAACACTGAAGACAGCATAAGATTCCCTGCCGAGATGTTTCCAATCATTGGCTGACTTCTCCATCTCCGGGTATACCCACAGGCTCTCACCTTGCAGGCCTGGTACACCTCAACAAGAGTTCCTCCCTGTGGTCGTGACAACTTCTTTCTTGATTCACCAGCACACCTCGGGCAGTTTTTTGAAAAGTTCCAGAAGGTTTACTCCAAAAACCAGGTATTTCCTGTCATTAGGGGTTGGGTGCTCACTCTCCTCATCTGAGCTGTAATAGGTTCAAAATAATACAGAACAATCATATCAGGTACGTCCTTTGCAAATGTACATGTATACTCAATTTACAGAGGCTTCAGTCAGTGCATTAGTAATTGGCAATTCTCCAATGGCAAGGTAAACATTACCCACCCAGCCCCCCCCCCCCCAAAAAAAAAAAAAATAAGGTCTTATAGACTAATCCAGTGAGCAAAATTAGAAGCATTTACTGCGGTATCACCACGCTCGGGTGCATATTTTACGCACGCGCTCGATGCAGCTTCGACCAACAGGGTGTTTACAACTTGCCAAAATGTGCCCGCGACAAATTAAAGAACGTAGGCAACATGCACGCGAGCGTGGCACCAGATAGTCTTGATTCCAAGACCTTCGTGTTGCTTTTTTTCCTTCCGAACGATCGAGGGCGCTGTTTCTCAGTAAATCGATTCTGATTGTATTCGATAATGTTTTATATATTACGCGCTCTGACAAGAATCGATTTTACTGTTCTTTGCTCGGTAATTCCACGAAGGTCTTGGATATTTCTGTCCGCGGGTCTTAACTTTTTCATTACTTTTTCGACATTCTCCCCCGACTTTCCGGGGGAGCCAATCAGCGATTGAGTTTGACCTTGACAAATGAATTATTCATAACTTGGCGAGCATGCACGATTAAATAGGACGCGGTGCGGTCATCACCCTCTGGGTGCGGTTTTTTGTGTATGATATGTGTGTTGTGTTGTCTGGAAATTTGAATTCACCGCCCCCGGGCCCGACGCGTCGACCGTTGTATTTTTTTGGATGAAGGATTGCGCGATCCGCGGGACCCAGTCTGTCATGATGTCTGTGGGAAATATTTTTTAAGTTGAAGTGTCGGCGGCACGACGTACGTGTCGTTAAAATCCGCGAAGTATCTGTAGTGCAGCTGATTTCTGTAGTGCAGCTGAAGTTTATTTAGACATTAAATAAAGTGTTTTATGTAGGCCTATACGAAATTTTTGTGCGGATGATGAGTGAACATGTGAGGTATATTTTAATACTTCCGAATGCAAATTTAGAACTATAACCTTTGATGACAGCCAGTGTGTTTACGTGGTTACTATTCCACATGTAATAGAAAAAATACATGCAGTAGTCGGTGTACATATATTGGTTAAAAGAACTACATCACAATTGATTTCATTACAGTCATAATTGATCATTTTCAAAAGAATTGTTTTAACAACAATTTGTATACAAATGAAAACATATCAGAAAGGATTAACAAAAGGTGATACATACGGCGTACATAATAGCCCAACTTTTATAGTTAAATATAATCCCAAAAAAATTGTCGACAAGAAGAAGTGTTGATAAGTGAAGGCAAAAACATAGATTTCGGGGTTGTGGGGATGGGGAATATATCTCCACCCACACACACTTTATGACAAGATCACCCCTAGACAATAAAACCAAGCAGAAGAAAAAAATTAAAATAGACCAGGAGGTAATTATACATTTCATATGGAAATTACAGTAGAATTGTCGGAAAGAGGGTTAAATTTTGGTTTGTGTATGGACCATATTTAATAACATGTATAATAAACAGCGTAGTGTCCAATCCCCCCCCCCCCTTCGAAATGTTCAGTTGGTTGGTTTTGGAAATGTCATGATAAACCCCCCCCCCCCCCCCCCCCTTTCCCGGTCTCCACACATGTCATAGTCAAATCATGGAGGCGCGCTTGAGTGAAGGTAACAATTTATGAGAAGGTATTACCCGATGACATGTACATTATATATTGTGCATGTACACTGTATGAGCTGGAACACTGGTGTATAAACATGTGAGGTGATAAACTTAAAAAGGACTTCAGAATGGAGGACGTCCCAGCCAGTTTGTATAAATAAATGTATTATACATTTTTTTAAATACCACATGTACATGTAATGTCGATTTTTTTTACACTGAGTAGTATAATGACCGGTACATCTGCCAATTTAATTTTTCAGGATGGAAATTGAAAATACATGAAAAAAGAGATGTAACAAATGGTGTGTTTCATATTTCTGATCAACTCTGTGGCAGTTCTAACCTTCAATGGTAAAGCATATGTTTTAATAAATGTAACTTTACAATAATGGTTTAAAATCTTTACAGAAATACATTTTATCCAGTGAAAAATTATGTTTACCTCAAGAATTAAAATAAATGAGTGAAGTTAACCATCTACTTTGATTTTAAGTCCAGTGCATTTAAGTGGTTTGCTGGGCTTGCTATTTCAGACTTCTCTTCTTCATGTTCACTTTTTCAAATATTAGTATACACATGTAGGAATGTAATGTATTTAGTGGAGGAATTTTTTATTGGGAGAAATATACATAAATAAGACAATGATGAATTTAAGCTCCACCTTGAAGACAAAGTGAGTAAAAACGTTTTTCAGTCAAAAGTTGACCAAAGACCGTCCTGTAAATTGTGCATGCAACTAACTGGACTGAAATATCCAATACAATACTGGGCCTGGCCATGGCTGGCTGCAAAAAAAGGCACCACATGTTTGTACATGTAATTAAACAATCTTTGATAAAACATTTTTTTTTTAATTTGACTATTCTGCATTTATTCATTCACATTGGCTAATTAACATCCCAGATTAAAGTGCACACCTGCAGGTAAATTATCATTATCTCATTCTGGGACGTAGCAAGAAAGATAAGAAACTCCCAAGTTATTCAAACTTGAAGTTCAAGTACGTATACGTACACTATACAATATAATCCACAGTGTTCAAATGTGGATGTACATTGTACATAAATACATGTACATGTACATTGTATGTAGGCCTACAAGTGGCTTTTGTACACAGTAGTACATCCACGTTTTTTTTCAAACAGTATTATATTACACGTCGCGTCGACCGCAGGCGCATTTTGCATAATTGGGGCAATCGGTCAAACTTAACCATGGAGGTCAGACCAGTCACGTGATATGAATGATGCATGTTTAGCCACGATTTCCATAGTCGGGTCCCGCCCCCAAAAGTAAGAAATATCCAAGACGTTACTGGAACTCCGTGATTGATCGCGCGCTCGCCCGCTGGTGACAGCCTATAAATTGCGCCCTCTGTTGATGACAAGTATCAGACAGTAACGTCTTGGAACCAAGACTAGGCAAGTAGACGCACTCCTGTCGAGTTGAGGTGCACGCTATCCGATACAAGGTGATTTGGGTTTATGTTTCCATTGTCACTGATTGACTTAAGCAGATTATTAGAGTCATCTACCTTCTTGCGTTTTGGCACTGTTTCGTTTTTGCGATGTATAATCGACGATACTATTACTGATCTTGGTTGTAGTTATTCACTGAGGGAAATGATCTTTGCAGCAATAGTCTCTGGGTTGTCAGAGGTATTATTGGGCCCAACATGAAGGATTACTCCATAGACGTCGTGCTTGGCCGACAGCTGTATGGCGTTCGGAGCAAGATCTTCGATTTTTGCTCCACGCATGGTATGGCACATCACGTTTTTTTGCCTGCTCAATCTCCTGGGTTGTAGCCGTTTGATCATTGAGTCACCGATAATTAGGATATCTGCATAGTTGTGTTCGCTAGGTGTGGGTGGCCGTTTTGTCATGGTAGGTGTCGGTTTCTGCTTTGTAGTGGTCAGTTTATTGTGCTTTTCTCGGTATTGTTCGAGCTGCTCTTGAAAAGAGGCCTTGTTTTTTGAGGGACAGGGCTTCTTTGGGGGAGTACAGGACCGCTGTTCCTTGCCAGGCTGGACTTTGGGCTGCAAGCCTTTGTAGTAGGAGTCGATCAGGAACTCGGCTTCGGTCCGGGAATCATCAAAGCTGTTTTCGATGTTAACCGGATCCACACCCTCCGTCGCCAATGCAGCAAAGCGGTTGCTTGTTGACACCGCTGGACTGGCTAAACCCATGGTGGTACTCGGGTTGTTTCGGCTCAGGGCACAGGGCTGGCGTTTCGAATGGGCATCGGCTTCACGAGAAGGGCTCATCAGCATATCAATGGTAGAATAGAGAGCATCACATTCCTTCTTCAAGTGGTGAATTGTTTCCCTTTGGGAAGAAGAAGATAAAGAAATCTGGCCAGAAAGTGTTGCTATTTGGTCTGATAATTTCTGATCAAGTAAATTGATGTCGTTCTGAACCTGTAGGTTGGCTTTATCAATAACCTGTAGGTTGGGTTCAGATACTGGATCCAGGGCTATAGCACCTGTTAAATCTCGATCCGCAGTGCGCTTTGTTGGTTTCGGTTTAACCCGATCGACAGCCAAGTAAAACGGAAACGAGGCTTGTGCAGCTAAGCATAACGTACACAATAGAGGCTTTGCACCGTCACGTGACCCTCATAGAAACCGTAACTACGCTGCCATAGCGCACGGCATATGCATACGATGCATGTGACCCGACGTGACTCTTGCGGTCAAATGACCCAATGGGAAGGTTTTGCTGTGTTTACGGTTGCTCCAAACGATCTGAGAGAGATACAAATTTCAGGTTTGTCAGCGTACCACGTATACTGAAACATCAAGGGGAGCAAACGCGTGAGATTTCGAGCCTTAGACGAGAAAAATGGTTTGCAAATATTCGCAGAGATGCGGTAAGCAAGGGTCATGTGAAACACGCACACGTCTGCTCGCTGCACTTCTATCAAGGTAAGCAATTTGTGCACTTTAACTGTGCCTAGCCTAACAATGATGGCCATGTTAAATATCTACAAGATCAATTCCTTTCTCCATGTGTGGAAGGAGTGCAGGGTTTTGATTTTTAATTTGAAGGAAATTATCTTGTAAGTTGTAATAATGACAACAGCGACCATGCTGCTACTGCAGCGATTGAAAACAAACATGGCGACAGCCATGTGGGTGATATGTTTCGTGACTCGATTCGCACAGTTACCACTGGAATATCATCAGTCTCAGGTAAGAAAGTCGCATTTTCCCCAAAAATATTGTTCGGAATAATATCATTAAAAGAAGGTTGCCTGACATGCCTGAGGTTGCAAATGTCATTTGGAGGGACAAAATCATTTTAAGAATTAAAAAGACCGGTGTCCTAAACTCCACAATCTTAAATGGAATGACCAAAACAGCAAAAGCAAAGAATTCCATATCTGGACATCATCCCAGTTCCTGTGTACAAACCCTGACATTTATGGCCCACAACAAAAACATATTTATCAAAGAAGGTTTCGGAAAGAGTTCCATATCCGGCCATCAATTATTTTCCCTTAATATGACTTAAAAACTACAAAAATGTTTGAATCTGATAAAGAAACACGAATTTAAGAGGGAAAAAAATTCAACATATTCTTCGAAAATACTTTTTCTGTCATGGCCCATAGACTTTGTGCACGAGGTCTAAGTGATGGTCGGATATGGAACTCTTTCCCTGAAATGCCTGTCAATGGTTGTAAAAAGAAAATTTAAAATGGAAGAAAAAAATGCTCTGTGGGGAAATGTTTGAACTTTCAGAGAAAAAAGGGCTGGTGGATGCCCAGAGTTTACACACTTGGCCTCAGGTGTCAGTAGCAGCAACATTCTTTCAACATTGTTTCCAGGATTAATTCACCTCAGAAGTATCTAAACCTTGCAAGTCATATTTATTACATTTTGGTTAATTTTTGTTTTGTTTTTGAATTTATCCAGGGGAACCAGCAAAGCTGTATGAGCAAACTCACCCAACCAGACTGGGCACCTACACTCTCCCATCCAAGTACTGCCTGCAATTACCGTTGCTTAACTTAAGTAATGCGCCACTTGCTCTTCCACTGAGCCAACAATTTTTATTATTTTGAACAACGAGAGTGTTTGAATCCAGCTCCCTCCACACATTCGACCGGAGTGCATTGGAAATGGCATACATACATATTGTTTGTACAGCTTAGAAGGGCCAGCTGCGTACTCTTAACAATTTAGGGAAAATTGTGCAATGATGTACGTTGCCAAGGATTTTCATTGGGGACACAATAATTATGAGTGGGGGGGGGGGGGGGGGGGTCCATGCATGGCAACGGCATTTTAAGTGAGGGCCCGGGGCACCAGCATTCGCAACTGGCTGTGGCAAGGAGGGCACCAGCATTTTTAGTGGGGACACAGGGGGCACCAGAACGTTTAGTGAGAGCACAGGGAAACAAAATTTTTCAGTGGGGGCACTGAGGGAACTAATATTTTTCAGTAGGGGCACAGGGGGCACTATCATTTCCAGTGAGGGCACACTAGGGCCAGCAGCATGAAGGAAATTATTTTAATGTTGCGGCGATTGTGTACTTATACGGGCCCCGTTCTTAGGCATAGCAAGGTCATTTCTATTTGGGGGGGGGGGGGGGGGGGGGGGGGGGGTAGACGTAAAAAAGGGCACTCGATATATCAGGGCCACAGGGGGAACTAACATTTTTAGGGCACAAGGGGCACTAACATTTTTCAATGGGGGGGGGGGGGGGGGGCACATATGGGTCACTATAATTTCCAGTAAGGGCACACTAGGACCAGCAGCATGAAGAAAATTATTTTAATGTTGCATCGATTGAGTACTTACGGGCTCCGTTTCTATAGCTTGCGACATTAAACACAGGTATGTCGTAGATACATGTAGAGGGTAGGGTTTTGATTTTTTGGTGGGACGGAAATTTTGGGCTACAAAAAAGAAAAGAAAAAAACACAAACAAACAAGGCACTCTGAAAATATTGGGGGGGGGGGGGGGGGTTAATTACTGCCCCTTACCCTGCCGTCTTGGATGGGCCCATCATATGGAACGGCATCATTTTTATTCTCCTCTCTCAGCTCTCCGTCTATCTCCGGCTCTCAATTATTTAGCAATATTATGCAGTACACAACATGCCTTGATGATTTGACAGGCTCTGCGGTGGGCTACACAGAGCCCGAGTGACAAACGGGGAAACTTTCGTTTTAGCTGACCAAAAACCTGTTCGATGGTCGCTCTTGTTCTTCTGTGGCTCCTACATTAAGAAATAGTTCGTCAAATAATCGCCAAGAGATTAAGAAATAATTAATAGGTTTTAGTTATTATCCTTTAGTTATTATCCTGACTAAATTAAATAATTAATGACTATTTTTGTAGTGTACAGTGCTTTTAATGTAATGTAAAGCTTTTAAAAAATACAATCAATATTGTATTATCTAATAATTATTGATAAGCATTGCTTAATCTGAACATGTCAACTATTTTCACTGACATATCTACTTTTATCTATTTTATTGATTTATTCGTTCATTAATTTATTCTTTTTTTTTCTTAATTCATTACTCCATGTACTCGTCTTTTAAAAGCTTTTTTCTTCATCAATGAAAATTCAGCCCGCATTTTACACCCGGTGTCATATAATTTACGTGTAGATTCTGCATAGCCGTAGGAGCGTTTACCTGCCTGCCGTAAGCGCCGCCCTTCCCCAGGGGCCCAATGTTATGACGTCGGCGTGTTTCACAGGTCACCGTACAAATAGATACCCAATGTCCTATCTTCCCCTCTCTAGTATCTTTGATTACACTTGCAAGTCTCAAATATGATATAATAACGTACCTGTTGTAGCGTCTCTCGACGTTTGTTGTTGGAACAAGGACAGGCGTCATCAGAAACGGTCGTAAGGCGTAACCGTTATCGCCTATGAGCTTTCCTTGGAGTCTGAAAATTATGAGGAAATTCTTTTAAATGTATTTATTAAATATTCATAAATACCTGGGACAGTTTTACTATTCCTATTAGTCGAAAGCCTGTCACGTGGGTGTGTTTAAACAATATTTTTCTGATCAAAGAAGCTTAATGTTTCCCCGAAAGTGGGTGGGTTTTGAAGTTGAGGGAAATTTGGGGTAGTATAAAATAATTGTATAAGACCATTTTTAAATCGATTGCTATTTAAAATTATCTTCAAATGGAATAATACATTTCTTCTTTATGACCAAGGTTACAAAAGAAAACAGTCTGGTTCCCTGTTACGTACGGTAAACGCACGGCAGAAAAATATTAAAATAGAAACCATGACTTTGAATCAAAAAGGCAGAAACAGGCCAATCAATTAGTTAATCAAAGTTAATTAGATCACTCCAATTAGTTGGCAACAAATGTGTGAAGCATCCATCCCAGTTAGTCTGCAACTTTAGACTTATGTACAAAAAGCAAAGCATTACATACAGGCAAAGCAAAATAAATTTCAAAGAAATTAGCAAAGCAGCACATTATACAAATGGGCGTAACATAATATAGTAAGCCGGCAAATAAGATTGATATTCGGCCGAATATACCTTTAATTAAGGAACCCGCAGGAACTGACCCCGCCCAGTCAGTGCTTGTAGCGCAGCCGTTGGGCCAAGCATCTCCGCACGCCGCACTGGATCAGCCGAGCCACAGGTAGGTCAGCGTTGAACCCCGGTGAATTCAGCCACATCAGAGGCCGCGACAGTCCGGGCATCAGGTCCAGCAGCACCGTCCGTCTCGGCCACGATCCAGCGATGAGGAGCGCAGCACCGGTAGAACACGTAGAGGAGATGCTGGCCCAACTCTGCGTTATTCTCGCACATAGCTGGTGTGTAAATGGGCACTGACTGAGACCGAATAAAAGGCGGTCCGTCCTTATATAGGGTTTTTACCCGCGCATAGCCACTGAAGCAAATACATTCCTAAAATTCTAGTGCGGGGAGACTGACAAAAGACTGAGCATTAAGTGGATTCGTAACACCCTGACCTGAAGATTCATCATGAGGGTATCATCAGGTTAGGGAACCAGACTACAGTGAAAATTATCGTTAGACTGGTTCCCGCCCCATAGTAAGAAAGAAGAAAATAATGTAGGAACGGGAACCAGTCTAAAGATAATTTATAAAAAGATTATCACTTGAAGTCGTTTTAAACGGAGTAATAAAATTAATAACCATATTTTACATGAAATGTCTGCTTTTTTTGCTATATGTTACGTAATTGTTTAGAGTTTAATTTCGTTACATTTTTGGGTAAATTTACATTCCAAAGCAAACAGTCCCCGACGTAAATTTTGATTTACAATTCAGCCTAGACCAAAAATTCGAAGAGGAAATTGGAGAGAGAGATGGAGTAAATTCAAGAGTTATGGGATGAGAAAAATGATGAATTTGAAGAAGTGACCGAGCAGGCTGCTACTGCACATACGTCTAGTAGATTAAATAATCTCAGCGAGCTCAGGAAGGGAGAAGAAACGAGAAGAGGACATCATACGTGACATCCTGGGGTGTGAAGATTTTAAAAGGTAAGGGAATGATTTAAAACTAACCCTTTTGATATTTTGTATGTATATTTTTGTTGGGTGAAGTTGGTGAACTTGGGATTATATTTAATGGCAGGAATTTAAAAAAAATCTCATTGTAATTTTATTTGTATTAATTGCAGATTGGTGCACAAGTTCCGGTGAAAACCCAAATTTTGAACAACTGCCAGTACATGATCTCGCATCTCTTCTAAGATGATTCTATGGCGGGGTAAAAAAGCAAAATGGAACATACTCATTGCAGTTACCGAGGGGACTGAGCTGCCATCCATTGACACATGACCGGTCCTCCTTACAGTCGCAAGATAAATATCCTTCGAGACAGGGATTTCACATCGGCCAACAACGTCTTTCTGGCAGTCATGAAGGGCATCAACAGAGAGGGAAACGACAAAAGCACACACAAACCTGCCATCAGAGCTGCAGACATCACCAAGATGTTTACAAGTGGAAATTTGTCAACATCTAACCCCCAAAGCCTCATGAGAATGGTGTGGTTCTGCAGAGTTTTTCTTCTGTAGACGAGGAAGAGAGGGCCTGTGAGAGTTGAAGAAAGATTCGTTCACCATCAAGACATATGCTACAGGGGTACGCAACCTTAGGGTTTCATGAAGCAACCAAAAACCACCCTGGTGGTTTGCTGCATGATACCGGGTTGGGGGATGGCCGCTGTTAATTAATACATACATTAATACATACCTTTTTAATAAATACCTCTTTAACGAAATACACCGTAAAAATGCTCCAAATTTTGCGATTTTTTTTTCGGCGATATTTTCAAACATTTGTGTTTATGTTCAGGAGCCATATTTTAGCTTATGATGTGAAAACATCTCCAGAACCCGGCACCGTATGCAGTTGAAAATCGGCGGGTGTATTGCCCGGGTCCCCAGAATGTGCAGTGCCAAGTTTGAATTTGTTTGGTTGAGCGGTTCTCAAAAAGACCGGAGGCCTAGACCCGCAAACGTGGCAGTACAGACCATGCCACGCACTACTGCACATTTTGAACAGGCACTGCACTGTACGGACAACCACGGGTATAGACCGCGCCACACATGCAATGGGCGTAATATAATATGCAAATTAGATGCATGCGCATCAGTGTTAGCATAACAGCTCTTCCCAAGAAACTCACTTCCACGGCCGACGACGCCACGGCCGACGACGCCACGGCCGACGACGCCACGGCCGACGACGCCACGGCCGACGACGCCACGGCCGACGACGCCACGGCCGACGACGCCACGGCCGACGACGCCACGGCCGACGACGCCACGGCCGACGACGCCACGGCCGACGACGCCACGGCCGACGACGCCACGGCCGACGACGCCACGGCCGACGACGCCACGGCCGACGACGCAACGGCCGACGACGACGCAACGGCCGACGACGACGCAACGGCCGACGACGACGCAACGGCCGACGACGACGCAACGGCCGACGACGACGCAACGGCCGACGACGACGCAACGGCCGACGACGACGCAACGGCCGACGACGACGCAACGGCCGACGACGACGCAACGGCCGACGACGACGCAACGGCCGACGACGCAGCTGATGATTCCACATCCGATGATGCCGATGACGTGTGGCTAATGATGAAGTTGCCGGTCCAGAATACAGAAACGGGCAGCTTTTGTTTGATTTCGATTTTTTTTGCACTCTTTCCTGAATTCAGATAAAATGGGGAGGGCGTTCAGCAGTTAGATGATATTAATAGGGAAGGGGAGGGTGTACAGGTAGATCAGCAGGGGAGAGATGGTGCAGAGGGGGAAGGGCGTCGGTGAAGAGCATGCAGGCAGGCAAGGTGAAAGAACCAACCACTTGGAGTTGACTCCCATCAAGGCCAGACTTTATCGTATTGAAAATATACTCCAGCCTGTTAGAGTTCCTGGCCCTCAAGTTCCGAGGAGACCTGCTCGTATCCCTGAGCAGAATGACTATGACGAACTTGTCAGATTGTTCAACAAGAGCAGCTCCATCCTCGGAACTTTTCCGTGAATCGTGCTCGTAGAGCTTTCACCAATCACGAGCTAAGAAACAACATGACATACTTCGTCAGTCGTACCACGAACCGTCGTAACAGAGTATTTCGGGAAAAGTTACCTTTTTCCTTTTTATGATTAAAAATATCTAAATGAATCATTCTAGACTAATTTTAGACCAAATCGAGCTTTAATTTTGAAATATCGGTGATAACAAAAAATATTATTCTTCAAAAACAGAGGTAGCTGTTTCCACGAACCGACTTGTACGTTTACGCCGGTTTGTCAGTCCAACGTAATTACGAAATATCGTTCCACGAACTGTCGTATATTTTTACGACACTTTGTGGAAACGCATTGTGTCATGTTTATTATGCGCCCTCTGTTGGTTACGCCAATGAACTTTTTCGTATCCAGGACTCTTGAGCTGGCGCGTTGTTTAAACTGTATTGAAGCAGATTCTCAGTGTTTTGGGAACGAGGAAATTGCTGCAGTGTGTGTACGTGATGCTGCGCAGCTTGCACTGGGGCGATCCGAGTAAATTCAGGCCATAAAAATGGCTGAAAATGGCACCTTGCCCTTCACCGAGACCATTGCAAATAAAGGAAGTGAGTATTTTGCTTTTATAGATCCATATGTAGCAATTAGAGCTCCCAAAAATATGATTTTTGTGGGAGCTAGGCTTAAGTTAAATATTATGCTCGGGCAAGTGTTTGTTTTCTTGATTCACGTGTGACATAGGCCTATGCAAGGCCTTGCTATGTTTGGCTTTGTATACTGATTTGCACGATCGGTGAATCAGCACCGTCCCTTTATCGTAGTGTCAATTCCTTTCCATCCTGTTGGAACCCTCGGGGAAAGATTTTACTTGAATACCCTCACCAGAATCGGTCAGGAACAGCAAAATCTTGGAAAATAACCAACCCTCATTCATAACAACTGTCAACAGATGTGGCACAAAGTTTCAAGATTTATGCCGGCAAAATCTTTAAAAAATGAGGCAGAAATCAATGCTTGTGATTACAGAGTAACCACACTAGTTATGCCAAGATCATCTAACATGAAAAACACAAACTTTCTTCTCTTATAATTATTGCACCAACAATCCTCACAAAAGTCTCAAAATTTAAGTTAGTGGCAAGTGTTTACACAATTCTGAACACGAATGAGTGGTTATTTTTCAAGATTTTGCTGTTCCTGTAAAATCTTTCCACTCTTGGACTAAACCTCCCATTTTCCAAAATAAACTACTCTACAGTTGTGAATCAAAGAGAAAATGTGATTAACCTAACCATAATTGTACCTAGTCCGAGTAACTTGGACCCTTTATCGCCCTTTTTAACATTTGGACATGATCTGGCGATAGTTGGGTCCAAGTCGATTGTGCGATAGAGAATGGCCAACAATTCAATACAAACACAAACTTCAAAATTCAACCTTACAACGGCCACCAAAATACTAGATACGCCACCACCTGAACAAGTGGAGTTCCATGATCAGATGAATGTACCAAGGTTTACTTAACATCCAAATAAAAAGTGAAATTTTACCGTGTAATTCCCAGAGACCCACGCAGAACATGTCTTTTCGCTTTTTTGGAGTTCAAATAGTGACTCCTCGACGTACGTCACCTTGATGCGCAGCGCCCGCATGCACCTAGTCTAGGTTCCAAGACGTTCTTAGCGGTGCGACGTATAGCGCGCACAGATGGCCGACAGCGCCCTCTCGCTACACATACACACGCCAAGGCGTGTGTTTGTGTGTAGCTAGAGGGCGCTGCCGTGCGCGCTGTACGTCGCACCGCGCTAGATTGGCCAAAAATCCATAAGGACCCCAGATCAACATAATAGTTTGTATTTGCATAGAGGCACCCCTTAAAATATCCGTTTATATTGGTTTTACAGGTAAAAACACCTTGAAGACGACACCTCAGGAATTCCAGAATGCAAAAGAGATTCTTTAAATATTCTGAAATCAGGAAAAATCCTAACAAATCTCACCCCTGATAAATTTACCTTAAAACACGAAAACTACCGGTAGGAACACGTAGGTCACAGTACCATAATTTTACGTCCAAAATCCGTTGAAACTAAAATACGGTGATTGTTTTTAGAAGGGGGGAACCTTATTTTACGGATTATTTTTTTAAGTGCGGGGAAATCACTGGTACACTACAAATATTTCCTCGTTTATAGAATATCGTAGTACCAGCGATACACGTGTAGCCTTGGACCCATGCATGCAAACACTGCAAAACGAGGTACGTTCGCTACCGGACTGTGTTGTATTGTGTGAAAGCCTGTGGGCGTCAGACACCCGGTGCCCAATTATCGCAGATGTGTGTTTCTAGCGCTCATGTGAAATGGGCTAACGTGGTAAGGAAAGGGTTAATTGAATTTATGTGAACATAATTTTTCCTGAATATATCGTTAATGTTAAAATTTCTTTGATTTTGGATATCTGGTCCCATTTAGCTATTTTCTGCTACCAAGCTTTTCGGAAGACTGTTCACCGTAGTCCTCTGAGGGGAAAGTTGGACGGTGCGGACCCCTGGTGTGAGACCAAGTAAGAATAATGATTGTCACTTTTTCAATGTTTGCAAATTAATAGGAACTTATCCCAGCTGATGTTCCATCTATTGTAGTTAAGTATTTGCTCATGGCTGTGATCTCTCGTATGTCCTCCGAGTGGCCCATATGTTGGAAAAATGCCCGACGCTCATGCTCGGCCACATCTAAAGCTGCATAAAGTGTAGATGTCCTGTGCCTAACTTTTGTTGCCGTTTGCAAAGACGGATTTTCTAGCTCATCCTTCAAGAGCTCAATTCATATTTTATTAGTCATGTAAGTTAAAACAGACATGAACGTTTTGTTGGCTTGCCACCCGTTCACATGGTCCTTAGACTTCTGGGTGAATGGGAAGAGGTATGGGTTTTAGGGCTGAGTCAAACCGAATAATTTAATATTCAAATATTCGACCCTTCCATTCGATCGAATATTCGAATATTCGGTTGTCCGGGCGGCCGATTTTTGGGTAAACAAAAGAAGTACAGATGCAGTATAATTAACGCACGAAATTGCTCGTTATAATCATAATAGATTCCCACTTTTATGACTATCGCCAGCACCAAGGAATGACTTGGGAAAGGTTTACAGGGATGAGATTCTTTAGATTTTTGGCGGAATTCCGACTTGGTAGCATATCTTGCCAAAATAAAATGACTTTCACATTATTAAGTTCCGAATTTAGACTTTCTGACCGGCATGTTCCGACATATTTTGCAGAAAGCTGACTTTTGATTTTTAAATATCAGATATTAAAACAATGAAGTTAAATGTGTTCTGAAATCAATTTTAAAAGCATTTCTGCTTACTATTTTGTTTTCCTGTGTCACGTCTTTTTTTAAAGAGTTGGTAGAGAAAACTACCCACACTACAGATACACAGCGTGGAAGACACATTTCATTTCACCAAACTTTGAACAAATCATTTCAAAATCATTTCAAATAACTTTTTCTCTGCAACCACAGTCTCTAAAAAGAGATTATATGACAAGTTAATGGTTAATCATTAAAATGTTGGTTTTTAAAGTGCCTTATGCATATTTAAATTTATGCAAATAGGCTATAGTAAATTTGTTTGCAGACTGCTAATTTATAACATCAAAGCAACGGGGTGGCAGAATTTATGACCCCGACTTATGGTTTAACAAAATAATAGATTCTAGTCAACAAAAAATGCTGGACCGAATCAGCAGATCTTGGTATTATTTTTCTAAGTATCAGGGTAGCAAATACTACGTGGGCAATGTTGCACGAAGGCCAATTGGGTCAACTGTAAAAAAAAGTTCCCACTGTGCCAATCAATCGTCTTGATGCATCATGATTGGTTAGATTCTACATAACATGGGCCGTCTACGATGTGGGACGAGGGCCAATCGGGCCTTGATTTTGGGCTCACGGAATCTGTGCGCGCCCAATGAAGCTTGTATTATAAAAGATGATTGGTTAGATTTGGGCACGGACCGACCACGATGTTCGGCAACAGCCAATGGGGGTTGGGCGGACGATGAAGAATGTTTTCCATGTGCTTGCTAGCTTATAGCAAGCTGAGTGTGCACCGTACCAGTCATCATGAATTCATAATTAGTTGAATTTGGGCACGGGCCGTCTATGATATTGGGGGTAGGTCATCATAGTCAACAAAACTTCTCACGTGCTCGTCCGTATTGGAGTGAAATAATTTGTCATCGTTGTCGGCGTTGTGGGGGCAGGAAAATTTTGTTCACCCGTTCTTTAACGTCTTAATTAGCGATGTGTGATCAATTTCTGTCAATCACGTGGTAACAAAATTAGGTTATGAACCGTGACTCTCCCAGACTTGTTTTTCTCTATTTACACAAAAGATCATTGGTTACGGTTAAAGGGACACATTGCCTTCAAATGTCCTGAAATTTTGCTGTTTGGAAATGTTCCTTATCTTTTATAAGAGTTGTTCATGCAAAGAAACACGTATAATGTGTTGTAATTAGTGAGTAGTGATTACAAAACAAACAATTGGCCTCTGACCCCTGACATCTGACCCGCGAAACATAGACTTATTTCCAGTAGTAAATACCACCGTCTAAATAATGCGCAAAATACGCTGTTTGAGTCTTTAGGCTGGCGCCGCAGCCAGTGGCCTTGTAAACCTATTAGATGATCGCCATGTACCATTCTCTACCTCGCGACACATATCGCCAGTGCTGCGCGCTGTGCCACAGTACATCAAAATGGATC
Organism: Hippasteria phrygiana; assembly: GCA_037893225.1. NCBI lineage: Eukaryota > Metazoa > Echinodermata > Asteroidea > Valvatida > Goniasteridae > Hippasteria > Hippasteria phrygiana. The sequence goes on along the minus strand of JAZGUH010000564.1, from coordinate 1,059,959 downwards.
AACAGAACGTACTTCAACCAGCTGCGACTGGAAATACGACTGGTGAACACGGTCCGCCATTTTGTGGAGTCAAAAATTTGGTTCTACAAAATGGCGGACCGTTATTTGTCACGAAATTAAACAAAAACCACGCAATTTGAAGTGATAGTTATGTGAATCTTTATATTCTACTTTTGAAAAAGCTTCCCAACCATATCCAATTCAGTTTTATAGCCCAAATCGCAAAATCCAAAGCAATGTGTCCCTTTAACCGTAAACCGTAACCATAAAACAAACGGTGACACGAATAATTAAAAAACCGGAAACTTGCAGCCTTAGTTTAGTGCCGATCTGCGCACTTCCGCGTTTGAAAACGAGGATCTCAATGTCACAGTAAAGAACTTTATGCTGATCGTGCTCCTGCGCTGGATGTTATAGCCTGATTAATTCATGCATGAATGAATGTGCTGAAAAGCGTTGTTTTGTTTGCCACTGACATTCTCGCTTTCAACCCAGAAGTGCGCTAAAGGGGCTAATGTGAAACTCCTCTGTTCGTCGTTTATTGAAACATGCATTGCATGATAGGATACCAGTCGAAACCGAACATTCCTGAAACCGCAGCATGATTCCCCATGTCCCTGATCAAACCACAAGAAACCAATAGTGAACCCGTTAATAAAATTTTCGTTGGGATTATTACCCTCCCAATTTTCCACTTCAGAAAAAAGCAAAACGTGATTTTGGGTCCACGTGTCTTGCAGAAAATATTGCATCGTTGTCGTTTTGTAAGCATGGTTTCGATTTCAGTAACCATTGTGAAAATCAAAGATCATATAAAACTATCTATATAAAACTGGAAGGTTTCATCATTGATTTCCTCAACGTTTGCACCAGTATATCATTACATACAATGCTAACTTTGCAAGTTTTATAATTTTATTAATCAACGATCTATTTCCATATTCTTGGAGAGTTTTTACAATATAATTTGAGGCATCAGCTGCTATTATGTCTGGAGTTACCTTGAAATAGCCATCCGGAATACAATTTCGTTATCAAAAATTGAACTGTTCCCCCTTCTTACATTCCTTTGCATTTCACCTTCAAATATTCGGCACAGCCCTAATGGGTTGTCAGCTGATACTCCTGCATCTTTCCTCATGTCTATCAACTTGTGTATTGGTTTGATAGTATCCCTTGGTATCAGTACTGGCACAAGTTTCCTTGATCCTTTTCCACTCTGGTAGGCAAGACGGAAATTGTTCAACAAGTGTTTTTCCATCGGATCATCAATGAAGGCAACACGTTGGGGATCTACCCAAGCTTTTGTCTCGGCATCTTCCCATTCTGTCAGAGTCATTCTTACTGGCTCTCCCCCTCGGCGTGCATTGAAGAGAGTAAGCCTGCTGACAATCAGTGAATCGCAGTGTGTTGAATTGTTTGCCATCCCACACAGCACATTCATTGGCTTTTCCGGCTTTCGGCCGGAAAAGGCCTTGTTTTTGTTCTGATTTTTTGTTTTCTTCCTTCTTCTTCTTCTTTTAGTTCTGACCAAAAGCCCATAGACTTTGTACACGAATTTTGTCGGCGGCACTTTAGGTCTTAAAAAACCTCAGATCTTAACCAAACTTACCTCAAACATAGACCCTAAGCTAAAATTGTATGTCGTAGTGACGTCATGATGACGTCATCACGTGTCACGTGACGTCATCTTAAAGGTGCGTTTTTCAAGGGCCCATATCTAGAGAACGGTACGTCCGATTGCCTTCAAACCTGGTATGTTGGTATGGTAGCTCGTGTTATAGATGAAAATTGAGGTGACGTCATGACGTCATCGTACGATTTTACAGTAATATTAAAGTTTTTGAACTTCAAAGTTTCTTAAAGCCATATCTCATCAACAGAACATGCTAAATTCAAAATTATTTTTGTAATAGCTTTGTTAGCTTTTATATTCTTTCACATAAATGTAAAAAATGTGTGATGTCATCATGACGTCATCAAAAATATGCTTTTTTGAAACACATATAAGGGTATGTCCGATTGTCATACAAATTAGTGGGCAGGCAGATAGTGCTTCTAGCATGTAAAATCCGAGGTGACGTCATGATGACGTCATCACGTGTCAGGTGACGTCATCTTAAAGGTGCGTTTTTCAAGGGCCCATATCTAGAGAACGGTACGTCCGATTGCCTTCAAACCTGGTATGTTGGTATGGTAGCTCGTGTTATAGATGAAAATTGAGGTGACGTCATGATGACGTCATCATACGATTTTACAGTAATATTAAAGTTTTTGAACTTCAAAGTTTCTTAAAGCCATATCTCATCAACAGAACATGCTAAATTCAAAATTCTTTTTGTAATAGCTTTGTTAGCTTCTATATTCTTTCACATAAATGTAAAAAATGTGTGACGTCAGTATAACGTCATCAAAAATGTGCTTTTTTGAAACACATATAAGGGTAGGTCCGATCGTCCTAAAAATTACTGGGTAGGTAGATAATGCCACTAGCATGTAAAATATTTTTCCAAAGTTGGAGCTCTATTCGGCATAACAAAAAGAAAGACACAAACCCGCGGAAAGCTCCATGTGCATTACGTGTAAAGAGAATGTTTGGAACCAGATTATTCCATCGCAATGCCAGCACTGGCTTAGTAACAGACAACAATTGTTTTGTTATACCAAGATACAAGGTATTAATTTGCTGAAAAGATTGTGGAAATTTCAAAAGTATGTAGTTTTATCATAATTTGTGGAATGTTATCAATTTTCAAGTTGACATGCGTTGCGTTGTGGATGGTGCCACCCTTTAAACGACTAATCGGATTTTACAATTTAATACCATGGTATAACAAAACATTTTGCCTTTTTAGCTCGCATGCTATAAACCCTCCTATGCAAACATGCATTCTGAGCCATGTTGTTGTATGGGTCAAAATCAGTCAAGGTGATTGTTTGTGACCCTTCTGCCACATGTACAAACCACATGTAATCTGACCCTGTCTGTGTACAAAGTATAGGCAGGGGAGGTGGAAGGAAATTTTGACTGATTTTGACCTTTTAAATAGCACAAGGGTTTTAATTAAATAATACAGCGCAATAGTACTTACTCAACATGTTTGATGTGAACGTCATGTAGCTTTTGGATGGCACCCCTTTCTTCTTTGGTAGTAGCTCTCTGCCTTTCCTCCTTTATGTTTGTGCATACAGTACACTTTGTAAAAGTGCTCACCTATTTTTGTAAAAAAAAGAAGAGTTTTTTTTAATTCATACAATAGCATTAATAAGGTCCATGTGTTTTCTTGATACGGTATACAAAATGTATGAAGCATACTCGGTAATCTCCAATCAGCTTATTTCCTAAGCATTTTGCACTTTAATCCATATTCTGTATTCTTAATCTTTTTCCAATAATATTCAGGATTTCAAGCGGACCCAGGTGGAAAAGTAGGGCAACACATGTATCAACATTTTCTCAAAAACAGGACAAAAGTAGGACTTTGAAGGACAAATAAGGATAAAAGTAGGGCTTTTGCAGGATTTCAGGAGTAGTTTTGGTTGATACTCACACATCATAATAAGCCTCTTTTGGCATGTTCCGTACTCACAGCACTTGTGGTGCAAGCCAAAGAGTTACACCACCTGGGATCTGCAATGACTACTCACTACTCCTGTGCCCAAAGCCCTTCATTGTGTAATTTACATATGAAAAATATTCATATTCATTTTTGGAGTTGTGTGATACAAAAAAAAGTAGGAAAAAGTAGGAAAAGTAGGAAAACTTGAAAACCTTAATATTCCTTTGTGATAGTTTAAGAGCATTAAAAAGATTATTTTTTATTTGGAGATTTTTGCGACTTTTTATATAGCAGCATCTGGTTAGTTCAAGGTACATTTCTTATCCTATGTACACTTGCGGTACACACAAAAACATAACTGAGTGCATCCAGCAGAAGTTGTGGTAAGACTTTTCCAAAGGATGGTATTGGGTTACCTTTCCAAGAACAAAATCTGGTAGCTGTGTGTGAAGAATCCTGTTGAAGTGCCCATAGGAGATCAAATCATGGATACCTCTTGCAGAGAAGTCTTTCTCCATGCGGTCATACAGGATTGTATAATTATACGCTGGTGGCACATATATTTTTTTATTGTGGGGCATGAAATCTCCAACCCTTTCCAAGAAGAACTGCATCCATGCAAGTGCCTCAGATGTTTTAATCCTGTTAAATAATAGAATGAACACTTTAAGATGACTATTGCAAAGCGAGGTTGAGACGGAGGCAGTACCCACATTCTGCTCCACTCATTCCTGTATTAATGATCCTGTAGTCCAACCGGCAAAGAGACAGGTGGCCTATAACAAAATTATATTAAATTTTAGGGGTTCAGTTAGAAATGGCAAAGTAATACCTACTCACAGTGGCATAGTCAAAGAGGGGGGGTGGGGGGGGGGGGGGGGGGGGGGAACTGCCCCCTTCTGGACACTCTCCCCTGCAAATTAATATTTTCTTTATTATATTTGTTTTAGAGTTTGTTAAAGCGTTGACGATACGTCATTGGGCACAACGGTCATATTTAAAGGCTTTTGAAATCACTGCCCATTAAAAGTGGAACCTAGCAACACCCCCCCCCCCACCCCCCCCCCCCCACCAGTGTTGTAGTCAAGACCAGCGGTCTTTCCGAGACCATGCGTGTTCGAGCCAAGAACACGTTCCAACTGGTCTCGAGACCAGTCTCGACAACTACAACACTGCCCCCACCCTCCAAATTGTTTTGCCTGGCCAAAAAAAAACTAGACTCTTTTTCTAATAATTGGAAAAAAATTCACTTGTCCCCCTTGACAAGAAACCTAGCTACTCAATAAACCAACTGCTAATAACTGGATTCCATGTTATGGATTTGATGCAAACAGAAATGAAAGAGTTGGATATTCTACAAAATTGATTTAGTCGAGCATAGTACATACTTAGGGAGGTCCTTTCCCTTTGTTGCCATGGACAGATGTGGTGTGCGCTTCATGTATGATCTTTCAGCCCTTGCATACTTATGCTTTGACACCCCTTGCAGTTGACAAAATGCAACAGGACAAACTGACTTTCCGTTGAGTACAAAATTTGTACTTGCAACATCAACTGCTGATGAATGCTGCTTCACTCTTTCTTTGTTGCCTGATTATTAAAGCAAGACAAAAGATACTGCCTCTGATTTACTTCATTGTTGTTGAGAAAAGATGAGTGCAGTGACCATATTTCCTTGGGGCTGAAGTTAATTAAGCACTGTTCACTGCAGCAGACATCTGGAATGTCATACACTTCTTCACTCAACTCAATAAGGTTCCGGTATGTTGGAGATTGTAACTGAAAATTTCTCGGTCGGCCTGTTATTTTCTCACCCCCACTTTCATCCGAAATGTCACTGATAGGCTGTGATGCAATTGATGCGCAAGATTTTGAAGATTGCAAACCAATTATAATACTGTCGTCCACGTCTATTGATGACTGCACTCCATCTAAGAATGAGCTGTTACAGCATGCATGCATGATGGTTGTCGGGAAGGAGAACGTTCTGCATAAATGAGAAATAAAACGGGGGTTTTAGAACAATTTTGCAATAGAATTACAAGTTTTGTACAGGCAGGGGCAGGGCGAAAAAAAAATCCTGGTGCGGGGATACCCTCTTATAAATGTTGGTGACGCCATTTAACCTTGTGGTTTTGTTCTTTCTCGTCAACGCAAAATAAGTCCAGCTGATTTTATGCACCTATCAATTAGCCCCACCCCCTGCAGTTGGTAAAACCCGCAGCCGCCAAAACTAGTCCGAGCTAGGCCTACCATCAGTAGGGATTACACTATTTTTCAACAAAAATAAATTGAATTTTGTTAATAATCTGCTGGGTTTCTTTTCACTACTGAAATGATCAATTATATTTTTTTCAATAATTTCTGTAGGGCAATTTCTTTTATCAGCAGCATTGATAGAAAATGTTCTACTAGGGGCCTACTACTAGCCTATATTAGGCCTAACGTTAGGCCTACTTTGATTTTGTGAGAAATAACGTAAGTAGTGGATCGAACAAGGGGGATAAGCCCGAGGAAAGAGCCGCCGTGTGCCAGTCCCGAAGCAACTGCATCGGTGACATCTTCCCTCGAGCGTAGATAGATTGCTATACTATTATTGGACATTCAAAAGGTTCCCTTTTCCCCCATATCGTGCTTCATATGGCAAAAGTAGGCCTAACTTTTATTTTAGTAGCGCCATGCAGGAATTCATCCATGTTGGTTCATGCATAGAGCTCTATGGTTCATGGTACATGATGTAGGCCCTAGGCCTAAATTAGTCCGAGTAACTGTTAGGCCTAACTAACTTGGGCTCTACAATCGCCTTCTTAAAATCTGGACATGATTCGGCGATGGTGGTAGAGTCCTTGTGTTTATTCCTCTATGGTTGGATCTTTCCTACACGCGTCGCGTGTTATTTAGTTGCACCATGGAGGAATGTGTTTATAAGCCAGTTCGATGTTTCGCTCGCGCATGTACGTACATGGGTTTGTTTATCCAATTTCTGTCCCACAATTCCCTGCGCGCCCGAGACATCTAATTGCATCTTATTCCCCCAATTCAATTCCTCAGATTTCACCCCAAAACAGTCCTGAAACTGTTCAATGTGTCCCCTGTAGGATTCTGTGGTAAATGAAGATTCGAATGGTGGTAGTTAGGTTTACTTACGCTTGTGAAGAAAAGAAAAATTTCCCGTCTAATTGGCGATTTGGAATCACTCCAGCAGCAGTCGGACTGAAAATTCATTTCACAACAGGGCCCGGTACGGTATACGCGCGTATGCAATACTTTCACATCCGCGACAAACTTCCAACTGTTGTCGTGATTGGCCAACAAAATTTGATCGAACTGCATAATTCAACACTAAAAGATCGAGGTACCGCCCGAAATGCAAATCATATTAAAATGATCGAGCTGTTCTCGCCAATGAAGTTGACCAATTTTGTGAGCTCGCGTGGACAAGACCATTGTTCATCATGGGTAATGAAAGAAAAGCCTGAAATCCGCCTCTTTTTAATACCCGTAATAAAACCGAAATGTTCGTCAATATCAAGACATAAATCAAGTACGAACACTTATGCAATCTGAATTTGTGTTGTGTAGTAGTAATTTCTCAGACGGTGAAGACCTCAAAGTATTTCCAATTTAAAAGAGTAAACCTCGTTCCGTTTGGTACTACCCAACAAAACTATAAAGCGGGAATTATGAAATGATCATTTTTCACCACTTCAATCATGTCAATGTATTAATTTATTACACATTTTGCATAGAACACATGCATACATATATCAGCAAAGTAAATAGAACTAACGTTAGTAAGTTTGCCCTCGATTTTCATCTCCTAACGTTAAATTGAGGATCATTGTTTGAAAATGCCTCCAGGAAGGCTTTGGTGGATGGTAAAAGAGGGGAGCAAAGAGTTTATTCATGTCAATGACCCAAAAAAAAGAGGAAACTATGCGGATGGAGTTCGTCTTCGACAATGTCAAAGGCCTTCACCACACACGTTTCCGCCATGGCAGCGGCAGCCACATCTCCAAACAAAGCAGAATCTGTCATGGTGAGTAACTTAGATTTATGAAAATGAAATACTTTAGCCCTAACATTGCTCAATCCAACAATTTTAAAATACAATTTTGCATAGCCAACCTAATGAACACTAACATGAACAGTAACACACTAACGTTAGTGCACCTATCAACATGATCAATTGCTCCCCCCGGGCTGCCCCAGGTCTTATGTGGGGATTGGTAACGTTTTTTCACACCCCAGGGTGGGGATTTTGGTCACTCATTTTGCCATTGTTTCCCCATTAGGCCTAGGCCCCTAGTATCAGAAGTTAAAAACCAAGAGGTGGGGGTGCCCCACCCATATAGGCCTATGTCGGGGATTGTCACTAAAATTTTGCCCATGGGGGTGGGGATTTTGTAACTTCAAAATATCAATCCCCACATCTTGGGTGGGGCATCTTTGGTGGGGCAGCCCGGGGGGGGGGGGGGGGGGGGGGAATTGAAAGGTGCATAACATTAAAACAAAACGTTAGCTCAACTTTAATTTTTAAATGCAAAAAAATTTGCATAATTTTAGGCCTAGCCATATAATTAAATACAATTATGATACCATGTAACGTTAGGGCGTTAGGCCTATTAAATAAATACATAAATAAATAAATAAATAAATAAATAAATAAATAAATAAATAAATAAATAAATAAATAAATACTTTTTACTTTTTCCAAGGAGAACTTTATTCAAAATTCCTTGAGGAAACAATACAACATAATGTATATACAAAATTAAAAGAATTATAAAGAAATACATTCGTAACTGTAAAGTAATCAGTTAAACATTGTACAACGTCACCGAGGCTGGCCTATTGGCTGTATACTACTGCCAAAACGGCCAACCACGGTGACGAAGTAGTAAAATCAAACATGTAAACCAGAATATATGCATTAACAGAACGTTGTACACTTATGAAACAGATCAAAACCGTTAAAGTAGAAATGCTGTCCCGCCAAGTTGCTACCGTCGGAAGCTGGATACCCCAAGTCCTTCCGACTAAGGGTAGCAACAAGGCAAAAGACAGCATTCAGCCAAAAACAATAATTAATCAAAAATAAAAAAAGGGGGAGGGGAGGATAGAGGGTAGTGGGGGGTAAGGGGAGGAGGAAATGGGGCCCACTGGCGTCTGGATGTGGGCACCTCGTGCCCACTGCCAGCAGACCCCGGTTGGGAAATGGTCAGGCCCCGGGGTGGGCGGTGAAAAGGACACCACGTCCCGCCCGGGAGGGGCGGCGACCACCCACGCCTCGGTGACCTGGGGAGGGAGGGAAAAAAATCATTAAATAATTAAATCAACCATGTCGGTTTACCGGTAGTGTAAACAAAAAGGGCGTTATTGATTGACCACTTGTCAAGGAAAGAAGAGATGGAATTGTTTAGTGTGTAGTAATTAAGTTCAAGGATAATCTTATTTTTGAGGCGGTATTGCCAGACAGTGAAAGGGTCAGATTTACTGCACGTACGGTACAGCCAATAGATTATATTTTTCAAGCTAATAATGAGAAAGTTGGCCAGGCGGACGGCCATTTTGTCTCGACTCTGAGCATAAGGAATGAGAGTCCAATAGGTATCGAAGCTAATAGCGAGATTGGGAAGAAGGCGGTCGATGAGCCGATGGAGAAGACGAAGGGCAGGCTGAATAGATGGGCAGGTGATGAACAGGTGTGTGACCGCCAGCAAGCCGGTTCAGGCGTTGCCACTTGGTGGCGCTGTTTCATTTCACTGTTCATCATTGCAACGTGTATGGTACTGTACGAACGAAATTGTCACCTTTTTTGAGACACCCTTTTGAGTCAATTATCCGATCATCCTTAGACCTTGGACCCGAGGACAGAGGTACATGATAGCTTGATTGTTGTAGAAACCTTGTTTAATTCATAACGGTTATATAAGTGGATTTTAGGTGATTTTTAGGATCAGATTTGATGACATAATGTTCGTGTTGGATACTGGTGTTTGCATGAGGATGGACGCACACATGTACCGTTCGGGCGACCTTTGACCTCCACACTCGCATGGGGATATTACATGTACTGCGTATTTATAGGTGTTTAGTGCATGCATGACAACTAGTGAAAGTTACTCGAGACATTTAGTATAGTAACTTACTTAATGGTTATTTTATTTACTCTTTTCTTTGCAGTTTTTACATGATCTGTGAACTGTGAATAGTGAACCCAACAGAGAACCTTGAAGTTGAACACTGAATAATCTATGCAATTGTTGATCAGTGGATTGAGCAAGAACAGTTAATAAACAGTGAATTTCATGAAACTGAATTTGAAACCGTCACAGTAAAAACTCTTCTTGGGAAAGGATGTCAGACACAGAAGACATAAAGCTAGGTTAGGCAGATTCATTATTTTTTTTACTTGCTTCAAATCTTTTAAATGTTAAATCAGTGGAAAGAGTAAAAAAATAGAAATAAAATGAGGGGTCATTGGTCATGATAGGGTAACCCTATGCAAAGTTACGGAATTTTGTTGATTTATACTTTTGGTCATCTGGGTTACAATTTCAGGCTAAAAAGTAGTGACCATTATGTACTATATTGGCCCGTATATGTAGGTTTTTATGTAATATACAGTGTGTGGCAGCGCCAAACTTTAAAAATGGGGGGGGGGGGGGTCAGGGGCAGGGAAAGGGCAAGTGAGGGGCAAAGTTATAAAAAAAATTGGGGGGGGGGGGGGGTGGGGCAAGACTGAAAAATCGAAGGGGGGGCGGGGCACGGACATCATTTGACGCATGGGGGTGCTGTTCAACACATTAAAATACGTATTTATGTACATTTGGCAATTTTTTCCAAGGATTTCCAGTCTTAAATAGGCAGTCACAGTGCAATAAACCTTTTACTATGAGTCTTTTACTTTATTTGGTACTTTTCTTTTCATTAATTGGGGGGGGGGGGCAAACTAGGGGGAAAGGCCGATGATTGGGGGGCCATAGCGCCGGCACTGAATGTAAAGCCGGAAAAAACACACAAAGTTATTAAGGCTACAGACAAATCTTTGTAAGGTTTTCAGTCTGAATAGTTTATTCACATATCAATTAACTTTCTGTATTATTGTGCGATAATAATAAATTGTGCTATCACATACGCAATAATTAAGCCTCAAAGTGGCTTCCAAAATGGCTGCCAAAATGTTGGCAAACAGTTGGTGTTGAGTTGTAAAGTAGATTGCATACACTCAGACAGCCCTGATCAAACTTTGTAAATAGCTGTTATTTTAAATTAATAAGTTCATCATTTTGAGTAGTTTAATATATTTAAAATGGCCACCAAAATCCAAAATGGCCACCAAAATTTCAAAATGGCTTCCAAAATGGCCATTAAAATGGCTTCTATAATGGCTGCCAAAATCTATGATTTTTTGCAATTAATTGGCGTGAATGTAATGGTACAGTACATTTGACGTTATATATTTAGTCCTTTAGACATAAATGTACAGGTCTCCATTGATAATATCAGCTAAAACCTCTGTTACAGTTTGAAAGACAGACTCTTCCTCTCCGTCAAATTTACAACAATATTCTATACTTTCAGGGTTGTTGTTAACTATTGATAAGATAATACCACTGCACATAGAGTCCCCATGTTTTGTTGCCCACTTCTGATTAAATTTAAATTGAACCAATGATTCTGGATATTTTACAATGTCCAATATTGATGAATCTTGAACAATCAGCTGTGCAAGTTCAAGCAAGTAAGCTTCAAGATCTGTTTGTGATAGCTTTGTGACTGCTTTCTTTCGTTTGTGTTTCATTTGAAGAATTTCCTGTCTGAGTTTGATCTGCGCTTTCAAAGCACTAATCCGTTGTGTTTTGTTTAAATATTTTAGTCCAGCATCAATATCAGCTTGTGAACACCACACTTTATGTTTGATCACACTTTCAAACATTTTCTCTTTTTCTGTACGCTTGTTTTCTTCTCTATTTTCAAGGAGTCTTCTTGATTCTGTCAACTGTTCACTTATTGTTGCCACCAATGTATGTTCTCTTTTTCTGTCCCTCTCTCTAACTTGTCTACCTTCTTTTGTTGCCTTCGCAATGATGTCTGCTTGCTCTTCCTTGGTCTTTTTGTCAAGATAGGCCTGCTTTACTTTGTTTGCTTTGAAGACCACTTTCTTGCCGATAGTTGCAGGCTTCGCAGACCTTGCTCTCTTCTCACTCCCATCATAATACGAAAACATTCGTTCACCCGAAATATTATTACTTGCACATGAGGCAGCTTGCTTGGTCAGCTGCTCCGAGGGGTTGTGAAACTTCCCTCCTGGCAAATGATCTGCTAGCTGTCTTTTCATTACATCGGCTATCTCAAGCAGCAGTAATGCGAAGATACGTGCTGTCTCATCATCAGTTGTCGACGACTCTGTTAGTTTGTCCAGTGTTACGTCTGCCTTCACCGGGGTATCAAATGTTGTGGTGTTGAAACCCAAAATTATGTCGTTTGTACATGCTGCAATGTTTTTGAGGACAGTCTCAAACATGCTGTTTGTTTCTAGAATATTGTGGTGTGTGCCCTGCCACCGCATCCATGGGCCTGTCATATATTTGTCTATTAACCCCAAGGCCCTGAGTGTGGGGAGAACGTCTCCATCTTTGAGTGCATTATTGATGGCCATGTGAAGTGCGTTCCTGGGTTTTGTGTACTTGGCAAACAATTCCTGTATATGTTCATTGTATACATAAACAAGGCCGGCGTCAACAAAGAAAATATTAAAACGATTACCCACCCATCGAGGAAACAACGTTGTATTTTCCCCTGCCCCAAATCCCCTCTCTCTCAAGAACCGCGGAATTTCTTTCGGCAAGCCTGAACCGCTATCATGAAAGAGTTTTTCCATTGCTCTTATTGTTGCTTGTGCTTTACACTCTCCTCTGTTGACATAGGGGTACTGAATCCCGCTAGTCCACATTTCATTTTCGTGTTCTTTGATTTTCTTTGCACACTGTTTGTGTATTGTATCTAAAGGGTGCACAGCACATCTGAACGAGTTTAGTTTATTACCAGTTAATTTCTCGAGTTCTTTGTCTACAGCAGAGTTTGTGATGCATCTGTCGGTCATGGTATTTGAGATATCTCTCATAATATTTGGATCTATTGTGTTCACTACCTCCTGTATGCATTCTACATAATCGGCAGCTTTGCCTCCAGCTGTCTCTCTAATCCCAAGCGCATATGTTGACTTATCAGTTGACACCTCTACTTCAACCAAATGTTTTCCATATTTTGTTGTACCGTCGTATTTGACAGTGAGATTTTTCTCTCCACTAATCTCCTCTCTCAGAAATTGATTGTTAACCGACTCCATTTCTGAAGACATCCTGTTCTGGGTGCTTTTTGAAGGAAGTTTACCATCAAATTTACCATTTGTCATGGTTGTAACCACGGTCTCAATTGCAGGTCCAACATTACCTTCCGATATGCCGAGTGTCTGAAGTGACATACTTGCTACTTTTACATTTGGATGTATGCGTTGACCTATTCTGGTGGGTATCGTGAATGTTTCTTTCTCCTGTATGAGTTCATGTGCCTCGCTTAACTCATTATCCAGTGTGTAAACCTGATCATTTGTTTCCTTAAGTTTGTTCACAGTCTCCTTCAGTGTAACTGTTGCAAGTTTGAGTTCATTTGGGTGTGGATTCTGTTGCTTGGCATTCAGCTTTTTCTTGATCTTACGGCAATTCAAAGTTTGACGCCGGATTCTCCTGTTTATTTTTGTAATTCTTTTAGTTTTTGCTCTGCAACCTGCACACCCTTTCTGTAACATCTGCCTCAAAGCTGTCGTTTTTGCTCGCCATTTTTCAGCTTGTGTTACTTTCCTTTTTATGGATTGTACGACATGTCTGACATTGCCAACTTTACCTATTATATGATACAAGTTTGTGAGCTTGTCTTGAACAGAAGTCCTAGCTGACTCAATTCTGTCTACTTCTTCCTCCAGTGTGTGTATTTGTGTCTTCAATCTTTCAATTTGAACTTTGTATTCTGAATTCTCCTTTGTCACATCATACAATGCCATGTTCTGGGATTCATTGAGACTGTCATCTAGATTGAGTCTTTTGTTTAGTGGCTTCATATCATCCCCCAGATTAAGCTTTCTCTTACCAATCATTACAGGTGGTTTGTACTGTTTCGAGAGATACTGTTCAGCTTCCATTTTTGAATTCTTCAGATGTGCCGTTCGCTTAACTTTCACAGTTCTGAAACTACACCGTACTGATTGTTCTGTGAAATTAGCATCAAACTTGGTAGATAATATAGCTGTTACATACTTCCATGATAAGCCTTTCTCCCTCTGCTTTGCAGATACAGCATTGAACACATCACATATGACAAGATTGGTCAAGAGTTCCTTTCCAACCTCATGGAATGGGCCAGCCGATGTCTGCAGGACCGGAGAAGCTGACAACACAGGATTCACCATTCTGCAAAATAAAAGATGTAGCCTAGATAATTATTAGTTAGTTAATAATTAATTTTTTAATTAACTTTACTTCAGTTGTTCACAATTTATACATGTAGGAAACTTACTAGCACAAATCTTTATGTTTTAAAAACACTATATTGTGCTGCATGATTTTTCCATATTAAAGTATAATTGTGACCCCCTGTACAAAAGAGGGTATTATGTGAAAACACACACAGTGCTTTTCTTTGTAAAAAGACGAAAACAAATCTTCATCCGAGTGATTTTTGGGGTCAAAGGAGTTGGAGTACGAGAACATCACTCACTTCTTCTACACAGATAGCAGAGTGGTGCTTGGGTACATTACGAATGACAGCAAGAGGTTTCACATTTTCGTCGCCAACCGTGTGCAAAAAATACGTGAGCATACTCAACCCAATGACTGGCGACATGTTGACACCAAGATCAACCCAGCAGATCCCGCCTCCCGAGGTCTTTCTGTTGAGGCTCTCATCAAAAGCAAACTCTGGTGGAATGGCCCAGACTTCTTGCAGACAATGGAGACCCCTCCTCTAGATGATGAACCTATCGAGCCGAGTTTAACCGACCCTGAGGTAAAAAGGGCATCTATCTTCAACATCCAAGCTGAAGCATCCAACTTCGCGAGCATGCTCGAAAGATTTGAGTCTTTCTCAAACTGGTTTCACCTCCGACGAGCAGTTGCAGTGTGTCTGCGATTTATGAAGAAGCTTAGAGATCGCAGCATCACGAAATCTGTTAACTCACCTGACGCCTACATTCCTATCACTGTAGATGAATTGCAGCAGGCTGAACGACTGATACTTCGTTTGGTACATAAGCAAGCCTTCCAGAGGGATATTCTAGCCCTCCGAAAGCAAGATGGCTGCAATGCTGATGGCTCCAATGTCTCTTTGGGTAAAAGTAGTCTACTCTGTACACTGGACCCCTTTATGGATGAAGACAGGATGCTTAGAGTAGGTGGGCGTATCAAGCATGCATCAGTATCAGAAGAGGTCAAGCATCCAATCCTGCTCCCACGTCGTGGTCATGTGACTGACCTGGTGATCGAGCAGTATCATGCTCAAAGTTGTCATTCCGGACGGATTTTGGATACTGGGAGCAAGAGCTGCTGTTACGAGCCATATTTGGAGGTGCGTGACCTGCCGGAAACTTAGAGGTGCACCCTGTGGGCAAAAGATGGCTGAACTACCAAAGGACAGACTAGATCCATCCCCACCCTTCACGTGCAGTGCTGTTGATTTCTTTGGTCCCTTTGTGGTTAAGGACGGGCGGAGAGAGCTGAAACGCTGGGGAGTTATTTTCAGCTGTATGGCTTCGCGTGCAGTTCATATCGAGACAGCAAATTCTCTCAACTACAACAATCAAGCTATCATGTACCTCTGTCCTCGGGTCCAAGGTCTAAGGATGATCGGATAATTGACTCAAAAGGGTGTCTCAAAAAAGGTGACAATTTCGTTCGTACACTACCATACACGTTGCAATGATGAACAGTGAAATGAAACAGCGCCACCAAGTGGCAACGCCTGAACCGGCTTGCTGGCGGTCACATGGCTCCCCTAATTTGATCTGTCAAATTACTTCATTTGAGCAAACACTATAAACTTCAAACTGAAACAACATGTTTCTTGAAAATATGTTAAAGTAATACACCACATAAAAGTGTCAAAACTTGTCCTTTAAGTTCAGTTCTGGCTCAAGTTGTTTCCTTTGGTTCCTCGTCTGGCTCCTCGTCGGGGTGGCTCCGGTCCAACAACAAGACTAACTTGTGAATAGGCCTCTCAAAGGTAGATCGACTAGTCTGGAGCTTCACCTTCCGGATGTAGCCATCTGAACTTGGATATGTCTCGACGACACGCGCTAGTGGCCACTGGCATCGCTGTGCAGTGTCTTCAATCATCAAGACGATGTCGCCTTCCCTAGATTCCTCTGGGGCTTCGTCCACTTCTTCCTCTCCTGCAGTGAAGACAAGTACTCGGTCTTCCATCGTGACCAAAACTGGTTGGCGAGGTACTGCACTCTTCGCCATCTGCGACGACAATAGAGGTCTTGCCGAACAAAGACTCCAGGTGGTGGAAGCACCACCTTGGCTTTCAATGTCAATAGTTGACTTGGTGTCAGTGGTTCTGGAGCATCTGGGGCCTTCATGTCAACATATGTGAGGGGTCGACTGTTAACAACTGCTTCTGCCTCAGTCATGAGAGTTCTCAATAGCTCATCGTCCAACTGTTGCCCATGTTGCTGCATCAAGGCTGAAAAAGCATTCCTGATTGAACGAATCATTCTCTCCCAAGCCCCTGCCATATGACTGGCGCTGGGAACGTTCATGTTGAATGTAACCCAATCACAACTGTCCTTTAGGAGTTCTTGAGAAATCTTGGGTTGATCCATCTCGGCAAGAGCATTGTCAAGTTCATTTTTTCCACCAACGAAGTTTGTGCCCCTGTCACATCGTAACTGTCTCACTGGGCCTCTTCTGCATGTGAACCTTCGGTAAGCATTCAGTAGGATAGTTGTCATAAGCCAACTTAAAAAAAAGGGAAAATAAGTGGTGGCTGGCTGCGGCTGTGGAACTCTTTCCACTCCTGCTTTCAATTTTTAATACTAGGCCTACATGTAGAAGTAATACGTATGCTTTGTATGATTGATTATTTTCAGTCTGTCCATGTGTTCCTACATGCCACTGATGGAAGTTGGGTTAACAACATGGAATGCAGGGATCAAGACACAAAATTAGGCCGTAAAGTAAGTACTCCAGCAGAAATGGGGTTTGGGCACCAGGCATGATGATTTTGGGTCATCTCGTACCCGAGTTAACTCGCACCCGAGTCAACTGGTACTCCCTCCTTTTGAATGGAGTATGAATGGACAGTTCCAACAAAATGTTTTAATTTTACCATCAAAATGTCTACAATAAATGGTAGTTACGCCACCAGAGATGACTTGGGTGTAAATTTTGGGGTACAAGTTGACTCGGGTATGAGTTAACCCGCGTATGAGTTGACCCATACCCTAGGCATAGCTCCACCCAGTGCCTGTGTGCCCCTCTCCACCCCCAACAAGCCCTAAGTCACTCATAATTGACCCCCCCCCCCATCCCCTTATCCCCAATCCACCCCCCCCCCCCCCATCCACCCCCATCCACCCCCCCCCCCCCCCCCCCATCCACCCCAACCACAGACAAAATAGAATAGCACGCATCCAATCCACAAACATAATTATTTTAAAGAATACCATTATTTGAATGTTATCGATAATATAACAGATATGACAATGGTCATAAATGGGTCAGTCCACAGGGTTGGGACATGGTGTGTGATATGACCATATCATTAACCCTAACAGTCCTGAATCCTCCAATTTCAATAGGATTTTCCACAACACACTTTGGGTGTTAGGGTTAAAACTATCATTACATTTAATTCAGTTATTTCATGTAACATCCATCTTTGGGTGTCGGGTTATTTGAGAGTTTTCAATCATGTAAGTTATATGTTAACAACAAATGATTAAAAATGTCTTATTTAAATGTAAAAACATAAAGGAATTGTTGGACACAGTGTGCACGTTACGTCTATTTTACATTGTAAAATAGACATAACGTGCACACTGTGTCCAACAATTCCTTTGTTATGTGTTTTAACACTTTAATAAATTAATATGGGAAATTGATTACGTACACTAATTAAATGACACACTTTGCAACACTAAAACACCTTTTTTAATGTAGTCAGTGTCCACATGTTGCAGAGATAGCAAGAGTTTGAAGAATCTGTGCAGACGTAACATGGACACCATGATAGACCATGACCATACACGTATTTCTGCTGTTGTGCTGCATTTTGATATTGAATACCATAACAAATGTTTTTAGTGTTGCAGTTTGTGTATTTCTAGAAGTGTTTAAAATCTTACAACAGGAAATTTGCATTTTTCAGGTCCCACCATGTCAGTACTAAAGGTTATGTAGAGACTGGCTTCATTATTCATCAGAAAATTGGTCAAACTGGTTACATGTATGTCCAACTTACACATTTTGTATCATATTTTGGGTAAAATATAATTTGCATGATTTTAAACTTTCTCAAATATTGCCCATCCAAAGACTGATGTCAACCTCGTGGATTGACCCAAATATATGTATTCATTTTTTGTCTTTATTGTTAGCTGGCGCTACCATCATGTGACCCACAGTGCAGTAGTTCTGCTCCTTTGAGGTGTGTCTGCCCCAAGACCAGCTGCAGGGATGACGGTGGCCAGCCAGCCGCGGCATGTCGTACTTGCCTCACTGACGAGTCACACAGGTCACCTGACGAAGTACAACCTACTGAGGACTGTGGTGTGACAGTCATGCAGACAAGTAATGTGGGTGGTCAAAGAAAATGGGACAAGAAACACTTTTGTTTTTACTGCGATGAACCTCAGTCCAAGTTGCCCCGTCATCTCCAGTCTTGTCATAAGGAAGAAAGAGAAGTTGTAGAGATTGCCTCTGAGACCAACCGTAGTGCACGGAAAAATCTTCTGTTGAAAATACGCAATGTTGGTAATCACAGGCACAACTGCCAAGTCCTTCGACAGGGTGAGGGTGTTCTCATTGTAGGATATAGGCCCAATCATAAAGCAGATCCACATGCCTATGGACCGTGCATATATTGTTTTTGCTATTATGTACGTAGCGATCTTTGGAGACACCAGTGCCCACTGAAGCCTGCCCTCCCTGCACAGAATAATAAAAACAGTAGGACAAATCGTGTGCGCGGACGTGTAGCTCACAAGAGTGATTTATTGAAACCTCCCCCTGCTGGAGTCTCTTTCAAGTTGAACCAGGTTCTAAGTCCAATGAAGAGAGATGATGTGGCTCTTGTAGTCCGGAACGATCCACTGATTATCAAAGTGGCCAAACGTGAATACCTGAAACTTGGCCACGACATAGGTCAACATGGCTACATCCGAAACAAAGTCAGGGAATTGGGTCGTCTTGTCATCCAATTGAGAAAAAACACCAACCAACCAAATGCAACACTTGAGGCATTTGTGCATCCCCACCGCCTCAACGACATAGTCACTGCCGTTCGTGATATAGCAGGATTCAGTGAAGTCAACCAGTTGTATCATGTTCCATCTCTAGCACTGAAGATTGGACATTCCATCAAGAAGTGTGCCCTGATAGTCAAAGGAGATGCTCTAGAGTGTGGTCTAAATCAGAAAGCCGAACAAGCCGAACAGTTTCTGCAGTTGTGTGAAATGAAATGGCAAGAAAGTGTTTCCACCCACGCGCACAGAACACTTCACCAAGGAAAGCGTAACAAACCTGTCATTCTCCCAACAAATGCTGATGTGGTCAAAATGTCGTCGTTCATCCATGACGTTGGTGACAGAGAATTCCAAAGCCTTGAAGCTGCCCGGGGGAAACGAATAAGAGCACCTTGGAAGAAATTGAATGAGGTCACACTTTGCCACCTCATTATGTTCAACCGCAGAAGGCAGGGGGAGGTTTCCAAGATGACGGTGGAGGATTTCACCAAGCACAGTGCAGCTGTTGTCAATAGGGACTGTGTGCTCACTGATATAGAAAGGCATCTATGCAAAATGTTCAAAGTTGTTGAAATTGTCGGTAAGAGGGGAAGAACTGTTCCGGTACTTCTGAGCACTGAGGCGATGACCTGGTTGAATGCATTGGTTGCCAAGAGAATTGAAGCGGGAGTAGCACAGGATAATCGTTACTTGTTTGCACGGTGTTGTTATGGGGGCCCGGGCCATATACGAGGAAGTGACTGTCTCCGAGCATATGCAACTGAAGCAGGCCTTGAGAATGCCGACAGCATCCGCTCTACAAAACTTCGGAAACATGTAGCGACCGCATCACAGATTCTTGCCTTGAAGGAACATCAGCTGGAAACACTTGCAGATTTCATGGGTCATGATTTGCGGGTCCATCGTGAATACTACCAGTTGCCAGATACTGTCCAGAGGGTCACCCAACTGTCGCGACTGTTCCTGAGCTTGGAGAGGGGCAACTTGGCATCCCAGCATGGCAAATCACTGCAAGAGTTACATGTGACTGGAGGTAAATATCTCACCGTTTATGAACCTCCCCCCGTGCCCCTCTAACCCCTGCCCTAATGCCTGCCTGCCTCCCTCCACCCCTTCCCCCTATATTCCCCCCTTCCCCCTATATTCCCACCCCCCCCCCTCCCGAATGAAATGGAAAACTTGGCCTCAAAAAATGCATTGATCATTTCTTTGTATATTGGCAGAAGGCTTCACGACTGATGAGGACAGCAGCGATTCCTCCGACTACTCAGATTCGAATGATGATTCCAGTGCAAGAGGTAAGTTGTGTCTGTGTCTGTCTGTGTCTGTCTGTCTGATGGAACAATGTACCTGCGCCAAAAATTGATGTTTTACAGTAGTTTAATTCTCAAGTTTTCTGTGTTATAGGACTGGGTGTAACCAGTGTCCCATCCACTAGTGAGGCACCTTCAATATCTGCACGAGAGAAGAGAGACGTGGCATCCCGGCCTGACAAATCACTGCAAGAGTTACCCGTGACTAGAGGTAAATACTGTCTAGCTGGCAGACACTCTCCCTCCCCTATCCCACCTTTTCTCCCCCCGACCCTCCTCTCCGACCTTCCCTCCAACCCCTGCCCTAACTGCCTCCAACCCTTCCCCATTCTGTCCCCTCCCCTTCTATACTCCCTATCCTATCCTATCCTATCCCCCCCCCATGAAATTGCAAACTTGCCCTCAAAATGCATTGATCCTTTCTTTTTATATTTGTAGAAGGCTTCAAGACTGAGGACTGCAGCGATACCTCTGACTACTGCGACTCGAATGATGATTCCAGTGATAGAAGTAAGTTGTTTTTGTCTGTCTGTTTGGCTGTCTTCGTCTGTCTTTCTGTCTCCATTTGTCAGTCCGGCTGTCTGTCTGTATAAGGTGGCTGCGCCAACAGTGAAGGATTAAGTGCCTTAATTATCATGTTTTCTGTGCGTTATAGGACCGTGTGATACCAGTGTCCCATCCAGTAGTCGGCCACCTCCAATATCTGGACGAGTGAAGCCGCGTCCCTGGACTGCACGGGAGAAGAGAGACGTCACGGAGGGCTTACAGAGATTCTTCTTGATGAGGACACTTCCTGGCAAATTTGACATTGAAGCAAGCTGTCCTGTGGCACTTCAGACTCGAACGTGGAGGAACATTAAAGACTTTTGCAGGAACACAATGAAGCTCAATGGCCGTTCTAGTGAACGTTAAGGGTATTCTTGGCCTTGTGAACGGACACTCAACAAGTTTGTCGGAGCAGAATTAGTGCTCAGTTGCTCAATACAGGCAACCACTTAAGAAATGCAAAGTGTGCACCACATAGCTAAGGATGCTCACTGATTTCAGAAGATATTACGAAACTGAAAGCCATCAGACATGTATCATATTGAGGCCATCTTGTGCGCTGGCTGGGAGGCAATTAATAGTCTCGTGCCTATTTGGATTAGGAGAACAATGACCATCAGTTGAGCGCGATAATCTGTTGAAATAAGTTATTAAAATAGGACATGAAGTACCTTTCGTACAGAAAGACAATATCGGGAATCAAATGATAAGACATGAATGATGTCATACGCCTAAAGGGCCTCTATTTTTCACAAACATGCCATTTTTTGTATGGTGTCCTCAATTTGATAGACAACACTCGCATGATAGAAATGGCCTCTATTTGATAGAATACTAAGTATGTCCTCAATGTGCATTGGTGTACGTGCACTGTATATATCTCCGAGGACAAGAGAAGAAAGGAAACAAAGAAACCTTTCAGTCCTCGAACGTAGAGTCTTTTGTTGAAATCGGTCCTCGAACGTAAGGATACGTGCTTAGTCTATGGGGGTTGGTTATATTGAAGGAACAATAGGAAACACAAAGCATTGTCCTCGGACGTATTGGGGAAGTACGACTGTGTGCATACGTGTGTGTGTGTGTGTGTGTGTGTGTTTGTGTGGTAATTTTTGTACAAGGTTAAGTAGTTTATGTGACTGGCTTATGCACTAGTTTGAACAAATGACTTATTGGTGTGCATGAATTAAGCACAGTGGCATAAGTGGGTGAAGTGGAGTGCAGAAATGTATACTTGGATCACTGACAGTGGTATTTGTAAGATGTTTGGTCAGGAGCTGATATAGTGTGCCTGTGAGGGTTGTAAGTCTAAAATGACATGTTGATGCTGCATTGCGTTAATATATGTAAAGTACTTAGGAATCTACAAAAACATTAAATATGCAGAGTTGTTTACAACGGTGAGTTTTAGAAGATACAAAAATAACTGTTCATTATAATACAATAACTTTAAAATACATGTTTTATATAAAGGGAAATGAAGTTTTTTTTTTTACAAACACAAAAGTTGAGAAAACGAGTATATGTGACATCTGATGGCAAAAGCAGGGTGTACGTTGCACAATTATTGAATGGCAGTGTATTCTCCTTTCAGATATTGAAATCTTGTGCATGAGGAAAGAAGAATGGCATAAGTGGGGGAAATTTCAAGTGGGGGTACGTTGGGGTGGAGAGATATTTTCAATGGAGCATCAAAAGCAAGTAAACGGTCATGTGACTGGTATTGCTTATTTTTGTTTACTTTAAGATTTTAAGTGTTGGAGCGGGAGGAGGTCATTGGCATCTACTGTGGGTATGGGAGTATTGCTCTCCTTTAGCTCTTCCCTGTAATTATGCTATAGATTATGCATTTCTAAGTAGAAAATACAATTTGTGATGACGATTCATTGTGTGGATCTTTTTTCATGCATTATGTAAATTGCGAAAAACTTCTTTTTTTCTTCTCTGTTTCCAGAGTTTATATGGAAATAAG
The DNA here is from genome assembly GCA_037893225.1 of Hippasteria phrygiana. Lineage (NCBI taxonomy): Eukaryota > Metazoa > Echinodermata > Asteroidea > Valvatida > Goniasteridae > Hippasteria > Hippasteria phrygiana. The sequence goes on along the minus strand of JAZGUH010000564.1, from coordinate 1,037,045 downwards.
TGATACTGGTGAAATTTAGTTTAATTATTAATCCCTTGAACTCGGGCATACTGGGTATTTCATGGGGGTGCGGATGCTCCAGGCTGGGTTATGAAGCCAAGTGAAATGGAAACAAGAGGCTTGTGCAGCCAAGTAAAATGTACACCATACTACAATAATGGATTGAAAATGCAGAAATTGGCAAATATAGACATCAACCGGCTAGGTGGCAATTTTCAATCGATATATATTTGGTTCAACTGGTGGCAAGGGGTTAATATGTAATATTAGAATGTTTGTTTTATTTTGATGAAGCTGAAATTGAATTTATTGAAGTTTTGTTTTTGCAACAAAGTGCATTGTTTTGTCATGGGATGTCACATATGGGAAAACAGTTTCGTAATGTTTTGTTTTGGTCTGCCTGACGTCAGTTTAATGAGGATTAAATTGTTCATGGTCGGATGGATTTTGTGAGGAAAATGGCAAGTTTAACTGAGGTGAGATTTGAATTGACGCCATGTTGGTCATTGCTTGGAATGAAAGCAGCTGATCATTGGGTTTGGTGGGATCAGTGGGCTTGGTTGGATAACTGGGGTTTGCTCACTCAGTCATCTTCCAGGTCTCTGAGGAAAAAAACAATAATATTTTATTGCTAACATTCAAGTTTTGCATGTTAAAGGTATAATATTGATTTGATAATGAGCAAAAAAGAATTGTTTTCAAAGTGAATAAAGAAAGTGGCAGGAGTGGGATTTGAACTTTCAATTTCCAGGTTACCGTACCAGCGCTCTACCAACTGAGCTATCTTGCCCTATGTTGGCGGTCTCCCAAATTGTCAGTATCTTTGTTCGGGTGGGCGCTAGTCAGAAGTCAGAAGTCAAGGTATGGTAACTTGGAGGTTGCAGGTTTGAATCCTGCTCTTGTCAGTTTCTTTGTTAACTTTGAAAATGTATTCAAATTAACAAGAAATTGATTAATTTTGTCAATTTTGTGTATAAAGAGAGTGGGAGTACTAATGCTCTTCATGAATGTTTGTGTCTGAAATAATGTCATATTTGTGTAAATTGGAAATGTAGACTTCTAGAAATGGTGTGGCTTATTTCAAATTGAATGAGCAGAAAGTCATTGTGAGAAAACACCGGTTTTTTTTAGTATTTTGTCATAATGGAGGTCATGGATTGAGTTTAAAATATTACTTGTTTATTATTTCATGCATATGTTTAGTTGCACAAGGTATGAATAATAATTGTGTTGTCAGCGATTTTGTCTGATTTGAAATTGGATGGCTAATTGATGAAGGCTTTGTTGTGATATGGAATGTGAAATAATTTCTATATAGATAGATGTCTACAAACATTATGTAAGTGGTGTTGGTATGTGAGTGTTGCATGTCTTGAGGCAGATTTTGGTCTTGAATCTAGTGTTGTGTGAATTTTGTTCGTATAAGTATTTATGTCAATGTGGGCTGCTAGTACTCTTAGTTGGTATTGAGCTGTTGAGGTTGGAAGTGTTTGCTGTCATTGAAGGGAATTGATATACAGCTATAATATTGGAAGTAATGTGAAAGTTGGTATGCATGTTAACTTCTTACATTAGAGTAAAGGCTTAGGTATATTTTTTGTGAGTAGTGAAAAAGTAGTCGATGTTATTTTCAATGAACTGCAAATTGTATGTAATATCTGATGTGTGTTTTTGATGTAGTTTTGATGATTTTTTGCAATATAGTATATTCGAAAGGAGGTGTTCGTTTTGGTGTTTGTGCTGGAGGTGTGAGTGTTGGTCTTGGGTATGTTGGTTTTGGTTGTGGTGTTGAAGTTTGTGGTTTTGGTTTTGGACTTGCAGCTGTAGAGTATTAAAAAATGGTGTGTTGGGCAAATATCATAGCTGCAGTAGTAAAAGTTCCTTAGGGGCTCCATGCAAAACTAGCTGCTCAGCGGAAGGAAAAGGCGAGTTGGGGGGTCAATATTGACGCCATCTTACCTGACTTCAATTTAAGTGTCTGGTTCTTGCTATGATATTCTTATTGAAAATGCAATTTTTGAGAGCCGGCAAACAGACAAAGCAATCCCACTGGTATATGAGTATCAAATGAATGAGCAGCGTGGTGTGTAATACCAGTGACCTACTGCACATGGAAGTGCGGTTGCTATGTGGAGAGTGCCCTCATTCGAAGGCGCATGGAGGCTATAGCAGTTGTGTGATGTTGGTTAAATACTGAGAAGCGATATTCTGAGCTTGGGTGAAATGTACCATTGAAATATGAAACATTTTCCAAAATTGTTTTGTGTGTACGATTTTAGTTTCTAGCAGTAAATTGAACTTTCATAAAGTTTTCCTACCCATTTTTATGTTTAAAGTGATAGCTTTTAATGGATTTTATAGTATTGAGGTGACAATATAGGAATTATGTTGTGAAACTTACTGTGTATTGATGTCTCCAATTCTTTTGGTGACGTCATCATACTGTATGGAGATGGCAAGAGGTAATTGTGTTTGGAGTTCTTGTAGAGTTTGGTATTGGAGTTTGTCCAGGAGAAGTTCTTTGGAGATGATGTATTCATGGTCCTCAGTGGTGATCAGCTGCAACATGTCACTGTATAGAAAAAATAACCACAATGGAGTGGCATTTAGAAATTAAATTGTTTTGCATTGTAACTATTTGATTAAGATAAGTAGTTTATGAAAGCACCATGTGTTCAATCTGTTTTGTGAGTATGTGTGGTTCTAAAAAGAACTGGAGGAAACAATGTTTCGGACAGTATGCTCTGCGTATCCTTAGGAGACTCAGGAGGTGGGCAAGAGCATACCTGTCCGAAATGTTGAGTTTCTTGCACATGGTACTAGTTGGACACCAGTTGATTCTAGTTTAAACTAGTTGGAACCAGTTGAAAGTTTAACTGGTTTGAACTGGAATTTTCACCTGGGGACTAATTTAAATTTAACTCACTTTGTGTCCTCATAGAAACCCTCAACTGTCAGTGTTGCTGTGTGGTCCGAGGTGAGAGCCTGTGATTTATAGAAGATAAAACAAAAAATAAGTGTATTGGAAGAACTGGGAAAGTGTAGGTTTTCATCAAGGTCTTTTGACTGTAGCAACTGACTGCATGGTGAAGTTGTGCCACAAGCGGAGACTACATGGTTGAGTAAGTTGTAGCCCTTGTGAAATTCATGTGGTGAGCTAACTGATAGATTATTCATATGTACATGTAATGTTGAGAATATTTACATCTATCGTAGTCAGCTGGGAAGGAAGTTCATCAATCAGAATGGTCATGATTGTGGTTATGGAGCATGCCCGTGAGCATATTCAAATTGTCTTATTGATGATTGGCTGGTATTTTGGTAGCTGTTTGGGTAGAGTCTACTGTATGTATAAAAAGCTGCGTAAGTTTGGTACTTTCCGTATGTAGTCTTTGTTTAATTTGCTTTGTGATTGTGATGCTTCATGAAATACTAAAGTGATAAGGCCTTGACAAATGGCTAGAGAATTTGCTATTAGTGAGTGCTATAGTAATAAATTTGTGTTTAACTTGTGTTTTTATCTATAAGTATATTAATTGTTTTATATAGCTTACTTGCTTGTTCTTAGGTTTTATTAGTAATACGTCATTATATTTTTATTGTTATCGACATCTTTTACTTTTTAGAATATAATGTATGTGTGTGTACGGGTTTATTATTATTATTATAATTAGTTTAAATCTATATTTGTGTTGTTTTGCATTTCTAGTTTTACCTATTTAACTGTGACAGGGCCCTTAAGAAAAGCAGTTTTATAACTGAGGAGGCTACCCTGTATAAATAAAACAGATAATAATGCAATTGTAATAGTTTTATTAGTGAACTGAAGTAGTTGAAGGAAGTAATTTAAACCTTTGTGAGAAGTAAGAAGTCTAAAAAAGTAATATTGAATGTGTATGCAATTTGTTTTTAAAGTATGAATTTTAAAAGGGTAAATGAGTGTTTGTATTTATAATTTATTGTTAGAAATGGCAATTTTTTTTTTTTTTTTTTAACTGTGTTATGATCAAGAAAGTTGTATGAAGAGTTATTGTATAGTTCAAAATAGGTCAGCTGACTGTGTTTTACACAGAAAATGATTGTGTCCTTGGGGTAACTACCAAATAAATATCTATACACCAGAGCAATATTTTTCCATGAACTTGATGAAAGTTGTAATGCTATTGGAAAGGTGAGCCAGCTGCAGTGGAGGGTGATTGATACACAGGTTCAATCAGAGGAAATGTTTTGACAGGTCTGTAATGCTGCATATACATGTCAAGGTATGCGAGTTCTATTGATTGTTGTATAGTTTTGGGGTAATGTGGCTTTTAGTGGAGTGTAATATCATATAGGAGGGTTAATGTGTTTTTCTTGTTTCAGTTTAATATTGATTTGTGAAAGAGTTATAGTATGTGATATTATTTTGACTAGACCAGTCTCACTGTGTTCGGGAAGCTAAGGAGACATTATAATTAGTGTAAGTGAATGGATTTTACTGCAATAAACCACAGCAAAATGATATAGTCGTTGGTTTCTTGAGACCAGTGGTGGATACAATTTGTGCTATAGAACAGAATTTTACATGTCAATACAATTTTAGGTACTAGAATTTACCACAGCTGTGGTGTTCTGTGGTGGCACATAGTGTTATAGAAGAAGGCTTTGGGAGAGTCAGAGTTTTAATCATAAAGAGAAGAAGTGAGTGTTAAGATGGTGGTTTGCAGTACCTCAACTGAAGTGTGTTGCGTACTGGAGAGGTATCCTTCGTTATTGTATTGTCGTTTGCACAGATTTTTGACAATAACGGTTGATCTTTCAGCAGGAATTTCTTGGTCAGCGATGTCTTTCCATAGTTTTATGCATATCTTCTTGGATTTGTCCTGTGGATCTTGCAGGTCGATTTCTTTACGCTTTGACTTGGCCGTAATCTTCATTGGTGAGACCTGTAAATGAAGTTAAATGAAGTAATGAAATAGCATATGAACAAAATAGATACTGATACATGTGAATATTGTAAAGTTTTTAAGAACTGACGTTTTTAAAAATGTTTTACAGACAAAATGGAGAGTGGTAATATGTTGGGTTCTTGTGTTAGAATGAAATGTAGAATTAAACATATAAGTTGGAGTAGTTGAAGGTTTAGTGGTGCAGTAATGTAGGGTTTTTAGATGGAAGTTTAGGTTCATGCTACTCAAAGTTTGTGAAAGACTGCATTACTGTGGGATTGAACTGTTATTTAGATTGAGTAACAGTGTCTTTAATTTTGCATTCTTTGTATAAATGTTGGTAGTTTTGTGTTTTGAAATGTAAACAAGTGTACACCTTACACCATGAAACTTTATAAAATCTTTTTAGGATAAGGAATTTGTCTTAATTTATTCTTGTGTACATTTTCTTTTGTGAATTGCAAAAGATTAATTGAAGTGTTTGAAATTTTGTTTATTAGTTTTTTAGTGAATAATTTGCATAAAATGAGATGTCGTTTGGATATGTTTGATGTATAGTTGCATGTAGGAATTTGCAATAAAAAATTAGTTAAGTACATGTACATGACAATAAATTTGAGGTTAGAGAAATGCAAAGACATTTTTATAATTTTTGAAAAAATGTTATGATGTTATTGGAGGTAGTCACACACACATACACACCCAGTCATGTAAACGGGTGCAATCGTGGACCTCCCATTGTTCCTCTTTTGTTTATACTCTAACTTTTTCGGAAGACCTCCCATTGGTTTTGTACACGATTTTCAATCGTGGATGTTCGGTCAAACGTGGACCCCTTTGTCTACGCCCGAATTCTTTTGTCCTAGGTCCACGATTGCCGGCATATACAAACTCATACACACACACACGCATGTTTGTTTTACATATGCAGTGTGGACATTCCTTTGTATTTGTGTAGTTAAGAATTCTGGGTCAAAATCCTTATTTTTCTTCTAGAAAAAAATTCAACCCCAATTTTTGATAGCAGCCCCCTGAAGTAATTATCTATATTTTCCCACAGATAACCCTAACGCCATTTTGCGTCTGAAGCCCTTTTCCATAGAGAGTGAAACACTATGTGGACCTGACTCAGGTCCACATAGTGTCTCTCATCTATTGTTCAGGCCAACATCTTTTATTCACAGGTCCACACAGTGTATGCACCGTTAACTCAAAACCCAGACAAGTGTGTAAATACCTCGAATTGTGGACTTCCTATTGTCCCTCTTTTGTTTGTACTTTAACTTTTTGGGAAGGTCTCTCATATGTTTTGTACATGATTTTTAATTGTAGATGTTCAGTCAATCGTGGACCCTTTGTCTAGGCCATAAATCTTTTGTGCTGGTATATATATGTATCCTCACATATGTACAGATACGGGGTATCTCTATTGTGGACTTTATTTCCCTTCTTTTATTCTCCCTTTTTCCCCATTGAAATTTAAAAAGCTATAGCGTTAGCTCTGTGGGGTAGGTCGATTTCTAAAGACACCCTCGTGGGGTAGCATTGTCTCCATTGTTGTCCTTTGTTATACCTATTTCACAACCACCCCAATATGTGCACACACAAGTGTGTAAATACTGGCAATCACGGACCTCCTATTGTCCCTCTTTTGTTTATACTTCAATTTTGTTGGAAGCCCTCCCATATCTTTTGGACACGATTTCTCAATTGCGGACCTTATTGTCCTCTATTGTTAAAGGTCTCCTATTAAATGCAGAAACAAACTCATACATACAAATGCTAATGTACCTTGAGGATTGTTCCGGAGACAGAACATCTTTCAAATTCTGCTTTCTTGAGTGCTTCAGCAACTGGCACGATGGGGGGGTGGAAGTAGGCCTGGAGGGTTTGTGCATCTGCTTCAAATGGTCCGCAACAGTAGATCTGCAAGTAATTAGTACAGATGGTGTGTTTTATACATTGTATATAGTAAATCACATACATGCATATAGAAATGTGTTCAAAATTTATAAGTATATTTCTTTTTTCCAACAGGTTAATGTGAAGAAACGTTTCCAAACGCTGATAATAGCTGAAACTTTTCAAAATCTAGTTTTTGGCAGATGTGCTGATGATGTTTGCAGAAATTATTAATTTTTTTTTCCATTTTGGGATGTTTTATTTAATGGTGAATGCGAAATCAGTGTACTCTGTGTAATCTAAAGTCATGAAAATGTTGTTCTGTTAATGCTTACATCTAACTTTAGTATTGCTATAAACAATTTTGTGTTTTGGTAACATTGCTCAGGTCAAGTAGAAAGCTTATTTGATAGTTGTAAGTATGCTTGAAGTATGGAGGTAAAGGTGTAATCTTACCTTTGAGTTGTCCCTTAGTCGAATGATTGGTTGATTACTTGCTGAAGTAAGTATGTTGGCGTTTGTTGCCTTGAGATATTGGTTTGCTGTAAGCAAGTTGTAGTGTGTAGTAACCTTTGTGAAGAGTTGTCTAACTACACTGGAGTTTTTCAGTATCACTTCTAAGCACATGTCGTCACCACGTTGTTCTAGATTATTGAGTGTTTTAAACATTATGGATGTCATCTGAAAAATAAATTGAATATTGATATGGTAAGTTTTAGAGAAAAGTTTAATTTTCTTTCTTTCTGTTAGAAATTGAGAGAAGTTGAGCAGTTACACTTGGTGTTTTTTTTTTCAACATAACTGGTGTCTACACAATAATATATGAAATAATAAAAGGGAATCGGGGGTCTCTAAAAGTAATGCTTGTTTAGTAGAGATGCTCATTAATATTAATTGATATCACATATGAAGACTTCAGGCGTAAAAACTGCTAAATGCCACTTCCATGACAAATTAAAAAAGCAATATCAAGTGAAAGCTCTCAGTTCCTAGTATACAATTAGTTTGAAAATTCTAGTTCTAGGTTCATGACATGTAAGATTCGCTGTTTAGAGCTGGAAACACTTCTATTGGGTTTGCAAGGGTCGGTTTTGCTATTGCTGATATCTTCTGTTTCCCTGAATATATCAACCAAACACTCACTTTGCTGGCAGAGTAGTAATTTATGCAGCTTGTTATCCCCTGAAAATGAGAATATATGCTCAAGTGAAACCAGAAAAAAGTGAATTTTTCGTGCAACTTGGTGCATGCACAAACCAGCTGTGTAGAAAGCAATGACGCAGTGAGTCTTGGTGCCTGACTAAAACACGAAGGGCCAGATTACAACAATTTACCATTTGAAGCTTACGGTGGTTTCCGATTAGCATGCGGCCGGTGCGGTATGCACTGTGTGTGCACCCTCTCGGGGATTGCTCTACGATGGCTGTTTGCTGATGCAATGACAGCTATAAGATTATGGAAAAGAATGCATGCAATACAATGACAGGCTGTTTTTATGTCTTCGTTGCTTTTGCCTCAAATTACTGTTATTAGCTTCTATATTTGGCTTTTCCGACACTTCCAGTCGGAAAAGGCCTTGTTTTTGTTCTGATTTTTTTGGCTTTTCCGAAAATTTTTCGGAAAAGGCTTTGTTTTTGTTCTGATTTTTTTTTTTCTTCTTCTTTTAGTTCCGACCAAAATCCCATAGACTTTGCACACGAATTTTGTCGGCGGCACTTTAGGTCTTAAAAAACCTCAGATCTTAACCAAACTTACCTCAAACATAGACCTTATGCTGAAATTGCATGTCGAAGAGTGACGTCATGATGACGTCATCACGTGTCACGTGACGTCATCTTAAAAGTGCGTTTTTCAAGGGCCCATATCTAGAGAACGGTAGGTCCGATTTCCTTTAAACCTGGTATGTTGGTAGGCTAGCTCGTGTTATATATGAAAATTGAGGTGACGTCATGGTGACGTCATCATATGATTTTATAGTAATTTTTAAGTTTTTGAACTTCAAAGTTTCTTAAAGCCATATCTCATCAACAGAACATGCTAAATTCAAAATTCTTTTTGTAATAGCTTTGTTAGCTCCTATATTCTTTCACATAAATGTGAAAAATGTGTGACGTCATCATGACGTCATCAAAAATATGCTTTTTTGAAACACATATAAGGGTAGGGACGATCGTCATAAAAATTAGTGTGCAGGTAGATAATGCTACTAGGATGTTAAATCCGAGGTGACGTCATGATGACGTCATCGGCTGATTTTCTTTGAATTTTTAGTTCTATCCCAAATCCCATAGACTTTGTACACGAATTTTGTACGGGACACTTTGGTCACTAAACAACATCAGATCTTAATCAAACTTAACACAAACAGGGACCCTAAGCTGAAAATGTATGCCAAAACGTGACGTCATGATGACGTCATCACGTGTCATGTGACGTCATCTTAAAGGTGCATTTTGGAAGGGCCCATATCTAGAGAACGGTAGGTCCGATTGCCTTCAAACCAGGTATGTTGGTATGGTAGATCGTGTTATAGATGAAAATTGAGGTGACGTCATGATGACGTCATCATACGATTTTACAGTAATATTAAAGTTTTTGAACTTCAAAGTTTCTTAAAGCCATATCTCATCAACAGAACATGCTAAATTCAAAATTCTTTTTGTAATAGCTTTGTTAGCTCCTATATTCTTTCACATAAATGTGAAAAATGTGTGACGTCATCATGACGTCATCAAAAATATGCTTTTTGGAAACACATATAAGGGTACGGACGATCGTTATAAAAATTAGTGTGCAGGTAGATAGTGCTACTAGCATGTTAAATCCGAGGTGACGTCATGATGACGTCATCGGCTGATTTTCTATGATTATTTTAGTTCTATCCCAAATCCCATAGACTTTGTACACCAATTTTGTACGGGACACTTTGGTCACTAAGCAACATCAGATCTTAATCAGGCTTAACACAAACAGAGACCCTAAGCTGAAAATGTATGCCGAAACGTGACGTCATGATGACGTCATCACGTGTCATGTGACGTCATCTTAAAGGTGAATTTTTGAAGGGCCCATATCTAGAGAACGGTAGGTCCGATTGCCTTCAAACCAGGTATGTTGGTATGGTAGCTCGTGTTATACATAAAAATTGAGGTGACGTCATGATGACGTCATCATACGATTTTACAGTAATATTAAAGTTTTTCAACTTCAAAGTTTCTTAAAGCCATATCTCACCAACAGAACATGCTAAATTCAAAATTCTTTTTGTAATAGCTTTGTTAGCTCCTATATTCTTTCACATACATTTGAAAAATGTGTGACGTCATCATGACGTCATCAAAAATGTGCATTTCTGAAACACACATAAGTGTACGTCCGATCGTCATAAAAATTGGTGGGTAGGTAGATAGTGCCACTAGCATGCAAAATCCGAAGTGACGTCATGATGACGTCATCGGCTGATTTTTTATGAATTTGTAAATGTTTCAAATTTCATTGTACTCTTAAAATGTTGCACTTCTTCAAATGCCATGAACTTCAAACTTGGCATATGCATTGACTATCTACTCGAGATGGGTGCCGAATCATGACGTCATGATGACGACATCACATGTCACGTGACGTCATCTTAAATTTGCATTTTTGAAGGCCCTATATCTATTTTTTTTCTGCTTCTTATTTTAGTTCTATCCCAAATCCCATAGACTTTGTGCATAGATTTTCTGATCGGCACTTTTGTCATCAAACAACATCGAATCTTAGTCAGAGTTAGCATAGGTATAGACCCTGATGCAAAGTCGTGCCGCGAAGAGTGACGTCATAATGACGTCTTCGTGTGGCATGTAACATGAACTTAAAGGTCAAGTTTGGAGTACGAAATGTTAATCATAAAATAATCTCAGATCTTAAACTTAGCAAAGACATAGACCTTCTGATACTTTATGTTAAATAAAAAAGAAAAAAAGGAAAAGCCATGCGTATGTTTACAACAGACGCACATTTTTTGGCGTTTCCGCTACAGCAGGAAAGCCTTTGTTTTTGTTCTGTTCGCGCGATTGTGTAGTTTAGTACACTTTCGCCCAGGCATGAACACAATCTACTTGAAAATTGTTCGTTTTGCCACATTCAGAACAAAGGGCCACGTCGAAGAACATCTGCAGGTTTTTTTTGGAGTGAAATCGTTAGCTAAGAGGTAACAAAATACGTGATTGCGCAATACCCAGCTTTACACGGATATATAGCTGGTGGGAGAGTAGTTGACCGAGCCAAAACGTGACACAACGTAAGAAAATCGTATTTTCCGCCTTAAAAAACCTTTCCAAATCACAAAAGCACGTGTCATTGGGATTCAGAGAAGTCTACTTTAGTAACAAAAAAAGGCTTTTGGAATAATCAAATACTCCAGAAGCTAACATGAACACAATTAATACAGAAATCCTAAACTACACAATACCCACTATTTTGGTTTCTTCTTAAACACGAATTTTGTCTGCGGCACTTTGGTCACTAAACAACATCAGATCTTAAGCAAACTTAACCCAAACATAGACCCTAATCTGAAATTGTGTGCCGAAGAGTGATGTCACGATGACGTCATTATGTGTTACGTGATGTCATCTTAAAGGCTCATTTTTCAAGGGCCCATATCAAGAGAACCGTAAGTCCAATTGCATTCAAACCTGGTATGTTGCTAAACAAGTACATGTTATAAATCAAAATTGAGGTGATGTCATAATGACGTCATCATCTGATTTTTATGGTAATTTCAAAATTTTAACGTTAAAGATTCTTAAAACCATATCTCATCAACAGAACATGTTCAATTCAAAATTCCTTTTGTAATAGCTTTGTTAGCTCGTACATTCTTTTATATAAATGCGAAAAATTACTGAAGTCATAATGACGTCATTAAAGGAATGATTTCTTGAAAGACATAAGGATAGACCATGTCTAATCGTCACGAAACTTGGTGGTTAGGTAGATTTGTCACTAGTTTACAAAATTCGAAGTGACATCATAAAAACATATCGAAAAGCCCTATGTTCTTAAAAACATAGACCTCTAGTTCTTCTTCTTTTAGTTCTGACCAAAATCCCATAGACTTTGTACACGAATTTTGTCGGCGGCACTTTAGGTCTTAAAAAACCTCAGAACCTAACCAAACTTACATCAAACATAGACCCTAAGCTGAAATTGTATGTCGTAGAGTGACGTCGTGATGACGTCATCACGTGATTTTTTATGAATTTTTGAATTTTTAAAATCGTAACATTCTTTTAAATATATCTAGCGAACAAAACAAGATATTTTCAAAATTCTTTTTCTTATAGCTTTGGTATGTCTCAAAGATATGCCCTAAATTGCGAAAATTGTGTGACGTCATGATGACGTCATCAAAAATGTGTTTTTTTGTTAACGCATGTAAGGGTCAATCCGATTACAAAAATGTATATATTGAATTTTCCTGTACCCAATTCCAAAATTTCATGATCGTGGCTCACTCAAGTAAGAAATGACAGCCATTTCAAAATTTAGACCAAATTCAATATAACACAAAGGAATTCTGGGACGGGCTGATAACCATGGCTATTATGAGCTTGCTGTTTATAAAAGGGGTTGATTTCTAGTCTTTTTTCAAGTCGCTGAATTCTTGAATTGTTAAAATCGTGTCACGTGTCACGTGACGTCATCCTAAATGTGCGTTTTTCAAGGGCCCATATTTAGAGAACGGTATATCCAATTTCCTTCAAACCTGGTATGTTGGTTGGCTAGCTCGTGTTATAGATGAAAATTGACGTGACGTCATGATGACGTCATCATATGATTTTATATTAATTTTTAAGTTTTTGAACTTCAAAGTTTCTTAAAGCCATATCTCACCAACAGAACATGCTAAATTCAAAATTCTTTTTGTAATAGCTTTGTTAGCTCCTATATTCTTTCACATACATTTGAAAAATGTGTGACGTCATCATGACGTCATCAAAAATGTGCATTTCTGAAACACACATAAGGGTACGTCCGATCGTCATAAAAATTAGTGGGTAGGTAGATAGTGCTAATAGCATGTAAAATCCGAGGTGACGTCATGATGACGTCATCGGCTGATTTTCTGTGAATTTTTTAGTTCTATCCCAAATCCCATAGACTTTGTACACGAATTTTGTAAGTGGCACTTTGGTCACTAAACAACCTCGGATCTTAATCAGACTTAACACAAACATAGACCCTAAGCTGAAAATGTAAGCCGAAACGTGACGTCATGATGACGTCATCACGTGTCATGTGACGTCATCTTAAATGTGCATTTTTCAAGAGCCTATATCTAGAGAACGGTAGGTCCGATTGCCTTCAAACCTGGTATGTTGGTATGGTAGCTCGTGTTATAGATGAAAATTAAGGTGACGTCATGATGACGTCATCATACGATTTTACAGTAATATTAAAGTTTTTCAACTTCAAAGTTTCTTCAAGCCATATCTCACCAACAGAACATGCTAAATTCAAAATTCTTTTTGTAATAGCTTTGTTAGCTCCTATATTCTTTCACATACATTTGAAAAATGTGTGACGTCATCATGACGTCATCAAAAATGTGCATTTCTGAAACACACATAAGGGTACGTCCGATCGTCATAAAAATTGGTGGGTAGGTAGATAGTGCCACTAGCATGCAAAATCCGAAGTGACGTCATGATGACGTCATCGGCTGATTTTTTATGAATTTGTAAATGTTTCAAATTTCATTGTACTCTTAAAATTTTGCACTTCTTCAAATGCCATGAACTTCAAACTTGGCATATGCATTGACTATCTACTCGAGATGGGTGCCGAATCATGACGTCATGATGACGTCATCACATGTCACGTGACGTCATCTTAAATTTGCATTTTTGAAGGCCCTATATCTATTTTTTTTCTGCTTCTTATTTTAGTTCTATCCCAAATCCCATAGACTTTGTGCATAGATTTTCTGATCGGCACTTTTGTCATCAAACAACATCGAATCTTAGTCAGAGTTAGCATAGGTATAGACCCTGATGCAAAGTCGTGCCGCGAAGAGTGACGTCATAATGACGTCTTCGTGTGGCATGTAACATGAACTTAAAGGTCAAGTTTGGAGTACGAAATGTTAATCATAAAATAATCTCAGATCTTAAACTTAGCAAAGACATAGACCTTCTGATACTTTATGTTAAATAAAAAAGAAAAAAAGGAAAAGCCATGCGTATGTTTACAACAGACGCACATTTTTTGGCGTTTCCGCTACAGCAGGAAAGCCTTTGTTTTTGTTCTGTTCGCGCGATTGTGTAGTTTAGTACACTTTCGCCCAGGCATGAACACAATCTACTTGAAAATTGTTCGTTTTGCCACATTCAGAACAAAGGGCCACGTCGAAGAACATCTGCAGGGGTTTTTTGGAGTGAAATCGTTAGCTAAGAGGTAACAAAATACGTGATTGCGCAATACCCAGCTTTACACGGATATATAGCTGGTGGGAGAGTAGTTGACCGAGCCAAAACGTGACACAACGTAAGAAAATCGTATTTTCCGCCTTAAAAAACCTTTCCAAATCACAAAAGCACGTGTCATTGGGATTCAGAGAAGTCTACTTTAGTAACAAAAAAAGGCTTTTGGAATAATCAAATACTCCAGAAGCTAACATGAACACAATTAATACAGAAATCCTAAACTACACAATACCCACTATTTTGGTTTCTTCTTAAACACGAATTTTGTCTGCGGCACTTTGGTCACTAAACAACATCAGATCTTAAGCAAACTTAACCCAAACATAGACCCTAATCTGAAATTGTGTGCCGAAGAGTGATGTCACGATGACGTCATTATGTGTTACGTCATGTCATCTTAAAGGCTCATTTTTCAAGGGCCCATATCAAGAGAACCGTAAGTCCAATTGCATTCAAACCTGGTATGTTGGCTAAACAAGTACATGTTATAAATCAAAATTTAGGTGACGTCATAATGACGTCATCATCTGATTTTTATGGTAATTTCAAAATTTTAACGTTAAAGATTCTTAAAACCACATCTCATCAACAGAACATGTTCAATTCAAAATTCCTTTTGTAATAGCTTTGTTAGCTCGTACATTCTTTTATATAAATGCGAAAAATTACTGAAGTCATAATGACGTCATTAAAGGCATGATTTCTTGAAAGACATATGGATAGACCATGTCTAATCGTCACGAAACTTGGTGGTTAGGTAGATTTGTCACTAGTTTACAAAATTCGAAGTGACATCATAAAAACATATGGAAAAGCCCTATGTTCTTAAAAACATAGACCTCTAGTTTTTTTTTCTTTTTCTTCTTCTTTTAGTTCTGACCAAAATCCCATAGACTTTGTACACGAATTTTGTCGGCGGCACTTTAGGTCTTAAAAAACCTCAGAACCTAACCAAACTTACATCAAACATAGACCCTAAGCTGAAATTGTATGTCGTAGAGTGACGTCGTGATGACGTCATCACGTGATTTTTTATGAATTTTTGAATTTTTAAAATCGTAACATTCTTTTAAATATATCTAGCGAACAAAACAAGATATTTTCAAAATTCTTTTTCTTATAGCTTTGGTATGTCTCAAAGATATGCCCTAAATTGCGAAAATTGTGTGACGTCATGATGACGTCATCAAAAATGTGTTTTTTTGTTAACGCATGTAAGGGTCAATCCGATTACAAAAATGTATATATTGAATTTTCCTGTACCCAATTCCAAAATTTCATGATCGTGGCTCACTCAAGTA
The DNA here is from genome assembly GCA_037893225.1 of Hippasteria phrygiana. Lineage (NCBI taxonomy): Eukaryota > Metazoa > Echinodermata > Asteroidea > Valvatida > Goniasteridae > Hippasteria > Hippasteria phrygiana. Next base: position 1,021,442 of record JAZGUH010000564.1, on the reverse strand, counting down.
AGAAATGACAGCCATTTCAAAATTTAGACCAAATTCAATATAACACAAAGGAATTCTGGGACGGGCTGATAACCATGGCTATTATGAGCTTGCTGTTTATAAAAGGGGTTGATTTCTAGTCTTTTTTCAAGTCGCTGAATTCTTGAATTGTTAAAATCGTGTCACGTGTCACGTGACGTCATCCTAAATGTGCGTTTTTCAAGGGCCCATATTTAGAGAACGGTATATCCAATTTCCTTCAAACCTGGTATGTTGGTTGGCTAGCTCGTGTTATAGATGAAAATTGACGTTACGTCATGATGACGTCATCATATGATTTTATATTAATTTTTAAGTTTTTGAACTTCAAAGTTTCTTAAAGCCATATCTCACCAACAGAACATGCTAAATTCAAAATTCTTTTTGTAATAGCTTTGTTAGCTCCTATATTCTTTCACATACATTTGAAAAATGTGTGACGTCATCATGACGTCATCAAAAATGTGCATTTCTGAAACACACATAAGGGTACGTCCGATCGTCATAAAAATTAGTGGGTAGGTAGATAGTGCTAATAGCATGTAAAATCCGAGGTGACGTCATGATGACGTCATCGGCTGATTTTCTGTGAATTTTTTAGTTCTATCCCAAATCCCATAGACTTTGTACACGAATTTTGTAAGTGGCACTTTGGTCACTAAACAACCTCGGATCTTAATCAGACTTAACACAAACATAGACCCTAAGCTGAAAATGTAAGCCGAAACGTGACGTCATGATGACGTCATCACGTGTCATGTGACGTCATCTTAAATGTGCATTTTTCAAGAGCCTATATCTAGAGAACGGTAGGTCCGATTGCCTTCAAACCTGGTATGTTGGTATGGTAGCTCGTGTTATAGATGAAAATTAAGGTGACGTCATGATGACGTCATCATACGATTTTACAGTAATATTAAAGTTTTTCAACTTCAAAGTTTCTTCAAGCCATATCTCACCAACAGAACATGCTAAATTCAAAATTCTTTTTGTAATAGCTTTGTTAGCTCCTATATTCTTTCACATACATTTGAAAAATGTGTGACGTCATCATGACGTCATCAAAAATGTGCATTTCTGAAACACACATAAGGGTACGTCCGATCGTCATAAAAATTGGTGGGTAGGTAGATAGTGCCACTAGCATGCAAAATCCGAAGTGACGTCATGATGACGTCATCGGCTGATTTTTTATGAATTTGTAAATGTTTCAAATTTCATTGTACTCTTAAAATTTTGCACTTCTTCAAATGCCATGAACTTCAAACTTGGCATATGCATTGACTATCTACTCGAGATGGGTGCCGAATCATGACGTCATGATGACGTCATCACATGTCACGTGACGTCATCTTAAATTTGCATTTTTGAAGGCCCTATATCTATTTTTTTTCTGCTTCTTATTTTAGTTCTATCCCAAATCCCATAGACTTTGTGCATAGATTTTCTGATCGGCACTTTTGTCATCAAACAACATCGAATCTTAGTCAGAGTTAGCATAGGTATAGACCCTGATGCAAAGTCGTGCCGCGAAGAGTGACGTCATAATGACGTCTTCGTGTGGCATGTAACATGAACTTAAAGGTCAAGTTTGGAGTACGAAATGTTAATCATAAAATAATCTCAGATCTTAAACTTAGCAAAGACATAGACCTTCTGATACTTTATGTTAAATAAAAAAGAAAAAAAGGAAAAGCCATGCGTATGTTTACAACAGACGCACATTTTTTGGCGTTTCCGCTACAGCAGGAAAGCCTTTGTTTTTGTTCTGTTCGCGCGATTGTGTAGTTTAGTACACTTTCGCCCAGGCATGAACACAATCTACTTGAAAATTGTTCGTTTTGCCACATTCAGAACAAAGGGCCACGTCCAAGAACATCTGCAGGGGTTTTTTGGAGTGAAATCGTTAGCTAAGAGGTAACAAAATACGTGATTGCGCAATACCCAGCTTTACACGGATATATAGCTGGTGGGAGAGTAGTTGACCGAGCCAAAACGTGACACAACGTAAGAAAATCGTATTTTCCGCCTTAAAAAACCTTTCCAAATCACAAAAGCACGTGTCATTGGGATTCAGAGAAGTCTACTTTAGTAACAAAAAAAGGCTTTTGGAATAATCAAATACTCCAGAAGCTAACATGAACACAATTAATACAGAAATCCTAAACTACACAATACCCACTATTTTGGTTTCTTCTTAAACACGAATTTTGTCTGCGGCACTTTGGTCACTAAACAACATCAGATCTTAAGCAAACTTAACCCAAACATAGACCCTAATCTGAAATTGTGTGCCGAAGAGTGATGTCACGATGACGTCATTATGTGTTACGTGATGTCATCTTAAAGGCTCATTTTTCAAGGGCCCATATCAAGAGAACCGTAAGTCCAATTGCATTCAAACCTGGTATGTTGGCTAAACAAGTACATGTTATAAATCAAAATTTAGGTGACGTCATAATGACGTCATCATCTGATTTTTATGGTAATTTCAAAATTTTAACGTTAAAGATTCTTAAAACCACATCTCATCAACAGAACATGTTCAATTCAAAATTCCTTTTGTAATAGCTTTGTTAGCTCGTACATTCTTTTATATAAATGCGAAAAATTACTGAAGTCATAATGACGTCATTAAAGGCATGATTTCTTGAAAGACATATGGATAGACCATGTCTAATCGTCACGAAACTTGGTGGTTAGGTAGATTTGTCACTAGTTTACAAAATTCGAAGTGACATCATAAAAACATATGGAAAAGCCCTATGTTCTTAAAAACATAGACCTCTAGTTTTTTCTTCTTTTAGTTCCGACCAAAATCCCATAGACTTTGCACACGAATTTTGTCGGCGGCACTTTAGGTCTTAAAAAACCTCAGATCTTAACCAAACTTACCTCAAACATAGACCCTATGCTGAAATTGCATGTCGAAGAGTGACGTCATGATGACGTCATCACGTGTCACGTGACGTCATCTTCAAAGTGCGTTTTTCAAGGGCCCATATCTAGAGAACGGTAGGTCCGATTGCCTTCAAACCAGGTATGTTGGTATGGTAGATCGTGTTATAGATGAAAATTGAGGTGACGTCATGATGACGTCATCATACGATTTTACAGTAATATTAAAGTTTTTGAACTTCAAAGTTTCTTAAAGCCATATCTCATCAACAGAACATGCTAAATTCAAAATTCTTTTTGTAATAGCTTTGTTAGCTCCTATATTCTTTCACATAAATGTGAAAAATGTGTGACGTCATCATGACGTCATCAAAAATATGCTTTTTTGAAACACATATAAGGGTAGGGACGATCGTTATAAAAATTAGTGTGCAGGTAGATAGTGCTACTAGCATGTTAAATCCGCGGTAACGTCATGATGACGTCATCGGCTGATTTTCTATGATTATTTTAGTTCTATCCCAAATCCCATAGACTTTGTACACGAATTTTGTACGGGACACTTTGGTCACTAAGCAACATCAGATCTTAATCAGGCTTAACACAAACAGAGACCCTAAGCTGAAAATGTATGCCGAAACGTGACGTCATGATGACGTCATCACGTGTCATGTGACGTCATCTTAAAGATGCATTTTTCAAGGGCCCATATCTAGAGAACGGTACGTCCGATTGCCTTCAAACCAGGTATGTTGGTATGGTAGCTCGTGTTATAGATAAAAATTGAGGTGACGTCATGATGACGTCATCATACAGTTTTACAGTAATATTAAAGTTTTTGAACTTCAAAGTTTCCTAAAGCCATATCTCATCAACAGAACACGCTAAATTCAAAATTCTTTTTGTAATAGCTTTGTTAGCTCCTATATTCTTTCACATAAATGTGAAAAATGTGTGACGTCATCATGACGTCATCAAAAATATGCTTTTTTGAAACACATATAAGGGTAGGGACGATCGTTATAAAAATTAGTGTGCAGGTAGATAGTGATACTAGCATGTTAAATCCGAGGTGACGTCATGATGACGTCATCGGCTGATTTTCTATGCTTATTTTAGTTCTATCCCAAATCCCATAGACTTGGTACACGAATTTTGTACGGGACACTTTGGTCACTAAACAACATCAGATCTTAATCAGGCTTAACACAAACAGAGACCCTAAGCTGAAAATGTATGCCGAAACGTGATGTCATGATGACGTCATCACGTGTCTTGTGACGTCATCTTAAAGGTGCATTTTTCAAGGGCCCATATCTAGAGAACGGTACGTCCGATTGCCTTCAAACCAGGTATGTTGGTATGGTAGCTCGTGTTATAGATGAAAATTGAGGTGACGTCATGATGACGTCATCATACGATTTTACAGTAATATTAAAGTTTTTGAACTTCAAAGTTTCCTAAAGCCATATCTCATCAACAGAACACGCTAAATTCAAAATTCTTTTTGTAATAGCTTTGTTAGCTCCTATATTCTTTCACATAAATGTGAAAAATGTGTGTCGTCATCATGACGTCATCAAAAATATGCTTTTTTGAAACACATATAAGGGTAGGGACGATCGTCATAAAAATTAGTGTGCAGGTAGATAGTGATACTAGCATGTTAAATCCGAGGTGACGTCATGATGACGTCATCGGCTGATTTTCTATGATTATTTTAGTTCTATCCCAAATCCCATAGACTTTGTACACGAATTTTGTACGGGACACTTTGGTCACTAAACAACATCAGATCTTAATCAGGCTTAACACAAACAGAGACCCTAAGCTGAAAATGTATGCCGAAACGTGACGTCATGATGACGTCATCACGTGTCATGTGACGTCATCTTAAAGGTGCATTTTTCAAGGGCCCATATCTAGAGAACGGTACGTCCGATTGCCTTCAAACCTGGTATGTTGCTAGTGTATCTCGTGTTATAGATGAAAATTGAGGTGCCATCATGATAACGTCATCAACTGATTTTCTATGAATTTTTAAATATTTAACATATTATTATATATTACTGTCATTGATCAGATTGACTCCAATCTCGACACAGGCCAACACCATGTATAAGTACTATCCTTATAATGTCATCATAGGTCAAGTAATATAAACTTAAAGGTCAACTTTCAAGTAAGAAATCTAGATCATGAAATAATCTCAGATCTTAGAAAACTCAGCGAAAACAAAACCCTTAACAACTTTTATGTAATTTCTAACCGGGACTTGCGCCACATAACAGCCTAAGGTCTTAAACAAGTTTGTCATATATATCCTATAATGGAAATTACATGACCAAGAAAGAAGTCAGGATGGCGTCACGCTTAAAGGTCAAGTTTGAAGTAGCAAAAGACATAGAAGTGATGGAGCTTTGTGCTTAATATAACAGAAAAACGGAAAAGCCCTGCGTCTGTTTGCAAGAGACGCAAGATGTCTAGTTTCATCTTGCTCTTATGTTACAATTTGGTCAGTGTTTACTTGCAAATTTAATTAAGCAGAAATTGTATATTTGTTAAGATTTATTATCATGGAATACTGCTTCGGTGGATTCGGAAAAGGTAACGAGGAAATAAAAACAACCCGTCATTGTATTGCATGTATTCTTGTCCATAATCTTATAGCGGTTATTGCATCAGCAAACAGCTATCGTATAGCAATCCACGAGGGGGTGCACGTGCAGTGCATACTGCACCGGCCGCATGCTAATCGGAAACCACTGTAAGCTTCAAATGGTAAATTGTTGTGGTCTGGTCCTTTGTGTTTTGGTTGGGCACCAAGAATCACTGTGCCATTGCTTTGTACACAGCTGGTTTGTGCATGCACCGAGTTGCATGAAAGATTCACCTTTTTTCGGGTTTAACTTGAGCAAATTCTCATTTTGAGGGGATGACAAGCTGCATGATTTACTATTCTGCCAGCAAGGTGAGTGTTTGGTCGATATATTCAGGAAAATTGAAGATATCGGCAATAGCAAAACTGACTCTTGTGAACCCAATATAAGTGTTTCCAGCTCTAAATGGCGAATCTCACGCCATGAGCCTAGAGCTAGAATTTTCAAGCTAGTATAAAATAATCAAATATTGTTTGTTTGCGTTTAGTGGCTTTTGTGCCTGTGTTAGGTCTTCATATTGAATTAACACAAAATATACGTACATAACAAAACTAAACTTTATCAAAATGATAGTAACTATTTAAAGTCTTGTAACCCTGTGAGACATGTAAACAAATAATTAGACTAATTGGAGTTTATATACCCATGGAAGAAGTGAGTAATTTGGCTTTATATTTTTGTTTCATTATTGGAAGATTGCATATATCTTTTTAGAAACATCTAGGGAATTTCACAGCTTGGGACATTGCGTGAGAGTGGTACAAGAAAAATATTGGTGAAATGTATTACATTGACTGGTGAAATGCTGGTGCATTTCTTTTTTTTTGTAAACATGATGACCTATGAGTGACTGAGGCTAGGAAGGAATTTTGTTGCCGGCTCTTGTGATTAGCTTTATTACGACTTTTTTTTATCACTGTTCATGTTTGCTTTGTTTTAATGGTCACTATTTTTCTTCAGTTATAAACTCGTAGGCCTACCTTGATCTTGTCTTTGATTGTTGATCTTGAAGTGTTCTTGTTGCTGTACTATGCAGCTTAAGGAATGAGGAATGACCAAGTGACCAATGTGCGCACACGTGGATTGGTAGTCGTGTTACCCGACGTGAATATTCGCTAATGACGCTTGATCGAAAGAGAGTAGTTAGATTCGTCTGGTCTGGGAACCAGACTACTGGATTGGATTGGGAAAGTCGTTTGGTGGCGTTTTTTGTCTGCCAACTATTGATCTCCACAGATCAATACTGCTAACCATAAAATAAGCTAGTTGAAACTGGACTCGGTTGATTAGAAGGTGTTCTTGCAAGAGGTCATGAGGTATAATTTAACTTTCAGTACATAAATATTCTTCTCCGTTGCAGAATATAGATCAGCAATAGAAAAATCTGCGAACAAATCGGTGTTTATAATAAAGAAAATAATATAAATAATAAGTTATTCATTCAAGCAATTTTCGGAGATTAGAAATAGCCTGCATCTAAAATACATGATAAAATATGCACATATAATATTAAGTTTCAGAGTAAATTGACTAAATAGATAAATAAAAAAGAAGGAAAGAAGGAACAAAGAAACAGATAAACGGCAGACAGAAAAGGGACTGTAATGCAGGGCTGCTTAGGAGAATTAACAATAGGCAAACTTGAATCGTTTTTGCGAGAAGGGTGTGCTATTTAATGGCGCCGGAACACTTTTGAAAGTGAGGGGGGGGGGATGTTGCAATTTTCTATGTTTTTCTGTATGTGGAAATGCCAAAGGTGGGGGAGGGGGGGGATGTCCCTTCGGATCACCCCCCCCCCCCCCCCCCCCCTCTGTTCTGCCGTCGTTGGTGCTGTTGTAATGCTACACAACACAAATAAAAGCACACTCACGCAGAGCATGCACTGACAGAAAAATACCCAGAAAAACTGCATACGTTGAACAGAAAAGCCTAAGGGAGAAAAGATAGCAATAGTAGATTTGGGTTAATGGATGGGATGAGAAATAAGGACGTAAAAGAAGAAGAAAAACTAAGGAGGGGGGTTGAGACAAGAGAAAGGAGAAAAGGAACATGTCGGGAAGAAAATAAAATCAGAAAATAGTAGTGGAGGACTGGAATGTATTATACAGGAAGGAAGGCAAGGCAATCAGGAGAAATATAAGCAATCATATAAAAAAAAAAAAATGCAAATTAATATGTAGAAATATATAATTGCATGAAACAACCGTTTATATATAGAAAGGGTTTCTTTTAATCTGGATGAATTTGTGTACAAATGGAATGAATGCGTGCTGGGTTAGTTTTAGCTGAAGTTACACTTACAGAATTCTGAGGAATAAACAAGGTGGTGTTTGTCTACATTGAATTTATGCCGCCTTGTGTGAATTTTGCCGCCGACTAAGATTGAGGATATTAGGTAGGCCTATGGATGCATTTCAAATGAAACAGTTTTGAGAAAAACAAAAGTATTTGCTATTGGTGGAGAATGGGAGTTGGCACTAAATTTAATAGAGGGCATGTTTGTTAGAAATTACGACAAGAAAAGTAAATAAGGATGCAGTTCCCTTTGCAGTTTATATTTTTTGTATAAACTTCAGTTAATATTTTACACGCACAATCATATGTTGTTATTTTGTTGTGGTGTTCAAATGTGTTTTGATAAGAACTTTTACTTAAAGGATTTGAAAACCATTCAGTTGAACTGTTTTCCTTTTTGTTTGTAAGCGTATGTGGTCTGCCGTACCTCTGCAACGGCGCCAGGCAGATAAGATTTGTCAAGTGAGGGCGTACTTTACTTTTTACGGCAACTTGGCGGAATCAAAGTAGTGCTAGGCACTTTAGAAATGAATCCGAGTTAGGTAAAAGCCTGAAATTACAAAGAGGAATATTATGATTCTACTAGGGAAGGTGTTAATTATTTGGGACATAATAATATTTGATGATCTTCGTATCTTTAAAGATTCAAGTTGATCTATTTCAAGGAAAGTTTAAGGAATTACACTATGAACATCTAACAAAAGAAAACCCACGCAGTCCTTTGTTACAAACAAAGGACTGCGTGGGTTTTCTTTTGTTAGATGTTCATAGTGTTAGTGTAGCCTAGAAATATAGTTGTAAAAATCAAATGACATCTTAATTAATATATGCTGACGTCACTTCACATTTTTTGTTTAATACGGGACATATGTGTTCTTACAAAATGTTATGACGTTTGGACCTTGTTTTGTCTAATTTAACAAATCTTCAAAGTTTTTAAAATCAGTGTAGGTCATTATGTTAAGAAATTGGGCAGAAAAAAAGAAGAAAAAAGATGCTGTTTATTGAGGCATTTTTAAAAGGTCACAATACTACATGTGTCAGATCTGAATTATGTAAATGGTTTGTTTTCTTTTTTTAGATTATGCGGGTTTGATGATCTAGCTGTTATATTTGTATCAGAAAAAAGAGCAGCAGATGATCTGTTTGAAAGTATTTCATCAATTCGAAATTGAAAATGTTGTTTGTGTATTTATGGGAGATAACTATAACGAAATATGCAATTGAAAGTTTATTAAACTTGGTTGATTAAGAAATGTGGAGTTTAGAACATTGGTAAGTCACAAAACATATGTAAAATACATAATGCAGACATCTGAAAATGGTATAGCGCCCTCTTTTTAGGGTTAGTCTGGTTCTTCTCATGCATGAACAGCGTGTGGGTGGGTACAGCATGCTGCTAGCTATGCACGTATGCGTGTGTGGTACCCACGTACCACAGACATCAGCAACACAGCGAGGTAGGAATGAAATTGCTGATGTATGTTCTGAAAATATGTTTGACATTTGCACTGCAAAATTGGGAATCTTTTTTATAGCAAATACTGCTTAGGTGATATTGCACAATAGTGAGAAAGCAATGTGGGAAGGAAAATGGTGGAAACAATATGTCATTATGCGATTTCCTTCCCTGACTATTGTGCAAAATCACCGAGACGGTATTTGTAATAGTCTATTGTGTGTATTGTGTTTTTCAATATAAATTGTGTTATATGTATTTTTGTATGGAAAGATTTTACTTTAATACCCCCCCACCAAAATCGGTCAGGAATAGCAAAATATTGGAAAATAATTAACCCTCCTTGATAACAACTATCTAAATGTGTGGCACAATCTGTTATTTCAAGATTTATGTCAGCAGAATCTGTAAATTAGAGGCAGAAATTAACATGTATTTGTAAGTGAACACTTTAATTAAATGACTATACACTGTGCCAAGAACATCTAACACAGAAAATACAAACTTTCTTGCCCTATATTGCACGAAAGTTTTCCAAATAAATTCCTAAATTTAAAGGTTGTGCCAAGTGTTTATACAATTTTGAAGACAGATGGATGGTTATTTTCCAAAATTTGCTATTCCTGACCAATTTTCGTGGGGGTATTAAAGTAAAATCTTTTCACATACCAAGCTAGCTACTTGCTGTGTTGTAACTGTAAGACAGTAAGCCTGTGTTAGCGATTGCAAATGTGTCATCGTGCATCGTATCTGCTCATATCACGAATGTCGTGTAAAATTTGTTATGGCGATTACGATTTTTTTCATTTAGACAAATTCTCCATGGTCAGATGGAATGTGTTTTATTTGAAGAAAAAGACTCGAGTTAAATTTTAAGAATAGGTTTTTTTGTATATTAACTGTTTTGTTTTGAAGAATTGCCTGGGGATGAAAAGATTTGTGTGACTTTTTTCGGGGGGATTTTTTTTACTGGGGGTGTGGGGAATTTTCTTTTTACTGGGGGTGTGGGGAATTTTCTTTTTTGGGGGAAGGGGGCAGTTGTGGAAATTTTTTGCCTTAGCATTAGTTGTAAACGAATTTAATTAGGTATTTTAGAGAATTGTCTGGGGATGCAGAGGTTTGTTGGACCTTTAAAAAAAAAAAATTGGGTGGGGGGTGGCCTGATTATAATTTGGTTTTTTTGGGGGGTGGGTTGTCCCTTTTGACTAATAAGTTATAATTTTGAGTTAAAAGTTTACAATGGTTTGTTTCTTATTAACTGTTTTGTTTTGGGGAATCATGCATCTGGGGATGGTGATTTTTATTTTTTCCCCATTTTTTATTAATTTTGTTTATGTCGTTTAGTCTGCCTTTGGCTTTGACCCATTCTGTGTTCAGCCTTCATCAGCCATTTTTTGTTTCTATACATGTTTTGATGTATTTCTACTTCAATTTCTGTTCAATTAATGTTTGCCCAAAATGCTTTAAAGGACGGGTCTGATTTTGTATGGGTCATTGTAGAGGGATCCAAGGACAATGAAGGACAGGAGATGAAGCATCAAGTAATTTGCCATGTTTTTTCTTTCTGTACATCCCATATCCTTGTTGTAACATTGTTAACAAAAAAGTTGGGAAAATTTCTTACTATTTAAGAAATTACAGAGGATCATCTTCAAGATGTTAATGTTTATGATATGGACAGATGTTTCATAATAAAGTAAGAAGTGGTAATAAAATGAATCAACTATAAATCATACATTTTGTTCCTAATGCAAAGGTATTGATTAAGGTAATGCCATTAACCCCCACATATTTTTGAAATTCCAGGGTGTAGTACAGTACATCCTCAAGACATTATGTTCATAAAGGGACAGACATTTGTTACAAATTGTTGTTTATGTTATGAACGGTATTCAAGTTGTATTAGGTTTCTGTACTGTGATAACAATTGTAGGTGTATGTCGCATGTCATGTTACAGTAATAAAATGTTATTGACAGAATTTGTGAGCTTTGTAGGCAATAATGTCTACCTGCCTTTTAGTTAAGTGCACAACCATTTGAAAATGTTTTAATTCAAAATTTCCATCCAGCAGGTGTGTGTTGAGATATCAGATTAAGCAAAAAGTGAAGCAGGTTTTGTTCATGCATGGAGGAATTCCTTTTTTCATGATTCATGTGACCTTTGGACAGTATATATGACATGGAGTTTAACTGTCATTTAACATGAATTGCACAATACTGACTTTGGGAAACTTTGGAAAAATATGTGACTTTGAATTTGTTGTGGCATGTACACCTTTTCATAATATTGAAGATATAGATCTAAACATCATCTCCCTACCAGTTTTATTGCAGTTGTGACATTCAACCGAAAAATTACAGCCATTAAAAAAAAATGAGCAACATATACAGCTATACTTGTATATATGTGCAGAATGATTCCAGCTCGGGTAACAGTACTATGATGGCAGAATTTTCTTTTAAAGAATATTTATTGTTCCATGAATAAAGCCATGTGATTTTGTCTTGAAAACTGGCCTCGTCCTGTTGCTTGTATAGGGTTTCATGAGCAAAAGTAATATGCTTAGGAAGTATGAAAACACATGTGGAACACAAGTGAGTGAATCAAAGCAATTTTTGTAGGAAGTATGAGTATAGCAAATGTACCAAATATTGTTTCAATTCATCTTTTTGTTATTTTGTTAGCCTTTTGTCAAAGCCTCGTGACTTGAGCATTTGTCCAAGTAGCAGAGTCATGAAGCAAATTGAGTAGGTACAACACACGCGGCAAGTGGTATAGTCGTTCGGCATGTATTGTGTAGTTTCCACTTGTATTTTGAAGTCAGCGGTCAGTTGCTACAGTCACGAGGCCTTGATAAGAGGCTGTCATTTTGTTAAAAATGCAAACATTTGTTTTTATGTTATTCAAGTAGGATTTCAAGGTATGGGTGACAATTTTATATTGCCAAAATATGAAGCAATATGTTCAGCACTCTAATTGTCAGAAAGTTTCATAGAGTTTATTTAAGTAAGTAGCTTCAGAATCAAAGTACTGTAAATTCATTCGGAAGGCAAAAATTTGAGAAATATTGGGTGGAAGGTTGTTACTTGGTCATTTCCTCTTAATGATTAATTTGAATTTTTGATTGATGTTTTGGGTTAATGTGGTTCCACACAGATGATCAGTTGGGTACAATAATAATGAGTGATAAAAAAATAATTAATACTAACTTATTCTGAGAGTTTTATTCTAAAATAGGGTTATTGAAGTTGTTAATTGCCTCAATTCTAATTGGACCTCGGTAATGAGGAATAGGTATGGTGTCAGTTCCATTGAATGACACCATTGATTGAACACTGATTGTGGACATCATCATGATAATACATTCTTGTGTTTTGCTTTGTACTGTATTACAGAAAATGCCAAGTTTCGTGAGACGAGTCAAGCCTGGGGTAGACAGTGTGCAGCGCCTTGGATACGATGCCAAGATGTTTATGTTTCCTTTGTCTGTCTTTGTCAAGTCACATTTCACCACCCAACGTTCCATCCTCACATTCCATCCCTCCCTTTTTGTGTTCTCTCATTTCACTGTTCCCTCATCTTCCATTTCCTTTCCCTTTCATGGTGCTCCTTCGGGAGAGCCATCACCTTCAGGTGAAAATCCTGATGCCCCGAGAAAAGTTCCTTCTCAGGGAAGTCTGGTTCCCAGACCTAAAGGAGTTGGTCTGGCCCAGGCGAACATAAAGCCCTGTCCTAAAGCAGTTGGACATGGGAATGCCCTGGGGTTGGCACCTCCTCAGGGAAGTCTGTCTTCAAGGCCAGAAGGAGTTGGTCTGGAGCAGGCGTTGCCGATGACCGAGTCATCACACGAGGGTGATGGCAATGATGGCCGTTGGCATTCTGAGAGAAAAGATGCACTGAGAACTGAACGTAATGCTCATGAAACTAAACTTGAAATGAAGCCAGGAATTAAGGTTGAAAGAGATCGAGAAATGAATGTTTTCGTCAGTGATTGTCAGCAACGGAGAAGAAGAGAGATTAAGCTGAAGAAGTTCAGAATGAACAAATTGAGCAGAGAGAGAGTAAGCAGTCAGAAAGCACTGAGAAAGTTGAAGGCAAACAAACAAACATGTTGCAGCAGGAATCATGTACTGGAATGTGTAGTAGAATTCTGTCGTGAAAAAAAGAAGGTTTCAAAACCAAATAGAAAGAAGATCAGAAGAGATGAACGTAAGCAGTCATTCCGAAGGCATAAGAATGGTAAGGTGGTGGAATTTCATATGAGTAAAGAAGACAAAAGGAACTATGAGAAAATACAGAAGAATATTCAAAGTCATACAAGAAGAAGTTTGAGTTATATTATGAATAAATTGCAGACGAAGAGAGAGTTATCCAGCAAAAAGCACAATGAGCAACAGAGGGCGAAGAGAGAGTTATAAAAAAAAAAGCACAATGAGCAACAGGGGTCAATCAAGAGTAAATGTACAGATCCAGCAATACAGAATGAAAGAGGACGTACTTTTGACAAGAAGCACATCGTTCTGGACAGCACGAGACATGCTTGGAAACAAACAGAACTTAGACAGTGTTGGTTATGTGATCAAGAAATTGGTCCAATGGAAAGAGTTGTGGAATGTGATAGTTGTAACATAATGTTATCACGTATACTGTATGGGTTATTCAAACATGCAGTGTCTTTTAACAAACAAAGCAGTGTCATGGATGTGTCGCAAATGTGGACGATGTAATTACAGTGTGTCTTTGTTGCATGATTTTGGAATTCCTACAGATGAGAACATATTTGAGATACTACTGCAAGATGTTACCATGGAAGAGTCATCTGGAGCCAAGTGGTACATTGAAGGTGTTTCCTGTATTGAAGATTCAAGAAAGAATGAAATCAAAGATGAGGTACAAACTATTGTGAACAAGATGGATTGTGTAGTTGTAGATGAGCTGAGTGGCAGACGTACACATCTATGTGCAGCCAATAAAGAGGGCAGGATTCAGCAAACTGGGGGGTATTCTCTTAGAAGCAAAAAAAAAGTGAAAAGTTCAAAAGAAGAACAGGAGGCCAATGGCAGAAGTGTTGATTTAAGTGGAGCTCAGACAATGAGGGATAAATATGTCAAAGAAAGCCAGGAACATAATGACCAAATTACAACTGAAGTAATTACAGATGCAAAAGTTAAAACACGATACAGTCTGCGAAGTAAGAAAGCACAAGTATCTGTAATCGGTGAAAAGGGTAGTGATCACAAAAAGATGCAAAAGAGAAAAGTTGAAGACAATTTGAAACATTGTAATGATGAAGGCACAGTTACAAAGAAGCCCCGAATTCTTCCAGAAAGAAAAAAATCATGGAGAATGCATAAATCTGATGGTGTAGAAAATGAAACATGTATCTCTAAAACCAGTTGTTCTACATACAATCAACAGGAAAAAACGATTGAAGATCTAAGAGTTACTCTGGGTAGTTTTCATCAAGGTGATTACAGATTTGGGAATAATAGTGGCAAGCAGTGTGTTGCCAACAGCTTGTGTGCAATACTATAGCAGAGTTAAGAAGCTGAATAAATGGAGTTCCAATGACATGGATTTCATTTTAAATGCTGGAAATCAACTGTACAGTTTTTTGTCCGGGAGTTCCACAATGTTGAATGAGTATTTGTTAGTGAATGAGTTGCCTGATCAATTAGATGTTTTTAGTCAACAGTTTAATATTAAGACTCATGAACCTGTTTTTGGTACTTTTGAAGAAGGAAATTTAACTGAATTTAATATGATTTCAATGAAGAGTGCAATTGAACAGACAGTCCAGAAATATTGTGCATGTTTTATTTGTTTCCATGGAAATACGTTTTCTGTAATGGCTCAAAGTGGTATGTATTATATTTTTGATTCGCATTCTAGAAATCAATATGGCTGGCAGGACTGCGAAGGAAGAAGTTTGTTGAAATGTGTAGCTTCATGGCAAGGTGTGTACAGGTATTGTACTGAACTAGGAAAGTCAATGAATCTATCAGACTCTGAGCAATTTGAAATTACAGGTGTTAATGTATGGGTTAATGATGACATGAGCATCTGCGGCCATAAAGACATTGGGAATCATGAGAATCCATGCATGAGTGGTAATACAAAGAACATGGAAGCCACATGTTCACGTGAGGCAGTGCAAGGAAATGCAGTTGCAGAGAATGAAACAAATTGTGAATTGACTGATAAGGATGGTGATGATATAGAAATGATGGAAGTTACTCAACCAGTCACTCACTCATTTGTACCAGTCACTAATGAAAGTAAAAATGCATTGTGTCAGAAACTTGGTGTGACCAAAATACGTCTTAATGCTGAGACGATTTCTAAGAGATGTGAGAATATGGGAGCACCTGACAATGTAAGGAAAATAAAAGGTGATGGGAATTGTTTCTTCAGAGCCATTTCTTGTGCTATATCAGGAACTGAAGACAATCACATGCAGCTCAGGAAAGCAACTGTTAATTATTTGTTGAAAAATGCAGCAAAATTTCATTGTTTTTTACGAGAAGGTTACATTACAGTAGAAGATTATGTAATTAGAAAAAGGTTGTTTGATTGTGGTACATGGGCTACTGAGGTAGAAATAATGGCAATGGCTGACATGCTTGGTGTAAATATATACACATATGATGATGCAACTAAGTGGTATGTGTTTTCTGGTTCTTTCTGCAATAGGGATAGGTTGGCAGAGTCGGGCATTTATTTGTATCACAGACAACGAGTACATTATGAATTGGTTTTGAATGTTCATAAGTTAATTACAATGGAATCTGAAAGTAATTGTACTAAAGACTGTTATTCACATGACAGTCCTGTATATACAGTCAGTGATGTTAGCCAATGTAGTGATAGGAATGTGGTGTCACAACATTCACATAATAAGAAAAATAAACGTGTTAATTTGAGATTGAAACGGAAATTAAATCGAGATAAAGCTAGAGAAAAATATCACAGCATTAAAGATGCAAGAAAAACTAGAGAGAAATCTGTATAATTAAAGAAAGTTAGGAATAAAACACTAAAAAAAGAAAGATATAGTAATGACATTCATTATCAATATAATAAGAAATTAGCAGTGAATACTATGTACAGGGTCAAAAAAAAATCTGCACAAAAAGAAAAATACGACAACTGTGAAAAAGTCAAGCAAAATAAAATTAAGTACAATAAAATGAAATATGCAGAAAATGCTGCACAAAGAAAGAATCTTTTGAAGTTAAAATATCAAGAAAATGTTTTGTATAGAGTAACAAAAGTTAGAAGGTCAAAAAGCAAGTATAATGAGGATTGTATACATAGAGAAATAAAGGTTGCTAGTGCAAGAGCCAGATATCATGAGGATGAAGAGTATAGGCGAAAAAAGATGAACAGTTTGAAAACCAAGTATCATAAGGATGCTTCATATAGGCAGAAAAAAATTAACATTGCAAAAAATAGATATCATAGAAATTCACTGTATAGAAATACTCTCATTAAGTCTATAAAAAAGAAGTATTTTTGTAATATTTCTTATAAAGTGAAATTGATAAAATTTCAAAAATGCAAGTATCGTCATGATGCAGATTATCGTGAGAAAATGAAGGAGAGGAAGTTGACACGACAAATCAGAAGTAGAGAAATGGCATGTATCATGAAGAATGTTACCAGGAATTGGAGGAAAGAAGTATCAACAGGACCTGAATATGTGTGTGCAGTTTGTCATAAACTTTTGTTTAAGAATCAAGTCATCAGATGTAAAAAAGAAAATTACAGCATGACTGATTGCATATCTGAGAATTATTTACATAGTCATATATGCAAGGAAGACTGTGGAAATGAATGCAGTGTTTCAAAATCTAGCAGGTCATGTTTGTGGATATGCTACACATGTCACAGGAAATTGCGTCAGAAAAGGACACCCTCAGAAGCATGTGCAAATAATTTGGAACTGGTGGACATTCCAGAAGAATTGAGGTGTTTGAATATTTTAGAGGAACATCTTATTGCAATTAATATACCATTCATGAAGATGATAGCATTACCCAGAGGAGGTCAGAATGCAGTTCATGGTCCAGTTGTATGTGTGCCGTCAGATATTGTAGAAACAGTCACGGCATTGCCGAGATGTAACAATGGTAATGAATTAATCAGAGTGAAGTTGAAGAGGAAATTGTCTTACAAAGGATATTATCAGTATCAGTTTGTGAGCAGGGAACAGGTTGAAAATGCATTACACTATCTTAAGTGCAATAATGTATGGTTTAAGGATATTGATATCAAATGTGACTGGGAAAATCCTTTGTCAGATGATGTTGAATTAACAGAGCAGCATGAAAGTGAATTGGAAGAACAGTCTGGTGAAGAATCAAGTGATACTGAGGAAGAAACAGACGAGGATCGTTTACGTGGTATTCCTCTGGATACGTGCTTGCAGCCTATAGATATTGGACAAGAAGTGCTTGATCAATACTTTGATGATGTGCTTTGTGTAGCACCTTGTGAAGGAAATAGCCCAATCAGAGTATTAATGGAAGAGGGTAATGAGGCTAAATGCTTTCCAGCCTTATTCCCAACAGGCACACCCATATTTAGTGACAATCGTAATGTTAGTCTCACACTCTGTAGATATTTTCATAATAGACTGATGAATGTAGATAATAGATTTGCTAAAAGTACGCAGTACATTTTTTATGCGCAGTATCTGTCGGAAATCGAGAAAGTAATGTCTGGTGTTTCAATTGCAATGCGTCAAAGCTCTGGTAAACTGCATTGTGCTGAAAATGTTAATGCCAGTATGATTAGGGATAGAGAACAATTAAAAGACATCTTGCATTCTGACAGTGGTTATAAATTTCTGAAACCAATCAGAGGAACACCCCCATATTGGCAATCAACTCAGAGAGACGTGATGGCTATGATCAGACAGCTTGGAATACCAACATGGTTCTGCTCATTTTCTGCAGCTGATATGAGATGGCCTGAATTTATAAACACAATATTGAAGCAACAAGGAGATTCTAGGAACATTGAAGATCTGGATTGGAATGACAAGTGTATCATATTGAGAAGCAATCCCGTGACTGTGGCACGAATGTTCGAGAAAAGATTCCATACATTTTTGAAAGATGTTATTATGTCAAGAGCCGATCCTATTGGTAAAGTTAAGGACTACTTTTACCGAGTAGAATTTCAACAGAGAGGTTCTCCACATACACATTGTTTGTTTTGGATTGAGAATGCACCAAGATTGGGGGTAGGGAAAGATGATGAAGTAATAAAATTCATTGATACATATATCAGTTGCAAGTTGCCACCACAGGAAGAAGATGAGGAATTAAATGAAATAATAAGTCGTGTGCAACAACATAGCAGGAAACATTCCAAGTCTTGTAAAAAGAAGGGTACTGATTGCAGATTTAATTTTCCAAGACCACCATCCACTAGAACATTTATCACTGAGCCAGATGCATTTGATGAGTGTGATGATCAGGATGACAATGAGGATTGTAATGAGGCGAATGGTGATAAAAGTATTGGTAATGATAATGATAGAAAGCATCATAATGAAGCTAAGGAATTATTGAAGTCCGTGTGGAATGCAATACAGAACGAGAAGAATCAACATATGTCAACATCTGAGCTATTTGAAACCATCAATATTACACAAGATGATTTTGAGCAGGCCAATAATGTTCTGAGCAGCAAACCTAGCATTGTTATAAAGAGAGAACCTCAAGATGTGTGGGTCAATCTGTACAATTGTGATTTAATCAGATGTTGGAATGCTAATATGGACATACAGTATATCAGTGATGCATATGCTTGTGCAGCTTATGTTGTATCATACATGTCCAAGTCTGAACGTGAAATGGGACAGTTGTTATCACATGCTCAAAGAGAGGCACAAAAAGGTAATTTAGATGCAAGACAGAGTATGAAGGAACTTGGTTGTGTGTATCTACATAATCGTGAAATATCAGCTCAGGAAGCAGTGTTTCGTGTTTGTGGTCTCAGATTGAAAGAAGGTTCTAGAAAAGTTGAGTTTATACCCGTCGGTGAAAATCCTGTCAGAATGAGTTTGCCATTGAGTGTAATTCAGAATAAATCAGACGAAGATGATGATGATATCTTCATGCCTAATAGAATTGATCGTTATAAAGCAAGACCAGATGTTGATAGGTTTGAAGATATGTGTCTAGGAACATTTTGTTCACAATACAGGATTATTTATAATGCAAATACATGTAATACGTCAAGACAGTCACCTGTGTATCCACTGAAACATGGTTTGGGTCACATAAAAAAACGTAGTCGAACTGAACCAGCAGTAATAAGATATCCTAGGTTTTCTGTGAGTAAATACCCAGAGAAATATTACCACAGTATGTTGCAGTTGTTTCTTCCACATCGTGTAGATGCTCAATTAAAACCTGAACAATTTGAAAGTTATGAGCAGTTTTATAGAAATGGTGCTGTATGTCTAAATAACCACTTGGAATCTGTAAGTGTTGTTGTTGAAAGTAATCGGTCGAACTATGAGATGAATGTTGAAGCTCTAGAAGAAGCAGAAAAATATGTGCAAAAATTTGGTCTACAGGAAGATGCATGGGCTTTGATTTGTCCTATTTCAGAGCAAGACAGACTTGAATGTGAAACAGAATGTAAATCAGTAATAGAAGAAGAAAATGAATTTGAAATTCCTGATCTACAGTCTGACAAACAGATAATCTGTAATATTGAACCACATTCAGTAAGAATATCAAAGGAAGATGCATTGAGTTTATTAAGGTCATTGAATGTACAGCAGAAGAAAGTGTTCAATAAGATTCGAGATTGGTGTTTGAAGAAAATCAGTGGTAAAAAACCTGAACCCTTTCATGATTTGTGACTGGTGGAGCTGGAACTGGAAAAAGTCATTTGATAAAGTCAATACATTATGAAGCAACAAGACTATTTGCAAAAATGATTCAAAATCTTGATAATGATTCAGTTTTGATAACTGCACCTACAGGAGTTGCTGCATTTAATATAAATGGTAGTACAGTTCACAGTGCACTTTCAATACCAGTTGATGCTAGATTACCTTATCAACCTCTTGGTGATGACAAATTGAATACTTTAAGGAATGCATTGCAAGATCTTCAGATTTTGATTATTGATGAAATATCAATGGTTGATCATAAAATTCTCGGTTATATCCATGGACGTCTACGTCAGATAAAGCAAACACGTGATCAGAAGCCATTTGGAAATGTGAGCATTTTAGCTGTTGGTGATTTTTATCAGTTGCCTCCAGTAAAAGGAAAATCATTGCATCAGAGAGCAGTGACTGTAGATCTGTGGAATGATTGTTTTCAGAAAGTAGAGTTAAGAGAAATTATGAGACAAAAAGAAGATGTACATTTTGCAGAAACTTTGAATAGGTTGCGTGTTAGAACTAAGCAAGATAAGCTATTGGATGAAGATATGGCAATTTTGCAATCACGGGAAACTGGGCAAGATTGGGATGATGCACTGCATATATTTCCTTGTAACAAACAGGTTGATGAACACAACATGAAGATATTGTTTGCAAAGTGTAGTGATTGTATGTGTATTGTTGCAAATGATTTTCAAAAAGATTCAGGTAAAACCAATAAAACAGGAGTGAAAATGCGAAAGAAATCAATATACACTAGTTTGCCTGAATCATTGTGGCTAGGTGTTGGTGCTAGAGTAATGTTGACTAAAAATATTGATGTATCAGATGGACTTGTTAATGGAGTATTTGGAACTGTTAGTAAAATCATTATGTTACCTGATAAGTCTCAGCCAAAATGTATACACATTGAGTTTGATAGCAAGAATGTTGGATCAAAATTGAAAAGGAAGTGTCGATCATCAATTAATGATGGTATAATTCCAATTGAAAGGGAAGAAGAAAACATGAGTAAACAATGGGTCAGACGACAGTTTCCACTGAAATTAGCATGGGCATGTACAGTTCATAAAGTGCAAGGAATGACTACGGAGAAAGCAGTGGTGTCCCTTGTGCGTACATTTTCGGCAGGTCAAGCTTATGTTGCACTAAGTAGAGTTACAACACTTAATGGACTTGTGATTGAAGGGTTTGATGAAAAATGTATTTATTGTAATCAAGTAGTACATGATTCATTGAGTAGTATGCCCGAATTTATTGATGAAGCTAATGCGAGGACAGAATCATCCAATGAAACTGTAATATTGATGCATAACATTCAAGGACTGAAGGAACACTACATGGACTTGACAATACATAGATTACTATCTACAGATCAAGAACTAATACCACAGTCTAGATGGAGTGTGACATCAAAGACAAGTTAATAGCCGTTTATGTAAGTAAAAGAAACAGATATATAAGCAGATTCATATAAATGAATGAAGGCAAGAAAATGATGCAGTTTGTCAATAAGTTATGCTTAAAAATTAACACCAAATCTCCTTGTAACAGAAATTAAGAGCAAGAAAAAAACACGTAATGTAGATTTTGATTGCCAGAATACTTTGAACAAAAGCAAGTATTATATTAATCTATATTAATCTATATTAGAGTTCAAATTGACTGAAACTGAGATAAATGATCATGCTGGTTATCTGTGAAGAATAGGTTTACTGTAGTAGAAAAATTGTATTAAATAATTATATGCAAAGTTCCTCA
Organism: Hippasteria phrygiana; assembly: GCA_037893225.1. NCBI lineage: Eukaryota > Metazoa > Echinodermata > Asteroidea > Valvatida > Goniasteridae > Hippasteria > Hippasteria phrygiana. The sequence goes on along the minus strand of JAZGUH010000564.1, from coordinate 999,434 downwards.
TGGTTGATACTTGGGAAAATCATAGTGAAATTGTTGAGGTTGGAATAGATAGAGGTTTGACTTGAAGCCTAAATAGTAGCAGGAATTTAAGTTGGTATATAATTTGAAATAAATCAGGAATACTTAGAACAGAAGCAAGAATCAAAGCTTAAATACAAATCTGATTTGAAGGATGAGTAGAAGACTGTAGTACAGACAGAGTAGAATATTTAAGCCTGATTTGTAGAAGCAATAATATACTTGAAAGAATAGCCCAAAGAGAAGCCTCAAATAGAAACATGGATAATGAAAGGAATCAAATCCTGAGTTTATAATGACAATGTTGTCAACGTTGTCAACGTTGTCAACATCATCGTCCTCCTTCCCACCATCATCGTCCTCCTTCCCACCATCATCGTCATCAGCACTGTCTTCGTCATTGTTGGTGTTGTGGTTCCTGGTCAGTATCAACCAGGAGATCTGTAATATCCAAAAGGCTTTCAGATGAGAGAGGACATTGTTGATGTGATTACAAATATAACCACACTTGTCGGACGTAAGGTCAGGATCAAGGAAGGCTGGATGTACTTGAAGGTGATGATGACTATGTCAGCTGCTGCAAGGGGGGGGGGGGGGGGGGGGGGGCAGAGAAGCTGTGGTACCATTGCGAGTGCTCCACCACCAATGGGAACAAACTGCTGCTAAATCCCTTGTTTGAAGGAGTTGCTCGAATACGCCTATACATCCTAAAAGCGAAGTTTGGGTCTACTGTGCTATGTGTTGGCAACGTGGAGGTAACAACAGAACAGTGCTATTGGTAATGTGAAATAATGCTTCCTCATGACATGGGTAGACCATGACCTGTTGGCAGCTTTAGCTATGCCAACCTCTTAAAGAACCCTGGTGTTTGAGAGTCTGTTATACAATGGATCCCAGGATGAATCACAGAAAGGTCAGGATCAAGGAAGGCTGGATCTACTTGAAGGTGATGATGACTATGTCGGCTGCTGCAAGGGGGGGGGGGGGGGGGGGGGCAGAGAAGCTGTGGTACCATTGCGAGTGCTCCACCACCAATGGGAACAAACTGCTGCTAAATCCCTTGTTTGAAGGAGTTGCTCGAGTACGCCTATACATCCTAAAAGCGAAGTTTGGGTCTACTGTGCTATGTGTTGGCAACGTGGAGGTAACAATAGAACAGTGCTATTGGTAATGTGAAATAATGCTTCCTCATGACATGGGTAGACCATGACCTGTTGGCAGCTTTAGCTATGCCAACCTCTTGAAGAACCCTGGTGTTTAAGAGTCTGTTATACAATGGATCCCAGGATGAATCACAGAAAGGTCAGGATCAAGGAAGGCTGGATCTACTTGAAGGTGATGATGACTATGTCAGCTGCTGCAATGGGGGGGGGGGGGGGGGGGGGGGGCAGAGAAGCTGTGGTACCATTGCGAGTGTTCCACCACCAATACGAACAAACTGCTGCTAAATCCCTTGTTTGAAGGAGTTGCTCGAATACGCCTATACATCCTAAAAGCGAAGTTTGCGTCTACTGTGCTATGTGTTGGCAACGTGGAGGTAACAACAGAACAGTGCTATTGGTAATGTGAAATAATGCTTCCTCATGACATGGGTAGACCATGGCCTGTTGGCAGCTTTAGCTATGCCAACCTCTTAAAGAACCCTGGTGTTTGAGAGTCTGTTATACAATGGATCCCAGGATGAATCACAGAAAGGTCAGGATCAAGGAAGGCTGGATCTACTTGAAGGTGATGATGACTATGTCAGCTGCTGCAATGGGGGGGGGGGGGGGGGGGGCAGAGAAGCTGTGGTACCATTGCGAGTGTTCCACCACCAATACGAACAAACTGCTGCTAAATCCCTTGTTTGAAGGAGTTGCTCGAATACGCCTATACATCCTAAAAGCGAAGTTTGCGTCTACTGTGCTATGTGTTGGCAACGTGGAGGTAACAACAGAACAGTGCTATTGGTAATGTGAAATAATGCTTCCTCATGACATGGGTAGACCATGACCTGTTGGCAGCTTTAGCTATGCCAACCTCTTAAAGAACCCTGGTGTTTGAGAGTCTGTTATACAATGGATCCCAGGATGAATCACAGAGGCCTTTGAAATTAAGGCCTTTTCCAGAAATTTCAAACAAAACAGTTTACTTCAGTATTACAGTGTATTGCTCTTATTTGCCCCAAATGTTAAGGAAATATTGAAAATATTATACTTTACTATTGGCACTTTGGTTATAAGCTATGTTCAGTTTAATTTGTTTAATGAATGTTTTTTCTGCCATTGTAAATCTTTTTTGACCAGAATGTTTGATACTTTGATACCACCACAATTGAGACCAAAAAACAGTGAACTGCAGTTTTAAGTAAAAACAACTGCCCATTTCTTTATCAGGAGGACTATCATTGTGGATGTACAGAACAGGTCTGACAGTCAACTTTTCCTGCGAAGGCATCTTGTTATGAAATAGTCAGCATGCAGATGTTTGACAACTTGCCATCCTCGAGTCCAGAGCCATCCTCTCTGTATGGTAGTAGCTGAACATGTATAAGGTAAGAGTGTATTACTTTCATTTGTAAAATATTGAATACCTTTTGTAACTTATATTTGAACAAAGATCATGTGTGCATTCCAGTGTTCATGAACATGTAATTCTTAATGTGTACTAGTCTTTACAGACCAGTAAATGTTTTTTTTCTAGGAGAAACCATACCTGAAATAATAACATTTTAAAATGCACAACTCATTCAAATGGTTGAACATGCTGTATATTTTATCAATTTGTTTTCTTATCTTTTGTTTCCTCTTAGACTGTAATCTCAGTATTGTGATTAGGTTTCCAAGTAGTCTTCAAAGATATCTGATGTTTGGTAGTTATCATTTGTATTCACCTTCACCAAAGATATTATTTGTTTTTGTATTATATTAATTAGGTCTGTACACATTCTCTTTTTTTAGACAGTTTGCTTTTCTGTGATGCACCATCATTTAACTTAACAGCTGTATCATTGAGCAGTTTGCTTAATATCATATTTATGTGATGATTGGTTCAATACCAGACATGAGCCAATTGCTGTTCTTATAATCAATATGACCTGTGAAAAGAAAACTTGTTGCTGGAAAGATGGAAACATGTTGATCCGAAATGGAAACACTATAATACTCAACCCATCTTGTAATATCAAAGTATCTATTTGGAAGTTAATAGCTATCTAGCTTCTCCTAAAATGTAGCAAATTAATTACATTTAAAATAATTAATACTAAAGAGCCAAAGTAACTCATACATTTTCTAATAAATGAAAATGTTTGTCCAACACTTTTATGTGTTCTCTCTATTTTCACTTTATTTTCATTACAGAGTTTTAGTGAGTTAGAGCTCAGTAAGTACAACAACCTCCAGGAGAAAGACCTCAAGCTTTATGTGACATTCTTCTGCAACTACTGACAGTGATGTAGTCGAGACATCACAAGACCCTGCAAGACCAACACAAGACCATCAGTCTAAATTCAAGTCTAAAGCTATTCAAATGAACTGTATAATCAAAGCATTTCTTTGTCATGGTTTATACTTGTTACTTGTGCCTGTAACAAGTTGGCTACTAATGATTGTCTGCATTTTGTGTAAACTAAATAGAATTGTAATTGTGCTGAAAAATGTCAATACTTTTTATGCTCACAATCATGCAACTAACCTTTTCCCTATATTTAAGAACATTACCTTGAGAATGAAAGGTCATCATTCCCTTAACATTTTGTGTCATCCATCTTGTTCGAACCATGATGACCAAAAGTAGAAAAACAGAAAGAAAAAACAATCACAGGTGCCTCTTGAATTCTTGAATTCCATGTCCTTTGTTGTAGTAAAAAGGAGATACGTCAATATTTCTGTTTTTATGCAAAGGAAATTACCATATTCATTAGCAAAAGTGTGATGTCATTCAAGGCAGAACAGCAGTGTCACCATATTTTGTACACAAATATGTATCATACTTTTTACAATTGCTTGGAGTAGCTTCCACTTATTAATGTTGCTGTTAAATAGCTTATTTGGACAATAGTAGTGGCCAATATTTCCTCAAAACTTTTCCGGTGGGTGATTTGAAGGACTGATTTTTGTACTGTTCCTATGCTGTTGACAAGGAATACCTTGTGTGACAATCAAAATAGCACCCTCTTGCATATATTGATGGAAGGATTTTCTAAGAATTAAAAAACTACTACCTTCTTTTCACTTCCAATGAAAACAAATATTTTGATCTTGTTCGTATTGTTATAAGACATAGTAATATACATGAAAACAAGTTGTGTTGAATATCCTCTGCATGTTTCCTTTCAACTTCAGTAATTACCTGAGTTTTACATACATGTATATGCATTTTTTGTATCTCTAAAGCATTAGGAAGAAAGTCCTAGAGTACTTGTAATCACAGTCGAACCCTAAGAATAAGAGCACTGTTGATACAGCTTACTGCTTATAACAGGAAAAATAGGTCCAGAGTCTTTGTTTGTTTTTCATTACTGATAATAAAAGGTACCTATTATAACAAGTAAATTGTAAAGTCCCAGGGACCTTGTTATAAAGGTGTTTTGACTGTACATCTTTATAAATATATAAATACATCTTTGAAACAGAATGTCAATCTTTTTATACTAATTTTTTACAAAATGTGAAAATAACAGTAAGGATAATGTATCACACTATTTATAATGTGTAGTTGCTATTTTTCTTACAAATGTTTTTCTGTATAAGTATATTGCAGTATCAAACAATTGAATACCTGATGAAAAGAAAAGCCAAACTCCACACCATTTAATTAAGTTAGACCCAGCAAGTTTTTGCTAAAACTATGGTCTATCATATGCGTGAAATGTAGGTTAAAATCGGTCCTCGAACGTAAGGATACGTGCTTAGTCTATGAGTGAAAGAGAGACCCAACTGCAGGAGTAAATTATATTCGTTTGCACTAATAAACAGAATTTGTTAACAGAGTTTGCTGTTAACAAAAGTCTAGTGATGTTATCCACTTTTATATATCAGGTCAATTGACTCAAAAAATGAAGGGAAATTAGTATTTAGTGTTCTTATTTTTTCTAAAAACATTATGGGAGTTTGGCCCCCCTTTCCATCTGGTATATTTAATTACTTAATGTTTACGTACAAAGCTGTAACTGACTTGCTTTCAGGAGAACATGCTACCCTCCACATACATTCCCAATTGGTCATCTGTACTTATAATCTATTATGTTCAAGAACATATGCCACTTCTACATACTGATCTCCTCGTTTTGGATGACAGATTGTATTTGTAAATATTGGGGAATAGTGCCTTAATAAATGCATCATAAAACCTGTCAGATATTGAAGAAATGTATCTGTATCTGTCATTGTGCTGTTGCCTTGTTCGTCCTTATAACCTCGACTACACCATTTCAGATAAATTCTGTGGAAGAGCAACCCAAATCTGAAGTATTGAAAAGGATGCGTATCTTGACAGTAGCGTGGAGATGGGCACATTTTTCAATTCTGCATTAAAATTTCACTTCAAACTTCATTGAATAATTCACACGCAAAGCAATAGTTTTGTTGCAGTATCTTTGTCGGGAAAGTTTAATAAAAGGAATAAAAACATTCTGCAGTTGAAATGTCTTCTTTTTGTCAGTAAAATTTATTCTTTGGGGGCAAAACAAAAATACATGGTTTGAAAATTCTTGAATGGCAAAGAACAACATGGGATTTCCAACCGAATTTATTGTGATTTATATTACTTGTTACTGGTATTTAGCTGTTGTTTTCTTATAGAGTTTGGGCTGCTGATCTGATTTGATTTAACTAAAGTTGTTGGTGTGATCAGCCAATTGGCTCCTGGTTAGTCCAATGCGCTACGTTATGGCATTGTCAAAACTTGTCATATGAGGGCGCACTTTAAATATGTTTTCGTAACGCCAGACGAACTCCAGCAAAGTACCAAGAAAAACGTACATAGTTTATGCAAGTTAGGTACAACTTTAAACATGGGGGCATCATGACGTCCAATATCTCCAGAACTAAATGTAAGATCTGTTTGAACCTTTAGTTCTATACAGATAAAGACACACCGTGATCTGCCTTAGCTGACATCAGTAGTCAGTATAGGGTACACCACACTAAATAGGCCAAAAATGGCTGCACCAAGCTGATTAGCATGAATTGTAAACCAACATTTTGTTTTTAAATAATACATTTTGGGGGGTCATGCAATTGATAGATTGTGTAATTATGATCAGCTATCAAAACCTGGGGGTTCTGTGCTTCAACTTTTGTGCAGACTTGATACATGTTGGCTTTAAAATTGGTCCTATTTGGCTTGGCAAGTGGAGGGATGCTGTATGAAAAATGGCAGATAGCCGGTTTGGGAAAAACTACATTTTTAGGGGTGCTACTCTTTGGGGACAATTAGCAAAAATTCCAAACGGCTACCCTACCAAAAATTGAACAGAATTTGACAGATTAAGATCCCAACTATAATTTTCATTAGTGCCACAATAGTTGAGAGACTCCTGGATAAGGATTTTTTCACTGTGAAGTTAGTGGATTTTACACTAAAGTCAATGGGAGTTTATTTAGTGTGGTGCACCTGTAAACTTTGAACCACTTAAGTTGTGTGCTGGCCCCAGCGTTGCCTTGTGGGATCTTCATACGATTTAGTCAAAATGTGACTTCTTATGTTGCAGTATCTTTGTCAGGAACGTTTAATGAAAAGATTAAAGAATAAAAATATTTAGCAGTTGAAATGGCTTCTTTTGTCAGTATAATTTATTCTTTGGGGCATAAAAAAAATGCATAGTTTGAAAATTCTTCAATGGTAAAGAAAAACATGGGATTTCAAGCCGAATTTATTGTGATTTAAATTACTTGTTACTGTTGTTTTCTTACCTCGGGAATCGATGGAGTTTTGGCTGCTGATCTGAATTTACGAAAGTTTTTGGTGTGAACTTTTATTTCTGTACAGAGAGAGACACACATCTGCCTTAGCTTACACCAGTAGTCAGGTAAACTTTGAACCTAAAGTTAAGTTGTGTGCTGCCCCTAGCGTTGCTTTGTGGGATCTTCATACGGTTTAGTCAAAATGTGACTTCTTATATTGCAGACCATGCGAGGATTTTGGCATATATATCGTACGTGCTTTAATTCTGATTGATGAGGAAGACAACGGTAACATATACCGGCCTACCTGCATACCACGATTGACTCCAATTGGATGTACAGTTCTCTAGATATAGGACCTGAAAGTATGCACCTTTTAGATGTTGTCACGTGACGCATGGTGATGTCATCACGACAGTACGTGTCAAAGCAAACAATTACAACATGGTCTTTGTCTACGTCAAGATTGGAGTCAATCTGATCAACACTGTCATTGATCAGATTGACTCCAATCTTGACTATTCGGATTTTGCATATCTCTCGCGGTTGATTTGTCAGCATTTTTTCAGGGTTCAAAGGTGACCCCCTCAACTTGTTCTTAGCATAAAGCCTGATACATACATCAATTATAAAGTGATTTTAGCAAACTTCGCCACACACATCAACCTGGCGGTAGAAGGCGCTCTAACATTATATTACGTTACCGGTGATTTTTTAAAGTACAACCTAGCCGGAGACTATTATCGTTGAAAGCAAGTTCACATCTTTTTCCACTTTCAAATTATAAGGCACTTCCGGTTTGGACCGGAAGGAAGGGTCACGTGACTTTGCACGTAATATAAAAAATGAAGACACTGGATTATTCTATCAGTTCCCTTAAAAAGCAAAATCAGATCTCTCTCGATTGATTTTATATTGACTTTCAAAGATTAAACTTTCACGTTATAAGGCACTTCCGGTTTGGACCGGAAGGAAGGGTCACGTGACTTTGCACGTAATATCAAAAATGAAGACTCTGGATTATTCTATCAGTTCCCGTAGAAAGCTAAATCAGATCTCTGACGGTTGATTTTATATTGATTTTCAAAAATTAAATATAGAAATCTTTGATTGCTTTTAATCTGATACTTGGTGACGTCATCGTGACGTCATTATCGGAAAGCTCGAGAGCTATGTAAACTATGCTATCTGAAGCAGAAATCTGCATTATATGTCTTGCGGTTGATTTTGTAGCAAATTTTTCACGTTTAAAGGTCTTTTCATTGCAACTTCCGGTCTGGTGACGTCATCAATCTTTCTCCACCTCAACTTGTTCTTAGCGTGAAGCCGATTACATACATCAATTATAGAGTGATTTCAGCAAACTTCGCCACACACATCGACCGATTATTCATTTTAAGCATTTTTCAACTTGCCGCCAGAGGGCGCTCGAACATTTTATGACGTCACAAATAATTTTTTTGTGAAGTACAACCTAGTCGGAGACCAACATCGTTGAAAGCAAGTTCCCATCTTTTTCCACTTTCAAATGATGAGGCACTTCCGGTTTGGACCGGAAGGAAGGGTCACGTGATTTGCCGCACACGAGATAAAATAAAGATCCTGGATTATACTATCAATTCCCACAAAAATCAAGTTCCGGGCTCTCACGGTTGATTTTATATTGATTTTCAAAGATTAAATCTGCTAATCTTTAATTGCTTGTAATTTGATACATGATGACGTCACCATGACGTCAGAGTAATATGCACTAGTTCAGTACAGGGTCTCAGTGTATGCCAACTCTCATTAAGATTGAAGTTTGTTTAAGGGCAAAAGTGCCGATTAGAAAAAACGTGCATAAAGTTTATGGGGTTTTGGGGAGAAGAAGAAAAAGAAGAAAAAACTAGACATTATGAGTCTGTTTTAGAACAGAACTCATGGGTTTTCCGCTGTCCTGTTTGTTAGCTTTTGTGGTTACTGTGTGGAAGAGAAGATTTTGCTGGATAAATAATGATGTGATTAGTTCTTCTGTAATGGTTGGAGGAATAAATGATATTTTTTTTAGTGCATATTTGAAAAAATGAAGACACTTGCTTAGTCTATTTTTATTGCAAATGATTTGTGGCAAGTGCGAGAGTAAATTTGTGTGTGATATTACCGTAATGTTGTTTGTAGGTGTTAGAAGTAAAGGTAGCTTTTTGTATATTAAGCAATTTCTGAGGACACAAAACCTTACGAATATGTAGGTCTATAGGCCCTATACTTAATGTTTTTGTGACATGAAGATGTAGTTTGTGTGCATGTGGGTGTACAGGCATTGGGTTTATGCATATTTTGCATGCTGATATACATGTATATGGATCTGTTTATGGAAATTGATGCGAGGTCTTGAAGATGTTATGAGTTACATAATATTAAAGGTGTTAATTTAGAAGCTATTTTGTATGGATATGGACGTGTTATAGATAGAAATTGATGTGATGTAATGATGTGTCAGGTGTGAAATTGAGAAACGTTAAAGGTGGATCTTTTAAAGTTTTATTATGTTGATATAAGTGAATTTTGGTTCTTATATTTGGTATGTACACAGACAGGGACGTATTATAGATATAAATGTTATGATTAGGTTATCATGTGTTATATATAAAACGTTTAATTTTGGAGGATCTATATTTCTGGAGGAAGATGTGCTATTGGTTTGATACTTGGTGTGAATATAGACAGGGAATTTTGTTTAATAGGTTTCATAGGTATACAGAGAAATATTGCAGAAAAATATGAATTAAAGATGATGTTATTAACCCAGCAAACATTAAACGTTTAAAAAACGTTTTGGTTAGGTTGTACTAGGTCACTTATGTGTTCGTCTTAAAGGTCTTTTTTAAAATTTGTATAAAATGTTGTTGTTTAGGTACAAATGGAGAGGTTTTACCAGGACGTTTTAATAAAGTTTTGCGGATGTTAGAAAAAGTACCTACATGAAACGTTTTTTTGGGATGTTTGTAAAATGTTTTGGGGATGTTAGAAAATGTATCTAAATTAAACTTTTTTTTGTGACGTTTGAAAAATGTATTTTCTGGAACGTTTAAGAAAATTTTGAAATTAAACGTACAGACAATAAACAAACCCTTAAAGTTGAGTTTAAGGCTGAATCCGACATTTTTTGCAATGTTGAATGAATATTTACAGATTTTTAATTGGAAATGATACTAGCGCATATATACCGACAATCTGGTATCTATATTTAAGTTGACGTTCTAAGAATGTTTTAGTTAGGATCTGTATAGGTTACTTACGTTTTTGTTTTGAGCGTTTCAGTTTACGTATAACTGGGAGGTGTTCAGTAATTTTTACCAGAACGTTTGCGTAAGGTTTTTGAACATTATAAAATTTACTAACATGAAATGTTTTTTTGTGACGTATGAGATTTTTTTTATGGAGGTATGAACTGACCAATCAGAACTGAGGAAATTTGTGTTTACAAAATCATGTGAAATTTTGGTGTTTAGCTAAAAATGAGACTTTTGTGGGTATAATGTGTAATTATTCAAACAATTTAACATAGAACTATGGATGTTGTGAAAATATGTGCTTTTGTATTTAAAAACTGTAACCGTTCATGGGAAAACTATGACTTGATGATAGTAGGAAAAGTTGAATATAAAGGTAAGTCACGACAATGTTTAGTTTGTATTGTGTAGTTGGTTATTGTAGCTTTGTATGTAGGCTTATATTGACGTTTTCGAACATAGGGAGACCGATTACCGTTAATCTTATATTATAGGGCGACCGGGTGTTTTAGGGCGACCGTTTACATTACCAACAATTACCGTCCAAATATAAGGAGTCAAATGCTAAAAATACGTTGGAAGAAAAAAACCCAGAATCGTGATAATTTGATTAAACCCTTGGTTTCTTACACTCGCAGGCCATTTAATTAAGAAACCAAATTTTGAAATTTTGAAATATTTTGAAAGGTGTTAGCAAAGCAAAGTTTCAAATAAATCGGAGAGTTTTTAAACACTTCAATGAAATAATTTTGTTGGACCATAGATGAAGGAACAGAAACTTCATCGATGGTTGGACGCAGCACACAATAATGACCTACGTCCGTCCCAAAAGGTATCAACTAATAATTATCAACCGATAGAGGGCGCTATTTACTTTCCATGGATCTTCCATTTGTTTTATATTATGGTGTGCCCTCATTCCCCAGAAAAGCGTGTTATGGTAAACGCGTTTTAATTTTATAAACCTCCCAAAATTGTTCTCATTTTTGTCTAGATATCTATGACCTATCAAACCTGTTACAAAAAGAATTTCGAAATTAACATGTTCTGTTAATGAGATATGGCTTAAAAATTAAACAAATTTAAAATTACTATAAATTCGTACGATTACGTCATCATGACGTCACATCCATTTTCATCAATAAGACATCCTTGTCTACCTGCATACCTATATTGAACCCAATCAAATTTACGGTTCTCTAGAAATAGGACCTTAAAGTGTGCAACTTTAAGATGACGTCACGTGACCCACAATGAGGTCATCACAACGGCACTTGTCTAAACAAACACTTCACACGTGGTCTTGGTTTGTGTCATATTTGGTGTCAATCTGATGAATTACAGTGTACAATTTTGAGAGTAGAATTAAATATAAAACATTGAAAAATTCATAGAAAATCAGCCAATGACGTCATCATGACGTCACTTCGGATTTTGCATACTAGTGACAATATCTACCTACCCACCAATTTTCATGGCAATCGGGCCAACCCTTATACATGTTTCAAAAAAGCACATTTTTGATGGCGTCATCATGACGTCACACATTTTTCACATTTATATGTATGCATCTATGACCTGACAAACCTATTGCAAAAAGAATTTCGAAATTAGCATGTTCCGTTGATGAGATATGGCTTAAAGGTCCAAAAACTTAAAAATTACTATAAAATCGCATGATGACGTCATCATGACGTTCCACATCAATCGCCTCTATTTTTTACATATTATTTATGACCTAACAAACTTATTTCAAAAAGAATTTCGAAAGTAGTTTGTTCTGTTGACGGGATATGGCTTACAGATTCAAGAACGTAACCATGTTAAAATCATATTCAATTACCGGCCTTTCAACATACCAGGTTTCACCCTAATCGGTCCAACAACTGTCTAGATATGGCCCCTTTTAAAAACGCACCTTTAAGGTGACGTCACGTGACACATAATGACGTCACTTCGGAGTTTGCATTCTTGTGACAATATCTGTATACCCACCAATTTTCGTGACGATCGGATGTACCCTTATACGTGTTTCAAAAAAGCACATTTTTTGATGACGTCCTCATGACAACACACATTTTTCACATTTATATACAATTATGTATGATCTAACAAACCTATTACAAAAAGAATTTCTAAATTAGCATGTTCTGTTGATGATATATGGCTTTAAGGTCCAAAAACTGAAACAATACTATAAAATCATATGATGACGTCATCATGACGTCACATCAATTTTCATCTATAACATGTTCACCTACCAGCCTACCTACGGTTCTCTAAATATAGGCCATTCAAAAATGCACATTTAAGATGATGTCATGTGACACGTGATGACGTCATCACTAGGGCACTTGTGAAAGCAAACATTCGGAATGTGGTCTTGTCATGTGTCCAGATTGCAGTCTGATCAATGACTGTCAAATTTTGGGAGTAGAAATATATTTAAAAACATTTGAAAAATCAGTTGATGACGTCATCATGACGTCACTTTGGATTATGTATGCTAGTGACAATATCTACCTACCCACCAATTTTCATGTCGTTATGTCAACATGACGTCACATACGTTTTTATCTAAAATACATGCCGGCTCATCTGCATGTCACAATTGAACACAATCACACGTACGGTGTGTATATATAGGACCTTCAAAATGCACTTTTTTGATGAGGTCATCGGGACGTCACATATTTTGCCCGACTTTGTGCACATAATACGCCATACTAAAGCTATTGCAAAAGGAATTGATTCAGACCCCAAGTTTCACAATAGGCACAAATAGACACAAAGGTATGCTTCCCTTCTCCAAATATTTTAACTGAGTGAATGATGCTGGGTAAATATTTTATTTTGCTTACTGAATTGATTCAATTTCGTTATTGGTTATGACCATCATCTTTACTTTTATGAAAGTCTGACATTTATCACAATATTTATCATCAGGGCTTTAGACACCATTTGAGAGAAGAACAAAAATGTTACATATTTGTTTCAACAGAAAAATACATCAACTTTTGTTAGATTTGTTTGGCAAGGGGAACATGTAGTCCAACATAGCAACAAAATACAAATGATTGAATGAAATTCTCAATAATTTTTAATTCCACAATATGATGAGGCTATTATCGACACTTGCGGAGCCCGAGATGAAGATCAGCAATATATATAAAATGTACGGCTTGCTACCCGATCAGTAAATTAATTTTCTTATTATCGCATCACGTCTCATTCCATGTACTGTCCTCAACAGCCTCAAAAATACTCAAAAGAGGGCGCTCGACTAACCTAACGGTCCCGAACTGCACTCGTGCAGTTTAAGACCGTTAGGTCAGTCTAGCGCCCTCTCTTAAGTATTTCTCCATTTGTGTAAAAACTTGGCACAACCTTTAATTTTGAGACTAATTGGGAATTGTTTGTGCAATACAAGGGAAGAAGGCTTTTGTTTTCTGTGAAATTAGATGCTCTTGGCATTGTTTATTTCTGCCTCATTAGTTTTCACTAATTTTGCTGACATGAATCTTGAAATAACAGGTTGTATGTTTAGACACCTTTATCAAGGGGGGGGGGGGGGTTGTTATTTTCCAAGATTTTGCTATTCCTGACTGATTTTAATGGGGGTATTGTGGTAAATTATTTCCAAGTTTCTATTTCAAACATCAAACTCTTTACGTACAATATGTGTATTGCACACGCACAAAGAAATAAAATATGCTGACAACGTGTGAGTTCAAATGATGCGACGTTATATGCACAGTGCGAAAACCTTTTTGAGATTGTGGTCTTATAACTGAAATATTATTTTTTCTACATGCTTACCTGAGCTGAATGTGGTTTTCTATGCGTGACATCGCTGAAACTCCGTGCTAAAATGTTCTTTATCTCGCGTTCACAGCAAAGGAAGTGATGATAAGAACATTCACGTGTAATATTAACAAATGTATACAGTATTTCCGCAATCTTAAAGCACGTTATGGTCACTCGAGCGCAAATTTGGACACTTGCACCAAAAGCCCTGTGTAGAAAAAGTGTACGAAGTGTTGGAGTTGAGGAAGTTTTTGAACCGCGGTTTTGAAACAAGGTTGCCAGGCCTGCTGCCCTCAGCATTGGTTTGTATACATGATCTAGCAATAGTAGTGTCTAAGTACGTGTGCGGCGTTTTCCTATTCATTAATTAAGTACGTCCGAAGACCCAACAAAACATCGGATTTCACCATTAAAACGACCACCAAAATACTAGATACGCCACTTGAGGAACAAGTGGAGTTCCATGATTAAGATAGAGGTACTAAGGTTCACCTACCATCCGGATAAAAAGTGAAATTTACCGTTCAATTCCGAGAGGCACATCGAGGAAAATCCATGCAGTCCGTACGCCATTGTATAATCATAGTGCAAGGAAATGGTATCCCTTGGCGCTCAAAGCTAGCTCCGTATACAAAGCACAGTTCCAAAAAGCACCGCAACAACACACAGGTTTACGCCAAACATGCACTGCTATATGATTTCGCTCGTACAGCGCAACTCCACACACAAGTTTACGTTGGATTGTAGGATAAATTAAGAACGTGCAACGCGACACCCATGGTTACACTGCCTTCCCAGAATTCCTTTGTTATCATATTGTTTTGGGGCTAAATATTGAAATGGGTATATTTTGACGCTGAAGTGAGCTATGATCATGGGAACTTGGAATTAGGTACACAAAAATACAGTGTATAAAACTTCTGGAGGTTTTTGTCATAAGAGATTGCTAAATATACCAAATTTTGACTTGAATTTAATGACCTCTAGATGACGTCATAATGACGTCATCGTGACGTCACATCAATTTTTTTATCTGTAACAAATCCTGGCACATCAGCATTAAGACTGCACCCAATCGGACTTACGGTTCTCTAGATATAGGACCTTAAAGTGTGCACCTTTAAGATGACGTCACGTGACCCACGATGACGTCATCACAACTGTACTTGTCAAAGCAAACATTTGCAACGTGGTCTTGGCCTGGATCGAGTTTGTAGTCAATCTGATCAATGACAGTGTAAGTTTTTGAGTGTATAATGAAATTTGAAACATTAAAAAAATCATAGAAAATCAGCGGATGACGTCATCATGACGTCACTTCGGATTATGCATGCTAGTGACCATATCTGCCTACCCACCCATTTTTGTGACGATCGGACCTACCCTTATATGTATTTCAAAAAAGCACATTTTTGATGACGTCATGATGACGTCATACATTTTTCACATTTATATGTAAGTATCTATGATCTAACGAACCTATTACAAAAAGAATTTCGAAATTAGCACGTTCAGTTGATGAGATATGGCTTAAGGGTTTAAAACTTTAAAAATTACTGCAAAATCGTACGATGACGTCATCATGACGTCACGTCGATTTTCATCTATAACACAAGCCGGTCCACCAACAAACCAAGTTTGAGCTGAATCGGACGTAGGGTTCTCTAGATATAGGCCCTTCAAAAACGCACTTTTGAGATGACGTCACGTGCCACGTGATGACGTCATCATGACGTCAGAGTAATATGCACGAGTTCGGTACAGGGTCCAAGTCTATGCAAACTCTCATTAAGATTAAAGTTTGTTTAATGGCAAAAGTGGCGGCGAGAATAAAACGTGTGCTTTGTCTATGGCATTTTTGATAGAAGAACAAGGAGAAGAAAAAAAAAAATCAGAACAAAAACAAAGGGTTTTCCGAAAAATTTCGGAAAACCCACAAAAACCGCAACGAAAACAATACCTTTTCCGCAGGTATGCGGAAAAGCTAACGAGAGCTATATGTCTGTTTGATAAACAGATCATATGGCTTTTCCGAGTTGTTTTTATATGCGTCTAAGCCTTTTTGAGTGTAGAAGAAAATTAATAACATTTTAAAAATCATAGAAAATCAGCCGATGACGTCATCATGATGTCACTTCGGATTTGGCATGTTAGTGACAATATCTGCCTACCCACTAATTTTTGTGACGATCGGACCTACCCTTATATGTGTTTCAAAAAAGCACATTTTTGATGACGTCATCATGACTTCACAAATTTTTCACATTTGTATGTAGTATCTATGAGCTAACAAACCTATTACAAGAATTTCGAAATTAGCATGTTCTGTTGTCGAGATATGGCTCCAAGATTCAAAAACTACTTCCGGTTTCTCAAAAATGAAGACCCTGGATTATTCTATCAGCTCCTAAAAAAAGCAAAATCAGATCTCTCTCGATTGATTTTATATTGATTTTCAAAGATTAAATCTAGAAATCTTTGATTGTTTGTAATCCAATATTTGATGACGTCATCGTGGCGTCATTATCAGAAAGCTCGAGAGCTATGTTAACTATGCTGTCTGAAACAAATATCTGGATTATATCTCTCGCGGTTGATTTTTCAGCAATTTTTTAAGGTTTAAAGGTCTTTTCATTGCAACTTCCGGTCTGGTGACGTCATCAATCTTTCTCTCCCTCAACTTGTTCTTAGCATGAAGCCGATTACATACATCAATTATAAAGTGATTTCAGCAAACTTCGCCACAGACATCAACTAATTATTCATTTTAAACATTTTTCAACCTGCCGCTAGAGGGCGCTCGAACATTTTATAACGTCACAAATAACTTTTTTGTGAAGTGCAACCTGGGCAGAGACTAACATCGTTGAAAGCAAGTTCATATCTTTTTCCACTTTCAAATTACAGGGCACTTCCGGTTTGGACCGGAAGGAAGGGTCACGTGATTTTACGCACACGAGATAAAATGAAGATCTTAAATTATACTATCAATTCTTACAAAAGTCAAGTTCAGGTCTCTCACGGTCGATTTTATATTGATTTTCAAAGATTAAATCTATTAAATCTTTAATTGCTTGTAATTTGATACATGATGACGTCACCATGACGTCATAGTAATATGCACGAGTTCAGTACAGGGTCTCAGTCTATGCAAACTCTCATTAAGATTGAAGTCTGTTTACTGGCAAAAGTGACCCCCAGAATGAAACGTGTGCATTGTCTATGGCATTTTTGATAGAAGAACAAGAAGAAGCGGAAGAAGAAGAAAACAAAACTAGAGGTTTTTCGTCAATATGACGAAAAAAGCTGCTCCTCAAGGGTGTTTATGATGTGCATCGTATAAATCTATATATACTAGCACACATACAAGTAAATATGGCTCAGGTGAAAGTGTGGCCACATCCCGATATTTAACCCAATCGAAGCTGTATGTCTGTAGATTTAGGCCTTAGAAAAATCCGAGTTTAATGTGACGTCATATGACACGTGATGACGTCATCATTTCGTCAGTTCAATTTCCATCTATCACACATGATGGTCTGAGCACATACCGAGATTCAGCTTAATCGGACCTGTAGTTCTGAAGATGTAGGCCTTAGAAAATGCACCTTAAATGTGACGTCGTATGGCACGGGATGACGTCATCATTACGTCAGTTCATCTATCACACATGATGGTCTAGGCGCATCCCGAAATTCAATCCAATCGGTATAGTTCGCTAGATGTGGGCTTTAGAAAATTGCACCTTTAATGTGACGTTATATGGCACGTACTGATGTCATTACGTCAGTTTAATTTGTCTGTGTAACACATGATGGTCTGGGCACATCCCGAGATTTAACCCAATCGGACCTGTAGTTCTAAAGATGTAGGCCTTAGAAAATTGCACCTTTAATGTGACGTCATATGGCACGCGCTGATGTCATTACGTAAGTTTAATTTTCCTGTGTAACACATCATGGTCTTTGCACATACCGAAATTCAGCCCAATCGGACCTGTAATTCTGTAGATGTAGGCCTTAAAAAATGCACCATTAATCACGTTGGAATTGTCTGAAATCATAGTCACGAGATGGCGCTATACACATTTCCAGCTCAGACACTTTAGCAGAATATCTAAATTCCACCTCATTCTTGGAAATTCTGCAACCGCTAAGGTTGTCTGCTGCCCTCAACAGAACAAAAACAAAGGCTTTTCCGAAATTTTTCGGAAAAGCCAAAAATCGGAACAAAAACAGAGGCTTTTCCGAAAAATTTCGGAAAAGCAAATAATAAGGGGATAAAAGTATGATGACCTGGCCTTTACCATGACAATAACCGAGAAGGGGCGTGACCAATGGTACAGCGGTCACGACCCTTCGAGGTTATTATTGACTGGTAAAGACCGGGTCATCACATTTTTATCCCCATTAAAAAATGCCTTCATACGAAAAATGCAAAAACCTCCCGTAAAAAGAACAAAATGCGAAGCTTTTTCACCCCACTTTTTCTACCATTTGCTCAGTAAAAAACACATGCGTACATATCGGCCTTGTGAGTGCGTGAAGGCGTTCCGCGCCTGTCTGTCGCGTGCGCGCGTACGCACGAGATGCAGCGTTTTATACGCGTGCATTAGCATTGTCTTTCATTATGAAGTTCAGTACATCTTGTGCGCGCACCTACTACGCTCTCCCTGTTGCGTATTGGCTGAGAACAGCTGGTTATGCTGCACCGTGTTTAAACAACTTCCAGCCGTGTTTAAACAACCGTGACAGGGAGGCATTTGTAGTTTTTGACATCGATCAGAAAACTGCAATTGTCAAAACCCAGATTTTGAAGGCCACGGTTCCCCTGAACCAGTTAAAAGAGGGGGATAATGTCACCATCAACTGGCAAGGTGAAATGCTATCAGCGAGAGTTCTTGGCCTGTCGGGTAAGCAAACAGTTAGTCTTGTTAAAATTCTTGTCGTATACAAATGATTAACATTTTTACAGTGATTTAAAAAAAAAAAAAAAAAAATTCAATTATAAGGTAAATTCTGTACCAATGTGTTAAATGTTGAAAGTTTTTTTGATTGCTGCAGCAATGTTTTTGCATAGAATTTCAAGATGCACACCCAAGTAACCAACCTGTGATGTCAGTCAACACGATTTTTTTTCCCAGACCCTCATAGATTAAAACGATATTTGGTGTGATGATTAGCCAATGGGCCTGTTTGTTTCACACAGATGCAGGTTGCGATAAGTGATCCAGCTGCTTGTTTGCTCCATGAATTACTTGAGTTGAGGTCTGATTGTGAACCAACGGCCGGATCACTGATCGAGACTGTAATTCGGCTTGTCATTTTTAGAAATGTTTGTCCATGAACTTGGGTCTATTTAACTGACCTCCAAATATGAAATTCTTTCTCTTCAAAGTATAGCACCTACAAAGCTAAGTTTTAAATCTCTTCAAATGGCCTCCATTTCATTCTAAAACCTGTATCACAGCATGAAGCGCAGATATGTAAAACAAATGGCTTTTGACCTTCAATAAATGTATATTGTAAGCAACAATCTTGGAGATTTTGTAATAGGTGCTTTTTAAGATTTTAAGTTTATGCACTAAGGCTACAAGTTTCCGGTTTTTAAATTATCTGTGTAACCTTATGTTTTGCGGTTACGGTTAACCATAACCGATATTTGTTGGTGTCTGGGGAAGTTGGTTCATAACCCGATTTTATTAACACGTAATCTCGGTGGGCGGATCCAAGCTTAATATCACAGCGGACCGGAGGTCAATCCCGGCGAGCCCGATCCCGGCGAGCCCGATCCCGGCGAGCCCGATCCCGGCGAGCCCGATCCCGGCGAGCCCGATCCCGGCGAGCCCGATCCCGGCGAGCCCGATCCCGGCGAGCCCGATCCCGGCGAGCCCGATCCCGGCGAGCCCGATCCCGGCGAGCCCGATCCCGGCGAGCCCGATCCCGGCGAGCCCGATCCCGGCGAGCCCGATCCCGGCGAGCCCGATCCCGGCGAGCCCGATCCCGGCGAGCCCGATCCCGGCGAGCCCGATCCCGGCGAGCCCGATCCCGGCAAAGCCCGATCCCGGCAAAGCTCATCCCGGCGAGCCCGATCCCGGCGAGCCCCGATCTCACGATGTCGTGGTGACTTCCATTCGTGTCCTCAGTCGAATCTTCAAAAGATTTTGTTTGTTTTGTGGCCCGCAACTTGATTTGTTTTCTTCGTATATTCTCTGCTCCCAAAAACTAAAGGTCGATTTAAAAAAAATTTATTACGGTTAACCGGAGCGGAAAAATACATTCGTCTAACCGTTTAAACGGTCGGTTAACCGTGAAAACGTTTCCAAACTTCAACCTTATTACATAAAAGTATACGTGCACGCAGAGACTCAATATAGCTCCAATCACAAAACCTTAAAGATTGTTGCTTATATCAAAAAATAACACAGAAAAAAGCAAATTTTAAAGTGTATTGAAACCCTCCTGTTTTCAGGGCCAAACTGGACCCAGCTATGCTAGAGATCAAAACCTATAAAGTGACAGATTGAAACAGACACAAAGTGTGGGAGTTGGTGTTTAGAGTTTTTGATAGGCTGTGATAAGTATGTGGGTTAATTTGCAATTCAAGGTCAAAGGTAGTTTGAGTGCATGCTCGTTTGTCCAAATTTCATTGACCTGTATCTTAATTTACACAAAAAATCAGTTCTGGTGGTTGATTTGATTGGATTTGATTTTGATGCTTTCACTTGATTATAAAAATACAGTAGCAATAAACCAAATCACCAGAATAACTCATATAGGCTAATCATTACACAAATATTGGTTCAATCTGTGAGGGTCAGGTAAAAAAAGTGGTGAACTGACACAGATAAATGGAATATTCTGCGGTGTTGAATTATTCATGATTTACTTGTCATGAATGGACTTTTCAGTAATTTGACTATATGGATTTGAGATGTGCAATTTATTAATAAAACACAATTTATTTACCTAGATAACAGATGCTTGTTGAACGAGCGAGACAGGCAGTTTGGCCATAAACTAGAAGCTGAGGCGTCTCCACCACCGACGAAAAGGCTACGAAGAGAGAAAAAGGTAAAACATTCTCTTAATTTACAAAAACCCTGCAGGGTTAACTACGTCTCTTGTTTTCTTGCCTTGTGAAATAATGGACAGTGACCCGCTCCGGAAAAAGGTATATTATGTCGCAAAATATGAAAAATTAGTTTTATTTATGTTTGGAAAGCCCACAATGTAGGCTTTCATTTGGTACATGATAGAGTTCCAAAGCCCTTTCCGTTCTGGAGATATCGCGCTTTTGCATATTGATTAGTTCTATGAAGTTCAAATTGCACAACAGAAAAAACAGGCTTTGAAATAGCTAGTTCTAATACAATGCAATGGAACAATGCACTCTAAAAAGGTAATTTTTTCACTTTATTCACTGAAATCAACATTGTTGTGCACCAAACCTGAAACTTTAGATATTTAAGATGTCATTAAAGACGAAAAACAAAAAATGAATTTTAACGAAAAATTTCACCATCTCAATTTTGAAAGGGCCATTTACACGTAAATGCATAGCGCGACTTATATCACCTTTTTCTGGAGCCGGTCACTAAAATCTAAGGACAGTGGTTGTGTTTTTGATGAATCATGGTAAAACATTTCAGTTGTTTTCATTGTTTAGGACCTCCTATGGGTACCAGGAGGTCAAACAATAATAAAATGAGAATTTTGCAACTTACGAAGTCCAAGGAATTAGTTGCATCACAGGCTGATTATTAGTCCAAGCAAAAAACTTCACTAATTTGCATACATTGTTAATGCTGTGTAATGTATTTATTCTCATATTTGGGTATATTTTACCAAAAATTGAAAAGTATATTTTGGGGATTCTACTTACATGTCCTTGCTTTAAATAAAATTGTCTAAAGCATCAGAGACCACCGGATGATTATGAGGATATAATAAAGATCCAAAATGACTACAATTATATTCTAAAGTTGTGCGCATTTACCTTTTTCTCAAATACGAGTGTACCGGATTCCGCCACTACGAGTATAGGCCTACTCGTAGTGAACCAAACGCTATTGTTATGGTAATTGAATACTCTGTCATCACCTAAGACGCATCAAATACGCTTCTGGCAGTATGAGTACATCAATGTATGGAATGGTTGTGATCGATAGAGACAGCTTGAAAGCAAAGATCATCAGTATGGCGCATGCGCTGTATGTCCAGATTGTACAATGGCAATGTGGTGGCGCCCTATAGATTATGGCTGGCAGTCAACGTGTTAATGAGCTTCAAATTCACAGTTACTTGCTGGCACAGTTACCCTCACAACAATAAATGGGAAATAATGTGAAAATGAGGTGTCCGTAAATTGGTCTAACAATTCTGCGATGGGTTGCCTAACGTGGGAGACTTGAACAAGTTCAAGGAAACCCCCCCCCACCCCAAAAAAAAAAAAAGATTGTTGTTCCTTAAAATAATGTCAATGTAAAACAATTTTTGACAATTTGGGGAAAATACTTGAACTTGTTCAAGTATCCCACGTTAGCCAATCCTTCACCTACTTTTAGACCAATTTACGGAAACATCGTTTTTCCCCTTTTTTGTTTGCTGGGCTAAATATCACAATGTTCTCCTTGTTCACATGATTTTCCATAAGGTTTTAATACGGTAACTCTGCCAGTAAGCAACTTGGTGAATTTGAAGTTCATGAATACTGAGGTTTAGCAAGACTATTTGATATCTGGAGACAAGGTAAATGCGCACAGCTTCAGGGTATAATAGTGTCCATTTTTGATCATAACTATGTTCTCATAATTATTCTGTTACTTATGCTTTAGAAAATGTTATTTAAATAAGGATGTGCAAGTACAAATGTAGAATCAGCAAAATAAAATTTTCAAATTCTTTTAAAAATACCCAAATATGGGAAAAAAATATATTACACAGCAGGTATTTACGATTTATGCAAATTAGGCATAATTCCACCACTTTTATTGTTTTAGGACTTTTAGCATGTCATTCTATGGTCCTTATGAAAATGCACTGTGGTGAAAAAAAGTCAAACCTTATTTTGCCTGGACTTTATGAGATGATGACATAGTAATGATGTCATAAGGTTGTAAGGACTGACAACAAAAAGTTCCTTGTAAGTGTTACCTTTTCTACTGTTTCTGCAGGCAAAGGAGGCGGCAAAGGAGGCGGCAAAGGAGGCGGCAAAGGAGGCGGCAAAGGAGGCGGCAAAGGAGGCGGCAAAGGAGGCGGCAAAGGAGGCGGCAAAGGAGGCGGCAAAGGAGGCGGCAAAGGAGGCGGCAAAGGAGGCGGCAAAAAGAAAAATGCGAGCAAAAATGATCGCCTTCTATGATTTTCCGGAGAATGACTCGGCCGTGGCGGATGACGCCTTGATTGATGATGCTGCGGTTGATGATGATGTCCTGGCCAATGACACCGCGGCTGATGGTCCAATGGCTAATGATGCCGCGGTTGATGTGGCCAGGACTGATGACACCGCAGCTGATGACATCAGGGCCGATGAAGCCACAGCTGAGGACGCCTTAACAGATGACGTCGCTGCGCTGGTCGATGATCCCATGGCGGATGACGCCTTGATTTATGACGCCGTGGTTGATGATGTCCTGGCCAATGACACCGCGGATGATGGCCCTATGGCCAATGACGCCGCGGTTAATGAGGCCAGGACTGATGACACCGCGGCTGATGACATTAGGGCCGATGAAGCCACCTCAACTGATGAGGATGAGGGTGATAATGAAAACAGGCGTTTTTTGATTAATTTTTATGATCTTTTCCCAGAATTGAGAGAGAACTGGGAGGGGGCGGTGCAGGGTAAGGGGGAGGCGCAGGGGGAGGGGGCAGCGCAGGGGGAGGGGGCAGCGCTGGGGGAGGGACGACATGGTTGTTAACTTACTTCGTAGGATATTGGATCTATCAAGAAGAAACAACCTGAACTAACACGAAATAAGGCACGTCTTGATAGGATTAAAATGCTGCTTCAGCAAGGAAGGGATGCTGGCCGACGAGTTCCGAGGAGAGCTGCTCCGGTGCCCGAACAGGGTGATAAAGATGAACTCGTCCGACTGTTCCACCTGAGCAGCTCTTCACGCAACTTCGCGGTTAAACTAGCTCGGAGAGCATTTCCCGACAATGTGCTCAGGAATAACCGTACTTACCTCAAAAAGGAAGGCGACATCGAGCAGTACACGGTCAGCTCAATCAGGACACACTTAACCAGATGCAAGGAAATCGATGCAGCTGGCCGTTTGCTGCTTCAAAAACATGTACAAAATCAATAAATATATCAAATATTGAGTGGATAATTCCTATTATCTTTAATCATTATGATGTCTTATTTCATGAACTGCAGCACACAATTGTTAATATATGCAGATAAATGTGAAATTGGTCGACTGGAGAAGAGTTAAATATATTTTGCAGTCACTTGTTGAATGAAAACTTGTGTTAAATGGTCAACTATTTAATAACACGAGATAAATTGTAAATTATATATTATAAATATTAACTTACACAAATAATATAACTGACGTTTACAACGTATTGCGGATAAAGTATAATGCAAGGAATTTTTTGCAACTTCATGTTTACTAAAATATGAAAAAAACTGTGATAAAATAAAATATTGTCAGTTAAATACTTTTGTCCCCGAGTAATTCATGTTTGTGAATTTGTTTTGAGTTTGTATTTATTGACTAAAAACGATTTGACAGGCCGCTATATTCCTAGGAAGATGGGTGTATGCAACTAGAAAACAACATAGCCTATGAGCAGTGGTGTAAATCTGTCTGCGATTGGGGGAGGGGATGACCAAAATCCCACGACCATGAAATTCAAAAAAAAAGGAGGGGAAATCAAATGACACTAGAGGGCGCTGTTCATGACATATATACGTACATCTGACAACCTGAGAACTTGAACCTTACACAAAAGCGGTGCATTTAAAGCTTTTGTGGTGACTGCTCTCCATTTTTAATATTATTTAAATGGAAAGTTACAATATGACCTCAAAGTCTCACTATAGAGCAAGGAAACATTATGGTCTCGCCAATCTGGGGGTATGATCCAATGGCCCCCACCCCCCTTAGCGGCATTTGAGACGTCATAAAACAAAACGTGTTCAGACAGTTGTTTGCCCTCCCTGGCACAAAAAGCTGGATATGCTACTGACAAAGTGTCGCGATTTTATAGGATGATCGAGACTCATTTACTGTCAAGTAAGGTCTTTCATAATAACAGTGCAAGTTTTGTTTCGTGTTGTTTGAAAATGTTGTAATAGAAGCTATGCATTCAGGATAATAGGCCTACATCAAATATACTCACCTAAGGCACAAAGCCAGTCGCTGTCTAGCCTCAATTGGTGACCTCAGCTGAGTTGTCACCTTGGTGATGTCGTTTTTTACAAGGCCAAAAATATGGTTGAATTGATCTTCCAACATGCGAAAATATTCAAAGAACTTATCTTCATGGCTTGAAAGTTCTCTAACTAGGGTGTTAAATTCACCCTGCTCTCGATTTTGAAAGATTTCATGCACCCAGACCCGCCTTTTCCCTAATTCTCTGTTTCGCCGTCTTGATAACAGCAGTAATAACAGAGCATCTTCTTCAAAGTCCGCCATTTTGAATGGTTGTCATAGTTACACATTGGCCTCAGCGATTTCTCGTCATTTTTTTTTTTTTTCGTGCACAATGTGACCTGCAGTAACGATATTTCGTTTCCGTTTCCGTTTCCGTTTCCGTGTTCGTTATCGCTGCAGTGTGACCGGCCCTTTACAGTGAAATTTCAGGTACAACATAGCAAAAAATCAAAGTGTGCCACGTTTAGGGGACATCAACAATACATTATGTACTTTGTACAACTGAACAAGTCTTGAGCATGTTGAGTGCATTTTCAAAGTATTTTCGAACAAAATATTTCTCACTCTCGCTCCAAGATTCATGTCTTTTCACAGTTTTTTACTTGGCAGTGGATATTTGGCAGGGCCTTTCTTTAGTAAACGATATTAAGCCGGCACTGAACATGCGCAGTGACCAATGGTTACTCTTTTTGGACTTTGGGACATTCTTGAATCTTTGTCGTTGTGACTTCACATTCACGAGATGAAAATCAGACTATGTAGAATTTCAGACTTTATTTCCCTTTTAAAAAATCTTTAAAAAGAAAATGTCATAGGCCCTACATGTACTCTGCAAGGAGTCAATTTAAAATAATAAAAGAAGAATATTCTGAAAGTGTTGAATGGGCACTAAACATGGTGATATACATTTACACATTTACATGGTGATAGTGATAGCCATAAAGACATTCCATTTAAAGTCCTGAAAAGTCGAGAAAAAACGTACTGTAGAAATTGTGGTTTATCCAACACTTGGAATTTCTGCAAGGTCACTTCATCCAGTGCATGCACATTGGATTTGACTGAGGATGTGACTTTGCGTTTAGTTTTGTAAATGTTTAGCAAATATTTTAAGAATCGTAACATTTAAACGTTTAGCCATTCACAAAGGCTGACATGTACATGTACATACATGTATGTCCACAGACCTGTGTGATTGACATGATACATGTACATGTAGTCATTCAAAAAGTAAAAACAACCATGCCATGAATCTTTTAAAAGAACACTCCAGCATAGCCCTTACATGTATATTCCGGTATTGGCCTAAAGTCGTACTAGGATTTCAGCTCTCTCTACCTTGATATTTAATTTCCTTAGGGCAGTTTATCACCAGCAGGGAACAACTTGTTGGGCATGCCTGAATCATTCTTCAGTGGCCTACATGTAAACGAATGTGGATTTTTCATAAATTTAATATCTAACGTAATATTTGTTTTTGTTCAGTTATGAAACATTTTTTCTTTTTTTGATCCTTTAAATTGATCGTTTAAAGAGATGCACAAACAACGGAAATCCTGAACTTTGTCAGACTGTATTAAGTGTGGCTGCTGCGGCACACGATTTACATGTATGTTCACGCATGCGTGTACATACATGTAGGTGTTCTACATAACCTCCCCACCCTCACAAAGGCTCATATATTGTCAAGTAAAAAAATAATTGAGTTTCTCGTCCCCGCCCGCCTCCTTTTTGACCGCCGCCTCCTTTTTTGACTATTTACATGTGTACTGTTCAGAAAAAAAAGATAACAAATCGTGGAAATATTCGAAACAAAAACGAAGTTCCTTGGTTTATTTCGCCGTAAAAAATGGTCTAGACTCCTTTTCCACATTCGCAATACAACTGTTCATGGTATAGACTAATCCGACGAACAAAATTAGAAGTCATCTTTGGGTACCCAATCGAGCCTGTCCATACACGCGCGCTCATCATACGCGCACACTCAGTGCGCCTTTGACCAATAGGATTGCCAAAGTAAACACGTGCCTCAAATGTAATGTAATTTTGTTCGTCGGATTAGTCTATACATGTAACATACTGACATCGCATGACTATGCGTAGAGTCTATCAATGGACCGATCCAGTGTGCCTCGCCCGATAATATTCTGACCAATCACATTCGTAGTTTATGTCCGACATGCGTGCAGTAAAGTCCGACATGCGTGCACGTGCATATAACGCGTGCGGCTGGAACATGCAGTGTGGCAGTGTGACATTGGAAAGAAACAGTGTATTGAGTATATGAGCCCGACATCTAGACTCTTTCCATGTTAAATTGCATGACTGTGCGTAAAGTCTAATTGAGTATATGAGCCCGGTGCTTTTCACAGTCGCTAAAAAAATGGTGTGATTCAGCTTCTTGATGTGTAGTACGATGTAGCAGCATACATGTACAAAACGAGTGAAATTGCACCTACATGTACATGTACGTGTACATGTAGCTTTCTGTGCAAGTTGGTACCCGTACTTCGTTTTGATGGCATGTCAGCCGAAGTAGTTTTGGAACCACCCAACTGTTTCACGCGCACGCCAACCCCACCATACATTGTACCTGAAGAGCTGATTTTCGTGTGACGAATTTGTTGCGAAAACACACGAATATGGCTATTATTGTCTGCAAATCGGAGGCGGGGTTAGTATTAAAACAAAATATTAACAAGTTTAAAACATTTAAGAGAAATCAAAGGAAAAACAAACACCTGCAACTAGAAAAGCTGTACTTTGAAAGTGTGTTGTGTTTTACTAGTGAATGTGTTGCGATTGGCAGTTTGAGATCGTGCAATCAGACATTCACATATATACCAGTGTTACATTTGTTTTACCATTTCTGAATTTGGAAACTTGCTTAGCAAGTGGACTAAAATGATACAAATCATTTGTTTGTCATATATTGCATCAGTATAACTCAAATAACACAAAAAAACTCTCAAAAAAATAGAAAAAAATGGAAATAGTAAAGCCCTGCTTCCTACTTTTTTGGGAAAAAGTCCGGACGAGAAACTTTATTTTTTACTTGGCCTAGTAAAACAGGACTGTGTGAACTGGGGTGTGTGGAAAATCGTGTTGAAATTGCAGGATTCAGGACTGTTAGGGTTTTAAGGGATTAACCAGATACATATAACATTACACTTGGCTCAGTGCCTGAATGAAATCAAGTATTGAAGTGCTTAGAAGGTTTTGTAAATTAAACAGGTTTTGAAAATATCCTTAATTAATTGTGCTATGTACATGTACATTTAGGTTGACTCATGAAAGAACAAAAATGGAGTAATGGAATGTCTTTCGAAAGTCCAGACCAACCAAACGTGGCAACAACGCAGGGCTTTGTTTATCACCATGTTTATACGTCTAACTCATGCAGCAAAACCAAGAAATTGTCCTCTAACGTTAATGTTACTCCCCTCTACTCCAGGTTTTAGTGTAAAATTTCCTGAAAATTTAAATCCAAGTTTTTCTTCACTTGATAACCACATCAAGATGTCAGACTGTTTTTCCTTTCCGTAGACCTAGAAATAGAATTAGAAAGAAAATGTCTTACTGTTAGTTGCCCCCCCAAAAAATTGCCACGTCCCATACTCTAGACTTGTGTGCATTCATCTGCTGCGTTTATCTCGAGGTACATGTAACCATAGAGCAATACTAATATTGAGTGAAAAAAAAACAACCAGTGAAATGCTGCCTAATTTCCATGAATATAACACTCACATGTCTTAAAGAACTGTAACAAATTGCTATTTTAACAATTGTAAGTTTAAAACCAAACAGCATAAAACCGAACAGCATAAACATTCTACTGTACAAGAAAAACATTCTTAGGTCATGTTAAACTTATCAACGTTCCCGCCCAGGTCATGTTTTTCAAGCGCTAGCTTCGGGATTTTGGTCACTCGCAAACATTTTTGGCCCAAGTGGTTTTGGATTCACTTGGGTGGGCAGCCCTGGGGTGGGAATAACAGTTGATAGACACATTTAAAGTGTGCCAAATATATTTTTAAAATACAACTTGAATTTTTAGGTACAAAAATTAGGCCTACATGACATGTATTGCATCTTCTTCGGTCCTTATCAGCATGCACATATATATATACATGTAGCACATAGCAAATAGCAACCATTTTGTTTTAGAGAGAAAAACAAAGAATAACTGAACCAGCATTTTTTTTTATTGGTTGGATAGCGAGCTGCTGACTCTGGATTTCATAAAATTCATTTTAGGGGGAAAAAGAGGAAATTACATTAACCCTAAACCCTGCCAGACGCAGCACAGTGCATATACAATGTATGTGCTGACAGCTCCACTTTGTTGGACTCTGCACAATGTGACAAAGTATGCAATCTAATGCGTCTGGCAGGGTTCTAGTAAACAGGGTTAATTAAGCACCGTCGATTTATCAATGTTACTTGATTATTCAATATTATTTTGATATCGATATCCCTGATAGCAATTTTTTAATCCTATTGAAATATCGAAAATTTTGATATTGAGGATTAATATCAAAAATATCGAAAATGCGTTAGATTATCGTCAAAATAAATCTCCTGTTTGTGCTTTTACTTTATTTACGTTTGCTGTATAATGAGATCAAACTCGGCGGCAACTTGTGCTTGTGACTAATTCACGGTCTCCCCTAATGTCAAACCTCAAAAGAAACCGCCTGTTCTGGACAAACTCTCAGTGCTGAGATTTGTTTTAAAAAGTTTGAGAAATATGTTCTAAAGAAAATCCCTGATGAAAAACTGGGACTTAGTGAAGTGTCATCTTTATGGTCATTAACTTTTACATAATCAATATTTCATACATGTATATATATTCTCGATATTGGATTTCTGACAAATCAATTATTGCAAATTCTGATAACGACGGTGATTAAATTACATCAAATTTGCTTGTAAATACAATGTAACACTTTGTTCTGTAAAGCAAGGATACTCATTTAAATAGATTTGTCAATGTACAGAAATCACTGCAAAATTGAAATTAATTTATACTGCAGTGAGTGTACAGTGTACATTGCGTAGTACATACATGTACTGAGTACTCGTACTTGAGTACAATTGGAGTCCTTTTTGAGAATACAGGCTCATAATTGAACTTCACTGTAATTGGACTTGAGAAGCACTTGACTGCTTGATTTCGTACTTCATCATCAAAGTACTCAGCCGTACTCAATAAAGACTCACAAAAATGTATCGATAGTTGGTTGGGATTGTATTCCATAAAAAACTCATAATATTAATATTAGGATGCGATAAAAGTATTCAAATACAGCACTGGCTCATATAATACATTGTAGTACTGAAAACATTAGGGATTTACTCTCTATAGAATTCATCTGTCCTATAATATTATTTCAATGACGTCACTTCGGATTTTACATGCTACTGGCACTATCTACTACCCACCAATTTTTGTGACGATTGGATCTATGTACATGTGTACCCTTAAGGTGCCCTCAGGTCGACTTTGCGATGACACAGATCAGTCGGCGACTGCCTTTTCAGGATCAAGCTGCGTCTGAGCTACGACCATCGGGAACAGATCAGTCGCCGACCTTTTGTGACCTGAGTGTAACTGCGACGATATTAAGACGATAGGCATCAGTCGCCGTTCGAAAAAATCATGAGTCGCAGGAGTAGAACAATTCCAACTTCTGCGACGTGTTCCCGACTGTGCGGGAACGCCCAGTACACACAGTGTGCGACGTCACGCGCGCACAATAGTTGCCGCTAGCCAATCAGCGTGCGGCAAAGGTGTCCGATGCCGCTTGTTCCACGACAATCGCACGATTTCTCAGTTTTGTGACCTGAGCATGATTTTTTGCTTGATGCCGACGGTTCCGTCGCAGCGCAAGCAAATCGCAGGTCGACCTGAGGGAACCTTTAGATGTGTTTCACACAATTTTCACATTCACATTGACATGAAAGAATATACATGTAGGAGCTAACAAAGCTATTACTAAAGGAATTTTGAATTTACATGTAGCATGTTCTGTTCTTGAGATATGGCTTTAAGAAAGTTTAAGGTTCAAAAACTAAAAAATTATTATAAAATCGTATGATGACGTCATCATGACGTCACCTCAATTTTCATCTATAACACGTGCTGGCCTACCAACATACCAGGTTTGAGCGAAATCGGACCTACATTTTGTACGGTTCTCTAGATATGGGCCCTTGAAAAATGGACAATTAAGATGACGTCACGTGACACGTGAAGACGTCATCATGACGTCAGTCTAAGAGAAACAATTTGAGGTTAGGGTCTATGGTTGTGTTAAGTTGGGTTAAGATCTGATGTTGTTTAGTGACCAAAGTGCCGCACACAAAATTTGTGTACAATGTCTATGGGATTAGGGATAGAACTACACGTAAAATAGGAAAAAACTAGAGGTCTGCATCTGTATAGAACAGAATGCAGGGCTTTTCCGATTTTCTTTTTTTATTGATTGAGCTAATTATAAATCTACACATGTACATGTACATGTATGTACATGTATATTAAGGTTTTTTTTAATCTGAGGTTAAATTCATGACCAAAAATATTTGACATTTTGGCTCATGTCACTTGACACATGATTAAGTCATGACGTGGCTCTTTAGCGAATAACGAAGAAGCGAGTGACGAGGCTGCATTTACAGTTGTATAGTGAATTTACTTTGCCAGTAACAGTGATCAGGTTTACATTTGTACAGGGTTTCTTTTCCCCTCCTATGCAAACATACTTTCAGTATGCCAAGTACAGGTAAGTCCTTTCAATCAAAATCAAACTACATTTTTTTGGTACTTTATCTGCCTGCTTTGTCTGTTTATTTTGATGTTTACTCACATGTACATCGTGTACATGTATGATTGTTTTTCTTTCTTTTTGTCTTGATAGCTAACCGGTACTTATAAACCGACCCTTTTATTACATTATATGATTTTCTGATTGAACAAATAATTTACCACTGTAAAAGAATATGTTGCCGTCACATACCAACAGTGAATGAGGAAGTGGAAAGATTTGTTGACGGTTTGTGACAGTCGGAGGGTTAATTTGTTACATGTACAACAATCAAAGAGTTATTTTTTCCATGGCCTTGTTGAGTTTTCTCTTTTTGGCCGACTGCTCATTCAGCACTTTGGTTCGGATCGTTTCCCAAGAATACTGCATCTGTGTTTGCTGCAAAAATGGCAGAATGTCTGATTTCCCTGCAAAAGAAAAAGAAGGATTATATATACTAGGCCTGGGCATTTTCGGTTTTTATTGGAACCGGGTACCCGATTGCCGTTACGGTCGGGTACCCGGGTACAAGAGATACACCAGCCCTTAAAGTGAGCCAAGGGAGATATCTTCTGTACATAACTTGGTGTCCTTTAAGAGCACATTTCTCATACTGGGCAGAGAATTTTCCAGAACATTGAAGTTGTTCTTCGAAGTATGTCTAAAACTGTGTAACATTACACACACACAAATTTGAAAATACATTTGTATCCCCCCAAAATTGAGTTGTGTTTAGGTGGACACCGTTATGTACAGAAGATGGGATATTGATCTTTATGAAAATAACTTTTGTCACTGCAGCAGTGCATACAGTGAAGTCACTTGGAGGTAGATTTTTTTTTTTCTACATTGAATACATATAAAATGTACTTATGTCTTTTCCACATTTTAGGAAGTAATTAGTTCATTCATTATTTTCAAGAGAATCATGATGAGCTCAATCATATTTAGTGGAAGAGCCTGTTTAAGTGTTTTCAGTATATTAACCTCCTTCCCAGAACAGGTGACCTTGTGTCTGTGTGTACATGTACCCACAGTGCAGCACCACTGGGTACAGTGTTGTTACACATGTGCAGGAGGCAGCCATCTTTGCTGCACATGTAAATCTCAACAGTAATGTGATCTTACTCAGTACAGTTTTTAGAAACCTCTCGACGTTTGCGAGTTTATTCACCCCTTATTGGACATCAAAAGACCCCAATTTGGTAAGCCTTGTTTTCCTTATTCAATACAGCTATATTCATCAGCCATTAGAGAAAGAGATTAATAGTTTTTGGATGACTTTTACAGTGAAATCTACAGCCGAAATGAGCGACTACATGTAGATTTTAGCTAGTCCGAGTAACTTGGGCCCAATTTATCGCCTCTTTTAAACTTGGACGTGTCTGGCGATAGTAGGGTCCAAGGGAATTGGTAGCCATCATTGTCCATTTAATAAGCCTTTTCGCTATTTCAACTGCGCATGTGCACATCATGATTCAACGATTTTCGTTTTTGAGATAAACAGTTTCCCACACGCGTGCAAAATCATGGCGGGTACCAACGAAATTAAAGAAAAGTTCTTGTTTTGAAGTAAAGGCAAAATTTCGGCATTTTTTTACGGGACCATGGTTTAAGATGTTTTGTATGTTCCAACTTTTCTCTGAACAAAAGTTTCTATCTTCTTTTTGATTAGATGAAAAATTGCAGAATGCGGATTCGGTTACCACGTCACCCATAGACTTGCGTGCATTCATCTGCTTTGTTTATCTCCAAAGCTGGTTTGCTGCGTCGAGTTACACGCATGCGCACTTGAAATAGCGACTAGGCTTATTCAAAACCACAGACGACCGAACAAAAACATCCCATTTCAACCTCAAAACGGCCACAAAATTTCTCGAAACGCCCCATGAGATACAACTTCGTATAGATCGATGATTATAAGGCCGACTAAAGCCAAGTTGTAGATTTCCACTTTCTTAGCTTTTCTGATAGCTTATGCCTCCCCAAAACTAACAAAGTAGGTTTCAAAAATGTACGCATGGATTTGGCGATTTTAGAGAAGTTTTACTTCAGAGTCTCTTTCGCTCTGAATCAGAAAAGCTCGGGGTCAACCGCGTGTTTACAATGCAATCGTGTGACGTCACTGCGTGGGGAAAGATAACGTCACAAGATGCAATGCTCATGGAGTCATGGTGTGTGTACGGTCATCAGTATGTACTGTACATGTATGTGGTGTATTTTAGGCATCGGTTTTGTCCTATTTTTAATCTTCCTGACGGTGCATTATTGCATGATTTAAATTTAGCGTTCAACTGATGAGTTTTTCATCAATTTTTTATCACATGAGACTATTTTTATGAGGTCTTTGTGGAGTAGGAAGCTGACTTGTTTTGACGCTGAAATTATTGGCCCCGGATATGTGGATAACGTGTGCGCCGCGATCATCGCATTCATCTAAATGAACGTCGCGGTACAGACCATGGACGTACATGTACTTTTATGCCCGTGTCGATCTCGCCGTGGACAAAATTTTCGCTCTGGAATAATGGCAGATTCTGACGGCTCGTGGGAAGAATACAGCGTGGATTCTGAAGATTTTCAGGTGGATGGAGAATCGCCAAGCTACAGTGGGACTGCCCAAGGTTTCAGCCGGAATTTTGCCTTTATCCCGAGTCTGGCTTTCAGTGCCACAATTTCATTTTCACAGTCACGGCACTATTCATCGGATCCGCGCGGTGACCCGGCCATGGGGGCTGCTGACGCATGCCATAGCGGTACATGTACTGCACGCACGTGTTGAACATTTGCACGCTGTTCCATGTGTTTTAGAGTATATCGCGCACTGTATTTTTCAGATTTCTGAATCTTGGAAGTTGGAGAGGGATTTGCGTTCGGCGAATAATGTCCTTGGAATATTACTGAATAATTTGCGGAGAATTTTGTGCTTAGATTGCAAAGTTTGAGTGTAAAACTTAAATTGTTTGTTTCTGTTAGTGTGTTTTGCTGTTTCTCAGATACTTTGTCAGATCAGGGGAATAAATTCAGGGTTTCGTTGCGCATGATGTGGGAGCTTGAAACTACATGTCCTACATGTAATGTCAAATAGCCGCCCCGTTTAATTTCCCCGTTAAAAATCATGCAGTATATGCATGATCAAAATCATCAAGAAAATTTACTGGCCGGCTGGATAGATTCGCCATTCATCAAGGCAAAAAGGCGCAGCTCGCGGTGGGCACAGTTTTCAAAGGCACATTAATTTCAGCGAACCTGTGATGTGGGTGAAACGTAAGTATCGCCGATTTGTTTAAAGGAAAATGCGGGTTTAGAACAAATCGCCCATTTTAAAAACGATATCGGCGATATCCCGATATTTCAAAATTTTCTAAAATGTATGCGATTTTGGGGCAAATATCGCATCGTGGCGATTTTATCGTCGTATCGTCCAGCCCTATTACATATGTACATGTAAGACCACTTTGTCGGCCTGATGAAGTCAGATAGAGCGCGTTGTTTTCACAAACCGGACCCACTGACGTCGTTGTTTTCCGTCACGTTTTGGAAATCTCAGAAAAGATAGGTTCGGGTTTTTGTCCGTATTTCTGGTGCATCCACCTACAACACACGTCCGCGGCATAATACTTATCAACTGTGACACATTCAAGCCCCGAATGACTTCAAAAGTAAGCCAGAAAGGCCGTGAATTCGGCCAAAAAATTCCAAAAAATCACGACCAAAAAATCACAATGTGTGTACAATACAAATGTACATGTACATGTATGCACACGCTAGCTGCAGACGTACGTGGCCGCTGGCCGACTCGAGTAAGCGCACACGCGTCACAAGGTCACACGCATACATTTGCATACCTAATGCCCTTTGCAGGAATTGAGACAAAACACTCCTCGAAAGCGCAAGTTTAGTCATTTTTTTCTCAATGAAATAAATCTTAATCGTTCTTCACCATCTTGTATACGGTTATAAGAACATATAAGCTATCAGAAAAGCTAAGAAAGTGGAAATCTACAACTTGGCTTTAGTCGGCCTTTAAGATTGAGGTCCTAAGGTTTACTTACAATCCTGATGAAATGTGAAATTTTCCGTTCCAAAACCGACACGTCGTGTATTATTTGAACATGTTTCCCTATTATTTTTCAGACTTATGTACGTGTATGTGTGTACATGTACATTGAACATGTGTACTTCTCCGCAAAAAATTTCAAATAACGTACGGGTCTGTATTATAAAGCACTTACAATGTACTTGGTAACCCAAAACCATTCACCCACTTGCGAAAATGCTGCACTACCAGTGCTCCGTCTCTTGCCGACCACTTCATATATGATTTTCTTTTCCTCGTGGCATTTGAACCTTGAACATGAAGGGGGATAAAATGATTACTCCATATACATGTGTACATTGTTTATTTTGTATGGCCTTGGGTCTACATATGCTGGTAAAGGCAGACTTGTATTTGAGTCACCAAGTCACCAAGTCCAGAGTCATGCAGGTTGAGTCCGAGTCTTGAGTCACAAAGGTCGAGTTCGAGTCTGAGCCACGAGTCACCTTTCATACGAGGTGTGATCAAAAAGTTCTGAGACTGCGCCTATAACAAGCAAAAACCGTACGTGATTTAAATCTGGCCGCCATCCCCTTCAAAGTGTGCAGCGATACACCGCTCCCAGCCCTCCTGCCACACTTGGAACGCTCCCTGGAAATCCCGTTCAGGCCGTTTGCGCCAAATGTTCTTCCTCAGACGCCTCAGAACGATGCAGTAGAACGTTGACGATGTCAGCAATGGATGGTGATGCACAATTCTTTCAATTTCTTGGTCATTTTCAGCGGTTGTGCTCGTGGAGGGTCGCCCTGACCTCTCTTCGTCCTCCGGTGACATTCTGCCCCTCTTGAAATGCTAGCCCAGCTCATTGCTTCATTGCCATAGGCTTTCTGAAGTATTTCAAGGATCTCCGTTGCAGATTTCCCGAGTTTGGCACAAAATTTAATGTTCGCTCTCTGCTCAAGTTTCAGGTCCATGATGAAATCGCAAAAATGCAGGCGATGTAACTTGAAATACTGTTTTGGAACATTTTGATCGCACCTCGTATGTTGACATTTTTTTTTTGAGGTACGGCTAAAAACCTTGCAGTGTAAATGTTTCCTTTTTGCTTGTACAGCTTTTTTGTATAACATTTTAAATAAACAAACCATGTGATCATCCATTGAAGTTGATTGTCTTCGACATATTTTGTAAAAATTTTACATGTATATTGTTGAAAGAGACTCTTTAGACCCTTTGTGTAAACCGAAGGACGCCGACTGTGCCACCGGATTAGTAATACGTGTGTGGCATCCGGCGGCGTCCATTTCGGAAGCTTGTTCTTTTGTTGCCAAGTCCCATGGGGTTGTGCATTTGTTGTGCATGGGGTTGGAAAGAATCCAGGGGACCTCCAATGAACTATTTAGTCCCCTTGAGAAAGGATTGTGTAAATGGGGCACATGTATATACGCTAAAACCGCCTGCTTCCCTAAAGGAAGATGGCTGTGCCACCGCGTCAGTAGAAGTTGGCGCTGCCGCGCAGGGTTAACTGACCAGTAAGTTATTACTAAAACATGCGCAAGCACGATTA
The DNA here is from genome assembly GCA_037893225.1 of Hippasteria phrygiana. NCBI lineage: Eukaryota > Metazoa > Echinodermata > Asteroidea > Valvatida > Goniasteridae > Hippasteria > Hippasteria phrygiana. Next base: position 961,652 of record JAZGUH010000564.1, on the reverse strand, counting down.
TTCATTTGACCCACCTGTTAAATTATGCATAAGCAGGTCGCGAGCGCTCCCATGCGAAATAGCCAAGAGCAAGTTCGGACATCAACACTGAGCAGTGGAACGGGGGTGATGGTCTACTGTTGAGGTGTCCCAAGAGTTTTGTCCAGGATTGTACATGTAGCTCCGGACCATGGTTTCTCTAGTCACTCGCGAGCTACGTCACGGTTTCAAGATGGAGCAGACGACATTCTTTACAGTTTGTTGTTGCTACACAAATTAGATTTGACGTAGTCGATCGACTAGATTAGTTCGAGTGAAAACAGACCACGCATGCGTGATTTAAATCGCAAAATTGACAAAAGGGACTACACTGTAGGTCAGCAGCACCCGAACTTGCTCCAAGACGTTTTTAGCGATTTGGCCTTGACGTGTGTGTGTGTACAATGTAGCTAGAGGGCGCTGTCGGCCGGCCGTGCACGCTATACGTCGCACCGCTAAGGACGTCTTGGAACCAAGACTACACGTCACCTTACACGCCCTGGCGGTTGCTTTAGGACGACTTCGAACATGTGAATCATGTAAAATGTTCATACTTTTTAAGCTTACCGAATTCTAAAGCAACAGTTGGCTTTTCCCTTCTATTCCTTGGGTAAATAATAGCCACCTGTCACTCTTCAACATAAAGCTGCGGCCGTCCATTGTTCGGTAAGTTTTGTACACAAAATTTGGGGGCCAAGGATGGTGTTCGTTTACATGTAGCCGAATGTTCGGTATAGTTGTTTGTTATAGCGGCGTTCCACTTTTGAGGCTTTTTATTCTTTGGGAAACAAAACAAAACACAGATCCATTTAAAGGAATTGCAAATGTCTGTCCATTTTTGTTAACGTTTGTCACATGAAATAATCTCCTGCCAACTGTAAAAAATCTTATGGCATGATACATCATTGGTACAATTGCCCCCCAAAAAATCTTCAGTTTTTATTTGAAAGCTGATTAGTTATGAAGATGATACCAGTACTAATCCTCCTGTGAAATATTTCCGTCTGAAATGCTGTCATCTTCGAGAAAATTGTATCTGAAGACCTCCAAAACCACCGCGGCTTATTTCGATTGTACAAGATCGAAATAAGCACGATATGAACGTGCACAAAATCACTGTTAGAAACAGAATGGGTTTTCACTATTTTCTCGTAACTCAGATGACGGATTGAGCTGAAACTTTCACAGGTTTGTTATTTCATGTATATGTTGGACCACACAAAGTATGAACACCGTCGGCAACTATGTTGTCAGCTCTACCAATGATGATGTATCATACCTTTAATACAACTGCCAATATTTAGTTAGAAATGTTTTTGCATTTTGTTGAATGAAGAATGAGAAGTTTGTCTGTCCTAGATGTCAGTAATCAGTATTTCTTCATGTTATAAGTGTTTTATATGCTTGAACAGTCTATAAAAATTGAATTAGGGTTTGCAGGCCCTACTATTCTCAGTTGTTAAAAAGGTCTTCATCAATCAAAATAATAATAATTTGATACCATCTTGTCTGTCCCAGTGACGTACGTTATTTTCATGGTACCCTCCTCCCTATAAATTCTTAAGAAAGAATATAGTTGCTTTAAAAGTTACCTAAATATTAACATTGAGAGTACCATTATACTAAAACAAAAATTTAGTGAATTTACAGATTGACAACAAACATATGATGAGAGCATATTACTGAATAATTACCACTAGGTGCTGAGAGGCTGGCGGTGCTTTGTGGCTCAACAGCTGGATGGTCATCCACTGCATTGAAATATAACAAAAAATGAATTTGTTCGTCTTGCTTTGAGTTATGGTTAGGGAAAGAAAAGTGTCTGTCCATGTGACAAACGTTACATCTTAAAGATTAACCTTCAATAACTTCTTAAATATTGCTTAAATTATTTTGATCTTTCCGGACTAACAAGCATACAATGTATAGAGGTAAAATATGTGCAAGCAAAAAATAAGCGCCAAATTTTACAGTTGAAATTTCATTCTAAATGTCACACAAATGTATCATTTAGTGTGGACAGACCCATTATTTGGCATTGAATTTACAGATTGACAACAAACATATGATGAGAGCATATTACTGAATAATTACCACTAGGTGTTGAAATATAACAAAAAATTAACATTGATAAGAAATGTATTCAAGCATGATTCAAGCAAGCCCAACTAAATCTAGAATCCATCCATGCTAAAATCACTTTATAATTGATGTATGTAATCAGCTTCATGCTAAGAACAAGTTGAGGGGGAGAAAGATTGATGACGTCACCAGACCGGAAGTGACAATGAAAAGACTTTTAAACCTTTAAAAAAATGCTGAAAAATCAACCGCGACAGATATAATTCAGATTTTTGCTTCAGATAAGCACAGTTAACAAAGCTGTCGAGCTTTCTGGTAATGACGTAACGATGACATCAAGTATCAGATTACAAGCAATCAAAGATTTCTAGATTTAATCTTTGAAAATCAATATAAAATCAACCATGAGAGATCTGATTTTTCCTTTTACGGGAATTGATAGAATAATCTAGGGTCTTCATTTTTGATATTACATGTGTACGTGCAAAATCACATGACACATCAAACCGAACATGGCCTGCAGACACCGTGTGTTTGTTATAACAAACGCAATTATAAGCTCTAGTTATTATTCTTCTGATCTTTTTCTACCCCTTTTTCTCCAGGCTTATATATGTGACTACTGTACATGCAAACTCATAGCAAGTTTAAACTAAACACATACATGCACAACCTACTGATGATGTGCAGAAATGTAATGACGTCATCATGTATCAAATTACAAGCAATTAAAGATTTTTAGATTTAATCTTCGAAAATCAATATAAAATCAACCGTCAGAGACCTGTACTTGCTTTTTACGGCAATCGATAGAATAAATACATGTACATGTACATGTAGGTCTTAAGTTTTTGTCATGCGTGCAAAATCACATGACCCTCCTGGTCCAAACCGGAAGTGCCTTATAATTTGAAAATGGAAAAAGATGTGAACTTGCTTTCAACGATGTTATACATGTAGTCTCAAGCTACATGTTGTACATGTACATTGTAGGTTGTACTTCACACAAAAATTACCGATGACTTCATGAAATGTTAGAGCACCCTCTAGCAGCAGGTTGAAAAATGTTCAAAATGAATTTTCAGTTGATGTGTGTGGCGAAGTTATAATTGATATAAATGATGACCTTCATGCAGGCAACACGTGTGAAAGTGGCATTTAAAAATAAGGTACGGTCTTCGAAATGGGGGAAATTGATCTGTTCAAAATTTGGCCTGCAAACATCAAAATGTCGTGTAACGGTTATTTGAGCTTGTTTCATTCAAAATAAAGTATAATGTACAGTGGCCAAATCGGCCGTAGCAACCGTGATTTTGGCTAGTTAGTTTTTGAGATACAGGTTAACAAACTTTGGACTAATTTGTAGACACACATGATTCGGTCATTACTAATGGATTGCTTCTGAATTTCACTGGAAAGTGAAATGTTGGATGTCAAGATGCAATGTTGTTTTGTACATCTATTCGTCTGCAGTTTACATTGTACTATGTAATTGCTGTGCACAGGCATGTGACGGTGTTGCTAGGTGTGGCCTTATTGGCAGTTTTAGATTTTAGGATTTAGTTTTCTTGAAAATTAATATACTCCACTCACTAACCTTGATCACTGACAGGTGGATGACTTGCCGTATGGGGAATGTATGCTGTTGGAATAAGAAAAGTTATTGAAAAACATGTAAGTAAACTAATACATTTATGTTGTACAATATAGATTTCAGTACAGTGTACATCGTAATCTAATAAAACATGTTTCAAGCTACGTTATTCGTTATTTTTATTAATATGTGATGTAATTGCTGATTGATGTTGAAAATACTTAACTTCAGAAAAATCTTGTAAATTTCAAGTAACATGCAGTTGACTCTAGTTAACCAGTTCACGCCGGGATTATTTTTCACGAGCCTGGGTGCCAGACGGGTTCAGGCCGTCATCTGCGGGTAGCACACCCTGATATTTCCGGCCTCGCTCACTGCGAGCCGGTCGCTGACAGATATTTCCGCTGGGCCCCGTTCTCGCTCGAGTGCGTGTATACATGTACATGTCATCCGACGCGAACTGGTTAATGCAAACACTGTTAATGCAAATTCTGAAAAATAAAGCTTTGGTCCTGAATGTGCATTTACATGTACACGTACATTGTACATGTACATGTATATGTATTTGGGTGATTCTATAAATCAGGGGTCCAAATTTGGGACATTTTGGTGTCCCCCGTTACACGTAAACCATTCAGTTTTTTTGCATGTAATATAACAACTTAATCAAACATGTTGTAGATTGAACAGTATATTATACTGTTCATGTATAATATACTGTTCAATCTACAAAATGTTTCATTGAGTTGTTATAAGGCCAAGTAAAATAGGAAACCAGTTGATTGTCCCCGCCCGCTTCCTTTTTTGAGGCCGCATTATTGATTTTGTTATTATTTAATATTTTATTTTTATAGTCAGACTTCCCGAAAAATTGCCGTAAAAAATTAAAATCTGAAATTGTTACGATATTTCGATTGTTTTTCCCAGTGTTGCCAAATATAAAAGTACCATTGCACGGCGTCCGATGGTGAAAAGTAGCCCAATTTATTCCATTGCCGTCTGGTAGTATTAATAGGTTCCCTGAAAGCGCGGCAGATAGCATGAAAAGTGACCACATTTTACGCTTTTACTGTTGGTTTCGAATTTTATAGTACACGCATACCAGTGAAAGTTTAATCGGGTACATTTGTATTTCGTGTACGCAATTTTCATGAGCCCTGTAACCAGCGTCATCGATTTAGACGTATTGCAGCCGCTTTGTACATTTTTTGTCTTTTTCGCTTCCGTTGTGTGACAAATACGACTGAATAGACTACGTATTAAAACGAGTACACTGCGCTCGTGCATGTCATGCGTGTGATCACGCTCTGTGCATGTGAACATTGATGCATATCGTTGTGTTTTTACGATTGAAATTTCTACATTGATTTTTCGAGACCTTTTCGTGAACAGTGGGAATTTCAAGTTGCAAGATGGTTTTTGTTTGTTTGTCCATTCGGACTGAAACAAAAACAGTAAAACCGTGGTGGGCGGCGTACTTTATCTGATATCTTCTCGGACTTTGCTAGTGGCGCAGTGGTGATTTGGACCAGACTGAAGCCATAGCCTAGGCGACCAATATCAGTGAGTTGAGCTGGAATCCATGTACCGTAAAAAGCCGGCGGCCATCTTGGAAAAAAATATTAAATATTAAATAAAAGGCACCGCCCGCATCCTTTTTTTGAAAAGTCCGGACGATCAACTGGTTTCCTATTTTACTTGGCCTAATATTACGTGCCAAAAACTGAATGGTTTTACGTGTAACGGGGGACTCAAATGTCACAAGTTTGGACCCCTGATTTATAGAATCACCCATGTGCAGAATGAATGGGACCAGCACTCCACTAAAAACAAAATTCTAAAATAAACATTTTGGCTGGATCCAGCTGAGTTTGTATTAAAGACGAGAGTTGACAGTACATTTACATGAACCAGTACAAATGTCATTATGTACGTACATGTATGTAATATGCCATTTATGTACATGTATGTGTACTAACCTCCATCCATTTCCTTTAATCGTTTCCCCACTTTTTTGATTGCCTCCTCAGCAAGTGGGGCCTGGTAAATGTTTGAATTGACCAGTGCTGAGTGCCCCATATGTTTGTAGAACAGGAGCCTCTCTGATTCTGGGACGTCAAGTGCTGCATAGATTGTGCTCCCTCTGTGACGCATCTGTGTTGCTGTTATTCTTTCTGGTGCTTCCAGTCCCCCAGCCATTGCACACACTTTCTGAACTGTGTGCCAGCCACTAATGTGATTGTCCGACTGCAAAATGCTGGGGAACTGATAGACGTTACTGGGATTTACCCCAGCCGTCTTCCTGGCCTCACTGCTGGCAATGATGCTCATTGCAGCGTGGCAGTCAGTGGGGATCAATACCGGGACGAGGTGGTCATTGCCCTTGCCAGTTTGATATGTGATCTTCATGTCGGCAAACAACTGTTTTTCAACCTCATCCAGTCCATGCAGCCTCTGTTTATTTAGCCATGTTCCTGCAGCGGCATCGTCCCACTCTGTCACCAGCAAGCGAGCAGGCTCTCCACCTCGCCTGAAATTTGATCCGGCAAGCTGCCAGATCCCGCAGTTTCACGTACTCATGTGAATTCCAGAAGATGTACTGATCTGCTGTCATCTTCTGGATCTCGTTGACAGTGAAGTCTCTGAGCCTTTTGATGTCTTGCTCAAGTGGGAGCCTCTCTGGTTTTCTCAGCTTCACTTGTCTGTGGTTGTTCAGATGGTAGGTGGCATCTCCAAAGATGAAATTATGATTGAGGTCTAAAACCTGCACAAACTTTTCAATTTCTTCTGCATCTTTATCTCTGCCTTGAATGAGGTAAGTCCCTTTCACAATCTTTGCTGTTATCTTAAGCAAATAAAAGACGGCATTTTTCAAGCCAGCTTTTATGCCCGGTTCAGATGAAGTAGTTGTGTCCTTTGATTTGCAGGTATATCTATTGATGGACTCCTGGAGGGTGTCAAATTGCTGCCGATGCAGCATATCGGCTGCTGTTCTGGTACCTGCTACTGGTTTCCGACTTTCTGCATTTTGTTGTTGAAAGATGAGATAGAGCGAACCAAGACGTCTCATGTCAGATCTAACTGACCTCTTCACTTCGGTCAGTTTATCTTGTTTTCTTTTCATTTTGTCATATAGACGTTGGCCCACCATGCAAATGATGACGTCACTTTTGCACATGTTGCCAATATCATCATCTCTCAAACCATTCAATATGTCTTCCTTGAAACTATCCCTTACCAGATCAGGCAGAGGCTGGAGGAGAGCGGTAGAAACTGGTTTGGCACATACTGGGGACTCCTGGCTGCAGTAAAGCTTATGACTCCAGAAGTATCTGCGGCTATAAAAACCGTGGCAGTTGGCACACATCACAGTTGGATATTGACACTTTGTTGTCTTCTTCTGCTTAAGGAGCTCGTCTTTGTTGTCATCGGAACTTTGCAGAACTTCCTTGTTGTACTGGTAAATGCCCTCCAGTCTAAGCTTTTTGAATTCAGCCGTTTGTTCTTGTTTTGGCAGCTTTTGGATGGCTTTCACTTTGTCGTCCTTTTTGTGTTTTCCAACAATGTGGCGCTTCAGTTGGGTTTGGAATTCACCACAATAGGGGCAGGGTCGTGCTGGTTTCATCTTTCCTATTTTGAGAAAGAAAGCAGTATCATTTTTAGTCATGAAAATTACAAATTTAGACTTGTTCTGCATCAGGGTTTTAATGAAGCAGGCTAATGGCTCTCGATGACTAGCAGTAACGACATTTTAAAAAGAATATTAAAGCATTATACACACATATACTGCCATTTCGATTGCTCAAACCCATGCTGATCCACAGTATTCTACACATGTATAGATTATTTAGATACATGTACATGTACGCTCACTTTACAAGACTTCGTACAGTGTATTTCAATTTTCAGTGGCATAAGTGATTGTTTGACGAAAGATAATGTTTTGGTATGGACCCACAAAAGAGAAGGCACTATGTGTCACAAGAAATGAGAAATGTGGCTAGGTTGCTGATTAATATCAAAAGTTTGCATCCATCTGAAGCTCAGCTAGAAAGTTTCATATCACCGCAGTATTTTGACACAGTAGTTGAGGCAGTGCATCTAACTGCTGGCCAAATTGACTCAAAGAACACGAGTCATTCTTCTGATGAAACCGAGCACCCTGCAGTTGCCTTAAAGATCGGCCACAGTCTTGCTAGATTGGCAGCAATCAAACGATGCCAGGCATTGAGACAGGATGACACAAAAAGCGAGCGCGAGGCTGAAAGTTTTCTCAAACTCAAGGAGGCTGAGTGGTCTGAAAAAATCTCATCAGAAGTACTCACAACAATGTCGCAGAGAAAACATAGACAAGTTAATGAACTCCCAGACTGTGAAGATCTGTGCAGTTTCACGGCCTTCTTAGCAGAGAATGTTGACCTTGCCGTACCCTTACAAAAAAGTTCTATAGAATTCTATAGAGTGTGTTATAGAGCTCTATACGGTTCTATATAGAGGCAATGGTTTTCTATAGAATATTTAAGGCTGTCTATAGAGATTTTAAAAAAATATATAAATTTGTATAGAACAAATCTTCCAGTTCTATAGAATGGTTTCTATAGAAATTAGACATATCAATTTGTTTGTTGAAAGTATGTACATTTACCCAGCTAACACATTATGCTTTTATAACATTATGAAAAGGTCTTACGGATGTTATATTTAAAACATTTTAAAATAACATTTTAAAAACCTTATAGAAATGTTATGATAAACAGAACAACATTTTAATAACATAATTTAAATGTCTCAAATTTGACGTTTTATCGAGTATGTTAAAGTGATGTCATCCAAATGTTATAACCAAATGTTTTAATTTAGTTTTCATGAGGGAAAGTTTGCCATAAATGTGATATTTTAAAAATATAATCCAGATGTTTTATAAATATCATAAAACGTTACTAAAACATCTCCTGAATGCTTGAGTCCACGGTACTATCAAAAACGTTTGAAAATGTTATAAATGCACTTCTATCTAATGTTTAAAAGTGGTTTAACTTAATTAATAAATGTCAGTGCATGTGATATTTTGAAGACGTCATTATAATGTTGCCACCTTATTATCTGTAAGTTTTTATAATGTTCTTAAAACATATTTTAAAAAATAAAATACTATGTTTTACAAATATCCCTAAAATGTCATACCGCAGAGTTGACAACATTCATAAAACATGTTATAGATGTTTGAGTCCATGGAAGAATCAGTAACATTAAAAAAATGTTTAAAAAACACTTCATACTGATGTTTAAAACTTGTCCGAGTTATTAAATGTATCTCAGAACATTTTATATTTAAAAGACATCATTATAATGTTACCAGTCGTATGTTTTTATAATGTTCTTAAAACATATATTTGTATCCTTAAAAACATGTTGCAGAACTATGTGTAAAATATTATGCCAAATTATTGATAACATTCTTAAAACATGTTATAAATATTTGAGTCCACATAACTATTATTAACGTTTTAATAATGTCAAAAAAGCATTTCTGCCTGATGTTTAAAACTTGTCTTTGGTAAAAAATAAATCTCAGGCATTTGATATCAAAACGACGCGATGATAATGTTACCATCTCAACATGTGTATGTTTTCATGATGTTCTTAAAACATCTTTTAAAAATATGAAACCATGTTTCACAGATATCCCTAAAATATTATGACAAAGAGTTGACAACATTCTTAAAACATGATGTAAATGTTTGAGTCCATGAAAGAATTAGTTAAACGTCTAAATTGTTAAATATATCTTAGAGCATTTTATATTTGAAAGACATCATTATAGTGTTACCACCTAAATAGTCGTATATTATTATGATGATGTTCTTAAAACATATGCGTATAGCATACAAAACATTTTTCAGAAATATCTTTAAAATGTTATGCCAAATTATAGATAACATTCTTAAAACATGTTATAAATGTTCAAGTTAAGAAATATATGTACATGTATTAGGTAATAAATATATCTCTCGGGCATTTGATATCAAAACGACGTTATGATAATGTTACCATCTGAACATTTGCATTTTAAAAATGTGTTTAAAACATCTTTAAAAAATATAAAACCATGTTTCATAGATATCCCTAAAAATGTTATGACAAGAGTTGACAACATTCTTAAAACATGTTATTAATGTTTATAGTGCATGGAAGAATCGGTTAAACGTTTAAATAATATGTTGCTGCAAAAGTACTTGTCTGAATTGTTAAATACCAGTATATCATAGAGCTTTTGATTTTTAAAAGACATCATTATAATGTTACCACCTAAATATAGTGGTGTACTATTATGAAGTTCTTAAAACATGTGTGTATAGCATTAAAACATGTTTCAGAAATATCTTACACAGGTTATGCCAAATTCTTGACAACATTTCTAAAACATGTTATAAATGTTCGAGTCCACAGAACTATATACTATAAACGTTTTATTATTGTTGTAAAAACATTTCTGCCTGGTGTTTAAAACTTGTCTTAGATAATAAATATATTTCGGGGCATTTGATATCATAACGACGTCGTGATAATATTACCCTCTGAAAATGTTTATGATTTTATGATGTTCTGAAAGCATCTTTGAAAAATATGAAACTATGTTTTACAGATATCCCTAAAATGTTATGCCAAATTTTTGACAACATTCTTAAAACATGTTCTAAATGTTCGAGTCCACAGAACTATACTATAAACGTTTTAATAATGTTATAAAAACATTTCTTCCTGGTGTTTAAAACTTGTCTCAGAAAATAAATATATCTTGGGGCATTTGATATCATAACGACGTCGTGATAATGTTACCATCTGAACATTTTTATGTTTTTATGATGTTTTGAAAACATTTTTGAAAAATATGAACCATGTTTTACAGATATCTATAACATGTTATGACAACAAGAGTTGACAACATTCTTAAAACATGTTCTAAATGTTCAAGTCCATAGAACTATACTATACACGTTATAATAATGTTGTAAAAACATTTCTGCCTGGTGTTTAAAACTTGTCTTAGATAATAAATATTTCTCGGGGCATTTAATATCATAACGACGTCGTGATAATGTTACAATCTGAACATATTTATGATTTTATGATGTTCTGAAAACATCTTTGAAAAATATGAAACCATGTTTTACAGATATCCCTAAAATGTTATGCCAAATTTTTGACAACATTCTTAAAACATGTTCTAAATGTTCGAGTCCACAGAACTATACTATAAACGTTTTAATAATATTGTAAAAACATTTCTTCCTGGTGTTTAAAACTTGTCTTAGAAAATAAATATATCTTGGGGCATTTGATATCATAACGACGTCGTGATAATGTTACCATCTGAACATTTTTATGTTTTTATGATGTTTTGAAAACATTTTTGAAAAATATGAACCATGTTTTACAGATATCCCTAAAATGTTATGACAACAAGAGTTGACAACATTCTTAAAACATGTTCTAAATGTTCAAGTCCATAGTATACTATACACGTTATAATAATGTTGTAAAAACATTTCTGCCTGGTGTTTAAAACTTGTCTTAGATAATAAATATTTCTCGGGGCATTTAATATCATAACGACGTCGTGATAATGTTACAATCTGAACATATTTATGATTTTATGATGTTCTGAAAACATCTTTGAAAAATATGAAACCATGTTTTACAGATATCCCTAAAATGTTATGCCAAATTCTTGACAACATTCTTAAAACATGTTCTAAATGTTCGAGTCCATAGAACTATACTATAAACGTTACAATAATGTTTTAAAAACATTTCTGCCTGGTGTTTAAAACTTGTCTTAGATAATAAATATATCTCGGGGCATTTGATATCATAACGACGTCGTGATAATATTACCCTCTGAAAATGTTTATGATTTTATGATGTTCTGAAAGCATCTTTGAAAAATATGAAACTATGTTTTACAGATATCCCTAAAATGTTATGCCAAATTTTTGACAACATTCTTAAAACATGTTCTAAATGTTCGAGTCCACAGAACTATACTATAAACGTTTTAATAATATTGTAAAAACATTTCTTCCTGGTGTTTAAAACTTGTCTTAGAAAATAAATATATCTTGGGGCATTTGATATCATAACGACGTCTTGATAATGTTACCATCTGAACATATTTATGTTTTTATGATGTTTTGAAAACATTTTTGAAAAATATGAACCATGTTTTACAGATATCTATAAAATGTTATGACAACAAGAGTTGACAACATTCTTAAAACATGTTCTAAATGTTCGAGTCCATAGAACTATACTATACACGTTATAATAATGTTGTAAAAACATTTCTGCCTGGTGTTTAAAACTTGTCTTAGATAATAAATATTTCTCGGGGCATTTGATATCATAACGACGTCGTGATAATGTTACAATCTGAACATATTTATGATTTTATGATGTTCTGAAAACATCTTTGAAAAATATGAAACCATGTTTTACAGATATCCCTAAAATGTTATGCCAAATTCTTGACAACATTCTTAAAACATGTTCTAAATGTTCGAGTCCACAGAACTATACTATAAACGTTTTAATAATGTTGTAAAAACATTTCTTCCTGGTGTTTAAAACTTGTCTTAGAAAATACATATATCTTGGGGCATTTGATATCATAACGACGTCTTGATAATGTTACCATCTGAACATTTTTATGTTTTTATGATGTTTTGAAAACATTTTTGAAAAATATGAACCATGTTTTACAGATATCTATAAAATGTTATGACAACAAGAGTTGACAACATTCTTAAAACATGTTCTAAATGTTCGAGTCCATAGAACTATACTATACACGTTATAATAATGTTGTAAAAACATTTCTTCCTGGTGTTTAAAACTTGTCTTAGAAAATAAATATATCTTGGGGCATTTGATATCATAACGACGTCGTGATAATGTTACCATCTGAACATTTTTATGTTTTTATGATGTTTTGAAAACATTTTTGAAAAATATGAACCATGTTTTACAGATATCCCTAAAATGTTATGACAACAAGAGTTGACAACATTCTTAAAACATGTTCTAAATGTTCAAGTCCATAGAACTATACTATACACGTTATAATAATGTTGTAAAAACATTTCTGCCTGGTGTTTAAAACTTGTCTTAGATAATAAATATTTCTCGGGGCATTTAATATCATAACGACGTCGTGATAATGTTACAATCTGAACATATTTATGATTTTATGATGTTCTGAAAACATCTTTGAAAAATATGAAACCATGTTTTACAGATATCCCTAAAATGTTATGCCAAATTCTTGACAACATTCTTAAAACATGTTCTAAATGTTCGAGTCCATAGAACTATACTATAAACGTTACAATAATGTTTTAAAAACATTTCTGCCTGGTGTTTAAAACTTGTCTTAGATAATAAATATATCTCGGGGCATTTGATATCATAACGACGTCGTGATAATATTACCCTCTGAAAATGTTTATGATTTTATGATGTTCTGAAAGCATCTTTGAAAAATATGAAACTATGTTTTACAGATATCCCTAAAATGTTATGCCAAATTTTTGACAACATTCTTAAAACATGTTCTAAATGTTCGAGTCCACAGAACTATACTATAAACGTTTTAATAATATTGTAAAAACATTTCTTCCTGGTGTTTAAAACTTGTCTTAGAAAATAAATATATCTTGGGGCATTTGATATCATAACGACGTCGTGATAATGTTACCATCTGAACATTTTTATGTTTTTATGATGTTTTGAAAACATTTTTGAAAAATATGAACCATGTTTTACAGATATCTATAACATGTTATGACAACAAGAGTTGACAACATTCTTAAAACATGTTCTAAATGTTCAAGTCCATAGAACTATACTATACACGTTATAATAATGTTGTAAAAACATTTCTGCCTGGTGTTTAAAACTTGTCTTAGATAATAAATATTTCTCGGGGCATTTAATATCATAACGACGTCGTGATAATGTTACAATCTGAACATATTTATGATTTTATGATGTTCTGAAAACATCTTTGAAAAATATGAAACCATGTTTTACAGATATCCCTAAAATGTTATGCCAAATTTTTGACAACATTCTTAAAACATGTTCTAAATGTTCGAGTCCACAGAACTATACTATAAACGTTTTAATAATATTGTAAAAACATTTCTTCCTGGTGTTTAAAACTTGTCTTAGAAAATAAATATATCTTGGGGCATTTGATATCATAACGACGTCGTGATAATGTTACCATCTGAACATTTTTATGTTTTTATGATGTTTTGAAAACATTTTTGAAAAATATGAACCATGTTTTACAGATATCCCTAAAATGTTATGACAACAAGAGTTGACAACATTCTTAAAACATGTTCTAAATGTTCAAGTCCATAGAACTATACTATACACGTTATAATAATGTTGTAAAAACATTTCTGCCTGGTGTTTAAAACTTGTCTTAGATAATAAATATTTCTCGGGGCATTTAATATCATAACGACGTCGTGATAATGTTACAATCTGAACATATTTATGATTTTATGATGTTCTGAAAACATCTTTGAAAAATATGAAACCATGTTTTACAGATATCCCTAAAATGTTATGCCAAATTCTTGACAACATTCTTAAAACATGTTCTAAATGTTCGAGTCCATAGAACTATACTATAAACGTTACAATAATGTTTTAAAAACATTTCTGCCTGGTGTTTAAAACTTGTCTTAGATAATAAATATATCTCGGGGCATTTGATATCATAACGACGTCGTGATAATATTACCCTCTGAAAATGTTTATGATTTTATGATGTTCTGAAAGCATCTTTGAAAAATATGAAACTATGTTTTACAGATATCCCTAAAATGTTATGCCAAATTTTTGACAACATTCTTAAAACATGTTCTAAATGTTCGAGTCCACAGAACTATACTATAAACGTTTTAATAATATTGTAAAAACATTTCTTCCTGGTGTTTAAAACTTGTCTTAGAAAATAAATATATCTTGGGGCATTTGATATCATAACGACGTCTTGATAATGTTACCATCTGAACATATTTATGTTTTTATGATGTTTTGAAAACATTTTTGAAAAATATGAACCATGTTTTACAGATATCTATAAAATGTTATGACAACAAGAGTTGACAACATTCTTAAAACATGTTCTAAATGTTCGAGTCCATAGAACTATACTATACACGTTATAATAATGTTGTAAAAACATTTCTGCCTGGTGTTTAAAACTTGTCTTAGATAATAAATATTTCTCGGGGCATTTGATATCATAACGACGTCGTGATAATGTTACAATCTGAACATATTTATGATTTTATGATGTTCTGAAAACATCTTTGAAAAATATGAAACCATGTTTTACAGATATCCCTAAAATGTTATGCCAAATTCTTGACAACATTCTTAAAACATGTTCTAAATGTTCGAGTCCACAGAACTATACTATAAACGTTTTAATAATATTGTAAAAACATTTCTTCCTGGTGTTTAAAACTTGTCTTAGAAAATACATATATCTTGGGGCATTTGATATCATAACGACGTCGTGATAATGTTACCATCTGAACATTTTTATGTTTTTATGATGTTTTGAAAACATTTTTGAAAAATATGAACCATGTTTTACAGATATCCCTAAAATGTTATGACAACAAGAGTTGACAACATTCTTAAAACATGTTCTAAATGTTCAAGTCCATAGAACTATACTATACACGTTATAATAATGTTGTAAAAACATTTCTGCCTGGTGTTTAAAACTTGTCTTAGATAATAAATATTTCTCGGGGCATTTAATATCATAACGACGTCGTGATAATGTTACAATCTGAACATATTTATGATTTTATGATGTTCTGAAAACATCTTTGAAAAATATGAAACCATGTTTTACAGATATCCCTAAAATGTTATGCCAAATTCTTGACAACATTCTTAAAACATGTTCTAAATGTTCGAGTCCATAGAACTATACTATAAACGTTACAATAATGTTTTAAAAACATTTCTGCCTGGTGTTTAAAACTTGTCTTAGATAATAAATATATCTCGGGGCATTTGATATCATAACGACGTCGTGATAATATTACCCTCTGAAAATGTTTATGATTTTATGATGTTCTGAAAGCATCTTTGAAAAATATGAAACTATGTTTTACAGATATCCCTAAAATGTTATGCCAAATTTTTGACAACATTCTTAAAACATGTTCTAAATGTTCGAGTCCACAGAACTATACTATAAACGTTTTAATAATATTGTAAAAACATTTCTTCCTGGTGTTTAAAACTTGTCTTAGAAAATAAATATATCTTGGGGCATTTGATATCATAACGACGTCTTGATAATGTTACCATCTGAACATATTTATGTTTTTATGATGTTTTGAAAACATTTTTGAAAAATATGAACCATGTTTTACAGATATCTATAAAATGTTATGACAACAAGAGTTGACAACATTCTTAAAACATGTTCTAAATGTTCGAGTCCATAGAACTATACTATACACGTTATAATAATGTTGTAAAAACATTTCTGCCTGGTGTTTAAAACTTGTCTTAGATAATAAATATTTCTCGGGGCATTTGATATCATAACGACGTCGTGATAATGTTACAATCTGAACATATTTATGATTTTATGATGTTCTGAAAACATCTTTGAAAAATATGAAACCATGTTTTACAGATATCCCTAAAATGTTATGCCAAATTCTTGACAACATTCTTAAAACATGTTCTAAATGTTCGAGTCCACAGAACTATACTATAAACGTTTTAATAATATTGTAAAAACATTTCTTCCTGGTGTTTAAAACTTGTCTTAGAAAATACATATATCTTGGGGCATTTGATATCATAACGACGTCTTGATAATGTTACCATCTGAACATTTTTATGTTTTTATGATGTTTTGAAAACATTTTTGAAAAATATGAACCATGTTTTACAGATATCTATAACATGTTATGACAACAAGAGTTGACAACATTCTTAAAACATGTTCTAAATGTTCAAGTCCATAGAACTATACTATACACGTTATAATAATGTTGTAAAAACATTTCTGCCTGGTGTTTAAAACTTGTCTTAGATAATAAATATTTCTCGGGGCATTTAATATCATAACGACGTCGTGATAATGTTACAATCTGAACATATTTATGATTTTATGATGTTCTGAAAACATCTTTGAAAAATATGAAACCATGTTTTACAGATATCCCTAAAATGTTATGCCAAATTTTTGACAACATTCTTAAAACATGTTCTAAATGTTCGAGTCCACAGAACTATACTATAAACGTTTTAATAATATTGTAAAAACATTTCTTCCTGGTGTTTAAAACTTGTCTTAGAAAATAAATATATCTTGGGGCATTTGATATCATAACGACGTCGTGATAATGTTACCATCTGAACATTTTTATGTTTTTATGATGTTTTGAAAACATTTTTGAAAAATATGAACCATGTTTTACAGATATCCCTAAAATGTTATGACAACAAGAGTTGACAACATTCTTAAAACATGTTCTAAATGTTCAAGTCCACAGAACTATACTATACACGTTATAATAATGTTGTAAAAACATTTCTGCCTGGTGTTTAAAACTTGTCTTAGATAATAAATATTTCTCGGGGCATTTAATATCATAACGACGTCGTGATAATGTTACAATCTGAACATATTTATGATTTTATGATGTTCTGAAAACATCTTTGAAAAATATGAAACCATGTTTTACAGATATCCCTAAAATGTTATGCCAAATTCTTGACAACATTCTTAAAACATGTTCTAAATGTTCGAGTCCATAGAACTATACTATAAACGTTACAATAATGTTTTAAAAACATTTCTGCCTGGTGTTTAAAACTTGTCTTAGATAATAAATATATCTCGGGGCATTTGATATCATAACGACGTCGTGATAATATTACCCTCTGAAAATGTTTATGATTTTATGATGTTCTGAAAGCATCTTTGAAAAATATGAAACTATGTTTTACAGATATCCCTAAAATGTTATGCCAAATTTTTGACAACATTCTTAAAACATGTTCTAAATGTTCGAGTCCACAGAACTATACTATAAACGTTTTAATAATATTGTAAAAACATTTCTTCCTGGTGTTTAAAACTTGTCTTAGAAAATAAATATATCTTGGGGCATTTGATATCATAACGACGTCTTGATAATGTTACCATCTGAACATATTTATGTTTTTATGATGTTTTGAAAACATTTTTGAAAAATATGAACCATGTTTTACAGATATCTATAAAATGTTATGACAACAAGAGTTGACAACATTCTTAAAACATGTTCTAAATGTTCGAGTCCATAGAACTATACTATACACGTTATAATAATGTTGTAAAAACATTTCTGCCTGGTGTTTAAAACTTGTCTTAGATAATAAATATTTCTCGGGGCATTTGATATCATAACGACGTCGTGATAATGTTACAATCTGAACATATTTATGATTTTATGATGTTCTGAAAACATCTTTGAAAAATATGAAACCATGTTTTACAGATATCCCTAAAATGTTATGCCAAATTCTTGACAACATTCTTAAAACATGTTCTAAATGTTCGAGTCCACAGAACTATACTATAAACGTTTTAATAATATTGTAAAAACATTTCTTCCTGGTGTTTAAAACTTGTCTTAGAAAATACATATATCTTGGGGCATTTGATATCATAACGACGTCGTGATAATGTTACCATCTGAACATTTTTATGTTTTTATGATGTTTTGAAAACATTTTTGAAAAATATGAACCATGTTTTACAGATATCCCTAAAATGTTATGACAACAAGAGTTGACAACATTCTTAAAACATGTTCTAAATGTTCAAGTCCATAGAACTATACTATACACGTTATAATAATGTTGTAAAAACATTTCTGCCTGGTGTTTAAAACTTGTCTTAGATAATAAATATTTCTCGGGGCATTTAATATCATAACGACGTCGTGATAATGTTACAATCTGAACATATTTATGATTTTATGATGTTCTGAAAACATCTTTGAAAAATATGAAACCATGTTTTACAGATATCCCTAAAATGTTATGCCAAATTCTTGACAACATTCTTAAAACATGTTCTAAATGTTCGAGTCCATAGAACTATACTATAAACGTTACAATAATGTTTTAAAAACATTTCTGCCTGGTGTTTAAAACTTGTCTTAGATAATAAATATATCTCGGGGCATTTGATATCATAACGACGTCGTGATAATATTACCCTCTGAAAATGTTTATGATTTTATGATGTTCTGAAAGCATCTTTGAAAAATATGAAACTATGTTTTACAGATATCCCTAAAATGTTATGCCAAATTTTTGACAACATTCTTAAAACATGTTCTAAATGTTCGAGTCCACAGAACTATACTATAAACGTTTTAATAATATTGTAAAAACATTTCTTCCTGGTGTTTAAAACTTGTCTTAGAAAATAAATATATCTTGGGGCATTTGATATCATAACGACGTCTTGATAATGTTACCATCTGAACATATTTATGTTTTTATGATGTTTTGAAAACATTTTTGAAAAATATGAACCATGTTTTACAGATATCTATAAAATGTTATGACAACAAGAGTTGACAACATTCTTAAAACATGTTCTAAATGTTCGAGTCCATAGAACTATACTATACACGTTATAATAATGTTGTAAAAACATTTCTGCCTGGTGTTTAAAACTTGTCTTAGATAATAAATATTTCTCGGGGCATTTGATATCATAACGACGTCGTGATAATGTTACAATCTGAACATATTTATGATTTTATGATGTTCTGAAAACATCTTTGAAAAATATGAAACCATGTTTTACAGATATCCCTAAAATGTTATGCCAAATTCTTGACAACATTCTTAAAACATGTTCTAAATGTTCGAGTCCACAGAACTATACTATAAACGTTTTAATAATATTGTAAAAACATTTCTTCCTGGTGTTTAAAACTTGTCTTAGAAAATACATATATCTTGGGGCATTTGATATCATAACGACGTCTTGATAATGTTACCATCTGAACATTTTTATGTTTTTATGATGTTTTGAAAACATTTTTGAAAAATATGAACCATGTTTTACAGATATCTATAACATGTTATGACAACAAGAGTTGACAACATTCTTAAAACATGTTCTAAATGTTCAAGTCCATAGAACTATACTATACACGTTATAATAATGTTGTAAAAACATTTCTGCCTGGTGTTTAAAACTTGTCTTAGATAATAAATATTTCTCGGGGCATTTAATATCATAACGACGTCGTGATAATGTTACAATCTGAACATATTTATGATTTTATGATGTTCTGAAAACATCTTTGAAAAATATGAAACCATGTTTTACAGATATCCCTAAAATGTTATGCCAAATTTTTGACAACATTCTTAAAACATGTTCTAAATGTTCGAGTCCACAGAACTATACTATAAACGTTTTAATAATATTGTAAAAACATTTCTTCCTGGTGTTTAAAACTTGTCTTAGAAAATAAATATATCTTGGGGCATTTGATATCATAACGACGTCGTGATAATGTTACCATCTGAACATTTTTATGTTTTTATGATGTTTTGAAAACATTTTTGAAAAATATGAACCATGTTTTACAGATATCCCTAAAATGTTATGACAACAAGAGTTGACAACATTCTTAAAACATGTTCTAAATGTTCAAGTCCATAGAACTATACTATACACGTTATAATAATGTTGTAAAAACATTTCTGCCTGGTGTTTAAAACTTGTCTTAGATAATAAATATTTCTCGGGGCATTTAATATCATAACGACGTCGTGATAATGTTACAATCTGAACATATTTATGATTTTATGATGTTCTGAAAACATCTTTGAAAAATATGAAACCATGTTTTACAGATATCCCTAAAATGTTATGCCAAATTCTTGACAACATTCTTAAAACATGTTCTAAATGTTCGAGTCCATAGAACTATACTATAAACGTTTTAATAATATTGTAAAAACATTTCTTCCTGGTGTTTAAAACTTGTCTTAGAAAATACATATATCTTGGGGCATTTGATATCATAACGACGTCTTGATAATGTTACCATCTGAACATTTTTATGTTTTTATGATGTTTTGAAAACATTTTTGAAAAATATGAACCATGTTTTACAGATATCTATAAAATGTTATGACAACAAGAGTTGACAACATTCTTAAAACATGTTCTAAATGTTCGAGTCCATAGAACTATACTATACACGTTATAATAATGTTGTAAAAACATTTCTGCCTGGTGTTTAAAACTTGTCTTAGATAATAAATATTTCTCGGGGCATTTAATACATGTATCATAACGACGTCGTGATAATGTTACAATCTGAACATATTTATGATTTTATGATGTTCTGAAAACATCTTTGAAAAAAATGAAACCATGTTTTACAGATATCCCTAAAATGTTATGCCAAATTCTTGACAACATTCTTAAAACATGTTCTAAATGTTCGAGTCCACAGAACTATACTATAAACGTTTTAATAATGTTGTAAAAACATTTCTTCCTGGTGTTTAAAACTTGTCTTAGAAAATACATATATCTTGGGGCATTTGATATCATAACGACGTCGTGATAATGTTACCATCTGAACATTTGTGATGATGTTGTGACAACGTTATAGTGACCTCAATTTGCATGTTGACCCCAAGTGGGCGTGGTAAACCTTGGTGAAACAATTTTGTCACTTTCTTTCAACATGAACGTTATGTTTTGCGTAACAGCGATATGTTTTAGGGTGTTTTCATAGAGATAATTGTGGAATATTTAACTATTCAAAGTCTCAAAGAAACAAATTTGCCAAAAAAGCAAAACAAAACAAATAGAAGAATTTTGACTTGCAAACTGTGACTAAAGACGACGGTGATATTGGGCATATATATACCATTTAGGGACGTACTTAAAGTGGAGGAGAGGCTTCCTCAGATATTTAATTATGTATAGTATGTATACATAGTATTAATATATTGTATAGTATGTTAACCAATATTAATTAAGTATTAATCGATATAAAATCATTGATTTTCAGGAGCAGAGTTGCCGAATCTTGATAACATAAACCGTTTCATTAATTGCAGGAACGATTAAGTGTGGGAATGGCATAAAGTGCATACAGATCCATAGAGCTTGCAAATTACTGCTCCAACACGTAGTTCAAACGTTAATTAATACAAATTATAATATGATTTATTTTTACGTAAAAATAACATTTATTTTATAACATTTTAGTAACATTTGGGTGCAGCAACCCAGCTAACACATTGATGTTTTGATAACGTGGTATAAATGTTATGTGCAATGTTGTGATGATATTACGAAATAATGTTAAGGCGACATGGTCTTACAAAGTTTTAGTGATACTGACATGACATTAATGAAAAAATGTTGGTGCGATGTTTTCATAACGTTTCAAAATGTTCACAAAACATTGCCCATGAAATATTTTTACGATGTCAAATTAATATTTCATGGGCAATGTTTGTAAACATTTTGAAACGTTATGTAAACATCGCACCAACGTTTTTTCATGAATGTCATGTCGGTATCACAAAAACGTTTGTAAGACCATGTCGCCATAACATTTTTGCGAAATATCACGACAACATTACCTTAAAGATGTTATTTTGATGTTTCAGCATCAGGTCAATGTAACGTTATGAAAACATCGCACCAACGCTTTTTCATGAATGTCATGTCGGTATCACAAAAACGTTTGTAAGACCATGTCGCCATAACATTATTTCGTAATATCATCAAAACATTA
This sequence comes from Hippasteria phrygiana, assembly GCA_037893225.1. Lineage (NCBI taxonomy): Eukaryota > Metazoa > Echinodermata > Asteroidea > Valvatida > Goniasteridae > Hippasteria > Hippasteria phrygiana. The sequence continues at coordinate 939,053 of JAZGUH010000564.1, read as the reverse complement.
CACATAACATTTATACCACGTTATAAAAACATCAATGTGTTAGCTGGGTATATAGTAAACCACAATATGTTTCTAATTTCTATAGAAACATAGAATTGTATAGAATACTTCAATAAGAAGACTGTCTATAGAGATTTTTAAAAAAATCTATAGATTTCTATAGAGCACTGATTAAACAAATTCCTGTCAGTCTTCTATAGAATTCTATGTTTCTATAGAAATTATAGACACATTAATTTGTTTGTAGAAAGTATGTACATATTTAAAGTAACCCACAATATGCCCCTAATTTCTATAGAAACATAGAATTATATAGAACACTCCATATGATTTTATTTTTCGGTAGAAATTAAAGATGAGTATAACTATATAATACTTTAAAAAAATTAGCTGGCCTGACGTTTCGAACTTAAGCAAGTTCTTTCTCAAAGGTGAATGACAGAGTACAAGAAACAAACATGTAGGGAACACACATGCATGAGGGGGTGGGTGGAGAAACACAAAAGAGGGATGCAAAGGAGCATGGCAGATAGGCAGTGGGTAAACATCAAAGGGAGAGGAAAGGACAGCCAGGAAGACAGGAACAAAGAGGTGTGATTAGGGTAAGGATGGAGGAGGGGAGGGTTTAAGATGAAGGTTGAAGCTGGGGAAATGGACAAAGGAGTGTGGTTAGGGGGGGGGGGGGGGGGGGTTTGAATTGAAGGTGGTAATAGGGCAAGAAAAGGAACAAAGAGAAGTGGCAAGGATAAACAGGAAATGGAAAGACAACACCATATGGCCAAGAGACCCCAAGAGGGTTATGCCAGGAGGATAATCTGTAAACAAATGACAATGGGGGAAATTTTTTTTAAGTTAATCATTTCCTTCCTGGATGTTGAGACCATGTGGTTGAATAGTCCGAAGACGTTTCATCCAAACTTTCTCTCGGCTGAGGCGAACTGAGTCCTTGCGGTGGCGAAGTGATTCTATGCCCTGTAGAATCATATCAGAAATGGAATGGTTAGGCAAGTTGAAGTGATGACCAACAGGGGTGTCCATTTTCTTGGTGTTCACAGTCGACCGATGGCCATAGAAACGCTTTTTGAGCGTGTTCTTGGTCTCCCCGACATACTGGATACCACAAACCCTGCAAGAAATGAGATATATGACATTAGAGGTGTTGCAAGTGATGTTGCCATTGGTTCTGTGAGTAGTTCCAGATGAATGGCCAGAAAAGGAGTCAGACTCCTGCATGTGAGTCTGGCAAACAACACACCTGGAATCGCACTTAAAAGTACCATGCTGTATGGGAGGGGATGCAGCCAAGGTGGGGACCTCGGCTCGAACAATCAGGTCTCGTAGATTGCGGGGGCGCCTATAAGCCAATACTGGGTTGTCAGGGGCGGCACGGGCAAGGCGATCTGAAGTATGAAGGATATGATGGTTGTCGTTAGTTATTTTACGAAGGGGAGGGAGACTGGGATGAAAGGTGGTGACCAAGGGAATCTTGGGGTCGGCATTAGTGCTAGGCGTCTTTTCCTTGAGAGCCAAATCTCTGGTGATAGATTTGGCTCTGGTGATAGCACGTTGAACTTGGCGGGAGCTGTGGCCCCTGGCAACCAAGTTATTCTTCAGTACCTGTACATGATGGGAAAAGTCAGAATTATTAGAACAAATCCTTCTGAGTCTGAGTGCCTGGCTGAATGCTATGCCTGTCTTGCAATGCCTGGGGTGACAGCTGGAGGAGTGGAGGTACTGGTGGGTGTCTGTGGGTTTAGAATACAGATCAGTGGTTACCGAGTTGTCTTCCTTGCGGATGGTGACATCCAGGAAGTTGGTCTGATGCACTGAATACTCTGATGTAAACTTGATGGTCCTGTGGAAGGAATTAATGTGATTAATGAAAGTCTCCAGACTGTCCTGATCACTGGTCCAGATGAAAAATACATCGTCAATATATCTCCACCATACCCAGGGGCGACATGGTGCTGAGGCAAGCATGCGCTCTTCGAGGTCGCCCATGAAGAGGCATGCAAAGGAGGGGGCCATGCGAGTGCCCATGGCTGTACCGTGTACCTGTAGATAGTGTTTACCTAGGAAGGAAAAATTGTTCTTGGTTAGTACAAGTCTCATGAGGGTGCCAATATCACTGATGGGTGGGGTTGTGTGTCCTGCCTTGGCCAGGGCCGAGGAACAAGCACGAATACCTTCCTCGTGGGGGATGTTGGTGTACAGGGATGAGACGTCAAAAGTACCAATGATGGCTGTGCTGGGAATCTTGTTCTTGATTCCTTCCAGCTTGCGCAGGAAGTCTGGGGTGTCATGGATGTATGATGGCATCTGTGGAACAAGGGGTTTGAGAAAACTGTCAATAAACAGGGAGATACGTTCTGTTGGTGAACCATTACCAGAGACAATGGGCCTACCGGGGTTGCCAGCCTTGTGAATCTTTGGAAGGAGATAAAATCTGGCAGTCCTACAGTCAGAGGGAGAGAGAAATTTATGAGCTTTCTTAGACAGCTGGTCACGTGATCGCATATCTTCCAGCACCTGTTGTATCTCTTGAGAGAATGTACCTGTGGGGTCAGAGTCAAGGCAGATGTAGTTAGTATGATTGTTCAACTGGCGGTGGGCCTCGTCAATGTACTGATGACGATCCATGATGACCACAGCTGAACCTTTGTCGGCCGGCTTGATGATGATATCAGTACGGGAGCGCAAGGCATTCAATGCCAAGCGCTCCTCACTGCGGAGATTGTCATGAGTTCTGTGGACAAAGTTATCAGGGTTAGTGACTTGAGAACTGACAACTTGAACATAAGTCTCGAGGGCTGGTACACGATTCTTGGGGGGTACCCAGGTACTTTTGACACGGAACGGTTCTGGGTCACATCGGTCAGAATCAAGGAAAAACTCTCGGAGACGGATCCTACGGTAGTATTCCGTGAGATCTTGGCTGAGCTCTACCTGGTTCACAGTGTGGGGAGTAGGACAAAAATTGAGACCCTTTGAGAGAAGTTTATGTTCAGCGTCAGATATGGATGAGGAAGAAAGGTTAACTACAGTATTGGAGGGGGGTGGTGGTGTAGACTGGGACCTGGGGCGTCTGAAGCGTCTCTGTCTGCGTTGATGTTGCTTGGTAAGCAAGCCACCAATCTTCTTGTTTCTCCTGTTAAGCAGAACAGAGTCAAGGTTAGATACGCTCTTATCAATCTCATCATGAAATTTACTGTATCTGGTGTCAGAACAACTGGATCTAAGTTCCGAGTCGAGGTGGGCAATATTCTGATGGAGGTTCTGAAGTGTAGTTTGACACTGTTGAGAGAGGACATTGATGAGTTTAATGGAGGTACCATGTAGAATTTGGTTCCATCTCCTTTGAAGGGGAGGTGAGAGGGTACCCAAGCAGGGAGAGGAAGATAATTGCAAACCTGTAGGGATAAATCGAGAGAGGGAGAAAAAATTGTAGTTATCTTGATGGTAAGAATAGCGTAAGGCCTTCTCCCTAGCCTTTCTGAGCTGCTGGAAAGTACAAACCGAGTTATCCATATCTGTGGAAAAGGAGAAAATGATGTGGTTAGTACAAAATACAGATGGTGCTGCTCATGTCTGTAGAGGGGATAAAGTGATGTGGTTATTACAACATAGAAACACTTGAACAAGAAGACAAAACAAGATATACAAGTCAGAAAGGAGGATCACCACGAAGGGATACTGCAACAGAAAGGTATGAACATGAAAATGAATAAAACTGCTGCAAACTGCTGACTGACTGAATGGACCTGAAATATACAAATAAAAAAATTAGCTGGCCTGACGTTTCGAACTTAAGCAAGTTCTTTCTCAAAGGTGAATGACAGAGTACAAGAAACAAACATGTAGGGAACACACATGCATGAGGGGGTGGGTGGAGAAACACAAAAGAGGGATGCAAAGGAGCATGGCAGATAGGCAGTGGGTAAACATCAAAGGGAGAGGAAAGGACAGCCAGGAAGACAGGAACAAAGAGGTGTGATTAGGGTAAGGATGGAGGAGGGGAGGGTTTAAGATGAAGGTTGAAGCTGGGGAAATGGACAAAGGAGTGTGGTTAGGGGGGGGGGGGGTTTGAAATGAAGGTGGTAATAGGGCAAGAAAAGGAACAAAGAGAAGTGGCAAGGATAAACAGGAAATGGAAAGACAACACCATATGGCCAAGAGACCCCAAGAGGGTTATGCCAGGAGGATAATCTGTAAACAAATGACAATGGGGGAAAATTTTTTTAAGTTAATCATTTCCTTCCTGGATGTTGAGACCATGTGGTTGAATAGTCCGAAGACGTTTCATCCAAACTTTCTCTCGGCTGAGGCGAACTGAGTCCTTGCGGTGGCGAAGTGATTCTATGCCCTGTAGAATCATATCAGAAATGGAATGGTTAGGCAAGTTGAAGTGATGACCAACAGGGGTGTCCATTTTCTTGGTGTTCACAGTCGACCGATGGCCATAGAAACGCTTTTTGAGCGTGTTCTTGGTCTCCCCGACATACTGGATACCACAAACCCTGCAAGAAATGAGATATAATACTTTAACAAATCTTTTTTTTTCAATCAAATTTACTAACAAGATCAAGGCTGAGGACTATGATTTTTAAAGAAGCGATTATAAGCATTTTCAAAGTATTCATTTGTTTTCCCTTACCGAACTGTGGTGTCTGTACACCACGTCATAATTCGGTGCAGGTTTGGTACATAATATGTACCTCTCTGGGTGTACACCATGCAACACTGAATATATGCAACAGCACATACATGCATGGAGGAAATTCCTTCCTCCATGATACATGTAAGTACACCACACAGCTAGCCCAACAGTTTACTAAGCCAAACAGGAAGTTGATGTGTACACAGACCCTGTACAGACCAAAGCCTACATGTACTGTTACATCATCAAGAGTATCATGTTACTTAGACTCAAGTCACATGACAAGGTGACCTTGCTGCTTGCATACCAGAGATAAACGGTCAGTGTGGGAAATTTGAAATCTGCACTACAGTCAGTTGAATGTCAGTGCAGCTAGCAGTGCAGTATGGGCTTGATGGCAGAAATTGTATAAAACTGGGTCAAAATCGTGGATATTTGCATGGCATTTACATGTACGCCTGTGGACATAATTCACTGCTCATGTACACACTCAACCTGTACATGACATGTAAAAAATACACTGGTGATTGCTGGATGGATGGACAAGTCTTTGGACATGATCGATCACACGTACAAGATACAAGCAACATGTTGAACCTTAGAGGAAGGAATGGTTGAACCATGTCGTCACGCTGATCACAAGCTGTTTGTATGCGGTAAGTCTACAATTGTTACTATAGTAGGAGGTGACATTCCCTTTTTTGGCTTACACAATCTTATTTTGACTAATATTCTGTAAAGATTGTCCCCATTGTTGCTTGTATGTTAGTGATAACAAAACAGTTGTTTATTAGCCAGTTAGCTGTCTAAATTTCAAATGAAAAGGGAAAATAAAATGTATATGACAAAGGGGAAAATATTGGGGGAGGGGGACGTGTCCCCCCCCCCCCCCCGGATTGCCCGTGCTTTAAGTCAATTTTTAACTTTAAATTTGTGCCTATTGATCGCCACAAAATTATTTCATAAATTTTTATCTGTGTAATACGCCTACGGTTCAGTATTTGGGGCTCATATCCCCATATTTTTGCGTCGGGAGCCAATGTCGTCCCCCGCTGTTTCGTCTCTTTGCGGCTGTTTGTTGGAGGTGAATTCGCCCCGTGTTCAAGCTCGTTAGCATCGAACTGTGTTTGCCCGCACCATTTGGAGTCATCCTCATCCATTGCATATGCAGAGCTACCCAAGTCGTCCAAGTCTTCGCCCATTACAGAGCTGCCTAAGTCGTCTGAGTCCTCGCTCAAGTCCTCTCCCGTAAGATCTTACGAGTTACATGTATATTATATAAGATCTTTTCTTAATTGTACACTTGAAAATGAATAAAACTGCTGCAAACTGCTGACTGACTGAATGGACCTGAAATATACAAATACAAAAATTAGCTGGCCTGACGTTTCGAACTTAAGCAAGTTCTTTCTCAAAGGCAAATGACAGAGTACAAGAAACAAACTTGTAGGGAACACACATGCCAGCTATTTTTTTAATTGTACACTTGTTAAACCTTTTTGAATGCAGTATAAGTCTACAATTGTTACTATAGTATTAGTAGGAGGTGACATTCCTTTTTTTTGGCTTACACAATCATATTTTGACTAATATTCTGTAACGATGGTACCAATTGTTGCTTTGTACGTTAGTGATACCAAAACAGTTGTTAGCCAGCTGTCTAAATTTCAAATAAAAAGGGAAAATAAAATGTATATGACAAAGGAGAATCTTTTTGTTTTTTGGGGGGGACACACTGCCATAGCCGTCAACTCCCAAAATATTGGGGGGGGGGGGGGTTTCCCCCATGATTTCCCCCCATGATTGCCCATGCTTTAAGTCCATCAGAAAGTCCATTTAACCCTCAAAAATAGTTTTATTTTATAACTTTTAATTTTTGCCTATTGATCGCCACGAAATTATTTCATAAATTTTCATCTGTGTCCGGAGTAAACCGAGTTTCACTAGTCCGTGTGTATTTTAGATTTTCGGAAGTATGAGTTAAATTTTTCGCCAGGACATTTCTCTTTACGTCAGGTGATTTATCAGTTTCCACAAATGTATATACTAGTAAAAGTTTCACAAAGGCCGTCTTCAGGGCTGATTTTCTGAAGAGATCAATGTAAATTTTCCAAGTGCGCCAACAGGGGTGATTGTTCACTATTAATATTTTAACAACCAAAATGTAGTTTCCCCCCTTAAATCTCAGTTAAATTTCAGAGATTTTTGGTGGGATCTTTTTTCATTGTTAAAGATTCATGTGTTTTAGGCTCTTTTATCTTTCATACTGTAATCATTCTTGGTCGTCTCCTTGCATTTGTTTATAAAATACAAAACTATTCAAGCCTTCTTTAATTTACTTGTTTTGTATCCGTCCAAAGTTTTTTAAATTCCTTTTTGCCTACCATTTTTTAAATATAAAAACAATGATGTATGTGGAATTATTTAGTTTCCTATTTAATTAATGTTGATCGCATATCAGGTGCTTATACATGTATTTATAAATTTTTCATTAATTCCCTGTGTGAAATTATTCATGTACAGTATTAGATTTGGAAAAATTCAGGACGTTTTGGCCATGGCCTATGCTGGAAATAAATGCAGTGAAAAGTACACAGCAAAAAAGTATTGATCTCCAATTATATTAATTTTGAAGGATGAAGTGTATCACGTTGATATTTAATTAAAATGTTTAGAAAAGTTACCAAGTTTGTAAATATTTATGACATTTTATAAAAATGGAGTCATCTTTCTATATAATTCTATTAGATGTTTTATAGAAAAGTGGTCATATTTCTATAGAATTCTATTAGATGTTTTATAGAAAAGTGGTCCTATTTCTATAGAATTCTACTAGATGTTTTATAGAAAAGTGGTCCTATTTCTATAGAACTCTACTAGATGTTTTATAGAAAAGTGGTCCTAGTTCTATAGAATTCTATTTGATGTTTTATAGAAAAGTGGTCATATTTCTATATAATTCTATTAGCTGTTTTATAGAAAAGTGGTCATATTTCTATAGAATTCTACTAGCTGTTTTATAGAAAAGTGGTAATTTTTCTATAGAATTCTATAAAAACTATAGAGGATCTCTAAAGAAATTATATACAAATCTATAGAAAAATTCTGTAGAATCTTATAGACATTCTATAGAATTATCTTTTATAGAATTGTAAAATTTCTATAGAATTCTATAAAATGTCTTATAGAGAAGTGGCCCATTTTCTAAAGAAACTCTACAGAAACTCTAAAGAAACTCTACAGAAACTCTAAAGAAACTCTAAAGAAACTCTATAAAGGAATTCTATAGAATATCATATAGAAATTCTACAGAATTTTTTTTTATAGATTTCTATAGAACTTTTTTGTAAGGGTAGACATCCTGAAGAAAGAAGCTTCAGGTAGGAACTTTAGGAGATGTGCTGAACTGGTTCTGGCCCGTCTGACAACTTGCAACAAAAGAAGAACCGGGGAAATGAGCAACTGAGGTAAGTTGTTGCATTCATAATTATAAGGCCCATGAACAAATTCAATGCTGCATATGTATGAACCAATGTGTTGACCAGTCAAGGTGGCCATCTGGACCGGCCAACACATGGTTTCAATATGAAAACATTGGTTTATTCCGGCACCCTTTACTTTCTAATAACCTTACTTGGTTCTTATTTGATGATCAGGACGTGGTCTCACTTATAGTAATGATTTAAATGGGTTGCGGTTCGGGGATATATAATTTATGTGACATGCATATTATGATAACATTGATTACGCGGTACCCAATGCAATATTGGATTCGAATCGGCCAACCGACCCTGGCAAGCTCGGTGGTCGAGTGGTTAAGACGTCGTAGGTTTAAGTCCCGCCCAGGTAAGCATGTAAAACAAATTCTCACAGGCTCTTGGAAAGCACTGAGTATACAGTGCTTCATACACCACGTCGGGTAAAGGGCAAAACACATGTCCTAATTTACATCATCCCCGATGATTTTTTTTTTTTTCAATCTTGACATGTTGAAAAGTTGATATTAGTGAATTGCGAGAGAAGCTCCAGTGAGTACTGTGAGTTGGATTTCACATCATACCTCTCCTGAAAGCTAGTGTGTGCATTCCATGGTAGACAGTACGTAGCATTCCACTTACAACTGGACTCTTTAAACTAAGTGTTCTTGACCATGGGTGGTCCACCACATGTTGATTATAGGCAACTGGTGTAGTAGTTCCATTGTAGTGTGCCGATTCAATTTGTGACCTGGCAGCATTGTAGCTGAATTAAGATTTCTTGCCCTTCCAGACGTTTAATTAGCATTGTATACTACATGCCTTCCAAGAGCGTATGCTGAAAAGACTTCATAGACATCCTAAGGTGTAATATTTGAACCCATGACCTTCCACTGAATATTGCAGACGTCTTTAGAAACTTGCCTTCTGAGGAAGGAATAATTAAACTTGCGTTGGGTTAAGGCAAGACATTCCCAATTTATATTTACAACACCCAATGCAAGTTCCATCTTTAACACTGCCAAAAATCGGGGTCAAATTTCAGCTAAAAATCCACTGGACAGCTGGGCTTGTAGCACACAAATTTTAGGTATTTCACAAGACCAATGGCGAAAGTAGGAATACAGTTCTTTGATTGAGTGTGCTGCTTCGATTTCCCCCCCCCCTTTGGCCGACCTTGTTGGAGGAGGGGTTCGAAATGCTATTTTGTTTGAAAATCCCTGCCTCAAAACAAAAAATTACCATTCAATAAATTATGGGTTTCTTTTTTCAGTTCACCACACTTAGACAAAAATGAACTTTAGTAATAGCATTTCATGCAATGTATGAAAAAAATCACAAGACCACCGGACTAGTTCGGTCAAGAGTTTACTAGACCAACACTCAAATCACTGGACTCGGTCCAGCGGTCCAGTGGATATTTCGATCCCTGAAAATGGTTTTCTTAAAATGAGGAAATTGTCTTATTTCAAGAAAAGTTTTCTAGGGAGTGAGACAAGAAAAGTGTTTTTTCTAAATAAATATTTTCTTATATTAAGAAATAAGGAAAATCATTTTTGGCAGTAAAGCAACAAATTCTTAAGGGTAAAGAAATGTAAACGGAACTTAATATTAATAATGGTGTTAATATGATACTGTACTTATTAAGAAAAAAAATAAATTTTGTATGTTTTGTAGACTCACATCTTACACTGATCGGCCTAATTGGGATACAGCAAGCATCAGTGACATAAAGAAGTCCCTCAGCCCCCTTGAACAATAGCTCATGAAGGAACTTGACATGGTGTATACCCGAGGAAAAAGAGGAAGGAATGTACCAATCTTGATCCCACCACATTGCAAGAAAGTGATGGATCAACTAGTATCTTCCCGTGCTGAATGTGGCATACCCAAGGACAACCCATACTTCTTTGGAAGACCCGGATGTACTACCAATCTACGGGCCTGTGGTTGCCTCAGAGAACTTGCAAAAGAAGCCAAACTGCAGAAATCCCATCTCCTCCGCTCAACCAAAATGAGGAAATACACAGCTACTGTGAGTCAAATTCTAAACCTAAAAGAATCCCAGCTAGACTGGTTTGCAGATCATCTTGGACATAGCATCCAAATACATCGTGACTTCTATAGGCTTTCTTCGCCAACTGTAGAGCTAACAAAAGTTGCAAAACTTTTGTTGGCTGTCGACAGCGGTCAAATCGGGCAATTCATCGGAAAGTCTTTGGATGAAATTCAGCTGAAAGGTAAAGAGCTATTAATTATAAGTAATGCAGTACAAGAATATGCCAGTTTCACATAACTCAGAAGTAGATCGAGCCAGATCAGTTTTATATACAAAGGTATAGGAAGTTGCCATGCCAAAAATTCCTTGAAAGTAATTGTTAAAAAAATTCTAATCAAGGTGCATACCAGATTCAAAATGCTCATGCAATACAACCTGTGAGCCGATGTTGCTTTTTAGCAATAGCAAATAAAAACAAAGAAAAAAAGTGACAATTTATGTAGGTACAGAAACCAGAGACTTTATAATCAGTAGACCTGTTTGATTCCAATTCAAAAACAGTTGTATCATGCATTCACTGAATCCATATTGTGTAGCCAGTGATTGGTTCATTGGTGTGGATTAAGCGTGTAATGATCATTCCATTGTTTCTCTATTGGCAGACATTCATGTACCAGAAATAGATTCTGAAGATGGATACTGAAGACGGTCAAGGTATGATGATTTTGATAGCATTTGACTTGTGTGGGGTGTTAGGTTTGGAATGTGTAGGTTTGGTTGGCTATTTGTTTTGAAATAAAATAGTGTTTCCAAATTTGTTTAAATTTGTCTCTTAAACCAGTAATACCATATTATTACAGATGGTGTTTAAAAAGTCCATTCGCAATCATTGAACGAGTCATATTTGTTGACGAAATTGTCAGTATTTGATTTTTCAATTTAGTGCCAATCCCCAGGTGTGAGTCTGTTCAAAGCAAGACAAGCCAATCGTCACAGAGATCACCTCCATGCCGGCAGCCAGCAAACCAGCACCAACCAAGACCTCAGATTCTTGCTGGACCAGCTTTTGGTTTGTTAACACTTTGTGCCTTTTTAAAATCAATTATTGTTTATTCATTGTCTCAGTTTTTAATGTTTCAGTAGTTTGAATTGTCACATCTGTTATAAGGAAGATCCGACACAGTTTCTAGTGGCCAATATGACTAAAACATTTTTTGTAACTAGAAATCGATAGCAAAACAAATACTTGTTAGCCAATCCTTCTCTTTTATAATTTTGTTGATGTGTATAGAATTGAGCTTTGAAGCACACTGGAACTTCCTGGCCCACACAGTTCTTTAATGATGTCATGAATACATTACCAGTGGCAACCTTCATTACATGTGAATTCAAGTTAAAAAAAAAAGAAGCTAATTGGGTAGTTGATACAGCTAATGCGAAAAATATATGAAGCATATGGACTGATCTAAGTCTTCCATACAGAGAACTTATGCGCCCTCTCCTTCCCTCCCCAGCTTGCTCCACCTCGGGCCTAGGAATTGTCATTTTTTTCTTCTATACTGAATCCCCACCTAAGGGACACCCTAAAAGTAACAGTTCCCACCTACATGGATGGGGGTTGATTTTGTTATATTAACACTTGCCAATTTTATCTCTGAAACAAACATTTCCTAAAGTTTTCATCTGTTAGCTCCATCACAACCACAGGCAATCTGCATATGCAAACCTACTGTGAGAGCAAAAACCAGCATTTTAGCCTTTTTTAGTTACCATCTGTCATGTACATGTAATGTTTACTTCTTTTCAGTAAGGACATACATGTAGTGTATTTCAAAATGCATGAACGGTTGAACCTATACATTATTTTTGTTTCCTCACAGAAGAAGACAAGCATTCTGATGAAGATAACATCCCATCTGGTAAATATGTTTTGAATATATTTTAAATGAGGAATGTAAGGTCATATGCAAAAGATTCAGGAAATTCCCACTTCCTTGAAAGCTAGGATGGAGGTTTCATTCATTTACGGCAATAGATCAATTCTGTATACCAGACTAACATAGGCAGTAACTTTTTAAAGTTCAAGGTCATCAGTTTCAAACAAGAATTGTACCGGTATAGAGTACTGAAGTGAATATGTCACGCCCACAATTATGTGTGTAAAAAGACACTAGCGCATGAATCAGCGCGTGAACCAACACGCGCACATACTCCATTCGTTTGCACTACACTTGGTTGGCCTCGTGGTTCTTTCCTCGCCTTCCACTTCTGTGACCCAGGTTTGAATATCGCCCAGGGCTGTCATTTAGATTGGGTTTTCAGTCCCTGCCTGACTTTGTGGGTTTCCCCAGTATATATTACTCTGGGCTCTTCCCTCCTCCTCCCAACTGAGCATTTCTTCATCTTCTCTTCATAGGTTTCTTCAGGCTTGCGAGCTGTGCAATTTGCGCTTTTAAGGAATCCATGGTTTCCGTACCAGAAATAAATAAATAAATAAATAAATAAATAATAATAATAATAATAAATAATAATTAGAATAATAATAATAATAATAACCCTAGATGGGACAGTTGGGGGACATTCCCATAGACTTCTGCACAACTTTTTTTCCGACTTTGATGTAACCTAACCCAAATATCCCCTATCCTACCCCCACAAATGTTGGTATACTAATGTTTTGGACCATTCTCTATCGATATAACTCAGTTCCGACACTGGTCCCTTAATGAGTAACTTTTTTGTACAGTTACGGCAACAACTCTCATGTCATATATAAGGCACGGTAATGTGTTTTTTCACGATCTAACATTGATTAGTCTTGAAAAGGTAAAACAAAAGATGATTTTTATTAACTAATGTACGTTTATTTTAAATTTCTGTAGTTACATAAAGAAAGAACAAATCCCTGGAAAAGCCCAATGTGAAGCTTGTATCCAGCAGTCACAGCCACATCTTAACAGTAGGTCTTGGAGAGATGTGAAGTTCAAACTGCAATCAAAAGGCACAACAAACAAGAAATAGAGCAAATACAAAATCAAAGTAGGTGCCATGGTCTTAAAGTGTAATAACTTTTAATATTAAATAATTGTTTAAATGATTTTGTTTTGATCAACTTTAATTTGTCTAATAACTGTTTCTCTACATGATTTGTTAATATACGATATGATATATTTTTGTAAATGATATATATTTTTGAAAAATTGTGTTAAAGGAGATATATACACCATTACCCTTTTGGCAATACATTTACAGTGTTGTGCATTATTATTCGAACACTTGCCACATTTTAGGTACTTTAGTTGTTAGTAATGAAATGGCAATCAATATAAACCAGGCATTGTAAGGCATTAAATATCAATTTCTCCAGATATGTTAAGTGTATAAATACTTTTTCACACGTATACAAGCACTATTGTTGAAAATTAAAAGATTTCATAGATATATGATTGCCAAGTGTTCAAATAATTTTGCACACCACTGTATCATGTTGATTTATCCCTTTTTATAACTATTTGCCAGTGTAAACCAGGCATTGTAAGGCATTAAATATCAATTTCTTCAGATATGTCAGGTGTTTAAATACTTTTGCACTCGTATACAAGCACTATTGAAACATTTCATCACTAACAACTAAAGTACCTAAAATATGCCAAGTGCTCGAATAATTTTGCACACCACTGTAAATGCATTGCCAAAAGGGGTAATGGTGTATTGTTTTGCTTATATAGAGGTTTTGATTAAAATGTTCAGGGCTCATGGTGGTCAAGTTCGTTGAATTAGACAGGTGTAAATTAACAAAGCTGCAACTGCTTGATCCAATAATTATAATTTCCAACTTATTTTGATTATACTGTTCATTTGTCAATTATACACACACCTGAATAATTGATCATGGTGATTACCTTGCTTCACAATTTCAAGTTGAAGAACAGCCTGATGGAAATGGTATGCTGAAGACTTCAATAATAATTTCAAACATAACAGTTTTAAATCAGCTATGGTTGCTGACTATAAATGAAGGGTGTGCTGGGTCGAAACTGTCTAACACATAACAATAGTTAAGTGAAATGCTTTTGTAAACTTTATTGTTAGTGTCCATTTTGTGAGAATTATGCTGTGCCCATCAACAAAACTGCTTTTGAAAAATTCCTACCACATTCTTTCAAGTTTGCATGATAAAGTTAGATTTTTTCCTGCAATTCAGGAAAAATATACAATGTTGGCAATAACTCAAAATTTTCCATGTGTGCAGAGATACATTTTAAGGAATGCATTTATTGTACTGATAATTGTCAGATCTTTTCAGATCAAACATATGATTGACAGGCTTACTTCCAAGATAAGTCATATGAGGATTTTATCCTGTTTGTGCAGGGAAGGAGCCATTTTCTAGCCCTTCTTAAAAATGGCCCATTTTTATGTTGTTTTTTGGTTCGTTATGCTTATGCTGTACAAAGGCAGACAAGTTCCCTCAAAGTAATCTTATGAGGCCTCCCACTCCATTTCCTTTGGTGGCCCAGCCTTGGATTCAATTATGCTTTTGGGGGGTTAGAACTGGGGACTAAATCCCCTAGGGCATGTCAGGTTTTATTAGAAGCAGTAGAATTAAACACATACTTTACTCAAAGAGCAACATCTATAGATTTTGCGGTTAGCTATTGCACATGGTGAAATTCCCTTTTGATATCAGCATGAAGGTACACAAGTTCCCTCCAAGTAATCTTATGAGGCCTCCCACTTCTTTTCCTTTGATGGTCCAACCTTAGATTCCATTTTGATTAGATGACTTAATCTCTGAAATACAAATCGTAATTAGTTTTGTTTACCTTACCTTAAAAAAAGCTTGTTTTTAAAGGGTATCTGACTTTAAGCTTGTACATTACCTGAAACTCATCTTGCCGTATCATTATGCATACTCTGGTTTTAAATAAAATATATTTTTGTTTTTGAACTAGTTTCTAAACTAAACTAAATCTTAAAGCTCTATTTGTACTCAAATCCACATGTCATTAAACACAAAAGTTTGCAGCAATTTAACTTGACTTCAACTACAGTGAAGAGTTTTCTAAGACTTCCTGCTATTTATCTAAGTTTTGACATATTTCCTAATTTGGCTTTTATGCTACATTCTGTGTTTCCAGTGGCACCCGTCTACAAATTTCCATTTGTTTATTTAGCTGTATTGAACTTAGTGACACCCCCCCCCCCCCCCCCCCCTTCTCCACCCAAACCCAGCATAGTTAAAGATGTACTGTCCGTGCGTTTGGGCGTGGCACCCAAACAAATACATTTTCAAATTGAATTTCTCATTTGCCAGAATTGCAAAAGTTATTAGCTTTCCAATGAACCATTGATGGAAAAAATCAGCCCACGATTAGTAATCGTTCAATTAATTCCAACTTTGTGTAACCAAGGTGGAAGGACTACTGCACAAATTCAGGACAGGAAGGCAATCTTTCGTTTTCTTGAGAAAAATATATAAAGTTGTATTTCCTTTTTATTCTGCCTGTCAATGACACAAATTTATTGCATAAGAAACTCTACACAAGTTTGATGGACAAGCCAAATATTGCATAAGAAAGTGCTCAATTTTCCACAGGACAGCAATTGATGTCCAACAAAAAATCCATCAATTTCAGTTTTTCACAATATTCACTTAATGTGAGCGACAACTAACGAAAAAGACCCAAAAAAACGACAGCCGTAACAGGTCCAATTCAAGGTCGACAAGGCAACCTTGAAGGAAAAGGCACATTACAAAATGTTCCGGACTCCAGAACCCAGGACTCGACCAAAGCGGCCCCACACCTTACATGCCTCCAAGATGACTCGACGCTGGCCGTAGAAAATCAACACACGGCCAATTAACGCTAATGTTAAGCAGAATATGCTGACAAAATGCGTAGATAACACGTTGGCAAAGCAAGGCGAAAGCATGTACTTTATAGTTGCTGTCCCAGCTAAAGAGTGACTACCAGTAAGACACACGTCCAACAAGAAAACTACGCTGGAATGCAAGGAATGTATTACATGTAACAGACTAAGCATTGTCCCTGCCAAGTCAGCTGAGAAACTATCGTTCGCCGCCAATGTATCAGTTATGCATACAAATTCAATAGGTGGCGCTATTTACAGTGGAAAAAAAAAAAAATATGTAAGTGCCAGGCAGTATATCGATCTGGTTGGTCACAATCATCCAAAGATTAAAATTTACAAAAACATTTCTTCTGCTAACATGTCAAAGAATGACAAAGTGAATGTCAAGATTACAGAATACACATGTATTAGGAATTACTAAACAAACTGATATAGTGCTCATCCTTACCAAAAAGGAAACGAGATGACCTCAATGAGCTATCAGTATATTCATTCCAGAGAATTCACCAAGTTTACAAGAACTTGGCATAACAAAAATCTCACAACAGTCAAAGAAGTTTAGATGTTCAAATCAAGATGGAATGCCCACAACTTGCATGACGCAAGCAAAGAGATGACCTCTATATATATGGTCCACCACGAAAATAACTTCAAAATATGAATAAACCTCTGTAGTCCAGACTCAACTCAAGTCTTATGCAAATATGAAAAAAAATCAATATCAGTTGCTTCAATCTTAACCTGGAAAATAGTCCTTCAGGTATTGGATAACAGAGCTAATGAATGTTCGTAATATACCCAAATACTGCAACCATGGTATAATGTTGGAGTTAATACCGGTGATAGAAATAACCACAAGAGCAGAACAAATTTGAAGCACTGCCGGAATACTGGAGGTAAAAATCAGAATGATAAAAAGGAAAGACTTCTCGTCGGTCCTAATAGTAGCTGTCTGTTGTTTTGAATAGACAGATCTAGGTAGATGATAAGGGTTACTATGTTTTTCTTTAGTCTTACGGGAAGACTTTCTAGGAAAAGCTGGCTTTTGCTTCTTGCCATCCGAACCCTCAGAAGGTATTACTACCGCAATGTCAAAATCATCCGATTCCGAACTAGAATCGTCTGACCCATTACTGGAATTGACTGATGGAGTCTGCCCAGTATGTTCAAATGTAGATTCAACATCCAACCTGTCTAAAAGACTAGAAGGCACATGTTTCAACTCCACAGAATTGATATTCCTTCTGTCACCACCACCTTCAAATAACTCAATAGTATATACAAAATTATTTGGATCAGGCTGACCAATGATAACATAAATTTCAGGAAGATATTTATCTTGAATCTTACTACGACCCTTAGCATGATGACGACGATATACACAGTCTCCAATTTTGAAAATATTCGGATTAGCCTTGCGATCATAAACATTCATATTTCTACTCCGTTCTCGACGATTCCTATCTATAGCAAGTTGATATGCTTTCTGCAATCTATCTTGATGTAAGAAAACCCAGTCCTTGCACTCGGCTGCATCCCTTTCCTTCTATCTAGCAAAACATCTACTGGCAAACAAGGTTCTCTCCCAAACATGATATATATAAAATGGAGAGAGTCCAGTAGAAGAGTAGGGTGTCGAATTGTATGCATATGCGAGTTCTGGGAGAAATTTAGACCAGCAACGCTTTTGCGTAGCAGAGAGCGTGCGTAACAAATCATGCATTGTTCTATTGAATCGCTCACATTGAGCGTTTCCCCGAGGGTGGTACGGGGTTGTGCGTGTTTTGGTTATATTATAAATGTTGCAAAGATTAGAGACTAATACCGACTCAAACTGTCTTCCTTGATCGGAATGAATTTTCTGCGGTACACCATATTTAAAAAACCACTCTTTCACTAAAACTGAAGCCGTAGTTTCCGCAGTTTGATCCCTCGTTGGCACGGCAATAGTAAACTTTGAAAACACATCAGTTATCACAAGAACATTTTCCAATCCATCACGAGTAGGTTCCAACAAAGTGAAATCAATAGCTACAACTTCCAGGGGCCTATTGGTAAGGAAACCAAAACCTTAGATTTTAAAGACAAAGGTAAAACGGTTTGGTGCAAACTTCCCAACCTGGGGTCCTCAACATCCCTATACAAGACATCATCAACCATAGAAAACCGTTTCATTTGGGATAACATGGTTCGTAGACCTCGAAACTCCGTCCTGCGCTGCTGCTTAGATGGCATTTGTCCTGTGGTGTAGTATTTCAAAAAATTACAAAATCTGGATCCCCCCTTTGCAGGATGCCCAACTCTTCGCTAGTAAATGATGGGAATGCAGAAATATGATTAATGATAGTGGTTTGTATTCTACTCGGTCCCAATTCAGATACAGATTCATGAACTTTTGAACATGATTTTACAGAAATCAAAGGGGAAATGGATGTTATTTCATGTGCAATGACTTCATCAACAGAAACTGTACGTTCTTCTTCGTTCTGACGAGAGAGTGCATCAGCATTCTTATTGACACGTCCGGGACGGTAAACAATTTCAAAATCGAAAGATGCTAGTTCACCGACCCATCTATGCTCCACAGCACTCAATTTTGCAGTATCTAAGTGAACCAAAGGATTATTATCCGTACGGATCACAACACGTGAGCCATACAAATAATCTTTGAATTTCTCTGTCACAGCCCATTTAAGACCGAGCAACTCCAGCTTCCTAGAACTATATTTCTCCATGTTGTTGAGGTTATAAACAATATGAGTGTAAATAAGGCTACTGGGGACGACGATGTCAGTTGTCGCCTTCTAAAAATTGCTCTGCCAGCTATTCTCGATCGAGTCATTAACTAAACTGGTTAACCGGTCTTTTCAATGCGGTCTGGTACCTCTAATTATGAAAAGTGCAAAGGTCATACCGGTATACAAAACTGGGGAAAAGTCTGACGTAGGCAATTACCGACCAATCTCTATCCTCCCAGTTATCAGTAAAATTTTGGAAAAATCTGTCTATGATCAGCTATATGCATATATTAATGACAATGAACTTATGCATGCTAATCAATCCGGCTTTCGACCTTTGCACTCTACAACAACCATTTTAGCTAAACTTGTCAATCAATGGAGTAGTAATATTGAAAACGGTCAACTTAATGGAGTGGCTTTTATTGACCTAAGGAAGGCATTTGATACAATTGACCATAATATTCTTCTCATAAAATTAAAAGCACTTGGTTGCTCAAATCGTACACTGAATTGGTTCTCCAGCTACTTGTCAGACCGGACTCAAAGGGTCTGTTTTAAAAAGGTTTTATATGATCGATTAAAGGTTGTTAGCGGAGTTCCACAAGGCTCAATTCTAGGTCCGCTATTATTCTCTATATATGTGAACTCCATGCCGTCTGCAGTTACTGATGGTATAGTAGACATGTTTGCTGATGACACTACTGTTACTGTCAGCGGCAAAACGGCGAATGAAGTTGCAAACAAATTATCTGTTGCGACAGACCAAATAAGCAGATGGTTAGAGAATAATAGACTTGTGCTAAATTTTGATAAAACGAATGTTATGATCATAGGGACAAAGGCAAAATTGAAGAATTCGAGCGAAATTACAGTGTCAGTTAACCAGTGTTTAATTAAACGGGTCAAGAGTATCAAATGCCTTGGTGTATTAATTGATGAAGAGTTAAAATGGACTGACCATGTCGATCATGTTGTCAAGACGGTGCGGACAAAACTTGCAATCTTGAGACGCGCAAAACCATGTATTCCATTTAATGTACTAAAAACAATGTATAATGCTTTCGTTTTACCACACTTCGACTACTGCTCACAAATATGGTCGGATAGGTATCAGATGCACAATGATAAATTGATTAAGTTACAGAAGTATGCAGCCCGTTTAATCTTGTCTAAGGGTTTTGACACTCCATCAAGTGAACTTTTTAAAGAATTAGGATGGTTGCCATTACATGAACGATTGTTTTACTTAAAGGCAGTTTTTATGTTTAAATGTACTCATGGACTTGCGCCGTCGTATTTAACAAATAATGTAACACATCTTTCAGATGCACACGATTACAATACTAGAGGAGCTACTGCTAATAGTTTGATTATCCCTAAGTACAAAACGGAGTGCTACAAACACAGTCCAATCATTAATTGCACCAGATGGAATACCCTAAGTACTAAAATTCGTTCGGCGCCATCTCTATCTCATTTTAAATCACTTCTGAAGACAAGTCTTTTAGCTTCTGCCTCTTAATTATTTTATCTTTCGCTGTTTTATTTTCTATTTGTATAAACCCACCCAGTTTTATTTATATAATTCTATTTGTATTATTTTAACTATTACAAATCGAAACCTTTATATATTTTTGACGGATTTTGAAAGTAGTTTTATTAGTTTTATTCGGATTCCCGTATGTATCTATGTGTACTTTGATGGTAATTTACCTATTTTATTTTTATATTTAAATTTTATTTCTGTATATTATTGTTTTAACCTTTCTGTTCGTGTTTTGTTGTTTTACCATTTTATGTCTGGTGTACATTTTTAATAGTATATTTGAAATTATATTTATGTTATATTTATTTTAATTATATTTCCCAGGGCCCCATGGAAGACCACAAGTTTATGTGAATGGGTCTCCCTGGTAAAACAAAGATTATAATAATAATGTTCTTCTCGCTGTCCCGAAGGGTACGGCTAGCGTAAGCAATAAGTCTCTCAGCACCTTCCTGAGTTTGCGATAGAACAGCACCAAGCCCGGACTGGCTGGCATCGACATCAAGGATAAAAGGCCTAGAAAAGTCAGCAAACGCTAATATTGGTGTGCTAGTGAAACTCGACTTTAATGACTCAAATGCTTCCTGGCACTCAGTTGACCATTGGTTCCGAAAGAACTTTGGATCATGTCCCTGAGAGACTCCTACCAAAGCATGCAATGGACGAGCTAAATGTGCAAATTTAGGAATATAACGGCGATAGTAGGAAGCGAATCCCAGGAACGAACGAAGCTTTTTTTTTTACAGTGGTAGGCATGGCCATTCACGTATATACCTCGTCTTCTCATCATCGACCGAAATTCCCTTGTCAGAGAGAACATGACCAAGATATTTGATTTCCTTACGAAATAAGTGGTATTTTGTAGGTTTGAGTTTAAGCCCATATTGTTTCAGTCGTGTAAAGACTATGTCAAGATGTTTTAGATGTTCCGAAAAGGTTTTTGAATATATGCAAATATCATCTGGATAGACGAAAAGCATCTGGTAAACTAAATCACCAACACATCGTTGCATCAACCTTTGAAAGGTTGCTGGAGCTCTACAAAGACCGAAAGGCATACGTACATACTCATACAAACCCATGGGAGTGACAAAAGCAGTCTTTTCCCGATCTTCATCCCGAACTCTGACCTGATGATAACCGCTAACCAAATCCAAAGATGAAAAATATTTAGCTACCACTGCAGCCCATCCCAAAAATTCTGAAATTCTAGGCAAAGGAAATGCGTCTTTCTTCGTCTTCTTATTCAACCTCCTATAATCAACGCACATTTTAAAAAATCCATCCTTTTTCTTAGCAAGCACGATGGGTGCAGCATAAGCATGTTGGATATGTTGTTTAACCTGTTCATACTGGTTAGGAGGAATCCTACGGAAAGTTTGAGCAACCGGCTCAGGATCAGTTGTATGCATATGATGTTCTATAATACTCGTCTCACCTAGGTCAAACTCATGCTCTGCAAAAATATCACTGTGTTTATTCAACAATTTGTTCACCTCCATCAACTCTTCGTCTGTTCCAATAGAACCCGTCAAATCCACTGGTATCGTCGACTCGTACGAAGATGCATTTGTATTTTCCACCCTGGAAATGTGAATGTGGTTAACAGAAACATAAAATTGAACCTCTGAATTATCATCAACCACACCAGCTACACTATGTAGAACCCCAATGCGAGTTTTAGAACACAAAATAAATCCAGTAGAAGAAATGTTGTCAATCCTAACTGGAAACGTACGCCCGGGTTCAACAAGTGTAGAAACTGTTAGTACACCAACCGGTAAATGATCACTATTCCTTACTGGTTCTACTATCGAAAGTCCATCTATTGGACGGGTCGTGTCAGCTATCACCGTTGTACTACATTCTGGTGGAATAAAGATATTAACAGACGCAACCCTAACAAAGCCAACCACCGATTGTTTCTCGTTATCCACCAAGTTTCTCAAGGATGAAAGAGATTGCAAGAGGGATACACCAGAAGAACATTCCCCAGTCCCCTCGCAAAATATTCATACCCAGTAAATCTGGCACCGATCTCTTCTGCTCTCTATGTTCTTTATCGCCTTTATCAAAATACCAATCTGCGGAATCGTTATCCTATCTATAACCACTTCAGTCTCAATATAACCAACATACGGTATTTCCAAACCAGTGGCAGAGGTAATCTTTAACCAGGGAGCCATCCAAAAAGCTTGGTCCTGATAGGGCTAAACAGGTCTTTTCCAGTAAAACAATATATACAGTTTTTGGATGAACACCGTGGAATGTTCAACCTCTGTTCATGGCAAATAATAATTTTAGATTTGATTCTAATCTTTTCAACGTTAATGAAAAACACTAATGTGTGGGTCACATGACTTCATTTAAATTGTTCAAAAAATCAGAACTAACTCTTCTTTAAGAAAGAGATTTAAAGGTGTAACTGCTAACCTTTTACTTTGTTTGTAAATCTATTTGTACACAAATTTGTCTTCATCAGCAAAAGGAAAGAAACGACCTTGGACCGAAGAAGAAATTACAGCTGTGAAGAGACTTCAGCCCATTCTCCATTTCCGCCTGCCAGGAAAGACAGACATTGAGAGGATCCAGCAGGAATATCAAGTCTTGCAAGGAAGAACATGGCGCAACATAAAAGATTACTGTCGGAACAACAAGGAGAAGTTAACACAAGCAAAGTAGACGTGTGCTTCCAGCATGTCCAATGGGAATCCATTCCTGGCTTCTGCGTGCAATACAGCTTCCTTCCAGAGTACCGAGGAGAAACTTTGATAATCAACACAAATGGACCACTTTGAATGATCAGACCAAGAAAAAAGAGGGTGGCCATTTTAAAACAGTCTCTCTTCATCAATTGTTCTAAGAAATTAAGATGTATGGGTATAGCCCAAATTGATCAAAAAATTATAGAAGGTGGCAATTTGTATGCAATTTGAAAAAAACAATTATGGGCCACTCACTCAGGACAATTCTTTTCACGTTAATGAGTTAAAAACAAAAAGTATTATGTATTTTCAGAACAAAGTCTGCATTCTTCAAAATCAGAGTTGTGACTGACTTATGACTAAATCGATTACAACTCTGGCATTGAGATGAAAAGACATTGTTTGAAATTGCTTACCTCTTAAATTTTCGATCATGTTGATAAATAGACAGTGTTCTAAAACTTAAAACCCCATAGTTTTTGGATCATATTGATAAATAGACACTGTTCTTAAATGGCGTACCCTATTTTGTATCATGTTTATGAATTGACTTTGTTCTGACATAAGTTACCCCTTAATTCTTTTGGACCATGTTGACGAATCGACATAGTTCTGAAATGCATATACTCCTAAAGTTTTAGATCATACATGTATTGCTGAATAGAAATTTTGAAAAAGCTTATATGCCTAATTGTTGGACCACGTTTATAAACAGATGCTTTGAAATGGCTTCCCTCCAATTTTTTGGGCTCATTTTGGTGAAACATAAATAGTTGTAATCTGGTCAGTCACAAGTCACCAGTCACAAGTCACCAGTCACAACTCATTCAGTCTTAAATCAACTCACAAGCTATTTATAAATGAACTGTGACGAAGGCATTCTTTTGTCATTGGTTTGAGTCTTCAGTTCTGACCGACTCGTGACTTGTGGACCAACTTGTGAGTTACTGTGACTGGATGTCAATGCTGTGATAAAAAGTTCTGAAATTGATTACCCCCTTAATTTCTTGGCTCCTGTTGATAAATAGATGTTCTGAATTTTTTTACTGATTTTTTTTTAATGCTATTGATGAGAAGACATACATGTAGGTCTAAAATTGTCTACCTTTTTTGATCATGTTTATGAATAGGCAGTGTTCTGAAATAGCATACTTTAAAACAAAAATTGGGGGGGGGGGGGGGGGGGGGTCATGCTGATAAACGGACATTCTGAAATCACTCTTTTCTTTTTTGATCTTATTCACAGACATTGTCTGAAATTGCTACTTTTAATCATGCTGATGAGAAGACTGTTCTGAAATTGCTTGCCTCAATGCACATTGCACTGATGATGATTACATTTAATGTTTGATCACATTTTAAATGAAGAGTAGATATACCTGTAGGTCTAAAATAGTTGTTATTATTGGAATTGATCATGTTTGTAGGTTTTGATGTTCAAACTTATCTTAACCCTAACCATCCCTAACCTGCCAAAATCAAACAACCCCTTTGTGTTGAATTTTGTGTGATTGGGTACTGTAGAGCCTTGGCACCATCACTTTACATGGGACTTGATGCCCTGATTTTGTCCAAGTACAAAGAATGTGCCATTGGTTTACTACACAGTGTTGGAGTTTGTGTGGTTAGGGAAGGATTCTAGTAAAAAGCCTTGGGCTGTTAGGGTTAAGAGCCACGAAACCTATATTCTGGGCGAATCATGCTGATAAACAGACATTCTGAAATCACTCTTATTTTTTTATCTTATTCACAGACATAATTATTATGTTACTTATGCTTTAGAAAATGTTATTAAAATAAGGATGTGCAAGTACAAATGTAGAATCAGCAAAATAACATTTTCAAATTCTTTCAAAAATACCCAAATATGGGAAAAAATATATTACACAGCAGGTATTTACGATTTATGCAAATTAGGCATAATTCCACCCACTTTAATTTTGTTAGGACTTTTAGCATGTCATTCTATGGTCCTTATGAAAATGCACTGTGGTGAAAAAAAGTCAAACCTTATTTTGCCTGGACTTTATGAGACGGCAAAGGAGGCGGCAAAGGAGGCGGCAAAGGAGGCGGCAAAGGAGGCGGCAAAAAGAAAAATGCGAGCAAAAATTATCGCCTTCTATGGTTTTCCGGAGAATGACTCGGCCGTGGCGGATGACGCCTTGATTGATGATGCTGCGGTTGATGATGTCCTGGCCAATAATGATGGTCCTATAGCTAATGATGCCGCGGTTGATGTGACCAGGACTGATGACACCGCAGCTGATGACATCAGGGCCGATGAAGCCACAGCTGAGGACGCCTTAACATATGACGTCGCTGCGCTGGTAGATGATCCCATGGCGGATGACGCCTTGATTTATGATGCCGTGGTTGATGATGTCCTGGCCAATGACACCGCGGCTGATGGCCCTATGGCCAATGACGCCGCGGTTAATGAGGCCAGGACTGATGACACCACGGCTGATGACATCAGGGCCGATGAAGCCACGGCTGGAGCCGCCTTTGCAAGTGACACCGTTGCCCTGGTCGATGATCCTGTGGTGGATTTCGCCTTGATTGATGATGCCGCGGTTGATGATGTCCTGGCCAATGACACCGCGGCTGATTGCACTATGGCCAATGACGCCGCGGTTTTTGAGGCCAGGAATGATGACACCGCGGCTGATGACATTAGGGCCGATGAAGACACCTCAACTGATGAGGATGATGATGTCTATGAGGAAGAAGAAAACTGGCCTTTTTTGATAAATTTTTATGATCTTTTCCCATAATTGAGAGAGAACTGGGAGGGGGGCGGTGCAGGGTAAGGGGGCGGCACAGGGGAAGGGGGCGGTGCAGGGGGAGGCGCAGGGGGAGGGGCGGCGCAGGGGGAGGGGGCAGCGCTGGGGGAGGAGGAAGGGGAGGGGAGGGACGACATGGTTGTTAACTTACTTCGTAGGATATTGGATCTATCAAGAAGAAACAACCTGGAACTAACACGAAATAAGGCACGTCTTGATAGGATTGAAATGCTGCTTCAGCAAGGAAGGGATGCTGGCCGACGAGTTCCGAGGAGAGCTGCTCCGGTGCCCGAACAGGGTGATGAAGATGAACTCGTCCGACTGTTCCACCTGAGCAGCTCTTCACGCAACTTCGCGGTTAAACTAGCTCGGAGAGCATTTCCCGACAATGTGCTCAGGAATAACCGTACTTACCTCGAAGGAAGGCGACATGGAGCAGTACACGGTCAGCTCAATCAGGACACACTTAACCAGATGCGTGTCGATTACTTCAGTATTGCTCCGGGCCAGCAGGACTATGAATGGAAACAATGCTGCAAGGCAATCGATGCAGCTGGCCGTTTGCTGCTCCAAAAACATGTACAAAATCAATAAATATATCAAATATTAAGTGGATAATCCTATTATCTTTAACATTAGGGGTCTGCATTTACATGTAGCTTGGGAACCGGGTACCTAATTAAAAACAGCACGGGTTGAAAGGTAGTGTACACGATTGGTAATCCTACATTTCTTTTTTACTAAATTAGTACGAAATAACTTACTGAAGTTAATAGTAAGGGCCTTTTCACAATATGTATGTTCGACCAGTGTTGAAATCAACACGGGTCCGACCCGTGTAGAGTTCTTAAAATTTCAACACGGATCAATTACGCTGCTTTTTCACACTACTCAACGCAGCGCCAGCATTTTGGCTACACGTGTAATGTATCGACCCGTGTATTGTGCGATCGTTTCACACAACACACACGGCCAGCAGTTCAACACGGGTCGAATCGAAACAAAATCGTTCCGTCGAGCTGGATTTGGATGGAGCTGTTAGCCCTAGCCCAACGTAGCATTCATCTCCTCCGCACTCCATGTCGGTCTTTTGTCTGATTTGGGGCCCATTTCCCTTATGGTAGTGTAGTAACCTCTACTAGATGTAGGGTGAGGGTGGAGTCTCGCTATCAACTCCTGAAATGGGAGACAATCCCGGGTTCCGGACGAGAAGAAATCAAATCACTCGATGCACAAATTTTACCTCCAAATTACTGATTTATTTGCAGAATCCCTGAAGACAGTTAAATGTATGTCGACCCCTTGACGTTATTGATCCCATGACGTACTGGTACATGTAAATAGACGCAATGGAAACAGAAAAAACCCTACAATAGAAAAATGCACAAAAACTTATGTCATTTGCAATCTTGGGTACCTCGATATAAATTATATTAAGTGTAACCCAGTTTATACACAAGAGCTTATATGCAGATGTATTTCTCTTAAGTTCACAGGCAGTTATTGTATTCTATAAAATTAAATAACTTATAGCAGGCCAGCCCAACAACACTCACCCAACACAAATTGTCACCAGTGCCCGACAGTGTAGGCGGCCACAGCCTGCATTACATGTATGCGCCCTGTCATCGTGTACATGAAACAAGAAACACCACACATAAACAAAAGCATATCCATGACATACGATACATACACAGCACAATCCACTCTCCGTGTGAAGCAATTCGGGAAATGTATTACAATGTATCAAAAGCACGCACGTCTGGCCGTGCCAACGCGCGCTCACCACGGATCAACAACAACGGGTCGCCGCTTGCTGCACAAAATACACGGCACATGAAAAGTCATGTGCACAACAAAGTGGTGGATTGTGCTGGTCATGGCCCAAAATCACATGCCAAAATTTGTCAGTCAGTTTCTACCAAAGAAGCAAAATACACCCACATGATCTACAACAATTATACTTTCACACTATATCATCATGAAAATCAGGGTTATAATGATTTGGGTTATAAAAGGATATCTCACCGAGAGCCATCCGGACCGAGCCTCGTCCTTCCATAAAAAGTTGGGAAAGGAACTTCTCGAACGATCGGGTGCCAAGGGCGCCCTCTGGGTATCACCGCGACGATTTAAACTACATCCCTTACAGTAGCTTTTGGAACTTTTACTGATTATAACAAGTTGTTAACGGAGTGTCTAAAAAGTTGGAATATTCTTGTTTCCTTTTCAACGCTCCTTTCGGGAAACAGGGTATTCCCATAAAGCATGCACATAGACCACTGTTCTCATACGGTATTGTTTGGTGGTTGGGGAACGTTCCAAGCATTCTGATTTTTTAGACACTCCCTATTGTAGTTAAAACACATTTGAAGGTTATGAATTTCAGATTGTGGTTCTAGATGATCGAATTTCGCCTTGCTGTGAATAAACAATGAGGCTCATTTATTTCCTTATAGATCTTGAATTGTGATGTGTGATGTTCTTCGCTTTCAGTAATGCAATTTCGTTATAATTTGATGTACATTATTTGAAAGCCAATTAAAAACTGTAAGAACATGTTGTAAGTTGAAACATTACTTTCACAGATCTGCAGACGAGTTTAATTTGGTAGGCTAATCATTTGAGGAACTATGTGGTAGATAACATTTATTCGATTAGTATGGTATGCCATTGGAAGTTAAACATGTTTCACCGCAGTTGATCAATCAAATTCATTTGGAACGCAGCATGCATCGGCATACCATTTATACTTATTGTATGGTTTACCATTAATGTGATTGTCAGTGGTTATTCGCCAGAGAAAGTGCAATTAACACACAATCACAACTTCTACTACCATTCCAATTACCATTTCCACAGTTACTATTCAATCCAATGGTATGGTTTGCCATTGAAAGTACCACACGCAGGTTTTACCATTAAAATTACCACTTGAATTAAAATAGCAGATACCATTCATTTCAAGGGTATGATTTACCATTGAGGGCAGTGTTCATTTACCACTGGATGAACACACAAGTGCATTACCACTTTCACAACAGGAAACACCGTTCACTACCATTCATTCAGATGGTGTGGAATTACAATTGACAGCACTAGTTACCATTGGAAGTACCACTCACACTGAAACAGGTTTATCATTTGGATTACAATGTTCAATTACCACAGGAGACACCGTTTATTACCATTCATTATGATGGTGTGGTTTACCATTGACAGCAGTGCATCTTTACCATTGGAAGTACCACACACGAGGAAACAGCTTACCATTTGGATTACAATTTGATTTACCACAGGAGGAACCGTTCATTACTATTGACAACACTGCTTATTTACCATTGGAAAAACCACACATGTTCAAATAGGTTTACCATTTGATAAAGCCCTGTCCAATCTGCGGCACCTTTCAAAGCCAATTGAAACGCCACATTATGTTTCGACACAAAATAAATGAAGAAGTAAAAGCCATTCAAAACCTCCCGAAACAGGAGCAGAATGTAGCATTCAAAAAGTTGAGGCTGGAAGAGATCTACACACATAACAAAGATCCTTCAAAAAGGTGGCTACAACCCAAAACTACTACAGCAGAAGAAAACGAAGGTAGAAACAAAGACTGTAATGTGCGGCAACTGCCATGGATTTTATAGCCATTGATACTTTTGAAAGCACAAGCAAATCTGCACTCGCTTCTCTTCTTCAGACACTTCCGAGCATGGTGACTGCTACATTCAAAGATCAAATACTGCAGAACTTGAGAGATGACGAAGTTGGAGTTATCTGCACAACTGACCCTGCTATCAGTGTTTTAGGTCAGCGTCTATATGACAAGTTGCAACGAAAACAGGACAAAGAGGCAGAGGTGAAGAAATCCGTGAGAGGTGACATGAGGAGGCTTGCTTCACTCTTTCTGGTATTCCAGGAAAAGGCAGGGCAACATCAATGTGAGACGGCAGCAGACATGCTATATAGAAGAAACTCCAACATTCTGTGTGAAGCCATTGATGAGTATACTTCAACCAGTGATAAGGGCACATCTGGGTCACCAAAGGAAATAGAAGCAGGGTTGAAATCTGCTCTCTACTATTTGCTCAAAACAATGGCAAAAAATCACCAAATGCACATACCTTATCCAGGGAGAGGAAAAAATGGCAGAAGAAATAGAGAAATTTGTTCAGATACTGGAGCTAAACCATGACTTCGTCTTTGGGGACGCCATATATCAGTTGAACAAAAATAGGCAGATCAAACTCCGAAAACCAGAGCAGCTACCACTTGAAGGGGACATCAAGCGTATTCGGGATTTCACCATTGATGAAATGAGCAAAATGGTAACAGATGAATATATGTTTTGAGATAACCACAATTTTGCAAAACTGCGAGACCTCGCAGCCTGCAGAATAACATTGTTCAACTTCAGAAGAGGAGGTGAACCTGCCCGTTTACTCCTTACAGAGTGGGATGAGGCTCTCATTGGTACATGGCTGAACAAGCAACACACAGACACATTAAATGAAATGGACAGGCAAATGTTCCGAGACATGAGAATAACCTACCAAACCGGAAAAGGTTCCCGTCATAATTCCTCTTGATACTCAAGACGCCATGAAGACCATTGCCAGCAGCGAAGCCCGATAATCTGCGGGAGTTAATCCACAGAATGTGTATATGTTTCCTAGCACAAACAAGAGTCTCAACCACATTAGCTGTTGGCATACCGTCCAAAAGGTGTGCTCAATGGTCGATGGCCTTGAGGAACCTAAGAGGGTAACAGCCACACACATGCGGCACAGAGCGAGCACCAAAATATATGCAGCCATGGAAGTGCCAGAGGCTGAAAGAGTTCTGTTCTATAAACATTTAATTAGAACACTCGGCTCTGATAAACTCCAATGTTTTTCAAGCCCCCCAAGCTGAAGATGCTGTCAGAAAATATGGCCGGAGATTGAAAGAAATGGATGGTGGTAAGTTTATCTTTTCATTTGATGATTCGGTTTAGAGCTCTAGCTGTGTCTGGTGGTATACAGTATGTACAGATGTATGTGCACAGCTTTTCAGGGTTCCAGCTGTTAGTCGCCATTGTTACACAATGACAAACATAACAAATTTGGCTATGAGGAAAATTTGGCGAGTAAATCTTTTACCACCACTGCATATATAGTATTTAGCTGCAAAAATGTTTATTTTGGCTATTATATAAAATATGCTAGCTGGAACCCTGCTTTTCATAGGTTTCTAATTATACAAAAACATGCTAACAGATCCTTCCTGTACGTTGCACATTTCAAAGGTGCCTCGGTCAGGTGGATTATTGCAGCCTTTGGTGTGTCCCCGGCTGGGTGGTGCAGTACACGTGCCATGTGTGTCCTCGGCTTACCGTTGTAAAACAGTTACGGGTGTGAAATATGTGTCCTCTATAAACATGTAAAAATTCAAACTTACAAACAAAGCTTTAATAGACTTGTCCAAGTACTGGTTTACTTCTTTTCGGATGATGAACAAACCACATATATTGTCATGGATTAAAACGATTTAGATCGCTTGTCCTCGATTATGCACGTTGGTACAGATGTCCTCGATTTACACCATAATACGTGTATGTGTGTGTGCGTGTGCGTTTGTATAGCTATTCAGACCTCGGACCTTTAACAAAGAGGACAATAGGGTTCGCGATTGTGTCAAGGTCCACGATTGAAAATCGTGTACAAAACCAATGGGAGGCCTTCCGAAAAACAAAAGAGGGACATAAACAAAAGAGGGACAATAGGAGGTCCGCGATTGCCGGTGTTTCCACACTTGTGTGTGTGTGTGTGTGTGGGAGTTTGTATATGCCGGCAATCGTGGACCTAGGACAAAAGAATTCGGGCGTAGACAAAGGGGTCCACGTTTGACCGAACGTCCACGATTGAAAATCGTGTACAAAACCAATGGGAGGTCTTCCGAAAAAGTTAAACAAAAGAGGAACAATGGGAGGTCCACGATTGCACCCGTTTACATGACTGTGGGTGTGTGTGTGTGTTTGTGTGGGGGGGGGGGGGGAGATTGTTGGAAAACAATTTGTCAAGTCACCATGAAGTAACACTGAAGAGCCACAGCCAAGAAAAGAAGAAAAGCTGTTAACTTTAATAAACCAGTTACTTTTAAATGTACGTGTTACATTAAAACTTCCTCATTTGATGTTTTTCTTTGGTACATTAACTAATTGTATACAAGCTGTACATGTGCTGTTTTTACACAGAAGTCGTGCGTGCCCTTATGCTTTTCGTGAAAAAAGCTCGATGTGATGAGCCCACAATTAATTTACAGAAAACACACTTGTGCACAAAACATATGAGCACACAGCATGGTATCAGCATACAGTTCCACTCACTATGGCCACTCCTTGGGAATTTTGGTGGGGAAAATATGGATTGCACATGCGCAAAATGCTTCTTCCGGTGCTCTGTTAAAATTCTTCTGCCCTCACTATGCGTTTGCGTACACAGCTATGCAGAGGTTAAACACTCTCCCAAAAGTAGCCAGAGACGTGAGTCAAGTTTAGGCGTTTAATGGAAGCGGTGTGAAACTGTAAACAAACAAATACAGAACACATTTTGAGTCCTAGGAAATACAACAGTTGGAGCAATAAACTGCAGAAATAATCTAGAAAGTACTGAACCCCATGTCTAATTTATGAAAAACCATGCTTAATTAATGGACAACCGATAACAGGAGAGAAAATACCTAATTTACTATCGATGACCAATACATGTACAATAAATCCCGACAAGCCAACTGGGAAGATAATAGCCTGAATAATCCCTTTCAATAAAGAATCAAAATACGGACAGTGACATAACATGTGAAACAAGCCGGAGGACTAAGACAAGTCTACCCTAAGAATAGCCACAGATCGCCGGTAAGAATACACCAGTCTGAATGAAACTTGGAATACTTCCTCAAACAATAAATATAAGGAATAGTGACCCCACAGGGCCCACACAGGCAAATGTACATGGATCTCCTTATGCATGACATGTGCTGAACTAGAAATTATCCTTGAGAAACCAAGCAATAATGTACACAATAACCCCAGTTTAAACACCCGGCGTGCACGCAATGCACGTATGATCGCATGACACTATGTTCATGTGCTCTGGGCGTAAATGACACAAACCACAATGTCAAAAAACTAGCCTTAAAAACCAAAATATAGTGAATGAGCTAGTAAATGCTACACACCACAAAATAAGGAATAAGATGCTTACAGATTGTGCTTCTGAAGGGCATCTAAGGAACTATAAGAGCTGCAAAATTACTGCTTTCTGGACAAACTATCAAATGTTGATACAAAAGGTAAAGATATCAAAAACGCTGGGTAAGTACAAAAAGCAAACACCAGAGGGCGCTAAACATATTAGAGCGGGCGAAGCTGCCGGGGCAGAACACTCCCCGCCTGGCATATGTAAGATGCCAAACCAAAAAACACGACGAATAATTAAAGACGGGGTACATGAGCAAAAGTTCAAATGTTCAATGTGGAAACTTCCGTTTACTTGACGGAGTCTATGGCAAGCAGGAAAACAACTTTAGTCCTAAGTCTCAAGAACAGTCTCTGTTCTCCATTGTGGTGTCCAGTTGCTGGTATCCAGCTCAACGTAGAGGGTGTGGTTGACCTCCACTAGGTCACGGCTAGACTTTTGCTCCAGGTTGGGCAGACTGTGCTGAACCTTGTTGATACAGTTGGTTCGGGCACCATTTTCATGTTTGTCTTCAACTCCTCGATTGTCTGGTTCTGATCCTTTGCCGTTCCCAGTCGCTCTTCGGGAATGAAGCCATGGGGGACAGGAGTTGTGGCTGAAGAATCAGTGACTTTGCAAGTTGGCTGAACTTGTTTGTGTTGACTTCCGAGGGAGGTTGGTGTCTCAATTTTGCTCAACCAGATCGGGGCTACAGCAACGATCATAATGGCTATAAAGAGAACGATGAAGGTGATAGTCGCGGGATGGCTCAGACATCGGCCCCTTTGGCAATGCTCCTTGGAGGGTTTGGCAATCTTCTGGGATCCCTCCTTGGTCGTGGTGACCTTCTCGGTGGGATCGTAGACAGAGTTGACTCTTTTTCTGGGTTTCTTCCCTACAAGCTTGGTGGGAGTCAGCGGCGAGCTGTAGATTGAGTGGATCGGTAGGTTCAAGTATTGGTCTGCCTCGGTGTGCGACCCCTGCCTTGAGAGTGCCTGTTTCTCCTCCAGAGTCACATCATCCACGCTGGACTCAGTCGGCTGTGGGAAGGGCAGCTCCTGCATCGCAGGTTTCTTGCCTTCAAATGGCGCGAGATAACTGGGACAGCCGTTGTCAGGAATGCTGGTCTTGTAGAGTCGAACAGCAGGCTTGTGAGCTCCCCTGAGGCATACATCTCCCACTATTACCCAACCCAAGGCCAGGCGTTGAGCGTAAGGTGCGTTGTGAGGTCCTTGCATTGACTGAGAACCTTGTGGGCCTGTATGACATCTCTGCCTAGCAGCAGGAGGATCTCGGCTTTAGGATCACGTGGTGGGATCTTGTGGGCGATGGTCCTCAGATGAGAATGATGATTTGCGGCCTCTGAAGTTGGAATATTGTCACGATTGTTTGGAATGGAATCACACTCGATGAGTGATGGCAACGACAGCTGAACTTCACCATCTGCTGATTGTATTATGAAGTTGCTTGCTCGTCTTCCATGAGCACCCGTAGTGCCTGAACACGTGTGGAGTGTGTAGGGGGAAGTGTCTCCTTGGATACCAAACATGTCAAAGAAGCTGGAGCGAGCGAGCGAGTGACTGCTTTGGTCGTCTAGCACCACATACACCTTCCTCATCTTTTCAGGTTGCCCCTCTGGATACGCGTTAGCCAGACAAATCTTGGAACACGATTTTCCCTGCAGACCTTCTCCACAAACCTCTGTGTAGTTTGAGGTGGCTACAGGAGGTTCTGTACTGGCTTGCTCCCCGCCATAGTTCTCCATAGGTGAGGGATCCTCGTTTGCCCAAGGTGGTGGGCCAGCATGGAGGGCGGACACATGACGATCACTGTCACACTCTGCACAGCGAATGTCAAGCTTGCATTCTTTAGCCTGATGGGTAGTAGAAGCGCAGCACCTGTAACATATGGCATGCTCTTTCAGGAAAGCCTTCCTTTCCTCAAGTGGCCTCCCTCTGAACCATCGACACTTTCTGAGCGAGTGGGGCTTCTTGTGGATGGGACACTACTTATCTGGCTCCAGCTGTTTACTGGAGTCAAATGACGGAGCTGTGGGTGTTTCCACTGCAGTCTTGTGAACGCTGATTGAGGATTTAGGCTTGAACGGGTTTGGTGTGTGCTTCTCAACCGGAGAGGTCATCACACTGGAGGCGTGGAATGCAAAGCTTGGATCAGTCCTCGTCTCAGCCTGTGAGTACGCAAAGTCAACAAAGAATGAGAAAGGCGGGAATGGGACTCTATGGTTTTTCTTGTACAAAGAGCCCTGAGTTAACCACTTCTCCTGGAGATAGTGAGGGAGCTTCTCCACAATTGGGTTTGTCCCTCTGGCGGTGTCCAAGTAGCTAAGACCTGGTAAGCTGCCCTCAAGCTTTGCTGCATTGACTTCTGTGAGGTCTGCAAGCTCTTGGAGTCTGGGATAATCCCTATTTCCTATCTTAGGAAACTGCTCCAACCGCGAGAAGAGAGATGCCTCGATGGCTTCTGGGGACCCGTACTTCTTATCCAACCTTTCCCACACCATGTTCAGGCCAGCCAAAGGGTTGTTTATGTGCACCGCTCTGATCCTCATAGCATGCTGAAGTGACTCTCCACCAAGCCACCGGGTAAGTAGATCCAGCTCCTCACTGGGTTTGAAGTTCAGTCCTCGTGTGACATTGCGGAGACTGGCCTTCCATGACAGATAGTTCTCTGGCCGATTGTCAAAAACCTTGAGTCCAGCTGAGAGAAGGTCTCGACGAGAAAGGTGGGCTATGAGGTCGGAAAAATCTGAATGGGTAGGTAGATATCGGTTTGACACGCTGTTGACATCATATTGATGATCAGCCACATTGGAATGGCGTGGGGGTGTGACATTGGCGTTGGAACAGTAGCCTGAGGGAGCGGAGCATAACAGCCAGGAAGATTCTGAGGAAGTTGAGGAGGTAGAGGAACCTGAAGCTGAACAGCAACATTTTGTGGATGCGAGTGTCCGTTATGGTTGGGGTCGTCCTTCTGATCGGCCTGGTTGATGGGAAAATCTTGGTGATCAAAATGCGCCTTCACGTACTCTTCTGTGCGTTGTGCAGGTTCAGCTGGAAATGCCGGAGGACTAGCGATGCTTGCTCTGTCCTTCGTTACTTCGGTCTGGGCAGCTGCCTCCAGTGCCTTGGCAGCAGCTAATGCAGATTCAGCTTCACCCTCTTCCTGCAAGGCAGTCAGCATAGCGTCAAGCCGTGCGCGTTCCACCTTCATCTCGATCTGACGCCTGGTGTAATCAGCTCTTGTGCGTGCGGCCTCTGCTTTAGCGCGTGCCTCTGCTGCAGCCAAGCTGACGTTGGACATGATTGAGTGTCGTGAAGATAAAGATGGGGGTCCACGCTCTGAACGCATGTCTAAGTTTTGTGAATCACCAGGCCTTGGAGCAGACGACATGGTTGAGCAGTGTTGCAGTGTGATACCAGCCAACGTACATGTAGATGCTCTCGGGGTGTAGCGTCAATCTTTTCACTCTTCTGCCCTCACTATGCGTTTGCGTACACAGCTATGCAGAGGTTAAACACTCTCCCAAAAGTAGCCAGAGACGTGAGTCAAGTTTAGGCGTTTAATGGAAGCGGTGTGAAACTGTAAACAAACAAATACAGAACACATTTTGAGTCCTAGGAAATACAACAGTTGGAGCAATAAACTGCAGAAATAATCTAGAAAGTACTGAACCCCATGTCTAATTTATGAAAAACCATGCTTAATTAATGGACAACCGATAACAGGAGAGAAAATACCTAATTTACTATCGATGACCAATACATGTACAATAAATCCCGACAAGCCAACTGGGAAGATAATAGCCTGAATAATCCCTTTCAATAAAGAATCAAAATACGGACAGTGACATAACATGTGAAACAAGCCGGAGGACTAAGACAAGTCTACCCTAAGAATAGCCACAGATCGCCGGTAAGAATACACCAGTCTGAATGAAACTTGGAATACTTCCTCAAACAATAAATATAAGGAATAGTGACCCCACAGGGCCCACACAGGCAAAAGTACATGGATCTCCTTATGCATGACATGTGCTGAACTAGAAATTATCCTTGAGAAACCAAGCAATAATGTACACAATAACCCCAGTTTAAACACCCGGCGTGCACGCAATGCACGTATGATCGCATGACACTATGTTCATGTGCTCTGGGCGTAAATGACACAAACCACAATGTCAAAGAACTAGCCTTCAAAACCAAAATATAGTGAATGAGCTAGTAAATGCTACACACCACAAAATAAGGAATAAGATGCTTACAGATTGTGCTTCTGAAGGGCATCTAAGGAACTATAAGAGCTGCAAAATTACTGCTTTCTGGACAAACTATCAAATGTTGATACAAAAGGTAAAGATATCAAAAACGCTGGGTAAGTACAAAAAGCAAACACCAGAGGGCGCTAAACATATTAGAGCGGGCGAAGCTGCCGGGGCAGAACAAAAATAATGCATTTTGTACATTGTTTTCCATTGCCTTGGGAAATCTTGGGAATTTTACTGGCTGAATCTTGGGAATTTCAAATTTCATGAGTGGCCACGCTGGTTCCACTCAAGCTGAATCACTCAAAGTTGAAAACAAAGTCATTTTTAGTGTTACTGTTTAAGAATGCTGTATGCAAGCATTGGACAAGAGTACGCCTATGTTAATCCACAAGGGTGAGGTTACTTTGTGAAACTGAAAAACATACTGTTAAACTTTTGCTGTCATGAACTACCATAAATTATAACAAATTGGGAGAAAGAAAAACAAAATGGCAAAATATTTGTCGTATTAGAAACTAGCTGCTATGCATGGGATAAGCCCTTTCATAAATTTCCTAGTTTACAATACTATACATTTGTTTTAATGTGGGACTATAGGTGTTACTACGTGGTGCAGGTGAAAAACTGATATTCAGTACACACTAGAAATAACTATTTTGTCTAGCATATGTTAATAATTGGCGTCCAAATCAAACATAATTCTTGCCCTAATTGACACCGTTTTTCAAGACCACGTTAGCATCATAATTATAATTATGCAAATACATGTACTGACAACAACGGCGGTTGAACCAGGGTGATAGTGCCCCCCCTCCCCCCCCCCCCCCTACCCTTTTCGACTAGGGGACATATCCCCCCACTCTTGGCAGGTCCTATAATTTGTTTTCCAACATGTACACAGTGTACAAATTACATGTACAAATTGTTCCGCCGCCGTTGACTGACAATTTGAAGTTAACTTAGAGCACAGGGATGGGTATCATTTTGTATAACTTGGCATTCTTAAGAACATTTTGAAATATGAATAATTGAGAAAGCATCTCTAAGCTTATAACCCTTGGAACACATTCAACTACGCATATCAATGTTGCTATACTTCAAATCAGGAACACATGCTTCCCATGGGAACAGCCAATTGGTTGGCATATACTGTGCATCCATGCTCACTGGTGGACAGCCTGTTCCAATTACAATTGACAGCATCATTTGGATTACAATGTTCAATTACCACAGGAGACACCGTTTATTACCATTCATTATGATGGTGTGGTTTACCATTGACAGCAGTGCATCTTTACCATTGGAAGTACCAAACACACGAGGAAACAGCTTACCATTTGAATTACCACAGAAGGAACCGTTCATTACTATTGACAACACTGCTTATTTACCATTGGGAAAAACCACACATGTTCAAATAGGTTTACCATTTGATAAAGCCTTGTCCAATCTGCGGCACTTTTCAAAGCCAATTAAAACGCCACATTATGTTTCGACACAAAATAAATGAAGAAGTAAAAGCCATTCAAAACCTCCCGAAACAGGAGCAGAATGTAGCATTCAAAAAGTTGAGGCTGGAAGAGATCTACACACATAACAAAGAGATCCTTCAAAAAGGTGGCTGCAACCCAAAACTACTACAGCAGAAGAAAACGAAGGTAGAAACAAAGACTGTAATGTGCGGCAACTGCCATGGATTTTATAGCCATTGATACTTTTGAAAGCACAAGCAAATCTGCACTCGCTTCTCTTCTTCAGACACTTCCGAGCATGGTGACTGCTACATTCAAAGATTAAATACTGCAGAACTTGAGAGATGGCGAAGTTAGAGTTATCTGCACAACTGACCCTGCTATCAGTGTTTTAGGTCAGCGTCTATATGACAAGTTGCAACGAAAACAGGACAAAGAGGCAGAGGTGAAGAAATCCGTGAGAGGTGACATGAGGAGGCTTGCTTCACTCTTTCTGGTATTCGAGGAAAAGGCAGGGCAACATCAATGTGAGACGGCAGCAGACATGCTATATAGAAGAAACTCCAACATTCTGTGTGAAGCCATTGATGAGGAAACTTCAACCAGTGATAAGGGCACATCTGGGTCACCAAAGGAAATAGAAGCAGGGTTGAAATCTGCTCTCTATTATTTGCTCAAAACAATGGCAAAAAATCACCAAATGCACATACCTTATCCAGGGGAAGGACAAAATGGCAGAAGAAATAGAGAAATTTGTTCAGATACTGGAGCTAAACCATAACTTCGTCTTTGGGGACGCCATATATCAGTTGAACAAAAATAGGCAGATCAAACTCCGAAAACCAGAGCAGCTACCACTTGAAGGGGACATCAAGCGTATTCGGGATTTCACCATTGATGAAATGAGCAAAATGGTAACAGATGAATATATGTTTTGAGATAACCACAATTTTGCAAAACTGCGAGACCTCGCAGCCTGCAGAATAACATTGTTCAACTTCAGAAGAGGAGGTGAACCTGCCCGTTTACTCCTTACAGAGTGGGATGAGGCTCTCAGTGGTACATGGCTGAACAAGCAACACACAGACACATTAAATGAAATGGACAGGCAAATGTTCCGAGACATGAGAATAACCTACCAAACCGGAAAAGGTTCCCGTCATAATTCCTCTTGATACTCAAGACGCCATGAAGACCATTGCCAGCAGCGAAGCCCGAGAATCTGCGGGAGTTAATCCACAGAATGTGTGTATATGTTTCCTAGCACAAACAAGAGTCTCAACCACATTAGCTGTTGGCATACCGTCCAAAAGGTGTGCTCAATGGTTGATGGCCTTGGGGCACCTAAGAGGGTAACAGCCACACACATGCGGCACAGAGCGAGCACCAAAATATATGCAGCCATGGAAGTGCCAGAGGCTGAAAGAGTTCTGTTCTATAAACATTTAGAACACTCGGCTCTGATAAACTCCAATGTTTTTCAAGCCCCCCAAGCTGAAGATGCTGTCAGAAAATATGGCCGGAGATTGAAAGAAATGGATGGTGGTAAGTTTATCTTTTCATTTGATGATTCGGTTTAGAGCTCTAGCTGTGTCCGGTGGTATACAGTATGTACAGATGTATGTGCACAGCTTTTCAGGGTTCCAGCTGTTAGTCGCCATTGTTACACAATGACAAACATAACAAATTTGGCTATGAGGAAAATTTGGCGAGAAAAAATTGTACCACCACTGCATATATAGTATTTAGCTGCAAAAATGTTTATTTTGGCTATTATATAAAATATGCTAGCTGGAACCCTGCTTTTCATAGGTTTTTAATTATACAAAAACATGCTAACAGATCCTTCCTGTACGTTGCACATTTCAATGGTGCCTCGGTCAGGTGGATTATTGCAGCCTTTGGTGTGTCCCCGGCTGGGTGGTGCAGTACACATGCGATGTGTGTCCTCGGCTTACCGTTGTAAAACAGTTACGGGTGTGAAATATGTGTCCTCTATAAACATGTAAAAATTCAAACTTACAAACAAAGCTTTAATAGACTTGTCCAAGTACTGGTTTACTTCTTTTCGGATGAGGAACAAACCACATATATTGTCATGGATTAAAACGATTTAGATCGCTTGTCCTCGATTATGCACGTTGGTACAGATGTCCTCGATTTACACCATATACGTGTATGTGTGTGTGCTTCTGCTTCTGCTTTATACTGCAACAATCTCCTCGTAGGGATATATGAAGTTGCAGGCACAACGTGGCAGTGACAGACAATAATTTTAGTAATATCC
Source organism: Hippasteria phrygiana (assembly GCA_037893225.1). NCBI lineage: Eukaryota > Metazoa > Echinodermata > Asteroidea > Valvatida > Goniasteridae > Hippasteria > Hippasteria phrygiana. Next base: position 898,005 of record JAZGUH010000564.1, on the reverse strand, counting down.
CCCTTTAACAGTTAATGAGATGTGGAGCCTATTAAGATGAGCTTTGAATATATCAACTGACTTAGATTCTCTGATGTCCGGTGTAAGAAGATTCCATTGAGTAGTTGTTCTTGGTAGGAAAGAAAACTTAAAACAGTCTTTTTTCACTGCCTGATGAATAAATGAAATTGAAGACGATTTCCGTGTTTTTATTTGGGATCCTTCTGATACAGACCGATACTGATCTGTATCAATTGCAACCATGTGGTGAATAGACTTGTAGAGTAGAGTCAATCTAGAGATAGTTCTACGCTCCTCCAGAGACTTCCATTTCAATTTGGAAATCATAGCTGAAACACTACTTCTACGACTGAAATCTTTACACACAAATCTTGCTGCTCTACGTTGTACTGCTTCAAGTCTATTTATGTAGTCTTGATGGTGTGGATCCCATATGCTTGAACAGTACTCCAGTTTAGGTCTAACCAAAGTTTTGTAGGCAGTTTCCTTAACTTCCGCAGAACAGCTAAAAAGATTCCTACGTAGTAAACCCAATATTTTGTTTGCTTTGGAGATATTTGCATTTATATGATCTGCCCAGTTCAATTTATTGTTGATTTCAACTCCCAAATACGTATGACTGTTAACAGTTTTGAGTGGTGTCTCTCTCATTGTATAGGTTGATTGTAGGAACTTCTTCTTGTGAGTAATGTGCATAGTGTAACACTTGTTGATGTTAAATTTCATTTGCCAACATGACTCCCAATGACAAAGTGTATTTATATCTCTCTGTATAGCCCGGGTGTCGTCTTTTGTTTTTATTTCACGATACAGGATACAATCGTCTGCTAGTAGTCTCACTTGAGATGTTATCTTTTCCGGCAAGTCATTTATATATAAAATAAATAACAACGGGCCAAGGACAGTGCCCTGGGGAACGCCAGACGAAACGTCAATCGGTGATGATGCAACTCCTTCCAAAACCACTTGTTGAGATCTGTTCGTGATAAAGTTAGTCATCCATTTGAAAAGGGTACCAGTGATTCCTGCGTGTTTGATCTTTAATAATAGTCTTTGATGTGGAACAAGGTCAAAGGCCTTGCTAAAATCTGTTATTATGACATCAGCTTGCCCGTGATTATCAAGAATTTTTGCTAGGTCATTTACCGTTAATGCTAACTGTGTTTCACAGGATCTACCCTTACGGAAACCATGTTTTTCATTGTTGAGGACGTCATGCTCTTCAAAGTGTCTCATGATGTTAGAATGAACAATATGTTCAAGTAGCTTGCATGGAATGGATGTTAAGGATATTGGCCGGTAATTTGCAGGATCAGAACGGTTCCCCTTTTTAAATATTGGTGTTACATTTGCCTTTAACCAGTCTGCTGGTAAATCCCCGGTACTTAACGACTTCCTAAAAATCTGCTGTAAAAGTGGGGCAATACTATCAGCACATTCCTTCAATACCGTTGGTGTGATGTTATCAGGACCTGGTGATTTGTGTAGCTGTAGTTCCTTCAAGAGCTTTGAAATACCCTCAGTTGTTATGGTTATCGGGTACATTTGTGGGGTTGCTAAGTTACTCATAGATGGGTAACTCTGGTAGTTTTCTCTTGTGAAAACTGACTGGAAGTGATTATTCAATGCATTCGCTTTCTCTGATGGGGAGGTAGCGATACCATTTGTTGTGTTAAGCGCCGATACGCCGGTGCAACTTTTCCTAAGACTCTTAATATATCTCCAAAAAGGTTTGCTATTGTTTGTTTTTAAATTCTCGCCAACTTCACATAGATAGTTACTGCGCGATTTTCTCAAATCGCGATCTGATGATCGACGAAGATTTCTAAATGTTTCCCAGTCCAAGTCCAAGCCCGTCTTCCGAGCCTTATTATAGGCTCTACGCTTTTGCCGGAGTGCACGTTTGTGAGTGCTTTTAAACCAGGGCAGGTAACTGTTGTTTGGCCTAATGATTTTGGAGGGGATGTGTTGGTCCATCGCAGATAAGAATGTTTGTTTAAAACTCCGCCATAACTGCTCCACGCGGAGGTTGTCATATACTTTTTCAGTGATAGTTTCTGCGTATTTCTTGAAGTCGTCACTTATCTTTTCAAAATTTCCCTTTTTGAATATGTAGAATTTCCTCCGAGGTTGTTTTATTTTCTGAGACGACGTCACAAAATCAACAGATACTATATCGTGATCGGATATGCCAGGGAGAACATTTACATTCTGTATAAGTGTTGGTACATTTGTAAATACTAAATCCAAGATATTTTCCCCTCTCGTCGGGTCCACGACGACTTGATGTAGGTTATGGTCATGAATAATTTCAATCAGTTGTTTGCTGATTGTAGGGTATCTGCCTCCTGCAATGAAGCTATTTTTGTCCCAATTGATATCCGGCAGGTTAAAGTCTCCTGCAAGGATAATCTGACTACTTCTTGGTATCCTATGGAGAGCTGTGTCGAGTTCATTAAAGTAATTTTGGTCCGACAAAGTAATACCAAAATGTTTTCTGTAAAAAACACCAACGTATACCGCTGGTTTTCCTTTTACATGTATGCTGGCCCAGATGGATTCACAATCAGTTTGCAAATCATGTTCTTCCCTTGCTACCAAGTGTGTCTTTAAAGCTAAAAAGACACCGCCGCCATTTGTAATTGTGTTCCGATCCCTGCGGAATATTTGATATTGAGCTGGTAAAAATTCACTTGAATAAATTGTGTCACGCAAACAGGTTTCAGTTCCTACAATGATATCAGGATTCTCTGTCTCAAGTAGGGCCTGGAACTGGGAGATTTTATTGCAGATACTCTGAAAATTGATATTAAGAATCTTCAGCGACGTATTCTGACGAGGGGGCTTCCTACAGTTATTTAATACAGTACGGTTCGGTCTCCTTGGGCTAGATGAGTACGATGGACTTCCTAAATTTCTTAAACAAAAGTCAAAGTTTTCACTTGATTTGTTACTATTATCCAGGTTTTCCAAGGTATTGAAGGGATTGTTAGACACATCTAACAAAGTTGGAAATAATGATGAGTTTGTAAAGTTTGGCAGACCACATATGTAACATATCCAGTTGTAGGAGCTGTGTTGCATATGGGCGTTGTAGTTAAGATCGTTCATTCCCGTACATTTGTTATGGTACCATACTAAACATTCCTCACATTCCATGGCTTTTTGGTTTGAATTGACATTTTTTCCACAGATTCCACATGGGTATTTAGGTTTTCTAACAGTTCCAGGGCCTGGGTTAGTTTGAATATCTCCACAAAGGAGCAGAATGAGAGACATTCTGATTAGAGGATGTCTAAGTTTGATACTCTGTTCAAATCGCCCACCATTTTTGATGACATCTGGTATGCACTGTATCTTGAAAATATGGAACAAACTCACCCGATGAGATGCTTCCCACTTCACTGTATTTTGGCTTGATATACTGTGTCCATTCCGTTGAGATGTAGCTCTGAAGTTTGACATGTTGTTAGCATAAGCAGCGACGACGAAAAGAATGACGCAGATCCATTTCGACGCACAATGCAGTGCACAGCACAGACACGCTCAATCCAAGATTAAAAAACACCCAAAAATCCACAAAAATCCGACATCAAAAGTCCAACGAAACACGATCAGATAATCCAAAAGGTTAATAAAACCGACTAAACTGAGATAAAAGAGCGGATGCCCAATAAAAAAAGAGATAAAACCGGATAAAAATCGCCCCGAAACGGAGCAAATTAAAAACACGCCTGCCTGCCACGGTGCGCAAAAAACTTGTGCGTGTGCGTTTGTATAGCTATTCAGACCTCGGACCTTTAACAATAGGGTTCGCGATTGAAAATCGTGTACAAAACCAATGGGAGGCCTTCCGAAAAACAAAAGAGGGACATAAACAAAAGAGGGACAATAGGAGGTCCGCGATTGCCGGTGTTTCCACACTTGTGTGTGTGTGTGTGTGTGTGTTGGCTTTGCAGTCATCGTGTGGACTCCAATTGGACTGCACACCAACAAACTGTGGACATGTCGTCATTCTGTGGACTTGCACTCGGTCCACATAAGGTGATGCTGTTATTTTACTTGATTAAGTGAATACAAACTTTTTTATATATTGACAATAAAGTCCACAAAATGCAGAAATGTTGAACAAAAGAGTTTTTCAGGCTGTGGACAGGCCTGCAACAGCTGCAACGGCGCCCTCTTTTGAGTAGCGATTTGTGTCCACACTTTACTGTGTGAAGTCAAACGGCATAATATGTACAATTTACCATTGGCATACCATCGCTGGTGTTTAAAATCATATTTGTTGACTAGGAGGGTACAAAACAAAGGGGAAAATGTTGCAAGAAAAGATGATGTTGCTTGTCAAAGGTCAAGCATTATTTATTTGTTAAATTTAAAACAAAAATTACGCGACATGAAAGTTCGTGAAAAAGTACAAGGCGTCAAGATAGGGCAAGATAGCTCAGTTGGTAGAGCGCCGGTACCGGTACGGTTTCCAGAGGTCGCAGGTTCGAATTCCGCTCCTGCCAGTTTCTTTGTTCACTTTGAAAATGTATTCAAATTTACCTAGTCAGTTTCCCTTGTGGTTTGTTTGACGTAAAATATGTTAGTTTAGACAATATAATAGGATTGATTTCACGACAATTACTCTCTCCAGAACCGTAAGATTCCATTTAGACCACTGAATAATAATAATTTTAAAGGAATCATGAGTCCAATTCATGTTAATGGCATCACACAATTTATCCGTGATGGGGACCCAGCCAAGCTGCGCACATTGACTTGTAGGGAACAGGGTAATTTTATAAATTAGGGGTCAAAGTTTGTTGTCCCCGCCGCCTACATCTGACATGCTTAGGATTTTGCAATTGAGGACATATTTTTATTGCCTTCTATCTCCAGTTATGTAAATCGTGGGAAGTCAGTTTTATTGATACTTGGTGGGAAATTACACAGGTCGGATGTAACAGGGACACGCAGACATAATATAATGACCCAATGCAAAAATGTCGTGTACATAGACCTCAGGCTCTCATCAGCAAATTCGGATATTCGAAATTCTATATATTGCCTTCCTTAAAATACCTTGAACATCATGGTCACTACAGATACGGACAGATACCATCGCCTTGCCTGCAGTCTCGTTGAAAAGAATATGAAAGGAATCCACCAATAACCATGACTGAGCAAGAGGCCTGGTTATAAAACAATAGAACCCATCTTTTGATTGATGGTGCAAAGTTGAACTTGTCTAAAACCCTATAAGTAATGGTGAGAAACAGAATCGAAAGCCTTCTCAAAGTCAACTGTTAGCAAAAAATGTAAAAGAGTGAAAAACTCACTCTCCAAAAGAGTGAATCCTTTATCAAACCACTCTAAAAGAGTGAAAACCACTCAAAAAGAGTAAAATGTCCACTCCATCGAGGAGCTATATAAGGGACCAGTCTAAAAAGAGTTTAAAAATCAGGGCCCAGTTTCATTGCGCTGCTTAACACACGATTTTCTGCTAACGGAACCCTCGCCCATTTCAAAGAGACTGTAAGCAGTACAACGAAGATTTAGTTTGATTTAGTGGGCGCTGTTTCCCCATTCCTTCCCGCGGACACGGTTATATGTCTATAGGCCTCTTATGTAACCCCATTCATAAGAAATTACTGATGCGTATTTCTTACACATCGGGGAGATACCCGAAGGGCCTAGAGAGCCACGAGTATTGATACGCATACAGGGTGTACCAAAATAATGGACTGCCTATTTTTAGTACCCTCCGACCAGAAAAACTAGTTTGGATACCAAGTTCATCCGATTCGGTCCAGCAGTTTTCATTTCAGTGACCTTTTTCTGGAACAAAGTTTGGTGTCAATTTGAGGCCGTTAACAGAAGCGCGAAGGCAATGAATATAGGCTTATTGACCGTATTGTTGGAAGGGATTAATGCTGCGTAAAAAAGCAATCGAATATGCAATTTTAATAAAATAAACTATGTGAAATAAAATGTTATTTTCAAACTTAACATCAAATGGCACATCTTGGCTAAGTATCCAAATCTCTCAGGTTTCATCACATTTTAGGGCAAAGTTTTTAATCTACTGTCTTGCAATGTGTCCCTAGCCCTCGACATAACCTCCTCCTACTTGAATACAAACTTCCAGTGTTGGAGGTCTCGAGGCCGGCCTCGGCCTCGAGGCCGGCCTCGAGGCCGATTTTTATGGCCTCGGCCTTGGCCTCGGAGTGCAAGGCCTCGGCCTCGGCCTCGGAGCCTTCCGGACTCGATGATCTGGTCGAGGCCGGCTCGAGGCCGCCCACTTTGACCAATTTTCCCACCAATTCACATGTGTTTTCTGTTTCAATTAATTTTAATTATTTTACCTGATCAAACTTTCGAGAAGCTGCCATGGGTTCCGTGAAACGAAATAAAGTTTTAAGCAGATACGCACGGATGAATGAACTGGTATATTGCACAACGGAGCTATAGACAGCTCCCCGATTGCACGTACTCACGTAGTACGTACATGTATCATCTTCTTGTAGAACCAGTCTGCTCCCGCTAATAGACTAGTTCCTGGTCCAGCACTTCACTTGACCCATGAACTGCCACTATTGCGTTACACGTACTCATGTACATGTTAGATAATCAGTCTAGTTCCTAGTCCACCACTTGGCCCTAAACAAGTGAACGTTGAAGCGATATTCATAATGGCCGGATTGGCCGGCAGTGAAGTTGAGGGAACCAACCATTGGCATTGCAAGTTTTATAATTATATTTGTTTACATGAACTTGAGTAATGTATAAGACTAAGTAGGGAGGGCACTCTGTGGCCCTTTTGTTAATTATCTGTGTTCTTTGTATCGAATATACCATCTCAGTTAGGTAGTTAGAGATTTGTTTGTCATTTATTTATTTGGTTTAATTTTATTCTGCCCAGGGTTGAATTGACTGAAATCTTGCTAGTAAAAATCTTTCTTCTGCGCTCCAGTGGCGTAGCCAGGGCTGTCTCCATAGGGGGGGGGGGGGGGGGGGGGGGACAAGTGTGGGTCTGGATGTTACAGTGGGGAAGGGGGGGGGGGGGGCTCTCACAATGGTTTTTCATTATACCACTATTATTTTCTGCATTTGCGAAATTTTCAGTGGGGGGTGACTGGGGAGGGCGACGATTTTTTTTATGGGGAAATTGAACCTAACCTACGGGTACATGGCCATGTCAGAATAATGCATATGAAATGTTGGGGCAGAACATTTTGTGACAAGACAGGGCTCCTTCCAAAAAAATAGTTTAAAAATTCTACCCACAGCAGTTTATGTGTCTCTCTCTAATGCGCCTATCATTTGCTTCTCCCACCCACCCCCCTCGGGCTGCCCCAGGTCTTATGTGGGGGTTTGGTCACGTTTTTCAAGCCCCAGGGTCGGGATTTTGGTCACTCATTTTTCCATTGTTTCCCCATCATCAGAAGTTAAAACCATGAGGTGGGGGTGCCCCACCCATGTATGTCGGGGATTGTCACAAATTTTGCCCCAGGGGTGGAGATTTTGTCACTTCAAAAGTGACAATCCCCACATCTTGGGTCGGGCAGCCCGTGGGGGAGGGGTGGGGGAAGCAATAGATAGGCGCATAAGGTTTGTGAAAACCTTACTTCTGGAAGTTCATGAGTATTACATTTGTGACGTACAGTGTACATGTATACGTTTGGGGAAGCAACAGCAACACGGTTTCATTTATGACCCTCCCCATCAAAGTATCCTGTTGAAGAACAATTCTCGTGTGTGAGTGACTTCCCTATTAGTATTAGTGAAAATCCTTTTATATCTAAGAATTTCATGCTCTTCCATTTGTTCCTTCTGCAGGTGGGAGGATTATTTGAAGGGGAAAGTACCCACCGACAACTCACAGCAGGAGCTCAATGTATTTTTCCAGGCCTCTGCTGGTTCTAGCTCAAGTGATGGACAACCTACTTCTGTCAAGTACAAGAAGACTAATCCACGACAGAAGCAGATCACAGAAGCAGTAACAAGGTTCATGATAGGATGTAGTCTGCCATTGTCCATTGTTGAGGACAAACATTTCAGGAACCTTCTGCAACTGTTGGACCCAAGGTTTGTGTTTTTTTTTTTTAAACAGGCCTAAAGTACATGTCACGGTCATAAAAATCTACACTTGAGTTTAAGACCACTGTTGTTTTTTTAGTTCATAGTCATAATTACATTTGCTATATAATCATTTCTTTATATCCCTATATAAATTATTTAAAGTAGAGAAGTGCCATCTATGTTCAGTCTTGCATTTCGTGCTATTCCTCTCCCTTTCCATTCATACTATTTGCTGTCGAAGACCAAGCAACATATATTTATTTTGTCTTTGTCTCCTTATTTTGTATTTTTGGTAAAATCACTTTATTTTTCATTACTATCATATATGATAATTTCTTATTGCAAATGAGTCTCACACAGCCACAAAAACTTAGAACTTTCTATTGAAAGGTAATAGCGTTTTAAACTGTTTTTGTTTTTAAACCCATTGTTCATTTTCGATGAAGATTAAATTCGAACTGTTTTTTTCCAATACTGAGTATTTTTTTTTTACTTTACTTCTATTTATTGAAATTCTAGATTTCAACCCATGGCCAGGTCAACGTTGACGAGTCAGACACTACCCCAGCTGAAGGCTGCAGGCAAACAGAAGGTAGTGGACATGCTGGCCCAACATAGTACAATCTCTCTGACAGCAGACATCTGGTCTGATAGGACCATGCGCAGTTTCTTGGGTGTGACAGCTCACATCATGGGCACCAACCAAAAGACCGGGAGCTATGGGCTGATGTCTATACTCCTGACCTGCCAGCGTTTCCGTGGAAGGCACATCGGGGAAAATATTGCGCGGGCCTTTGACAGCATCATTGAAGATTACAACATAGGGACAAAGGTTAGTTGTAAATATTGTCCAGGGTATTCATCAACTAAAAACTGAGTGAAATGTTTGCTTCAAATACTTTTATCTTCAACAAAAAAGGCATAATCTTAAAATCTTATTTCCCTCTTCAGGTTGATTACATTTTGACTGACAATGCAGCCAATATGAAAAAGGCCTTCCAAGTGAAGTTTCCAGTAGAGGTGGATAAAGAGGCTGTTGAGGCAGCTATGGGGGATGAGGAGGACCAAGAAGTGGAGGATGAGACACTTTGGGAGGAGCTGGACGAAGAAGATGAGGCACATGTAGATGCTGCACTGAGAACAACCTCAAGGCAGAGGTTATCTTGTTTTGCCCATAGCCTTCAACTTGTGGTTGGTGACGGGTTAAAGGAGATGAGGTGTGTTGGTCGGGCAATCGCCAAGGTCACGAAAATATCTACTCTTTTGCACAGGAGCACAGTTTTCAAAGAAAGGTACGTTACGTTCTTTAGTTGTGTGTGTATTTATGTGAGTGTGTAACTACAAAAACAATTGAAAATGCCTTTCTTTTTTTCTAGGTTTGAAGACAAGTTTGGGGTTGGTCGAACCATACCCGCAGCAGTGGCTACTCGATGGAATTCGACCTACCATCAGCTCAAGTCGCTCATGAAGATGAAAGGCATGGACTGCAAGGCATTGGCTGAGGTGTGTGATACACAAGAATTTTCACATGCCCTATTGACACGACATGGGTGGGGACAATTCAGTGAGCTGTGTAAAATCCTGGAGCCGTTTGCCGAAGCAACAAACTTGACTCAAGGTGAGCTTTTTGTCCACTCAAAACCATTGCACAAAACTTACAATCAAATGTAAATACTGTGGCAACAGCTAATGATGAGCTTTAAGCATTTTACCTCTTAGGATCAGTTGTAAGTTGTAGTTGATTTGCAAGTTTTGTGCAACATGGTCGTCTCACTGTGTAATATATTTTAACAGTTGTTTTTGTTAAACCTTGATTATTATTTTTAATCTGTTAAAGGAGTTCATTAAAAAGGGTAACTTTGATTAACTGTAAAAAAAAATGTCAATTTTCCTTCAGATTAAACACTAAAAAAGGGTGTAGCACCAACTGACATCCCTTAACATATACTCTTATCAATGCGTTGAAATGTAACAATGTTACAAGTATATGATAATTTATTGGTTTTATAATAAAACTTGTATTAATAATTTTTCCTTAATTTTGTTTTACAGGAGATCAAAGTGTCACCATAAGTCAGGTGGTGCCTGTTGTCCTTGATATCAACAGCCATCTACGGAAGTGGAAAGATGACACAAGATTCTGCAAGCCACTGGTGACAGCTCTTCATACGTCTTTGAAGAAACGCTTCAGAGGGATCTTTGTGAACTGTGACATGGCTGAGGAACCAGGCCGTGGAGCCATCAAGAGCCATTCAGTGAGAAAATCTATCGTGTAGGTGCTGTATTGGATCCACAATATATGTTGCACTGGGTAGATGCAGATGTGGTGATTGATGGACATGCAGAAAATGCCAGAGAAAACCTGAAAGATACGCTGAGGGGTATGTTGAATTAATGATTCAGAGCAAAAGGATAATTCTATAGGTCATGAACAGTTGAACACAAATGCAAAGGAATAAGTTACAGGTTACCCTTTCTATAATTATTTGAATTATTTTGTAAACTTAACATTGTTAGTGAGATGATATGAAATACTCTTAAGATTCCTTTCCCTTTAAATTGCAGAGCTGGTCATAACTGAGGCAGAGAGGTTCTCTTTTAATGAAGACGAAAGTCAAGAAACCGCAGCCATTGACCACACCAGCAGTGAGGATGAGGAAATCCCTGCCAAGGTTCCCCGCTTGTTAGCCAAGTACAGGTCCATAAGGCGTCGCACAAAGAGTGGAGAGACTGACACAGCAAGAACACAGCTGGCCAAGTATCTCAGGGATGAGCAGCGACACGGGATGGATGCTGTAACATTTTGGAAAGATGGTGGTGAAGCCAAATCCAAGTACCCATCACTGCATGCCCTTGCAAAGACTGTCCTCTCTGTTCCAGCCAGCAGTGCTCCAGTTGAGCGCATTTTTAGCAGAGGAGGGATTATTATGAGGCCCCATCGTGCAAATCTATCCCAACAGATGCTGGAGACCCTTATGTTCTTAAAATGCAATGAACATATCATTTGAGGAACCTGCCGTTGACTTAGAGCAACTCCAACACTTCCCAACTTTTCTTAAAATGCAATTTAATTGAGAAGAGCAATGTCAAATAGATAGATAGATCCCTATCTTTGACGCCGGTTTTTATGGGAAAAAATGCATTTTTGTTGCATTTCTTTCCGCGAGTCTATCCCAGTTTCGTGAAAACGAGCGTGACATCAAAGCTCATTTATATCTAATGAATATTCATTTATGACGTATTACCGGGTACACATGGCACATGCACATAACATCGCGTGCAGCTTGCTACGGTACTACATCATTTTTTTTCATTTCTCAACAGCACCACCAGCGGCCAATTTGTGGAAAGTTTTCATAAACTCGAAAGAAAATGGTAATAGTTTCTCGCAAAATAACACAACATTGAGACGCAAAACATACATGATTTTATAATGAATAAGTAATTTATTATATATTGAACACAGCATTTCATTCTAACACTTTTCAAAACCGTTGGAATTGCTCTTTACCGGTTGACACATTAATACGTGCGGATTGAAAATTGCCACCTGGCACTTCAATCCATTATTGGGGTATTGTGTACGTTATGCTTGGCTGCACAAGCCTCTTGTTTCTGTTTCGCCCCCCATTTGATACCCGAGGTCAAGGGTCAAGAAACATTCAACAAAATCTTAACCTTGTTTGTGTGGATTATTAGTTTATTACGTGTTTAGTAGCTGGCCTCGGCCTTGGCCTCGGACGTTGTGGCCTCGGCCTCGGACGTTGTGGCCTCGGCCTCGGACGTTGTGGCCTCAGCCTCGGACGTTGTGGCCTCGGACTCGGCCTCGGAGGTTGTGGCCTTGACTACAACACTGCAAACTTCTGTTCTCTGGTGCTGAAAATAGGCCGTTCCATTGTTGTTGTTTTTTGGACCACCCTGTTTAGATCATTTTACCATGTAATATTTTTCACATGAATTGTACTTGTAAATAACAAAGAAATCACAGGAGATACCCGGAGGGCCATGATTATTGAAAATATCTCTGTTCTAATTTACATCATCCCCGACGCAAACATTCCATCTTCTGACTGACCTTCCATTTTATTCTGACGTAAAGTAATAATATCAGCTGCTAACTTTTAGCGATTCGACTGAATCGAGATCTCTTTATGCATGGGCAGGGGGCCATTCCCCCCACCCCCCACTTCCCAACCCCTATTTTTGGCAGTTCCACACAGAGAAAAGCATAAAAGGGCAGCAGCCGGTCGACACCGGTGCTGCACCCCCACCCCCCCCCCCCCCCCCTCTTTAAAAGCGGGTTCGTCGCACCTGCCAAGTGTACAGAAATTAGGATTATGAATTCTCCAGGATTATGAATTCTCCACGCAACAATTAAATCAAAATCAGCATAACTGAAGCATAACAGGGGTTTATTAGCCTGCAAATACTTCACACAATCTAGATTGAAATAAAAAATCAAATTCCAGTCATATAATCGCAGTATTGTTTAAATCAGAAAGAAATTCAAATAAACATAATCATCAAAATTTCGTTCATCATTATTTGACCAAGCGAGCAGGAGGGTTCACCGCCGTTTAAACAGCCTTTTTAAAATCCCCAGCGCCTCCCCCGCTATGGAGGTAGCCTTGCTGAGTATTCAAATATTCAGACCGGTTTTTTTTTTTTTTTTTTTGGGGGGGGGGGGGGGGGGGGAGGTACGTACCACCATGCATAACGTGGGGGTGTGATCGACATCGCGTTTTTATATGACAATGAAAGAGCACTTCACGCTTGAATTAATTCAAAACAAGTCACTTTAGTGGGATGAACACGGTAATATTCATGTAGTACGGATATTATGAATTATTATGGCAGGTCTTAGCTGCATGTCCTCCACTCGACTCGGGCGTCGCCTGCCAGGATCATGGGGAAAAACCACTCACTAGAAAGCAGCAAAATCACTGGCCGTGGAAAATCGAGAGGGAAGGAAAAAAAAGGGAGTGCTGCACTCCTGCACACCACCCTATGCTTTGTTCAAGACCACGATACCTATTAGGCCTATTATATAGTCACATTTTAGGCCCCTTCAGCGGGCGACATTGGCCCTCGTCTTCTTCTTTATTTCTGTCTTTGTTGATTTTTTTCTCCTTTTTCAATTTCCGGGGGGGGGGGGTGAAGTCCCCCCTTTCCCCTTCCTCGCGATGCCCATGCCCATCACATCGTCTGGAAGAAAGGTCAGTTCCGTTTTGAAATATCCTCTTTTCAATTTCCAAGAATATTGCCAGGGAAATTCGTTTCAAACGGTGGCGATTTTAAGCTCGGAATTGTAAAAAATTGTTTTGCTGAATAAATTCGAATATTAAAATGGGAAATGTGATAGATCAACTATTAAAATTCGAAATTCTGAGAGTCATTTCATGACTTATGAGCGCCAAGTTTTGTTTTTGTTTGTTTGTTTATTTTAAGTGCATGCCGTATTTCTCAAAATGAAATATTTTCCTTGGCCTGTTTAATACGAGCTAAATAACCACTGAAACTGTATGCTGTTCGAGGGAGTGCTCAAACATGGTACGGACACCAGATCAAAATTTAAATTAGCACAAAAAGCAACTAAATAAAATCCAGTTGCAACTTTTCTTCTCCGAGAACAAAAGGGTGTCAAGACAAGAATCGATGACGGAGGGACTGGAACCACTCTATGTACTAGCTCATCACGGCCGGCGCGCTCACGGCCGGCTTGGCGGGCTCACGCCCCGGACCCTCACTTACAACCTCGACGCAAGCTCTTTTCAGCTAGCTAGTACTATAGTATAAACAACACGGAGTCCCATATTTCTCGCGCGCGTTCCTCACCCGATGGAAGATTGTGTCCACAGTTTCAGTGCTCGTTGTTGACAGACAGAGTAAGCGCATTAATTTAAAATATGATTGTAGGAGTTCCGGTAGGGGGAGACATATCGTTTCGCTCTTTTTTGGCCTGGTATTTTCTGACTTAAAATTAAGCCTAACTGTGAATGAACCGTGTGACTGAATGATATGGCCATATGGGCAAACATGGAGAAATGGCCTGGCTTAGCCAATACATTGTAGTACGAGGCCGAAGGCCCACGTCGTTACAATATTAAGTCTAAAGTTACTTTTCCATGTTTTGGCTCGAGGCCAGTGTTTCTAGGCAACGTTTAATGCACGCGGTACCTTTCAAAAATGGCGGGTCCAGCATATTCCGTGAATAGCGTGAGAATCACGGTTCTCCAGAATTATGTCCGAAGATTGATAATTGCCCTCACTGTGCTGTATGTTTTCGTTATTTCTTTGACTTTGTATCTCATTGTTGAGACATTGTTATTGAGATAGGTCACCTGCCCGGCACGCCTTGGCACTAGTGGAATTGAACCACCCACAACAAGACTACTTGGAATTATTTCCTGGAGTCTGCGTGTCAACCTGAAGTGCTTTTTATCAGTTACATATATGTAGTGTCTGTATAGAGTAGCAGCTTTATAATTTGAAGCCAAACTTTTAGTTTCACTAGACTAGGTTGGCCTAGTGGCACTTTCCTTGCCTTACCAATGTGACCCGGTTCAATCACCTCTTACCCACCTCTGTGACCCAGGTGTGGAAACTGAAAGGTTTGGTAGTTGGATTACACCTCCATCCAGCATTAGCCTCCACTGTATAGCAGCAGTTCTCTGTTTTATCTCATCTGTTGTCTTATGGGGCTCCTACCCAGCATAAAACTTAGGCAGCATTGTAATTGTGTACACAAATATCTCTAAATCATTTGGCAAATGTGGGTACTTCCCTTGCTACAATAAAGTCTTGCAGTTTCTTGGCCGTCCATTTTTCAAACTCGGGTGCAGGCTGTTTGGTTTCCATATTTTCTTTTCTATCATGTCTATAATAAAGTAAAAATAAAAAATAACTCGTGGGAAAAGGGATATAGATTTATTATAAATGTGTACACGTATATGTATGTATAAAGATTATTCTATTTGTGTAAAATAGTTTGAAACTGCTTTTGCACATTCTGGGGCCTGGGCATTAAAGAATTGTAATAAATAAATAAATAAATAAATACATAAGTTGTGGTTGAAATTCATAAATGGGCCAATTGTCTTTGTCACAACCAATTAAACAAGGCGCAATTATCAGATAAAACATAAAATAAATAATAAGAACTAACATTAACTCATATATGACCAGAAAATGTTCCAAAACTCAATATGAAATCGTGGCCGGCCCGGCAGCCCCAGCGGGGAGTGCCGCACAAGCAATCGATGCACAACAATTTTGTTTCTTTTGGGGGTTGCAGCACTTGCATGTGGGGCTTTTTTTCATCAATTCTACACCCAACGGTAGCTCAGTAATTCCCTTTTCAATTTTTCCAACTTTGCATGGAATATTTGTTCGCTTTCAACGAAAAAAAAGAGATTTTTCAGAGCAGCTCTTACCTCCCCCCGTGCCTTTTACGCTGCGCTTGTGACGTCATTTTCTGATCGGCCCCCTAAGAAATCACGTGACCACATTTTCAATCCAAGATGGCGGTATCCGCGAAACGGCTTATGCTGCCGGTGTGATTACTCTACAGCCGGTTACAGTTGTATAACGACGACTTCACGGTTGCTAACCCAATTGGAAACAAAGTAAAGCAGCTAAAGTTTTCAGCCTTCTATATCTGCCTTGGAAATATTTCACCTAACCTCCGCTCAAAACTATATTCTATCCAACTAGCTATGTTGTGTCCTATTGAAATCCTGAAAGCGGTAGGGATGGGAGCAGTATTATCCCCCTTGATTGCAGATTTGAAGATTCTTGAACGTGATGGCATAAACATCGATAAAGATGGCACTGTACATAATTTCAAAGGTTCAATTTCAATGGTAGTCGCAGACAACCTAGCTGCTCATTCGATTGTGGTTATAAGGAAAGTTTCAATGTTTAACGCCTTTGCAGATTTTGTTCTGTAACAAAAGAAACTATGAAGAGCCACTTCAGGGACACACTTCAGCCAAGAACTAAAGATGCCTATCAACAGGCAAATGTAGCCGAACAATTGCCAGAGATGGGAACAGTTTATGGCATTAAAAAAGGAAGCCCTCTCAACCAGCTTCAGTATTATCATGTTGTGAATGGACTCCCACCTGACATTGCACATGATTTCTTTGAAGGAATAGTTCCAAACGTACTTGAATTAGTGATCCTGTATTGTGTTTGTGAAGGTTTTTTCACACTGGATTTTCTGAATGATCAAATAGAGAACTTTCCTTATGAGGGAACTGACAAAGTAAACAAGCCATCCAAAATGGCAAACCAACCAGGAAAGTTTAAAGTTAAACAAAAGGCTGTTCAGGCATGGTGTTTATTGAGGCTCTTGCCACTCTTGGTTGGTCATAAAGTTCCAGTTGATGATAGTGTATGGGAAATACTTTTGGTTCTTCTGGATGTTGTGCAGGTGAGTACTTCACCCCACATTGATGTACCTCTCTGCGAATTTCTTGCTGATTTAATTGAGTCATTTTTAAACCAATATTTCATCGAGTTTCCAGAAGAAACAATGAAACCAAAGTTTCAATATATTGTACACTATCCAAAATTGATGCTGCAGTTTGGGCCCCTTGTGCATTGTTGGACATGTATTTTAAAGAGTTATCTTATCGCACTAAAAAGATACAGAACATGTGTAAAACACTGGCTTCGAGACATCAGTATTATCAAGCCTGGATCAGAGCAAAAGAGTCCTTTCCCGTCAAGGATACAGTTGAGCATGCAAATGGAAAGCTAACCCCAACCAGATTACTGGTCAAAGCTGTTCAAGAGTTATTACAACCTCTGATTGGAGACAAGGAAGCTGTCTATACTGTTAGCAGGGCCCAATGTGGTGGAACCTGGTATAGTCAAGGATGTGCAGCTGTTGTTGGAATAAGCCCAGAAGGATTTACTGAATTTGCATTTGTAGATCTTTGTTGTTTGATCGGAGGAGACATTTTTATTGTATGTAACCCAGCTGACACCACAAGAATATATTCATCATCTTCATGCATATGCTTTGACAATGGCTGATACACTTGTTTTAGAAAAGTCTCCGATCTTTTAGATCACTATCCTCTTAGCGTGTACCGCACCAACCAAGGCATAGTTGTTGCTACACGACATCACATATACTACCGCTAGTCTGCTTGAAATGATGTCACTTTTGCATCCCCATTATGTAAAGAGCAACTAAATCCTTCTTCTGATTAAGGTTCATGATGCGTTGTTAAACTATTTTTAAAAATTGTGAATTAAGTCAATTCATGGAAATGAGATATCTGGTGCTAATTATTATAGCATTTTTCTCCAACTACAGATACTTGCTGCTTCATGGAAGCAGTAAGAAAAGGGTAGAGTTCAATATACAGGGTGTCTCTCGAAAAACGCAACAGTTGCTAAAACCGTGTTTATAGGAAACCCAATATCATAACCATACATATATGATATGGTATAGATGCGCTAGAGCATCAGCTTCAATTTGAGACCAGTTTCAGGTCGTTCACATTCCGATTGTCTGAGTAATCATTGTTTGAATGAGGTGGGGTAAAATGCCATTTGTTACATGTTGTGTAAATGGCTTGATTGTCTGTTTTTGCTTTGCCTAATCCTTTGAGGGATGGGCTTTGGGACACCGATTACATAACTTACACCAGGCCTGTCTGGCATTTGCTGATGGGCACTTCATTTGACAAGATGGTGCAGTTATGCATCGACAGAGAAGGTGGTCATGTTGAGGGAGTTGGAGCTTAAGTTGAACGTTGAAGAGCCAGTGCCATGACGACTTTGAACGGTTTTCAAACCATTGTTTTAATTATTAAATTTATGTGCCTGTTGATAGAAGGTTGTTTTAAGATAACGCAAATTCTGTTGTTAAGTTTTGTTATTAAAGAACATGTGAAATTCAATTGGTGTCGTTCTTCATTAAAGTTCTCTAACATGTAACAAATGGCATTTTACTCCACCTCATTCAAACAATGATTGTTCTGCCATCCGAAAAGTGAACGAACCGAAACTGGTCTCAAATTGAAACTTATACCCTAGCGCATCTATACAATGTGGCGAAAATATTTAATTCATTAAAGAAAAGGGGCGAGAGTATATATACGTGTGGGAAAGGGGGAGAGATAAACAGATGAACAACTGCGATGAGTAGACACGCAACTGCCGTCGGCTGTCTATGGGATAATCAATTACTTTTAGGGTCAGGGGAAAATAATTCTGAAAGAACCCTAGATAGTGCTGCCACCAGGCTGAATAGTTAAGGCCTAATCCTCCAGAGTTCCGCCTCTCCAGTTTAGCAATTCGCGATAGCCGACGTGGATCCGGGTCAAAATATATGACAAGTAACTAGAGGGAATTAGCTCGCAGGGAGAAAGGACTTAAATAAATACGGTCTGGTATCCAGAAATTCAGAACAAAACTCGTAAGGATAATGTATTCCAGGTCCGCAACTCCAATAATTTCCGAACAATAAATAAAGCAAAGTTATATTACGATCTGTATTATAAGCTAGGAAATTATTTTTTACAATCCAAGGAATTTCCATTTACAATCTAGGGAGTCTCTAAAATTCTGACGCACAAAGTTGGAGGGAGTCTAGCCACAGAATACAATGGATCAAGGTATCGTTTATACCTGTCCACTCAAATCACTAGGTAAAGATTCGGCATCTTTTAAGCCTATCCTTCCTTAGGAGAGAATCCACTAAGGCCCCAGGCCTTTCTCAAAATACAACTAAGTTTATCCTCCTCGAGAATAAACACTTAGGCCCCTGGCCTATCTAAAATTGATGTAAGGCCCCAGTGGCCGATTTCACAAAACTCTTCTTATCTTAGGATCGATCCTAGGATTTAGGAAGAGTCCCAGCTAAAAGATCGATCTTACATAAGATCGATTTCACAAAACCCGTCTTAAGCAGGATGCGTCGGAAATATAATATTAGCGTAAGATATTTAGTGAACGAGGCTACATTTACATAAGAGACGGCTATTTTATATCTGTATTGCTGTGTTATGAAACGGCCGTCGGAACCTTCTGCACTTCACATGATTCAAGATGGCTGATTGGCGAGTTGACGTTGTGCAACTTTTTGGCTCCAAACGTTTTTGGGAAATGTCGTCTGCAAACTCAAAACACGTAAGTACAATACGTATCTAGGGAAATTTATCAAGTGAAGATTTTTCTCATGTAATTTTACAGTTGTTGCTGACCGATTGCATGGTGGTAAACATCGTAGGCTTTTGAAACGGTGGGCTTGCCGATGATGAGAGAGGTACATGTACTGAGTTACATTGTGGTTAGGCCAAGTGATTTATTGGTAGGCCCTAACGTTATATAAAAGACGTCAAAAGTACCAGTAGCCTACTTGAAATGAGTCATCATCGTGGTGACCGATCAAGCAATTGGTCATTCGAGGAGATCTCAATTCTCGCAGAATTTGTGAGATTAAATAAGCACAAGCTTGTTGGCACAAGCAGTAAGGCTTGTGCCAATGTGGAGAAGGTGAAAATGCACTACTGGCGGCTGGCAAGCCGAGTGCTGGAGGAGAACGGCTGCCCATCAAGGCCATAGGATAAAATACAAAAGAAGTGGCAAACAGTATCTGAAACAAATATCATTTTTATTTGATGGGCAGCCGTTCTCCTCCAGCACTCGGCTTGCCAGCCGCCAGTAGTGCATTTTCACCTTCTCCACATTGGCACAAGCCTTACTGCTTGTGCCAACAAGCTTGTGCTTATTTAATCTCACAAATTCTGCGAGAATTGAGATCTCCTCGAATGACCAATTGCTTGATCGGTCACCACGATGATGACTCATTTCAAGTAGGCTACTGGTACTTTTTATATAACGTTAGGGCCTACCAATAAATCACTTGGCCTAAACACAATGTAACTCAGTACATGTACCTCTCTCATCATCGGCAAGCCCACCGTTTCAAAAGCCTACGATGTTTACCACCATGCAATCGGTCAGCAACAACTGTAAAATTACATGAGAAAAATCTTCACTTGATAAATTTCCCTAGATACGTATTGTACTTACGTGTTTTGAGTTGAATATGATGAATAGAGAGAGCTTAATTGAACAGTTTTATCTGAAACAAATATCATTTTTATTTGTAAAGAAATGGTCTTCACTAGTTTTACGAGCAGTTTCCTGATTTTTTTCCTCTCTTTACTTATACCCAGGCATGCTATTTGGAATTAACAAAAAATGGGGAAATTACAATCTTTACAAGACTTCGTACAGTGTATTTCAATTTTCAGTGGCATAAGTGATTGTTTGACGAAAGATAATGTTTTGGTATGGACCCACAAAAGAGAAGGCACTATGTGTCACAAGAAATGAGAAATGTGGCTAGGTTGCTGATTAATATCAAAAGTTTGCATCCATCTGAAGCTCAGCTAGAAAGTTTCATATCACCGCAGTATTTTGACACAGTAGTTGAGGCAGTGCATCTAACTGCCTGCCAAATTGACTCAAAGAACACGAGTCATTCTGATGAAACCGAGCACCCTTCAGTTGCCTAAAAGATCGGCCACAGTCTTGCTAGATTGGCAGCAATCAAACGATGCCAGGCATTGAGACAGGATGAGACAAAAAGCGAGCGCGAGGCTGAAAGTTTTCTCAAACTCAAGGAGGCTGAGTGGTCTGAAAAAATCTCATCAGAAGTACTCACAACAATGTCGCAGAGAAAACATAGACAAGTTAATGAACTCCCAGACTGTGAAGATCTGTGCAGTTTCACGGCCTTCTTAGCAGAGAATGTGACCTTGCCGTAGACATCCTGAAGAAAGAAGCTTCAGGTAGGAACTTTAGGAGATGTGCTGAACTGGTTCTGGCCCGTCTGACAACTTTCAACAAAAGAAGAACCGGGGAAATGGAGCAACTGAGGTAAGTTGTTGCATTCATAATTATAAGGCCCATGAACAAATTCAATGCTGCATATGCATGAACCAATGTGTTGACCAGTCAAGGTGGCCATCTGGACCGGCCAACACATGGTTTCAATATGAAAACATTGGTTTATTCCGGCACCCTTTACTTTCTAATAACCTTACTTATTTGATGATCAGGACGTGGTCTCACTTATAGTAATGATTTAAATGGGTTGCGGTTCGGGGATATAGAATTTATGTGACATGCATATTATGATAACATTGATTACGCGGTACCCAATGCAATATTGGATTCGAATCGGCCAACCGACCCTGGCAAGCTCGGTGGTCGAGTGGTTAAGACGTCGTAGGTTTAAGTCCCGCCCAGGTAAGCATGTAAAAAAAATTCTCACAGGCTCTTGGAAAGCACTGAGTATACAGTGCTTCATACACCACGTCGGGTAAAGGGCAATTTACATCATCCCCGATGATTTTTTTTTTCTTTCAATCTTGACATGTTGAAAAGTTGATATTAGTGAATTGCGAGAGAAGCTCCAGTGAGTACTGTGAGTTGGATTTCACATCATACCTCTCCTGAAAGCTAGTTTGTGCATTCCATGGTAGACAGTACGTAGCATTCCACTTACAACTGGACTCTTTAAACTAAGTGTTCTTGACCATGGGTGGTCCACCACATGTTGATTATAGGCAACTGGTGTAGTAGTTCCATTGTAGTGTGCCGATTCAATTTGTGACCTGGCAGCATTGTAGCTGAATTAAGATTTCTTGCCCTTCCAGACGTTTAATTAGCATTGTATACTACATGCCTTCCAAGAGCGTATGCTGAAAAGACTTCATAGACATCCTAAGGTGTAATATTTGAACCCATGACCTTCCACTGAATATTGCAGACGTCTTTAGAAACTTGCCTTCTGAGGAAGGAATAATTAAACTTGCGTTGGGTTAAGGCAAGTCATTCCCAATTTATATTTACAACACCCAATGCAAGTTCCATCTTTAACACTGCCAAAAATCGGGGTCAAATTTCAGCTAAAAATCCACTGGACAGCTGGGCTTGTAGCACACAAATTTTAGGTATTTCACAAGACCAATGGCGAAAGTAGGAATACAGTTCTTTGATTGAGTGTGCTGCTTCGATTTTTCCCCCCTTTGGCCGACCTTGTTGGAGGAGGGGTTCGAAATGCTATTTTGATTGAAAATCCCTGCCTCAAAACAAAAAAATTACCATTCAATAAATTATGGTGTTTTTTTTTCAGTTCACCACACTTAGACAAAAATGAACTTTAGTAATAGCATTTCATGCAATGTATGAAAAAAATCACAAGACCACCGGACTAGTTCGGTCAAGAGTTCACTAGACCAACACTCAAATCACTGGACTCGGTCCAGCGGTCCAGTGGATATTTCGATCCCTGAAAATGGTTTTCTTAAAATGAGGAAATTGTCTTATTTCAAGAAAAGTTTTCTAGGGAGTGAGACAAGAAAAGTGTTTTTTCTAAATAAATATTTTCTTATATTAAGAAATAAGGAAAATCATTTTTGGCAGTAAAGCAACAAATTCTTAAGGGTAAAGAAATGTAAACGGAACTTAATATTAATAATGGTGTTAATATGATACTGTACTTATTAAGAAAAAAAAATCAATTTTGTATGTTTTGTAGACTCACATCTTACACTGATCGGCCTAATTGGGATACAGCAAGCATCAGTGACATAAAGAAGTCCCTCAGCCCCCTTGAACAATAGCTCATGAAGGAACTTGACATGGTGTATACCCGAGGAAAAAGAGGAAGGAATGTACCAATCTTGATCCCACCACATTGCAAGAAAGTGATGGATCAACTAGTATCTTCCCGTGCTGAATGTGGCATACCCAAGGACAACCCATACTTCTTTGGAAGACCCGGATGTACTACCAATCTACGGGCCTGTGGTTGCCTCAAAGAACTTGCAAAAGAAGCCAAACTGCAGAAATCCCATCTCCTCCGCTCAACCAAAATGAGGAAATACACAGCTACTGTGAGTCAAATTCTAAACCTAAAAGAATCCCAGCTAGACTGGTTTGCAGATCATCTTGGACATAGCATCCAAATACATCGTGACTTCTATAGGCTTTCTTCGCCAACTGTAGAGCTAACAAAAGTTGCAAAACTTTTGTTGGCTGTCGACAGCGGTCAAATCGGGCAATTCATCGGAAAGTCTTTAGATGAAATTCAGCTGAAAGGTAAAGAGCTATTAATTATAAGTAATGCAGTACAAGAATATGCCAGTTTCACATAACTCATTTCATTTCATTTCATTTCATTTCGGTTTTATTTCTAAAAAACACCAAACAAAAAGTCAAAGGACTAAAAATGTCTAGTTTACATTAACACTTCAGATAAAACAATTAAAATTTACACAATCATTAAGAAGAATAAGTTACATTAACTTTAAAAAAAAGAACAAAAACAAAAAGAAAGTCTGACAATTACTGTATTCATGAGCTAAAATATATTTAGTTTGATTGTTGAACATTGAGGATTTTAATCATAGACATTAATGGTGATTTTTTTAGCCTTTGAGTTCTCATTTGGGGCATGGTAATTTGTGTAGAATTCCTTAAATTGAGCCCCGAAACAGTTTGCCGAGTTGGTGGCAAAAAATGACGATGTTTATTTGACAGTAAGGATTTAGCGAAATGCAGAGTGAGCTGGTCTCGTCTATCAGAAAGGGACTGAACATTGAATAAATAAATTAGATCATTATACGGTAAAACATGTGGATAAGCAATAATACGTAACGCTCTACGCTGCACTCGCTCTATACTTTGAGCTTGGGCTTTTGTGATACCTGAGGACCACACAGGCGCACCAAATTCTAATGTGGGGAGTATATACATTTTATAGATTGAAACAAGATCTTCCGTTTTCACTCCATTTTTCCTTAACTTGGTAAGAATATATAGACGACGCGAAGAGTTACTTATTAAACATTGCACAAGCTGATCCCACTTAAGATCATTTTGTATTGTTATCCCAAGAAGTTTAATTGAGGAAACAACCTCAAATTGAACATTATTAATCTCCAGTTGTAAAGGGGGAGCCGGCTTACGAAGTAGATCGAGCCAGATCAGTTTTATATACAAAGGTATAGGAAGTTGCCATGCCAAAAATTCCTATCAAGGTGCATACCAGATTCAAAATGCTCATGCAATACAACCTGTGATCCGATGTTGCTTTTTAGCAATAGCAAATAAAAACAAAGAAAAAAATGACAATTTATGTAGGTACAGAAACCAGAGACTTTATAATCAGTGGACCTGTTTGATTCCAATTCAAAAACAGTTGTATCATGCATTCACTGAATCCATATTGTGTAGCCAGTGATTGGTTCATTGGTGTGGATTAAGCGTGTAATGATCATTCCATTGTTTCTCTATTGGCAGACATTCATGTACCAGAAATAGATTCTGAAGATGATACTGAAGACGGTCAAGGTATGATGATTTTGATAGCATTTGACTTGTGTGGGGTGTTAGGTTTGGAATGTGTAGGTTTGGTTGGCTATATTTGTTTTGAAATAAAATAGTGTTTCCAAATTTGTTTAAATTTGTCTCTTAAACCAGTAATACCATATTATTACAGATGGTGTTTAAAAAGTCCATTCGCAATCATTGAACGAGTCATATTTGTTGACGAAATTGTCAGTATTTGATTTTTCAATTTAGTGCCAATCCCGAGGTGTGTCTGTTCAAAGCAAGACAAGCCAATCGTCACAGAGATCACCTCCATGCCGGCAGCCAGCAAACCAGCTGCAAGACCTCAGATTCTTGCTGGATTAGCTTTTGGTTTGTTAACACTTTGTGCCTTTTTAAAATCAATTATTTTTTATTCATTGTCTCAGTTTTTAATGTTTCAGTAGTTTGAATTGTCACATCTGTTATAAGGAAGATCCGACACAGTTTCTAGTGGCCAATATGACTAAAACATTTTTTGTAACTAGAAATCGATAGCAAAACAAATACTTGTTAGCCAATCCTTCTCTTTTATAATTTTGTTGATGTGTATAGAATTGAGCTTTGAAGCACACTGGAACTTCCTGGCCCACACAGTTCTTTAATGATGTCATGAATACATTACCAGTGGCAACCTTCATTACATGTGAATTCAAGTAAAAAAAAAAAGAAGCTAATTGGGTAGTTGATACAGCTAATGCGAAAAATATATGAAGCATATGGACTGATCTAAGTCTTCCATACAGAGAACTTATGCGCCCTCTCCTTCCCTCCCCAGCTTGCTCCACCTCGGGCCTAGGAATTGTCATTTTTTCTTCTATACTGAATCCCCACCTAAGGGACACCCTAAAAGTAACAGTTCCCACCTACATGGATGGGGGTTGATTTTGCTCTATTAACACTTGCCAATTTTATCTCTGAAACAAACATTTCCTAAAGTTTTCATCTGTTAGCTCCATCACAACCACATAATTAGAATAATAATAATAATAATAACCCTAGATGGGACAGTTGGGGGACATTCCCATAGACTTGTGCACAACTTTTTTTCCGACTTTGATGTAACCTAACCCAAATATCCCCTATCCTACCCCCACAAATTTTGGTATACTAATGTTTTGGACCATTCTCTATCGATATAACTCGGTTCCGACACTGGTCCCTTAATGAGTAACTTTTTTGTACAGTTACGGCAACAACTCTCATGTCATATATAAGGCACGGTAATGTGGTTTTTCACGATCTAACATTGATTAGTCTTGAAAAGGTAAAACAAAAGGTGATTTTTATTAACTAATGTATGTTTATTTTAAATTTCTGTAGTTCTCCCCCAAAAACGTGGAGTACGAAAGCTATGGAGCAAAACGCAGACACAGTGTGTTTGGCAGGGACTGCACTCCTACATAAAGAAAGAACAAATCCCTGGAAAAGCCCAATGTGAAGCTTGTATCCAGCAGCCACAGCCACATCTTAACAGTAGGTCTTGGAGAGATGTGAAGTTCAAACTGCAATCAAAAGGCACAACAAACAAGAAATAGAGCAAATAGAAAATCAAAGTAGGTGCCATGGTCTGAAAGTGTAATAACTTTTAATATTAAATAATTGTTTAAATGATTTTGTTTTGATCAACTTTAATTTGTCTAATAACTGTTTCTCTACATGATTTGTTAATACACGATAATGATATATTTTTGTAAATGATATATATTTTTGAAAAATGGTGTTAAAGGAGATACATGGGTCATTCCACCAGGTTGGGGTACACAGTGATTGGGTTCATTTTTGTTTCATAATTTGGGAAATTGTGTTTCTTTTTTGAAAATCCACTTGTTTCTTATTGTTAAAAATGTAGTAGTAGATTTACCATGTTGTAAAAAAAAAATCCAGTGTTTCAGTAGTAAGCATATTTTATTATTATAGGTAAATTTAGACACAATTTTGTTTAAAAAGTGTGACATTTAAGAATATAGATTTCAAATCCTTTTTGTTTCCTGAAAATATAATGGAAGTTATTAAAAAAAAGCTACTTTTGTAAAGTTAAACACTTAATAAGTATTAGTGAAACCCTCCAATAACCGCTTGCTCACTGGACATGAAACCATTACCCATGTGAAGTTTCTCAGTTCGACGTAACGCACGGTGTCCAACAAAAATCCCAACAGTTGCCCGTAAAAAGGGGTGTCCAAATATAGTACTGAAAATAAAACGTGCCCCAACTCATATCAAACAGCTCGTATTTTGAGTAGTTTTTCGTAAAATAATCAAAGTTCCATCCACAAATATTGTTGCCACAAAATACTTGATGAAAACTCACATAATATTGATTTCCGTGTCCAAGCCAAATCTGTTACGTCGATCTATGAACGGCCCTCCTACAAACCTACCACCCCTCTTCGCAAAATGGATCGGGCTCACTTATGTGTGGAAAAGTCCCTGTGTCACAAAACACAAAAGGCGCGAACGCCATGTTTTGTGATTCCCTGCAACGAAGTCGTTGAGAAAACCGGGTCCAGAATTACGTCGATGTCAAGCTGTTACATCGAGGCGGTAGGATAATTGGATTGCTCAACCGCAACGATAAAAAGGTACATAATATGCTTCTTATTTTGAGTAATTTTTAAGAGAATGACGGTGCCTCCAAAATGAGAATCAATGGGAATACAATTTTGGTCCAACGTTGAAGTTGAGTTCATGTTTGATACACGTAGCAGTTGAAAGTCACCGAGTCTTCGTTACATCGAAGAATCATTGAACGCATTCTCTCGATCCCCACTATTGTTGATGGTTATAATTTACCTATTATAATGGGTGTCAACTAAGATATAGACATATGTTGTATTTTTTCCCCTGTATTTTTGCGTGATTTTGATAAAAAGATGATATTACAAAGGGTAAAAAGTGTTTTGTGTTCGATCATGTTTCGACGTAACAATGCTGAAGTGGACTCGTTGTCATAGTTACGTCGTCGTGATTTGTAAACAACACTGAATAGCGGGGATTGTTGTTGCGTTATTATCTTCCAAAACTGTCCCAAAATGTATGTTTGTGATGAAGATTTCAAAATCAGACGTTAACACTTGGATATTTATTTTATGCTAACTGCCTGTTTTAATCAAATGAATTGACAGACATTTTGGAAAGAGTTCCATATCCGGCCATCACTTAGTTTCCCTTAATGTGACTTAAAAACTACCAAAAAGTGTAAATCTGATGAAGAAACACGAATTTAGGAGGGAAAAAAATTCAACTTATTCTTTGAAAATACTTTGACTTTTTCTGTCATGGCCCATAGACTTTGTTCACGAGGTCAAAGTGATGGCCTGATATGGAACTCTTTTTCCGAAATATTTTTGGAACCTTTCAAAATTTTGCATAAATTTAAATGTTAACTTAATGCAGACGTAACAACACATTGACAGGATTTGTCAACACTATTTTCTAAGTTAAACATTTTATGATTGTGGTGAAAACTTCAAAATAAGAATTCAACACTAGATATTTATATTTTTATTGAAACTTTAGATTTCTAAAATGATTAATTGACAGCACTGTTTTTGAAACATTTTGATTTCATACAACTTTGTGCAGACGTAACATGGACACACTGTCCATGTTTTGTCAACACCATTTTTAAGTTAAAACTTTTGCAATTGTGATGGAAACTTCAAAATACGAAATGAACACTAGATATTTATTTTATACTGAAACTTTATAATTCTAAAATGGATTTACGGAACTATTTTTTGGTACCTTTAGATTTCGTACAACTTAGTTGCAGACGTAACATGGACACGGTGTCTGTTTTGTCTACACAACAGTTAACACCGAATATTTTTTAATACCGAAACGTCAGTTATTTTCATTTTCATTTTCATTTTGTTTTCATTTTATAACAGATTTTTTTGATGGTGGTTCTAACTTAATACAGGGCAAATCTTTATAGTATTAAAATTGAAGTAAGAATTATTTTTAGTGTGCAACTTAAGTGATTTTAGGATTTTAATTTAATTTTGTATCTAGGTTAAATCTGTCCCAAGATTAACAACTGACCTACTGATCCTCCGTTTTTGTCCCATTTCGCCAAACAAACAATTTTTGCAGACCCAACTACATGTAGTAACAAGATTATTTTAGACAGGCGTATCATAATTTGGTGAACATGATGAGCTTTTTAAGTGACTCATGACCCCGGACTTGGACTTGACCCATATGACTTTGGGCTTGGACTCCACACTTGTGACTCAGGCTCAGACTCAAAGTTTGGTGACTCAAACACGTCTGGTTTTTATTTTATTTCGTCCACATTTTTCCCACCTCATTAGGTGATGAAGACATGGGCCCACCAACAGTCAAACTCCGAATAAGACTTCTAGGTAGCAAGATCTTATCAGGAAAAGTGGCTGCTAAAGCTGAGCCTAAAAAGTTGCAATCACAAAAAAAACCTACAAAGGCAGCACAGAAAGATCTAGCTCAAAAAAACAAAACACAGCAAGCGACAGCTGCAAAAAAAAAAAAACTAGCAAAGCGGAAAGCACCAGCTACAAGAAAGGACAAAGCAATAAAGCAGAAAGTACCAGCTACAAAAGAAGCCAAAACACGAAAAAGATTAAGTTACAGACAGAAGCTTAAACTTTACCAACCTGATGCGTACAAAAAACTGTTAACACAGGATGCACTAAATCAGAAAATCGCTAGATTAAATATGACTGATGAACAACGGAAAGATTCCAACAAAAAGACCGCTGAACGAATGGCAAAAATGAGAGCAGGAAAAAAACAGACACAACCACCGACAAGAGCACAGAAGGTCAAAAAAATAGCAAAAAGAAAGTACTGGAAAGATTATAAAGAAAGATGGCGGACTGGACTGAGTGCTGAACGAAAGGAGGAGATCAAGGCCCAAAGAAGAGAAAGAGCAAGAGAAGAAAAAGAGTTACTGCTGAGCATCCGCATGAAAATCCGTAAAGAAAAGGAGAAAAAGATTTTGGAAGAACAGAAGAAAAAGGAAATTGAAAAAAGAGAACGAGAAGAGTTGGAGAGAATGATAGCTGAAGAACTGAACTCCACAGATGGCTCCAGACGACCAGCAGCAAGAAGAAAATCATACTCAAGGGCTAGAGCTTCATTGTCGAAGAATCCAATGATATATGCACAGACAGTTGGAGACTTATACAATAAAGCATCACCTAAGAAAAAGCAAGCCCTGCAATCACTTTCATGTGATCGAAACACACCTCACACATCACCAAATCTGGGTAAAACAGCTGTATCTGCTCTTGTGTCGGCAAACCTGCAGAAACGGCTGAACAATTTGAAGAATGCACAGAATAAACGGGAAAGAAGAAAGCGTCGGGATCTTGCTGCCACCTTGGGCTGCCTTAAGAAATACAAACTGCAGCGATTAGGGTGCAGACTGTTTGGTGTTTCGCCAAAACTTGCCAAGGAGACTACACATGAGCCAAAATACACAAATGCAGCCACATTAAGCCAAGATACCAAAGACCTTGTTGTAAATTGCTACAAGCAAAATTCTGTAGAACTGCCTGACCAGAAGACAGTAAGCAAAAAAACGCTACAGAAAACAAGAGTCCTAGAAATGCCAATCCACATCCTCTACAAACAGTTCAGGAATGATCATCCCAATGAGAAGGTTGGGAAGTCAACATTCTACAAGCTTCGCCCCAAGTACATAAAAACGGTTGGGAGCATCAAGTTCAGGGGTTGCTTATGTGACTACTGCGAAAACGTGAAACTGAAACTGAAAGCACTCAAGTCAAAAATGACTTTAGAAGAAATAGCAAGCGTCACCTTGTGTCAGAGAGGAGCAGAACAAAAGTATCACAACAAGCAGTGTATAGAAAGAAAGTGTCAGCATTGTGGGGTGACAAAGATGAGGGAACACTTTGAGGGGTTAGATACAGCAAAGGAAGTTGAGTGGTCCAAACGGGTGACGGTAAAGGAGGAAAAGATAACTAAGAAAGGAAAGAAGATGGTGACTAAAAAGGTACGTCAGCTACAGCATGGTAGTACTGTAGAGCTGCTTGAAGAACTCGAGCAAGAATTACACATCATACCGGAGCACCTGTTTCGCAAATCATGGCAGCAGAGTCAATTTGCAAAGCTTACATCACACAAACTTCCCAAGGGCTGGTGTGTCATGGTACTGGATTTTGCAGAAAATTATGCGTGTAAGACCCAGGACGAGGTGCAGGCAGCGCACTGGACCCAAGAACAGGTAACGGTCCATCCAATCATCGCCTACTATAACTGCAACAACCCCACTTGCACCAAGCCGGTCATGCACTCTGTTGCAATTATCTCCGATGACCTAAACCATGATTACAATGCTGTCCACACATTTACTTCAAATGCAATTAAGGTAGTCCGACAGCAACAGCCAGAGTTAACCAAGGTGATCCGCTTCTCTGATGGGTGTAGTGCCCAATATAAATCTAAGGGCCCATTTCTCGATATTTCTTATTCAGTAGAAGATAACGGAGTGCCAATCCAGCATGAGTTCTTCGGCTCCAGACATGGAAAGGGCCCATCAGATGGAGAAAGTGCTGTAATTAAAAGAATGACATCCATCGCGGAAGCATCGCAGCAAGCGTCCATAACAAATGCCAAACAAATGTTTGACTTTTGTGAACACAATCTTACCAGGGATGGCCTGGATGAAGCATGTCCTCATTTTAAGAGGACAGTTGTATTTGTACCATCAGTGGACATTGACCGCAACAGACCAAGACAAAGCAAGACTCTGAAAGGAACACGGCAGCTCCATAGTATCAAGACCGTTACTCCAGGTGTGGTTGCAAAGCGGAACATATCATGTTTCTGCTCTTCATGTGTAGAAGGATTTGGGGAGTGCCATAATGCAGAGTATGTGAACAAGTGGAAGGAAGTTAGCATAGGAAGCAGTAACCAGGATATCAGCTCCAACCAGACCAGCGATTCGTGTCAAGCGGACGAATGCAGAGGTACATGTATGTAAAATGTAAACAAAAGACCAATCACCCCAACTCAGAATATACATTGTAACAGTGTAACACTGAATATTTTTATCTTCATTGAACATAAAGTTGACAAATAATAAAGTGCTGATTTTTATTTTATTTTATTTTTTTTATTCATAGATGACGATGGAACACCCTGCAAAGACGAGAATGACGAGTCAGATGAGAACAGTGCCGATAGGAATGACACAGATGAGGACAGTGCAGATGATGGGGCAGATGAAAATGGTCGAGAAGCAGACATACACGTAGATGTTGCAGATGTTAGTTTGGACGCAGCAAGCGAGACTGCAATTGACGCAAAGAGTGACACAGGAGCTTCAAGTTCAACAAGAGATTACCAAGGTAATTTTATTATGGAGCAATGTACATTTTGAAATAGTCTTAAGATATCCTGTTCTAAAGCTTAATACAAAAGTAGTTTCAAATCGAATTATACTAAAGTGTCAAAAGTTCAAAGCTGCTTTTTCGTCGCTGGTTGATTGCTTGACAGTTCATGTCAAGTTCAATAAACTTCTAACTTGCATAAACTGCAGAATCAAAATTTAAACACTCCTGAACATGCACTGGCTGTCCGGTAAAATATTGCAACTGCGTTTGGTTGCATATGCCCACATTTGAAAGTGCAGTACATACATGTAAGTTCGTTGAACTGTTCTTGCCATGAATTGTCAAGCTGTCAAACTGAGACGAGTTCATCTTTGTTATACAATGGTATTAAATTGGGAGATCCGATTGGTCGATAACCGGTCACATGGTTTATTACAAAAGTTCATGTGTTACTCCAAAACTGACGTACCTCTAAATAACAATTTTAATAGAAGCAGATCCTGGAGAAGAGGTTTCATTTTTGCTGGTACTACGCAAACTACGTACTGTGTATTTCCATGTAATGCGCTGTAGGGAACAGCTAAAACAAAAGTTATAAGTTTGGAAGACCTTCCGTTGCGGCCATTACTGTTTACGTTTCATCTGCACTTTCACGTTCCAACTACTCAGGGATTTGTACAGGCATGTATTAAATACATGGTATAACAAAACAATTGTCTGCTGTGATGTGGTTCATGGTGTTTTGTAAACCCTCGAGGGCAAATGGCACCCTCGGGGGAAAATGGCACCCTCGGCGATTTTCCCCCTCGGGTGTACAAAACACCATGGACCACATCACAGTGGACAACAATTGTATACAAGTCTAAAATTTAACTTTATAAAATTGCTATAGCAATGTACAACAATATTATGTGATGATAAAACAAATACCTTTGTTCCTGTAATGGGATTTTAGGAGTAACCAGGTATGAAAAATCATTGGAAGATATATAACCACACTCCTTTGTTCCTTGCTGTCCCTTCCCCTGCTGTTCACCCATTGCCACTCTCCTTTGAATCCCTCCTTTGCATTTCTCCACCTACCCCCTGTTGCATGTGTGTTCCCTACGTTTGTTTCTTGTACACTGTCATTTGTCTTTGATAGAAAGAATTTGCTGAAGTTCGAAGCGTTAGACCAGCAAATTTTTTGAAAGATATATTTGTAATTATTTTGACATTTACTACTCTTTTTTTTAAATTTCAGTTGGTGATTATGTTTCAGTCATTTACGACAACACCTGGTGGGCAGGCGAAGTAACTCGTGTGTGTGATGACAAGTGCTCCATCAACTTCTTGACGCCAAAATGTGAAAACCGCTACGTATGGAGCACGAAGAAGGAGGAAGCTTGGGTGGAAAAGACGGGAATATTCTCATTGTTGCCATCCCCACCTAATCCTGTTAACCAGCGTCACCTTGCTTTTGAATGTGATATTTTCCGTAAGATTACAGCTGAGGTAAAAGCCTACCTGAAAAAGAATGAAATATAAGACTGTTAGGGAAGTGCAACATATTTGGTGAAGCTACATTTGTGAGCCATGTGGACTTGCTTTGTTTTTAGCAAGTCAGAATGATTCAATTTACATCTAGTACATGTATGACTGTAGTCCATTGCCAGTTACAATGAGTTGACAGTGTCTGCATATTTTTTTTCAAAGGTAAACATGTGTTTTACATGTATTCTACATATACATGGTATGATTTTAACCCCTCAAAAAAGTTAGCAAATTTGTTTTCAATCAGCTACTCAGTTAATGGTAAGCCCATTCATTCCTTTCCACAATAACAATGCATTTTAACAATCACTTGGTTGAGGACTCAACAACTCTGTTGTGAATGCACGTGGGGTCACAAACAAAGTGAAACAATATGTGCTAAATTTGCAATTATCTGTGCTCAATGGAAAAACCTCCAGAACTTCCCAACTTTTTTTATTTCATGAAATCAAAATTAATTATTGTAAATAAGTTTTGTTGTCCGTTTTGATAGTGTTACTCAATAGATACTAGTACTAATGACATAACCAGCTCTTTACAGGTGCAGTTTTCTATGGAACTTCAAATCCGTCCTCGACAGGTGTACTTTTTTCCCCTGATACCCACCATAGAAAAGTGCACATGTAAACAAAGCATTATGTCATCAGTACCGGGGTCTGCTCAATTCCGATTCGCTTTTCTTAACCATAAAGGTACATGTACATGTTTACTGATCCAATTCCAATTCAATTCTTGTTAAGCTAAAAATAAATTGTCAAAGTTAAAAAGTTGTATCCTCATTGAGTGATCCCCAAAATGTCGCTTCCCAAGTTGCATCGTAAAATTGGGAGTGATCCCTGGCGCACGGCATTATGGGTTTATGACATCTGACTAGCGCCCACCCGAACAAAGATACTTGCAGCTCAATTGGCAGAGCACCGTTATGGTATTCCGGAGGTCGCAGGTTCGAATCCCGCTTCTGCCAGTTTTCTTTGTTCACTTTGAAAATGTAAAAAAATTGATTCAAATCAATTACAGTTCAATGAATTTAAAAGAAAAAAATGTATTAAAATCTTTTCAATTTGATTCAAATTCCAATTCAATTCTTCATTGAAGTTGAAAATTTTAATTAAATTCGATTCCAATTTATTAAGTAGACTGATCCATTAAGCCCCACCCACCAAAACGGTACGACCATTGGATGACCAGATGGCCTTCTCAGGGTCTATTCATAGTTCACACGTCTGCGAAAGCAAAGTGTATTTTTGTAATGCACTGTGTTTCCATTGCTTTCGCATTTTAAGTGTGAAGTATGAACTGGGCATCAGTTTTTCCAAAAGATTTTAGTGTCAAATTTCGGTAGCAAAGTCTAAACTGTGATTGTTCAATGTTACAGGGCGGGGCTTAATGGATCTGTCTATTCTTGGTTGATGGAAAATAATTTTGATTCAATTCCAGTTCATTCATAGCTGTTCAAAATTATTGTGATTCAATTGAATTCATTGTGTGGAAAATTAATTTCACGTTGATTCTTATTCACT
Organism: Hippasteria phrygiana; assembly: GCA_037893225.1. Lineage (NCBI taxonomy): Eukaryota > Metazoa > Echinodermata > Asteroidea > Valvatida > Goniasteridae > Hippasteria > Hippasteria phrygiana. The sequence goes on along the minus strand of JAZGUH010000564.1, from coordinate 863,129 downwards.
GCATCAAAAAGATAATTTTCTTAAACATGATGTCCCAGTCTTTAGACATGACTGCGTAAGTTACGTATTTGTCACTGATACTCAAGATAATCAAAGAAGGGGATTATACCATGGAAGCTTTCCTAAAGGATTTCATATTGTGTTCATGTCATTGACTAAAGACTTGTATTACAGTACAAACATCCGGTCCTATAAAGAACTGATTCGACACAGAGGTATTGTACATGATACTCAGCATTTGTGGCGTAACTTCGGCCATATTGAAAAGTAAAAGCTTAGGCCTAACGACAAACAAAACTTGAAATGGAGTAAAAAATGTTCCCCAGGACTGTACAGGGAATTCAGAATTTATAATTTTCAATATGTCACAGCCAATTAGCCGCAACAAAAAATAATGTACATGCAATGATTAAAGGGCTTTACCTTAGATCAGAATAATTAACTTGGTTGCAAACTACTCGCAATAAATCAGGCCATTTATATTTATGTTTTGAATTTTTGACATTTGACCTGATCATTCATGGCATTTACTGTAATGTGCCCCACCTGTACAGTTTCGATCCCTTTCTTACGTTATTTGAGACAATTTGTGTCCGGGACCTTCTGTAAATTTTTTATTAAAACTTTACAGAAAAGCAAACAGCTTTCGTCAGCTGGGAAACACAAACTGATTTGTCTCAACTCAACAATTCATCATGGATTAGGGTATGGTACATAAATCATAAAAATGTTAGCATTGGATTAGTACATGGTGAAAAAAAATGAACACAAAGATGATTAAAAATTGTTTAAATATGATGTACGAGGGTCGTTCTAATTTTTTTATAAAGTGTCCTCCCCTGCCTCCTGACCAAACCTAAATTGGCCTTGGTGACCCCCCCCCCCCCCCCCCCCGAAAACAAATTGCTTATAAATATCAAAGGCCAAATGGCCATGTACTGTACCCAAAATGACAAAGTTTGAGGCCTGTAAATTATATTCAGTGTTTTGTCATCCATAATAAGCAGACATGGAATGCTAGGACAGATGTAACAAGGACACGGTGTCCAAGTTGAATATGTTACGTCTGCACTGCTTGATTCGGAATCAGAAAATTTTAAAATTAAAATATACAGTGGAGTTTTATTTGATGAAAAGTTGTAAGGTGGGCCAAACCTGATCTTTGTAACACTTTTGCATGACAAATTTACTGTGTGTGGTAGTGTTAGAAACAAAAATGTGAAATACAATTAGTTTTTCAAAATTTAACCAAATTCCCAGATTTATTATTCATCATGCTTACCTTTTCCTGCTGCTCACCTCGAAAAAAGATTAAACCTGTGGCAAAACCTCATCAAATGGTATTATTTAGTTATAAGGAAACAAAGAAAAGCCTAAAACCACAGTAAACTACAGGGGGTTGATTAATCAAGTTTTGTGTCCATGTTACGTCTGCACTGTTTTTCGATGAACCTTACTTTCAGTCATCTGACAAGTTTTTTTAAGAATAATTTTGAAAAAAATCTTTAAGTTTATGAAACTTCAGTAATTTCCACTCACAAAAATAGTTAAAGTTAAACTTAAAAAGCATTTTCAAAATTTGACACTGATGTCACACACTGTGTCCCAACCTGGTGGAATGACCCACATACACCATTACCCTTTTGGCAATACATTTACAGTGTTGTGCATTATTATTCGAACACTTGCCATATTTTAGGTACTTTAGTTGTTAGTAATGAAATGGCAATCAATATAAACCAGGCATTGTAAGGCATTAAATATCAATTTCTCCAGATATGTTAAGTGTTCAAATACTTTTTCACACGTATACAACAAGCACTATTGTTGAAAATTAAAAGATTTCATAGATATATGATTGCCAAGTGTTCAAATAATTTTGCACACCACTGTATCATGTTGATTTATCCCTTTTATAACTGAAAGATTTAGTTAAAAGGTGCAAACACTCCTTACAAAATGATGAAAAATAATAAATAGTTCATAACAGATGACATTTTATGTGTAATGTGACCTGTGTCAACTGAGAGAAAAATATTTACTCAACTATTTGCCAGTGTAAACCAGGCATTGTAAGGCATTAAATATCAATTTCTTCAGATATGTCAGGTGTTTAAATACTTTTGCACTCGTATACAAGCACTATTGAAACATTTCATCACTAACAACTAAAGTACCTAAAATATGCCAACTGCTCGAATAATTTTGCACACCACTGTAAATGTATTGCCAAAAGGGGTAATGGTGTATTGTTTTGCTTATATAGAGGTTTTGATTAAAATGTTCAGGGCTCATGGTGGTCAAGTTCGTTGAATTAGACAGGTGTAAATTAACAAAGCTGCAACTGCTTGATCCAATAATTATAATTTCCAACTTATTTTGATTATACTGTTCATTTGTCAATTATACACACACCTGAATAATTTATCATGGTGATTACCTTGCTTCACAATTTCAAGTTGAAGAACAGCCTGATGGAAATGGTAGGCTGAAGACTTCAATAATAATTTCAAACATAACAGTTTTAAATCAGCTATGGTTGCTGACTATAAATGAAAGTGACATGCTTTTGTAAACTTTATTGTTAGTGTCCATTTTGTGAGAATTATGCTGTGCCCATCAACAAAACTGCTTTTGAAAAATTCCTACCACATTCTTTCAAGTTTGCATGATAAAGTTAGATTTTTTCCTGCAATTCAGGAAAAATATACAATGTTGGCAATAACTCAAAATGTTCCATGTGTGCAGAGATACATTTTAAGGAATGCATTTATTGTACTGATAATTGTCAGATCTTTTCAGATCAAACATATGATTGACAGGCTTACTTCCAAGATAAGTCATATGAGGATTTTATCCTGTTTGTGCAGGGAAGGAGCCATTTTCTAGCCCTTCTTAAAAATGGCCCATTTTTATGTTGTTTTTTGGTTCGTTATGCTTATGCTGTACAAAGGCAGACAAGTTCCCTCAAAGTAATCTTATGAGGCCTCCCACTATATTTCCTTTGGTGGCCCAGCCTTGGATTCAATTATGCTTTTGGGGGTTAGAACTGGGGACTAAATCCCCTAGGGCATGTCAGGTTTTATTAGAAGCAGTGGAATTAAACACATACTTTACTCAAAGAGCAACATCTATAGATTTTGTGGTTAGCTATTGCACATGGTGAAATTCCCTTTTGATATCAGCATGAAGGTACACAAGTTCCCTCCAAGTAATCTTATGAGGCCTCCCACTTCTTTTCCTTTGATGGCCCAACCTTAGATTCCATTTTGATTAGATGACTTAATCTCTGAAATACAAATCATAATTCGTTTAAGTTTTGTTTACCTTACCTTAAAAAGCTTGTTTTTAAAGGGTACCTGACTTTAAGCTTGTACATTACCTGAAACTCATCTTGCCGTATCATTATGCATACTCTGGTTTTAAATAAAATATATTTTTGTTTTTGAACTAGTTTCTGAACTAAACTAAATCTTAAAGCTATATTTGTACTCAATTCCACATGTCATTAAACACAAAAGTTTGCAGCAATTTAACTTGACTTCAACTACAGTGAAGAGTTTTCTAAGACTTCCTGTTATTTATCTAAGTTTTGACATATTTCCTAATTTGGCTTTTATGCTACATTCTGTGTTTCCAGTGGCACCCGTCTACAAATTTCCATTTGTTCATTTAGCTGTATTGAAAAAATGGATGGCCCTGATGAGTGGCATGACAGTGATTCTTCAAATTGGAGCACAGGGTCTGGGAGTGACAGACTTAGTGACACCCCCCCCCCCCCTTCTCCACCCAAACCCAGCATAGTTAAAGATGTACTGTCCGTGCGTTTGGGCGTGGCACCCAAACAAATAAATTTTCAAATTGAATTTCTCATTTGCCAGAATTGCAAAAGTTATTAGCTTTCCAATGAACCATTGATGGAAAAAATCAGCCCACGATTAGTAATCGTTCAATTAATTGCAACTTTGTGTAACCAAGGTGAAAGGACTACTGCACAAATTCAGGACAGGAAGGCAATCTTTGGTTTTCTTGAGAAAAATATTTAAAGTTTTATTTCCTTTTTATTCTGCCTGTCAATGACACAAATTTATTGCATAAGAAACTCTACACAAGTTTGATGGACAAGCCAAATATTGCATAAAAAGTGCTCAATTTTCCACAGGAGATGGAGATGGAGGGGTGTCTGGTCTCCGCCTATCTTCATCCCACTCGTCATGGTTGGGTACTCTATGTTCGCGGAGGTAGCGCCAGACCAACGGATTACATCTACCGTATACATGTTGTAGCCATTCTTGTGTGGATAGATCTCGGTAATGTATGCATCTATTCATAATTGCTCGTTTTTCGCGCGCTGCGAGACGCCAGAGAGGCTGATTAGTAGTCACAAGTACTGGTGTTCTACGCAGAAACGCTTCGGCTTGGTGTTTGACCGGGACGAATGTCTGTTGTCCCTCTAGTATGACTTTTGCCTTTTCAATGATACACTGGTCTAAGTATGGTTCATTAAAGATAATGAGTCGCTTATCTACGCATTCTTGCCAGAGAAAGGTATAACCGCTGTTACCTTGACTGATTTCTCCGTAATGGATGGCAAGATCTGCGAGTGAGTTAGCGATCCATGTCTTACCCGCATTTGACGCACCTTCAAGAACCAGAGTATTTATCTTGGTCATTTCTTTGTCCATGATTTTATGAACATTAACAGATAATTCTGTAAGGTCGATGTTCTGTTCCCAAGCCCATTTTGCAAAAATTTTAGCACTTGTCTCCTCGGTTTCGTAGAGATTATTTGGGTCGGGTCTGTATATTTCTTCTAATTCTGACATGGTTCTCGAGAGTGTATCGAATAGCGCAATCTGCTTACATTTACTGAACATCATGTTAAAGTTAGCTTTATAAAAGCAGTTTTCGACGCGCGCTTTGACTTCGTTAGTTTCGTATTTCATTACCTTCTGCATGAGATCATTTGAGCTGGCCGCGTTATACTTTCTGATCATGGACTGCAGTACTTCTGAATCTGTTGGTCTGGTACCCCCGTCTGGTTTTGCTGGACCTCTTTCGTGTTGTTTCTTCTCGACCATGTCCAGCACGTCTTGTGGAGTGATAGAGTCCCACAGTTCAAGAATGGAAGGTGTGAAATGTTGGTAGTTGTGTACGTTCGTCTCGAATCTCGTCTTGGCCGGCATTTGGAGATAGGTCATGAAGGCCTTGGCGTGTTTAACAGTTTGAGATTTTACTTCTAAACACATGCCGATAGCCTCATTCTTCAGTACTCTCCATGGGTGAGCATTGTTCAACCTCGTTTCTGTTCGAAGATAACCGTGGACGTGTCTACCGGCGATCTGGCAGCCAATCGGGTCCTTTGTCGGGTCGTGTAAGACCAGGATGTAGTCTATCGTATCTGCTAGATGTTTGTTGCACAGATAGGTGACGTCCTCTGGATTCACATCGGCATGTGCGTTGAGCCGTTGGAATATAATAGTATGATCCCATACTTGTGTAACAGCGTCTGGTCGCTTTTCTCTCACGTACTTGTTTCTAGACGCTGCGGGTGACGAAGTGAGGCAATAATGCCTCTTTCTGTTTAATTGTGCAGCGACGGTGTTGGCAGAATGACGTTTAAATTTAAAATAACAATATAATATCGTCGTTGTTGTTATGAATACGCTCGCGTTGTGTTTTGATAACGCGGTCTATAGCGCGCAACGCTTTACGCGTAACGCGTGCGTCTTGGCACCTAGCCAAACATCTGCGCGCTGACTATTTGACTCCTCTTTTATGCCGTCGTCGTTATGACGTCATCTCATTTACATATAACAACGCCGTTATTTTTTAAATCAATAGTAAATATAAGTTATAAATAGATATCTCATAACCTTTTAGAGGGACCTCATTGGCCGTCGCGTCGTCGTCGTTATGTAAAAATTTTGTTCTTTGTTCTTTGTTTAGGTCGTCGTCGTCGTTATTCAAATGAGGTCAAAGGTCGCATGGCCGCTAAAGCGGCCATCGCCAGATCGGAGTCAAATAGTCAGCGCGCAGATGTTTGGCTAGGTGCCAAGACGCACGCGTTACGCGTAAAGCGTTGCGCGCTATAGACCGCGTTATCAAAACACAACGCGAGCGTATTCATAACAACAACGACGATATGATATTGTTATTTTAAATTTAAACGTCATTCTGCCAAGATGTCTGCCCACCTCAACACCGTCGCTGCACAATTAAACAGAAAGAGGCATTATTGCCTCACTTCGTCACCCGCAGCGAGGAGATATATACACCATTACCCTTTTGGCAATACATTTACAGTGTTGTGCATTATTATTCGAACACTTGCCACATTTTAGGTACTTTAGTTGTTAGTAATGAAATGGCAATCAATATAAACCAGGCATTGTAAGGCATTAAATATCAATTTCTCCAGATATGTTAAGTGTTCAAATACTTTTTCACACGTATACAAGCACTATTGTTGAAAATTAAAAGATTTCATAGATATATGATTGCCAAGTGTTCAAATAATTTTGCACACCACTGTATCATGTTGATTTATCCCTTTTATAACTGAAAGATTTAGTTAAAAGGTGCAAATACTCCTTACAAAATGATGAAAAATAATAAATAGTTCATAACAGATGACATTTTATGTGTAATGTGACCTGTGTCAACTGAAAGAAAAATATTTACTCAACTATTTGCCAGTGTAAACCAGGCATTGTAAGGCATTAAATATCAATTTCTTCAGATATGTCAGGTGTTTAAATACTTTTGCACTCGTATACAAGCACTATTGAAACATTTCATCACTAACAACTAAAGTACCTAAAATATGCCAACTGCTCGAATAATTTTGCACACCACTGTAAATGTATTGCCAAAAGGGGTAATGGTGTATTGTTTTGCTTATATAGAGGTTTTGATTAAAATGTTCAGGGCTCATGGTGGTCAAGTTCGTTGAATTAGACAGGTGTAAATTAACAAAGCTGCAACTGCTTGATCCAATAATTATAATTTCCAACTTATTTTGATTATACTGTTCATTTGTCAATTATACACACACCTGAATAATTTATCATGGTGATTACCTTGCTTCACAATTTCAAGTTGAAGAACAGCCTGATGGAAATGGTAGGCTGAAGACTTCAATAATAATTTCAAACATAACAGTTTTAAATCAGCTATGGTTGCTGACTATAAATGAAAGTGACATGCTTTTGTAAACTTTATTGTTAGTGTCCATTTTGTGAGAATTATGCTGTGCCCATCAACAAAACTGCTTTTGAAAAATTCCTACCACATTCTTTCAAGTTTGCATGATAAAGTTAGATTTTTTCCTGCAATTCAGGAAAAATATACAATGTTGGCAATAACTCAAAATGTTCCATGTGTGCAGAGATACATTTTAAGGAATGCATTTATTGTACTGATAATTGTCAGATCTTTTCAGATCAAACATATGATTGACAGGCTTACTTCCAAGATAAGTCATATGAGGATTTTATCCTGTTTGTGCAGGGAAGGAGCCATTTTCTAGCCCTTCTTAAAAATGGCCCATTTTTATGTTGTTTTTTGGTTCGTTATGCTTATGCTGTACAAAGGCAGACAAGTTCCCTCAAAGTAATCTTATGAGGCCTCCCACTATATTTCCTTTGGTGGCCCAGCCTTGGATTCAATTATGCTTTTGGGGGGTTAGAACTGGGGACTAAATCCCCTAGGGCATGTCAGGTTTTATTAGAAGCAGTGGAATTAAACACATACTTTACTCAAAGAGCAACATCTATAGATTTTGTGGTTAGCTATTGCACATGGTGAAATTCCCTTTTGATATCAGCATGAAGGTACACAAGTTCCCTCCAAGTAATCTTATGAGGCCTCCCACTTCTTTTCCTTTGATGGCCCAACCTTAGATTCCATTTTGATTAGATGACTTAATCTCTGAAATACAAATCATAATTCGTTTAAGTTTTGTTTACCTTACCTTAAAAAGCTTGTTTTTAAAGGGTACCTGACTTTAAGCTTGTACATTACCTGAAACTCATCTTGCCGTATCATTATGCATACTCTGGTTTTAAATAAAATATATTTTTGTTTTTGAACTAGTTTCTGAACTAAACTAAATCTTAAAGCTATATTTGTACTCAATTCCACATGTCATTAAACACAAAAGTTTGCAGCAATTTAACTTGACTTCAACTACAGTGAAGAGTTTTCTAAGACTTCCTGTTATTTATCTAAGTTTTGACATATTTCCTAATTTGGCTTTTATGCTACATTCTGTGTTTCCAGTGGCACCCGTCTACAAATTTCCATTTGTTTATTTAACTGTATTGAAAAAATGGATGGCCCTGATGAGTGGCATGACAGTGATTCTTCAAATTGGAGCACAGGGTCTGGGAGTGACAGACTTAGTGACACCCCCCCCCCCCCCTTCTCCACCCAAACCCAGCATAGTTAAAGATGTACTGTCCGTGCGTTTGGGCGTGGCACCCAAACAAATAAATTTTCAAATTGAATTTCTCATTTGCCAGAATTGCAAAAGTTATTAGCTTTCCAATGAACCATTGATGGAAAAAATCAGCCCACGATTAGTAATCGTTCAATTAATTGCAACTTTGTGTAACCAAGGTGAAAGGACTACTGCACAAATTCAGGACAGGAAGGCAATCTTTGGTTTTCTTGAGAAAAATATATAAAGTTTTATTTCCTTTTTATTCTGCCTGTCAATGACACAAATTTATTGCATTAGAAACTCTACACAAGTTTGATGGACAAGCCAAATATTGCATAAAAAAGTGCTCAATTTTCCACAGGACAGCAATTGATGTCCAGATCAAAGGTCGCATGGCCGCTAAAGCGGCCATCGCCCGATCCGCCTTGGCGGATCGGGCGGCGACCTTTGATCTCATTTGAATAAAATTTGAATGACGACGACAACGACCTAAACAAAGAACAAAGAAAAAAAGATAGATTTACATACCGACGACGACGCGACGGCCAATGAGGTCATTGAACGTCGCGTCAATAAGAATAGAAAGAAAAGCCAAATCAATAAACATCACTGCAAATGCATCTATGTACACATGCTATATTTCTATAAGAGGGATAACTTTGAGTTGAGAGAACTAAATGTTCTTTGTTCTCTGGCATGCTCTGCCCAGGTGCTTTGTTCGACCATGGGTTCGACACAAAGAAACTCAAAGTTATGAAAAGTAAATAGCTAGCAATTAACCCTTAAATCTTAACATAGGACACACACATCTATAACCTTTTAAATACAGACAAATTTTAAGTTTTACATGAAATTTATTGGCCGCAACAAACATATTATGTACAATTATTATAGAGACACCACTTTATACATGTGCCTATTATAGCTGTGGAGAAAACACTTTAACCGGTCAGAGTTTAGAATATTATATAATTAAAATTCATCATGTGGTGGATTTTTGTCTAGGGTGGTGATTTCTGCCAGATCTCCATCAATCTTTCGGACTGCGATAAACAGATCGATCTCTGATGGTGTGGGTGTTGGTGGTGGTGGTGGTGGTGATTGAGGTGATGGTATTGTAAAGTACTCTTCGACTGGTTTCATGGGAGAGAGTTGGAATGAAGCTCTCCACAGTTCTTCCTCGTCAAAGTCTAGTCCCCAACCATGGTCGATTGTCGAATCTTCATCTCCGTATGGGTTATCAACCACCACATCTGTTGGTAGTCGGCTCCACATCAGTCTGTTAGATGGGCTGATGGGCGGTGTGATTGGTTTGGGTTTCCGATCATTGTCCCATTCGTCTGCTTCTGGGTACCGCACCTCTCTGAGGTACCGCCATACTAATGGATGACATCTCCCATGTACGTGTTGCAACCAGTCTTGCGCGCAAAGATCTCGATACATGATGCAACGATTCTGTATGGCTCTTTTTTCGCGAGCAGCGAGTCTCCACAATGGTTGGTTTGTGGTGACAAACACAGGTGTTCGTCTTAAGAACGCTTCACCTTGATGTTTGACTGGTACAAACGTCTGTTGCCCTTCAAGAACAATCTTGGCTTTTTCGATAATGCACTGATCGAAGTACGGCTCGTTAAAAACGATGATGCGTTTGTCAACACACTCCTGCCATAAGAAAGTGTAGCCAGAATTTCCTTGACTTATCTCACCATAATGAACGGCAAGATCTGCTAATGCATTGACAACCCATGTCTTGCCTGCATTAGACGAACCCTCAAGAACGAGAGTGTTTACCTTTGCTTGGGTTTTATCCATAATTTGGTTAATGCTCACAGAGAGTTCAACCAGATCGACAGCTTGGCATTGTGCCCATTTAGCTAGAATTTTAGCACTTTCTTCCACTGTTTCATATCTTTGTGATTCATCACAACGAAAAACTTCTTCAAGTTCTTCCATGGATCTGGTAAGATAGTCGAACAACGCAATTTGCTTACACTTTGTAAACAGTTGGTTAAAGTTACTCTTGTAGAAAGCGTTTTCGATTTTGGCTTTTGTTTCGTTCGACTCATACGACATTACTTTATGCATCAGATCATTTGCACTGGCTGCGTTGTACTTACGTATCATGGACTGTAGTACCTCAGAGTCGGTGTGTCTGCTTGCAGGTTGTTGCGGTTTGGCCGGTCCCCTCTCTCGTAGTTTCTTCTCGGCCATTTGTCTGACCTCTTCATACGTGACCTCATCGTATAGTTGTCGAATGGTGGGGTTGTGATTCCCGTAGTTCTTAATGTTCGAGAGAAACATCTTCTTGCCCGGCATTTGCAGGTATGTCATGAAGGCCTTGGCATACTTTACAGTTTGTGATTTGACCTCAATACACATGCCTATTGCTTCGTTCTTGAGGACTCTCCACGGGTGGGCGTTGTTGAGTTTGGTACCCGTACGTACGTAGCCATGCACGTGTTTGCCCGCAATCTGGCATCCTACTGGATCTCTAGTTGGATCATGAAGAACCAAGATGTAATCCATACAATCTTTGATGTGTTTTTCACAGAGGTATACTACATCTTCTTCATTGACATCCGCATGGGCATTGAGACGTTGAAAGATTACTGTGTTATCATATACTACTTCTGGTAATTCTCGCAGCCTGTGTTTGGCTTCTACCGGAGATTGTGACAGAGTATAGTTCCTTTTTCTTTGGAGCAAAACTCGTGCGGTTGCTAGTGCGTTGGCCATTTTGATGAGAATGAGACAATTTAGAATGTTTTAGGGTAAATAACGTCGAAACGCAGTACGCTGTTATGATACGCACGCGTGTTAATATGATGCGCCTATACGCAGACGCTAACCAAACATTTCTGCGTTCGCGTTCGGAGGAAAACAAACTTCAGACGCGCCTACGTCACTCAACTCCCCGGATGTACCATACGGTCTATGTTCGCCAACCAATGTATAATGTTCTGCCGCTGTCTTTGCTGTAAATTGCATAGGACGCGTAGTATTAACTCCACCTGTCGGAATCGTACGTTTAACTCCAAAGAATGGCGGTAACCAATGTGAACGTCCACCCTGTTCATGAATGGTCTGTACCTTACACCAATATGTTACATTGATTTTCATAATGATTTGCATGGGATTATTTTCAGCATCTAAATAGACTGGTAACTTCATAAAGACATCGGGCGATCCTTTAGGTGAGTGCCCTGTTAAACTCCATAGGTTATTAAACTGCATTGCCTGAGTTTCTGTACCAAATCCGTTAGCTGGTACTTGGCTGGCCGGTTTAGTCAAAATTGGATTAATTTCTCTACTTGGTGCGTATTTGGTATGCATATTATAATTTGGATGCATTAAAAATGTGTCTTGATCCCATGGATTAACATGTTGAAATACACGCTTACCACCATTAGCAGTAGATTGTGCTCTGATAGATTGTTCTAAATTTAAAAAAGATTCGGGTATATTAGATGCATACCAATGACCTCCCGGGTTATGCCAAGAATATTTATACGGTATATTAACAGGATGATTAAATACGTTATTTTTACCTCTACGCATATCTACAACAGCCCATTTTTCAATTTCGTTTAAAGATATAGAATTCATAGCTTCAGTACTGTTTGCATATTTATATGATTGTACTGCATTAGTTACATCTATCATTGGTTTTTCTAATTCCATATCTGATCTACTTAATAATTCATGAGCTTGAAAATTATTATTGGGTAATGTGGTAGGTTGAGGTCTATTATGTGCACCAAAATAGCTATCGGAATCTTCATAAATTTCATAATGACTCATACTACTCAAAAAAGATGTTTTTAGTTTAATTGCACCTCCTACACTTGTAGTCTGATCTAACATAGGAACACAGTTATCAATACTAAATCCCATTGATTCTAACTGCCATTTACGTGAATTTAACTGAAGCATTGCCCAATCTCTAGGTGTCATGCTTGCCATCACAAAATTGTAAGGGATGTTGTTCATACCGTGATCTAATTTAAATTTTGAACCAATTTTAGTTATTCCATTATTACTATTGGTCGATACATAATGTGTAAACGATTTCGAATATAGCAATGAACCGTCGCCTCCCACTGAAACTCCATCATGGTGTCCGGGACCGGGTTCGCTGGTACCCGCACCTCCTGTAGGAGCAGCAGCCTCTTCTGTGGAAGACATTGGTCCGGGAACTTCCCCTCCTTGAGAATCTGGAGGTGTATCTGGTAATCTAGGAACTTTAGCCGGTGGTGGTTCAGGTTCGACAGGTTCGGGTGAATCTGGTGGTGTTTCTGGTATGATCTGATCAGGTGTATCTGGGACTGTTTCTGGTTGAGAATGAGGTGGTGTCACTTGTGTGTCTTCGGGTACATCTGTGTCTTCTGCTGGATGATCCTCACTAAATAGTACTAGAGCTTCTTCAATTGTTTTTTGATTCTCATAATCTCTTACGACCATATAGGCGTTAATTTGGTCCAACAGTGGTCGTTTCATTTTTCTGACGTAATCGTCAAATCTCTCTGTTTCACATATAGCTCTGTCAGGTTCATGAATTTCAGGACCCCATTCTAAGATCATAGGTTCTAATACATTTAATTGGCTTGCATCAGTAAATACTTTATGCCCATATATGTTATAACTGAGATCGGCGTTATTAAGATCCATCATTTTTTGATAGGCCTCTTTCCTTTCATCCAAAGACCAGTCATCCCATTGTTTTCGGAAACCGCGTCGTACTTGTACGCTTATTTCTGGTACATCCCCATAAGGGTTAAACCAACGATGAACAGCATGTGTCGGTCCTATTAAATGCTGAAATTCATCATAACGGGTACCACCATCACTAGATTGCGTAGGAGCTTCCCAAAAAATGTCCAGCATTTCTGTAATAATTTCATCGGGTCTGAGCCACTTTGAGACATGCCAATTAAAATAACTATACGGATTTCCAGGACTACTGATATTAGTAATATCCATAGGATGTAAATTTGCATCCCATCCAAATTGGAAAATGTTGTCCACGGCATAATGTACATTTAAAATACTACCTTGATAATCACCGAGTGGTATATAAGTAAAATTAATTACTTTTGATTGATTATACTGTTGCACATTTCTCATCTTTAACATGTTTATCCAATCACCAACTGGAGAATCCGCTGCATAACGGACCTTCGCTCCCAGTGCAGGTACGTTAATGCAATGGTCCTGACCGTCAACCACAGCAAATTCAGTTTTACCATAAAAATAATTCTTTTCTGGGTATATTTTTTGTCGATCGTAAAATCGTTGATTTTCAAATACATCTGTAGCTTGTTTCTCTGTGGGGGTACTCGTCCAACGATGTATAAAATACGGACACGCAGCTACACACCATTTGTTATCACCTTCGTGTACATCTCCACGAGTATCAGTCCATAATGCTCGTAAATAGAAACTCTTTAATCCTTGAGTTGTAATAAACAATGGTTCGTTGGGTCGATCTCTAAAGGCAGGACGTACCCCCTCAACTTGCCAACCCTCCCAAATTCCAATTCCGTCACTGTTATATCTGTAAGGACTGTAATACAACCATGCACTCTCTAGAGCGATTTCTCTTTTAGTGGTTGGTGGAACATGAAACACAAACTGTGAGTTGTCATTTATATAATGATGTTGACTCCAGTGAAGATTTTCTTCAAACGGTGGAGCTTCTAAAAATGATGTGGCTTGATCTACTTCAAAAGTATGCCTTGCTCCAACAGAATGTGATGTATGTGATGCTAACACCTCTTGTTTATTTTGAATATTTAATCCAGCTACAGTAGTAAAATGATGCTTGGCACCTACATTAGGTCTAAACATGCGATTACTTAAACCAGGAAAATGAGTATCAAACCATACTTTAGTTTGAAATATGCTCTTTAAAAAAAAAGCGGTCATTCCTCTACATTGCCACAGGTTCCATATCATAATTTTGTCACAATACTCTGTGGGTAAAGATGGATCAGAATACATCAAATCATGCACTCTACATATGTTATCTATATGATCCAACGGTTTTCTATGAAAATCACGGGTACCAGGACCACAATAATTATACCCCCACATATGTACTGGAAAGGGTAAAAAAGGTTTGTCTGCCTCCTCCACTGAATCAAGATAGGGTAATACATCCCAATCCTGTATACCTGAAGGTACTGCATAGGGATTCTCCCAATCTCTGTCATTTTTTTTTTCAACCTCTATATGGTCATCAATCCAAGATCTAGTTATACAACGTATTGTTTGAAAACGTGCAGTCAAAGAGGGAGTATCCCAATTATAAGCACCATAATTAATCTTGATGGGAGAAGGTTGGTCTAAAAAAAACTCTGCACAATCTAATTGCGTTTGAGATCTTTCGTCCATAGGATTGAACGGTAAAATATAAAATCCATCCGAATAATCTACCGTATTTAAATTAGTCGGATAGCGGTGTTTCTTATTAGCTGGAATAGGCGGCATCTTAAACACTAATGACAATAACGGCAATTGCTAATAATACAATGCAAGCTCCGTAGATTGAAGACACCCAAACTAGACGGCAGTGAATGTCCAACGCAATATTCTCCACTCGTTGTATTTGAGCATCTATGTCCTGCTGCTTTACATCATTTTCAAAGACGGCGTCTAGTTCTTGGAGGTCTACGTGGTTGAAGGCCATATCTAAGTTCCAAAAGATGCCGGATGAGTAACCGTAGTATCTTCAATAACAGGTTGACAAGCGCCACATATAGCACTATCAAAAACATAATAATACCAAATTGTTTTTAATAACACATAGACAAGCAAAACGTCTCTGACTGCTCCGAGAGTGTACATTTTGAAAAATGGTTAAATAACGTCTTCTCAACTCTTTTATGCCGTTGAGTGATGACGTCATGGCTCATTTGCATAACGACGACGCTTTAATTTATTAAGTTTAATTAACTATTCTATCTATTTATAGTAACATAACCTTTTAGAGGGACCTCATTGAACGTCGCGTCGTCGTTGGGGTTCTTTTTTTCATAAGTCTAGATTGTCGTCGTCGTTATGCAAATTTTTTAATTTTTTTTTTGTTCAAATTTCGCATGGCCGCTTTAGCGGCCATCGCCCGTCGCCCGTCGCCAGTCGCGCCTTGGCGCGACGGGCGATGGCCGCTAAAGCGGCCATGCGAAATTTGAACAAAAAAAAAATTAAAAAATTTGCATAACGACGACGACAATCTAGACTAATGAAAAAAAGAACCCCAACGACGACGCGACGTTCAATGAGGTATTGGCCGTCGCGTCGTCGTCGGTATGTAAATCTATCTTTTTTTCTTTGTTCTTTGTTTAGGTCGTTGTCGTCGTCATTCAAATTTTATTCAAATGAGATCAAAGGTCGCCGCCCGATCCGCCAAGGCGGATCGGGCGATGGCCGCTTTAGCGGCCATGCGACCTTTGATCTGGACATCAATTGCTGTCCTGTGGAAAATTGAGCACTTTTTTATGCAATATTTGGCTTGTCCATCAAACTTGTGTAGAGTTTCTTATGCAATAAATTTGTGTCATTGACAGGCAGAATAAAAAGGAAATAAAACTTTATATATTTTTCTCAAGAAAACCAAAGATTGCCTTCCTGTCCTGAATTTGTGCAGTAGTCCTTTCACCTAGGTTACACAAAGTTGCAATTAATTGAACGATTACTAATCGTGGGCTGATTTTTTCCATCAATGGTTCATTGGAAAGCTAATAACTTTTGCAATTCTGGCAAATGAGAAATTCAATTTGAAAATTTATTTGTTTGGGTGCCACGCCCAAACGCACGGACAGTACATCTTTAACTATGCTGGGTTTGGGTGGAGAAGGGGGGGGGGGGTGTCACTAAGTCTGTCACTCCCAGACCCTGTGCTCCAATTTGAAGAATCACTGTCATGCCACTCATCAGGGCCATCCATTTTTTCAATACAGCTAAATAAACAAATGGAAATTTGTAGACGGGTGCCACTGGAAACACAGAATGTAGCATAAAAGCCAAATTAGGAAATATGTCAAAACTTAGATAAATAACAGGAAGTCTTAGAAAACTCTTCACTGTAGTTGAAGTCAAGTTAAATTGCTGCAAACTTTTGTGTTTAATGACATGTGGAATTGAGTACAAATATAGCTTTAAGATTTAGTTTAGTTCAGAAACTAGTTCAAAAACAAAAATATATTTTATTTAAAACCAGAGTATGCATAATGATACGGCAAGATGAGTTTCAGGTAATGTACAAGCTTAAAGTCAGGTACCCTTTAAAAACAAGCTTTTTAAGGTAAGGTAAACAAAACTTAAACGAATTATGATTTGTATTTCAGAGATTAAGTCATCTAATCAAAATGGAATCTAAGGTTGGGCCATCAAAGGAAAAGAAGTGGGAGGCCTCATAAGATTACTTGGAGGGAACTTGTGTACCTTCATGCTGATATCAAAAGGGAATTTCACCATGTGCAATAGCTAACCACAAAATCTATAGATGTTGCTCTTTGAGTAAAGTATGTGTTTAATTCCACTGCTTCTAATAAAACCTGACATGCCCTAGGGGATTTAGTCCCCAGTTCTAACCCCCCAAAAGCATAATTGAATCCAAGGCTGGGCCACCAAAGGAAATATAGTGGGAGGCCTCATAAGATTACTTTGAGGGAACTTGTCTGCCTTTGTACAGCATAAGCATAACGAACCAAAAAACAACATAAAAATGGGCCATTTTTAAGAAGGGCTAGAAAATGGCTCCTTCCCTGCACAAACAGGATAAAATCCTCATATGACTTATCTTGGAAGTAAGCCTGTCAATCATATGTTTGATCTGAAAAGATCTGACAATTATCAGTACAATAAATGCATTCCTTAAAATGTATCTCTGCACACATGGAACATTTTGAGTTATTGCCAACATTGTATATTTTTCCTGAATTGCAGGAAAAAATCTAACTTTATCATGCAAACTTGAAAGAATGTGGTAGGAATTTTTCAAAAGCAGTTTTGTTGATGGGCACAGCATAATTCTCACAAAATGGACACTAACAATAAAGTTTACAAAAGCATGTCACTTTCATTTATAGTCAGCAACCATAGCTGATTTAAAACTGTTATGTTTGAAATTATTATTGAAGTCTTCAGCCTACCATTTCCATCAGGCTGTTCTTCAACTTGAAATTGTGAAGCAAGGTAATCACCATGATAAATTATTCAGGTGTGTGTATAATTGACAAATGAACAGTATAATCAAAATAAGTTGGAAATTATAATTATTGGATCAAGCAGTTGCAGCTTTGTTAATTTACACCTGTCTAATTCAACGAACTTGACCACCATGAGCCCTGAACATTTTAATCAAAACCTCTATATAAGCAAAACAATACACCATTACCCCTTTTGGCAATACATTTACAGTGGTGTGCAAAATTATTCGAGCAGTTGGCATATTTTAGGTACTTTAGTTGTTAGTGATGAAATGTTTCAATAGTGCTTGTATACGAGTGCAAAAGTATTTAAACACCTGACATATCTGAAGAAATTGATATTTAATGCCTTACAATGTCTGGTTTACACTGGCAAATAGTTGAGTAAATATTTTTCTTTCAGTTGACACAGGTCACATTACACATAAAATGTCATCTGTTATGAACTATTTATTATTTTTCATCATTTTGTAAGGAGTATTTGCACCTTTTAACTAAATCTTTCAGTTATAAAAGGGATAAATCAACATGATACAGTGGTGTGCAAAATTATTTGAACACTTGGCAATCATATATCTATGAAATCTTTTAATTTTCAACAATAGTGCTTGTATACGTGTGAAAAAGTATTTGAACACTTAACATATCTGGAGAAATTGATATTTAATGCCTTACAATGCCTGGTTTATATTGATTGCCATTTCATTACTAACAACTAAAGTACCTAAAATGTGGCAAGTGTTCGAATAATAATGCACAACACTGTAAATGTATTGCCAAAAGGGTAATGGTGTATATATCTCCTCGCTGCGGGTGACGAAGTGAGGCAATAATGCCTCTCTGTTTAATTGTGCAGCGACGGTGTTGAGGTGGGCAGACATCTTGGCAGAATGACGTTTAAATTTAAAATAACAATATCATATCGTCGTTGTTGTTATGAATACGCTCGCGTTGTGTTTTGATAACGCGGTCTATAGCGCGCAACGCTTTACGCGTAACGCGTGCGTCTTGGCACCTAGCCAAACATCTGCGCGCTGACTATTTGACTCCGATCTGGCGATGGCCGCTTTAGCGGCCATGCGACCTTTGACCTCATTTGAATAACGACGACGACGACCTAAACAAAGAACAAAGAACAAAATTTTTACATAACGACGACGTTACTCAAAGAGCAACATCTATAGATTTTGTGGTTAGCTATTGCACATGGTGAAATTCCCTTTTGATATCAGCATGAAGGTACACAAGTTCCCTCCAAGTAATCTTATGAGGCCTCCCACTTCTTTTCCTTTGATGGCCCAACCTTAGATTCCATTTTGATTAGATGACTTAATCTCTGAAATACAAATCATAATTCGTTTAAGTTTTGTTTACCTTACCTTAAAAAGCTTGTTTTTAAAGGGTACCTGACTTTAAGCTTGTACATTACCTGAAACTCATCTTGCCGTATCATTATGCATACTCTGGTTTTAAATAAAATATATTTTTGTTTTTGAACTAGTTTCTGAACTAAACTAAATCTTAAAGCTATATTTGTACTCAATTCCACATGTCATTAAACACAAAAGTTTGCAGCAATTTAACTTGACTTCAACTACAGTGAAGAGTTTTCTAAGACTTCCTGTTATTTATCTAAGTTTTGACATATTTCCTAATTTGGCTTTTATGCTACATTCTGTGTTTCCAGTGGCACCCGTCTACAAATTTCCATTTGTTTATTTAGCTGTATTGAAAAAATGGATGGCCCTGATGAGTGGCATGACAGTGATTCTTCAAATTGGAGCACAGGATCTGGGAGTGACAGACTTAGTGACACCCCCCCCCCTTCTCCACCCAAACCCAGCATAGTTAAAGATGTACTGTCCGTGCGTTTGGGCGTGGCACCCAAACAAATACATTTTCAAATTGAATTTCTCATTTGCCAGAATTGCAAAAGTTATTAGCTTTCCAATGAACCATTGATGGAAAAAATCAGCCCACGATTAGTAATCGTTCAATTAATTGCAACTTTGTGTAACCAAGGTGAAAGGACTACTGCACAAATTCAGGACAGGAAGGCAATCTTTGGTTTTCTTGAGAAAAATATATAAAGTTTTATTTCCTTTTTATTCTGCCTGTCAATGACACAAATTTATTGCATAAGAAACTCTACACAAGTTTGATGGACAAGCCAAATATTGCATAAAAAAGTGCTCAATTTTCCACAGGACAGCAATTGATGTCCAGATCAAAGGTCGCATGGCCGCTAAAGCGGCCATCGCCCGATCCGCCTTGGCGGATCGGGCGGCGACCTTTGATCTAATTTAAATTTGCCTCCCTGTTTAGTAATTCCGTTATTACTATTGGTGGACACATAATGAGTGAATGATTTAGAATAAAGCAGTGAACCGTCGCCGCCCACTGATACTCCGTCGTGGTGTCCGGGACCGGGTTCGCTGGTACCTGCTCCACCAGAAGGCGCAGCCGTTTCGTCAGTAGAAGCCATGGGTCCGGGTACTTCACCGGGATGTTCGGGTGAATCTGGTGGTGTTTCTGGTAATCGGGGTAGTTTTGCCGGTGGAGGTTCGGGTAGTTTTGCCGGTGGAGGTTCGGGTAGTTTTGCCGGTGGAGGTTCGGGATCTTGGGGTTGATAACCTCCGGGTGGTTCTAGAGCCGAATGTTCTTCGCCCGGTGAATTTGGACCTCCTTCGTCTTCGGGTTCGGGTGCATCTGCGTTTTCCGCCGAATGTTCTTCACTATATAGTACTAATGCTTCTTCTACAGTTTTATTTCTATTAGCCATATAAGCATTAATTCTATCCAACAATGGACGTTTCATACGTTTAACATAATCATCAAACCTTTCTGTTTCGCATATGGCCCTATCCGAACCACCCATTTCTGGACCCCATTCTAATAGCATCGGTTCAAGCACATTTAATTGACTAGCATCCGTATATACTTTATGACCAAATACATTATATGACAAATCGGTATCATTAAGATCCATCATCTTTTGATACGCTGCTTTTCGTTCGTCTAGAGACCAGTCGTTCCATGCAGCTCTAAAACCTCGTCGTACCTGTACACTAATCTCTGGTACGTCTCCGTATGGATTAAACCATCTATGTAGAGAATGAGTCGGACCGAGCAAGTGCACAAATTCATCATAACGCGTACCACCATCACTTGATTGTGTAGGAGCTTCCCAAAAAATATCTAACATTTCTGATAAGATTTCATCTGGTCGAAGCCATTTTGATACGTGCCATCTAAAATAACTATACGGACTTCCCGGTTCGGCTATTGTGGTTGTATCCAATGGGTATAGATTTGCATCCCATCCAAACTGGAATAGATTATCATTGGCATAATGACAATTTAACATTGATCCCTGGTAATCACCTCTTGGTATATATCTAAAATCAATATCATCTGATTGATTAAATTCTTGAAAGGTCCGAAATTTTAACATGTTTAACCAATCACCAATAGGAGAATCAGCAGCATAACGTACTTTTTCACCTACACCGGGAGCACTAATACATTGTTGCTGATGATTAGATATTATAAATTCAACAATTCCAAAAAAATATTCGTTTTCGGGAAATATCTTGCGACGATCTTGAAAATGTTGGTCTTCAAATTCAACACTGGCTTGTAAATCTGTCGGTGAAGATGTCCATCTATTAGCATAATACGGACATGCTGCCACACACCATTTATTATCCGATTGATGAAAATCACCACGTGTATCTGTCCATTTTGATCTTATATGAAAACTCTTTAATCCTTGAGTACTGATCAAGAGTGGTTCGTTGGGTCTTGCACGATATGCGGGTCTTAATCCTTCAACTTGCCATCCTTCCCATATACCAACATCAGAACTGTTCTTAATGTAAGGACTGTAGTATTCCCACGCACTTTGTAAAGCGGTATCACGCTTATTCTCCGGTTGATGTTGGAACATAAAAAGTGCTGCATCAGCAATATACAGTCGTTGTGTCCATTTTAAATTTTCTTCAAAGGGTGGGTCTTCCAAATAATCTAAAATTGGTACTACTGCCGATACATCATCTGTATGATCTGTATGATGTGCTACTACCTCGGGTTTAGTCAGCGTTGTAATGTCACCAATTTGTTTAAAGTGATGTTTAGCTCCGATATTCGGTCGAAACATAAAATTACTCAATCCGGGGAAATGCGTATCAAACCAAACTTTGGTCTGAAATATGCTCTTTAAGAAAAATGCGGTCATTCCCGGACATGCCCACAAATTATAGATCATCATTTTATCTGCATAAAAGGTGGTTAATGAAGGATCTGCATACATTAAATCGTGTACGCGACAGATATTATCGATATGATCAAGTGGTTTTCGGTTAAAATCTCGAGTACCGGGACCGCAATAATTATATCCCCATAAATGTACCGGGAAAGGTAGAAATGGTTTATCGGCATCACTGGGTTGATCAAAGTACGGTAAAGAATCCCAGTTCTCCAAACCAGTTATTGTTTTACGGGGATTTTTCCAATCTCTATCTTGTTGTAGTTCTTCATCTTCATGATTGTCGATCCATTGAGTGGTAATACAACGAATTGTATTGAACCTGGCATTGAGATCAGGGGGAGTATTGCTGTATGCTCCATATTTTACCTTCACCGGAGAGGGTTGATCGAGGAAAAATTCAGCACAGTCCAATTGTTCGAGGGTAGTGACCTCTACAAGATCTGAAGTGACCTTGCGTACCCCAATAAACAGATCAATGTCAGATGGAGTGGGTGTAGTTGGGATTGAGATGGGTGATGGGACGGTGAAGTACTCGGCAATGGGTCGCATCGGTTCTAGCTCAAAGGCCTGCCTCCACAGTTCTTCTTCTTCAAAGTCTGTTGGCAGGGCCGTCGTCGTTGTTGCCTATTTTTTTCATTAGTTGAGGTCGGCGTCGTCGTTGTATGCAAATTTTTGTGAACAAAAAAAAAAAAAAAATTTAAATTTTTTTTTTGATCAAAATTCGCATGGCCGCTAAAGCGGCCATCGCCAGTCGCGCCTTGGCGAATTTTGATCAAAAAAAAAAATTTAAAAAAAAATTTGCATACGACGACGACGCCCAGCTTAACTAATGAAAAAAATACTACCCGCCAACGACGACGTCCCTTCCTATGAGGTCCCTCTAAAAGGTTGAGTTACTATAAATAGATTTTAATGTTTTTAATAGAATAGAATAAGCGTCGTCGTTATGCAAATGAGATGACGTCACAATTATTCACAAGAAAGACAAGTTTTGGATTTTACATGAAATTTATTGGCCGCAACAAACAATCTATGTACAATTATTATAAAGACACCATTTTATACATGTGCCTATAGCTGAAAGGGAATCAATAAACACTTTTCATTAGTACTACCGGTCAGAGAAAAACAGATTAATTAATGATTTAGGATTAGTTTAGAATTCATCATGAGGTGGGTTTTTGTCGAGGGTAGTGACCTCTACAAGATCTGAAGTGACCTTGCGTACCCCAATAAACAGATCAATGTCAGATGGAGTGGGTGTAGTTGGAATTGAGATGGGTGATGGGACGGTGAAGTACTCGGCAATGGGTCGCATCGGTTCTAGCTCAAAGGCCTGCCTCCACAGTTCTTCTTCTTCAAAATCTGTCCCCCAACCATGGTCGATGGTGACAGGTTCTCCGCCATAGGGATTGTCAACGACGACGTCTGTAGGCAAGGGTATTGGAGCCCACATGAGTCGATTGTTAGGGCTGATGGGTGGAGAAGGTGGTGCTGGTTTGCGATCGTTATCCCACTCTTCGGCGTCTGGGTACCGGACTTCTCTTAGGTATCTCCAGACCAGTGGGTGTGGCACCGACCATGAACGTGCTGCAACCATTCTTGTGCGCTTAGGTCGCGATACATAACGCACCTATTGAGTATGGCGCGTTTTTCTCTTGCGGCAAGTCGCCAGAGGGGTTGGTTTGACGTCACAAACACGGGTGTACGTCTCAGAAAGGCCTCGCCCTGATGTTTGACGGGCACAAAAGTTTGTTGACCCTCTAGAACAATTTTGGCCTTTTCTATGATGCACTGATCAAAGTACGGTTCGTTGAAGATGATAATTCTCTTGTCTACGCACTCTTGCCACAAAAATGTGTAACCAGAGTTGCCTTGGCTGATCTCTCCGTAATGTACAGAAAGGTCAGCCAAAGAGTTGACGAGCCAAGTTTTTCCGGCATTGGAAGCCCCTTCGAGTACGAGTGTGTTGACTTTAGATAGCTTTTTGTCCATAATTTGATGGATGCTAACGGCCAGTTCAACCAGATCAATGGACTGCTCTTTTGCCCATTTTGCTAGTATTTTGGCGCTTTCTTCAACAGTCTCGTACTTTTGGCTCTCATCGGGACGAAATACGTCCTCTAACTCTTCCATGGATCTAGTTAGATAATCAAAGAGTGCGATCTGCTTGCATTTTGTAAATAACTGATTGAAATTGCCTTTATAGAAAGCGTTTTCGACAGTAGCCTTGATGTCATTGGTTTCATACGACATTACTTTTTGCATGAGATCATTTGCGCTGGCGGCATTATACTTGCGTATCATGATTGCAGCACTTCACTATCTGTATGTCGGGTACCCAGAGGTTCTGGTCTAGCTGGACCACGTTCTCTGATTTTCTTTTCAGCCATGAGTCTGATTTCTTCAGCCGTGATAGAATCATAGAGTTCGGCGATAGTAGGACTGTGCTGCATGTAATTCTTTACGTTGGTGGCAAAGGCCCTCTTTCCCGGCATCTGTAGATAGGTCATGAACGCTTTAGAGTACTTGACGTGTTGCGAGTTGACCTCGAGGCACATCCCCAATGCTTCGTTCTTTAACACCCTCCACTGATGGGCATTGTTTAGTTTCGTTGCCGTTCTGATGTAGCCATGAACATGTTTTCCTGCAATCTGACAGCCAACCGGGTCTTTAGACGGATCGTGGAGTACCATGATATAGTCCATAGAGTCTTTAAGGTGTTTATCACACAGATAGACGACATCTTCCTGGTTAACATCTGCATGAGCGTTGAGTCTTTGAAAGATGACGGTATTGTCGTAAAACACGTCTGGCATTTCTCTTAAACGGTGTCTGGCCACAGCTGGTGGTGAGGATAAATACATAGCCTCGTTTTCTGGAGAGAGCATCTCTCACGGTAGCTTGTTGACCGGCCATTTTTACAGTAATAACGAATAAATAGAATGTTTCTAAAATAACGTCGTTGTAACGCCGACGCTGTTATGATTACGCGCGCGCTAACCAAACATCTCTGCGTTTGCGTTTGGCGGAAAGCTCACTTCAGACGCGCCCACATCACTCAGTTCCCCGGATGTACCGTAGGGTCTATGCGTACCGGTGAGAGAGTAATGCTCTGCAGCAACCTTGGCGGTAAATTGCATAGGCCGAGTCACGTTTATTCCTCCTGTGGGAACCGAACGTTTGACTCCAAAGAATGGCGGAAGCCAATGAGAACGACCGCCTCGCTCGTGTTCAGTTCGCATCTTACACCAGTAGGTAACGTTGATCTTCATAATGATCTGCATGGGATTATTTTCTGCGTCAAGGTAGACGGGAAGTTTCATAAAAACATCCGGAGATCCCTTGGGTGAATGTCCGGTCAGACTCCACAAATTATTAAATTGCATGGCTTGTGTATCGGTCGGAAAACCGTTAGCAGGAACCATATTAGCGGGTTTAGTCAAGATCGGATTAATCTCTCTGCTGGGAGCATATTTAGTATGCATGTTATAAGTTGGATGCATTAAAAACGTATCTTGATCCCACGGATTGACGTGTTGAAACACGCGTTTACCACCGTTAGCCTCGCTCTGAGCGCCAATCGACTGTTCTAAATTTAAAAACGATTCTGGTATGTTTGAAGCGTACCAATGTCCGCCCGGATTAGACCAACTGTACGAATAGGGTTTATTAATAGGATGATTAAATACGTTGTTTTTACCTCTACGCATATCAACGACAGCCCATTTTTCAATTTCGTTTAAAGATATAGAATTCATAGCATCAGTACTATTTGCATATTTATACGATTTAACAGCATTAGTCACATCAATCATGGGTTTTTCTAATTCCATATCGGCTCTGCTGAGTAATTCGTGCGCCTGAAAATTATTATTGGGTAGCGTGGACGGTTGCGGTCTATTGTGAGCTCCAAAATAACTGTCTGAATCTTCGTAAATCTCGTAATGGCTCATACTACTGAGAAATGACGTCTTGAGTTTAATGGCACCGCCCACACTGGTAGTCTGATCTAACATGGGCACACAATTATCGATGGTAAATCCCATGCTCTGCAATTGCCACTTTCTAGAATTTAACTGTAACATTGCCCAATCTCTGGGAGTCATACTGGCCATCACAAAGTTATAGGGAATATTATTCATTCCGTGATCTAATTTAAATTTGCCAGCCTGTTTAGTAATTCCGTTATTACTATTGGTGGACACATAATGAGTAAATGATTTAGAATAGAGTAGTGAACCATCGCCGCCCACTGATACTCCGTCGTGGTGTCCGGGACCGGGTTCGCTGGTACCTGCTCCACCAGACGGCGCTGCCGTATCGTCAGTAGAAGCCATGGGTCCGGGTACTTCACCTGGATGTGCGGGTGAATCTGGTGGTGTCTCTGGTAATCGTGGTACTTTTGCCGGTGGAGATTCGGCTGGTGGAGGTTCGGGTAGTTTTGCCGGTGGAGGTTCGGGTCAATTCCACATGTCATTAAACACAAAAGTTTGCAGCAATTTAACTTGACTTCAACTACAGTGAAGAGTTTTCTAAGACTTCCTGTTATTTATCTAAGTTTTGACATATTTCCTAATTTGGCTTTTATGCTACATTCTGTGTTTCCAGTGGCACCCGTCTACAAATTTCCATTTGTTCATTTAGCTGTATTGAAAAAATGGATGGCCCTGATGAGTGGCATGACAGTGATTCTTCAAATTGGAGCACAGGGTCTGGGAGTGACAGACTTTCAGTTATAAAAGGGATAAATCAACATGATACAGTGGTGTGCAAAATTATTTGAACACTTGGCAATCATATATCTATGAAATCTTTTAATTTTCAACAATAGTGCTTGTATACGTGTGAAAAAGTATTTGAACACTTAACATATCTGGAGAAATTGATATTTAATGCCTTACAATGCCTGGTTTATATTGATTGCCATTTCATTACTAACAACTAAAGTACCTAAAATGTGGCAAGTGTTCGAATAATAATGCACAACACTGTAAATGTATTGCCAAAAGGGTAATGGTGTATATATCTCCTCGCTGCGGGTGACGAAGTGAGGCAATAATGCCTCTTTCTGTTTAATTGTGCAGCGACGGTGTTGAGGTGGGCAGACATGTTGGCAGAATGACGTTTAAATTTAAAATAACAATATCATATCGTCGTTGTTGTTATGAATACGCTCGCGTTGTGTTTTGATAACGCGGTCTATAGCGCGCAACGCTTTACGCGTAACGCGTGCGTCTTGGCACCTAGCCAAACATCTGCGCGCTGACTATTTGACTCCGATCTGGCGATGGCCGCTTTAGCGGCCATGCGACCTTTGACCTCATTTGAATAACGACGACGACGACCTAAACAAAGAACAAAGAAAAAAAAAATTACATAACGACGACGACGCGACGGCCAATGAGGTCCCTCTAAAAGGTTATGAGATATCTATTTATAACTTATATTTACTATTGATTTAAAAAATAACGGCGTTGTTATATGTAAATGAGATGACGTCATAACGACGACGGCATAAAAGAGGAGTCAAATAGTCAGCGCGCAGATGTTTGGCTAGGTGCCAAGCGTATTCATAACAACAACGACGATATTATATTGTTATTTTAAATTTAAACGTCATTCTGCCAACATGTCTGCCCACCTCAACACCGTCGCTGCACAATTAAACAGAAAGAGGCATTATTGCCTCACTTCATCACCCGCAGCGTCTAGAAACAAGTACGTGAGAGAAAAGCGACCAGACGCTGTTACACAAGTATGGGATCATACTATTATATTCCAACGGCTCAACGCACATGCCGATGTGAATCCAGAGGACGTCACCTATCTGTGCAACAAACATCTAGCAGATACGACAGACTACATCCTGGTCTTACACGACCCGACAAAGGACCCGATTGGCTGCCAGATCGCCGGTAGACACGTCCACGGTTATCTTCGAACAGAAACGAGGTTGAACAATGCTCACCCATGGAGAGTACTGAAGAATGAGGCTATCGGCATGTGTTTAGAAGTAAAATCTCAAACTGTTAAACACGCCAAGGCCTTCATGACCTATCTCCAAATGCCGGCCAAGACGAGATTCGAGACGAACGTACACAACTACCAACATTTCACACCTTCCATTCTTGAACTGTGGGACTCTATCACTCCACAAGACGTGCTGGACATGGTCGAGAAGAAACAACACGAAAGAGGTCCAGCAAAACCAGACGGGGGTACCAGACCAACAGATTCAGAAGTACTGCAGTCCATGATCAGAAAGTATAACGCGGCCAGCTCAAATGATCTCATGCAGAAGGTAATGAAATACGAAACTAACGAAGTCAAAGCGCGCGTCGAAAACTGCTTTTATAAAGCTAACTTTAACATGATGTTCAGTAAATGTAAGCAGATTGCGCTATTCGATACACTCTCGAGAACCATGTCAGAATTAGAAGAAATATACAGACCCGACCCAAATAATCTCTACGAAACCGAGGAGACAAGTGCTAAAATTTTTGCAAAATGGGCTTGGGAACAGAACATCGACCTTACAGAATTATCTGTTAATGTTCATAAAATCATGGACAAAGAAATGACCAAGATAAATACTCTGGTTCTTGAAGGTGCGTCAAATGCGGGTAAGACATGGATCGCTAACTCACTCGCAGATCTTGCCATCCATTACGGAGAAATCAGTCAAGGTAACAGCGGTTATACCTTTCTCTGGCAAGAATGCGTAGATAAGCGACTCATTATCTTTAATGAACCATACTTAGACCAGTGTATCATTGAAAAGGCAAAAGTCATACTAGAGGGACAACAGACATTCGTCCCGGTCAAACACCAAGCCGAAGCGTTTCTGCGTAGAACACCAGTACTTGTGACTACTAATCAGCCTCTCTGGCGTCTCGCAGCGCGCGAAAAACGAGCAATTATGAATAGATGCATACATTACCGAGATCTATCCACACAAGAATGGCTACAACATGTATACGGTAGATGTAATCCGTTGGTCTGGCGCTACCTCCGCGAACATAGAGTACCCAACCATGACGAGTGGGATGAAGATAGGCGGAGACCAGACACCCCTCCATCTCCATCTCCTGTGGAAAATTGAGCACTTTTTATGCAATATTTGGCTTGTCCATCAAACTTGTGTAGAGTTTCTTATGCAATAAATTTGTGTCATTGACAGGCAGAATAAAAAGGAAATAAAACTTTAAATATTTTTCTCAAGAAAACCAAAGATTGCCTTCCTGTCCTGAATTTGTGCAGTAGTCCTTTCACCTTGGTTACACAAAGTTGCAATTAATTGAACGATTACTAATCGTGGGCGCGACTGGCGATGGCCGCTTTTTTTATTTTTTTTTATTTCGCATGGCCGCTAAAGCGGCCATCGCCAGTCGCGCCTTGGCGCGACGGGCGGCGAAATTTGAAAAAAAAAAAAATTAAAAAAAAATTTGCATACGACGACGACGCCGATCTCAACTAATGAAAAAAAATACCCAACAACGACGACGTCCCTTCCAATGAGGTCCCTCTAAAATGTTAGCTTACTATAAATAGATAGAAGAAAATAAAAACACATAAATAAAAGCGTCGTCGTTATGTAAATGAGATGACGTCATAATTATTCACATGAAAGACAAGTTTTGGATTTTACATGAAATTTATTGGCCGCAACAAACAATCTATGTACAATTATTATAAAGACACCATATTATACATGTGCCTATTATAGCTGTGGAGATAAAATCAATAAACACATTTCATTAAATCTACCGGTCAGAGTTAAACCTGGTTTTAATTAATTAAAATTCGTCTCTTGGTGGATTTTTGTCGAGTGTGACCACTTCTGCCAGATCGTGATCAACCCTGTGTACTGCAATGAACAGATCAACCTCTGACGGGGTGGGTGTAGGTGGAGGTGGGGGTGGCGATTGTGGTGATGGAATGGTGAAGTATTCTTCGACGGGCCGAATTAGATCTAACTGAAACGAAGCTCTCCACAGTTCTTCTTCGTCAAAGTCTGTACCCCAGCCATGATCAATAACGATACCTTCGTCACCATATGGGTTATCAACGACGACATCTTCAGGTAGAGGGTTCCACATCAATCGATTATCAGGGCTCATGGGCGGAGAAGGTGGTTTGGGTTTTCTATCGTTATCCCATTCATCTGCGTCTGGGTACCTGACTTCCCGTAGGTATCTCCACACTAACGGGTGACACCGACCATGGACGTGTTGCAACCAATCTTGCGCGCTTAGATCTCTGTACATAATGCGCCTGTTTTGTATTGCTCGTTTTTCTCGAGCTGCTAGTCTCCATAGCGGTTGGTTAGTTGTCACAAATACGGGTGTTCGCCTTAAAAAGGCTTCGCCCTGATGTTTGACCGGGACAAATGTTTGTTGCCCTTCTAGCACGATCTTTGCCTTTTCTATGATACATTGATCAAAGTAGGGTTCATTGAACACTATGATCCGTTTGTCTACGCACTCTTGCCATAAGAACGTATAACCGGAGTTACCCTGGCTGATTTCTCCATAGTGTACGGAGAGGTCTGCCAGTGCGTTAACCAGCCACGTTTTGCCTGCATTGGATGACCCCTCAAATACGAGTGTATTGACTTTAGCCATCTGTTTATCCATAATTTGATGAACACTCACGGCAAGTTCAACTAGGTCGATTGATTGTGCGAGTGCCCATTTGGCCAAAATTTTGGCACTTTCTTCGACTGTTTCATATCTCATGTTATCATCTGGACGAAAAACTTCTTCAAGTTCTTCCATGGAACGAGTCAGGTAATCAAAGAGTGCAATTTGTTTACATTTGGTGAACAGTTGATTGAAATTACCCTTGTAGAAAGCATTTTCTACCTTGGCTTTGACTTCGTTGGATTCGTAAGACATAACCTTGTGCATGAGATCGTTTGCGCTAGCAGCATTGTACTTACGAATCATTGATTGCAATACCTCTGAATCGGTGTGTCTGTTGGCCGGTTGTTGGGGTTTGGCCGGTCCACGTTCGCGTAGTTTTTTCTCGGCCATCAGTCTGACATCTTCATACGTTACAGAATCATACAGTTCTTTGACGGTTGGACTGTGGTGGAGATAGTTTTTGATGTTGGAGAGAAACACCTTCTTCCCCGGCATTTGTATATAAGTCATAAAAGCTTTCCCGTACTTGACAGTCTGCGACTTTACTTCGATGCACATACCGATCGCTTCATTTTTGAGAACTCTCCAAGAATGAGCATTGTTTAGTTTGGTACCGGTGCGTACATAACCATGTACGTGTTTTCCTGCAATTTGACATCCCACGGGATCTCTGGTAGGATCGTGTAGCACCAAGATGTAGTCCATTGAATCTTTAATATGTTTATCACACAGATAGACGACATCTTCTTCGTTAACATCTGCGTGTGCATTCAATCTCTGAAAGATGACTGTGTTGTCGTAAAATGTCTCTGGCAGTTCTCTCAATCTGTGTTTGGCTTCCACCGGTGATTGAGTTAGCGTATAATTACGTTTTCTCGAGAGTAAAACTCTCGCGGTAGCTAGTCGGTCTGCCATTTTAACAATAATGAATAAAATTTAGAATGTTTTAGATAAATAACGTTATAACGCAGGCGCTGTTATGATACGCACGCGTTAACCAAACATCTCTGCGTTTGCGTTTGGAGGAAAACAAACTTCTGACGCGCCAACATCACTAAGTTCCCCGGATGTACCATAGGGTCTATGCGTACCCGTTAGAGAATAATGTTCGGCCGCAGTTTTAGCTGTAAATTGCATAGGTCGCGTAACATTAATACCACCAGTAGGTACTGTACGTTTAACTCCAAAGAATGGCGGTAGCCAATGAGAACGACCGCCTTGTTCGTGAACAGTTTGTACTTTACACCAGTATGTAACGTTAATCTTCATTATAATCTGCATGGGATTATTTTCTGCGTCTAAATAGACTGGTAACTTCATAAAAACATCAGGAGATCCCTTGGGTGAGTGTCCTGTCAAACTCCATAAATTATTAAATTGCATAGATTGTGCCTCGGTTGCAAAACCGGCTGACGGGACCATATTATCGGGTTTTGTTAAGATTGGATTAATCTCTCTACTCGGTGCGTATTTAGTATGCATGTTATATGTGGGGTGCATTAAAAACGTATCTTGATCCCACGGATTAACGTGCTGAAATACACGTTTTCCTCCATTAGCAGCAGATTGTGAACGTATAGATTGTTCGCCCGTCGCGCCAAGGCGCGACTGGCGATGGCCGCTTTAGCGGCCATGCGAAATTTGAAGAAAAAAAAAAAATTAAAAAAAAATTTGCATACGACGACGACGCCGATCTCAACTAATGAAAAAAAAATACCCAACAACGACGACGTCCCTTCCAATGAGGTCCCTCTAAAATGTTAGCTTACTATAAATAGATAGAAGAAAATAAAAACACATAAATAAAAGCGTCGTCGTTATGTAAATGAGATGACGTCATAATTATTCACATGAAAGACAAGTTTTGGATTTTACATGAAATTTATTGGCCGCAACAAACAATCTATGTACAATTATTATAAAGACACCATATTATACATGTGCCTATTATAGCTGTGGAGATAAAATCAATAAACACATTTCATTAAATCTACCGGTCAGAGTTAAACCTGGTTTTAATTAATTAAAATTCGTCTCTTGGTGGATTTTTGTCGAGTGTGACCACTTCTGCCAGATCGTGATCAACCCTGTGTACTGCAATGAACAGATCAACCTCTGACGGGGTGGGTGTAGGTGGAGGTGTGGGTGGCGATTGTGGTGATGGAATGGTGAAGTATTCTTCGACGGGCCGAATTGGATCTAACTGAAACGAAGCTCTCCACAGTTCTTCTTCGTCAAAGTCTGTACCCCAGCCATGATCAATAACGATACCTTCGTCACCATATGGGTTATCAACGACGACATCTTCAGGTAGAGGGTTCCACATCAATCGATTATCAGGGCTCATGGGCGGAGAAGGTGGTTTGGGTTTTCTATCGTTATCCCATTCATCTGCGTCTGGGTACCTGACTTCCCGTAGGTATCTCCACACTAACGGGTGACACCGACCATGGACGTGTTGCAACCAATCTTGCGCGCTTAGATCTCTGTACATAATGCACCTGTTTTGTATTGCTCGTTTTTCTCGAGCTGCTAGTCTCCATAGCGGTTGGTTAGTTGTCACAAATACGGGTGTTCGCCTTAAAAAGGCTTCGCCCTGATGTTTGACCGGGACAAATGTTTGTTGCCCTTCTAGCACGATCTTTGCCTTTTCTATGATACATTGATCAAAGTAGGGTTCATTGAACACTATGATCCGTTTGTCTACGCACTCTTGCCATAAGAACGTATAACCGGAGTTACCCTGGCTGATTTCTCCATAGTGTACGGAGAGGTCTGCCAGTGCGTTAACCAGCCACGTTTTGCCTGCATTGGATGACCCCTCAAATACGAGTGTATTGACTTTAGCCATCTGTTTATCCATAATTTGATGAACACTCACGGCAAGTTCAACTAGGTCGATTGATTGTGCGAGTGCCCATTTGGCCAAAATTTTGGCACTTTCTTCGACTGTTTCATATCTCATGTTATCATCTGGACGAAAAACTTCTTCAAGTTCTTCCATGGAACGAGTCAGGTAATCAAAGAGTGCAATTTGTTTACATTTGGTGAACAGTTGATTGAAATTACCCTTGTAGAAAGCATTTTCTACCTTGGCTTTGACTTCGTTGGATTCGTAAGACATAACCTTGTGCATGAGATCGTTTGCGCTAGCAGCATTGTACTTACGAATCATTGATTGCAATACCTCTGAATCGGTGTGTCTGTTGGCCGGTTGTTGGGGTTTGGCCGGTCCACGTTCGCGTAGTTTTTTCTCGGCCATCAGTCTGACATCTTCATACGTTACAGAATCATACAGTTCTTTGACGGTTGGACTGTGGTGGAGATAGTTTTTGATGTTGGAGAGAAACACCTTCTTCCCCGGCATTTGTAGATAAGTCATAAAAGCTTTCCCGTACTTGACAGTCTGCGACTTTACTTCGATGCACATACCGATCGCTTCATTTTTGAGAACTCTCCAAGAATGAGCATTGTTTAGTTTGGTACCGGTGCGTACATAACCATGTACGTGTTTTCCTGCAATTTGACATCCCACGGGATCTCTGGTAGGATCGTGTAGCACCAAGATGTAGTCCATTGAATCTTTAATATGTTTATCACACAGATAGACGACATCTTCTTCGTTAACATCTGCGTGTGCATTCAATCTCTGAAAGATGACTGTGTTGTCGTAAAATGTCTCTGGCAGTTCTCTCAATCTGTGTTTGGCTTCCACCGGTGATTGAGTTAGCGTATAATTACGTTTTCTCGAGAGTAAAACTCTCGCGGTAGCTAGTCGGTCTGCCATTTTAACAATAATGAATAAAATTTAGAATGTTTTAGATAAATAACGTTATAACGCAGGCGCTGTTATGATACGCACGCGTTAACCAAACATCTCTGCGTTTGCGTTTGGAGGAAAACAAACTTCTGACGCGCCAACATCACTAAGTTCCCCGGATGTACCATAGGGTCTATGCGTACCCGTTAGAGAATAATGTTCGGCCGCATTTTTAGCTGTAAATTGCATAGGTCGCGTAACATTAATACCACCAGTAGGTACTGTACGTTTAACTCCAAAGAATGGCGGTAGCCAATGAGAACGACCGCCTTGTTCGTGAACAGTTTGTACTTTACACCAGTATGTAACGTTAATCTTCATTATAATCTGCATGGGATTATTTTCTGCGTCTAAATAGACTGGTAACTTCATAAAAACATCAGGAGATCCCTTGGGTGAGTGTCCTGTCAAACTCCATAAATTATTAAATTGCATAGATTGTGCCTCGGTTGCAAAACCGGCTGACGGGACCATATTATCGGGTTTTGTTAAGATTGGATTAATCTCTCTACTCGGTGCGTATTTAGTATGCATGTTATATGTGGGGTGCATTAAAAACGTATCTTGATCCCACGGATTAACGTGCTGAAATACACGTTTTCCTCCATTAGCAGCAGATTGTGAACGTATAGATTGTTCTAGATTTAAAAAAGATTCCGGTATATTTGAGGCATACCAATGGCCGCTCGGGTTATGCCAAGCGTACGAATATGGTTTATTAATAGGATGATTAAATACGTTATTTTTACCTCTACGCATATCAACTACAGCCCATTTTTCAATTTCGTTTAAAGAAATACTATTCATAGCTTCTGTACTGTTTGCATACTTATAAGATTGTACAGCATTAGTTACATCTACCATCGGTTTTTCTAATTCCATGTCGGATCTACTGAGTAATTCGTGAGCTTGAAAATTATTATTGGGCAATTCAGCTGGTGCCGGTCTATTGTGTGCCCCAAAATAACTATCTGAGTCTTCGTAAATTTCGTAATGGCTCATGCTGCTCAAAAAAGACGTCTTGAGTTTAATGGCTCCGCCCACGCTAGTAGTTTGATCCAACATGGGTACGCAATTATCTATACTAAAACCCATTGATTCTAATTGCCACTTTCGAGAATTCAGCTGTAACATTGCCCAATCTCTCGGTGTCATACTGGCCATCACAAAATTATAAGGTATATTATTCATACCGTGATCTAATTTAAATTTACTACCAATTTTTGTAATACCGTTATTGCTATTGGTCGATACATAATGCGTAAATGATTTAGAATAAAGCAATGAACCATCGCCGCCCACTGATACTCCATCATGGTGTCCGGGACCGGGTTCGCTGGTACCCGCCCCTCCAGACGGTGCAGCTGCATCATCTGTAGAAGCCATGGGTCCTGGAACTTCACCGGGATGTGCTGGCGAATCTGGTGGTGTATCTGGTAATCTTGGTTGTTTTGGCGAGGATGGTCCCGCTGGTATTGGATCGGGCTCTTCGGGTGGAGTATCGACCGGTTGCGGTACTGGAGAAACGGGATGATAACCTTCGGCTGGTTCTAGAGCAGAGTGTTCTTCACCCGGTGATTGCGGATTGTCATCTAAATTTTCTACGGGTGCATGTTCACTACTAAAGCTTCTTCTATAGTCTTGTTTCTTTCTTCCATGTAAGCATTAATTCTATCTAGCAATGGGCGTTTCATACGTCTGACGTAATCATCAAATCGTTCAGTTTCACAAATTTCTCTGTCCGGTCCGTGTATTTCCGGACCCCACTCTAATAACATTGGTTCTAATACATTTAATTGACTTGCGTCTGTATACACTTTATGCCCATATATATTGTAACTCAAGTCGGCTTTGTTCAAATCCATCATTTTCTGATAAGCTTCTTTACGTTCCGCCAATGACCAATTATTCCATTCGGCTCTAAAACCTCTTCGTACTTGAACACTTATTTCTGGTACGTCTCCATACGGATTAAACCACCTATGTACCGAATGAGTTGGTCCAAGCATATGAACAAACTCGTCATATCTTGTACCGCCATCACTAGATTGAGTCGGAGCCTCCCAAAATATATTTAACATCTCTGTTAAAATTTCGTCTGGCCTCAACCATTTAGAGACATGCCATCGAAAATAACCATATGGACTGCTCGGTTCACTGATCGTGGTTTTATCCAGTGGATGCAAATTTGCATCCCATCCAAATTGAAACACATTGTCAACAGCATAATGGCAATTTAACATAGATCCCTGGTAATCACCTAGCGGTATATACGTAAAGTTTATATCGTTTGATTGATTAAACTCTTGCACATTTCTAAATTTTAACATGTTAACCCAGTCTCCAATTGGTGAATCTGCAGCATATCTTACTTTGGCACCGAGGGCAGGTACATTGATACATTGTTGTTGGTGATTTGAAATAATAAATTGTACATTTCCAAAAAAATAATTGGTCTCTGGATATATCTTATTTCTATCAAACAAGCGTTGATCTTCATAAACGGCTGTGCGTTGTTTTTCTGTTGGGGTAGATGTCCATCTATTTGTAAAATATGGACATGCTGCTACACACCATTTATTGTCAGTTTCATGAGAATCACCTCTAGTATCTGTCCAAAATGCCCTTAAATAAAAACTCTTTAATCCTTGTGTGCTCACAAACAACGGTTCGTTATCTCTGGCTCTGTATGCGGGCCGTAATTCTTGTACTTGCCAACCTTCCCATATACCAACACCTTCACTGTTATGTAAATAAGGGCTGTAATATTCCCATGAACTTTCTAAAGCAATGTCTCTTTTTTTTAAGGGAGGTTGATGGAACGAAAAAACTGCATTATCGTCAATATAAGCTCTCTGGTTCCAATGCAAATTAGCTTCAAATGGAGGTTCTTGTAAAAAGGCCGTTGCTTGTTTTACTTCAAATGTATGTCTAGCACCAACAGCATGAGATGTATGCGATGCTAAAACTTGTTCTTTATTCATCGTTGCAAGATCTTCTTTAATTTCAAAATGATGTTTAGCACCTACATTGGGTCGAAACATTCTATTGCTGAGTCCGGGAAAATGCGTATCAAACCATACTTTTGTTTGAAATATGCTCTTTAAAAAAAAAGCAGTCATTCCTTTACATGTCCATAAATTCCAAATCATTATTTTATCGCAGTAGTCTGTTGGTAGAGAAGAGTCAGAATACATCAAGTCGTGTATACGGCAAATATTATCGATATGATCCACGGGTTTCCTATGAAAATCACGTGTACCGGGACCGCAGTAATTATATCCCCATAGATGTACGGGAAATGGTAAAAACGGTTTATCTGATTCATATGCCGAATCCAAATAGGGTAACGTATCCCAATCTTGTATGCCTGATTCCACATTGTACGGATTTTTCCAATCTCGGCCGGCTTTAATCTCAGCTTCTTCATTTTGGTTTATCCATTGCTCGGTCAGACAACGAATCGTTTGAAATCTATTGTTCAGATCCGGTGGTGTGTTACTGTAAGCTCCATATTTTACCTTTACCGGAGAAGGTTGATCCAAGAAAAACTCTGCACAGTCTAACTGTTGTTGACCTCGTACGTCCAGCGGATTAAACGGTAGTATATACAGACCGTCAGAATAATCCACCGAATTTAAATTTGTTGGATACCTATGTTTTTTGTCTGCGGGTATTGGAGGCATTTTAGACGCTATTTACAATGATGGCCGTTGCTAAAAGTACTATACAAAGCCCGTAGATTGTCGAAACCCACACAAGACGACAGTGTACGTCATATGTAATGTTTTCAATTCTCATCAGTTGAGCTTCGAGATCATTTTGTTTTACATCATTCTCAAATACGTCGTCGAGGTCTTTGAGGTCTTGGTGGTTGAAGGCCATATCTAAGTTCCAAAAGATGCCGGATGAGTAACCGTAGTATCTTCAGTAACAGGTTGACAAGCGCTACATAGAGCACTATCAAAAACATAGTAATACCAAATTGTTTTTAATAAGACATAGACGAGTAACACGTCTCTGACTGCTCCGAGTGTATACTCTTTTATGCCGTTGGTTATGACGTCATCTCATTTACATAACGACGACGCTTTTATTTATGTGTTTTTATTTTCTTCTATCTATTTATAGTAAGCTAACATTTTAGAGGGACCTCATTGGAAGGGACGTCGTCGTTGTTGGGTATTTTTATTCATTAGTTGAGATCGGCGTCGTCGTCGTATGCAAATTTTTTTTTTATTTTTTTTTGTTTTCAAATTTCGCCGCCCGTCGCGCCAAGGCGCGACTGGCGATGGCCGCTTCAGTAAAGGGACGTCGTCGTTGGTGTATATTTTTTCTATATATATGTTAGTCCACGTCGTCGTCGTATTCAAATTTTTTTTTAAATTTTTTTTTTGTTCAAATTTCGCCGCCAGTCGCGCCTTGGCGCGACGGGCGATGGCCGCTAAAGCGGCCATGCGAAATTTGAACAAAAAAAAAATTTCAAAAAATTTTTTTGTTCAAATTTCGCATGGCCGCTTTAGCGGCCATCGCCCGTCGCGCCAAGGCGCGACTGGCGGCGAAATTTGAACAAAAAAAAAATTAAAAAAAAAATTTGAATACGACGACGACGTGGACTAACATATATATAGAAAAAATATACACCAACGACGACGTCCCTTTACTGAGGTCCCTCCAAAAGGTTAGCTTACTATAAATAGATTGAAGAAAATAAAAACACATAAATAAAAGCGTCGTCGTTATATGTAAATGAGATGACGTCACGACCAAACGGCATAAAAGAGTTGGGTTAAAGTCATTAGTCCATTTTTCACAATGTATACACTCGGAGCAGTCAGAGACGTGTTGCTCGTCTATGTTTTGTTAAAAACAATTTGGTATTATTATGTTTTTGATAGTGCTATATGTGGCGCTAGTCAACCTGTTATTGAAGATACTACGGTTACTCATCCGGCATCTTTTGGAACTTAGATATGGCCTTCAACCACGTAGACCTCAACGACCTCGACGCCGTCTTTGAGAAAGATGTAAAGCAACACGACATTGAAGCTCAAATACAACGAGTGGAGAATATTGTGTGGGGCGTTCACTGCCGTCTAGTTTGGGTGTCTTCAATCTACGGAGCTTGCATTTTATTATTAGCAATTGCCGGTATTGTCATTAGTGTTTAAGATGCCGCCTATTCCAGCTAATAAGAAACACCGCTATCCGACTAATTCAAATACGGTAGATTATTCGGATGGATTTTATATTTTACCGTTCAATCCTATGGACGAAAGATCTCAAACGCAATTAGATTGTGCAGAGTTTTTTTTAGACCAACCTTCTCCCATCAAGATTAATTATGGTGCTTATAATTGGGATACTCCCTCTTTGACTGCACGTTTTCAAACAATACGTTGTATAACTAGATCTTGGATTGATGACCATATAGAGGTTGAAAAAAGAAATGACAGAGATTGGTTGAATCCCTATGCAGTACCTTCAGGTATACAGGATTGGGATGTATTACCCTATCTTGATTCAGTGGAGGAGGCAGACAAACCTTTTTTACCCTTTCCGGTACATATGTGGGGTTATAATTATTGTGGTCCTGGTACCCGTGATTTTCATAGAAAACCGTTGGATCATATAGATAACATATGTAGAGTGCATGATTTGATGTATTCTGATCCATCTTTACCCACAGAGTATTGTGACAAAATTATGATATGGAACCTGTGGCAATGTAGAGGAATGACCGCTTTTTTTTTAAAGAGCATATTTCAAACTAAAGTATGGTTTGATACTCATTTTCCCGGTTTAAGTAATCGCATGTTTAGACCTAATGTAGGTGCCAAGTATCATTTTACTACCGTAGCCGGATTAAATATTTTAAATAAACAAGAGGTGATAACAACACATACATCACATTCTGTTGGAGCAAGGCATACTTTTGAAGTAGATCAAGCCACATCATTTTTAGAAGCTCCACCGTTTGAAGAAAATCTTCACTGGAGTCAACATCATTATATAAATGACAACTCACAGTTTGTGTTTCATGCTCCACCAACCACTAAAAGAGAAATCGCTCTAGAGAGTGCATGGTTGTATTACAGTCCTTACAGATATAACAGTGACGGAATTGGAATTTGGGAGGGTTGGCAAGTTGAGGGGGTACGTCCTGCCTTTAGAGATCTTCCCAACGAACCATTGTTTATTACAACTCAAGGATTAAAGAGTTTCTATTTACGAGCATTATGGACCGATACTCGTGGAGATGTACACGAAGGTGATAATAAATGGTGTGTAGCTGCGTGTCCGTATTTTATACATCGTTGGACGAGTACCCCCACAGAGAAACAAGCCACGGATGTATTTGAAAATCAACGATTTTACGATCGACAAAAAATATACCCAGAAAAGAATTATTTTTATGGTAAAACTGAATTTGCTGTGGTTGACGGTCAGGACCATTGCATTAACGTACCCGCACTGGGAGCGAAGGTCCGTTATGCAGCGGATTCTCCAGTTGGTGATTGGATAAACATGTTAAGGATGAGAAATGTGCAACAGTATAATCAATCCAAAGTAATTAATTTTACTTATATCCCACTCGGTGATTATCAAGGTAGTATTTTAAATGTACATTATGCCGTGGACAACATTTTCCAATTTGGATGGGATGCCAATTTACATCCTATGGATATTACTAATATCAGTAGTCCTGGAAATCCGTATAGTTATTTTAATTGGCATGTCTCAAAGTGGCTCAGACCGGATGAAATTATTACAGAAATGCTGGACATTTTTTGGGAAGCTCCTACGCAGTCTAGCGATGGTGGTACCCGTTATGATGAATTTCAGCATTTAATAGGACCGACACATGCTGTTCATCGTTGGTTTAACCCTTATGGAGATGTACCAGAAATAAGCGTACAAGTACGACGCGGTTTCCGAAAACAATGGGATGACTGGTCTTTGGATGAAAGGAAAGAGGCCTATCAAAAAATGATGGATCTTAATAACGCCGATCTCAGTTATAACATATACGGGCATAAAGTATTTACCGATGCAAGCCAATTAAATGTATTAGAACCTATGATCTTAGAATGGGGTCCTGAAATTCACGAACCCGACAGAGCTATATGTGAAACAGAGAGATTTGACGATTACGTCAGAAAAATGAAACGCCCACTGTTGGACCTAATTAACTCCTATATGGTCGTAAGAGATTATGAACCTCAAAAAACAATTGAAGAAGCTCTAGTACTATTTAGTGAGGATCATCCAGCAGAAGACACAGATGTACCCGAAGACACACAGGTGACACCACCTCATTCTCAACCAGAAACAGTCCCGGATACACCCGATCAGATCATACCAGAAACACCACCGGATTCACCCGAACCCGTCGAACCCGAACCACCACCGGCTAAAGTTCCCAGATTACCAGATACACCTCCAGATTCTCAAGGAGGGGAAGTTCCCGGACCAATGTCTTCCACAGAAGAGGCTGCTGCTCCTACGGGAGGTGCGGGTACCAGCGAACCCGGTCCAGGTCACCATGATGGGGTATCGGTGGGAGGAGACGGTTCATTGCTATATTCTAAGTCGTTTACTCATTATGTATCTACAAATAGCAACAACGGAATTACTAAGATCGGTTCAAAGTTTAAACTCGATCACGGAATGAACAACATTCCTTATAATTTTGTAATGGCGAGCATGACGCCGAGAGATTGGGCAATGTTACAGTTAAATTCTAGAAAGTGGCAACTAGAATCAATGGGATTTAGTATAGATAATTGCGTACCCATGTTAGATCAGACTACAAGCGTGGGAGGTGCAATTAAACTAAAAACATCTTTTTTGAGTAGTATGAGTCATTATGAAATTTACGAAGATTCCGATAGCTATTTTGGTGCACATAATAGACCTCAACCTACCACATTACCCAATAATAATTTTCAAGCTCACGAATTATTAAGTAGATCCGATATGGAATTAGAAAAACCGATGATAGATGTGACTAATGCCGTACAATCGTACAAGTATGCAAACAGTACCGATGCTATGAATGCAATCTCTTTAAACGAAATTGAAAAATGGGCTGTCGTAGATATGCGTAGGGGTAAAAATAACGTATTTAATCATCCTGTTAATATACCGCATAAGTATTCTTGGCATAACCCGGGAGGTCATTGGTACGCATCTAATATACCCGAATCTTTTTTAAATTTAGAACAGTCCATCAGAGCACAATCTACTGCTAATGGTGGTAAGCGTGTATTTCAACACGTTAATCCGTGGGATCAAGACACATTTTTAATGCATCCAAATTATAATATGCATACCAAATACGCACCGAGTAGAGAAATTAATCCAATTTTAACTAAACCGGCCAGCCAAGTACC
Source organism: Hippasteria phrygiana (assembly GCA_037893225.1). Classification (NCBI taxonomy): domain Eukaryota; kingdom Metazoa; phylum Echinodermata; class Asteroidea; order Valvatida; family Goniasteridae; genus Hippasteria; species Hippasteria phrygiana. Next base: position 820,340 of record JAZGUH010000564.1, on the reverse strand, counting down.
AGCTAACGGATTTGGTACAGAAACTCAGGCAATGCAGTTTAATAACCTATGGAGTTTAACAGGGCACTCACCTAAAGGATCGCCTGATGTCTTTATGAAGTTACCAGTCTATTTAGATGCTGAAAATAATCCCATGCAAATCATTATGAAAATTAATGTAACATATTGGTGTAAGGTACAGACCGTTCACGAACAGGGTGGACGTTCACATTGGTTACCGCCATTCTTTGGAGTTAAACGTACGATTCCGACAGGTGGAGTTAATACTACGCGTCCTATGCAATTTACAGCAAAGACAGCGGCAGAACATTATTCATTGGTTGGTGAACATAGACCGTATGGTACATCCGGGGAGTTGAGTGACGTAGGCGCGTCTGAAGTTTGTTTTCCTCCGAACGCAAACGCAGAAATGTTTGGTTAGCGTCTGCGTATAGGCGCATCATATTAACACGCGTGCGTATCATAACAGCGTACTGCGTTTCGACGTTGTTTACTCTAAAACATTCCATCTTGCATCATTCTCATCAAAATGGCCAACCCAACAGCACGTGTTCTGCTTGACCGCAAACGTCATTATACTCTAGCACAGACACCCGTAGAAGCAAAACAACGAGTAAGAGAGATACCAGACGGGTTCTACGATAATACAGTCATCTTCCAGCGCTTAAATGCACATGCCGACGTAAATGAAGAAGATGTCGTTTATCTCTGCGAGAAACATCTCAAGGATGTCATGGACTATATTTTGGTACTGCACGATCCCGTCAGAGATCCCATCGGATGTCAGATAGCGGGCAAGCATGTACACGGATTTGTACGAACTGGTACTAAACTGAACAATGCACACCCTTGGCGTGTACTCAAAAATGAAGCCATTGGTATGTGTCTGGAAATCAAGTCTCAGACTGTAAAGTACGCCTCTGCATTCATGACGTATCTGCAAATGCCGGGGAAAAAACTATTCCTGTCAAACATCAAAAACTACGGGAGATTCAGTCCGACCATACAACAGATGTACGATGATGTCACATACGAACAAGTACAACAGATGGCAGAAAAGAAACTGAGAGAGAGGGGACCGGCCAAACCCGTACAACCGGCAAGCAGACACACGGACTCGGAGGTACTCCAGTCGATGATACGCAAGTATAATGCATCTAGTGCTAACGACCTTATGCACAAAGTCATGAGCTACGAATCAAATGAAATTAAGGCTAAAATTGAAAATGCCTTTTACAAGAGCAACTTTAATCAACTTTTCACAAAGTGCAAACAGATCGCACTATTTGACTACCTGACCCGATCAATGGAAGAACTAGAAGAAGTTTTTCGGGTAGACGAAACACAGAGATATGAGACCGTCGAAGAAAGTGCCAAAATTTTGGCAAAGTGGGCACATCATCAATCCATCGATTTGGTCGAGATGGCTGTCAGTATCCATAAGATCATGGACAAAACGCAAACTAAGGTTAACACGATGGTACTTGAAGGCTCGTCTAATGCCGGAAAAACATGGCTGGTCAACGCACTCGCAGATCTTGCAGTTCACTACGGTGAAATTAGTCAGGGAAACTCTGGCTATACTTTCCTCTGGCAAGAGTGTGTCGATAAGCGCATCATCGTGTTTAACGAGCCTTATTTCGACCAATGTATAATTGAAAAAGCAAAAATTGTGCTAGAGGGACAACAGACCTTTGTGCCTGTCAAACATCAGGGAGAAGCGTTTTTGAGACGTACCCCGGTGTTTGTGACCACCAATCAACCACTATGGAGACTCGCTGCTCGCGAAAAGAGAGCAATACAAAACAGGTGCATCATGTTTCGTGACTTGTGTGCACAAGATTGGTTACAGCATGTGCATGGCAGGTGTCATCCCTTGGTATGGAGGTACCTCCGAGAAGTGCGGTATCCACACTATAATGAATGGGACAACGACAGAAAACCAGAACCACCCACACCACCCATGAGTCCCACTCATAATCCAATGTTCCATCGCCTACCAGAAGACGTCGTCGTTGACAATCCGTATGGTGACGAAAGTGTCGTCATCGAGCATGGCTGGGGTACAGACTTTGATGAAGATGAACTTTGGAGAGCATCGTTTCAATTGTCTCCCATGCGACCCGTTGCCGAGTACTTCACCGTCCCATCTCCACAATCACCACCTCCTCCACCACAAACACCAACACCGTCAGACATCGATCTATTCATCGGTCTCCAACGGAGAGAAAACGACCTGGTAGAGATCGCTACACTGGATAAAAATCCACCTCACGATGAATTCTAAACTAATCCTAAATCATTCATTAATCTGTTTTTCTCTGACCGGTAGTACTAATCAAAAGTGTTTATTGATTTCCTTACAGCTATAATAGGCACATGTATAAAATGGTGTCTTTATAATAATTGTACATAATATGTTTGTTGCGGCCAATAAATTTCATGTAAAATCCAAAATTTGTCTTTCTTGTGAATAATTATGACGTCATCTCATTTACATATAACGACGACGCTTTTATTTATGTGTTTTTATTTTCTTCAATCTATTTATAGTAAGCTAACCTTTTGGAGGGACCTCAGTAAAGGGACGTCGTCGTTGGTGTATATTTTTTCTATATATATGTTAGTCCACGTCGTCGTCGTATTCAAATTTTTTTTTAAATTTTTTTTTTGTTCAAATTTCGCATGGCCGCTTTAGCGGCCATCGCCCGTCGCGCCAAGGCGCGACTGGCGGCGAAATTTGAACAAAAAAAAAATTTTAAAAAAAATTTGAATACGACGACGACGTGGACTAACATATATATAGAAAAAATATACACCAACGACGACGTCCCTTTACTGAGACGCTGGAGTGAGCTATGATCATGGACCTCATTGGCAGGGCCGTCGTCGTTGTTGCCTATTTTTTTCATTAGTTGAGATCGGCGTCGTCGTCGTATGCAAATTTTTTTTAAATTTTTTTTTTTTTTCAAATTTCGCCGCCCGTCGCGCCAAGGCGCGACTGGCGATGGCCGCTTTAGCGGCCATGCGAAATAAAAAAAAATAAAAAAAGCGGCCATCGCCAGTCGCGCCTTGGCGCGACGGGCGGCGACTTTTGAACAAAACAAAAAATTTGCATACAACGACGACGCCGACCTCAACTAATGAAAAAAATAGGCAACAACGACGACGGCCCTGCCAATGAGGTCCATGATCATAGCTCACTCCAGCGTCAAAATATACCAATTTCAATATTTAGCCCCAAAACAAAATGATAACAAAGGAATTCTGGGAAGGCAGTGTAACCATGGGTGTCATGTTGTACGTTCCTACATTCCAACGTAAACGTGTGTGGTGTTGCGCTGTACGAGCAAATACAAAGTGATACACGCAGCTCTGCATGCAGCGTGTACCAATGGTGTAAGGTGGCTCAGAAGGGACATCGCAAATCGTGCGATATCAGAAATCCCATAGGCAATGCACGTTTCATTCTCGCCGGCGCTTTTGCCAGTAAACAGATCTTTCATCTTGATGAAAGATTGCGTAGACTGAGACCCTGTGCTGAAATCGTGCATATTGCTCTGACGTCATGATGACGTCATCACGTGTCACATGACGTCATCTTAAAGGTGCATTTTTGAAGGGCCTATATTTAGAGAACCGTAGGTCTGATTAGATCAAACGTGGTAGGCTGGTAGGTGAGCATGTTATAGATGAAAATTGATGTGACGTCATGATGACGTCATCATATGATTTTATAGTATTGTTTAAGTTTTTGGACCTTAAAGCCATATATCATCAACAGAACATGCTAATTTAGAAATTCTTTTTGTAATAGGTTTGTTAGATCATACATAATTGTATATAAATGTGAAAAATGTGTGTTGTCATATCATGAGGACGTCATCAAAAAATGTGCTTTTTTGAAACACGTATAAGGGTACATCCGATCGTCACGAAAATTGGTGGGTATACAGATATTGTCACAAGAATGCAAAATCCGAAGTGACGTCATGATGACATCATCGGCTGATTTTCTATGATTTTTTTATATTTTTAATTTCCTTCTACACTCAAAAAGGCTAAAACGCATATAGAAATATTTTGGAAATGCCATATGATCTGTTTATCAAACAGACATATAGTTAATTATATATCTATGGGGCGCACATGCGGCCGAATAATGCGCGTATTTGGAATGTTTTTGTTTGTCCAAGATTTAGCAATTATGTGATGTTCAACCGACGCTGCGATTTGATAATGGTCATAAACGCCGATAGGTCATGTACACACAATGACGTATACACATACGTATACATTAATTTGATTGACGTCATCATAACATCATTGTGGATTATGACATGTCATCTTGAAGGTGCATTTTAATCCTATCTCTGGACAACTACAAGAACAGCTTAATAAGTCATTTGGCACTATGTATAGAATTTTACTAACTGCATTTGCACAAAAACAAAACATAAACTCGTTTATTTTTAATGCGGAAAAGCCCTATTTTCTGTTGATTAAACAGACATAATAGCTCTCGTTTAATCTATAAATCGTTTAAATAAAATGGAAACAAAATTGCGAAATATATTTTACAGTCCTCGAGGCTACTGCAAAGGTCAAGGAGCCGTAACAAAATTATCGTCGAAAGCTGGCGTTTCTAAAAAGGATGCTAGAAATTGGTTAAGAAAACAAGCCATTGGCAAATTTATTTACCGAGTCCTAGTTATATTCCTAGACCTACACATTTTAATAGATCGGTATGTTATGTACGCACAGTAAATGTAATAAGTGTTATGAAATTCCCCTCACAGAATGGGTTACACCCCTATGTTCCGACACCCCTATGTTCCGACACCCCTATGTTCCGACACCCCTATGTTCCGACACCCCTATGTTCCGACACCCCTATGTTCCGACACCCCTATGTTCCGACACCCCTATGTTCCGACACCCCTATGTTCCGACAACTCAACCTATGTTCCGACACCCCTTTGTTCCGACACATATACGTATGTTCCTTCACCCTAACATAATGGGAATTGAGTGACCAATCCACTGTTTGTCATCTCTTCCAAATACTGTGAGAAATTTTTTTTGACTTCTCTGTGTTATTCCTGTGTTATAAAAATAAAATTATGGGCTCAATTCGTTGTCCGAGTGAAAAACCTGCACATTTTTTAGCATTCAAACACATTGTCCTTAATTTCGGTTGTTACAGCCGTAATGAAAATCGGGGTCTCCAAACTCTACTTTCTCAACTTTGACAGCATCCCAGAAAGAAATATTTCCATGGGAAAATGGTACTGGCGTGAACTTAATAGTGAGCTTTTAGACTGATACGGAGAATTTTCTTCATGAGTTTGAGTTTAATGAAATTTCACACACATTATAGTGCTAACGTGGGTAGTGCGTCAGAAGTTTACGCTGTCAATATGATTCCGATGCATGATTGTGCAGCATTAAAATTTATCCAATCAAAATACTTCTAATTCTATGCTTTAAATGTCCATCATTAAAATCTAAGCATGTTTAAATCTCTCGCTTCTGATTGGTTAACGCTAACCTCGTTTCGCGCAATCCGACTGGTTGCATTTTAATTATAACTTAAAATACAATTAATAAATCACGCTCACAGCAACCTAATACTACAGAGATTTTGTTTTTACCTTCACCAAAGTTATAAAGTGTTCTCACTCTATCAAAGATTTAAAGACTATTTACAAATTTGGTTTTATATACGGGCTATAGCTTGGGAATAAGATCAGGACTTGATTTTCGACGGTGGACTTGAGATTTTGACGGACGGAGAATTTCATTGAGTTCATTGAGCCGTTTTATCTGGACCTGTGACCTGTATATGACTCGCCTGCGTAGGAGCGTCTTGAGACAGTTAGGCTAGAGCTGAGTTTTATTTCCGGAAATGAGACATTTATCTGTGAACTGTCGTCGGTTCTTTATTTGGGGTCTCATATCCCCATATTTTCGCGACGGGAGCCAGCAGACGACGCATTTATCGGATGCGCGCGCATGTATTTTTGTGCTAAGCATAGCATCCGTGAAAAGTTCGCCGTGAAATACGCTTACGCGTAAGCAAATTTTTAGCACAAACATTTGCTTAACGGTAAGCAACGCCGTGAAATTGGGCCCTGGTGTTACAGATGAAAATTCACATAACGTCATCACATGTCACGTGACATCAACTGAAAGGGGCTTTTTTGGCAGCCATATTATAATTATAAGTTCGATTAAGTTGAAACGTAATATCTAGGTAGACCAGCAGGTTTTTAGATGAAAATTAAAATGACCTTATGATGGCGTCATCACGTGTCACGTGACCTCATCTTAAAGGGGCGGTTTTTGGAGCCATATATCTAGAGAAGTACAAGTACAATTCCATCTTATGAATAGTACAGAAGTACAAGTTCGATTATCTTCTGATTTTAGTTCTATCCCAAATCCCATAGACTTTGTGCATAGATTTTCTGATCGGCATTTTGGTCAGCAAACATCGGATCTTAGTCAGAGTTAGCATAGTTATAGACCCTAATGCAAAGTCCTGCCGCGAAGAGTGACGTCATGATGACGTCATCGGGTGTCATATTACAAGCGATTTAAGATAAATATTTTTTATCTTTAAAATGCTATATAAAATCAGCCGTAAGACACCCTGATCTTGGTTTTAGTATCAATTGATAGTATAAACCAGGATCTTTATTTTATCTCGTGTGCGTCAAATCACTTGACCTTTCCTTCCGGTTCAAACCGGAAGTGCCGCATAATTTAAAAGTGGAAAAAGATGTGAACTTGCTTTCAACGATGTTAGTCTCCGCCTAGACTAAAGATATTGTCCGAGGCTAAAGATGTTTTGCCAAGTAACAAATAATACAAATTGTTTTTAATTGTAAAATTAAAAACAGAATTCAATTCTGTTTATTACCAGATAATGTCACAGGTATATTTAAAACAGCTGTCCTTCAAGGACAACCCAAAAACAGGCTACATGTAACAAGCAAATAGCCATGGCATGATGAGCATACTTCAAGGGCAATTTAAAGAAATATATTTTTGTTTCTTTGAATTGGAATATTTGTGGATAAATTGGAAGGGACACAGCACCGTTGTGAGGGATGCATACCTGCACCCATACCACTTGATGACCTCATTTTTTCCCAGCTATATGAGCATGGGGGCATAATGACTATTAAAAGTCAAACTTTTATTATGCACTCCAATTTACAGTAGCCATAACCCAAGTATTACTGGTAATGAATGGACCACAGCATAATACTGTAATGAGAGTAATCCTATTTGGCCTAATTTTTGTCCGAACTTTCAACTTGAAAAAACATGATGGTGCTGAGTGGTTAGTGACACATGTTCCCTACAACATGAACACAAGCAGTAGGGGAAGGTGGGGCTACTGGGCCAGCGGGGCTAGTGGTCCACTCTTAAGGTTTTCTTTGTTATTTTCTGCTTTGCTGCCCTCTATTGACGAAACAAAGCCACATGGCCTTTGACCTAATCGTGTTCTTTCTAAAACCGCATTGTTTACGTCTCTGCACCGGGTTTACCCAGAATAATGGTGACTTTCCTTCCGTTTGCTGTTCATCAAAAGCGCAGAAATACGTGCTCTATTTCTGCTTAGTAGAAGTGCTCTATTTCTGCTTAGTAGAAGTGCCTACCCTAGGTAAGTTGTCATCACAATTTGAGGTATTTAACCTGGGAAAAGTGACTTAAAATTTGTGGTAATGTGAAGCATGGACATCCAGTACGCACATGAATGCTTATTTTCGTGTTGGACGGGTATGTTGGAGCATCGGGGTAATTGTTGACCTACCGGTGTTTTGTGCTGGACATTTTCAAAATGGCGTCTGTTTAACAAAATAATGCTTTGAAAGGGTAGGTTCTCGCCCCAGCATTATTGCAAGTCGCCTCAGCGGTTGGTTCGAAGTAACAAACACGGGTGTACGTCTGAGATAGGCCTCACCCTGATGTTTTACGGGAACAAATGTCTGCTGTCCTTCGAGTACAATTTTGGCCTTTTCGATTATGCATTGGTCAAAGTAGGGTTCATTAAAAACAATGATCCTCTTGTCGACACATTCTTGCCATAGAAACGTGTAGCCTGAGTTTCCCTGACTGATCTCACCGTAATGTACGGCAAGGTCAGCCAAGGAGTTTACGACCCATGTTTTCCCGGCATTGGAAGCCCCTTCGAAGACGAGAGTATTGACTTTGGGCAAATGTTTGTCCATAATATGATGAATACTAACGGACAGTTCGACCAGATCAAGGGATTGTTCTTTAGCCCATTTTGAGAGTATTTTTCCGCTCTCTTCAACTGTCTCGTACCTGTTACTTTCATCAGGACGAAACACGTCCTCTAATTCCTCCATTGACCTTGTGAGATAATCGAAAAGGGCAATCTGTTTGCACTTTGTAAACAACTGATTAAAGTTGCCTTTATAGAATGCATTCTCGATTCTTGCCTTAATGTCATTTGATTCATATGACATGACTTTTTGCATCAAGTCATTAGCGCTTGCCGCATTATACTTGCGAATCATGGATTGCAGCACTTCAGAGTCGGTATGCCGGTTGACCGGAAGTTCTGGTCTAGCAGGACCGCGTTCTCTCAGTTTCTTTTCACCCATGAGCCTGATGTCTTCGGCCGTTATAGCGTCATATAGTTCAGCGATGGTAGGATTATGGTTTTTGTAGTTTCTGACATTAGATGCAAAGACCTTCTTTCCCGGCATTTGGAGATACGTCATAAATGCTTTTGTATACTTGACTGTTTGTGACTTCACTTCGAGGCACATGCCCAATGCCTCATTTTTTAGCACTCTCCATTGATGCGCATTGTTCAGTTTTGTTGCCGTTCGGATATAACCGTGGACATGTTTGCCTGCTATTTGACATCCCACCGGATCTCGTGTTGGATCATGCAGTACTAGGATGTAATCCATAGTGTCCTTGATGTGTTTGTCGCATAGGTACACAACATCTTCTTGGTTTACGTCTGCATGAGCATTCAATCTCTGAAATATGATGGTGTTGTCATAGACGACTTCTGGCATTTCCCGTACTCGGTGTCTGGCCACTACAGGAGATGAAGATAACTCGTAAGATCGTTTTCTAGAGAGCGTAGCTCTAACGGTAGTTTGTTGGTTGGCCATTTTTACGGTAATAAAGAATAAATAGAATGTTTCTAAAATAACGTCGTTGTAACGCCGACGCTGTTATTATTACGCGCGCGCTAACCAAACATCTCTGCGTTTGCGTTTGGTGGAAAGCTCACTTCGGACGCGCCCACATCACTCAGTTCCCCGGATGTACCGTAGGGTCTATGCGTACCGGTGAGAGAGTAATGCTCTGCTGCTACCTTGGCGGTAAATTGCATAGGCCGAGTCACGTTTATTCCTCCTGTGGGAACCGAACGTTTGACTCCAAAGAATGGCGGTAGCCAATGAGAACGACCGCCTTGTTCGTGTACAGTTCGCATCTTACACCAGTAGGTGACGTTGATCTTCATAATGATCTGCATGGGATTATTTTCTGCGTCTAGGTATACGGGAAGTTTCATGAATACATCCGGAGATCCCTTGGGTGAATGTCCGGTCAGACTCCACAGATTATTAAATTGCATGGCTTGTGTATCGGTCGGAAAACCGTTAGAAGGAACCATATTATCGGGTTTAGTCAAGATCGGATTAATCTCTCTGCTGGGAGCGTATTTAGTATGCATGTTATAAGTAGGATGCATTAAAAACGTATCTTGATCCCACGGATTGACGTGTTGAAACACGCGTTTACCACCGTTAGCATCGGTCTGAGCGCCTATCGACTGTTCTAAATTTAGAAACGATTCTGGTATGTTAGAAGCGTACCAATGTCCGCCCGGATTAGACCAACTGTACGAATAGGGTTTATTAATCGGTTGATTAAATACGTTATTTTTACCTCTACGCATATCAACGACAGCCCATTTTTCTATTTCGTTTAATGATATAGAATTCATAGCATCTGTACTATTTGCATATTTATACGATTTAACAGCATTAGTAACATCTATCATGGGTTTTTCTAATTCCATATCGGCTCTGCTGAGTAATTCGTGTGCCTGAAAATTATTATTGGGTAGCGTGGACGGTTGCGGTCTATTGTGAGCTCCAAAATAACTGTCAGAATCTTCGTAGATCTCGTAATGGCTCATACTACTGAGAAATGACGTCTTGAGCTTGATGGCACCGCCCACACTGGTAGTCTGATCTAACATGGGCACGCAATTATCGATGGTAAATCCCATACTCTGTAACTGCCACTTTCTAGAATTTAACTGTAACATTGCCCAATCTCTGGGAGTCATACTGGCCATCACAAAGTTATATGGAATATTATTCATTCCGTGATCTAATTTAAATTTGCCTCCCTGTTTAGTAATTCCGTTATTACTATTGGTGGACACATAATGAGTGAATGATTTAGAATAAAGCAGTGAACCGTCGCCGCCCACTGATACTCCGTCGTGGTGTCCGGGACCGGGTTCGCTGGTACCTGCTCCACCAGAAGGCGCAGCCGTTTCGTCAGTAGAAGCCATGGGTCCGGGTACTTCACCGGGATGTTCGGGTGAATCTGGTGGTGTTTCTGGTAATCGGGGTAGTTTTGCCGGTGGAGGTTCGGGTAGTTTTGCCGGTGGAGGTTCGGGTAGTTTTGCCGGTGGAGGTTCGGGTAGTTTTGCCGGTGGAGGTTCGGGATCTTGGGGTTGATAACCTCCGGGTGGTTCTAGAGCCGAATGTTCTTCGCCCGGTGAATTTGGACCTCCTTCGTCTTCGGGTTCGGGTGCATCTGCGTTTTCCGCCGAATGTTCTTCACTATATAGTACTAATGCTTCTTCTACAGTTTTATTTCTATTAGCCATATAAGCATTAATTCTATCCAACAATGGACGTTTCATACGTTTAACATAATCATCAAACCTTTCTGTTTCGCATATGGCCCTATCCGAACCACCCATTTCTGGACCCCATTCTAATAGCATCGGTTCAAGCACATTTAATTGACTAGCATCCGTATATACTTTATGACCAAATACATTATATGACAAATCGGTATCATTAAGATCCATCATCTTTTGATACGCTGCTTTTCGTTCGTCTAGAGACCAGTCGTTCCATGCAGCTCTAAAACCTCGTCGTACCTGTACACTAATCTCTGGTACGTCTCCGTATGGATTAAACCATCTATGTACAGAATGAGTCGGACCGAGCAAGTGCACAAATTCATCATAACGCGTACCACCATCACTTGATTGTGTAGGAGCTTCCCAAAAAATATCTAACATATGTATAGCTTATTCATTAGTTCATAATCATGCTCCTGTACATGCGATAAAGGCAACGAGGGCCTAATTTTAACGCATCTATAATCTCAGTTCCAATTCAGCAAACCAATCTGACGGTCAGTCCCAAAGTATCAATCCAATACTCCCGTTTCGTCTGTGTCGAGCTTGTCCATATGGGCAACTGCAGCATCCCAACATGGCGATGAACCCAGGACATATAGCTCCCGATCTCACAGTCGAACACCAGATTAGAACCTCAATCCATAATAACCCATCAGTAGATGTACGTAGACACCAATATATGTAGGGCCATCTATAAATTAATTAAATGAAAACGTTCAAAACAACCTAACTAACAAATCAAATTACTAATATAATTATGATCATTCCTTAAATAGAAAGCATTAAATTTATGAAAACCATAAACATCACTTACGAAAGTTGGTGTAAATGCCCGCTTGTCCGTGCCACTCGCACCAAGCCTCACAGAGCTGATTAACTGTGCTGGTAGCGGAGCGAGGATCGGGACAAAGCAAACTCAAACCAATTCACTGCTGTTCAAATCATACAGCACTCGTATCATACAGTACTACACCATTCTAGTCACACAGACACGCATGGTACTGCACTCTGCCCCATGAGCATAACTAACTAATCTTACCACCATACCCAAGTCACTTTTATACTCACTGACTTGCGCAATGCTATTCAGTAAATAGGTTCACTCATGCACGCCACGGCATTCCTGCTTTAAAAACAATAAATTTAAGGGACAAAACCATTATATGTAACCAACCATCATGGCCCTTCTATATAACTGTAATCACACTGGGCAAGGTGTATATTTTAAAAGGAAGAATGTAACCAGTTGTGTATGCAACCAACAATCACAGCCCTACAAAGAAACAGGTGAAACAACATCAGGTAAGTTAAAGAATATAATAGCCACTACATAAAGAACAGGTAAGTCAAATTGTGACGTACAGAATAGCCCATACATTGGCCAGTGACTGTATATTGGCACAATATCTGTGATTTTCACGTCGCAAGACAAAAAGAAATATTTGGTTGGCTTCAGAAACATTATTTACAAATTAAAATGTAAATCATAATAATCTGTAAATTTACACAAGGCTATAGCGCACGCTATAACGCAAAAGGGTTTCTCGTTTTAACAATTGAAACAGTATTATGACTTGCATGTTACAAAAAGTGACATTTTAAAAAGAGTTTTCCTTGTAACCTGGGTTTTCCATTCTAGCCCGCTGACTTTCCAAACACATTGTGTATTTCAATATTGTCGCATGAAAAGGGAATTTTCGATTTCAATACTTGTGGAAAACAGTTGAAAACAGTTGATACTACAGTTGAACCATGATAATAAGAGTACTGTTAATACAACATCCTGCTTATAACAAGAAAAAAATAGCTCCTTAGTTTTTGTTTTTGTTTTTTTTCCATTATTATTAATGCAAGGTACCTGTTATGACAAGGTAAATTGTGAAGTCCCAAGGACCTTGTTATAAAGGTGTTTGACTGTATTTGTTTTTAATATGCTTGTTACGAAAACAAATTTAATGTGATATTGCATTATTTAAATGTGGATTTAAATATTGAAAGTAGGCCTAAGCCTAAAGACCTCCCATATTCCCCAACATGACAATAATATTCAGAGTAGTACGTGACTCTTGGGAAGATATTGTAGTGTTCTGTCGTTTTATATGATGTCTGAGAAAAATAACATCATGCAACACTGAAACTTGCAATTCTCACGGGTTCTTTCATTTTTTGGTTGTGGGTTATTCCATAAATTAGAGTACCAACTTGTGACATTTTTACCTAAAAAGGAAACATTGATTGACAGGGGATTTATTAATAATGTTCACTATAACTTAAATATATTGACATTCCTGATTAATTGTAGCCAAAATCAGACATTATTTACTCCAGAAATGCCAAAATATCATGTCAAAACCCATTAACGGTTTCACGTGTAAAGAGGACACCAAATTAGTTTTCTGCTATATTTGTGATAATTCATGCTCAATGTGGTGTGTCTATTTTAAAATGTATTACCCAGGATAAAACATCAAGGTTTATTGTGAAAATAACAATTTGGTGCATGATTACGTATGGGGACACCATTTGGTGTCCCCATTTACACGTGAAACCTAGTAAATGGCCCAAAATTAAACATTTCCAAGCATGCAATCTTTGTTATGATTTCACACTTATCAAGTGGGACATGTAATTAATGATGATAGATTTGGATTTGCCAGTGAACCCAATTATCTTTCTATTTCTCAGAAACATTACACAAATTTCACGTGTAAAAGGGACACCAAAAAAGTGGGTCTTGTTTACACGTGAAACATTTGGGCTAACACACTGTCAATCTCGGTCAACTAGTTATTAAATCATTTAAATATGGTGCCATTCTTAAGCAGTATTAACATGCTTTAACATACATGAAGGGCATTTTTTCATACACATATGTGCACATGGTAGTATTTGAAAACCAAACAATGCATTTCAACAGCAGTTTTTAAAATGTCGCAGCTTTGGTGTCCCTTTTACACGTGAAACCGTGAACTATTTAGGACACCATACTGTCAGGAAATTAGTCAGATGTTTCATCCTTTGCTACCATATATTTAGGTACAAGTACTATAATTTAAGCAACTAAAATCACGGTAAACTGTTGGTAATACATGTGAAACAAATATCACAATGTAAAGAGGGACACCGGCCCCCACATTTATGGAATCACCCTTATCTAGGATCTTGAACTTGTTTATTCCCTCCGTTGAGGTCATGCATCGCATCTACTTGTACTTGCTTGTTCGTAGGGTCCCAATACATGAGATTTTTGTCAGATACAAAAGTCCAGTGAAAGTCCTTAAATATTTATCTAACTTTGATTCAGTGTGTTTTCTTGTCAGTCACTGAATCCGATCCAATAAAAGGACTTTGAGGATATTAAACTTGTGTAAGACTGTTATAGAACCCCTGTGGATTTATATATGAAGTCTAGTCAGATGAGGATTAAATGCTATACATGTAGGAATCCTATTCAGGAATTTGATAAAAGCTGTCCTTTCAAATGTTTACAAAGCTACAGGAGTCCTGTAGCTTTGTAAACATTTGAAAGGACAGCTTTTATCAAATTCCTGAATATGATTCCTATAGCATTCCTAATTTTTTTTTTATAGATTTCCTATAGGAATCTATGGATTTCCTTTAGGAATCCTATAGATTTCATATAGGAATTCTATAGGAATGCAAAAGCATTCCTATAAAAAATCCTATAGAAAGTGACGAAAAACCTATAAGAATCCTATAGGAATCCTATAAGATAAATTCTATAGGATCTTATAGGAATTTTCCTATAGGATTCCTATAGGATTTTTTTGTAAGGGATGTAAATTACCCGGTGATCCCCTTACCTTTTTTTAAGTATTCCTGAATGGTGAAAATTAATGCATTGTTCACTTTCTTCAATGGTTTGTAATGACTGGGAAGAGGGCCTAATTTTCTGGGCGTCTTCCTCTCTCTGCGGAAGTCCAGGTCTTCTATCCACAACGGCATGGATGCTCTACGAGGTTTCGTCCAAGTGCATGCTTCATCCGTGCCAACAGCTGTTCCCTTGTCAGTGTGTCGGTCTATGTAGTCAGCCACAGCAAAAATTACAGCAACAACGTGTTTGCAGAAACCATCATCAATCACTGTATGAGACCAAAAAACAACAATTTAGAATACGAAAAAAGCAACAAGGTCAAATACTAGTACATTAAAACCCTAACCCTCCATGGCATTTTTGCTAGAACCCTGCCAGACGCATCAGATTGCATACTTTGTCACATTGACTTGTGTGGAGAGTCCAAGCACAGATGCATTGTGCTGCGTCTGGCAGGGTTAGGGTTAGTAAACTTAAATTTTAGTTTTCTATTCCATGTTGATGCTACTGTATGGCGAGGTGGGAAATTTTACAAGGTTTTTTTTACGCCAAAGTTTCTTTTTAGTATCGCTCACATTGCACATTAAGTTTTCTGTTGCTGCATTCATAGTGGTGTCCCAGTCGATCTACACTCACGCCGCTATGCAGTTCGGAGCTAGGATTTTTTCCTTAGGTTAAATAGGATGTTGAAAAAAAAGCTGAGAGGTCTTAAGCCTACAATCACTCAAGTTTTTTGTATTAAGCTTATAAACTAGTATGAATTTATTTAAGCTTATGCACGTATCAATTTTTAGTGGGGATACAGGGGGCACCAGAATGTTTAGTGAGAGCACAGGGGAACTAACATTTTTCAGTGGGGGCACAGGGGGCACTATAATTTCCAGTGAGGGCACACTAGGGCCAGCAGCATGAAGGAAATTATTTTATAGTTGCGGCGATTGTGTACTTATACGGGCCCCATTCATAGGCATAGCAAGGTCATTCTTATTTGGGGGGGGGGGGGGGGGGGGGGTTTATACGTGAAAAAGGGCACTCGATATATCGGGGCCACAGGGCAGGGGGCACTAACATTTTTAGGGCACATGGGGCACTAACATTTTTCAGTGGGGGGGGGGGGGGGGGGCACAGGGGTCACTATAATTTCCAGTAAGGGCACACTAGGGCCAGCAGCATGAAGGAAATTATTTTAATGTTGCGTCGATTGTGTACTTACGGGCTCCGTTCCTATAGCTTGCGACATTAAATACAGGTATGTCGTAGATACATGTAGAGGAGAGGGCAGGGTTTAGATTTTTTGTGGGACGGAAATTTTAGGGTACAAAAAAGAAAGAAAAAGAAAAAAGGGCACTCTGAAAATATTGGGGGGGGGGGGGAGGTAAATACCCCCTTACACCCCCCCCCCCCCTCCCCGCTGGCTACGCCTATGGCGTAAACGACACGACTTAGCCTTAGAAAGATTAACCCAAGCGAGAAATGAATGGCAAATCCAAAGAACCAAGTATAGATTATCTCAACGAACGACTACAAAAGGAGGCTAGGGCTCAAAAAACATTTCGAAATGCGAGAATATAACGCCGTGACTGGTGAAGAGCTACGAGTACCGGCAGGTTTAACGCACGAACCCACATTATCCGATTTTTACGTGCCCAGCGAAGAACGAAAAACAGACGAAATTATATTAATCTTGGGAGGTACCGCTGTATTTGGTTTTTAAATTTATAAATCGTTTAAATAAAATAGAAACAAAATTGCGAAATATATTTTACAGTCCTCGAGGCTACTGCAAAGGTCAAGGAGCCGTAACAAAATTATCGTCGAAAGCTGCCGTTTCTAAAAAGGATGCTAGAAATTGGTTAAGAAAACAAGCCATTGGCAAATTTATTTACCGAGTCCTAGTTATATTCCTAGACCTACACATTTTAATAGATCGGTATGTTATGTACGCACAGTAAATGTAATAAGTGTTATGAAATTCCCCTCACAAAATGGGTTACACCCCTATGTTCCGACACCCCTATGTTCCGACACCCCTATGTTCCGACACCCCTATGTTCCGACACCCCTATGTTCCGACACCCCTATGTTCCGACACCCCTATGTTCCGACACCCCTATGTTCCGACACCCCTATGTTCCGACACCCCTATGTTCCGACACCCCTATGTTTCGACACCCTATGTTCCGACACCCCTATGTTCCGACAACTCAACCTATGTTCCGACACCCCTATGTTCCGACACCCCTTTGTTCCGACACATATACGTATGTTCCTTCACCCTACCATAATGGGAATTGAGTGACCATTTGTACACGTTTTCTTTTTTACTGGCACTTTGGCTACTTTTATGCACCCGATTGCCTTTAAACTTGGCAGACACTTAGACCAACTGTTCAGAATGTGTGTCGGACTTTTACGTCATGATGACGTCATCACGTGATTTTTTATGAATTTTTGAAATATTAAAATCGTAACATTCTTTAAATATATCTGGCAAACAAAACAAGATATTTTCAAAATTCGTTTTGTTGTAGCTTTGGTATGTCTCAAAGATATGCCCTAAAAGAGAAAAATCGTGTGACGTCATCAAAAACGTGTGTATTTAAAACGTATATAAAACGCAAATAAGGGTCGCTCTAATAAAAAATTTGTATACATTGAATTTTTCTCTACCTAATTCCAAATTTTCATGATCGTGGCTCACTCAAGTATGAAATAACAGCCATTTGAAAATTTAGTAAGACCAAATTCAATTAACACAAAGGAATTCTGGGAAGGGCAGATAACCATGGCTTAAATGTGGCATGCTGTTTATAAAAAGGGTTGATTTCTAGTCTTTTTTCAAGTCGCTAGACTATTGCCCATACAATTTGGAGACGTTTTCTTTCTTACTGGCACTGTACTTTTGGTACTTTTAAACTTGGCAGACACTTATACCAACTGTGCCGAACTTTTACGTCATGATGACGTCATCACATGTCATGTGACGTAATCTTAAAGGGGCATTTTTCGAAGACATATCTACAAAAGTACAAGTCTGATTAAGTTCAAACGTAATATCTAGGTATGCCACTGGGTGTTATAGATGGAAATTGACATGACGTTATGATGACGTCATGACATGTCACGTGACGTCATCTTAAAGGGGCAGTTTTGAAGCCATATATCTACAAAAGTACGAGTCTGATTAAGTTGAAAAGTAATATCCAGGTAGCCTAGTAGATTTATAGATGAAAAATTGACATGACGTTATGATGACGTCATCGCATGTCACGTGACGTCATCTTAAAGGGGCATTTTTTGAAGCTATATATCTACAAAAATACAAGTCAGATTAAGTTGAAACGTGGAATTTAGTTATGCCAGCATGTCAGATGAAAATTGATGTGACGTCATGATGACGTCATCATACGATTTTATATTGTTTTGTAAAGTTGTTTAACCTTAAAGTCATGTATCTCATCAACAGTACATGCTAATTTAGAAATTCCTTTTTTAATAGGTCTTATAGGTCATAGATACTTACATATAAATGTGAAAAATGTGTGACGTCATGATGACGTCTTCCAAAACGTGCTTTTTTAAAAACACATATAAGGGTAGGTCAAATTGTCATGAAAATTGGTGGGTTGGTAGATACTGTCACTAGCATCGGCTTATTTTCTATGATTTATTTTTTATTTTTAATATTTCATTTCAATCACAAAATGTTACACACAAAAACGAAACAGCCCTGTGTTTGTCCTCAAACACCCCTGTGTTTGTCCACCAACACCGTACCGTTCGGCTAGTTTCTTCTTGCTTCTTTTTCCAGTTCTATCCCAAACCCCATAGATTTTGTGCATAGATTTTCTGATCCCTAATGCAAAGTCGTGCCGCGAAAAGTGACGTCATGATAACGTCATCACGTGATTTTTATGAATTTTTAAAATCGTAACATTCTTTTGCAATATATCTAGCGAACAAAACAAGATATTAACAAAATTCTTTTTGGTATAGCTTTGGTATGTCTCAAAGATATGTCCTAAAATGGGAAAATTGTGTGACGTCATGATGACGTCATCCAAAATTTGTTGTTTTTACGCATGTCAGGGTCGGTCCGATTATAAAAATGTATACATTGAATTGTTCTCTACCTAATTCAAAAATTTCATGATCGTGGCTCACTCAAGTAAGAAATAGCAGCCATTTCAAAATTTTGACCAAATTGAATATAACACAAAGGAATTCTGCGAAGGGTAGATAACCATGGCTTAAATGTGCATGCTGTTTATTATAAGGGTTGATTTTTAGTCTTTTTCAAGTCGCTAGACTATTGCCGATAGCATTTGTAAACGTTGTCTTTCTTACCGGCCACTTTGGCTACTTTAAAACTTGGCAGACACTTAGACCAACTGCTCAGAATGTGTGCCGAACTTTTACGTCATGATGACGTCATCACATGACGTCATCTTACAGGGGCATTTTTCTAAGCCATATATCTACAGAAGTACAAGTTCAATAAAGTTGAAAAAAAGTTGAAAATTAATATCTAGGTAGCCCAGTAGGTTTATAAATGAAAATTGACATGACATTATGATGACGTCATCACATGTCACGTGACGTCATCTTAAAGGGGCATTTTTCGAAGCAATATATCTACAAAAGTACAAGTTCGATTAAGTTAAAAAGTAATATCTAGGTAGCTCAGTAGGTTTATAAATGAAAATTGACATGACATTACGATGACGTCATCATATGTCACGTGACGTCATCTTAAAGGTGCAGTTTTAAGTTTTAAGTGCAGTCCGATTAAGTTGAAATGTGGTATCTAACATGAATTTAAAACAAAATGTTGTTTAATCACCATTGAAATCCAATCCCCGACATCATCAAACTACCACAAAATACCCCGAAACAGCCCTGTGTTTGTCCACAAACACCAAACCTCTAGTCTTCTTATTTTGGTTCTATCCCAAACCCCATAGACTTTGTGCATAGATTTTCTGACTGGCATTTTGGTCAGCAAACAACATCGGATCTCAGTCAGAATTGAAATAGGTATAGACCCTAATGCAAAATCGTGCCGCGAAGAGTGACGTCATGATGACCTCATTGGGTGTCATATTACAAGCGATTTAAGATAAATATTTTTAATCTTTGAAATGCTATATAAAATCAGCCGTGAGTCTCCTGATCTTGGTTTTAGTGTCAATTGATAGTATAAACCAGGATCTTCATTTTATCTTGTGTGCGTCAAATCACGTGACCCTTCCTTCCGGTCCAAACCGGAAGTGCCCTATAATTTGAAAGTGGAAAAAGCACTTGCTTTCAACGATGTTAGTCTCCGCCTGGATTGTACACGTGACGTCATAAAATGTTCGAGCGCCCTCTAGCGACAGGTTGATTTTTTTTTAAATGAATAATCAGTTGATGTGTGTGGCGAAGTTTGCTGAAATCACTTTATAATTGATGTATATAATCGGCTTCATGCTAAGAACAAGTTGAGGGGGAGAAAAATTGATGACGTCACCAGACCGGAAGTTGCAATGAAAATACCTTTAAACATTAAAGAATTGCTGAAAAATCAACCGCGAGAGATATATTCCAGATATTTGCTTCAGATAGCATAGTTAACATAGCTCTCGAGCTTTCTGATAATGACGTCACGATGACGTCATCAAATATTGGATTACAAGCAATCAAAGATTTCTAGATTTAATCTTCGAAAATCAATATAAAATCAACCGAGAGAGATCTGATTTTGCTTTTTACGGGAACTGATATAATAATCCAGGGTCTTCATTTTTTATATTACGTGCAAAGTCACGTGACCCTTCCTTCCGGTCCAAACCGGAAGTGCCTTATAATTTGAAAGTTTAAACTTTGAAAATCAATATAAAATAAATCGAGAGAGATCTGATTTTTCTCTTTACGGGAACTGATAGAATAATCCAGGGTCTTCATTTTTGATATTACGTGCAAAGTCACGTGACCCTTCCTTCCGGTCCAAACCGGAAGTGTCTTATAATTTGAAAGTGGAAAAAGATGTAAACTTGCTTCCAACGATGTTAGTCTCCGCCTAGACTAAAGATATTGTCCAAGGCTAAAGATGTTTTGCCAAGTAACACATAATACAAATTATTTTTAAATTGTTAAATTAAAAACAGAATTCAATTCTGTTTATTACCAGATAATGTCACAGGTATATGACAAACAGCTGTCCTTCAAGGGCAACAAAAAAACAGGCTACATGTAACAAGCAAATAGCCATGGCATGATGAGCATACTTCAACGGCAATTTAAAGAAATCTATTTTTGTTTCTTTGAATTGGAATATTTGTGAATAAATTGGAAGGGACACAGCACCGTTGTGAGGGATGCATACCTGCACCCATACCACTTGATGACCTCATTTTTGTCCAGCTATATGAGCATGGGGGCATAATGACTATTAAAAGTCAAACTCTTTGTTATGCACTCAATTTACAGTAGCCATAACCCAAGTATTACTGGTAATGAATGGACCACAGCATAATACTGTGAAGAGAGTAATCATATTTGGCCTAATTTTTGTCCGAACTTTCAACTTGAAAAAACATGATGGTGCTGAGTGGTTAGTGACACATGTTCCCTACAACATGAACTCAAGCAGTACATTGTGTTGTTCACATTGCAAATTTAAGCCACGGGACCTTTGTGTGCTGTCACTTAATTGCACTAATAAATCACCAACACCATGAATACTCTGTATGAGCTCAAACAATTAATTTTAATGACACCAAAACACAAGTGCAATGTTTGACAAACAGTAAAAAAAAGGATACGATCGTATCAGGCCATAAAAATACAATTGAGATCTTACTTAGACGCGCGCCACGGAACAAATGACAACAGTGTCCAATAGTGGCAATACTGTTTCATAAATGTTCACAGTTCACATCTTGGTTCAAAGCCACAGCTTGCTGCATATTTACAGAAACGTTCACCTCTGTACCCTCCAATTCAGCAATTCACCAGAAGTCTACATACACACTGCCACCTTTCAGGCTCCAGCCGGGACGCTCACTCAGTCACTGTTCTTAACTGTTCAAGCCGAACGAATTGACTAAACCCACTGAACAGACTGGGTGGGCTGAGCTGTTGAAGCAGCTAGGTTGGCTGAACTGGCTTATAATTAGCCAACCAACTGACTGGCTGCTGACTGGCTGCTGGGTGGGCTGACGGCTGATCTGATGAAGCGGGCTAGTCTAGTTGAACTGGCTTGGCCAACAACTACAGGTTGGTTGATCGGAGTACGCTAGCTGATATAGCAGAGCAGCCTACCAAACTGGGTGGACCCAACATACCAAACTGGCCACGTTACGTTGGCAGGGCTGAGAGGGAGAACACATATACAGGGCGTATAAAAAAAACCGCAACAAAATAATCATGTCGAATTTGGTCAAAATTGTGTTAGGTACATAAAAGTGCCTAGTATCATCTTAAAGCCACATATCTCCTCTTTCCAACGATAGGTCATTTGTTCACAGGCGGCAATGCTTGGCTGAACAGTCATTGTTTTTGCACAATGGGTCAAATTCAGCTTGGGACCAAGTTTTAGTGTAGTAAGCAATGATAAGTGGATGCAGTGCTATTGAAAGAAATTAAGTTAACACAAAACAGACGAAAAGTTAATACTCACAACGTTTGTCCTCATCTCATTGTGAAGAAATGGGGGCCATGTTGAGGGGCATGGGATGTAATAATTGCTGAATAAACTGCACAATGAGATGAGGACAAACGTTGTGAGTATTAACTTTTAGTCTGTTTTGTGTTAACTTAATTTCTTTCAATAGCACTGCATCCACTTATCATTGCTTACTGCACTAAAACTTGGTCCCAAGCTGAATTTGACCCATTGTGCAAAAACAATGACTGTTCAGCCAAGCATTGCCGCCTGTGAACAAATGACCTATCGTTGGAAAGAGGAGATATGTGGCTTTAAGATGATACTAGGCACTTTTATGTACCTAACACAATTTTGACCAAATTCGACATGATTATTTTGTTGCGTTTTTTTTTATACGCCCTGTACAATATCTCCCATTATTCAGGTACATAAAATATAATAATATTATGATTGGGACCCCTTTACATGTAATTAAATGCGTGAACTTTATGTATTGCACCCCCTTGCTTCCCGATACCATATTTTACTCATCAAAATAACATCAAAACTCTTAGCAAAAATGTGTTTATTAACCCTGGTTTTTCTTTTACTTTTGGCAAGAATTATCGCAAGAATTTGTAGAAAACACGTTGAAAACAACAGGCAAATATGGCGTCTCGCACAAGAAGCACGCTTCGAGCGCTTATCTCTTGAGGGCGCTATTCAAGCAAGACACTGCTCCAAATCGCGGTGCACGGGCTTCACATAGGTATGCACACAGCATTTATATGCTGGGAGAATCTTCTTCCAACAACAGGCCGACACATATCAATTTAGTATCTAGCCAAATACATGCGTATGCTACCTTTTTGAAGTCGATAAGGAGTCCATTGATTCCTTTGATGATGCTCTCTGCCCCCCCCCCCCCCCCCCCCCCCCCCCTTGCAGATTTGCGCCCTTCAAAAAGAGTTGCAAGCAAGAAGAAAATTAAGTCCATTCTTGCATCTGTGATTAAATCATTTTGTACATCGCACAATTATATGGGTTAAATCACCTGGGGCCTATTTCACTAAACTCGACTTAGTGAAACAAGGACTTAGTGCCCTTCAGACGCGACTTACACTAAGACGCGTCTTAACCAAGTCTTGTTTACATTTCTGTCTCACTAAACCGTTCTTCACTAAGACGTGTTTAAGTCGCGTAGTGAAATATTTTTATATACGTAAACGAGCCTGGGTCATGTGCGATACCTGTGAAAATAGACATGCTCGCCGTTCAGTCGGAGTATTATTTATCGCGGTAGGCAGGAAGTGGTTTTTACAATAATCTCAACTTTTGTATTCACAGTTAATATTTTACCAAAACATCCCCTGAATAAAGTCTGATATTTTCCCTGTAAAGTTCAAGTTGATTAAAGACGATTAGGCCTGCTGGATGATTTAACACCCCGTCCCCCCCTGGAAGGGGACAACATTCACTGAGACAAGTCTACTGATTGACGACTGACGTGGGCGCCATTCACTTTACACGCACGGTGCGTCGTATTATTTTTAACGCACTTTTTAACGCACTGTCCTTATTTTCATCCTGTAAAGATTTTTACGATTTCGCGGGTCTGCGTCAATTTGCGTTTGCAGCTGTAGAATGAGAACCAGACAATGGAATCTATATGGACAAAGCACCATTAAAGATTTATGTTAAAATATAGACGGTAGGCCTATACCTTTTAGCAGACACGGTAGGGCAAAATAAATTTACAAGTTTTGGGAAACGTAAATATTTATTAAAAATAATTAAAAGTCCAGATACAACATTTTAATAGCCCCCCACCCCAAGGTTTTTTTTTTTTTTTTTTCCTCCCTAGGAATTGACCGTGGTGAAATGTATGTGGCCTATTTCCGAGTAGTACAATGGGGGTGTAAATGGCGCCACCAATGTCGAAAGAGTCCATCACTCCCCCCCCCCCCCCCTTTTTCAAAATTATTTAAAATCCTGGGTGCGCCACTGGCAGAAAGTCCTTAATGCCTGATGAACTGGATAACAACCGCCACTCGAAGGAGTTTTAATTGGCGACGCAAAAGTAAACAATTTCCGATGCCGCGATAATAGAGTTGCCGCGATAATAGGGAGTCCGACTTTAATTATATTAAATTTAACTGTAAGTTTGCACCGTCTGTAAACACATTTGAAATGATGTGTATAAACCACACAGTTTGCTAATGCCTTCATGTAAATTACACAGTATAATGAGATATATCATCATTGTAGTTGTCGAGAGGATAACTTCGGTCCCGGAAAATACGCTCTCTGCGTAGTCCAGCAGCCACTCTTTCGCCCAAGATCATTTGAAGTGTGGCCATTTTTTTAGTTGAGATCGTTTGTTGATACCGTTATTTGCACAGATTTAGCAGTTTCAAAATTGGCGCCAGATCGATCACTTGACTAGAAATACACTAATCAGTTCCTAAGTCTCGTCCAGACGAGACGTAGACCAAGTCCCGTTACGCTACTTAGTAGAGAGTGGACTAAGTTCTGTACGCGACTTAGTGATCTTTGTGAAACCCGCACTAAGTCCTGTCCACTAAGATGCTTAAGACCACAAAGAAGCGTCTTGGTGCTTTGTGAAACAGGCCCCTGGAATATTACACCCGGGTCATTCTATAAATTAGGGTCCAAAAGTGTGACATGTTTTTCTGTTACACCTGACCTGTGTTATTTCCCATCAAGTATCATTAAAATTGACTTCATACTATTTTGTACTTGTTTGGCAGGTACTTTGCTTTATATAATCACTCTTTGAAATAAAATGCAATACAGAATGTGTCCTGATTTGCAAAATCCTATACATGTCAAATGTAACAGGGACACAAACATTTTACCCCTAACTAATAATAGAATTACCCACATGTATAATACACATAAGTGGGTAAAGCATTGGCTAAAAACAAAAAGTGATGACATAATTTGATTTGGCATTTGGCTTTTTAATACCCAATAATATTACAAGGGCCTCATACACAAATATCAACCTCTTCAGGTGTCAATCCAAGTATATGAAAATTGTGAGTACATTGAGATATTGTATCATTTCTGAACCAACAAACAATTTTTTTGACAGATGATGGAAATTTGCAGATGTATAATGTAATATAAACAAGGATTTGCCATTCTCAACATTGGACAAGGCAAATTTCCGGTAAAATTTACATCCGACAGATGCACAATTCCATCTCTTGGCATTGACTGCGGTCAGCTGCTGTCAGCTTGGTGGTCAGGTATATAACTAGAAAGTAGGAGTTTGAAAGGTTGCATGACAACCAAGTCATCTTAAATGCTTTCTTTAAAGGCTGTTGGAAAGCACTGAATATACACTGTCAATAATGCAATCTTCTGTTCTACGTATACCATTCCTTCCTATGCGAACAACAAACATTGATGGTTTAGTTCTTCTACATGTTTGTGACTGAAAGCCTATAATGAGCAAACGTTATGGTATGAGGCATGCTGAGGTTAATTATACAGAAAATTGATCCTCGGATGCAGCAGCAAATGGTGAAGTGCACTTTGGATTGGTCGTATTTAAAAGTAAATTATTGCAGAGAGGGGGTTTACTGCCCGTGTTAATGCTCATGATTATTTTGGCTTAAATACAAGTAAATGTTATAAACGGATGTGCAGCCCACACAGGCCAAATTTAATAGTTGTATACTGTACCATCAGTCAAGTCCTTGTCTACCACATTTGCAACATTAAATATGTTCTGCCAGCCAAATGCAGTGCTGTTGGCGTAGCTCAGAATACATGCTGACAACACTGGCCACTTCTGGTAGAGTAGATTGTGCTTGGTGGGATACAGAACTTCATAGTCTTGCTCAATCTGGAGAAATAGATACATATTGCAACCATAAGCCTGTTTGTGTTACCTGCCCAATGAAACAGGTGGAAAATAAAGTTAAACATTGAGATGATGCTATTTCCTCAACGTACATGCAAACGGCTTGTATGTTGGATACATTGTATGTTCTTACTATACCTCGTACATATTCATGAGCGAGAGCTGAATTCTAAGTAGTAAATTCACCATCATGTGCCAGTGGATATTTGTACATACCCACACCTACACGGGGATGGGGCTGGGGACATGGAAGTATACCACATGGGCGGGGTCATAAGTTAAAGTTTCCCTCATAGTGTGCCGTAGGGTGCTTGCACATTACGTCCAACATCATTTTATGCTATGGGACGGCAAATAAACTGGTACTATAGTATGGAAAATAACATGGTTTATTTCGGAGAGGCAGTCAACAACGCTCCCCTTGGTATAGAGATTTCACCAACTACTAGTTCCCTCGGCTTTGTTGTTGATCAACTTCCAATATACCTCGGGGAGCTATTTCGATTATCCAACCTCAAACCATGCTATATACACTGTAGCTCAATCCTAGGCCCGGCTATAACTTATTGAAGCTGTTAGAGTTTTGACACTTGGTTTTTTTTCCTCAAAGGTGAAGAACTGTACACTTTAACATGAGTTTAAAAAAAATCACTCACAACAAATATTTAGTGAGGTGATAATATTTTCATGAGTGAATTCAGTTTTAAAACTGGGCATGATAGAATAAGACTGATGTAAAAATGCTAACATTTCTAAATCAACATTGTTGTTTCTGCTTGTTACTCAGAATGCCAAAATGCAACTCTCCACTCATTTTTTGTGCCAGGTCTCATAAAAAAAAACCTAATTTCATGCACACACACACAACATTTAGTGGAATTGAAGACAAAGTCAGGTGTAAATAACTGGGTTTTTTTCCTTTAGAAAAAGTGAAATGGTAATTCTTGAAAATTGTAACCGAGGACCTCTAGATGGTAAGAGTCATGGCTGCTGTTAGTCAAGCAGCCGTGGAAACTTTGCAATAATTTCTGCAACTCCTGGTCCTATTTGCACTGCCGCGACGTAGAGGGCAGAAGAGACACTATCACAGTTCAGTCTGGTCGTCATCCAGTTCACACGTGTTTGATTTCGCTCTGCGCTGGTACTGGTTTGTTGGGCCGTATCCTACGCCACGGCCCGTTAGGAAAGCCGAGGTGCCGTTCCAGGATTTAAGAATTGCATTTTGGAGAGGCTCAATCTTTGATTGACATCAACCATGGTGGGGTTATTGACACGCAGTCGGTTTTGACGTTTGCCCCCCTTTTCATTCCCATGGAGAAATGAGGTAGGAAAAAACCAGTTTTGTTCCCGAGCTGTTTGTGAGGGTTTCACGTAAGACGGAGATGCCGTGGAGAAATTTACGGAGCAATTTGCACCTGCATTCATTGATATTATGGAGTTTATTCACATTGCCTAAGATTGAATGGTTTTCAGACAATTTGGGAAATCCTTTTCGGGTCACTTCGTCCATTTCGCTCCCTTGTCGTTGCGGGGTTTCGTATTAAATGCCGCGCCTAATGCTATTGTGTTGAATTAAATAGGCGCATCGGCGTCCCTCGCCGATGCATGACGATGGAATGTAGTCCGGCTTTCCTTTATCGGAAGTTATTTGCGGAAATTGTGGCTTTTGTTATGCGTAAGATCGTTACCAGTGTCAAAGATAGGGATCTTGACGGTATCTGTTCTATTTGACATGGCTCTTCTCATTTAAATGTAACCCTAAGAAAAGTTGGAAATAGTTGGAGTTGCATAGGCGTAACATGCATTTGCATAACCGACAATTACGAGTCGCAGACCAGACCTCCTAAGTTGACATAATTCTGAGTGCGGTATTTTTAGACAGAGGAATGGCCTCTGGAAATGAAACATTACTTTCCGCTCCAATGTGGAGGTTAATCCCCATGAGTTGAACGTGCTATTGTGGGTATCACACTTTTGGACAGGAAAAGACCCTTGCAAATGAAATACAAATGTATTTATGTACCTTGCTAGAGGACGGTCCCAAGTTAAACGCATCCTTGCGAGTTCGATATAAAAAATATTTAAAAAATAATAAAAATAGACACTTCGATGACGTCATGAAAATCGTCCAACGGCCCCGCACACTCGCATGTAGTGAGGAATGTTACTATATCATCACTCCGAAACAAAATATGCTGATAAAACTGAAATCTCTCGACAGATCTGATGAATTTCTCATGTCATTATCAACGAAAAATACATCTAAACAGATGATTAGTTTTGAGTTACGACTCAAAATTTGACATGTTCTCCCGTCGCCGTACTGTGTAGGCAAAATCTGCCCGATCGGCCGTGGACGCCCTTTGTTGCACTTCCCTCGGTAACAGCCAGAAGGCGCTTCGGTTTTTTCGTGTCCAATCCTTGCGCTGTTGAATAACATTTCGGCCCCTGTTCGGATGTTTTCCCGGATGACCCAGATTTATTCTTTGTCTGATGCGTCCTGCTTAAAATCGGCCGAGCGGTTTAAAGAAGTGACGCTCCAAAAGAAAATTTCCCGCTCAAATTTCACTTTGAAAATGGGTATCGTTTGAGATCCATCTTAGTAAGTATTAAATAAATATATAATATATATATATATATATTGTTATCGTAAATAGCTAAATTCGAATGATATTGGTTATGAAGTGGCTTCAGGAAAAATACTTTTGTTAGGCAGCTTTTTGGCCGATAATCTGATAGAATGCATGGTTCAGACAGGTGCTGTGTAACTTGCTACGCGCAGGTACTGTTGGGCGCGCTTGGGTACCAGACTAATATCCATATTCTCACACAAACTGGAACCTGCTTTACTTTTTATATACGCAATACTGCCGCATACATCATAATAATAAATTCAGCATTGCCCTTTCACGGCTGATCGTCATGGCTTAAAGATGTCATGAATTATTTACAGTTTATAGAAAGTTGAGGGTTTACCTCTGAAAATGACAACGTAGAGTCATCTGCTAATTGCTATGAATCTATTTTTTTTTTTATTGCACTCATACATTTTCATGCTTTCTTGGTGGGCATAACATGGCGCGTAAGGAGGATATCTATAATAGTTCAATCAATACAAGAATTATGGCCCAAAATTTGGAGTAGACTTAAATCTACATGGTAATGTTTTGTTTAAATTGAAATTTAAACTTATCTCACCTCGCAAAATGGATCTTCTGAAGGATTAGGCCTAGCCGTTTTTTAAAACAGATGACTTTTGTTCTCGAAATGGGGTTCGCGCCCGCAGCGGAAGCTATGTGCATTTTTCAATATATTATATATGTATATATATATATATATATATATGATATTTTAATAATTTTCAAAGCATTGACTAAACAATTACTGATAGGTTTTACGTAGGTGTTGAAAATAGGTTTTGCAAAAACGTACTTTCCCCTGAATGAATGTCTTCTACACAATATCTCCGGTAAAACTGAAGATATTTCGAAATGGTAATAATTAATTATGCAAAACCTAATTAATTATGCAAATTTTGTATGTAAATCTTAAAGAGTTATTTTCAGAGACTGCCTACAATGTCATCTGCCGATTCTATGATGCCTGTGGGTCAATGTGTCAAAGAAAGATAATCAGATCCCTTCAAAGCTGATTGTTTGCGCCCTTTAAGGTTAATTATGTAAACTGACATTACAAATAATTATGAACATCTGAAATTATAGATGTTATTGGAAGAATGCATACATAACATGCCTGCCAAAAATAGATGAAAGCAAATAAACCATTATGGAGACGGGGAGAAAATACCTTGTGATTATGTGATTTTCTTGGAACCGTGGCCGCTATAAGGACATACGTAAAATGGCATTTGACCTCTAAGTAAAAAAAAAGAAATGAAACGAGTTGTCCGTCATTAGATTTGATGTATCTGGAGAACCCCTTTGGCTATTTTAAATATTTTTACAGATTCTAAATGCTAGAGCCTTGCCCTTTCAAAGTAGCTATAATTTACGGCCCAAGACTATGAGCAAAAAATATAAAAAAAAAAAAAAATATGCGAAAAATATGCGACAAAATAAATAAAAAATGCCTACTGAAAATGTGCCTTGGTGGAGGAAGGGCCTCCAAATTTGAACACCCTTTTGTAAGCGTGATACTTTAGGACAAAGTAAAGCCCTCTGAAAATGGTGGAGGACGGGCCTATCAATTGGAACACACCATTCTGAGTGTGATATCTTGAGACAGAGAAAAGCCCTCTGAAAATGACATTTTGATGTACCTTGCTGGAGGATGGTAAAAGTCAAACGCCTCTATATTCCGACACACCATTCTGAGTGTGATATTAGAGGCAGAGAAAAACCCTCTGAAAATGACATTTTTATGTACCTTGTTGGAGGATGGTAAAGTCAGACACCTTTACATTCCAACACACCATTCTGAGTGATATTTGAGGCAGAGAAAAACCCGCTGGAAATTACATTTTTATGTACCTTGTTGGAGGACGGTAAAGTCAGACACCTCTATATTCCAACACACTATTCTGAGTGTGATATTTGAGGCAGAGAAAAACCCGCTGGAAATTACATTTTTATGTACCTTGTTGGAGGACGGTAAAGTCAGACACCTTTATATTCCAACACACCATTCTGAGTGTGATATTTGAGGCAGAGAAAAACCCTCTGAAAATCATACTTTACTGTACCTTGGTTGGGTACAATCTTGCGATGTTGATTCTTTGAGACAAAAAACAAAAGGATGATATGGGAAGAATTGGCCTCTATGAATGAAACATTGGTGTACCATGGCGGAGGACAGGCCTCGTGAGTTGAGCATACCATTATGAGTTTGGTATATTTATGCAGTGAAGAAGTTGTAAATGAAACATTTGTGTACCATGGCCGGCCGCGAGCGCTGTCAATGTCAAGTGTTATGCCGGTGGGCCCGTTCTCGGAGGCAGTCCTATGTTGTGCCGACCTGGTGGTAAGGATGTGATTTTACTTTGAATTTGATAAACGTTCAGCAAATCTTCCCCTTAGCGTTTTAAACGTTTAGCCAACATTTCCGGGCCAAGTATTGATCTTAGCCCAGCGGCATATTGAAAACATCAATAACATTTAATTGTATACAATGTGTATCATTGACAAAGATGGTTTGAGGTCATTGAGACATGTATCAATGAAACTTATTGGAATGCGATAACTAGATCCACTAAAGGCGTTTCTAATGCTTTGTACATTAAGTTTACAAACATTGTACACTATTTATAATAAATAAGGAGCCCAGATTACTTAAAGGGGCTGTATCGTCGCGCCATCTTCCGTTAACCAATCAATTATTGGAGTGCGCCCCCTTGCGCTTCATTTCGGTTATGTGCTATTTTTAACCTCCATCCGTTTGTTATGGCTGTTCTGAGAATTGGCTTTTGGAAACTACACCCCCTGGAACACGCAGGCATGTCCACACATGCGTACTGACATACACATACGTGTACACCCATACTTATAAACAAGTAGCACACATCGTGGCACTCAGTTCTCTAAGAGTAAGATTATTAGAAAAAACGTTCAAATTTCATCTGTTTATTTCATAAAATGTCATTCGCATGTACACAAGTGCCATGGGATATTTGTCTGAAAGTTGCATGGAATTGGAGGTTAGCAATATAGAAGTAGAACCTTACGCTGGAGAACCTATGACATGAACCTATGACATATTTTTAATGCTGTTAATAAACTTCTTAAACCACAGGCTAATATTGCTAAACCCAACTCGAGCAATCCCCATTATTTAGCTAATGCCATGGGTCAGTTTTTCATTCAAAAGATAACTGACATTCACGCAAAACTTGGTTCTGGTAATTTACAATCTGTGGCTGCTAATATTGCATCTGATGCACCTGGGCAGACACATGTGACGTTTAACCGATTTGTATCACTTACTGAGCACCATGTAAGGAGTCTTATTGAAAAAGGCTTAACAAAATCATGTTCTTTAGACCCCTATACCCACTCAGCTTGTTGTTAATTGTTTGGATGCTCTTCTGCCTGTTATTACCAGGATTATAAACCTGTCTTTAGAAACAGGCATATTCGCAACTGATTGGAAGGAAGCCCTCGTCCTGCCTATAATAAAAAAGAGTAATTTAGATTCTACAAATTATCAGAATTTTCGGCCTATTAGTAATCTCCAGTATATAAAAATTATGTAAGTTAACTGAAAGAGCTCATGATCACATGATTGTTAATTCATTGTATCCACTGCTTCAGTCAGCTTATAGAAAAAATCAAAGTACTGAAACTGCTTTGCTTAAAGTGAAGAATGATATTTTAATGAAAATTAATAATCAACATGTTACTTTACTTGTACTTTTAGATCTTAGTGCTGCTTTCGATACAGTGGATCATAACATTTTACTGAAACGTCTTCAGTTTAAAATTGGAATCTCTGGTGTAGCTTTAAACTGGTATAAATCTTATCTAACTGGTAGAAGTCAACGTGTTTTATTGAATGGGGAATTATCTGATAGTTTTAACTTGAATTGTGGAGTTCCGCAAGGATCATGTTTGGGGCCACTCCTTTTTAGTATTTACTCATCTAAACTATTTGACATAGTAGAACAACATCTTCCTGACACTCATTGTTACGCTGACGACACCCAGTTATATCTGTCATTTAAACCTTGTAACTCAGACAATCAAGAGCAGTCTTTGACTGCTATGGAAAACTGCATAAGGGACATACGGCAATGGATGCTACAAGATAAACTCATGATAAATGATTCCAAAACTGAATTTATCATTATTGGTAGTCAACAACAATTATCTAAATTGACTATACCTGGTATCAAAGTGGGAGATTGTATTATTTTACCATCATTACAAGTTCGTAACTTAGATTGCTGGTTCGACCCTAAACTGAGTATGAATAAACAGATTTACCACCACATGCTCCACTGCTTTTTATCACATTCATAATATTAGAAGAATTAGGAAATACTTGTCGAGAGATGCATTAATTACTTTAGTTCATGCATTCATAACCAGTCGTCTTGATTATTGTAATAGTTTATATTATGGTCTACCAAATTCACAATTAGTTAAACTTCAACGAGTTCAGAATGTTGCTGCAAGGCTTGTTTGTAGTAAACCATCGTGGAGCCATGTTACACCACTACTACTACATCAATTACATTGGTTGCCTATACAATTCCGCATTCAGTTTAAAATCCTTCTTTTGACTTTTTAATACACGTATATGTAATGTTATTATTTTTAAGATTAATGTTTAATTTCTTATTTCTAATACATAATTAACTGTAATGCGCATTAGAACATGTTTATGGTTTCTGCGCAAAATAAATAAATTATTATTATATTATTATGTACATGCCGAAACTCTTGCCAGAGAGGACGACTCGGCACACGGGGTGCTTGTCCATGTAAATGTGCACAGCAAAACTGCAACGTGTCTGGTCGCTGTGGGACAGTTTGCGCTAAATTTTGTACACAAAATCCCACATGCGGGGTATCCGTAAAAGGGTCTATGTATTATGTGTACATTCATTTGGATGTATTTTGTTGTATCTTGCTTGTAAACTTAGATCGATAAAAAGCTTCAGGCTTATTTTGACCCGTCACTTCAATAACAACATTATCATGCTACTAAAAGAGGGGTAGTGGCTGCAGACAGTTCTTTAGCAGCAAACAAAAAATTGTAATCTAGAACTTAGAAGTACATTTTTTTTAAACAGTTGATAGATGGAGTTGAAACAACTTCACTTGGTCGCTATTCCACTGGCACTTGTCAACAACTCGCTGTGTGAAACAATATTTCCGCACATCAATTCTACATGTAATGTATTGTCAACATGTACAGTACATACATTACATGTACAGTACATCCGATCTATGTACTCGGTATGTGAATTGTTCATGTCATAAAAAGTAATAAGCGAATAATTCGTGCAAAACAGGTGAAAATAAGGGTTGTTTGAATATTTGTCGGGGTGTTTATTTCTTTGTTTCTTCAGTAGTCATCTTTATCATAGTGATGTGGGGATCTGTGCGCCAGTGGCGTAAACACGGGGAAGGAGTTTAGGGGCCCGCCGATTTGTATTTCTTTTTTGTTTCGTAAACAAATTTAAAAAGGGGAAATTGTACACAAAGTGATGTTTTTAAATTTCAAGCGGTGTTTGGGGCGGGGGTATCCCCCGTTGAGAACAGTTCAAGATACAGTACTTCGTTGACAAATTCAATAATCATCCCCACTTTTCGACACTGATTTACTCGCCACTGGTGAAATCTCATTTCATTGGCGTATATTATTTATTGGTAATAACTGTTATTATTGTGTGTATTATTTGATAGTGTTGAAATAACTCTTATGATGTAACTTTCATAAAGTCCTGCAGTCAAATGTAACACAAGGTC
The DNA here is from genome assembly GCA_037893225.1 of Hippasteria phrygiana. Taxonomy (NCBI): domain Eukaryota; kingdom Metazoa; phylum Echinodermata; class Asteroidea; order Valvatida; family Goniasteridae; genus Hippasteria; species Hippasteria phrygiana. Next base: position 785,600 of record JAZGUH010000564.1, on the reverse strand, counting down.
GTGGACTCAATATCGCCATCAGTATAGCTGTTTTACTTTGATTTGCTCATCATTGCACGCACAGCCGATTTTAGTCAAAATCTATTTCAATACATAGGCCTACAACTTTATTTTTGTATAGGAAGGGGCTGGTACATTATTTATTTTACAAATATACATACAGATTTACTTATTTTCGTTTGGTTGTGTCATGGTACATTTTGGCGTTTGGCCGGCGGGTGGGTGGCACGGACTATGTTCGATTGTAGGTCTATTGTATATTTTTGGTGGCACAAACACTACAAAATACTTGTACATGCAGTATGTATCATAACTACAGGACCATGCATGCAGCAGTCATTGCAATTGTAATCTGATCTGGCGCGCGCCCTGTGGGTCAGCACGCGCGCGCCCTGTGGGTCAGCACGCGCGCGCCCTGTGGGTCAGCACGCGCGCGCCCTGTGGGTCAGCACGCGCGCGCCCTGTGGGTCAGCACGCGCGCGCCCTGTGGGTCAGCACGCGGTCGTGGGGTATTATTTGCAGTTACTGGGTTCATCTGCGTTAATCGGTTCAGGATTCAGTGTACAGCCGCAAGCCTGCTATGATCGTGACGATACAGCCCCTTTAAATACAAAGTCAAATTTCTAAAATTTGATTTCCGGCGTTTAAACACTTGTATTGGGAAAATTTGTAAACAGATTTGATGTATTCGTACGTTTAAACTTCACATCCTTACGCTCCAAATTTATCACTATTTCCTGGCATGAGTCTGGAAAGGGGGAGTGAAAAATGTAGAGATGTCAACTATTAGTGATTTTCATGATTTTTACTGAAAGCACTAGAATACTGAGAATATTTTTAAAAAAATAAGGAAACAATACTGGCAATACTGTGCATATACATGTTCATATAATTTATGAAACTGGTTTGTTATTGAAATAATGATTTTTATAATTTTGTTTTATTGTTTTCTAACAACATGCAGTTTTGTCAAATATATTTGCTCTATTTTTCTGTTCAGATGAAGATAAATACCTACTGAAAAGAGTACCATACCTTTAAACAAAGAACAACAAGTCCCCAACAGCCATATCTGCCAAGACTTCTGCAACAGTTTCGACAGTGACATCATCCTCTCCTTCAAATTTACAAACTTATTCAACGTCTTTCCCTGGATCTTGTACACATTTAAGTATCGCTCCTGTACACATGTTGTCGTCGTATTCTGTTGCCCATTTCTGATTAAAGTGGAACCCTACAATACTTTGTGGGTCTTGAAGGATACTGCACAACATTGTGCTACTTTCCGGTTTTTTAGAAAGTGTGAGTTCTATAAGGAAGTCCCCGAGTTCTTGTTGATTAGCCTTTGTGTACATGATTTTTCTTTTAAGATTACATCCTAGCATGTCGATACGAAATATAATTTGTAATTTCAGTATGCCCGTGTTTTTTACTTTTCTTTGACCCCATTGCCAAAACCCATGTTCTATTATATCTTCCAGTAGCTTCTCTTTGTACTCTTTTATTCGCCTCGCGTTTCTCTATTACCTTCCTGGATTCTGTTAATTTGTCGTTCGTTTGGTATGTAGCATGGTTTATCTGGCCTTGTCTGCTATCCTGTCCTTGTGAGCCTCTTTTGTTGCAGCATTTATGATGTCTGCTTTCTAAGTTCCTTTGACTTTCTCGCAAGAACATTTTGCCGTACCTTGTTGACTTTGAAGGTGGTTTTGCTGGATATTTTGGATACTGATGCTGTTCTGGCCTGTTGCTTTCTGGAATCCCACATGGCAAAAACTCGCTCACCAGAAATGTTGTTTGAACTACAAGATGCTGCCTCGGCCTGAAGTGATGGTGATGGCTGGTGATACTTTCCACCCGGTAAGTAATCTTCGAGCTGCCGTTCCATCACCTTGATCGCCTCATCAAGTCCCGAAATACGGTTGCTGTCTCTTCATCAGTGCTGTTGGATTCGCAGAGTTTGTTGTACTTAGCATGCGAGAGGTACCCGGATCTTCCACCATATATTATGGCCCAACTAAGCCAAACCGGGAACACTCAGCTCAAATGAATGACTAAAGGAACACAGACTGAATCCACACTACAAGTTATTAACACACAAAATAATTCACATGAATTACAGAGACGGGGCGGCGGCACTTACACCAGGTCAGGCCGACAGCTATGAGCTACTGCCGTTCAAAGGCATCGCCCAAGATTATATACTCGGGTTACCCTACTTAGTATGCAAAATATCGCTACACGACATAAGTAGTTCCATATACGCAACATAACAAATAGTTCCATAACACTTGTCATTCTAGGTGACCTCTGTTCCAAAAGCTGATATTATGGAATCCATTGATAAGAGTACTGCAGTCTGCGGACCTCAATTCTGAGATGACATGTGTGAAAACTTCACTGGTTTTAAGAATATTGTGGGTGTCACCCTGCCAGCGCATCCATGGACCGGTAAAATACTTATCGAGGAGACCCAAGCTCCGCAAAATGGGCATCAAAGGCTTGATGCGAAGTGCATTTTGGACTGAAAAATTAAGACCATTTCTCGGCATGATGAATTTTTGAAAAAAACTCCAGTATGTGATCCCTGTAAAAATATAATAGCCCAGCATTGACAAAATGTGGCAACTCCTTTGGAATCCCAGTTGCACTACAATGTATAATTCTGTCAAATGCTCGCAACAACGCTTGAGTCGTACTTTCCCCCCTGTGTGTGTATGGCAGATGTTTGTTGTCTCCGTTTTCATTTATCTCCCGTTTAAGTTCGTATTCTTGTACGATCTTCTCGGCCTGTTTGTGAATTGTATCAAGTGGATGTACTGCACATCTAAATAAGTTAATTTTGTTGCCTGTAATTTTTTCAAGTTGTCTGTCAATTGCATTATTTGTGATACATCTGTCTGTCATTGTGTTAGTTGTGTTCCTCTTGAACCCCTTGAGTGTAAGTCTCTTTCTCACAAGCAACCTGTACTTCAACAAGATGGTGCCCATTTTTGGTTGTGCCATCGTATTTAACCCTATCAATACCGCGCGCGCCACCTGGGCTCAATGTTGCATGGACGTTCGCTACCATCGTGCTTGTTTGTCACAGGAATTTATAAGCTTTACACGACCAGCGTTCTCTGTTGGCACGAGCTACTATTGTTTGCAACTGAAATGTGAACAGCGCCCTCACTTTGGGCAGCGCTGTGCAGTTGGTTTACACGTACACTTACTTGAAAAGGCACGCGCGCGCTCGGCAGTTTGCATCCCCACGCGACGCCACTTTATAATTATAGCCGCTATCATGGCAGAAAACGCTTCCAAGATTTTGGAGGAAATCTTCGCAGATAGCGGTTCAGATATGTCCGATGATGAATCTTCTCTAGCGACATCTGACGACAGTGATGGCGAAGCTATGCAAACTTCGTCAACTTCGTCGGGAAAGCCAAACTTCAGGTAGGGAGGTTCATAAAACTTAAAAGGTTCAACTTGGCTAGTCTCGAAATGTTTCGCATCCGTCATTCATGTCTATAAAAATATTACTGGGCTACTGTAATGTAACCTTTGCTTTTTAATGTTCTTTCGCGGGGAAAATCATAAAAAGCACTGAACGTTTAAGTTTGCATTTAAGTGTGATGATTTTGCATCCAAATCAAAGTTCAGATAGGACAGCAAATGCAATGCTGAAAAAAAAAACACATTTCAATTCCACTGAATTGGGCCTTATTCAATTAATAAAAAAAAGACTGGCAGCAATAATAATCTATAAAAAGGAGGAGATTTGAATGTAATTAAAAACTACAATTTATATTAATTAATGTACATGTACCCCCGAAATCAAAATATTAATCACAATTTCCTATAAGAACATTGGTCTACAAATGAACAGCAGCCTCGTACATGTTTCTGAATGTCCGTATTTTTACTTGTTCGCTAAGAATAAGATTGATAAGTAAGATACTAGAAATATTAACTACAATCTGTGTCTCATGTGAATTTAGGGATAAAAGGCCTACAGCAATTAAATCATGGCTGCACTTATTTCAGTGGGAACACTAGATATGAGCATCCAAAAACAGCATTGTATGGACAGTTTTGTCATTAAAGGTAATACAACATTTGCGACCACCCCCCCCCCCCCCCCCCACCCCACACAGACAAGAAAAGAAAAAATACCTCATTATTATGAATGACCGTACTTGACAGTCAAGAATAGCCTCGAGCATCCTGTGAAATCAGGGCACCTGGTGTGCTGTTCTGTTTAACTAAACTGACATTTTGTAGCAATTTCCAAAGATGGTTGGCCAACCGTCGTCCAAACAAATACTAAACCCCGGATCAATCCGTTGGACCCCAAAAACAAAAGCTAATGTTGTATACTACCTTAAAGAAAATGTGCCTTGAAATGAATAGCGTCCCATTACCTTTCTGAATGTTCCTATTTCAGGTGTGGATGGAATAAAGCAAGCACCTCCTACAGCAAGCGCCCACCGATGAACTTCAATGAAGAGACTGGCTGTACGGAAGATTTCAGTCACCTGTCACCCATGCAGATCTTTCAGCTCTTCTTCTGCCAAGCAGTGTGGGAGTTGATGGTGGAGGAGACCAATCGCTATGCCGACCAAACAATGTGTGCAGATGCAGCCAATCATCAGCCTGCCTGGACTCCAACTACTGTTCCTGAAATGATGGCATTCATGGCCTTGCTTCTGTGCATGGGTATCAACAAAAGGCCTCGCTACAGCATGCACTGGTCCAGGTCTGAAGTTCTGCGAAGTCCCCTGTATTCGGCGACCATGTCTCGCAATCGATTCACTGCGATCCTTCGATTTTTCCACCTTGCCAACAACAGAGCTCAACCAGGTGATGCTCCCCCTGACAAACTGTCCAAGGTTCGCCCGCTGCTCGACATTGTATTGCCATCCTTTCCTCGCATTTACAAGCCAGGCCGAAACCTCTCACCGGATGAGACAATGATCAAGTTCAAAGGCCGACTTGGTTTCAAACAGTACATGCCACGAAAGTCCGCCAAATGGGGATTGAAATGTTTTTCATTGAACGAGTCAGAAACCGGTTATACATGTGCCTGGAAGGTGTTCACCGGCTCTCAGCCCACATCAAAAGAATCTAGTCAATCCTCCGTTGGTTATGCTTCAACACACCACCCACCTAATCTTTCATCTGCTGGGCATGTAGTCCTCGACCTTATTAAAGGACTCGAACATAAGGGACATTTAATTTTCATGGACAATTGGTACACGAGCCCGGCTCTCGTCTGCAAGTTGTCACAGTTAAAGTTCGGAGCTCGTGGAACTGTACGCTACACCTCACAAGGGATTCCAGATTGTGCAAACCCCAAAAAGTTCCCCATGAGAAGAGGTGCTGACCCCCAGTTTTACACCAAAGCCGGGCAACTGTGCGTCGTTTGGCAGGATGCCAAACGTGTAACTCTTCTTACCAATTTTGGAAACTGCGATATCGACACGAAAGACATTCGGAGCAAAAACAGTTTGAGTGGACTTCGTACAATCAAAAAACCTGCTGTCGTCAATGATTATAATAAATACATGGGAGGAAGTGATCTCGCAGCACAAATGTGTCAGTACTACTCGCACCCTCACAAATCGATGAAATGGTGGAAAAGAGTTTTCGTGACCATTCTTGACATCTGTTTGTTGAATGCTACCATTGTATACAACAGCATCCCTACAAACCAGCACTTGACCACTTTGGATTTCAGGGTCAAAGTGATAGAAGGACTTCTTTCCACCTGGAAGCACAACCCAGCTCAGCATGCCAGTCAAGTGACATGTGGTTCCAGCCGCTTTCCAAATCATCACTATCCTGGGAGAAATGTTGCTGGCAAAAAGCGCAACTGTGTTGTTTGCAGTACCAGAGCCAAGCGGAAACAAACTCGCATAATTTGTAAACAGTGTGACAAACCAATGTGTGTAATACCATGCTTTGAGAAGTTTCACAGTCTGTGATAAGCATTCGCCCGAGTAGGTTTTATTGCGGTCCCCCCCCCCCCATTTCAATGTTGGAGTGACGGTGCACACTGCCAACCCAACATTGAATCGGGGGGGGGGGGGGGGAAGCTGCATACACAGCATTTATACCCTGCATTGGTGCACAGCGCCCGCTGAAAATTGATTCAGCATTGACCATCGTGCGAAGCATGCTAAAAATCACAAAGCTAGGAAGTCAAAATAATTGGTCAGCGAGGTTAACAATTGAGCATACATGTAGTTCATAATTCCACAATGTTGCGCCTGCCTGTGCACACATTTCATGTCGTATTGACTGCACACGCAAAACATTGATCAGAAATTACACATCTTACGATCGACGCAAAATTGCAACTAATAATTATAATAAATGGGGAAGGTACCAAAATAATCATGAATAAATAATCTTCCTAAACAATCGTTTCCTTAAAAAATTACCAATTCGAGTGAAAATGGGAAAAAAACCTAAAATGCACACTATTTTGTTTACATGTACTTGTCTAGGTAGACCTGTATTTTTGCAGTCTCCTGAACTCTGATCGACCCTTCGAATTTGTCAGATCCGTAATACATTGACATTCTAAAAGATTATTTTTTCACAATTTTGTTCATGGCTTGTAACGGAGATGGGCAGCTATAGGGAGTTAGCTCGATTTGACACATTGTATAGATTTTCATTGCTGGTCAAATCAGCGCTAGCGACGCGTATTATAGTTGCTTTGTGTACACTGTATAACTTATGTTTCTAAATCTTTACTTTTTTTTTTTAATGTGTTTTGTTATGTCTGGTATGCCTTACACAAGCTGTCGCTTTTTAGGTTTTGCCTCTATAAGATCTTCTTGACTTGATTTTCTTATTTGTATTCTTTTATATCTGTTGTGAATTACCATGAAGAGGAAATAAATGTTGCTTGTTGCTTGCATTAAAAACATCAAACGTTTATATACATTTGTACATGTACATGTAGCCAAAACTATTCAAGATCTTGCCTAATCTGGCGACAAAATTACGTGAAGCCCGAGCCAGGGTTTGAGAAATGCCCTCTTAACTGCATCCAAACGTTACTAATTTGTTCAAGTTTGTGCAATTATCACAACAATCCTTGAGAGTTGGGGATTTATGAACCACCCCTCAAAATAAATCTCTTTTCAGAGAGCAATATTTTAGTTCTCATTCAATTAGTTAGGTTGGGGTGCTGTTTCTCAATGAACCTCAGGATTCCACAACACTTCAAAGAAAATAGCCTTTCATTACATTGCCTTGTGAGGGCGCTATACACTAAAACTTGGCCAAAAGTGTCTGGTAAAGAACTGGACATGTCATGTACATGAGTGTGGTATCCAGAGCACAGTCACAAAATATGCCTTGGTATTGAAAGGGTTAAGAGTTAAGTTCTTTTCTCCTTCCAATTCTTCTCTAATATGTTGCCTCGCCACTGCTCTCATTTCTGAGGCAACTCTTTGTTGGCTACTTGTAAAGGGGAGTGGCCCATCGACGTCAAGTTCAGTCAAAGTCGGTATGACACGATTAATTGCTGGACCAACATTGGCCTCCGCAACACCAAGTTCTTGCAAATACATGGATGTTTCTTTAACAGCTGGGTGAATGCGATTTCCTTTGCGAGTTTGCACTTTTAATGTGTTTTCTTTTCTTTCCAATACATGTATTTCATTTTCCATGTTGGCAATCACATGTTTCTGTTCGATTGCTTTAATTGTTTTTGCTTCGCTTTTTTCGCACGGCACCTCCTGTTTGATGTTTGCATCTGCAATGATTTGCATTTTTAGGCAGTTTTTTTTTCCACTTAATGGTTTCATTTCGCAACCTTGCTATTGATGTGTTCTTTCGCTGATTGCTTTGCATTAACTTTGTAGGTTTTTTTATTTTACCTATTATTGTATATAGTCGTTGCAGTAAGAGCATTTCTTCGTTCAGTCTTCCAATTTTGGCATTCCGTCTTTCAACTGTGTGTGAGTTCGCTTGTTTGAGTCTTTCAATTTCTTCATTTTGCTCTTTCATTTGGCGTTGCAGTTTGCATTTTCGGTACCTATTGTCTGTATCAGTTTGTTGAAACATACTCATTCTTGAATGTTTTGGCTTTGGATCAATTCGTTCCCCATTAAACAGTGGAACGTGAAAATCACCTCAAAATCACGTCAAACTTTCGTAACCGATTTGGTGTGAATTACGTTCTGCACACTCGTGATACTATCGTAATAGGCGTTAATGCGTTTTCACTAAAAAAAAATCACGTTATTTCAATCTCGTGAAAATCACGGCAATATAATAAACATTATAATAACGGGATCCTCACTAGTGAAGCGATGGTAATTGTACACTGTAAAAAGTAAATCACATCAAACCTACGCGTATCCGATTGGGTGTGAATCACATTATGCACACACGTGATAATCCCATAATCGACTTATTACATATTACTAGTACGGATACACTATACATATACTACGGTAATCAGTACTGTCGTGAGTTAGCTTTATATTCACCTTTTCCCGCCATGATGAAGTCATGGTTCCATTATCAATTTCAATATTTGAATACATTATGAGATGTAATGTGATTCTTCAGTTGTTTGCAAAAAATCTAATTTTTTTTCTGTCGAATTGTTTAAATAGCTACACATTATGGTCAAGAAAGTGTGTTTTTTTGACTAAACACAACAATTTAATATTGCAGCCCAGCGCTTTTTACGAGTTTGGCAGTGCCAGAAAGCGAAATCGCAACAGCGCCCTCATGAGACCGCGGGAACTTCTCGCCATTGTTTACCAAAAGTGTATTTGCCGACAGTTTTGTTTGAAACTATCCAAGATAATCTCATCGTAAAATTAGCTTTTTTGTTGTCGTCAGCATAAATGCGTGTGCTTTGGTTATCACCGAGTCTCCTTAGCATACTGTTGGCTCTCAGGTATATAAAATTAACCATATTTGAGCGGTTTTAAAATGATTTTTGTCCGCTGTGTAAACCAAATGTTTAGGCCTTTGGTCGTGTGCATAAATCATGGGATTACGGACTCTTGCAGAGATTTTAATCTCCAAGCCTGGATTTAGACTATCACATTAAGCTATATTCTGCATACCTGGACATTCCATTCTTGTAATTTGGGGAAGCAATGAATTAATTTTTGTTGTGTTTTCCTAGACAAAAGTTGTTATTGCCAATTGAATTAATATGTACTTACAACATGTACATTGTGTGCATGTGATGTAAAAACATATGTGCATGTTAATTGTGAGTTGTTTGTGAAAATAATAAGTTTAAGTGATTGTTGCACTGTGTACGTTGTGCATTTAGTTTGTAAGTGCTCAAGCTGATATGGCTAAATTGTTGATGCATAATAACTGTTGTTTATTGCCATGGCAATTTATTATTGCCTTTGGCATGTGTCTATAAATGCAAACAGGCTTGTGTTTTTATGGGTAGAGACAGACAAAGTCATTTTACAGCGAATACGCCTGCATGTAGGTTGTGTACTGCATGTACCGTTATTGGTTTTTTTCATTTGCTCTCAGATACACCCACTGGTACATGTATTCACAGTCTCAGATTCGTTGAGTCACTGCAGAAGTGAATCTCCTTGTGGACAGTTTTAGCCGGGGAACGTACCTGTTCATCGTTAACCGACAAAGAACAACCAGGCCAGAAATGCCGGTTGTGGTCTTCAGAACCTACTGCACTACATTTTGAGGGAGCCCGCAGTTCGAGAGAGGTTATTTTCTGCCCGTCCAGTACTGGGGTTGCCCGGCCCACAACATTAGAATTGTCGTCTGGGACTAGCTGGAGTGGACTTCTGATACTTTTTGGAGCTCTATATTTGAAATGAACTTGCCTTTAGCCCTCCGGCATATTTTTGTGCGTGTAATTCAGAATAATCCTTTATTAATATACCCTTTTAAATCAAAGTTGATTGTAGTTGATAGATTGTTTGGCCAAACTGAACCATTGTTTAGAATATAAGTGAGCACAGATTATGTTTTTATTGTTACTCTTTGTGTCCTACTTTAAACGGTTTACACACATTTCCTCAGATTGGTCAGTTGCTGCGTACACTTGATGGTAACTGTACAATCAAAACTATTGGTGTTTCACACACACACACACACACACACACACACACAGTCATGTAAACGGGTGCAATCGTGGACCTCCCATTGTTCCTCTTTTGTTTATACTCTAACTTTTTCGGAAGGCCTCCCATTGGTTTTGTACACGATTTTCAATCGTGGACGTTAGGTCAAACGTGGACCCCTTTGTCTACGCCCGAATTCTTTTGTCCTCGGTCCACGATTGCCGGCATATACAAACTCACACAAAAACCGATGTTATAGGCCTATACACCAAATAATCACGTTATGTAAAACAATAAGATGCCTAGGTGAATAATCAGTGACAATAACGTGCACTTCACCAGTGAATTGATGGTAACTGTACAACCAAAAGTATTGGTGTTTTAAAAATGAAATAGTAACCTGTTTCATACAATAAATAATTACGTTATGTAGAGCAGTAAGATGCCTAGGTGAATAACCAGTGACAATAACGTGATCTTCACCAGTTAATTGATGGTAACTGTAAAACCAAAACTATTGGTGTTTCAAAAACTAAATAGTAACCTGTTATTTGCACCAATTAATCACGTTATGTAGAGCAGGAAGATGCCTAGGTGAATAACCAGTGATAATAACGTGATCTTCACCAGTGAATTGATAACTGTAAGACGAGATATATTGGTGTTTCAAAAACGAAATAAGAACCCGTTATATGCACCAAATAATTACGTTATGTAGAGCAGGAAGATGCCTAGGTGAATAACCAGTGATAATAACGTAATCTTCACTAGTGAATTGATGGTAACTGTTGGAGCCCAATACTCTGTTCTAGTCGAGCGTCTCTGGTGCCAAATGTTCTGGGTTTTAACTCGTATCCACGGTCCTCTAATAATAACTTCGTACTCACGACTCAGATGAACACTTCTTATGACTTTATTCCGATGGTAAACTGATGACGAATGACGATTGATAATGATTAACGACGATTTGATGATTAACGTTGACGACGGTTAAAAACTTGTAAACCTTCCAAGGAGACGCGCGCTAGCTTTCTGCCTCACCACAATAACGAGAGAGGGCGCTATATAAATTGGACAGTTGAGAAATGGCACTTACAGTAACTGTAAGACGAGATATATTGGTATTTAAAAAACGAAATAATAACCTGTTATATGCACCAAATGATCACGTTATGTAGAGCAGGAAGATGCCTAGGTGAATAACCAGTGACAATAACGTGATCTTCACCAGTGAATTGATGGTAACTGTACAACCAAAACTATTGGTGTTTTAAAAACGAAATAAAAACCTGTTTCATACACCAAATAATTACGTTATGTAGAGCAGTAAGATGCCTAGGTGAATAACCAGTGACAATAACGTGATCTTCACCAGTGAATTGATGGTAAGTGTAAGACGAGATATATTGGTGTTTCAAAAACGAAATAATCTCCTATTCTAAACACCACAAATTGAAGGATTGAAAACCCGTTATTCGGTCAAGTGAATAAGTGGTCAACATAACGTGATTTACACCAGTTACTGTAACCTTCGGGAATCACGTTACTTTATTCTCGTGATTAAGAAGTGATTTTGAAGTGTGATTAGAACGTGAAAACATAGTTCCTTCTAAACCCAATGGAAATTACGTGATTAAAACGTGAAAATGTGGTTAAAAAAACACCATAACCTAAAATTCACCAACAATTCACCCAAAAAACTGGTTCTTTTCTGGTGTTTTGTTTACTGGGTCATCGACAACATCTGTCGTTGCCAGTTTTCGCTTATCTCTTAGCTTTGGAGGTGTATATATTTCATTCAAAAACTGGGCTAATTTTTCTTGGTGTCGTACTGACTTGTGCAAGCTTCTGTTTGTTTTCTCCAAATTCTTGAAACTGGTACGGACAGATGATTCAGGAAATGATGTGTCATAGATGCGCGACAGCAGCTCGGTTATCCGTTTCCATGCTATAGTCGCAGCTTTACCACTTGCAGCACGGGAAACGGCCATGATAATGTTGTTGGTGATGACATCTGGCGACAACGTAGAAAAATCTCCTGCTGACGTATTTATCTGTAAAATATAAAATAATAAAAAATGATCATTTATTTTAGAAAACATTTTTGTGCTGAAAAAGTATTAAGTGCTGTGAAAAAGAAAAGTACAGATATGTGCAAAGAATTGCAGTAGCAGGAAAGAAATGCACAAGAAAATACAAACAATACAACCAAATGGATACTAAGGCCACACAAAATTCATGGTATATTTACGATAACGGCCAGAAAAAAACGGGCATATAGGTATAAATCTTTTTTCATTTCAGTTCATGAATTTCCGTGTTCTTTTGCAGTAGCTGAAACTCACAAACCATTTGTATTTCTGTTATATTTTTAATTAATAAAGATTTGTCTCAATTTGAAAAATGATGGAAATAGTTTTAACGATTCTTTTTTTTTTTTAATCATAACGTAGCAATACAGAAGGGGGTTAAATCGCCTGCATTTCCATTTCAGAGGCAGCCCCCCCAAACAAACAAACAAACAAGTCCCCATTTATTGGTGCGTATCCAAGTGCGGTCCCGAAATGTAGCACAAGGTACGTCCACCCCAACAAACCAAAACAAATTAAAAATATGATTTCATTGTGGTACTTACAAATACCCAAACTGATGAACCTCCGGGTTGCTGGATGATTTTTCCAGTAAGTAGGCTCAGTGGTGCAAGGTGTACCATAACAGTAACAACAAAGCCAAACGCACAATTCATGTTTAAAACCAAAACAAAAAATAGAAAAGAAAAAATAACGGTTTGCGCTAGGTTATTCTAAATAATGTCAACATTTATTCACTAGTTAGTGGCAAACTATACTGTTTCCGCCACAAAATTGTGAGTCCTAGTATTCTCCAACATGTACAACAAACTGCGCCACGTAAAGCTGTTTGCGGTACATGGCCCGCCATGCTTTAGAAGTCGCCGCCAAGCTTTAAAAGCGCGACGCAAAGTTTAAAACCTACAGCCAGGTTTAAACTGTTCTTTTGTGGACTCCGTTTTTTAGCGTGACTCCGCGTTTTCCAATCTGTCCGCACCACAGAGCTATAATAAAAAATAAATACACTATAGCTGTATGGTCCACATGTATTTTGTTTCCTTAGCCAGCGCTCGCCAGGCCCGGCCCAAGACGACGCGCAGTGATTTCTGAATCAATACGTCCGAGGACAATGCTTTGTGTTTCCTATTGTTCCTTTAATATAACCAACCCCCATAGACTAAGCACGTACTTCTACGTCTGAGGACCGATTTCAACAAAAGACTCTACGTGCGAGGACTGAAAAGTTTCTTTGTGTTTCCTTTCTCCTCTTGTCCTCGGAGATAAATACAGAACCTGTACATGTACACCGTGCATTGTCTTTATGTTAGGCCGGGAGTGCGCATCAGTCTTCGTTCCAAGATGTCCATCGCGCGCTGCTTATGTTTATGGTTGTACAGCGCCCTCTGTACACCAAGGACACATTGCTAAACAAAACTACGAAAGGGCCAAGACGTCCTTAGCGATGTGGTCTTTGTGTGTAGAGGGCGAAGGACGTCTTGGAACCAAGACTGATGCGCATGCGGCAAAGTAAGTTTTGAATCGCATGGGAAAAACACTATTTGAGTTTGCGTACTGCGCAGAGCGAGCTCGTAGTTAAGTTGGGGGACCGAAAAAACATGCCAAACATTTTTTTTAGTCTGGTTTCGCCATCGTTATTTTGCGATTAGTACAGATTTACCAGGTTAAATTCGTACGGAAGCACGTTAGGGCCAGGTAGGTTACCTGTTTCTTTCACAGTGGTGCGTTTCTCTATCACGTTGGTGCGTTTCTCTATCACGTTGGTGCGTTTATTTTTCGTGAGAGCTAGCCTCTCGGCCGCGACATAGTATTCACGGCCGCGACTGATTTATCTCGCGATCATAAGTCGCTGCCGCGACACCGCGAGTTATTATGTCGCGACCGAGAGGCTAGCTACCATTAAAGAGAAACACACCGCTGTAAAATAGAAGAGATACCTGGCCCGCGCGAGCGGGCTACTAGTATTTAGATACGCATGCTTAACGCTGGCATACAAATGCAAAAAATGATTATGGAAACTGTGTAGTCCATAATTTATAATAGTTTTCAACAATAAAACAAAATCCTACTCCCAAGACCCTTTTCACAATACTAAGAAAAATATATAAAATAACGACCTACGTTAAAAAGAGAACATAATTAAATCTGTTACATTTAGATTAACATCACATCTAATTCCCTCTATTTGACATAATGGAATAACCCTTCTAGTATACTCGAGCGTGGGTGACGAGCAATTAAATCTTTTTAAAACAGACTATTTCTAACCCTATAGCCGAGGAACTCAATCCTCACACCAAACGTGTGAAAAATCTGTTTCCTTATTTCACTTGAAATATGTCAAATTTTTGCCTTTGGATTTTACTGTTAGGTTATCTTACTGTAACAAAAACAATTGACATACCTGGATTTGGGGATGATTGTCATCTGAACTTTTGTTTTCCTCGCCATTCTTGTCTCCACCGTAGTCTTGGTTCAAGACGTTGTTACGTATACGCGAAAACTGGCCGCCGCGAGAGGGCGTTATCACGACAAACTTAATAGCCGCGAACCGCCAGTAACAACGTCTTGGGAATCTTGGAGAAGCCGTGTTGTGCGCACGCACCTGCTTAGCCTAATGTTGCAGCGCGCATTATGAATACATAAATAAATGCATTATGCATAGTCTAACCCCCTGACTACTACCGCCCGAGTGTTAGTATATGAAGATAAAGGTACAGTAGGTCCGTGCTATTTAGATTGTTTGGTAGGGCCGAGGGGAATGAACTAAAAAGTTCCGGAATGATGGATTGTAATAAACAGACAATCTTAACGGGGCTGAATATGATAATTGATATTATAATGGTGCTGAGGAGACCTTGTTAGGTGATTTGATTGAGATATAAAATAGAAAAGGCCGTGACTGATAATAATAAAACAAATAGCTCACGTATCACGAGGCCCTAGTCTTTACGGCCAGGGAAAACGGAGATTGTCGTACTCTGGTGATTCGATTGTCACACAGTTCACAAAGATACTGAGACGCACTCTAGATCTCCTGCGGGTTTTCTCCACTGGTGAAACTCGACACAAAGTGAGGTTCATGTTTGCTTTGAGGCTGGACGCGAATCCCCGCCGAGACAGCAGCGATTCCCCTACCTCCGAGTCGACTTCAATTCAACGGACGACTTGTCTCAACGGAAGACTTGTCTCCACGGACGACTTAATTGTCTTCCCATTTGACGCAAAGACGGTCGAGTTGTCTCAACGGTCGAGTTGTCTCGAGTCGAGTCGGCCAACGGTCGAGTTCTAGTTGTCCGAGCCCCTACGGTTTAATATAACGGAGAGGTATTTCTTGCATAACAAGTAATTTCCCGCAGATTACACACCATCACCCAGGTTGCCTGCCCGGTCCCGCCCGGCACCTTAGCTGTCGTATCTCCCTCGCATCGATCGTCACAGTTGCAAGACGTCGCATGCGAACACGAGTGGTGAACACTGCAGCCGCTAGCGCATAGCCGGCCGGCTGCCTGCAATTAATGCAAAGCAGAGCAAGCAGCTTCGATCGCGAACTTCCAGTGCCCCTTTGGCCGGCCAGTAGTATAGATAGCTGCCAGACTATTGTGCAACTTCTGGCAGCTCTTTTTCGTATGTGCGCGTGCGTGAAGAGAAAATGTTCCTCATTTTCATACAGAATTGACGCATGCGCACTAGTTTCCCCCATTTTTCGGGGGGAGATTTTACAAGATTCCCAAGACGTTGTTCCTGCCGGTTCGTGGCTATTAATAGTTCGTGGCTAATAACGCCCTCTCGCGGCGGTCGGTTATCGCGTATTATACGTAACAACGTCTTGAACCAAGACTACTCCACCGGGCATTTTGCATGTCAACGTCGATCGTTGCGTGAAATTACGAAAGCCCGTTAGTGCCGCCGCTATTTTTTTTTCGAGAGCAGTTATTTATTTTTTCCAGAACAGTTATTTTTATTTTCCAGAGCAGTTATTTTGTTTTCGAGAGCAGTTATTTTTATTTTCGGAAACTTTACGAAACAAAGTTTTGGTCGCGGGCCTTGCCTTATTTTATATACAACGATAACAGGCTAGCGGAAATGGCCGCGTTTCATAAAGGCCACAGGACGCGCAGTCTATTTTTAGTAACTTTTGCTTTTACCGTTTTTTTTTTTTCGAGAGCAGTTATTTTTATTTTTGAGAGCAGTTTTTTTTATTTTCGAGAGCAGTTTTTCTATTTTCGAGAGCAGTTATTTTTATTTTCGAGAGCAGTTATTTCTATTTTTAAGCAGCTGTATATATTCTTTTTTTAAGCAGCTGTTCGGTTTCCGGAAGTCACTGATCATCCATGGCTGCTGCGGCTTCGGACGCACAGTGTCTGCATTTGATCCGGCGTTACTTTAGTTTGGGACTTAATTATGACGAAAAAATTGCTTCACTTGCTTTTCATCATAATATCTTTTACGTAAATTGCGAGAACTTGGCCTTTATCGCCGAAAACACCACACAGACATTGTTGATGTTGCATGTTTTATAGAAGGGCAGTTGAGTACCTCAGGGCTACTTTGTGGTTACCGGTGGATGCACCTGAGATGCCTTCAGAATGGACTCTTGGTAAGCCGAGAAACAGTGCGCCATCTTTTGGGATTACTAGACCCAGAGGGAGTCGAGCTAAGGCGGCGGCGGCGGCTATAGAGAAGGACATACAACGGAAGAGGCCCAAACTTTGTGTGGCACCTGGACTCTTACGACAAACTAAAGCCTTACGGGATTTGTATTAACTGATAGGCGCATAACTTACGACACACTGGTGTAAAAATGTTGAATCTGTAGATTTTCCTAATAACTTTTTCCTGCATTATAGCTGATTAATTTGCTTGGTACCTGTTTTGCAATCATCCAATAGATGTTGTGAGATGTTAAAACAAATAAGTGGACTCCAAGACAGACTTTGAAGTTTAATGTTGTTTCTTTACTTTTTAATTCTGGGTTCCCTTCATGAATCAGGAAACAAACAAAAACCAAAAAATTTATGCTTTCTCAAAAGCAATATACATGTATTTAGGCATACTGGCATGTTTGTACTGAGTTCTTTGGCTAGAAGTGAATACACTGTATTCAATTCCACGGCACCTACACTTGAAACTGTATGTGGGTAATTTAAATACTGAATTATATTCCCATAATTTTAATTTATAGGATGAGCTGGACACTGTCAGAACTGAGTGGAATTGTCATCGAATTGCTCCATCAAGAAACCACCATGGCCCATTTGGTCGTCCTGTCATTATGTATGGGATCCCGGAGGTGTATGGAGTGAATGACTTTCTCGTACCAGTTCAGCTTGATGAAGTGGAAGTTTGTGAAACTGAGTGTACACCTGAAAGTGTACATCCCTGTGACAAAGACGTCTTTGATCTCAGCACACTGCTAATGACTGAACTTGGCATCGATGTACCTAAAGATGCTGAAGAAGGGCTTAGTCTGTACCACTTTCTGAGAAGTACAATTCTACAACCAATGTATTAGGGTGTATAGAATTCATCCCCTTTCAGATTATCCATTGTTATTTCGCATGGTTAATTGGTGCATAAAAATGAATAAGAATAATAAAATTTGATCACTCCATGAACTAAACACATGTACATGTACTTGTTTCTCTACCATACGTAGAAAATACGACATGAAAACGATGATGCCATCCAAATTTTTGTTCAGAAACTCAACCCGAATTCTATTCATTTATTGTTATTATTTTTAAATGTCTTTGGCAATGCAGCGACACTGAAGCTGGTTTCAATTGCACTGAAACCAAATTGTTTGTGTATACATGTTGTTACATAAAAAAGGTAGGAGTTTAGTATTGTCTAAGCATATTGTTTTTATTAATTACCTTAAATGAGGTTTGGCCTTAGATTCACACAACTAATGGGGCTTTCTTTATGGTCAATTATTCGGAAAACAGGGTCAAAACACAAATTTTAATGTTCGGCCATTGGCTTTCCCAAACATTTTAATACACTTTCAAAACTTTGTGGCGATCATAACCTTAACTGTAAACAACACAGAGCTAAAAACATGTGGTGGCTATCATGTAAAAAAAACGGTAACTGTGTAAACAACGCATAGCCAAAACGTGGTGGCTATCATGTAAAAACGTTAACTGTAAACAACGCATAGCTAAAACGTGGTAGCTATCATGTAAAAACGTTAACTGTAAACAACAACTAAAAAACTTGTGGTGGCACGTTAATTTTAATCGAGACTGTGCACTGTGTGCCCCGGCAAGCCTGCTTCAGCTCGAGCTTCAACTTCAGCATTAAACAAGTACTTTCTGAAACTTTTTACACTTGCTACTTCAAAAGCTGACAACTTTTAGGGTGCATGAGAGGTTAAGAATACATTGTACAATTAACATTACATTTCTACACTTCTGGTACATCAGCATATATCATCTCCTTGTGGCCTGGATATGTGTGTTACAGGCTGGTTATTTCCAAATCATCTGTAATTTCAAAGTACTTACAAAAACATTCTAAAAATAAAAAAAATACTGATTAAACATTTATTACTGTTGCACAGAGGAATATGTAATTTCCAAACACTCATATTAAGCATTGACTGATTGCGTGTGAGGTGGTATATCTAAAACTTTGGCCCAGTAAATCTGATTTGTAAGTTACAGTGTATGATAAAGTATTCATTATTGTTCATTTACAGTTCATTTACAGTTCTACTTGAAACGCTTGTTTGGGGATAAATGTATTATTGTGTATTAGTTCCAGTACACTTCGTAGCCTGAATTGTTGTGATGAATAGATCGTGCACCATGTACTGCATGCAGCTGACTTAGAATAAAGAATGCTGATACTGGGCAAGAGACGATGTCTAAGGTGTTGTTCACTAGAAAATTTGCATCATGTTTTTAAAAGTGCCTGTTCAAATTCCCCAAGGAACTATGGTTAAACACACCAAAATCAGCTGTGTATATCTAGTCGGAATCCAGTCACTATTTATATTTTAGCTGTCAACAAACTATACTCATGGTGTATACTAAATATGTCAATGCTACATCCAAACATAAAGATGCAACTGCATTTGGGCATGTACATTGGCTGGAAACAATATAAACTGCCCCTGCAGTTTTAAATCAATGGAGCTGTTGATTGGGGATTTGTTTGTATATTTTTGAATTTTCAACCCTGTTCTTAATTAATGTCAGGAAATAGATTGCTGCACTAAATAAACTGCATAAACTTGAGCCAAACAGTATTTAAACACCAACTGCATTTCTTAGCAGCAGCACTTATGAAACAAATAACTCCCTGTACGCATGTATTTAAATCAGCCCAAAGCCTTGGCAACCATTAATTGCCTCATCCATTAACTGGGAGAAATAGTCTGGGTCATCAATCCCTCGGGGCAACCATAGCACTGGACCACAGGTGTGAGCAGACGGTAAACGTTTGGTCCCTGTAACAGGGGTGTAGAAACCCACTCTAAGTTTCTTTCTGAAACCACCTGGAGGAATACAGTCTGCTCCGGTCCAAAAGTCCAGTAGTTGTGACAATGCCACGTGTCCTGTTGAGTCATGTTGCCCTGAAAAAAAGAAGGTATACATGTAAGGTGTATGTCTTGCCAGCTCTCAAGTACGCAACAGGGAAGTATTAATCATCTTATGCATTTCTTTTTATTTGAAGTACAAATATGGGAAATGGGCTGATACAAGCTGTGGCAACAGAGAAGCCTTTCTAAATAAATGTTGTCCCAACACGGCATGCAAAATGTTACATCCAATTGCTTTCTCTTTGACTGTTCTGCAGAGTGAATATACGTGTACATGTAATCATATATTTAATGAGGAAACTTTAATTAGGACAGTTACTTGTTCTGGGTTTGTACCAAAGGCATACCTACGCAGAGATGCGAACCATTACTCTTTTGGAGTAATTATTAGGTTTTTGGGGCATGCTATTACTCTTGAAAATTCCAGCTGTCCTATACGCCAACATTGTCGTTACCCTCGAAAGTACTGTGGTTACTCTTAAAATTGACTGTTGTCATATGTATTTACATTGGCATTACTCTTTGAAGGAAACATCATTACTATTTTGTAGTCTGTAAGGTTGGCATCTCTGCCTACGTTTCCCCCATAACAGAAAGGGACAATTGCATACCCTTTGCCCCTTGGGACACCAAAGGACCTGACTCTGTAGATAAACATGAATCAATAACTTATTAACCCACTTCATTCTTGTGAGTTACATGTATTTAATACTCGGTGCTTTCCAGAATGATCACATTATTCACTCACTACTGTCAACATTTTGGCCACTCTGATGGAAAATGTCATTAACTGTCACAATAAAGGTGAATACAGTCGACTTTTATTAATCTGGACAAACCCAGGTGAGACCTGGCAGAAATTTTTCTTTGAGGAATTTTTAAAATTCTTCCCCTGATGAAATTATGTAAATTATTCATTGGAATCAAACATTTATGTTGAAAAGACTTTCTATTACTAAGAGTCGATTGTGTCTCTTTGGCAAGCCCATGTTCTGCCAACTCGATTACCTGAGCAATGTTGCAGAAAGACTTCGAAGCAGTAAAGTGTGTCATCTTCGAGTGCCCTGTGGTTGAAGCCCTCTGGAGATGTGTCCACTTCATACAGGTCCTTCATGTCCTTAGGCGTCAATGGTGTGTCATGTTTGACTAAGAGGAATCTAGCTGAATCCTGGTTTTGCTGGATGTCTTGCAAAAAATCGTCCCCTAGTCCACTGATAAACTGGTTCATTGCTGGCTGAACCCTGTATTGAGGAATAAAACATTCATTGTGAATGCAGGGTTGACTAATTATTAAAGTGGAAATGGTGCCAATCAACAATGAGTTATCACAATGTACAAAGCCTATAAGGTTGTATAATGCATCATACATAAGCGGCTATCATCAATGACATTTAGTGGGATGAGAGTGCTAGTGCTCAAGTCCCCCACAAAAGATAATTGAAAGGAGAAATGAAGGAGGGGATGGGCTCATACATAAGGAATAGCTGATCCAGCTGATCTGTTGGTGTCCTCCACTGGCTAACACATACATTTCCCTGTTTGCACTGACCATGCTGCTGTCGAGTCAGTCTGATAAGTGGCCATACAATTACATGTAAGTGGTAGTGTTCAACAGCAATATTCACTAGTGCACTTCACTCATGTTTTACAGTTACATTTTTACCATACTATCTCTAAATAGGCCCCCCCCCCCCCACCCGGGTGACAGTTAACAATTGTTGACTGCTGTGATGTGGGACATGACGTTTGTAACACCCGAGGGACGCATGGCACCCGAGGCGAAGCCGAGGGTGCCATGCGTCCCCGAGGGTGTTAAAAATGTCATGTCCCACATCACAGCAGTCAACAATTGTTTTGTTATGTCGCCAAACCCAGTTTTTTTCAGTTCAACTTGCCTTGCTTGGTAAAAATTTACTCAAATGGATCACGCGATCAAAACAGCTGCTCGTCTGCTGCTTCCACTATAGTTTACTATCGTTATTAACAGTGTAGCGTGGGTACCAATGATACAGCTCAATAGCTAGCTGGCTCCGCTGAAGTGTGCAATGCGTTTGGAGTGTGCCAGTCGTTTTTGTGGACCGGGCACGTGATCGTTCTAGGCCAATCAAAATACAGTATCCAAGACAGTGATATAACAACTACATTTTGTCCATTGATATTGTCTGAAAGCGCAGGCATTACCACCTTACCTGTACACCATGTAGTGATCTAACAGGCCTTGCACAAGTGAAGTTCTCTGGAGATTTCGGACATTTGTTATCCCCTGGTCTATCAGCCAGTCATTTAGTTCAACAGTCGCTCTAAACTGTTCAGACGAGCAGCCTTCTAACTGTATTACACATAGGTTGGAATAGAAAGCTATACAATTATTTGGTGCATGTTTGTACAGCATATTTGTTTTATGCAAATCGCCCATCACAAGCCCTAGGGCACTCAAATTTGTGGGCTACAGAGGAATATGTGGACGAACCAGCCCCTCACATTGAAACAAGACAAGCTAATCTGTTCACAGTATGAATAGGGTGGGGATGGGTAACGAGTCCACTACAAGGCATTAATAATGCCTCTACCCATATTATGTGTAGAAGTGTTATAGCCCAGGACTGGGCTCGAACCCACAACTTGCATAATTACCCACATACCATGAATTAAATGTGCCAAACCACTAGGCCATGGTACTTCCAAAATACCAATATATATAGGAAGTGCTGTGGCCTAGTGGTTTGGCACATTGAATTCAAGGTCTGTGGGCAATTCTGCAGTTTCTGGGTTCAAGCCCAGTCCTGGGCTTTACCACTTCTATGCTTAATATGGGTAGAGGCATTATAAATGCCTTGCAGTGGACTAGTTACCCATCCCGACCCTATTCAGACTGTGAATAGATCAGATTATCTTGTCTTGTTTCAGTGAGGGGCTGGTTCTTGCACACTATCCTAAGTAGCCCACACCTCGAGTGCCCTAGGGCTTGTGATGGGCGATTTGCATAAAACAAATCCCAAGACCTATGTCTTTCCCAGCCTGTAGACCATACAGAATCATTTTGAGAAGACCTTTGACATTTTGTAACTGAATTCTAAATTACAGTTGACCTGAAGAATGGCTTACATACATGAAATATCAAGTCAAATCTCACTCAACTTAAAATGACCAGCATGGGGACTTTTGGAGTTCAGCTAACCAATTCAACCTGTTATTATCAGACTAAAATCAGTTCTACAATTATGAAGTTTGTCTGTAGTGAAATATAGACACAAACCATGTTATGTCTGAGAGGGGTGTCCAGGATTTGATTTGGGTGGGGGGTGGGGGGGGGGGGGGGTGGGGGGTGTCACGAGAAATGTTTCATGGGTAGGATTTTGAGGACATTGGGGAAGGAGGGTCCTGACCGCGCGATCCAGCCCTGATCATACCAGTTATATGGTTCTAAGAACTGTCAAGTACTTCACAAGTATTCTGCAAGTATACATACAGCTGCTTCACAAGTACTGAAAAGTCATCACAACAGTACTAACCGGCCCGACAGCTAGGTCAGTAAAATCTGAATGACCCAATGACTGTGACTGCAATGTGAAAAGGAAATTTGAATAAAACATTACCTTCTGTACATTTTCACGAAATGTTGCATCAGAAATGTTGTCAACTTCACACAAGCTTACATGACCTTTGCCCACCATAGCCTGAAATACTGATGGGTTCAGGCCATTCAGTCCTGGACCTCTGTTGCTCAAGCTCCATCCGATGAACTGTCCAGCTGTCCTGTATGTCTCCTTTTGCATGTGCTCAATGTTGTATCTGAACTGCAGACTGCCTCCATAATTGTCGAAGATGTCCAGGCTTGCCAGTTCTCTCATCAGTAACCTGATTGAAAATATGGGTTAGGACACGACTGTCTTGTTTGGAAGGTTAGCTGGAAATACTGCCATGAGCAACATTTCTGAGTTTCAGCTTTCCCTAACAGTGGTGGTGGCAGTGGGTGGTTCATAACCTGTACCTTGACATGCAGTTTGATAAAATGAAAAAGTTAAATGTTGTAAAGACATTGAATAGCCAGCTTAGTTGAGTTCAAACAACCATGGGTCAACAATTCATGGTAGCTGTTATATATAACATGGAGTCATTACCCTACATGTAAGGTAATGAATTATTGTAATTGTACACAGTGTCAATTATTTACCAAAAATGTTCTATTTACAATTTCAAAGTACCTGTAATCTTCACTGGCAACAAGGTGGCAAGAAATTACCAGACATCCATACTTGTAACCTTGTGTTGCTTAAAAATTGGCACTCAGGTACACACTTACTTGAAAAACTCTCTGGTGGGACCACCCCCGTCCTCAGCTTCTTCTCCAGCAAATGAAACAGTGATTGGTCTAGTAAAACTGAACCCTTGGTCTCGGATGGCATACATTGCTGACTTCCACAACCTCCTTCTATTTACAATGATCAGTACAGCCTCTCCCATGACTGACTGCTCAAGGGATGAAATGACTTCTTGAAGTGTTTTCTGTGACCTGTTTGGAGCAAATACGATTGTCTCTTAAATGATAAGATGTCTAAAATGTACGATTACAAGCCAGTAATTTTCATTATCATGCAACAAGATTGAAATGTCATTGGTTATTATTAGCTGCAGTGGCTTACCCTCTTCTTGATACTGGTTGACTTGCAGGCAAACTTTCTTCGATAGCAGCAGCTAAGGCACAACCTTTTCCATCACTATGATCACTGCTGATCAAATCCACATAATTATCATAGGCTGAGGTACTTGCAGCACATGCAGGCTCCTCATGTGTCTGAAGAAACAAACATAGAAGTCATCAGTTTAATATTCACCAAAATTACATGAACCACAAAGGCATAATTCATTTGAACAATGCATGAACTTGATAGGTTCGTATCCTTAATAAAGAGGGAGCTTTCAAGTACCTGCGATACTGGTACAAAGGTTGCTTTTATTTTTTTCCCCTGTGCCTTTGCCCTGTAGCACTTATTGTAGCCTTTCTTATGGTCTACATTAAGTTGCTTGTGGCCCGGAGTCTACACATATTTTAGTAGTTTGATTTTGCCTTGGTCGTGTAAGTCTCTTTAAAACACTTCCACTGCCATGTTCCACTTCTTATTTGAAGGGTTCACTTTAATGTGCACACAAGATTTTTTAAATGTTATATTGCAATTAATTTTTTCCACCTTAAAAGAGTGTTCACTGTAGTGTTTCAACTCAGTTGACCCACCTGTACGCTATAAAACTACCATTAACAGGTTTTAGGTTTATAACACAAGTATTACAAATACCCTCCACCATAAATAGTTTATTAAACTTTTTAGTGAAGAATCGCTAATTACATTTTCACCGTGGCATTGTAAATAGATTGTTTCTTTGATTACTTTGGGTTGTGACTTCTTAATTGCTCAATATTTAAGTGGCAGCTGGCCCTGTGTGGGTGGCATTACATATTGACTTCAAAACCAAATGTTAAAGTTTAAGAAAAGTTAAACGATTTTGTAGCAAATACAATTACAGATTTTTTGTTCAATGTGGCACAAAGGTCCCCTACCTGGTGTCTTCGATGAAACTTGATGGTGGGTGTGTCTGTGTCTTCAAAGCTTGAAACTTACATATAAATCAAAAGTTAATTCAATCATTTGGTCACATGGTAAAATGACAAAACACACTCTTTGATGCTGTCAGAAGACCGACACAAATTCTACCTCTTCAAAGCCTGCATAGCTGAATATTTATCAAAGCCTTCTGTTAATTTATTTGGTGGAGGAAATATTCTCCAAATGGCAGTGTTTTTAAGATAATTGGATAATATTTTGTACAATAAACATGACTTATTTCCCTCCAAAATTTATTGTAAAGGCAAGACGTTCGTACAGGAAAGATAATGTAAAAATAATTACCTCATCAAATGCAGCAGTTGATGTCTCCAACTCAGACTCGGAATTAGAAGATATGTCTCCTTCCGCAGTCTAATGTCTTATTTCTTGTCTGAAGGTTGAATCGCAGCACTCGCATCTTTTTTTCCATGTACATTTCATCAACAGTACGACTGCTAGGGATGTGTTGGTGTGCAATATCGACCAAACTTGTTTCCTGGTCCTCAGGTTTCCCCTTTGTTGATTTACCATCTTTGAAAAAGAGACCCTCAGCAATTTTCTTAACAGTCTCAGCTGTTGATGTCCTGCTCACAGAAAGTGTCCGTAATCCACCTCCTTGTGGCTTGCGGACCAGCTTGAATTTCTGATCCTCTACATCATAATGTTGCCATGCAATATCAATGTTTCTGGTTTCCGGTTTGGGTTTCTGTTTTCCAAGTTGTACCCCTGGCTTCCGATCTCCTACTCTTCTGGTATGGAGTTTCTTTCTCAATTTCTGTAGCAATTCTCCTTTCTTTCCATTGTTTGCTGCTCCATCTTCTTCATCCTTTTCAGCTGATGACTGTGACTGCACTACTTTATGGCAAAAATGCTTTACAGCAATCCGGTCACCTATGCATGGAATAAACCTGCTCAACTCACTCTCCTCCATTAACAGTACGGTCTGCTCATCTACCTGTGAATCAGGAAATGCGTAAAATTTAGAAAAATGTACAGGGTGTTTCCAAACAGGTAATCCTATTTTACAGGGTTAATATGGCCAGACTATACGTTTACCAGCAAAAAGCTTGGTATCATCTTGAAGAAGAGGCTGTGTGCTTTTTGATACCTTGGTTAATTTATTTCTATGGTCACGCTATAGGAACATGCCTCATTGACGAATTAAGAGCAGCAGTTCAAAAACTAGTGGCAATAGGCATTCCTGGTTCTCATCAGGTAATAATGATAGGGGCTGCGTATACTTTCAGATACAATACACACCTCTATAAATTCAACAGAAAAAATATTTCAAAAGGAAATCAGTACTTACTTTCTCATGTTTCATCCTCTCTATCATCTCTTGGGGAATCGACCTACTTGCCATATACTTGTAAAGATCACCCATGTTGTAACTGGAAAAGTAAATATAAACATGTTGTAGTATCCTTACACAACATAAAAGATACATTGCTTGAGGGTACTTATCAATAGGCTATTGTTTCGAGGGCAAGGGTACAATCATTGTATGGGGTGGTATTCATGCATTATTCATAAGGTAGCATCTTGAGTTTGATTGGAAAATGAGATAACTGTATGGGTACCTCTATGGTTTCAGTGCACAATAAACCAACCAAGCAAGCATAGCTCACAACATTACATATGAAATGACATCTATAAGGTTTAAATAGGTGAATGTTGATATATCTTTATTTACAGATGAAAACTTTTATTAATTTAATTAATTAATAATATCCGTCATACTATTTAAAAGGTCAAAATCAGTCAACATTTTCTTCCACCTCCCCTGCTATACTTTTACACAGACATGATCAGATTACATGTGGTTTTGTACTATGGCAGGAGGGTCAAAAACAATCACCTTGACTGATTTTGACCCATACAACAACATGGCTCAGAATGTATGTTTGCATAGGAGGGTTTTAATGAAAACTAAAAGAAGACCGAGAAGAGGATGGAGAAGAAGGAGAAGCAGAATAGAACAAAAACAATTAAAAGCTGTTGCGCCACAGGCCGAAACAGTTTCAGATCTACAACACAACCACTGGCGGGCAAGGCCGGCCAGCGGCTGTTTACTACGGCAAGGGGCTGTTACGTATACACACAGCCCAAATGATAACGTGGATTGAACTGGTTTTTTTTTATACCTGAACCTGACAATTTGTTTCGCCTATAATAATTTTTATCATAAGTAGAACATTTTATCTGATTAGATGTTTAATAAAAATGCGGAACGACTGCACTTACCCAGCTGATCCTTGGAATATTACAGCTGCGCTTTTGAGGAATGTATAGTACATGTGCTTTATATGCCCTACTCAGGCAAGCGCCACTGCATGGGGATATGTACTAACACTGCATCATGCACAGGCTATCTGCGCGATGCTTCTCGAAAATAAAAATAACTGCTCTAAAAAAAAAAAAAAATGCTCTCTAAAAAGAAATAACTGCTCTCGAAAATAAAAATAACTGCTGTTGAAAAAAAAAAACTGCTGTCGAAAAAAAAATAGCGGTGGCACTAACGGGATTTCGTATGAAATAAAGCAATACCGGGCAATTTTTATGACAGAGTTCGGACACAAAACACTGCCAACACCGATGAAAAACGGGTGTTAAACACCGCGGTAATTTCAGCATGAATCTTGACTTGCGAGTTTCAAGTTTCAAAGTACAAGGAATTTTTATTAACCTAAGATGGCCTCTACATCAGAACCACATCACAATTTCAGAAAACCCTGTCAATCCGCCGTGCTAACCACGGCGGCCTATGGGATATAATTTGTGGTGGAAAACACGTGAGTTCCGGAAGTCGGTAAACCGGTCACAGTTTCTATAGCCAAGAGCAAGTTCGGGTGCGGCTGACCTAGTTCCTTTTGATTTAAATCGATCACCCGATTTAAATGACGCATGCGTGGTCCACTTTTCACTCGAACGCGTCTAGTCGATCGACTACGTCAAACAAACTGTAAAGAATGTCGTCTGCTATTGTAAACGGAGCAAAATGTTGCCTTTTTTCTATTATTGAGCTATAATTATTATTTTCTCAAATTAAATTTGATGCAATCGTTATTTAATTATCTTATTGCAAAGAGTTATTATCATTGTACAAACCAATTTATCGTAAACGTTTGCAAATCTTGCCGAGTTTACCTATCATCCATCTTGCAACGTGACGTAACGCGCGAATTTGACTAGAGAAACCATGGTCCGGGGCAAGGTTGATCAAGTTGGACTAGCTAGTCAAACCACGCAGTGTTCGAGTGACATCTAAACTGACTAGTGTATAGTTGAGTCTAGTCGAATCTCGTCGCCCAACCGAATTGCTCCGAAATGCATAACGTATAGAGCGATTTCAAAGTTGGCTTTTGTAAATCTTTGTCAAATTGATAACTCCCGGAACGCGTCGACGGCTCGGGACTTCAACAGCCCCCATACAGTTACCACCCATCGTGGTTTACAACATTAATTTGCCAAACAAAAATTCACGTTACCCATTTTCACCGTCCCAAGTGCACTTTTATCAATTATTAAAGTTTCCTGGTTATGACCGCCAAACACACCATGTATTATGAAAAGGAAATATTTATCGTAATAAAATTGTATGTGTAATGACTATATTAACTTTAAGAAAGGTCGTGTCAATTGCAATAATTTAAATAAAACAACATTTGAACGAACAAAATATGTTTTGTAAAGATTAAAGACAAAAGAAAATAAACGGAACTACCTCCAAATAATGGTCGGTTCCTCCGCGGAATAATTACGTCTGTTTTTTTCACTGGACGACGCACGGTTTTACAATTGCTACTCGTCCGGTGTAAACAAATTAGTTCTGCAAACAATATGCTCTATAGCTTCCACGTGTATGATTTTTTTCCTTTTTAACATGGCTATTATTATTAAGGAATAAACTAGGAATCTTTCCATATAGATGTTGTTTAAAACTAAAGGGGTTACACGGGGGTCTAAAATCCGACGGATCTAATGTGCTGCACAGCATCCCAGAGACTGTTCCATAAAACAAAAGGATATCGAGACGTAGTGCAAATAGCGTATGTTGTATTCTTCCTGAAGAAGTCACTGGGAAACCGCGCAGTTCAATATGCATACACAGGGTTGCGCATTGGATTAGTCAGGGCCGTTTGACTTTGAATGTATGTAAGAAAACAGACGATATTGCTACGGGTGTTTCTTTGAATTGGACGTGAAATTAGACTTTTCATCTGGATCGTAAGTGAACCTTAATATCTGTACCTGAACCCCTAACTCCATAGGTGGTGTGAATATTGTATCGAAATTGGATGACTCGGGACTGTCGGGTTTAATCCTCGAACTCTGTCAGGTGGCGTACATGTATCTATCATAGACGATATTGCTGTGGGTGCTTCTCGGAATTGGATGTGAAATTTGAGGTGAAATTGTTGAACAATGGGAATGAAAATGTGGTTGGCCGGTTTTAAACCAGTTTGTTTAAAGGTGTTGTATATATGTTTTGGTCATTGTTGCAATTGTCGGGAATGGGCGGATTTGGCGGTTACGCCGGTTAGTATTTTGGCTTTCGAGTCAAACCTTGGCCAACTCGTGCCTTGGCCAACTCGTGCCTTGGCCAACTCGTGCCTTGGCCAACTCGTGCCTTGGCCAACTCGTGCCTTGGCCAACTCGTGCCTTGGCCAACTCGTGCCTTGGCCAACTCGTGCCTTGGCCAACTCGTGCCTTGGCCAACTCGTGCCTTGGCCAACTCGTGCCTTGGCCAACTCGTGCCTTGGCCAACTCGTGCCTTGGCCAACTCGTGCCTTGGCCAACTCGTGCCTTGGCCAACTCGTGCCTTGGCCAACTCGTGCCTTGGCCAACTATAACATTATGTATATATATATATGTTGGGGTTTGGGGTTAAGTTTTCGAAAAAAATATATAACTTGTACATGTTTTCCTGGTTTTTGATAACACTTGGTGGAGTAACCGTTGGGTGGAAAGGCACAATTCGGCATCGTATCATTTAGGTGAAAGATTATGTAGGGGTTATTTCAGGTCGTTGGTTAAACATGTAGAAAATGTGATTTTTAAGAACACAAAACATAATAGGGATGGACTGCTAGAAAAGGCGACACTCGTGATCAATTTGTTTTCATTGATGGGGTGGGGTTAATGAGTAAACGTGTATGTAGGCAAGTTCAAGAATGTGTGTATTATATCTTTTCTTCTGCCTGGAATTGTTAAAACTTATTCGACATAATAGAGTAGAAAAGTTTGTTCAGGTAATGATTGTGATGTTAATGAAATATTTGTTTTAATTCTTTTTATAGAGAACATGTGGAATTAGTTACTGCAACTAACCAAGTCCTGTATGTTTCAAAAGAAATTGTGGAGACCTGTATTGGTGGTGATGTGAATGGACTGTAAGAGTTGTTGCCGATGAGGTACTACAATAGAACGAAGGACGTTGTAGAGCAGATGTCATCAAGTGTGTAAGAGATTATTTCTTGAGAAGTCTTTTTTGAGTCTGAATGTAATATTTGTTTATGTTTTTTTTTTTAAGTAAGACTTACAAACTTTGTTGGATCCTAAATTGCTGTGTCTAGTATGTGGACAGATATTTAGTCGTAAAGAAATCAGTCGTAAAGCATGAAACTGAAGCATGTTTTACAGTAGACAAATCTGGGGGTTGATGTGGGGTTGAAATTGTGCCGCACTTTACATTTGTACATTTTCAATTGTGTGAACCTAGGTTGAATGTCTTCGCTCCGGGTTTAAAGTAATAGTGTGAAAGAATCCAGGTTAGGTTCGCTTCAGGTTGTCAAGGTTCGAACTTGTTAAGTTGTTTACAGCCGGGTTGACCCTATACGAAGTATGAATCGTGGATGTAAATCTCTGGGTTGAAGTTTGGCTTGACGTGAAATAAGCTTGGTTTGTACAATTCAAGTCAAACGAAGTGGGGTTAATTGTGGGGTTAAATTCAACCTGGTGTGGGCGTGACTTTGTTCAGGGTTGAGAGGCTATAGTGTGAAAACAGGCTTTATGATAAGAAGTACAACTATATTAATGAACTTTATAGGCCTTTTCACACTATGTACGTTCGACCCGTGTTGAAATCTACACGGGTCCGACCCGTGCAGACTTCTTAAAATTTTAACACGGGTCAATTACGCTGCCTTTTCACACTAAACGCAGCTTTCGGGCTAAACATTTCATCGTATGCGTGCAAAAGGATACCAGCACATTTGAAGAGATCGGCGTGTTCTGAAGTAACATTTTTCAAAAAACGTTTGGACAGCGAAGTGTTTTCAGGGGTCTTGTGTGTCCAAACTTTTGTTCGAACAAAAGTTTCCATCGCCTTTTCGATTGCACGAAAAATTGCACAGAATGCATACATTTATTTGGTTACCACCTCCCCCATAAACTTGTGTGTATTTATCGTCAA
The DNA here is from genome assembly GCA_037893225.1 of Hippasteria phrygiana. Lineage (NCBI taxonomy): Eukaryota > Metazoa > Echinodermata > Asteroidea > Valvatida > Goniasteridae > Hippasteria > Hippasteria phrygiana. The sequence goes on along the minus strand of JAZGUH010000564.1, from coordinate 753,870 downwards.
ATCCTGATACGGCGTCGGCAGTTGGAATACCGAACTGGCTTGTTGGAATACCGAACTGGTTTATTGAAATGACGCGTGTTACATTATATGCTGGGCGTGCATGCACAATGCCGCAGGTCAGAGGTTATTTGTTCGTTCGTTCGGTGCACGCACTCGCACTCCGATCCGCGGTTACACGGGTCAAACTCAACCCGGAGACTTTCAACACGGGTCCAACTTCTCCACATGGGTAGAGAGCTCTCAACCCACCTCCCGAGCAAGGTTGAGTTTCAACCCGGGTTGAGCGCTCTACACGGGTCAGTGCCGTGTTGAGATGTTGCCGTGTGAAAAGGTCAGTCTAGTTAACACGGGTCGGACCCGGGTCCAACACCGAGATTTGTTGTAGTGTGAAAAGGCCTTATGTACATGTACGGGACATGTATGTTATATGTATTGTTGGAAGTGCTTTGGTACATTGATGACTAAGCTGAATTCAATAATTTGTTTCCGAAGGTTTAGTTTTGAAAAGTGAAGTCTAATTGAAATGGAAGTGAAAAATACATTTAAAGTGTACAGTATTAACCAGTTTACGCTGGGATTATTTTCTCACGAGCCTGGGTGCCAGACGGGCTCAGGCGTTTATTTGCGGGTAGCACACCCTGGCCTTGCTGAGTGCGAACCGGACGGTGATAAATGTTTCTCCTGGATTCTTGTCTCGCTGATTGTGTGTATACACGTCATCTGACATGAACTGGTTAATAACTGGATGGTTAAATTCAATAGACTGTTAAAGAGGTGTTGTTAACTAGGATAACCTTGGGAGATTAGTTTTAGTATACCACATGAAGCAGTTAATGCATGTATACATATTTGTGACCCGCTCCAGAAAAAGGTGATATAAGTCGCGCTATGCATTTACGTGTAATGGCCCTTTCAACGTTGAGAGGGTAACAATTTTCGTCAAAATGTATTTTTAGTTTTTGTCTTTAATGACATCTTAAATATCTAAAGTTTCAGGTTTGGTGCACAACAATGTTGATTTCAGTGAATAAAGTGAAAAAATAACCTTTTTAGAGTGCAATGTTCCATTGCATTGTATTAGAACTAGCTATTTCAAAGCCTATTTTCTCTGTTGTGTCATTTGAACTCCATAGAACTAATTAATATGCAAAAACGCGATATCTCCAGAACGGAAAGGGCTTTGGAGCTCTGTCATGTACCAAATGAAAGCTTACATTGCAGGCTTTCCAAACATGCATGGAACTCATTTTTCATATTTTGCGACATAATATACCTTTTTCCAGAGCGGGTCACATTTGTGAAACAAAATTAATTGGCTTTTCCGAAAACCTTCGGAAAAGGCATTGTTTTTGTTCTGATTTTTTATTTTTTTCTTCTTCTTACTTTAGTTCTATCCCAAATCCCATAGACTTTGTACACGAATTTTATAGGTGGCACTTTGGTCACTAAACAATCTCAGATCTTAATCAAACTTAACACAAACAAAGACCCTAACCTGAAATTGTATGCCGAAGAGTGACGTCATGATGACGTCATCACGTGATTTTTTATGAATTTTTGAATTCTTAAAATAGTAACATTCTTTTCAATATATCTAGCGAACAAAACAAGATAATTTCAAAATTCTTTTTGTTATAGCTTTGGTATGTCTCAAAGATATGCCCTAAAAAGCGAAAATTGTGTGACGTCATGATGACGTCATCAAAAATGTGTTTTTTCTTAAACGCTTGTAAGGGTCAATCCGATTACAAAAATGTATACAGTGAATTTATCTGTACCTAATTCCAAAATTTCATGATCGTGGCTCACTCAAGTAAGAAATAACAGCCATTTCAAAATTTAGACCAAATTCAATATAACACAAAGGAATTCTGGGACGGGCAAATAACCATGGGTATTTTGTGCTTGCTGTTTATAAAAGGGGTTGATTTCTAGTCTTTTTTCAAGTCGCTGAATTTTTGAAGTTTTAAAATCGTAACATTCTTTTCAATATATCTAGCGAACAAAACAAGATATTTTCAAAATTCTTTTTGTTATAGCTTTGGTATGTCTCAAAGATATGCCCTAAAAAGCGAAAATTGTGTGACGTCATGATGACGTCATCCAAAAATATTTTTTTTTTAGACGAATGTAAGTGTCAATTCGATTACAAAAATGTATACATTGAATTTTTCTCTACCTAATTCCAAAATTTCATGATCGTGGCTAACCCAAGTAAGAAATAGCAGCCATTTCAAAATTTTGACCAAATTCAATATAACACAAAGGAATTCTGGGAAGGGCAGATAACCATGGGTATTTTGTGCTTGCTGTTTATAAAAGGGGTTGATTTATAGTCTTTTTTCAAGTCGCTGAATTTTTGAAGTTTTAAAATCGTAACATTCTTTTCAATATATCTAGCGAACAAAACAAGATATTTTCAAAATTCTTTTTGTTATAGCTTTGGTATGTCTCAAAGATATGCCCTAAAAAGCGAAAATTGTGTGACGTCATGATGACGTAATAAAATAAATCTGTTTTCAAGTCGCTAGAATAGTGCCCATAGCATTGTAAACGTTTTCTTTCTTACCGGCCACTTTGGCTACTTTTAAACTTGGCAGACACTTACCCCAACTGCTCACAATGTGTGCCGACCTTTTACGTCATGATGACGTCATCACATGTCACGTGACGTCATCTTAAAGATGATTTTTCAAGGGCCCATATCTAGAGAGCCGTAGGTCCGATTGCCTTTAAACCTGGTATGTTGGTGGACCACCACGTGTTATAGATGAACATTTACGTGACGTCATGATGACGTCATCATACGATTTTATAGTAATTTTAAAGTTTTTGAACATTAAAGTTTCTTAAAGCCATATCTCATGAACAGAACATGCTAAATCCAAAATTCTTTTTGGAATAGCTTTGTTAGCTCCTATATTCTTTCACATAAATGGGAAAATGTGTGACGTCATCATGACGTCATCAAAAATGTTCTTTTTTGAAACACATATAAGGGTACGTTCGATCGTCATAAAAATTGCTGGGTAGGTAGATAATGCTACTAGCATGTAAAATCCAAAGTGACGTCATGATGACGTCATCGGCTGATTTTCTATGAAATTTTTAGTTCTATCCCAAATCCCATAGACTTTGTAGACGAATTTTGTAAGTGGCACTTTGGTCACTAAACAACCACAGATGTTAATCAGGCTTAACACAAACAAAGACCCTCAGCTGAAAATGTATGCCGAAACGTGACGTCATGATGACGTCATCACGTGTCACGTGACGTCATCCTAAACGTGCATTTTTCAAGGGCCCATATCTAGAGAACCGTATGTCCGATTGCCTTTAAACCTGGTATGTTGGTGGGCCACCACGTGTTATAGATGAAAATTGAGGTGACGTCATGATGACGTCACCATACGATTTTATAGTAATTTTAAAGTTTTTGAACCGTAAAAGTTTCTTAAAGCCATATCTCATCAACAGAACATGCTAAATTCCAAATTCTTTTTGGAATAGCTTTGTTAGCTCCTATATTCTTTCACGTAAATGTGAAAATGTGTGACGTCATCATGACGTCATCAAAATGTTTTTTTTTAATAACATATATAAGAATAGGTCTGAGTATCATAAAAAATTGTGGGAAGGTAGATAGTGCCAGTAGAATGTAACATCCGAAGTGAAGTCATGATGACGTCATCGGCTAATTGTCTATGAATGTTTTAGTTCTATCCAAAATCCCATAGACTTTGTACACGAATTTTGTACAAGCCACTTTACTCACTATAAACATCAGATCTTAATCAAACTTAACACAAACATAGAACGTAACTTGAAGTTTTAGGGTGGAAAACAAAAAAAGAGGAAAAGCCTTGTGTTCTGTTTCAAACAGACACAAACCTCTAGTTTTATTTGCTTTTTTTGTTCTGTTCTTAATTTCTGATAGGGTTGATGACGGAAGAAAAAGATTAAGAAAAGCATATGGAGGAGTGGAAAAGAACACCTTGTTTCCCTTTTTACTGGTTTTAATATTGGTGTGTTTACATTGTTATTTATTGTAGTTTAGCTTATATTTGAGACATGTCTATTTTTGTATGTCACAGACTCTGTAGGAGTCCTTGTTTTTCTATTGCAAAGTTAGATATCTAAACATCTTTATTAAGGGCGTTTCATTTGTTATGTTAATCCTAACTCCCCAGGGTGTTTGAGAAATTGTTTTAAAATTGAAGTATTCGTGACCATTTTTGTTTATTGATGGGTTATTCGATGTGAGATGTCAGAATTTAATTGATCACCATCTGAGATTGTCATGAAACAACATTGGCACGCGAAATTTTTTGAGAATCTCAGATGGTGATGGACTAACTTCTTAATGCCTTGTGTGTTAAAGTTCATGTTGCTCGTTGCAATCAAGGTTTCTAGGGTTGATGGGTGTGTGCAAAATGGTATTATATGTGATTGATTCAGGACAGTTAAGGTTATTTGATGGGTCATTTAATGTGAAATGTCAACAGTTTATCATTCACCTTCTCTGATTCTCATAAAACCGCAATGGCCCACCAAATTTGAGGATGTAAGATGGTAACATACTAACTTATGACATTTCCGATTTTTAAAAAACAAATTTCTTTTTATTTTGTATTTATTAATTTTGTTTTTTGGGGGGAGGGGCTGGATGCTGCATGGCGGCGCCCATTTGGTATTTCTCTTTAATACAATTATTTTCTGTGAATTTAAAGGGGGTGGAAAGCATAATGAAAAATGTTTCTTTTCAGGTGTGGGGGCGTGTGTCGTTGTGTGCTGGGAAGAAATGGGCCATTTTTTTTTACATGGTATGACAACGATGACACATGTTGGGGTTTTAATTTAACTAGCGTTTATACAGTGTTATTTATTGTAGTTATTTGTTGCATTTAGATATGTTTATTTTTCTATGGGATGGACTTTGTAGCAGTCCATTTTTTCTATCGAGAAGTGATATACATGTATATACAGACATCTTTATTTAACCCTGACAGTGTTGAATCCTCCAATTTCAATACCATTTTTCACACCTGAAGGTAATGAACTTCCTACTCTACATGACAACCAAATTCATGTCAAGATTATGTACATGTACATGTATGTATAACACACCAGACCAAACACTTGCCTTTTTCGCCTATCAACTTTTTCACCTATTTGTGTTTTATGTTAGATGTTCTTGCCACAGTGTATGGTCACTTAAGTCAAAGTGTTCACATTCATGTCAATTTAAATTTCTGCCTCATTTTCACAGATTCTACTGACTAATCTTGAAATAACAGCTTGTGCAACATGTTTAGATTAGCTTGAAAATTCTAGCTCTAGGCTCATGCCATGTGAAATTCGACATGTCATGACATGAGCCTGAATTTTCAAGCTAGCTTAGACAATTGTCATTAAGGAGGTTTAATCATTTTCCAAGTGTTTGCTGCTTTTGACCAATTTTGGTATTGGTATTAAAGTAATATCTTTCCCAAATCAAATTCTCAACAGGCTTCGAGCATGTCAAGCATAGACACCGTGTGTAATTGACATGCAATGCTAACGTTAGCATTGTCAGGCCTTTCAACTTTTTCAAGTAGTACTATTATAACATGAATAATACGACCCAAAAATATGCATTATATAATTTACATTGACAACTAAGACAACAAACATATTAAAATATAAAAACAGATCCATATTTCCCAATGAAAAGTCAAAAACCATTTCAGACAACATCAGCAGTTCCTTCCAATCCTACCTCGCTGTACGTGTACATGTACATACATCAAACATTTTAGCACACACGTCGGGTTAAAGGGACACATTGCTTTGGATTTTGCGATTTGGGCTATAAAACTGAAATTGATATGGTTGGGAAGCTTTTTTTAAAGTAGAATATAAAGATTCACATAACTATCCCTTCAAATTGCGTGGTTTTTGTTTAATTTCGTGACAAATAGCGGTCCGCCATTTTGTAGAACCAAATTTTTGACTCCACAAAATGGCGGACCGTGTTCACCAGTCGTATTTTCAGTCGCATCTGGTTGAAGTACGTTCTGTTGATCCATTTTGATGTACTGTGGTACGGCGCGCATCACTGGCGATATTGTGTCGCGAGGTAGAGAATTGTACCTGGCGATCATCTGATAGATTCACAAGGCCACTGGCTGCGGCGCCAGCCTAAAGACTCTTACAGCGTATTTTGCGCATTATTTAGACGGTGGTATTTAGTACTGCAAATAAGTCCATGTTTCGCTGGTCAGATGTCTGGGGTAAGCGGCCAATTTTTTTTTTTTTTAATCACTACTCACTAATTACAACACATTATACGTGTTTATTTGCATGAACAACTCTTATAAAGGATAAGGAACATTTCCAAACAGCAAAATTTCAATGTGTTCCTCTAACACTTCACGCTATAAGAAGAACCAGACTAAACCTAAAAAGGGGGCGCTCTTCCCATTTACTATTTCTGCAATATCACCAGACATCCACAACGTACACATACAGTGGGTTAAAAATTCACGCCAATCTGGTTGCCACAGTTTCCCAAATTCAATAAAATTCTGCCCTGGACTTTGATGCTTTTGAAAGTCACACGTCTTTCTCAAACTTGGTTCAAACAAAAACCACATCAGGCATATAGCATATGCGCGAAGAATAAGGACATTATGACGACATCATCATGTTACATTTGTCAACGTCCATCTCAAACAAAATGAAATGCAAGTTCGATTAGGGATTTGGTATAAATGAAAACTAAGGTGACGTCACTATTACGTCATGTTTCTTATGCACTTTCAACAGAAAACAAAGTTGTATTCCAATTTGTGAAGGGCCCATATCTAAAGAACCGTGGTTCCGATTGCGTGGGTAGGCCAGATGGAAACTGATGTGACGTCATGATGACATCATCATACGATTTTATAGTATTTTAAAAGTATTTAAACCTTTAAACCATATCTCATCAACGGAACATGCAAATTTCGAAATTCGTTTTGGACTCGGTTTGTTAGGTCATAGGATACTTACATATAAATGTGCAAAATGTGTGACGTCATGATGACGTTACCAAAAGAGTACTTTGAAACACATAAGAGTAAGTCCGATCGTCATGAAAATGTGTGCGTAGGTAGATATTATCGCTAGCATGCAAAATACGATATGACGTCTTCGGCTGATTTTCTATGAATTGTTAATGTCAGTGATCAGATTGACTCCAATCGTGACACGGGACAAGACATTACGAATGTTTGCTTTCACAAATGATGACGTCATCACGAGTCACGTGACGTCATGTTAAAGGTGCACACTTTAAGGTGCTATATCTAGAAAACCGTACGTCCGATTTAGTTCAATCTTGTTATGCAGGTAAGCAAGCATGTGTCACATGAAAATTGACGTCACGATGACATCATGATGACATCATCATACGATTTTATATTGATGTTTTTAGTTTGTGCACATTTAAGCCAATATCTCATTAACGGAACATGCTAAATTCGAAATTCTTTTTGTAACAGGTCTGTTAGGTCATGTATATTTCAAAATGAATTTAAAAATTGTGACGTCATAATGACGTCATCAAAGTCATGATTTCTTGAAAGACATCAGGGTAGGTCTAATCGTCATGAAACTTGGTGCTTAGATTTGTTCAATCGTAAGCAAAAGTCGAAGTGACATCAAACAAAATATTGCGGAAAAGCCCTATGTTCTGTTCATCAAACAGAAATAGACCTCTAGTTCTTGTTCTATCAAAAATGTCGTAGACAAAGCACATTTCATTCCACCCCTCACTTTTGCCATTAAACAGACTTCTATCTTAATGACAGTTTGCATAGACTGAGACCCTGTACTGAACTCGTGCATATTACTCTGACGTCATGGTGACGTCATCACGTATCAAATTACAAGCAATTAAAGATTACTAGATTTATCTTTGAAAATCAATATAAAATCGACCCTGAGAGACCTGAACTTGATTTTTGTGTGAAGTGATAGGATCTTCATTTTATCTCATGTGCGTCAAAACACGTGACCTTTCCTTGCGAATTAAACCGGAAGTGCCCTATAATTTTAAAGTGGAAAAAGATGTGAACTTGCTTTCAACGATGTTAGTCTCCGGCTAGGTTGTACTTCACAAAAAAATTGCCTGTGACGTCATAAAATGTTCGAGCGCCCTCTAGCGGCAGGTTGAAAAATGTATAAAATGAATAATCGGTTGATGTGTATGGCGAAGTTTGCTGAAATCACTTTATACGTGATAATCTAATCATGCTAAAAACAAGTTGAGGGGGAGATAGATTGATGACGTCACAAGACCGGAAGTTGCAATGAAAAGACATTTAAACCTTAAAAGAAAGTCAACCGCGAGACATAATCGAGATATTTGCTTCAGATATCAGCGTTAACATACTATAGCTCTCGAGCTTTCTGATAATGACGTCATGATGACGTCATCAAATGTCGAATTACAAGCAATCAAAGATTTCTGGATTTAATCTTTAAAAATCAATATAAAGTCAATCGAGAGAAATCTGATTTTTGTGTAGGGTTTCTTCAATGGGTACCCCAGTTCCCGTAATACCTTCAAATGCACACTTCTAGCCTAGTGTGAACTTATACTTCCCATGAATATTCTTCATTTGTTGTTTTCTTCCTTTTGTATAAAATTTGTATCACCAACGAACCACTCAAGGTGTGGGTAACTAAAAAGAAAAGAAAACAATGAAAAGAAGTATTAATGACGGAATATATCTGTTTACGTCTCATTAGTAGAGAGAGGCAGTACGAGGGTAAACAAATGAATTCTCTCAAGACGTTCACAACAGTGTCTCGGAAGACTGTAGAGGTATGGAGAGAAGATTGTGAAACATGCAGTTTTAGAGGTGGAAGCAAAACCCAGAAAAATATTTTGGGGCTGGGGAGGGTGGGGCAGAAGTGGGGGAATCCACTGTATCAGGTTTGTACTGACTGGATGCTTGTGAGTTTCATTGATGGTCAAGTACAAATTGTGCAATGCCTCAGTGTTTTTTCAAATAATGTTTTCCAACCTGTATCTTGTCTGTGTTGGATTATCTTGCTCATTCGGGATTCTGGAGAGGGGATACTTTCTGCCTGGGACCAATGTGAGGTTTGAGTCAGATGATGAAAGTTTTGAAGCCGATGGTACTCCAGATAAGACTGCCACATCCAAGGTTATAGTGTCACAAAATTTACATGTTGCTATATATCTGATACAAGCTTTGAAAGTAACGTGAAATCTTATAAAGGTTGCTCAAAAGCGTATGCCTGTTTTTTAGGGTCCATGCAATTAATTTGTTGAGTAACACATTTTGTGTAACGTGTAAATTCCTACTCTGGACTTTTGAAACCTATTTGACATCCCTTTTATTGAAATGTGCAATTCTTCAAACGTTAAAAAATGTCCATGTTTTTTTATTTTAGACAAGTAAGGTCACTGTTGCTGTGATATCATTTCAGGAAGACGCTGTTCAGTTTAAGTGTTTTCTGTACAAATTGTGAACCAAAAGGTTAATGTCATTATAAACATTTGGGAGAAAGGTTTGCTCCTTTGGCTTACTGCCAAGTACTAACAAACACCTGAATCACCAAAGAAAAAGGTACAACAGCAAAATATCAAATGTTCTACTAACTTTTTGTGTTGAAATAGATGTATATGCGACATTGAGTTTTCTGCCTGGAATGACATCACAGTTTTGCTCATGAATATGGACATTTGCATTAGCATCAAACCAAAAAAACTACCTAACCTTCAAAATACCACAAAAAAAGTGAAAATAATGGGAAACAAATGTGCCTTTCGAAGGAATTAATTTTAAAAAAAATACAGTGCACGGGCCCTTTAAAGAAGGGTTGGGAGTTTTTCTTTTCTTCTTTGGTTAATAGGTGGAGGCTTCAAGTAAAATACCAGGCTTGTTTGACAGCGATGATGATATGAAGGAACTGGGTGATGATGGGGACGGGTCAGATTGCAATTCCAAGGAGAAAAGGCAGGTGGGCATTTTCACACTAACGGGGTACAATTGATAGCAAATTTTGGATTTGAGGGGGGACACTGGAGGGTGTAGCAAAGCCAGATATTTTGTTTAGTTGTTTCCTGTACATTCCCGAGGCCTTAATGATCATGTGTACAAACAATATAGAGGACTTTCTCTGTACTTTGGAAATTACAGGGGTCGTCGTAAATAATTACGTATGTAACAAAGACAGAATGTGTACTACAAATTGACAGCACACTAACTATCATGTGCATTAACCTACCCAAATGTTATTTCATTCATATTAATAACAGCCACAATAAACACAATTTTGTTGGTCTTTAATTAAGACACTTATAGGTAACGTACGTAAAAGACCAGGCTTGTTTGACAGCGATGATGATGAGATGAAGGAACTGGGTGATGGAAATCCGAGGCCTTTCTCTGATGCATCACCTTGTCCTTCCGTCTCGATGGCGAGGTCAAATGTTTTTAGTACTAGGTCGGAAGTGACGCACTGTTTGCGCTTAAATGTGTCCCAACTGTTCCTTTGTCCACGACCACTCAACATTTTTGTGTTAAACGCCGCAACGGTTCGCTCATGTCCGACAGGTATTTCACCCTACCGATAAATCTCTGGACCTCCTCCACAGATGTAGGAGCTTCCATATTGCGAACTGCTTCGACTGTTTGGATCTGGCTTAAGTCCCGATTGCGTCAAACGATGACCAATGAAGGTTACTTCATCACACTTAAACTCAAGCTTGTCCTTGTTGAGCTTAATGTTCTTTTAATTGCATCGGGCAATAAAGTCCTTCATGTTTCGATCATGGTCACGGCAGGCCTCTTCCTGTGTGTCACCTTGTCACGTGATGAGTATGACGTCAGCTATAACGTGTATGCCGCTTGGGCCTTCAAGGCACTGGTCCAGTTTCACCTGGAACAACTCTGGGGATGGAGACAGACCAAACGACATACGGCGCCAATGGTTTCTCCCCCAAGGTGTCTGAAATGTCGTGAGAGATGCCGAATCATCGTCCAAGTTGCACTGAAGAGATCATTCCTTGAGATCAGCTTTACTGAAGACTGACTTTCGCGAGTTGAGGGAGCACGCCCTCTATGACTGGGAGAGGATAGTGTTATCGCTTTAACGCCATGTTGAGATGCTGTGGGTCAATGCATAGCCTTAATTTTCCACTGGGCTTCACAACATTGACCATGCTTGAAACCCAATCTGTCCGGCCCTGTACAGTGTGTTTTTGCTCGACCACAGCTATATTGTCATACATACTTCAATAAGTTTCATTTGTTGAGCTGTTCGTGCTCCAAGCAATGGGGTTTGAGCCGGTCCCTTAATAACAAAGTGTACCAAGTATTTCTTCTTATTATTGAGGTTTCTCAAATGCAGTTTACACATTCCTTCTACTGGCATACTTTATTTGTTATACATACACAACTTGTTCTTTCCCTTTTCTAGTAGTGTTCCTTGTGGAAGGAAATGACTAACATAACATTACAAGTAGCCCCTGAATCAATTTGCATTTAGATGGCATATTTATAGATACCTCTAACTTCCATGGTAGCAAAGATGTTATTCTTCAAATCTTTTGGATCTTGATTCACAAGACATGCATCCAGCTCTTCTAATGTGACACAAATACATTCTTCAGATGACTCTAGCTTTTGTTCTTAGCTTAGTTTTCTTGGTTGCCCCTGTTTGACCTTGATTGTTTAGTTTATTTCTTTTGCTGATTACTATTCTATCAATCATGAATGCTATTTTACTATGTTCATTCTTTGTTCTGAATAAAAAGGTTGATTAGAGTGTTGGCTTACAACAAGTAGTGTACATTCACCAATTAAATCAACATTTGTAGGCCAACTGTGATTGTATTTTTTTTTAACTTAATGATAATAAGGCATGTTTATCGCCATATCCTTTTTTTTTTAATAGAAGGGTGCTATCACGTCGCATTAAAAAGCTTAATTCACATATTTCTGCCAACCACGTACGTGTATAAGTGGCAAAATGTCAAAACGGCTGCAAAACATGTTTTCAACGAAAAGATATGAACTTATAAAGGGAAATATTTCATACAAAGAATGTTTTTAATTATTATAGCAATAACAGGTTTTTTTTTTAATCATACAATATACTTTGAAGGGGGCATTAAGTGTCAAATAGTTGCTCAGATTGCAAGACAGAGCATCTAGGACCCTAAAGCTTAATTCCGGGGCCCTTGAGCGGGCCCCAGACCCTACGCCGTCAGGGCTTCCCACTCCGCGCTCGCCAGTTGTCTTTGAAAAACCCACAGCAGCGTCTGTCTCCATGGGGGCGAGTAGGGGGGGGGGGGGGGGGGGGGCGCTCACAGTGTCTTTTCTTTATAATACAATTATTGTTTGCGTTTGCGAAATTTTCAGTGGGAGGAGGGATAATTGTTTTATGGGGGGCGCACGCCCCCCACGCTCCCCCTTAGCTACGCCACTGAAAACCCAGCACCCCCTGGCAAAAATGTCTTCCAGCGGGCCTGCTGCAGCTTAAACAAATCCGTCCAGAGGAGGATTTATGAGAACTAATCTACTGCGTTTATTCCATGCTTCAATCGTAAGATGTCGACTCATACACTACGTGCACACGCATCAATCAACTTATAAAGGGGGCTATAACACTATTGTAACACTAATGAGTTTCAGATAATTGGGGGATTGAAATGTTTTTGCCCCGAAAAAAGTCACTGATGGATTTTGAATATTATTTGAGTTAGTGTCGTGGAGTCCTTCACTAGTCTAGCACTGAGTACAGTGGATGACCAATAACAAAAGAATGCCAGTTCATTTCGAATAACTTGTGAAAAGACACTTTACTACAATTGCCTCTATCCACCCAGGAGTAAAATTAGGTACCTGTGAGACCACATACGCTAATCTCCACTGCATTAGTACTACTCCAAGTACCAACATTTCATAACAATTATAGAGTGGTTCCAATCCTACCCTATTTATCAAAACAACCTGCATTGCTGTTATGATCATTACTAAACAAACATAAAACATGTACAACATCAGGAGCGGATGTAGGATTTTCCAAACAGGGGGTGTGAAATCTACCAAGCAGCTAATAGTGAAGGCAAGTTGCGGCGCCTACGCCGAAGGCGTGCCTTCCCCCTTGCTAGAGGGGTCTGGGTCCATTTTTAATCTCTCCCTCCTTTTTCTTATCTTTTTCAGTCTCTCTCCCTCTTAGAATGTTGGATATTGTCACTCTCGCGTCGCTCCGAGGCCACCCTGAGATTTTGTATCATGCGAAAAGGTGTTATGCTGTGTTGCTGCAAGGAAATATTCCTACAAGTTACAGTTGTGTCATTTGGAGGATTATCGGTATCCGACTGTTCTTGCCATAGGTTGATTTTTATTCTCTGTTGCGGATCTTTAGTGTCTTGCAAGGAGAGTTCTCTTCGTTTGGATCGATCAGTTGATTTCACTGGAGATACCTAGAGCAAGAAAGAGAAATATTATGCAAATATCATTTGGTTTGTGTTGATTCGTTTACAAAAGCATTGAAGTTGGTAAATTATTTGATATATTGATGGTGGAGATAAAAAGTGACAGTATGAAAATTACTTCGATCGAAATTTGAAGTTCAAATATGAGGTAACGCTAATATACTTGGTTTAATTATTATATTGTGCTATCTATATGGTGCTATCTTTGCTGTTTGGGGGCGGATGATTAAAACCTCCCCCCTACAAATTACCACCTGAGAAATCACTGCCTGTTTTTTTGTTTTTTTGGGGGGGGGAGTGGAGGTGGAGGGTGGCAGGGGGATAAATAAGATTATCAAGATCTTGAGGTTGCTGTTTAAAACACTATAACTTATCCAGCTGTGTAAAACATGGTCGCACATCAGCAATCGGATATAAATGATTTATCACATGTTTTTAAGTTTTGTATTTTCATAAAAGATGCCTATTTAGTATTTTGTTCATGGTAGAGGTAAATGTGGGGGGGGGGGGGGGGGGTTGATTCTATGGACTATCATCTCTCTCTTGTTATAAAGTTGGGGGGGGGGGGTATATCCTCATCCTGCTGGGGTTTATGTGCAATGGTGGAAGTGATAGTTGAATGGTTGTTGGTATAGGAAAATGAGTGGTGGGAAGTTCGGAGTAGGGGTGGGTTTTTTTTCATTTCCAATTGCATAAATTAATGTATCTTGCAATACACCAAAGTCCCGCCCATTATGCACATAGGCAATTGACACGTGTGAATTTTTCGTGCAACTTCGGTGCATGCACAAACCAGCTGTGTACAAATGGAGCGGATTTTTGAACATAAACGATGTTTTCCGATCGATTATCGGCGCGGCGCGGCCAGCGGCATTGCGCGCGCCTCGGGGCTCGATATACAACGGCTGTTTGCTGATCGCTGTTAGTATTTCAGCAAACAGCCGTTGTATATCGAGCCCCGAGAGGCGCGTACAGTGCCGCTGGCCGATAATCGATCGGAAAACATTGTTCATGTTCAAAAATCCGCTCCATTACTTTGTACACAGCTGGTTTGTGCATGCACCGAAGTTGCACGAACAATTCACTTTTTTTCGGGTTTGGCCTCCAAACCCACAATACATTGAGAATGTCGAAAAGGTTTATTGCCAATCTTGAATTTGCCATACACACAGCTCCCAATACTCCAACAAGTCCATCTAGTGACACTACGCTGCTCTTCAGCTCCAGTGAGGATGGCTCATCTGGGTGTAGTACACCTACATCTTCGAAGAAGCTTCGCCTTGATTCTCCGGGGGTACAGCATGAATTAAATGTTCCTGAGACAGCACTTAATGGAAAGGAGGTACGTGAAGCATGCAAATCGGTGCCCTTTCCAAGGTTTGGGTTTGAGTTTAGCTTTGGTTGGGGTTGCGTTTTTGTTCGTTTGTTTTTTGTTGAGATTGCAGAGTGGATTTTTTGGGGGTAGATTATGTGTTGTGTTTTTTGGGCTGTTTTTTGTTGTTGTTTTTTCACAGTACTGGTCAAAATTATTTGAACACAAAAGATGGGATTCATCCAAACATTCCTCAAGCTATTGTAAGAATTACTTGCAATAAAAAGAAGTATCTGGGGTGTTGAAAATGATGACTAGGCCACCACAAAGCCCAGACTTGACCTGATAGAACAAACATGGGATTTAATGAAGGAATTACTTCAAAACTGCTGGAATAATACTGGAGTGTTGAAGAAAAACTGAAAACATTGATACAATATGCCATATGGTGCCAAACTGTGATTGTTGTAAAGAGGCACCACACAGTGCCGACTTTCCTTTTCTTATTTTGACCAGGTGTTCTGATATTTGTTTCCACTATTGTACATGTACGTCATATACGTTAGTTTATTTTGTTTACCTTTTATTGCACTTGCGAGTACAGTGTAGGGTCAAGTTATTGTCATCAGTTAGCCTGTTGGTTATTGTTTAAACATAACAGGATGATGGCAGTTGTCAGAAGTTTGAATTGAGAAACTTTCTGTAATTTGCTACAGCTTCTCCTGTCAATTCTGCGTTCCAAAGCTGGAGGCGATGATATACTCAAAGAGTATGAGCGTCATAACTCCCTTCAAGATGGTACACGGCGCTTGCTGGTGAACATTGTGGTGGGTCACATGATGGATGTGCATGGGTAAGTTTAACTTGATGGTTTTCCTGCCAAGTTTGCATGCTGTTTAATCAAAGGAAAATGCACAAATCTAGTCTTGGTTTTGTAGCAACCACTTAATTACCAACCCATTGCTATTAATGCAATACAAGTTCATACTGTTTCCATGTCTATTTATTTCAAGAATACCCCGAGTGCTTGCATAACTTTTCCATGAATCGATAATGCAGTCCACATGCAAACTGTTGTCCCTGTGAATCACCACTATTGCCAAGTGATTTATTAATCACAAAATGACATATAATGCTGTAAAGACTATTTGCAGCATAATTTCATTATGTTTTGGGTGGTTTCACCTGGATAGAGCTATGATTGCTGATTGGCTATATGTCTATTAGTTTTGGCAAGAAAAAGGGGGGAAAACAACAAAACAAACAATATTAAAATTACTTGGCTATATCAGCACATCTCAGAAACCTGATCTTTTAAGGTAATATATCAGTAGTATTTTCAGTTTCCCCAGATTGTCATTACTAATTTGCACAAGCCATCACGCCATGCTTCCCAATAAGTGGTCTTGCACTGACTTGCTTGATGCTTTTGCTCGGCTCACACACTGCAGACCAAGCAGAAACAAGTCTTTAACAAATACTTTCTGATAATTAACATGGATACACCCATGCCATCTCGGTGTAGTAAATAGGTGTAAGTTTTGAGTCCTAATATTATGGTAACGGTGACAAATTGTAATATGCTGGATGCCGCTTTTCATGAACTTGAACACTTTGACTATTGGCACATTATAGTTGCAGTAGATGTCCTGTAGTGTTAGGCTTTTGACCTGACATTTGAGTCAGAGTGGTTACATATAATTTTGTGTTGCTAACGTTTTTCGTAGGAGACTTCCCAAGACACACACCAAGAACAAGTATGCAATGGGAATCGTCAATGCTTTTCCAGCCCTGAAGGATCCACACACTGCTGGTGGGCATGTGAGTGTGGATTCTAGATGTTGTCATAACATAGACCTTGTCTGTATGATGTCATGTGAGAGGGCCAGGCTTTAACTGTTCCAAGACAGTATGGCCAGTATATGCATTTTAGGCAGCACCCTATAGACCTTTATCACGATACAGACATCTTGTATGTATCCAAACTGAGGCTGGAGAGACGAATAGTCTGGCCCCGCATGGAATAATTGGAATTGTCATACGCGATCGACCGATGCTTTCGCGAAAGACTGATGGAAAATCACACTGCACTATTAGCATGTCGATGCGCAATCGCAGACATTCACCGATTGTGCTAATCACGTAGACAGGAAACAATTAGGCAATGATGGTGACGCCGTGAGTGTCCAAAACCATGCTTGTTAAAACAGCATAGGAGAGTTGTCATGAAATCCTGCATATTTTTCACAACCTTTTTGAAGTTAGTGTCAATTATTGCAATATTAGGAACATTCACATTTCAAGTTGTTCTGCATGCATGGACTTTTGGTCTCAGCCTGCAGTCTAGCAAACTATGTTCCAATTTGCGTGTCCTCCAGATATGATTGTTAAATGTCAATAATAAGAGGGCCATGGGCGGAGATCCCGGGGGGGTGGGGGGATATATCCCTCCCACTTTTTGACCTGGGGGGGGGGGGGGGGGTGACCAATGTAATCATCCCCCCACTTTTTAAGGGAAGGCGTACTAACTTGCGCAGAGTCCGTAACTTGCCAATACATGTATTTTTGTTTCGCTATACACGTGATGACTTTCCATTGTTCCCTTTAATATAACCCATCCCCATAGACTAAGCACTAGTTTGCCTGTCCTCACTTTTTCCGGACAGTATTGTTCCCTTTGTTATACCCTCTTTTCTGTCCTCACGTGTAATGCGATACCATGACACCTTGACAGGTCAGCACCACGCAGCCCAGCAAGTGCGAGTGTCGTTCGTTTACTTTCCCTGCATTGAGTTTAAACGCACTGTGGGCAAGAGCTCGGTATGTACAGGCGCGGATCTAGGGGGAGGGGGGGGGGGGGTTGGGTAGCCGCGGGGGCACGTGCCCCCCCCCCCCCCCCCGGTAAATTGAGTCAAACAAAAAAAGAAAAAAATAGAGAATAAGAGAAGAGGGAACAAAAAGAGGGGGAGGTGAGAGAAAAGGAGGGGAGGAGGAGGGCAACCTCCTTAAAAAGAATACCGCCGCCGATATTAAACATCTGCTGTGTCTACTTTTTGGCGTAAAACTACTGAAAAATGCAATAAGAACAAAAAAAGGTTATCAATCATGCCATGGAACTGAATCCCTCTTTTAAGAGAAAACCGGAGTATTTCCCGGATCCCTGGGATTTCAACTCTGTCCATCGATCCCCCTTCAATCCTCCTTGCCGGGTTCGATCCCCTTTTAATCCTTTTGCCGGATCTAGTGTAAACGCGGTGCGTCTCAACATATAATCCCCTTGGGGAGTTTATTACAGGTTAAATGGCCCCAACCAGCAGGAAACAATGGATCACTTGACTGAATGACATACCGGTACTAAATGTGCCTAAATCCTCTATTATGTCTTGCAGCCGATCTGCCGATGGTTTTAACACATTGCAAGGAACAGTCTAAAATCAAGCCCTTTTCTTGAAAACTTCAACTGAACTGAACTGAACCAAGACAAATTCCGGATAAATTAAAAATGAAGGGGAAAAACTGCAAATTAGACGCCAAAAATGGGGGAGGGAGAAACTTAGATTTGTGTAGTGATGCATGACATGGCTAAAAAATTGCCAAAAAATAATGGCTAACATAATGATATATATATTCTCCATATACAATGTAATCTGAACAACTTTTAAAAAAATAAGTCAGGTGAAAGTGGTCAGGAATCGCTTCAGATCGCACAACGGAGCATCCAGAATCCAACATTTTCTGGGGCCCTTAAGCGGGCCCCGGACCCCACGCCCTATACAAGGGCTTCGCGCTCACATTTATCCGTTTTGGGTGTGCCCCCGTCTAGATTTTTGTAGTCATGACATGGCTAAAATAATCACTAGAAAATAATGGCAAAAATCATGATATATATAGTCTCCATAAAATCGTCACAACTTTTGTTTAAAAAAAGTCAGGTGAAAGTGGCCAGGCATCGCCTCAGATTGCACCACGGAGCATCCAGAATCCAAAATTTTACGGGCCCCTTAAGCGGGCCCCGGACCCCACGCCGTAAGGGCTTCGCGCTCGCATTTGTCCATTTTTTTGGGTGTGCCCCCCGTCTACAAAATTCATCGATCCGCGCCTGATGTCGGAAGGTAGATTGGTTGGTGGGGAGACAGTTTATGCCTCACGACAAGCACAGTAAGGTGGGGAATAGTCGGTCTTTGCCACATTAGAACGCGGAAGTTCAGATCCCAACAAAGATGATGGCCTTTTATTTTATTGTTTTCACTCAACTAACACACCCAGAAAAGGCAATAGAAAGTTGCAGGTTGCAACGGCAAACGGATTTTGTTACGCGCCAACTGACGGTATGAACGCATGTGCGGCGCATAACACAATGTAATTAAAATACTGATAGCAGACTTCAACTGACATTCACTGGAATTCGGCGCGCACTCACACACAAACGTTTGTGCGTCCTGCAAAAAGTGTTTGGAAACTTTTGTTAGAGCCTGAGTTTTACATCTCCGGCATTCCGGTTATAATGTCGTCAAGTATACATCATTGTCCACCATATGTTTTCATAGTTTTTGTCAAGTGTATACCAAATCACATTCTAATCATGCCTTACGAAAATGCATCTAGGCATTATTTTGCAATAATTATTTTGTAAATAATTTATTCTTAAAATAATGCATAGGCATTATTTCTGTTGCTAGGTGACCAGAGCTCCATTGTGCAAAGAGACGCTTACGCTTCCAAATACATTGGATGAGAAAATTTGAGTTTTGAAGGTCTTTTGTAATGCTTGAAGGTGTTAATTATTGTCATTCATTGCAATTCAAGCTCAAGAAAAGGTTAAATTTTGAAACAATTTTGCACCTAAAATTTTGTAAATTCCAGGGGGATTTACCTTAACCCCTAGCAAGGGCTTTGCGCCTGCAACCCACCAGGGGGGCCCTTAAGCGGTCCCTTGGACCCCGTGCCGTGTCGCGCTCCACACAAGGATGGCCTTTCAAAAATCACCCCCCCCCCCCACATGT
The DNA here is from genome assembly GCA_037893225.1 of Hippasteria phrygiana. Lineage (NCBI taxonomy): Eukaryota > Metazoa > Echinodermata > Asteroidea > Valvatida > Goniasteridae > Hippasteria > Hippasteria phrygiana. Next base: position 734,054 of record JAZGUH010000564.1, on the reverse strand, counting down.
AACAAGAAATCTCCGCGCATGAAGAGGGCCATATTACTTTTACATTTAGGAGGCTTTCTTTGATGAACAAAGCAACACTGGCTTTATAGCTGCCAGAATAAAAAACGTTAACAGGACGGAGCCCCGGGGGTCATACAAGACAAAAGACAAGACTAAAGTCAAAATGGATGGAGGACCAATACGCCAGAGAGGAAGTGCTGATGATACTACACCACAGTATATGGAAGCAGATATCAAGACTTCCAGCTTATGTTTCCGGACAAACATACTAACTTCATCGAGATCTGGACCGAGGACCCCAAGAACAGAATTGTCAGCACAGCTAGGTCAATCCGTGGGAACATAACAGTCAGAATCAGAAATGCGAGGTAAGCTACATTTGCACACAATCCGAGCAAATAATAATTCAAAATACAAATCAAGCTTACATGTATAAGGCAGGCATTTTCAGTTTGAGGTCACAGAGTGGCATATATGTCTGCAAGTATTTTAAAGAATTTGAAAATAATTGGCTAAATCTATTAACAATGGTGTAGAGGAGGATTTGCACATGCTGCTAAATGAGTCGACACTGGCCAGCTCAGTGGTTGAAATGTGTAGTGTGCATGTTATGGTGTTTTTATCAGTGTCTTAACTTGTTGCAACAGTTGACGTGAATTACTTTCCTGAATGGAATGCTCTTAGTTTTCCCAACCAGATGCTGTCACAGAGAAGTGCATAAAAATGACCATGACTGTTGTTTGAAGCTGATTGTGATACATACACTGTAGAGGGAAACTAACGGCATTCCATTTACATGTACGGCAAACAAAATATTCCAGAAGGTACAGATCAACTGGTGCAACAGATTAAAACATTAATTACTCTGTTTTTAGCTAAGTATGAATTAGTTGGGATATAGCATCTAATGTAAAGACATTTTGTTTTTTTGTCTTTCTTCAGGTTGGTGTTCGGAGACAGCAGTCATCCTTCTGCTGCTTTGTATTCTCCCTCCGGTGAACCAGGGAAGGACAGGAGCACCAAAAATGTTCCTGGTGTCGGCTATTGATCACCTGATACAGTTTGAGAAGGTAACATCTATTTTTCACTAAGAAGCATACATTCTGCCTTGTGTCTCAAAATACCACAAGCAAAAAATGACATTTTACCATGGGCATAACCAGGACTTTCCTAGAGGGGGAAAAATCACCAAAAGGTTGGAAACCGCCTAAACAACAAATCGATAGTGCTGTTGACCCCTGTAGTACATGTATACTACTCGAAAATAGGCACATGTATTTCACTGCCAGTCTTGTGACAACAAAATAAAAATAAATTTCTTGGGGGGGGGGGGGGGTTGGCAAGGGACAAGGCCCACCCCTTCCCGCACGTGACGCCCATGCTATTAACTATGGTGGCTCTAAAGGGAAGTTGCAAACCATGAATATTGACATCAATATTCACGTCCAAAATTCACGCCCCTCACCCTGGTCATAAATATTTTTTCAATTTTTCCAGCAAGCTAGGTGTGGGAGAAGGTTGATGCGAGCTGAATCAACTGAGTGATAATGCATCGCGTACACTGTGTGTTGGCCATTTATATCACATGACATCAGTAGCTGAATCCTTCTACCTTGCTTGCTAGAAGAAAAAAAAGCAAAAATAAATTAGCAACCGGAGTGAGGGATGTGAATTTTGGATGTGAATATCGCCGTCAATATTTTGCGTCGAGAGACCGAGTCATGAATTTTAGAAGTGAACATTGACGTCAATATTGACAGTTTGTGCTGTCCTTTCAGAGCTACCATAATTAACTGCTTCGGTTTCCAATAGAACTTAAATAGTGTACTAGGCTTGTTTAAATTAGTAACTACAGAGACTGGGAAAAATTACTGCTATTTTGCAGGACAGCACAACACTGGCAGCTTGAGGGGGAAAAAATTGTGTACTTGCCATTATGTCTCTTGATCTTAATCTCATGGAAAGGCATATCCTGCCAATTACACCAACCAGTGAAACTGATACTGACCGGGAGTGATCTAGTACTCTGCATATATGACTTGGCTACATCTTTGATTCTCTCTGGAGACAACAAAGTGGCTCTTATTAACAAACACAATTTCAAGAATTTCGAATCGGGTCCCATTAAATGTCTGATCTATTGCTGAAAAAACCCATCTTTTCCAATGCACTTCCTTGGCCAAAATATATCATCCTTATCTCTGCATAAACAACTCCCCCTCTTTTTAGATTTATTTTCATAAAATTGTAAACCATATTTTTATTTTTTATTTTCTGTTATAGAATGACCTTGATGGATAGGATAATTAAAGATGTCTTCAGGATTAGAAATAATTATATACTGCAAAAAAAAGAAAGAAAAAAACTGACAAGTTATTTATTAAGATGCGACACCGTTAAATCTGCTCAAATGGCCCGCCTTCTTGACTGTGCTGCATGCTGCAGAGGGCCTTGTTATTTTTGTGATTTTTAGTCAATTAATTCGACATTCAATTAATTATTTCTTTCCTTAATTAAAATAATACCCAATGTAGCACTATTATAACACAAGTTATTTACTTTTGTCTTCTTAGGATTAAATTAAATTTTCCCCAACCATTTTATTATTATATTCATTCACAATGATATTATTGATTTTAACATAAATACATTTTAAAGATATTCACCTTGTTTTTATAGACTATTCTATAGATTAATTAAACGTGTATTTCATGGTTTTAACATATGATCATATTTTATTTGTTTAAGAATATTAAGTATAAATTTTGAGGCCTTCCATGGTATATTATTGTTGAACCCGTCTCACTTATCGGAAATTGAAATACAAGTTGTGCGATAAATTTTTTCTTCAGAACCCATACTTCTCGTTATTTGAGATAACACATGGTGTTACCGCAAACCGAAACAATAAGATTATTAAGACAGGCTATTGATTATAATTATTTTAATTATAATTTTCCTCTTTTTTATTAATTATCATTATAGACTTGTGCACAAAATATTTCAACTTTAATGTAACCTAACACAAATATTACCTGTTTAAACCCCACGGAAGTTGGTTTATTATTGTTTTGGACCATTCTCTATCGATATAACTCATTTCCGACAGTAAATTTCTCACTCCTTCAGGGGGCTAGATTAATAGGGAGACACCAAAAAGTCTCCCTAAAATCAAGTGTCTCCCTAAGTCATGATTATGAACCCTAAAGTGTCTCCTTATTAACCTATTTAGGAATATACATGTACATCCTTGTCAACATTATATAATTTGCATTATATACCTTTGCCTTCATATGGATACATGAACCATATAATTTATTAAAATTCATTGAAACATACATATACAGACTCTTCCTATACTTATTCTTTCTAAAAGCGTATAATTACAATTAAATAATAAAAATTAAATAAAAAATACAAAATACAAAATTAAAAATTAATAAATAGACTATCTTACTCGAAAAAATATCCCTTTAAGACATCCCTTTTAAGATACCCCTAACCCTACCCAGATTATCATCACCTATCCTAAATAATAAAGAGAGAAAATAAGGATATTATTTCATATTTTAGTATATACCTTTGTATCTTAATACCACTTCTTTCACACTAACTATCCTCCAGCCGAGTATGATATATGTCTAAATCTTTTATAGTTAGTCGTCATACTCGTTACATGGCTCTCTAGAAAGGTTTAAATCTCTTTATTCCTCGGTTTCTACGTCTCTTTTTTTTTTATATCATTTTTATTTTGTGTGAACTCCAAGTTTACTCCGATCTTAACGATACCCAAGTTAACGATCATATACCTTTGGATTTATCATTTGATATATCTACAATGTGTAAACTTTGATTTTGCTCCGATCTTAACGATAACCAAGTTAATGATCTTTTACTACAATTTGTGTGAACTCAAATTTTACTCCGATCTTAACGATACCCAAGTTAACGATCATACCCAAATATTTATCGTTTGATGTCTACTTTGTGTAAACTTTGAGTTTGCTCCGATCTTAACGATAGCCAAGTTAATGATCATTTACTACATTATTGATGCTGGTTCTAGCAACCTGCGTAGATTCTGGTCGCCGATATTAGAGAGACCTTTCCTCTATCATTCCTTCATGAAATTTGTTTCTTTTTAATAACTTTTACTTCCTTCAAATTTATGGTCTTCCATAATATTATATCTTCCTTTCTATTTATTTTCCTTTCTTTTACTTGCTTCCTTCAAACACTAGACTTATACTTCCCCCCCCCCCCTTTCCCCTAATATGTTCTCATGCACAGGTCCATAAACAGACACACATTCATATGCACACACTGACCTTAGCAAGGAACGATGCACACTTCCACAATCACAAGTTCTACCATGGTTCAACGAACTCTATATAGGGCGTATTCGAAACCCCGTTCTCGGGTAACCCGTGTTCTCTCAGGCTGGTTGCCAAATAAGGAGCGTCAAAAGAGCGTGTGCACCCTATACTTTCCATGGACGGGCTACTAAATTATGCGCTAAATTTAAATAAATTTCCATACTAATTAGCTACAGCAGTGCTTGCAAGTAAGGGCGTGCTGTTACATAACATGGTCATTTTCACGGCGTGCCCTTGCAGATTAGCCCTGGTGCTCAGTCATCATGTGCGGAGCCAAATAATGAAGTTTATATTCATACTAAAGAAAAGAAAGAAGAAACAACGAGTAAAACACAACCACCAAATAAGTATAATAGTTTAAAATAGGTTAAAACTCTGGGAGCTGAGAAATTTTAATTCCAAAAGGAACATTCTCATCCCATGAAATTCTTAATTTTATGCTCACTGGCAACATGTTCCCAGTGTAATTTGACACATACTGTGAGTTCTTTCCAAATGTCATTCTTTGGTTTTTAGATATTATCTGTATTTAGTTAGTATAATATCATGGACGTCTATGAATTCAAAATTACTTTTTTTTTTAACTTATAATACATTGTTTACATCGTATTGTTTATGTTGTCAAGGATCTTCATTACTTATGCAAATATTAATACTACGAATGAAAAGAAAGGAAAATTTACGAGCTTACGAAAATAATTGAAATCGTGCAACAGCAATAATAATTGGCGAAGACAATCCCACTTCATTGATCCAATTTTTTAATAATTATTTTATACTGTCCCTGGACTGCATGAGAGCTTCCTGAATTTCACAAAAATTAACGCAAGTTCCGGAAGGGCCTTAGTCTATGGAACGCCAAAGAGGCATTTAATGTGATCATCGAATCGGTGGTGCACTTTCACGATCGGTGATGCACTTTCGCAATCGGTGATGCACTTTCGCAATCGGTGATGCACTTTCGCAATCGGTGATGGACTTTTGCGAGTGATGGACTTTTGCGAGTGATGGACTTTTGCGAGTGATGGACTTTTGCGAGTGATGGACTTTTGCGAGTGATGGACTTTTGCGAGTGATGGACTTTTGCGAGTGATGGACTTTTGCGAGTGATGGACTTTTGCGAGTGATGGACTTTTGATTATAATTATTTTAATTATAATTTTCCTCTTTTTTATTAATTATCATTATAGACTTGTGCACAAAATATTTCAACTTTAATGTAACCTAACACAAATATTACCTGTTTAAACCCCACGGAAGTTGGTTTATTATTGTTTTGGACCATTCTCTATCGATATAACTCATTTCCGACAGTAAATTTCTCACTCCTTCAGGGGGCTAGATTAATAGGGAGACACCAAAAAGTCTCCCTAAAATCAAGTGTCTCCCTAAGTCATGATTATGAACCCTAAAGTGTCTCCTTATTAACCTATTTAGGAATATACATGTACATCCTTGTCAACATTATATAATTTGCATTATATACCTTTGCCTTCATATGGATACATGAACCATATAATTTATTAAAATTCATTGAAACATACATATACAGACTCTTCCTATACTTATTCTTTCTAAAAGCGTATAATTACAATTAAATAATAAAAATTAAATAAAAAATACAAAATACAAAATTAAAAATTAATAAATAGACTATCTTACTCGAAAAAATATCCCTTTAAGACATCCCTTTTAAGATACCCCTAACCCTACCCAGATTATCATCACCTATCCTAAATAATAAAGAGAGAAAATAAGGATATTATTTCATATTTTAGTATATACCTTTGTATCTTAATACCACTTCTTTCACACTAACTATCCTCCAGCCGAGTATGATATATGTCTAAATCTTTTATAGTTAGTCGTCATACTCGTTACATGGCTCTCTAGAAAGGTTTAAATCTCTTTATTCCTCGGTTTCTACGTCTCTTTTTTTTTTATATCATTTTTATTTTGTGTGAACTCCAAGTTTACTCCGATCTTAACGATACCCAAGTTAACGATCATATACCTTTGGATTTATCATTTGATATATCTACAATGTGTAAACTTTGATTTTGCTCCGATCTTAACGATAACCAAGTTAATGATCTTTTACTACAATTTGTGTGAACTCAAATTTTACTCCGATCTTAACGATACCCAAGTTAACGATCATACCCAAATATTTATCGTTTGATGTCTACTTTGTGTAAACTTTGAGTTTGCTCCGATCTTAACGATAGCCAAGTTAATGATCATTTACTACATTATTGATGCTGGTTCTAGCAACCTGCGTAGATTCTGGTCGCCGATATTAGAGAGACCTTTCCTCTATCATTCCTTCATGAAATTTGTTTCTTTTTAATAACTTTTACTTCCTTCAAATTTATGGTCTTCCATAATATTATATCTTCCTTTCTATTTATTTTCCTTTCTTTTACTTGCTTCCTTCAAACACTAGACTTATACTTCCCCCCCCCCCCCCCTTTCCCCTAATATGTTCTCATGCACAGGTCCATAAACAGACACACATTCATATGCACACACTGACCTTAGCAAGGAACGATGCACACTTCCACAATCACAAGTTCTACCATGGTTCAACGAACTCTATATAGGGCGTATTCGAAACCCCGTTCTCGGGTAACCCGTGTTCTCTCAGGCTGGTTGCCAAATAAGGAGCGTCAAAAGAGCGTGTGCACCCTATACTTTCCATGGACGGGCTACTAAATTATGCGCTAAATTTAAATAAATTTCCATACTAATTAGCTACAGCAGTGCTTGCAAGTAAGGGCGTGCTGTTACATAACATGGTCATTTTCACGGCGTGCCCTTGCAGATTAGCCCTGGTGCTCAGTCATCATGTGCGGAGCCAAATAATGAAGTTTATATTCATACTAAAGAAAAGAAAGAAGAAACAACGAGTAAAACACAACCACCAAATAAGTATAATAGTTTAAAATAGGTTAAAACTCTGGGAGCTGAGAAATTTTAATTCCAAAAGGAACATTCTCATCCCATGAAATTCTTAATTTTATGCTCACTGGCAACATGTTCCCAGTGTAATTTGACACATACTGTGAGTTCTTTCCAAATGTCATTCTTTGGTTTTTAGATATTATCTGTATTTAGTTAGTATAATATCATGGACGTCTATGAATTCAAAATTACTTTTTTTTTAAACTTATAATACATTGTTTACATCGTATTGTTTATGTTGTCAAGGATCTTCATTACTTATGCAAATATTAATACTACGAATGAAAAGAAAGGAAAATTTACGAGCTTACGAAAATAATTGAAATCGTGCAACAGCAATAATAATTGGCGAAGACAATCCCACTTCATTGATCCAATTTTTTAATAATTATTTTATACTGTCCCTGGACTGCATGAGAGCTTCCTGAATTTCACAAAAATTAACGCAAGTTCCGGAAGGGCCTTAGTCTATGGAACGCCAAAGAGGCATTTAATGTGATCATCGAATCGGTGGTGCACTTTCACGATCGGTGATGCACTTTCGCAATCGGTGATGCACTTTCGCAATCGGTGATGGACTTTTGCGAGTGATGGACTTTTGCGAGTGATGGACTTTTGCGAGTGATGGACTTTTGCGAGTGATGGACTTTTGCGAGTGATGGACTTTTGCGAGTGATGGACTTTTGCGAGTGATGGACTTTTGCGAGTGATGGACTTTTGCGAGTGATGGACTTTTGCGAGTGATGGACTTTTGATTATAATTATTTTAATTATAATTTTCCTCTTTTTTATTAATTATCATTATAGACTTGTGCACAAAATATTTCAACTTTAATGTAACCTAACACAAATATTACCTGTTTAAACCCCACGGAAGTTGGTTTATTATTGTTTTGGACCATTCTCTATCGATATAACTCATTTCCGACAGTAAATTTCTCACTCCTTCAGGGGGCTAGATTAATAGGGAGACACCAAAAAGTCTCCCTAAAATCAAGTGTCTCCCTAAGTCATGATTATGAACCCTAAAGTGTCTCCTTATTAACCTATTTAGGAATATACATGTACATCCTTGTCAACATTATATAATTTGCATTATATACCTTTGCCTTCATATGGATACATGAACCATATAATTTATTAAAATTCATTGAAACATACATATACAGACTCTTCCTATACTTATTCTTTCTAAAAGCGTATAATTACAATTAAATAATAAAAATTAAATAAAAAATACAAAATTAAAAATTAAAAATTAATAAATAGACTATCTTACTCGAAAAAATATCCCTTTAAGACATCCCTTTTAAGATACCCCCTAACCCTACCCAGATTATCATCACCTATCCTAAATAATAAAGAGAGAAAATAAGGATATTATTTCATATTTTAGTATATACCTTTGTATCTTAATACCACTTCTTTCACACTAACTATCCTCCAGCCGAGTATGATATATGTCTAAATCTTTTATAGTTAGTCGTCATACTCGTTACATGGCTCTCTAGAAAGGTTTAAATCTCTTTATTCCTCGGTGATAGTTTCTACGTCTCTTTTTTTTTTATATCATTTTTATTTTGTGTGAACTCCAAGTTTACTCCGATCTTAACGATACCCAAGTTAACGATCATATACCTTTGGATTTATCATTTGATATATCTACAATGTGTAAACTTTGATTTTGCTCCGATCTTAACGATAACCAAGTTAATGATCTTTTACTACAATTTGTGTGAACTCAAATTTTACTCCGATCTTAACGATACCCAAGTTAACGATCATACCCAAATATTTATCGTTTGATGTCTACTTTGTGTAAACTTTGAGTTTGCTCCGATCTTAACGATAACCAAGTTAATGATCATTTACTACATTATTGATGCTGGTTCTAGCAACCTGCGTAGATTCTGGTCGCCGATATTAGAGAGACCTTTCCTCTATCATTCCTTCATGAAATTTGTTTCTTTTTAATAACTTTTACTTCCTTCAAATTTATGGTCTTCCATAATATTATATCTTCCTTTCTATTTATTTTCCTTTCTTTTACTTGCTTCCTTCAAACACTAGACTTATACTTCCCCCCCCCCCCTTTCCCCTAATATGTTCTCATGCACAGGTCCATAAACAGACACACATTCATATGCACACACTGACCTTAGCAAGGAACGATGCACACTTCCACAATCACAAGTTCTACCATGGTTCAACGAACTCTATATAGGGCGTATTCGAAACCCCGTTCTCGGGTAACCCGTGTTCTCTCAGGCTGGTTGCCAAATAAGGAGCGTCAAAAGAGCGTGTGCACCCTATACTTTCCATGGACGGGCTACTAAATTATGCGCTAAATTTAAATAAATTTCCATACTAATTAGCTACAGCAGTGCTTGCAAGTAAGGGCGTGCTGTTACATAACATGGTCATTTTCACGGCGTGCCCTTGCAGATTAGCCCTGGTGCTCAGTCATCATGTGCGGAGCCAAATAATGAAGTTTATATTCATACTAAAGAAAAGAAAGAAGAAACAACGAGTAAAACACAACCACCAAATAAGTATAATAGTTTAAAATAGGTTAAAACTCTGGGAGCTGAGAAATTTTAATTCCAAAAGGAACATTCTCATCCCATGAAATTCTTAATTTTATGCTCACTGGCAACATGTTCCCAGTGTAATTTGACACATACTGTGAGTTCTTTCCAAATGTCATTCTTTGGTTTTTAGATATTATCTGTATTTAGTTAGTATAATATCATGGACGTCTATGAATTCAAAATTACTTTTTTTTTTAACTTATAATACATTGTTTACATCGTATTGTTTATGTTGTCAAGGATCTTCATTACTTATGCAAATATTAATACTACGAATGAAAAGAAAGGAAAATTTACGAGCTTACGAAAATAATTGAAATCGTGCAACAGCAATAATAATTGGCGAAGACAATCCCACTTCATTGATCCAATTTTTTAATAATTATTTTATACTGTCCCTGGACTGCATGAGAGCTTCCTGAATTTCACAAAAATTAACGCAAGTTCCGGAAGGGCCTTAGTCTATGGAACGCCAAAGAGGCATTTAATGTGATCATCGAATCGGTGGTGCACTTTCACGATCGGTGATGCACTTTCGCAATCGGTGATGCACTTTCGCAATCGGTGATGGACTTTTGCGAGTGATGGACTTTTGCGAGTGATGGACTTTTGCGAGTGATGGACTTTTGCGAGTGATGGACTTTTGCGAGTGATGGACTTTTGCGAGTGATGGACTTTTGCGAGTGATGGACCTTTGCGAGTGATGGACCTTTGCGAGTGATGGACCTTTGCGAGTGATGGACCTTTGCGAGTGATGGACCTTTGCGAGTGATGGACCTTTGCGAGTGATGGACCTTTGCGAGTGATGGACTTTTGCGAGTGATGGACTTTTTCACGTGATCGTTGATGGGGCGTGATCGGTGATGCATATTAACGATCGGTGATGGACTTTCGCTATCGGTGATGGACTTTCTTCCGCGATCGGTGATCAACTTTTCCAATCGGTGATGGACTTTTGCGAGTGATGATGGACTTTTGCGATCGGTGATGGACTTTCGCGATCGGTGATGGACTTTTGCGAGTGGTGATGGACTTTTGCACGTGATCGTTGATGGGGCATGATCGGTGATGCATATTAACGATCGGTTAAGGACTTTCGCTATCTGTGGTGGACTTTCGCTAGTGGTGATGGACTTTTGGTAGTGTTGATGGATTTCATGATCGATGATCAAGTTTAGAATCGGAGCTCTGGAAGTGCCATCCGACTTGTTGATATCCTGACATATTTTATCTTAGGATGACGAAACTTCAAAAGCAAGATGACAACATCCTGAGATAATTCATCGCAGGATAACGACATGACATATGAAAGTATGATGACGGAATCCTGACATAGTTTATCACAGGATGACAACATACTGAAAGTAGGATGACGACATCCTGAAATAAACTAATGACGGGATTATGATTTACTGAAAGTAAAATAATCAGTGGGCTTTTGGGCTAGTACGATCTAGGAAACTCCCAGGATCACCTAAAGGTACCCCTCAAGTTTTAAAACACTTGTCATTTTTTCTGACCCTCTGTATGGGTGGAGCCATGACTGAAGAATTAGTGGGGCTGGGGGCGAAACAAAAACGGTTGAGACAATTTGGACAGATGACCCAAGTGCAATATGGGGCCACATTGTACATTGTATTTCGTAAGTGCAGGCAAAAGGGGTATAGCTGTAACCATGGAGGAAGCTGTAACTGGCAATCTCGGTATGTTTGTTCAATCAATATTTTAAAGGGGCATTAGAGGCACATGTCAAATCACAACTTATTCGTTCCCTTTGAAGGCGTTTTATCATTCTTATTTCTGAAAAGGTGCACATCTGGCCAATGAACAAAAGACCAGTAGTTTTACCCATTTTTAGTTTTGAAGACATACTAACCATTGGCATGAAATCATAGTCAAGTGGTGTAATTTCCCATCAAGTATCATTAAAATTAACCTCACACTACTTTTTACTTGTTTGGCATGTACTTTGCTTTACATAATCACTCTTAGAGAGAGAAGGCGCTTTGCAAAATCTTAAACATGTCATATGTAAAATTGGACCACAAATTTATATCATGTATATGGCCATGCGTACATTGGTTAAGAATGCACTGTACACTTCAGATAAATGTAGTCATTTTTACCGAAATTGGCCTCATACATCCCTTCACAGTAAGTATAAGTGATTTAAAGTTAATGAAAGTCATGTTTAAAACAGACTTTGTTTGTACATTAAAAATAACAATTTTTTTTAAGAATCAAAACGTGATTTTTATTTGTGATTTTTTGTTTTTTTTGGCAATTGAATGATTTAAATCGAGTGATTTAAATAAAACAACCCTGCATGGCTATTTGTTCATTTGAAAACTGAAAATGACACAAAATTTGATTGTTCTAATTTGTGTTTTTACCTTCTTTTCTTTTTTAAGAATTTTAATCCACCCTAAATTATCTGATTTATATGCTCGGTTCACCTAAAAAAATGTGTATCAGCGTGCAATTCTAGATTCTTTTTTGTTCATCTACTGTACTTCATTTTTCTGCTAAAACAACTTTTCGGCGTTATGTCGTCGTTCCTTGATAATTATCACAGGAGGTCAGCATCCTATACAGGAATTCGCCGACGCCATTTTTACAGTGGTGCTGCGCTCGCGTGCTGATTGCGCGCGTTCTTTAATTTCAGTCGCGCGCGCATTTTGGCAAGTTGTAAACACCCTGTTGGTCGAAGCTGCGTGGAGCGCGTGCGTCTAACACGCACGCGAGCGCCTCGCCACCGCAGTAAATGCTTCAAATTTTGGTCGCCGGATTCGTCTATACAGGAATTCACCTACGCCATTTTTACAGTGGTGCTGCGATCGCGTGCTGATTGCGCGCGTTCTTTAATTTCAGTCGCGCGTGCATTTTGGCAAGTTGTAAACACCCTGTTGGTCGAAGCTGCGTCGAGTGCGTGCGTCTAACACGCACGCGAGCGCCTCGCCACCGCAGCAAATGCTTCTAATTTTGGTCGCCGGATTAGTCTATAGTTGCAAAATGTTGTCACCCCGTAATAAATCCTCTCGGGATGTTGTCATCCCATGATAAGTTATCTCAGGATGTTGTCATCTTGCCTGCAAAATGTCGTCAGCCTGAAATAAATTATGTCAGGATCTCAACAAGTCGGATGGCACTTGCAGAGTTCCGTACTAAAAGAACCAAAAGGCAAGAGGTAATAAGCAGAGGGGAAGGCCCAGAAACAACCAGTTCTCAGGCTGACAACAGATGGCTGAGGTCATACAGCCACCCCCCCTATCTTAGCATTCCATGTGATCCGATGGGGACACACAAATATTGGTCCTTCACCGACGTGTATTTACACTGTAAACTCAGTGTTGTCCCGAGGGATTCTTTCGAAAAAATCACTGACTCGGGTGGGACTCGAACCCACAGAGCAATTTATAGACGTTGTGAAATTATCAGGTTAGGAAACCAGACTAGTTGGCTTGCACCCATTCACGAATGTGTAACTGTATTGCAAATAAAATGTGGACGAACTAAATGTATAATACTATAAATATAATAAATTGGGGGCAGTGTTTGAAAATACACGAAATTCCATCACCGATCGTGAATATGCATCACCGATCACGCCCCATCAACGATCACGTGAAAAAGTCCATCACTCGCAAAAGTCCATCACTCGCAAAAGTCCATCACTCGCAAAAGTCCATCACTCGCAAAAGTCCATCACTCGCAAAAGTCCATCACTCGCAAAAGTCCATCACTCGCAAAAGTCCATCACCGATTGCAAAAGTCCATCACCGATTGCAAAAGTCCATCACCGATTGCGAAAGTCCATCACCGATTGCGAAAGTCCATCACCGATTGCGAAAGTCCATCACCGATTGCGAAAGTCCATCACCGATTGCGAAAGTCCATCACCGATTGCGAAAGTCCATCACCGATTGCGAAAGTCCATCACCGATCGTGAAAGTGCACCACCGATTCGATGATCACATTAAATGCCTCTTTGGCGTTCCATATTAGTCCGCCATCTTTGTTCTTGACGTTCATCTTCATCTACTCCCAAGCAAGTGGGGAGTGAAAATCCTGTTCGTGAACACGGTTTGCGTTTTGGAAACTCTCTTTAGACTTGGACAAGTCGTTAGACAGCCCTGTTTTGTCCGTCGTACAGCGTGGCATATTATGTTATTATGTCAGTGAAGCACACGCATGTTGTCAAATAGTAGAGCGGTATGCGCTATACCCCAGACGAATATAATAAAACCGTCCAATTACCGACTTGATTTCAAGTCTAAAATCTCTTCAACACGCGAACGGGGTTTCGAATACGCCCTATGTGTGTACATGTACGTCCACACTACGAATCCCAGTTTCCCATTCTATCTCGCGTCCGCTATCGCTGCAAGTCTTATGCCCATTGACATCAGTGCTTAATACATATCGCGTATACACATACATCCAGCGATACAAGTACAGCGACCCCTGTAGTTACAGCCATACGACTATTTACTGCTCTCATAGTTACTTCATGAAATAGCCGTTGCTAATTCAGAAATTTCCTTGTCAGCGCTATATTTTTATACATTTTTACGCGCGCGTATCGCACCATAATAAATAAACATCGCACAATCCAATCAAATACCTACATTATCCTTTAATTAACCAATCACACAACTCCCCACACTTTCTTTAATTTTAAATCTCTTCCCCACAAACGTCACGCTCAGTTTTCCTGAGCCATTGACGCAGTGAGGTATGTACCCTCCCCCTTCAGTTTTTTATATTTTTTCTCTTTACTCTCCAATCTGTTTACATCTATATAGGACCTATATATAACTATATAAAGTAATATTTAACCTTATTCTTATTCTTTATAAGTCAGATACAAGAAGACAAGATAGCTAGCTTAGATTCAGAATCATCTACAGATATCCATCAAGAGATCAGAAGCCGTAGCTTATAAAATTACGTAGAGAGCTTGAACTTTAAGCTCATTACACCGCTCCATTCTACTCCACTACCTCGACCCTACGGTTACCACCAACACCACCTCACAGCATATCATCAAGCTCCTTTATACTTCAATCTATACCGTCATACTTCATACCATCGTTCTCTACAGTTGTCCACCATCCACCACGTTTTTCATCAGATTCTTCTACAAAGTTTATTTTAGCCCATTACATTATTGTTTGTGAATATATAATTATTAAATTATTTTAATTAAGTATTTTATCAAGCCAAAATACAACCCTCTATTTCAATTGATATAACAGTTAAATACTGATAAAACAAATCTTAATTATATTTCAATACTAATTTATTCTAAATATTTTAAGTGTTCTATTATTATTATTATACATATTTTTATATTTTTTTAAATTTTATTTTCTATTGTTTTTTTCGGTGTTGTTGTAAATTTTGAAATACAACTGTACAAACCCCTTATACTTAATATTCTAGATTTCTACTTATATTTATCAACACTTCATTTATACCATGCCAGCTAACCTTTCTAAAAGTAAAATAATCAACAAAATAGAGAATGCTAATTCTCTCCCATTATGGGACACTATGCTGAAATCATCCTCTTTCACTTATAAAACATTCGTGAAAATGTACAATAAGCAATGTCTCATTCTAGACAACATCCATAAGCTACACAATTTACAACAAACAGTTAACCTAGAAATACAGTTAAAAAACAATCTAATATCTAATAGCCAATACACAGACATCAAAGCACAAACTCTCATAAATAACTTGGAAGAATTAATCAAAGACAACATTAAACAACTTAACATGCTCACCACGGAACTCAACACTACATATGAAACTGTCACTGCAGCAGTGCGTACAGTGAAGTCATTTGGAGGTAGATTATCTTCTTCCTTTTTTACCACATTTAATACATAAAATGTAGGTTTGTACTTTCCATAGTTTATGAAATAAGTAGTTCTTTTGATATAATTTAGTTCAAGAGGATAAGTATGAATTCAATCATACTTAGTGGAAGAGCCTGTTTAAGTGTTTTAGTATATTAACCTCCTTCCCAGAACAGGTGACCTTGTCTGTGTGTACATGTACTCACAGTGCAGCACCACTGGGTACAGTGTTGCTATACATGTGCAGGCAGCCATCTTTACTTATGTGAATCACTACAGTAATAATGTGATCTTACTCAGTACAGTTTATAGAAACCTCTCGAAGTTTGCGAGTTTATTCACCCCTTATTGGACATCAAAAGACCCCAATTTGGTAAGCCTTGTTTTCCTTATTCAATACAGCTATATTCATCAGTCATCGGATGGAGAAATTAATAGTTTTTAGATGACTTTTACAGTGACTTTTACAGCCGAAATGAGCGACTAGATTTTAGCATGTTTTAATAGTTTTTATTCATTGTTACAACTTTATGATACGTATATCTTATGAGTGTTTCTTGTTTTTACATTAAATTCCAGATTGTTATCTCGACTACTATACTCAACAACTGGACGAATTGACAAGTCGACTCTGCGTCCTATTTTGTTGTGCTTGGTTGGTGTATTTAGTTGTGAATACCAGTCTTTTGGGCCCTTCGGGTACTTGTCTCATAAGTTTGAGGCACTTTGTTAGAGTGAAACTCCTCAGGGCACACGTGAGCCCCGAGGCAGGCACAATAACAATCAAAGTAACTCTTCAGATAGTTCCAGTAAAGTGAATAGCACCCCTGCATCAGCGTTGATCACAATGTCAGCTGCATCCGGATCTCAGCTAGGAGATGTCTCCCAGTCGGAGGACCAAGCAGTGGGAGGTGAGCCATGTGAATCAAGGAAAAGAACCTTGACGGAAAAGGGACGAGCCCACCATGTTGATTTTAAGAGAAAGATGTACATGGCAAAGAGAACCGAGCTCACCAGACGGAGGAGGAGAATTCTGCAGATGAAGGGAGAGCCTTTCAACATAGCCACATGGAAGAAAGAATTTGGCCAGGCCCAGATAACTTGGGATGAACTGAATGAGATTTCAGAAGAATTGATGCATCTGATAATTGATGAGGATGAATCAACTATCATGTACAAGCATCACGAAAAAGCCTGTATGGATTGGGACAACTTTGAGCGAGACGTGCGATCAGAAATCGAGCACATGCAACACCTAGAAGAGCTGCGAGCAGAAAATATGTCCGCCATTTCTGGAAGTTCCAGAAAATCCAGCAGAGCACCATGCAGTTCGCACAGAACCAAATCTAGTTCAACTAGATCTTCACGGGCTGAAAAGTTTTACCTTCAGAAAGAAGAGGCAGCGCTGAAAACAAAGTTGGCGTTTGCAGCAGAAGAGCGATGTCTGAAGCTACAAAGATTGGAGGAGGAAAGAAAGCGGTTGGATGAGGAGAAGTTAGCTCAGATTACTCAGTTTGAGCAAGATGAAAAGTTGGAGCAGTTTCGTCTGAAGAAGGAATTAGCAGAGAAGCAAGCCCAACTTGGCATCTTCCTTGACTTTGAGACAGAGAAGGAGGGATATGGCTTGACAGAGCATGCCTTATCAGCCGTCCCAACCGAAGATAAGGCAAAAGACTTCAAAAAGTTTTTTGAATCCCATGATGAGTTCTCATCTCCCGTTTCCCCTGTAATTCTCCATCAGAGTCCAACGGCTGCTGCGTCTTTGCCGAGGGAAGTTCCTCTTGTGTTAGAACCACAGTCAGTGCCAAAGTTCACGTTACAAGGACTTGCACCAGCCGAGAGCCATCACGACGACAGAGTACAAAGTGTACTAAACCCAAATGCCGACAACTTCAATGTGGACGGTGTCCCATCGAGCAACCCCCCTCACCAGCGTACCGAGACAATCCCAGAAATTGATCAAAAACCGCAGAGTGGATGGGAACAAGTTGCATTTTCTCTTGAAAAATGCTTCAAGCTAATGGCTGGAGAGAACAAGGAACAGAATGACATCAACCGCAAGCTTGCAGTGTCGAGCCAACTGCCCAAGATTACAATACCTGTGTTTACCGGTGATCCTCTTCAATATCCACTGTGGCAAAACTCTTTCAATTCGCTTATCGATCAGAAAAACCTAGATGTCAACACAAAGATGAACTATCTAAACCAGTATGTTGCAGGGAAACCAAAGCAGGTCGTCGAGCACTACCTACTCATTGGCACGGACGACGCCTATCAGAAAGCTAGAGATCTGCTAGCGGAAAGATATGGTAACAGTAGTGTTGTAAGCTTAGCATTTACTAGCAAGCTGGAGACATGGCCCAAGATACCCCCTAGAGATGCAGCAGCACTGAGAGATTTTTCTGACTTTCTCAACAAGATCGTGGCAGCCAGAAGGACAGTCCCGAGCCTGGGTATTTTGGACTTTGCCAAAGAAAATGTTCGACTGGTGGAAAAGCTTCCATATTACCTAGACTCCAAGTGGAGGGACACCATTGAACGATGGAGATCATCCCACGATGAAGGAAGTTTCCCCCCTTTCGCAGAGTTTGCGGATTACGTCGAGAGAGCTGCAAAAAAGGCCAACATGCCTGAGCTAGAAAATCTGGCTAGAAACAGGGAGAACCCTAGATCGAGTGGTCCAAGCGCTAGCGGTACTCAGTCAAAATCAAGTAAGCCTTCCAGTGCGAGAGCATTCACCACCTCAAGTAAGCAGAATGAAGATCGTTCAAACCCGGTGCAGAAGTCTGCGGACCAAAGTATGTGCCCGTTCTGTAAAAAACATCACCATCTTGATGAGTGTGAAGTATTCACGAAGAAGCCCTACAGCGATCGCAAAGATTTCTTCTTCAAAAGACGGCTATGCATGGGCTGTGGAATAAGTAGCCAGCATCAAGTAAAGGAATGCAACGACAAGAAAACTTGCACAAAATGTTCTGGTGCACATTTGACATGTCTTCATCGCAACAAACCCAAAGAAGCGATGGCAAACTGCACAACTGTATGTTCAGTACAAGACCAAGACGGCCGTGATCACTCCATGATCGTACCAGTATGGGTGAGACACGAGAGTGACCCCAACAACATGTCATTAGAGTACGCCATTTTGGATGACCAATCGAATGTGGGTTTTCTATCCAACCAGCTCTGTGAGCGTCTCCATCTAAGTGGAACTGAAACTGATTTGCTGCTCACCACGATGCAGGAAAAGAACGCTCATGTGAGAAGTAAGAAAATTGTAGGCCTTCAAGTGATGGACTTCACTAAAGAGCACATCATCAATCTTCCTGCATGCTTCACACGTGACACTGTTCCAGCCAATAAATCGCAGATCCCAAAACCAGATGTAGCCAAGCAGTGGAAACATCTTGAGCCTATTGCAAGTCAGCTCATGCCGTATGATAGGAAGCTGGAAATTTCTGTGCTCATTGGCAATAATTGCCCTAGAGCCGTTCGTCCGAGAGAAATCATCGCTGGTGGTGAAGACGACCCCTATGGGCAGAGATCCCTTTTGGGGTGGGGCATTATAGGGAATGTGTGTCAGTCGAGAAGAGATAATGGTGACGCAGTCTGTAACAAGGTGATGGCTACCGAGTATCCTAACTTTGTGTTTGGCACCAAAGTCAAAGAAATCTTCGACTCGGAGAAAGTTCTCCGTGCACTGGAGTCTGACTTCAAAGAGAAAAGTCCCCACACTCAGCCATACTCAGTTGAAGATGAAACCTTCATGAACATCCTCGAGAATGGGATAAGAAGGAGACAAGATGGCCATTACGAGATGCCTCTTCCTTTGAAGTCAGAAAACATATCACTCCCCTACAACCGTAAGCTAGCAGAGAAGCGGTGGCTCCAACTAACAGCAAGATTTAGGAAAAAACCAAAGTTCTCCAGCGATTACAGAGAGTTCATGAAAGATGTCATCAGTCAGTGTGCAGAAAAGGTTCCTAGCAACCGCTTGGAAGTCCAAGATGGAAAAGTAAACTTCATACCTCACACTGGGGTATATCACCCAAAGAAACCGGATAAGATCCGCGTGGTGTTCGACTGTTCAGCTAGATATGCAGGAGTCTCCCTCAATGACTACTTGCTGCAAGGACCAGATTTGATGAACGCCCTTCTGGGTGTTCTGTGCAGATTTCGACAGGAACAGGTGGCCTTTATGGTGGATATAAAGAGTATGTTCCACCAGTTCTTTGTCGAGGAGAAGTATCGTGATCTGCTTCGTTTCCTATGGTGGGAAGACGGTGATCCCGACAAGGAAGTCATCGAATACAGGATGAAAGTACATCTCTTTGGTGCAGGTAGTTCACCTGGATGTGCCAACTTTGGGCTCAAGAGAGCTGCTGATGATGGAGAAGAGAAGTTTGGAACGCAAGCTGCCAACTTCATCCGTCAAGATTTCTATGTTGACGACGGTCTTCAGTCGGTTTCAACAGTTCCAGAAGCAGTCTCCTTAATCAATGCTAGCAAAGCAATCTGTGCCAGTGCAGGTCTGAAGCTTCATCGCGTCATGTCAAACAGAAGAGAAGTCTTGGAGTCAGTTCCAGAAGACGAGAGAGCCAAAGGTCTGAAGGATCTTGACTTGACAGTTGACCCTCTACCGGTTGAGCGTGTTCTTGGTGTAATGTGGTGTGTCCACAACGACACCTTTGGTTTCCGGATTGAGCTGCAAGATCGCCCTCTTACAAGACGTGGAATCCTGTCCACTGTAAGTTCGATCTACGATCCCAATGGCTTCGTTGCCCCAGTGACCCTGAATGGAAAGCAAATTCTCCAACAGATGTGTAAAGACAACCTAGATTGGGACAGCCCAATTCCCGACAACCTACGCCCTGTGTGGGAGAAGTGGCGTGCAGATATCCACCTTTTAGAGAAGCTGAAGATCCAGCGATGTTTCAAGCCAGGAAACTTTGGTCAAGTAAAGACCATTGAGCTTCATCATTTCTCTGATGCCAGCGAGTATGGTTATGGACAGTGTTCATACCTGAGGCAAGTGAACGAGAAGGACCAGGCACACAATGCGTTCGTCATTGGCAAGGCGAGAGTCACGCCCCTAAAGCAAGTGACGATCCCACGACTAGAGTTGACCGCAGCGACTATATCAGCAAGGATGAGCGAATTCTTGCGTGCCGAGCTCTCATACCAGAACATCAAAGAATACTTCTGGACAGATAGCAAGATTGTTCTTGGGTACGTGAAAAACGAGGCCAAGAGATTCCACGTGTATGTTGCCAATAGAGTACAGCAGATCCGGGAGACAACGAATCCAGCTTCTTGGCAGTACGTAGAGACCAGTGTCAATCCTGCTGATGAAGCTTCCCGAGGTTTATCGGCCACGCAGCTGGTAGAGAATTGTAGCTGGTTGACAGGTCCCGACTTCCTCTGGAAAGATGGTCCCTTTCAATCTAAAGAACCAGCAGAGTCCCTCGAGTTGGATAGTTCTGACCCGAATGTAAGAAGTACGACAGTCCTTGCAACCACAGCAGTGCATACAGACGCCAGACAGCTTCCAGGATACCTTGAGACATCCCGACTTCATCACTTCTCGAGTTGGCACCGAGCACGTAAAGCGGTTGCTCTCTGTCTACGTCTCCGGACCAGGCTCAACACCAGAGAAGTGAAGCGGAACAAGGACGGAAATAAACCTCCGGTAGCAATACAAATATCCGTCGATGAGCTGCAGGCATCAGAGAAGTCTATCATCAGAGGCTTGCAGTATGAGCATTTTGACAAGGAACTGCAAGCCCTGCAGGAACTGAACGTGACCGGAGAAATCATTGATCGAAAGACGACTAGAGCAAGAAATGTCCGACTCAAGAAAACCAGTTCTCTATACCGGCTGGATCCTTATCTTGACGATGAAGGTATTATTCGCGTGGGCGGCCGTATAGATAGAGCAAATCTCCCAAGGGATGTCAAGCATCCAATTATCTTACCAAGAAAGAGTCATGTGACAGAGTTGCTGGTAAGACACTTCCATCAGAAAGTCAACCACATGGGACGAGGGATGACCCACAACGAGATAAGGCAGAGAGGTTACTGGGTGATTGGAGGTTCTTCGGCAGTATCTAACCTCATAGCGACGTGTGTTACATGCAGGAGACTAAGAGGCGTCCTGCAAAAACAAAAGATGGCCGAGCTACCCAAAGACAGGCTATGGCCAGCACCCCCCTTTTCCTACTGTGCCGTCGACTATTTTGGGCCTTTCTATATCAAGGAAAGAAGGAGCCAAGTCAAGCGCTGGGGAGTCCTGTTCACATGTATGGCCTCTCGCAGTGTTCATTTGGAGTCTGCCAATTCACTGACGTCCAGTTCGTTCATCAATGCCCTCAGTAGATTCCAGAGTCGTCGTGGTCCTATCCGTCAAATGCGCTCTGACCAAGGTACAACGTTTGTTGGAGCCAGGAACGAACTGAAGGAGGCTTTGGGAGACATGGATCAAGATCGAGTACAAGAATACTTGCTAGAGAACAACTGCGAGTGGATTCCGTTCAAGATGAACGTTCCGCACTCCAGTCACATGGGTGGTGTGTGGGAGAGACAGATTGGTACTGTTCGAAGTGCACTTGAAACCCTTCTCACCAAGTCTGGAAATCAGCTGGACGACGAAGCCTTTAGAACCTTCCTGACCGAAGTAGAGTGCATCATCAACTCGAGGCCGCTCACTGTAGAAGGTCTGTCTTCCCCAGAGGGTCCTGAGCCCCTGACACCTAATCACCTGTTGACGATGAAGCCCAAAGTTGTGCTTCCCCCACCTGGAAAATTCCAGCAAGTAGACATGTATTCTCGCAGTTGGTGGAGACGAGTTCAGTATCTTGCCAATGAGTTCTGGCTTAGGTGGAGGAAAGAATTTCTCCATCACCTTCAGTCACGACAGAAGTGGGTGCATCCAGAGAGGAACTTCATGGTCGGTGATGTTGTCATTTCCAAGGAGAAGGAGGAGACTCGTAACCAGTGGCCTCTGGCTCGTGTTGTGGAAACGTTTCCTAGTGATGATGGGCATGTGCGCAAGGTCAAGATCTTGATGGCAGATGGCGCACTGGACAACCTGGGCAGACGACAACACTCTCCCAGCCTCCTGGACCGGCCAGTCCACAAGCTTGTTCTCCTTCTATCAGCCGAGGATACCAAGAGACAAAGGTCAGTGATCCAATCTAATAGCCAGGAGACCTGAGAATTCCCCGACAAGGAGCCAAACACTGACGAGGGACTCAACGGAGCAGATGCACTGCAGAGACGATGAATGAACATTTTGATAATATGAACACTTATTTTACTTGTCTTAATTTGTTTAGTTTTTGTATAACTGCAGGCAGCAGTTAGGAGAGCCATGTCACTGCAGCAGTGCGTACAGTGAAGTCATTTGGAGGTAGATTATCTTCTTCCTTTTTTACCACATTTAATACATAAAATGTAGGTTTGTACTTTCCATAGTTTATGAAATAAGTAGTTCTTTTGATATAATTTAGTTCAAGAGGATAAGTATGAATTCAATCATACTTAGTGGAAGAGCCTGTTTAAGTGTTTTAGTATATTAACCTCCTTCCCAGAACAGGTGACCTTGTCTGTGTGTACATGTACTCACAGTGCAGCACCACTGGGTACAGTGTTGCTATACATGTGCAGGCAGCCATCTTTACTTATGTGAATCACTACAGTAATAATGTGATCTTACTCAGTACAGTTTATAGAAACCTCTCGAAGTTTGCGAGTTTATTCACCCCTTATTGGACATCAAAAGACCCCAATTTGGTAAGCCTTGTTTTCCTTATTCAATACAGCTATATTCATCAGTCATCGGATGGAGAAATTAATAGTTTTTAGATGACTTTTACAGTGACTTTTACAGCCGAAATGAGCAACTAGATTTTAGCATGTTTTAATAGTTTTTATTCATTGTTACAACTTTATGATACGTATATCTTATGAGTGTTTCTTGTTTTTACATTAAATTCCAGATTGTTATCTCGACTACTATACTCAACAACTGGACGAATTGACAAGTCGACTCTGCGTCCTATTTTGTTGTGCTTGGTTGGTGTATTTAGTTGTGAATACCAGTCTTTTGGGCCCTTCGGGTACTTGTCTCATAAGTTTGAGGCACTTTGTTAGAGTGAAACTCCTCAGGGCACACGTGAGCCCCGAGGCAGGCACAGAAACAGATATACACAAACTAAGATACGCAAAACCTCTCAACTACAAATCACGTACCAAACAGCTTTCTATAAACTACAAAATAGCAATCTCATTCATTAAGAAACGCGATACCATACACAACAACCTTATCAAAAAAAAGTTAAAACAAAGCAGACAGAAACAAATGTATAACACCTACACACAAGAGTTAAAAAAAGCAACAAGAAGTTCCATAACTTCACAAACAAAAAAATCTCAACAAACATCAAACAACTTCTCAACAAAGGACCTTCATTCATTCCTACTAACCCACAAGAACATGACACAACCAACAAACACAAACTCCACAAAACAAGTCACTACGCTAAAAGCGCTAATTCGAAAAGACATCAATGCATCACATACATGCAAATATAACACTAACCATAGAGATACATTTACATTGAACAAACACTACAAACAACTAGAACTTAACCAGCTACTAGCTAATCCTAGCATACACAAGAACACTTTCGAATATGTACAAAACACTCTAGAAGAGTCCATAAAACAATCATACAACACTATCAAAACAAACTCAAACACATTACACAACAATACGATGCATGACATTGAACAACTCAAACAACTGGCTTCAGACAAAGATATTATAATAAGAATAGCTGACAAAAACATGGGAATTTGTGTTAACCACACTTACTGGTACATACAAGAATATAAAAGACAAATTAACTGCAGCACATATTCTTATATTGACACATTCAACACTAACACTGTTAACCAACTCATTCAAAAAGCACATTCAGATTTATCTACAATTTTCAAAAATGAATCACTGCCATGCATAGCAGAGTCTAATTACATTGAAATCCAAAAACACATTAAATAAAAAAAAATCAAACTTCCTTCAATGGACCTCCTCCCCAAAGTTCACAAACTAAAACACACACCTAACATATCTAATGAATCATCGCTCAAAGGACGACCAATAATCACCGCACACAGCTGGGTAACTTCCCCCATCTCCAAATTGTTAGGATATCATTTAAACATTTTAATTAGTAGATTTGAAGACAAATTCCTTGAACAAAATTTCCCATGGCCTATTATTACAAATTCACAACAGTTAATAGAATCTCTCCAAACGCTAAGCATTAATTATCACGACGACATCTCATTAATCACATTTGATTTCGAAAGCTTATACACCAACATTGCCACATTAGACATTTATGAGTCCCTCTTCAAAATTACATCATTGTTAGAATATCCTGATGAATTTTACACATACTTCAAACTTTTACATAACTTCACCAACGAATACAGCAACTTCAGGATAGGACAATGCATCTTTCAAACAAAATCATGGAATACAAATGGGGTCATATCATTCCGCACAACTTGCAAATCTAATTTTAGTATTCAGAGAATATACCTTTTACAAACACTACAAAAATATTATCAACATTTTACTTTTTCACAGATACATTGACGATGGGATGATAATTATGCGCAACACAAAAGATTTCAATCACACTCATCTTATAGAAATACTCGCAAAAACATACCCCCAGTCGATACCAATCAAATTCAGCATCAATAAAAAAATAATAAATGTTTTAGATTTACACATAGCCATCAATCATTACACTCTGCAATATAACAATTTACATTATTACATATATCAAAAACCCTTTCAAAAATTTACATATGCTAATTTTAATTCAAACCACAGTCCCCCTATTTTTTCTAGCATTATTAAAGGAGAATGCAATAGATATAAAACTCATAGCGCAGACACACAAGAATACAATCACATCATCCAACTCTTCACGATCAGATTAATTAATTGCGGCTTTAAGAAATTATTCATCTCCAAACACCTAACTCCATTCATAAAACTACCAACACACAAAACAATAAAAATTAATAAAAAAATCATACATTGCAAATTAAGATATAATAAAACAACAAATTGTAATTTCCATACGCAAAGAATACTCAACAAATACAAACATTTATTAAATAACAAATATACATTTTCCTTCAACTACACTAATGACACAAAACTAAAACAATTATTATGTACAAGTAATTTGTTACATAAACGCATTCTGCATTCCTTTAATCCAATTTAATAAAGATTTCAATAAGTCTAAACCTTAAAAATTCCTTGGCCAAAATATATAATCCTTATCTCTGCGTAAACAACACCCCTCTTCCTTGGCCAAAATATATAATCCATATCTCTGCATAAACAACTCCCCCTCTTTTTAGATTTATTTTCATAAAATTGTAAACCATATTTTTATTTTTTATTTTCTGTTATAGAATGACCTTGATGGATATGATAAATAAAGATGTCTTCAGGATTAGAAATAATTATATACTGCAAAAAAAAGAAAGAAAAAAACGGACAAGTTATTTATTAAGATGCGACACCGTTAAATCTGCTCAAATGGCCCGCCTTCTTGACTGTGCTGCATGCTGCAGAGGGCCTTGTTATTTTTGTGATTTTTAGTCAATTAATTCGACATTCAATTAATTATTTCTTTCCTTAATTAAAATAATACCCAATGTAGCACTATTATAACACAAGTTATTTACTTTTGTCTTCTTAGAATTAAATTAAATTTTCCCCAACCATTTTATTATTATATTCATTCACAATGATATTATTGATTTTAACATAAATAAATTTTAAAGATATTCACCTTGTTTTTATAGACTATTCTATAGATTAATTATTAAACGTGTATTTCATGGTTTTAACATATGATCATATTTTATTTGTTTAAGAATATTAAGTATAAATTTTGAGGCCTTGCATGGTATATTATTGTTGAACCCGTCTCACTTATCGGAAATTGAAATACAAGTTGTGCGATAAGTTTTTTCTTCAGAACCCATACTTCTCGTTATTTGAGATAACTCATGGTGTTACCGCAAACCGAAACAATAAGATTATTAAGACAGGCTATTGATTATAATTATTTTAATTATAATTTTCCTCGTTTTTATTAATTATCATTATAGACTTGTGCACAAAATATTTCAACTTTAACGTAACCTAACACAAATATTACCTGTTTAAACCCCACGGAAGTTGGTTTATTATTGTTTTGGACCATTCTCTATCGATATAACTCATTTCCGACAGTAAATTTCTCACTCCTTCAGGGGGCTAGATTAATAGGGAGACACCAAAAAGTCTCCCTAAAAGCAAGTGTCTCCCTAAGTCATGATTATGAACCCTAAAGTGTCTCCTTATTAACCTATTTAGGAATATACATGTACATCCTTGTCAACATTATATAATTTGCATTCTATACCTTTGCCTTCATATGGATACATGAACCATATAATTTATTAAAATTCATTGAAACATACATATACAGACTCTTCCTATACTTATTCTTTCTAAAAGCGTATAATAAAAATTAAATAATAAAAATTAAATAAAAAATACAAAATACAAAATTTAAAATTAATAAATAGACTATCTTACTCGAAAAAATATCCCTTTAAGACATCCCTTTTAAGATACCCCTAACCCTACCCAGATTATCATCACCTATCCTAAATAATAAAGAGAGAAAATAAGGATATTATTTCATATTTTAGTATATACCTTTGTATCTTAATACCACTTCTTTCACACTAACTATCCTCCAGCCGAGTATGATATATGTCTAAATCTTTTATAGTTAGTCGTCATACTCGTTACATGGCTCTCTAGAAAGGTTTAAATCTCTTTATTCCTCGGTGATAGTTTCTACGTCTCTTTTTTTATATCATTTTTATTTTGTGTGAACTCCAAGTTTACTCCGATCTTAACGATACCCAAGTTAACGATCATATACCTTTGGATTTATCATTTGATATATCTACAATGTGTAAACTTTGATTTTGCTCCGATCTTAACGATAACCAAGTTAATGATCTTTTACTACAATTTGTGTGAACTCAAATTTTACTCCGATCTTAACGATACCCAAGTTAACGATCATACCCAAATATTTATCGTTTGATGTCTACTTTGTGTAAACTTTGAGTTTGCTCCGATCTTAACGATAACCAAGTTAATGATCATTTACTAAACTACAACTAATATGTGGACAGGATGACTGCTCTCGAACCTTCACTTCATTCAGTGGTTACAAGCGGCATATATGTAAACAGCACCGTACATGTACAGGGGAGCATCTTTACGAAGATGGTCCTCAAGCACAACTGGACAATGGCGAGGATTTAGAAATGGGTGCAGATGAAAGTGACAATGAAGATACATCGATGGCTGGCAATATTTACTTGCAGAAGTTAAATCCAGATGATCTGAAGAAACAGGCTGCTGCATCTATTTGTAAAATATCAGCAAATTCCACTGTTTCTCAGTGTTGTGTCAATGACATCATCAATGCTGCTAATGTCTTTATAGGTGACATAGTAAATAGTGCATCAGCTGCTGTGTCAACTGCATGTATGGAACATAATGTAGATCATGCTGTGTATAAAGAAGTTCAGTCACATTTGGAAATCTTAGAAAGTCTCTTTGATTCTCTTAACTCCGAGTATAAGAGAATGCAGTATTTAAAGAGCATTGGCAGGTTGGACCACTGATACATGTTTGGTGTATGCGGTATGAGGCTAAGCGTGATTATTTTTGCAGGGTTGCTGACACTGTGCGTAATTTTAAGAACATGTAAATGATGTAAAGTGGGTGGAACCATTATCACCCCATGCAAATGTTGTGTTATGATGTAGATGACATCATGCCAGTTTTAGGGCAAATACAACACCTTTTGGTTTATCAAGGTAGAGTGTATTTTGTTGTAAAGGTTTTCGAGACACTCTACTTCAGTGGTGACTATCATGCATATGCTGTAAAACAAGAGGCCCCAATTAGGTTTGTTGTCACCACTCAGAGGGAGCTTATTGACTATCACCCATTTGATGTGCTTTCAAGCATTACAGCTGACGATAAAACACAGTACATGTATCTTTCTCTAAGAAATGTGCTTTTCAAGTAATTGGAAAGAAAATATGTACTTCAAAAAATCACACAAACCCACTGTATAATTTGTAACAGTGTACTGTAACTTCCCAGATTTCATCTTCATACGTGTTAAATTGCCCATTTAGCTTTTGTGTATTTACTAATGTTAACAGTTGAATTTTTCAAAGGTTAAAAAATAACAGTTATTGTGCAAAAAGCCCACTTGATGTATGCAGGAATATACATGTAGTGTGAAATAACCGTGAAATTTCTGCAGTAGGTGTATTTTTTCCCATGAAAATAATGCTTTGGTAACAATTTTGTATACATGTATAAGTTAATTTGTATGTATGACCAGGGCTAATTTAAACTTGATAAATATTTTGGGATTAAACTGAATAATTTTCTTGGTTTAGCATGTAGATGTGTTTTGTACAACAAAGTTGGAAAATATAAGTTAGAAACATTAAGGACATGCTAAATCACCTTTCTACCCTCAGAGAGCACTACGGAAGTATGGGCCAGCTTTTATGCCTATAAAGCTCTTTGACAAGCCGAAAAACAACCATATTTATTATTCCAATAATTTTTTTTTAAATTGGTCCCGAGAACAGGTAATCGCCTAGAAAGGTAAGAAGTGTTACCAGACTAAAACATTTAAACTTGCTTTGACTGTTAGATTTACCGTTGCACATGCAGGTGCATGTACATGTATTGAAAAGGCAATGTAGTACATTTCCTGCATTGAATTCTGTGTGAATTAAAGGCGACAACTTGCATGCGGCAGGGGAGATGTTTGGTGAAATTTCTGAAAATATCACTGTCGTCGATGCTCCAATTCAAGTGTTATGCAAAAGTATGCATGTGTTACATATTGAATGTGTTACATATTTGAATTTGAACAAAGTTCATTGTTACTTGTTGCTTATTTGTAAAACAGCATTGTGGATGAAACCACCCAAGCAGAGCTAGATGTTTATTAAACATTGTGTTAATGGATTTGTTTCTCCGTGTGTTTCATTTCACAGTGGTTTGTCAAAAGGATTATACAGAAATGCAACTTTTCCTCCCATCAGCTGATTTCCTTTTCTTCTTTTTTCCTCGTTTTACTTCTGAAGTATACCATAACAAACTAAAAAAACAAAATTTTATGCATTTTTGATTTTTTGTTATAAATTCCCTGTCTCATGCCTAAGAATAATGTCGACACATATTTAAAAAAAAATTTACACCAAAAAGAATAAATTAACACCGGTAGTTACTACCAGTAATACCAAACTTGGTGTTAATACTTAATTCCAAATCATAGTATTAGTCAACACCAAAATCTTTGCCCAAAATATACACCAAAAAGAATGAATTAACACCATTTATAGGTGTTTAAAGTAATGACAAAATTGGTGTTGATATTTAATTCCAAATTCTGTCAGTTAACATCAATAAATTTAACACTTTTGTTGGTGTGAAAAAAGAATAATTCAAAAATTGGTGTTACTTAACCCTTGCCGAAAATAGATACCAAGAAAGAATTAAATTTTACACCACTGGTGTTAATTTTAACACCGCATTTTTTGCAGTGTACTAGCCCTGCAATCCCCCATGTTTTGTTTTTTTTCCACCCCCTATTTAATTAAAATCACGGTGTGCAAACTAAACGTCTTACTACGCATGCGCATCTTTGGGATAGCCTTTTTTGAAGGCGCGGGTTTGTGCAGTGATCCCTTGCATTTACGTGCTTACAGTTGTAATAATTCTTTGCGACTTAACCAGAGGTTACGTACTAAAGAGCGTGACTCGGAGGTCTTGTTCTCGATAGTCTGGTGCTGTGTTCTTAGTATTATACAACTCAGCTACATTTTGTACGTTTGATATGGTTGCCATGTCACGGTTTCCACTTATGCGTGCATGTGTAGTCGATGCATGTCGCACGCGCGCGATAGCCAGCCTGCAAAAATCATGGAGGTAGTAATTGTGTTGTGGTGGTACGTAACACTACGTCCCGAAACAAGTGTTGCTCTTGCCTGTCTTGACGAGTGATGACCTTCATAATCACAATATTAATACACCCTTCGAGTACATAATATAATGGAATGGAAAAGGCACGTCGGCCAACGTTGCCGTAAAGTACGTATTTTAAAAGGGCATCATGGCAATTCGCTGGGCTTCAGCGGCCGTGGCCGCTGTAAGGATTGAGGCCTGCAGTTACATGTAGGCTTGAAAGATGGCAGAAATTGTATAAACCTAGGTCAAAATCATTTGCATGACATTCATGCCTGTGGACATAATTTACTGCTTATGTACACTCAACCTGTACATGACGTGTAAAAACACTGGTGATATGTGGATGGATGGACTAGTCTTTGTGTAAGGGCACGCCTAGTGGTGCGCTCCCTGGGGTAGCTTGTGCGTATGCTACACAGCTGGGGTTGGGTGTATACCCTGAAAATTCACTGCCAGTTGATCCAAATAAAGCAGTTCACTGACTCGTGAGTTGCAGCTTCAATGTATAATTTATTTAATGCTAATTAATCAATCACAATCAGGTGAATATAGATCTCCGTTGAAATACTGTTATCCCTATGACAAGCAGAAATGATCCACTGTCCCTCAAAATATCCTCTTGATACAAATGGATCCTGGTACAATTCTAGTATCAAGTCCCGACAAATCCAAATCCTGGTAATCCTGGAAAATCCGAGTCCAATCTTGTAATATATCCCGGAACAAATCCTCGAGAATCCCAGTCCAATCTTGTAATAAATCCCAGAACAAATCCTCGAAAATCCCCTTTTGGTCGGGGCGGACATCCGGGTACTTCCGGGTTCACGGCCCTGGCAACCGAAAGGCCGATGAAAACAAAGGCACTAGAGGGCGCGCGCAATTGCGGAAGTACCGTGCACATGAACAATTCTAGCTTTCATGTGTGTATGCACTCTATTTTTCCGAGTCGAATTTCCAACTTATATACGCGCCATTTTATATTGTTCTTCTCGTTTTTAAATTTGTCAACATGCCTAGAAATTGTGTGGTGTTTGGCTGTCACAATCACAGTTTGTCCACAGATAAGAAGCGATGCTTCTTTGAACTCCCTAAGCGACATCGAAGTCCAGAGAGGAGAGATCGCTGGTTGGCCGCAATTGGACGAGAGAATGAAGATGGAACGCACTGGAGCCCCGTCAGTTCAAGAACTATCTGCTCTGATCATTTTGTTACAGGTAAAATCCGTTTTTATTTATTCTCCACAAGGTTGTAATTTAAATGCCTTTCACAAGCCTTTTAATAACACAGCCGACTACCCCAAGCCTTGCAAACTCCAACAGCAGGTTTTGTGTAATTAATTTTTATGGTTTCAGTACTATACTGCAGTGCAGGGCCTTTGTTATTAGGCCCTACTTAAATTACATGGAGCTGTGATGCCCCATTTTGTCTAAGTCCAAATAATGTGCCATAGCCTTAGGTATACTGCACAGTGTTGGATTTTGACAGGTTAAGGAAGCCTCCTAGTAAAGATGCCTTAGGGGGTTAGGGTTAATGTAGTAATGAAAGTGCAAGATTTGTAGCTTGAGTTAAGTCGTAAAAAAAAAAAAAAATTTCCAAGATTTTGTTGTTCCTGACTGATTCTGGTGGGGGGGGGGGGTATTATTAATGTAAAATCTTTCCTTTTTGTGTTGTCGAAAATGTTGACTGAATTATATTTTATGCAGTGCAAACGTGGCTAACTTTTTCCTTACTCCATGCTTGCACAAAAATTTAAAAACTGCAGTACATATTGTGATCAGATGAGTGGTAGGTCTTTTTTCCCAGATCTTGGATTTAATTTATTCATGTCTTATTTCAATTAAGAAAATACATCCACAAAAAAAAAAAAATCAGAAATTGGGTCCGATGAAATTGGAGTGTACAATTTTAATCAGTTATTTTACCTCCCAGCAGCGTTGAAGTCAAGTTCTCATAAATCCTCATTTTCTATATCACTTTTTTGTTGTTGATCTTTTCAATTTCCAGGCAAGCCTTCAAAGGATGTACTTCATCCCGACTATGGTCCATCCATCTTCCCGCATCTTCCTCATAGCCAACACAAAGCAGAGCAAAACTTGAAAAGACACCAGCGCTATGAAGACACCACATCTAAGCGGAGATGTGCCCGACAGTTACAGTTTAATGACAGCACACAAAACAGTCCAGAAGCAACGATGCCAGACCAGGACACTGCCCTTCTTCACGAGATACATTTGCCTGCTTCATCACAAACAGATCCGACCGATGAGCAAAGGATTATTGAAGAACTCCACAAAGAGGTTTATGCCCTTAGGGACGAGAGAGATGCAGCCATTCATGAGCTTGAAGAAATGAAGTTTAAGGTTCAACTGTCTAGCAAAATAATTGAAGAAAATGATGCCAAGTCCAGGTTCTACACTGGACTGACATGGGCAGTCTTCTTGCAGACTTTCAATTTCCTTGCCCCACACGTAACAGGCAAGACCAGCGAGAGTCTGGCCTTCATCGACCAGTTTTTTGTGACCCTTATGCGACTGCGCTTAGACTTGCCATTCGAGTTGATTTCTACTGTTGTAGGAAGTGGTGAGAGTACTGTAAGGGACTATTTCTGGAAGTGGGTAGATGTAATGTATGCAAAGTTGGCCTTCCTGGTAAAGTGGACAGACAGGGATGCAGCCGCCAACACTCTCCCACCAGAATTCAAAATGCTATACCCTCGCCTTACAGGTATTATAGATTGTTTTGAAATCTTCATTGAAAATGCTGGGAGTTTGCTTGCTCGACAACAGACTTATTCGAACTACAAGAAACACACGACAGCGAAGGTACTAATTGCATGTAACCCTCTGGGTGCAATTACATACCCGTCTCTTGCTTGGGGAGGACGAGTGTCAGATGTTGAACTCGTGCGCCGCTCAGGGTTTATGTCATCCAAACTTCACTGGCCGCATGATCAAATTCTTGCCGACAGAGGATTTACACTTCAGGATGATTTTGCAGTGACATGTGGCGTGGAATTAATCATTCCAGCAATCACGAAAGGAAAAAAACAGCTCCCAGCCTCTGAAGTCGAAACATCACGGCAAATGTCATCAGTACGTATACACATTGAAAGGGTGATTGGACTTCTGAAGAAACGATACAGAATTGTTCAAGGAACCCTACCGATCCAGATTATCAAGTCGCTGAAGGACGAAGCTGACCAAGTCGACGAGGCAAGCATTGATAGAATGCTGAGGGCCTGTGCAGCTTTAGTAAATCTTGGAGGCAGCATTGTATTCAAAGGATAATGGACTAGACTGTCTAAAAATGGACCTCTGTCATTTACATTTGATTATGGGCTTACGGATTACTCTGTACCGTGAATGTAAGAATGCATTAGCGGTGGGAGAAATCAGATATTTCAAAATCCGGTTATCCTAATTTTATTCAAACTGAATAATGGTTACCTTGATTTCATAGCTCATTGTCATGCCAACCAAAAATGACGAGTAATTAGGTGACGCATGAAAAGCCCTCCCAATGACGGGATATAGTTTGCAGGATTCAGTGACCAATGGTCCTTTACAAAAACACTCCCGAGCTGTAATGATGAAAAAAAATGGATGGGTGGGCAGGCTAATCAGAGACCATGAAGCAAATTGGAGAATAGCCCGTGTCACACAAAATGGAAGGCTTGATTTTTTTTTTAAGGTTGCTTTGGAATATCCGGTTTCCAAAATCGAAACCGAATAGTGGAATGTAAAAAAAAATCCAGATTTATATCCCACCACTATATTTACATGCAGATATTCCTCTTTTCCGTCTTTTAATTCATTAAGTTTTGGCGAGTCTTCCGCATATTTTAAAAACTGAATAGAGGGGAAAATTTATCATTGTGGATGGGGCAAAAGAGGGGAAGAAGTGGAGTTGTAACAAGTGCTATTTGCCTATGGAGAAAAATAACAGATGCCAGTACATGCACATGTAGTATAGGAAAGACATATAAACAAAAATGTGTCAAAGATGAAATGACAAAAAGCAGGGAAAGGGTGACAGAAAAACATATCATTGTTAGAGAAGAGAGTGAGAGGATTGGGGCAAAAGAGCGCTGTGGAAACATTGGTTTTAATCTGCTCAATTTTGCAATAAAACAATGGAGCAACAATGAATTTCAAGCTGTTTAAATCTTTTAATTGCATGTTATTGCTTCATACATTTCATTTTATTTCATGGGGTAATACTGAGAATGATTATGCACAGAGGTTATCAACAGGCACTGAAATATAAATTTGTGAACCCTAAAGCATTCATCTCTGATGCAAAAGTGGATCCCTTGTAAGAAAAAAAATGACAGGAAAATGAAGCCAGTGACTAAGGGGTCAGTATGAACAATTTTCATTATTGATCTGATGCAATTGTTTTAGTAAGGGGATGAAAGTTTGATGAACTGGTCTACACCAGGTCAATAACAACCGAGGAGGGGCGTGGCCACTGTTAATGGACTGAGCCAAAGGCGACGTCAATTGACAGTGGCCATGATCTTCCGAGGTTATTGACTGGTTAAGATATGTAGATTCGTCACACTTTCATCCCCATTCCTAAATGCCTCTTTGAGATATGCCTCAATATGCGAAGATTTTTCACCCCACTTTTTCTTCAAATTGCACAGTACAAAATGTATGCGTAGGCGCTCCACGGCTTGCCCGTTATGTATGCACATGCGCGCGCATGATATAGGGCCTACGTGTGCATCATACAATGTAGATAAGGAATTTATTCCATATCTATGGTGTGCATTAGCTTTGTCCAACATGTGAACTTCATTATATTTTGTGCGTGTACGTACAATGTTTCCTCCATTGCGTATCGGTTGAGAACAATCGATTTTGACGCACTGTGTTTAAACAACTTCCAGCCATGTTTAAACACACCCACGTGACAGGCTCTCGGCCAATAGGAAAAGTGAAACTGTCCAAGGCATTTATGAATGTATGTTTAAACTTTCTCTTTGTAATGGAAGCCTACAAAGAAGATACATGTAAACTCCATCCCACTTTTTCTGGCAGTAGCAGTACACCTTGTCATCCTTGGTTCTCCCCCGTGCGTCTCCATTTTCTAGGGATCTTGTAAATAGTTCCAAGACAATGTGCTGCTTCCAAAAACCTTCCAGTCTTGGTAGAATTTCACTGAGGAAATCACTGTCCCGAGGAATGGTCTCATGGAGAAAAGAGTCCTTCACGTACACGATGAACTCACATGCTTCCACATCATAAACAAACATTTCAATTTGCACTTGTGTGTAGTATTGATGTTGTTTCTTTAAATGTCCCCCATGTATGTAAGATGCCTTGTCATTTATGAATTCTTCCGCATACATATCCCTTGCAGTGTACAGGCACTTGATCTCTAAAACCCTTTTTGCGTGGCAAGAACATTTTACAATTCCATCAGCAGATGCCGACAACCATGGTTTCCCATCAGAAATCAGCATGCCAGTTTGATGAAGTTCACAGTTTTCATGTATCTGTCCGAGATACTGTCCTGCCAGCTGAAATACTTTCTTCTCGTTGTTTCGTCCGTAAATCAAGGGCGCCGAGTGAATCTCGGATGCATTTGGCTTTGTTGATCTGAGTATAACAGATGGAGCTGGGCTGTCTGGGTTGGTGTGGAGAACACCATGTGCGGAAGAAGCAGTGATGTGACCAGCACGGTGCTCATGCCAGATGGTGCTCTTTGCTTGTAGTCTTGTCTTCTCCTCCAGGTAAGCGGCCTCGTCCTTGGAGATGGAAAATGAAGATGTAAATTCATCACATTTCTTTTTTAGTTCAGTATCATTCAAGTAAGTGTTTGATTCTTTGTAGTGTGAACGCAATGTTGAAGGCAGTCTAGGTGCGGGAGGCACGATGCGTTGCGATTTGAAGGAGGAAGATACTGACGAGAAGAGGGAACATGCAACAGGAGTGGATTTATTGACTTTGAGCACTTGAAGAAAGGCTTGCTGTTGCTCCGAAGAAGGTGGGGCCATCTGAGAAGTGGGACGCCTTTTCCTGTTGTTGGATTCCACTTTTCTAATGGCATCCTGGTTGTAGAATTTGATAGCATGGATCGGTACAGGCTCGACTTTGTCATTAAAGTAGTTGTTCCACTCGCAGGGCTTGCTGGTACATGCCACTGATGTAACACCAAGGCGTACTGCTGCCTCAATCTTAAAAAGGAGTGCAGCCACATGGGAACATGATTCACCCAGTCTGTACACACAAAATAATAAAAAAAACAAATAGTGCAACATTTTATTGAAAATTCAAACATGATCAGGTCATAATGTAAACTACAACTATTCCAGGAGTGATTTTTTTAAAGCAACTATGATCAAAACTCTAAAATTATTACATGTACATGTAATATGTTCACAGCCTAATAAAATACTGAGGCCTGTTACATTTTCCCTTTTTAAAATCGAAACGACTGAAAAATTAAAATCGAAAATACATAACAGACAATATATGACTTAAAAGGTTCTAATACAGAAATAATTTTGACTCCAAAATAGTCCAAATGTTTTTTTACAATAAAAAAGTTCATGTAATCATGTAAAGGCAAAATAAAAAAAAGTTTAGCATTATGTCGTTTTCAAAAATGAAAGAAGGAGGTCCTTTTTTACTTCTGTTTTTAGATCATGGCAGCCAGTATTTGCCAAGATGGCTGCCCCCACCCCGTCTTTTTTTAAAGGAAACATCCACAAAAAAGGAAGCGGGCTGCATGTTTTTATTTTGTATTTTGTATTTTGCTTAAGTGCAATGCATTAAAACTTACCCCGCCATGCATGTGCAATGAGCAGCTTGAACCTCTCCATCCTTGTTTGTAGCTACCCAGGGGTGATGAGAAGGGTCGTTGGCTCGTTGTGACGGTCGTACATCAGCTCGGAAGACCATAAACCCAGTTGCAGACTTGAAGTGATAAATTGTCATTACAAACCCAGCAGTGAAGTATCGATGAGCTTCAAGGGATTTGTATGCCTTCATTGCTTGATGTGTATACACACCTGGGAGTGGGAAAAGACAAATCTGAGTGATCACAGGCAGTCTGATATCAGAAATAGAACTGTGTACAAACCCAATAACATTAAGGCATAATAATCGGTAATTGTGTGAGAGATACATGTACAGTATGGTACATATACTTTGGTTAAGGGTAAATTTTTGGCATGCTCAAATTAGGGCTGGGATGAGTATCCAGGCACATGATATCCGACTGAAAGTTGTAGGCATCTCTATTTTTAGGGCTTTATTATCAGAATCCATTGCAGAATGTCCCACATCCCCTACCATTGGCAAGCCTGAACATGTTGGGGGATACAAATTTGAAACTGAAAAAGTGGCTTCTAAATACTATAATTTGTCCATGAATGCTACCAAAAGCCTGATACTTATAAGCTATTTTCTCTACTTTTTTAGAGGCTTATGTCTCATCATAAACAAAACAAGACAAAAACACATGTGACATGAAAAACATCAGCATAAATTTTATCATTTAATAACGTTAACCAAAGTCCAGTCCAGCGCAGTCTCAAGTTAATCTTTTTTAAAACGAAGTTAAATATAGTATTAGGCCCTACCTGGTGTACTGGTGAGGTACATGTACATGTACATGTCTGCAAACTGCAAGTCTGGCCAAGCCGCAGGGTCATTAACCCAGACATCTGCGGGTAGACGATAAGGGCAATGTGCGAGACCAATTGATGATAATTTTGCCTCATATCTCTGCTTTGCTTCGGCAGTAAGACTATCGAAATATTCATAAGACATCTTTGGATTTACAGCATTATCAAAGTGGAATAGATAAATCGTAGGCCTATATATGGTGTCTAGGGCTACTGTCTAGGTCTTCGTCTACAGCTACGTCTATTTACGCGCTTAGCCAATTGGAATTCGGACGCAGCTACGGCTAGTTATTGCGCCCTCAAGTGATACTGAAATTTCTGTTTGCAAAATTATATGACGTCATGATTTGCACGAATTATCGTCTGCTCTCGATGTACGCATTTGTTACGCAATGTTTGTTTACAACCGGTCGAAATGCCGGATGACATTGACACAGTTATTGGTTTATTAGCTGCAATTCAATGCATCATCATTTTAAATAACCAACAATTTGCTCTAATACAGCAGAGAAGGGCTTTCACTCTCCACGTTCGGAACTTGCAGTTGCAGAGACCAGAACTTGTAAGTAGTTTTTTTTAAAGAGTTATTAATTTCGTTATTTGCATCATGGAGGAAGGAAAAGTCAATGTCATGATCGTGCGAACGCGCAGAACCGTGCAGAATTCATTGTATAAATTGGAAACGTATATAATTTAAAAGTTACTGTTAAATCAATGGGAAACTTGCAGAGTTATGGTAGAATTTGACCTATTTTTGACATGCTAAAAAGTTCGCTATCACTCGTTGTAAATGTAAGGTTCAAACTGAATATCCAGGTTTTACATGTTCTGCAAAACACCAAAAATATGATGGATGGTGTACATACCACTGTCCTTTCTCCTAATTTTAGTTGCTGTTGCAACCACAAAAATCACCAGAACTTAGTCGGCAGTTTTTGTTTTTTCTTATAGGCTAAGACCCAAAGTCCCAAACTGAATTTTATTTTTTAATGGTGACATATGTTACACTAGATTCTCTAGAATTGTGTGCCATTACATGCAACCATGGAGAAAGGAACACGCAGCTAACACCTACAATTTTTTCAAAATCTTCTTTGAAATAATTGCTTAGGATGCAATATTTCCTAAAGTTAGAAATGCAGAGCCTCCGTACTTTATATTTAAGCTCATTTAGTTGAGATTTGTATTGAGCCTATTTTTTTTTACTTTTATAAAACTTGCAGATAAATGTTTATTTCAAAACTTTCCTTTTCAGAATCTTCTGAGAGAGCCCTATTGCAAGCTGCAAGTCCATT
Source organism: Hippasteria phrygiana (assembly GCA_037893225.1). Lineage (NCBI taxonomy): Eukaryota > Metazoa > Echinodermata > Asteroidea > Valvatida > Goniasteridae > Hippasteria > Hippasteria phrygiana. The sequence continues at coordinate 694,150 of JAZGUH010000564.1, read as the reverse complement.
TGTTGTTAGATTTGCTGAGAGACCCACAACAACTCAAGAAGCACTGTCGTGTGACACAGGCTTCTTTCTTCAAGCTGCTGACTGTGATCTCTGCAGAAAGTCATCATGGCTGGGATGAACAAATCCAATTATTATGTTTCTTGTTCTGGCTTGCCTGTGGATCAGCTTATCGAGTAGTCTCTGCATCCACTGGTATTCCCCGGTCAAGCATCTGTGATATTGTCCATAAAGTTTTGAACAAAGTTTTGAGTGGCATAAAGACAATCATCAAACTGCCACAGCAGCATGAAATTCCTGCAGTTTCTGAGGGGTTCCGTCGATTGGCACGCACAGATTTCATCGATATGGCTGTTGGTAGCATAGATGGGACCCACATTAAGATCATGCCCCCCGACTCAAGGCGCGAGGACTACATTAACCATAAACTGTTCTACTCTATCAACTTACAAGCAGTTTGTGATCACAGAGGAGTATTCCTAGATGTTTTTGCCGGGTATCCAGGGTCCGTCCATGATTCTCGAGTGCTGAAATGTAGCCCATTGTACCGTCAGAAGGATTATCCACCTGAAGGCTACTACATCATTGGGGATACAGCATATCCATGCCAGTGTAGACCGCTGGCTATACTAACCCCATACAAGGCACCTGTCTCTCCAGTACAAGCAAGATACAACTATCACCTCAGCAGGGCTCGAACTATCATTGAGAGGGCTTTTGGCCAGATGAAGACAAGATGGAGGAGCATTTTCACCAAGACACTTGAGGTATTAAATAATTATATGTATACTTTTCGCATAAGACAAGGTTCCGGATAATACGAGAAAGTCCGGAGAACCTCTGAAAGTCAACTGTACTTGATTAAAGTATTTATTAAAGTGTGCAATTGTAATATCAGTTTTCCAAGCATATATATTCAAGCTTGCAATTAAACCTTGATGTGTTGTTGCCACATAATTGCAGAGTTGTAATCAAGTCATCGCAAGTCAATTACAAGTCAAATCGCAAACTTGTCTGGTCTCAAGCCAAGTCACAAGAACAGTGACAAAAGCATTCCTTTGTCATTGTTCATCCCCTGTAGATTGCAAGCTGACTTGTGATTGACCTGGCTAACAACTCTGCATAATTGACATTTCCCATTGCCCATTCACCTTTTCCCCATTTAAAAAAAACATATGATGCACGATATGGGGCAGAGGGAACCCCCCCCCCCTTTTTGTGTTGGTCATTGTGTTCTAGGGGGATGTGTTAGGTAACAATAGTCTGGAGAGGGTATATAGACAAAGGGGGATACCCCTCGGCCCCATATGCTGGGTACATCACCATGCATTTGTAAGGACCATGTTTTGGATTAATTTTGTGAAAGTGAAAACATGTGGAGGTCTGGATGAAGAATTTTGAGGCATTTTCTTTTCAAATAGCATACATTTAATCCATGTTGTTGTTTCCTTTTAGATTTCTCCAGTTCTAGCACCAAAGGTAGCTGTGGCTTGTGCAATCATGCACAATGTTTGCAGTCTATCTGGTGATGAGTGGGGAGAGGAGTTAGAGGTGGATGAGGATCCTCTTCCCATGGAACAACCTGCCATAGAGCCAATTGAACTTGAGAGGGAACATGTCTCTGCCGAACCCCTTAGACAGCATATTGCTGCACAAATATCCGCACCCTTGGAAATGGCACAGCATCTGAATGAGCATGATTATATGTAAGCATTATAGAGGGTTATCAATTCTGTCCCTTTTTTGCTTGTCTCATTTGTGAACAAGGCCCTAAGTTTTGCTGGCTGCATGGAGAAACAAGTCCTTTACTTGTGCTAAACAGTAGTATGCAGTAATATGCAGCAGTTGTTTATTGTTCAAGTTTAAACAGATAAACATACATGAAATAAATGCAAAATAGCACCATAAAACTTACAGCATGTGCATCATTCTACTGTAAACACTAGGACTGATTATTATAAATATTTACACTAATTTGTAGGGCTGTCCGGAATATTCGATTGTCAGCCGAATATTCGAATACCTTTTTGTCGGTTCGAATTCTCGGAAAAAATATGCACGTACAGATACGACTCTGGTGCTATTTTAATGAAAATTTACGGTGCTTAGCAGTGTCAAATGTCGCATTTTTGTCGGCGTTACTTTTTGTGGGCGGAGGTTTATTGTTCCCGTCCATATAACACTTGACAAAACACAGACTGCTTTCTTACTATCAGAATGTACAGTAATGATCTTGATTACAACAGGAGCATGCAACAAAAATATCCATCGAGCGGTCCATAATATCGATCACCGATCGTAAAACACCGGCGTGCTTTGTGTGCAACTTTTTACTGCTGCGGCATGCAGTTGCAGATGACACGTAAAAAACTTGATCGGCAAGTATCAAATATTCGGTCAAACCAAGTTTCGAATAATCAAATATTAAATTATTCGAAAATGAACAGCCCTTGTAATATGTTTTTGCTGTAATTTCAAAAATGGGGTGGATTATTGATTAGTGTTTATAGCTAATATTGTTACCATAACCTGTTTAAAGTTATGTCCATAAATGCTAGGAAATCCAAGAAAATAAGCTGTTCCTGTAGTCTCGTTCCTTGACCCTACTTCAGTTGAAATGAAAACATTTATAGACACTGTGGAATTGTCAGGTTAGGGAACCAGATGAGCTGACTTGCACCCGTTTAATGATGTGTAACTGATTGCGAATAGAATGTGGCAATCTAAATTTGTCGAACAATCCACAAGGGAAACTGACTAGGTAAATTTTAATACATTTTCAAAGTGAACAAAGAAACTGGCATGAGCGGGATTCGAGCCTGCGACCTCCGGGGTTACCGTACCGGCGCTCTACCAACTGAGCTAACTTGCCCTATGTTGGGAGACCGCCAACATAGGGTAAGATAGCTCCGTTGGTAGAACGGTAGATAAGTGGCAGTATTTGGAAAAAGTAATCTTTTTTTTTTTACTAACGATGGTCGACCGACCATCGTTGGAAAATGATACAGAAAGACAACTTTTCTTGACAAATTTTCAAAAAACTACAGAAATTGACTGGAGTAGCGTTGGAACCTGCGGCCCTGGACCTTTTGTTGAACGTTACAGCACACCAGGTGCCATGATTTAACAGGATGCTTGAGACTATAGAGTACCGAAGTGATGACGTCAATCAATGCAATGTTTGGAACCAGAATACATTCTAAACTGCATTTGTTTAGAACCAGTTGTCGTGCAAACTGACGTCAGACTTCGGTACTCTATTGTTCACTTACAGTCGAGTGAGATTTCTTATAACTATTTTGTAGTTTCAATTTTTTTAATTTTTTAAAATGTATATTACCTTTTGGGAAGCCCTTTTCATTTCTATGGTTCTCATATTTTCTGCATTTAAAATAAGAAAATACAAATCTGAAGAATTAAAAGGTGGGGTTCTACCGGAAACGGTGGCAAGTGAATATTATGTTAAGTTTTGTTTATTGCAATGAGTTAATCATAGGTTGATATCAATGAATAAACATAATACCATTTTTGGCAAGATGTAGCTTAAGGGGATAAAAGTGTTTACCATGTCAATAATAACCGAGGAGGAGCGTGACCGCTATTAATGGACCGAGCCGAAGGCAAGGTCCATTAACAGCGGTCACGACCCTTCAATGTTATTATTGACTGGTAAAGACCGGGTCATAACATTTTTATCCCATTCATAAATGCCTTCCTAAAAAAAATGCAAAAATCTCCAGTAAAAAGGACAAAATTCGAAGCTTTTTCACCCCACTTTTTCTCCCATTTGCTCAGTACAAAACACATGCGTACGTATCGGCCTTGTGAAGGCACTCCGCGCCTGTCTGTTGCGTGCGTGTACGCACACGCACGAGATGCAGTGTTTTATATGCATGCATTAGCATTGTCTTATATTATGAAGTTCAGTACATCTTGTGCGCACACCTACTATGCTCTCCCTGTTGCGTATCGGCTGAGAACAGCTGGTTATGACGCGCCATGTTTAAACAACTTGCAGCCGTGTTTAAACAACCGTTTAAACACACCCACGTGACAGGCTCTCGACCAATAGGGATAGTGAAACTCACAGACATTTATGAATACATCTTCACCATGCAGCTCATTCTGGCTGAAGTGACAGCCATGATATCAGTAAAGGTATACTATAGATGATGATAGGCAACATCCTCTCATTTTCATTATTGCTATTTTTTTGTGAATGGGGTTACAGATACGTGTGGCAATAATAAACAAGTTGTTTTTCATTGCATCAGGATCACAAAATGAGCTCGTTTGGAAATGAGAACCACAGGAATAAAAAGAGATGTCCCTTTTAGAAGAAAAAAAGACCAATTATGAGGTGCTTGAGATGCTTAGAGAGCAAATCATCTTCTACACGAAGCTTTGCTTTTCTTTACTCTACTTTTCGTGACTTTTCATTTCGACTGCTGTCACCAGCCGCTCCATCAGGCCAATCAGAGCATTGTTTTGATCACGTATCTGTTGCTCCTGATTGCGCAGCAGATCGTTTTGCTCTGTGAGCATCTCAAGCACTGAATCACTATTGGCTTTTTTTCTCTTCTTGGGCAGTGATGATTCAGGGTCTTCATCAGTAGATGCCTGGAATTCTTCAAGCGATGCGACAAGACAGGGTGGTTTAATAATAGGCCTTGAGCCCAGAACCTTGTCCATCTCTTCGAAGAAGGACCAAGAAATGGCTGTTTCTTCTTCATCTTCTGTTCCTCTGCCCGTTGGTGGGTGCTTCAGTGCCTTTTGTGAAAATGGATATAAATGGCAAACCTTGCAAATACAATCTATATCTTGTTAACTGGTGAAGAATTACAAACTACATTTGATTTTTTGTAAAAATCCAGTTGCATCCTTGATAATTTGTTTTGAAGTAACACTGTGTATTAAGTCCATTTAATACTTCACCTTTAATTTGACCTTTTTATGGGAAATGCTTTTGTCTCCTTAACACATGATGTGAGACCTCACCAAGTATTGACAATAAAGTTAACTCTTGTAGTTTGAGCCATCCTGCTTGAGTGTCCATTGGCAATTTGTTGTTAATATAAACTTGTATATTACATGTGGACAAAAAAAATATTTAATTACACTATGCATATGACAACATATTAGAATACTCTTGGGTGACATGAATCCCCAGGAAATTTGTCAGTATCATGGAAAAATCAAACTGACGATGCTACAACAATGTACACCCCACTGTACATGGGCCCAACATGTGTGGTGCAGTCTTCAAGCACGGTGTGTGATTACTTCTGTCAACAAAGGAGGGAAATCTAAAGATACTTCACCTTATACTTCTGGGCCAGATTGGTCCATTTTTTCCGGGCCTGCTCCGGGGTAACCTCATCTAAGAGATTCATCTCCGTCAGAATTACTCTGTACAACCACGGATAAATAAGGACAATGATAAAAATGAGTTCAAAAAGGCTGCTATTTCTAAACACAAAAGCCAAATATTCCAGAGAAGTTTGTCAGCACTCAGTGCCTCTATCATGTACTCGTATGCATCTTAAATGCTCTCCCAACTACATGTATATTGGCATTATTGGTATTGCAAACTAAATTGGAAACCCCAGTGCAGAGAGATTTGCAAACTATGTTTACTGCTTCGTAAATACTTTAACCAGGCATGGCAGGCAGTATTTCACCAGGCTTTACAATAATCACACTTTTGTGATAGTGTCTAAGGTACTAATTATGAGAGATTTTGGGCATGCCAAGATTTAAACACAGGAGGAGGCACTTTTAATTTTGTTTTTCAAGATGGCCACCATTCTTTTTAAAATTTCTGACAACCGTATATTTTTTAACTGTTTAAAATACAGAAAGGAAGAGACATGCTAGATAAAATAATTAAACATGTTTAGAGTAGTTTAAATGGTTTTAGAAAGCTTGTATTCTATTTTCCGATGGATCAGTTGACATTTCTTCACTTCATTTCAACTGGTAATTTTTTTTTTTAAATCCAGGCGTCCCCCAAAAAGGAAGCGGAAGGGGAAGCTAAACATGTTTTTTTTACTTCGCCTTATGTTATCCCTAACCCATGCTGAATCCAACAATTTTAATATGATTTTACATGCACCCAAGGGGCTAGGGATAAATTTAATTAATTTCACATGCTTTAAAACAATACCCAAGTACTGTAGCAGCCTAGAGCCTGTATGTACTTACATGAAAGCATCACGGGCAGCACCACGCTTGCCAGTCTTGAACTTCGCATTATATTTGTCCCGCAGTTGAATAAATTGGCGGCACTCATCTTCTGTCCCTATAAAACAGTTTACAGCAACTAACCGATGTTGTCTGATTGTGTTCTTGGGTGGGGTGGGTTTTTTATCGAGTCCTTTGTTTGGGCATGGGGTGAAGGTGAGGAGCCATATTATAGTTTTTATTTTTAAGACGGGTGGCTTTTTTATTAAAGGTGAGATTTGGCTACGCATCAAAAGCTGAAAAGGCCCAGCGCATTTCCAGCACCGCGACGGGGACGCATCTCACATGGTGCCATAGTTTAGCCTTGTCATGCTTGTATTTTGGTTTATGTCATTTGTCACCAGAACAATCAATTTGATAACGCAGTGGCTATTGGGAAAGAGTTCCATATCCGGCCATCACTTTTTTTTCCCTTAAAATGACTTAAAAACTACAAGAAAGTGTAAATCTGATGAAGAAACACGAATTTAGGAGGGAAAATTTGTCAACTTTTTCTTTGAAAATACTTTTTTTCTCATTGCCCATAGACTTTGTGCATGAGGTCCAAGTGATGGCCGGATATGGAACTCTTTCCCCAGACTATTTCCAAATGGTTCTCGGACTTTATTTTCCTTTAAAAAAAAATTCTCCAAAACCACTGAAATCAAAGGGAATAAAATTAAATGTACTTAAAAAAAAATAACCATTTGATAAAAAACCTAAAACTTGTCTTAAGAAATCTTTTCGAAAAAAGAAATAGAGAAAAAATCGGACAGCGTGGCAGGCATTTATCCAGGGAACCTAACCATCAAAATCCGATGCCTTACCATGCTTACCTAGTATATCGAGCTACAGGAACGCTCCGGCAGGATGGGCAGTTTCAAATCTGATAAAATAGGCCTACGTTCGCAGTGTATGCTGTAACAATAGCATTGGAAAGTCGTGTTACGGCTGCCGTAAAATTAGCCACTGCGATTTTCTAAAGTGTCATCTGCAACCAATGTAGGCATAGCCATAGGCCTAGGCCTAGGCCTATTCTGTTTTTCTATCACTGAGACCTTCAGGTTTTAATTGCCTTTTTTTGTTTGCATTTGGACATGTTAAAAAAAGGCGATAAAGGGTTCAAGTAGCTAGGACGGGCATAGGAAACAGTGGTTTACCTATCTTTAAGTTAGGCCTCAGGTTAAAATAAAGTTGAAAATTTTATTGAAATGGGGTGACCTCCTAAATGGGCGATTGTGTAGTGTAGGGCCTAGTCTAGGTTCCAAGACGTTCTTAGCGGTGCGACGTATAGCGGCCGACAGCGCCCTCTCGCTACACACACACACGCCAAGGCCAAATCGCTAACAACGTCTAGGGAATTTTGCAAGTTCCGCTCGCGAAATCGCGAGCAGAACTGTGTGGCATTTGCATGCGCGTGTGACGTCACTGTATTATCGCATGTAAATAGCCAACACTCACTAGTCTGGTTTCTGTACTCACGTGGGAATTACGTGTACGTACGTATGAACGTGCAGCGCAGTACCAATTCAAGCCATTCGTTGTTTGTTGGAAAAAATGTCTGAGCGCGTGGACCAAGCGATCGATTTTACAGCAAACAAACTGGGCTTTGGAAAGCTAAAAAGTCATCAGATCAGTGCCATTCATCAATTTGTACGTGGCCATGATTTGTTTGTTAATTTACAAACGGGATTTGGCAAGAGTGTAATTTTTTAAGCTGCTCCATTGGTCTTAGATTTCTTGAACGAAGTAACCGAAGGTAAACAGGAGAAACGCTTGTTATTGTCGTCGTGCCATTGAAAGCCCTGGCCGTTGATCAGTTACATCATGGAGAAATAAGACATTTCTCCATGGTTACATCGTGCTGAACATCTGGGACTGAAGTCGGCAGATATAACGTCTGATATTCCAGATCACATTTTGGAACAATCCGAAGATTTCTCAATCCTGTTTGCCAGTCCAGAATCACTCTGCTCAGAACGTTAACAGACTAGTAAGTTATTACTTAAACATGAGTTTCCTCCAGTGCGCAAGCGCGATTATTCGTTTGACCCGCCTGTTAAATTATGCATGAGCAGGTCGCGCGCGCTCCCTTGCGAAATGCCCAAGACGTTCTTATCGATTTGGCCTTGGCGTGTGTTTGTGTGTAGCTAGAGGGCGCTGCCGTTCGCGCTGTACGTCGCACCGCGATAAGAACGTCTTGGAACCAAGACTATGTAGGGCCCTGTTCCCTAAAGGGAACAAAAATCCACTTTTACAAGTTTTAGGTTAACCCTAACCCTGCCGGACGCAGCACAGTGCATCTGTGGTGACAGCTTGACCTTGCTGCACTCTGCACACAGGTCAATGTGACAAAGTATGCCATCTGATGCATCTGGCAGGGTTTCTAGCCAAAATACCCTGGAGGGTTAGGGTTAATGGAATTGCCAAACTAGTTAGCGACATTACAAACCAACAGGTATGCCGTAGATAAAGGGCAGGGTTTTAGTTTTTGAGGAAAATTTTGGGGTAAAGCGGCGATGAGGACGACAAAACCCAACGCGAAAATAAAGATGACGATTACCGCGACCATGGCGACGCACAGTAAACACGCAAAACCGCATTGATTCGCATGGCAACTGCCGTAAAGCGCGTAAGAAAATTGCATTTTTTACCGCAATAAACTGTTTAAAATTACAAAAAACGATGTCAATAGAATTAAAAGGAGTCTGCTTTGAGCTAAAAAGGTCATTTTGGAATGAGACAAAATACCCTTGACTCTAATTTTATCAAAATTAACGTTAAAGAGGGGCCCTAAAGCATTGCTAATGCTAAGTATTTAGTTACACCATGGCCATGGTTACACTACATTACTGGCCTAGTAATTTAGTATAGGCCTAACGAGTAACGATATACACAATCGCCGCTAAAATCTTCGAACTCGAAGTCAGAAAAGTGAAATGTGTCGGGGGGGGGGGGGGGGGACCCAAAAGCGACTGTTTAAAACATGTTGGAAGGCTAGAGTTCATGATTGATCAAAAACTCACATTTGTGCGTTTCCGCGGATATTACGGATCCAGACACACTCGACATGATGCTCGACGAACTGCTGCTGTTTATGCTGCTGGTCGCCATTTTGTATGCAACAATTGCATCAAGACAACATTCCTTACGGCTAGATTTTTGTGACGACGTAGCCGTAGCTGTAGCTCTAGACGTCATTTCGGACAGAGCTACAAAATGGCCGCCGCAGACAATAGCCGTAGACCTAGCTCTAGACACCCGTTTCGGACACGGCCTAAGTCAGCGTTCAACGTTCGCCATTTTGTTTGTTTTCATCGGCCAGGGTCGCGTGCGTTTGTTGCTCACTGGAGGTGACGTCACTCCGCCCCGACCTATTGATATAAAATAAAATATAATTCATTTATTTAGCCTCTTTCCACAATGAATTGCCACTATAAATAATGTGTAAACAGATATTGTTCATCCAAATCCTAGGGTATATAACTCACCCAGACCGGATTATCTATCCTGCACGCTGCCCTCTCTCAGCTTGCGCTTCCGCGATGCTAGCGGACCCTAGCAACGGTGCAACCTACGTACGTGCTAATCAACAACGTACTGTGTGAACAATGCATAGAAATTTCACTGTGTGTGAGCCAAAACTCATCATGCACTTATCACAGAAAGCGAGCAAAATCTCTCGAAATGAAAGTGTCCGTTTCTCATACCTGCACTAACTTGCTCCTTAACCAAGCGCGGACAGATCACTCCACAAGAATGGTGACCCTGCAACGAAGAGACTTCTGAAAAGCAAACGCAAACTTTGATCTCAAAAAGTTGTCAACTTCTGTTCGGAAAAGCGTGGGGGAGAGAGGACTAGTGCACATGCGCATCCGGCCACATCAGAATACCGTTATGTTACTCCACATGATAAATTCTCAACATTCTGTATGCATAACAACGTGGCAATACGAGTCTATTCTCATGATCATATTTATACAATCATTATTGAAAATTATTTAAGGATTATGATAACTCATAAATCGCATACCTTCACATTTGGAATGGACAAGATGGATAAACTCACAACTAGTACAAGCAACATGTTGAACCACGCATGTGATCAAAACGCTCACAAGCTGTTTGTATGCGGTATAAAGTCTACAATTGTTAACATAGTAGTTCGGTTGGCCGTGATACTCTCTGTAGATGTATACATGTAACAACGTGGGACGTACCACTGATCTCTTCTACACTGATAGAGCATATCATGTAAAACCGATGTAGCCAAGTTACTTCTATTTTACTCGATCACAGACTGTTATTGCTATATTTTAACCGAACTTATTTTATTAACCGGATTATTTTGCAACCAGATAAAATAACTTGCCGACAAAATCTGTCCTTATTATAGTTGATGTCTGATTTTAGGGTTTTATGCAATTTTTTTGAAAAGTTTACATCTGTAAAAACATACCAAATTACCATCAATACGGCTAATTCCATGAAGTTTTACCCCAATTTGTTGCTGCTGTGCATTTCTTTCTCCCAAAGTTCTAATGGGATGGGGGTATAGGACGGGGCAGCACAAGTGGTGGAGGGGAAAAGACCTCAATGGAGGGGGGGGGGGGGGGGGGGGTGACACAATACCCCCGCACCCATTACACCACTCTAAAACGGCAATTGAAATAAATTGTTCAATATCTATTAGGCCTAGGGTCATTTCTTTCCGAAAATCTTGAAATGTTTTGAAGGCAGAAGCCGTTTGGTACTTTGATAATGATGACAATGATTATACAATGATGACGACGACAATTGAACGTCCTTCAAATACTCTTTTCTCATGATACTTTTGGTTATAATCTTCATTAAGTTTTCGCATTTGCCATTTTGTATTAATTTAAGTTAAACATTTGCGAGGACCCTTTCCCAATCTTTCAAAGGGTATGATTTAGCTTAGGTGTCTGAAATACATGCATTTCAATATAAAAGGTGCATCATTTTGATTTTCAATTAATTAACATATTTCCCCAAGGTTGATTTTGGTTGAATTTTTATGGGAGGTAGCTAGAGTCAAAATAAATACATTGCTATTAAAATTTGCCTGTTAACCAAAATGTCAGGGTCCTCCTCAATTCTTACTGGACTATAGGTCTAAAGAAAAACAAGACAGTAAAACGACTGTACATGTAACAGCAAAGTTCTAGGGGTTGAAATGGTAAAAAAATATCTATATAACAGCTTGAGAGTAATACTGAAATATTACATTCAGTCTGTGTGATTTAGTTTTAAAGTTTGTAACATATTTCATCATTTTTGATATATTTAATACAGCCTATAGACAATAGACTTGGGCGATTCCACGCCGGAATTGACAAATCGATTCCAAACTCGGAATCGGAATCGCGATTCCACTTTTTTGAGGAATCGATTCTCTGATGTAGCCGATTCCAGTTCCCCGAGCGTCGATTCCAGTCCTCGCGCCGAATCCAGTCCTCGCGCCGATTCCAGCCCTCGCCCCGATTCCATGCAATTTCCTCACGAAAATAGTCAGAGTTAGCATAGGTATAGACTAATCCAACGAGCAAAATTAGAAGCCATCTTTGGGTACCCAATCGGGCGGTACTGCGCTCGCGCGCGCGTCATACGCGTTCTTACTTTTGAGGCGCGTGTTTAGTTTGGCAATCCTATTGGTCAAATGCACAATGAGTGCGCGCGTATGACGAGCGCGCGTATACGGTACAGCTCGATTGGGTACCCAAAGATGGCTTCTAATTTTGCTCGTCGGATTAGTCTATAGACCCTATTGCAAAGTCCTGCCGTGAAAAGTGACGTCATGATGACGTCATCGGGTGTCATATTACAAGCGATTTAAGATAAATATTTTTAATCTTTAAAATGCTATATAAAAATCAGCCGTAAGACTCCTGATCTTAGTTTTAGTGTCAATTGACAGTTAAACCAGGATCTTCATTATATCTCGTGTGCGTCAAATCACGTGACCCATCCTTCCGGTCCAAACCAGAAGTGCCCTATAATTTGAAAGTGGAAAAAGATGTGCACTTGCTTTCAATGATGTTAGTCTCCGCCTGGGTTGTACTTCACAAAAAATACACGTGACGTCATAAAATGTTCGAGCGCCCTCTAGCGGCATGTTGAAAAATGTTTAAAATGAATAATCAGTTGATATGTATGGCGAAGTTTGCTAAAATCACTTTATAATTGATGTATATAATCGGCTTCATGCTAAGAACAAGTTGAGGAGAAAGATTGATGACGTCATCATACCGAAAGTTGCAATGAAAATACCTTTAAACATTAAACAATTGCTGAAAAATCAACCGTGAGAGGATATTTGCTTTAGATAGCATAGTTAACATAGCTCTCGAGCTTTCTGATAATGACGTCACGATGACGTCATCAAGTATCAGAATACAAGCAATCAAAGATTTCTAGATTTAATCTTTAAAAATCAATATAAAATCAATCGAGAGAAATCTGATTTTGCTTTTTTAGGAACTGATAGAAAAATGCAGGGTCTTCATTTTGTTGTTATTATTACGTGCAAAATCACGTGACCTTTCGTTCCGGTCGAAACCGGAAGTGCCGCATAATTTGAAAGTGGAAAAAGATGTGAACTTGCTTTGAACGATGATAGTTTCCGAATAGGTTGTACTTACATATAATGTTAGAGCGCCTTCTAGCAGCAGGTTCAAAAATGTTTAATAAAAAGTATTTTAAACCTTAACAAAATTACTGAAAAATCAACCGCGAGAGACAATCCAGATTTTTTCTTCGGATAGCACAGTTAACATAGCTCCCGAGCTTTCTGATAATGACGTCACTTGTGCCATATAACAGCCTAAGGTCTTAAACAAACTTGTCATATATATCCTATAATGGAAATTACATGACTAAGAAGAAGTCACGATGGCGTCACGCTTAAAGGTCAAGTTTGGAGTAGCAAAAAACATAGAAGTGATGGAGTTGTGTGCTGAATATAACGTAAAAATCTCTTTTGTCACGGTATGTCACCGAGATTTGAACGACTGGTTTGTATATTACTTCATATAACTTTTCATTAAAATCCACAAATTTACGAAACAATTACTGCGACTTTTAATGGTAGAAACACGGAAATTTGTGCTTTTGAAAGTGCTATGCATATTTAAATTTATGCAAATAGTGGATGTAGTTTGCAGACTGTCGGGTATACAGTCGTCGCGTTGGCAGCAAATTGCTTGATAAACGTACACGTCCACTTACATTTGTAATAAAGAAGGGCATAGACCTCAAAGGCTTTTAGAAAAATTCATGTGAATATAAGGAACTTAAATGAGCTAAGGTTTTCTTTGGTTTTTTACAGGGTTTACATGCCTACTGGCCGCATTGATATAATACTTACTTTGATTGGTCAACATAGAGCGTAATGAATTATCCTGTAGGTTTCTCACACTGATTCACAGGGTCCGCGATGCTGCCGAGTGCAAAAACGGCATTAACGATACGTCGTCTCTTTGGACTAAATATTCACGAAAATAACTTGGGATTTACCAGCAATCATAAAGAAAACTGCGGTAGGACTTTAGCTGTTAATCTAAAAACGTTATGATGCACACAGTATTTAAAGTCATTGGGATACAAATTTATTTTTTGAAATGAAAAGGAGCAGCAAAACCAGCAGTCACAATAAGCAGTAAAACAGTTTTCTTTCTGGGCATGTTATTTTTGGGCCCGATGATAGCATAAATAGTTGCTACATACAAATTAAACACTGCCGTACTTAAATTAGATTTTTTTTTTTTTTTTTTTTTTGTAGAGATGGAAAATGATGATTTTATTTTTTATGGTACATGTATATGTACACTCACCAGGTTCTATATACTTTAATCTAAAGTTAACATGTAATGCACATATTGGGTAATTTATGAAATAATATATTAATTCAATTTTTTGTATTGCTGGTTGTATGTAAAATCTTCGGAGGTCGCATGTTCGAATCCCGCTCCTGCTAGTTTCTTTGTTCACTTTGAAAATGTATTCAAAATTTACCTAGTCAGTTTCCCTTGTGGATTGTTTGACGAATTATTGTAAAAAATAATAAATGCACTAAATTTCAAAATATAATAATAAATCGTCAAGGACTCTCACATAATGTGCATCTTGCAAATTATATTATTTGTTTTTCTTAGTTTCTAATTGACTGCCCCATGACATGTTAACTAATCTCAGCTGCAATTATTTGTCCAAAAACCCAACACAAGTTTAACACTCATATATCACTATGTGTGGCTGGCTGGTGCAATTACGGAATGGCGTACTCGACTACTCGTACATGTACATGCCCTAAAGGGCAGTGGGCAGGATTAGTGGTTTGGTCTCTTCCACAAATTGTTTACAAGTAGAATTCCATTTTGGAGAAAATCATATCTGATATTGACAAGCTTTATGACAAATCTTTAATATGAGCACCTTTTTGTATTCTGGCATGTCAACTCAAGTTCAAAGATAACATTTTCCTCTAGGCAGGCTTCCCTTTTAACCCTCGGAGCTACCAACGGACTGTAACAACATGACAAATAATTTGGTTTTTTTAATTACTAAAAATTTGTTTTGCCAATAAGGGTGACACTCCATGTATTCTTCAATCAATGCTTCTAGTTTGAGGTTCTCTGGTCACCTTTAACCTGGGGATTCCCCATTGAGAGCAATAAATTTGAGAAGTACTGGCAGTGTGACTAAGCCATATGGAATTGTGTACAAATTTGATCCCTTTGTGAACAGCTACTCTTGCCGCTGGTTATCAAGGTTGGCAATCAATCACTGTTACTTTGACAGTTCCTTGGGTAAACCACAGCTGTTTCCAACCAATTGATGACCTGTAATGGCCTCAGGGGTTGCTGGTTGGCTGGCTATAGCTGTCTGGCAGTCTGGCAGTTATACATGGTTTGGGGCCATGGATTTGGACCGTTACTTGAATTAGTAAAAAAAAAAGGGTGAACCAACATGTACATTTCCAGTGGGCTTGAATTAGTAATATGTGGGCCCAGGGACCTCCATTCGACCTTTTCAAAGTATTAGACTTGTATTATGTCACCCAAACGAGGGTATATACGCGTAATACAAACGGACTGTTCACAACAGTCCACAGGAACAACCGCGTGATTTGTTTTACCTGGTGGCTCCGAGGGTTAAGAAACAACCCCCACAGTTTGTTCCAGTGAAGAACTGTAATGAAATAACTAGACATCTTGCGTCTCTTGCAAACAGACGCAGGGCTTTTACGTTTTTCTGTTATATTAAGCATAAAGCTCCATCACCTCTATGTCTTTTGCTACTTCAAACTTGACCTTTAAGCGTGACGCCATCCTGACTTCTTTCTTGGTCATGTAATTTCCATTATAGGATATATATGACAAACTTGTTTAAGACCTTAGGCTGTTATGTGGCGCAAGTCCCGGTTACAAATTACATAAAAAAATTTAAAAACCTAACAATCAACATAACATCGTAGGATAGCGTCGTCATGACGTCACATATTTGGAACGTGGTCTTGGCATGTGTCAAGATTGCAGTCAATCTGATCAATGACAGTTTTAAAAAAATTGAAAAACAGAAAAATTCCTAGAAAATCTGCCGATCACGTCACTTCAGATTTTACCAATTTTCATAACGATCCGACTTACCCTTATGTGTTTTTTAAAAGGGCATTTTGGTGACGTCGGGATGATGTTACACATTTTCACATCCATAACTTTGACCTAATGAATTGATTACAAAAAGGAATTTCGAATATATTATATTCTGTTGATGAGATATGGCTTAAAATTTCAAAACCTCAAAAAAAATTATATATAAATCATATGATGGTCATCATGACATCACCTCAATAACACATCACCTCAGTGTGTGCTCTTGGCCTGTGTATAGATTGGAGTCAATCTGATCAATGACAATGTACAATTTTGAGAGTATGTACAATGAAATTAGAAACATTAAACAAAAATCATAGAAAAACAGCCGATGACGTCATCCTAAGATTACTTCGGATTTCACATGCTAGCGACAACATCTACCAACCCACCGATTGTTATGATTATTGGATATATGTACCCTTATGTTTTCAAAAAGCACATTTTGATGACGTCATGATGACGTCATGATGACGTCACACTTTTTGACATTAATATGAAAGAATGTATGGGCTAACAAACCTATTACAAAACGAATTTCGAATATTCTGTTAATGAGATATATGACTAAGAAACTTTACTTAGGTTCCAAAGAGTACAATGAAATTTGAAACATTTAAAAATTCATAGAAAATCAACAGACGACGTCATCATGACGTCACCTCGGATTCTACATGCTAGTGGCACCATCTACCTACCCACTAACTTTTATGACGATCAGACCTACCCTTATATGTGTTTCAAAAAAGCCTATTTTTGATGACGTCACACTTTTTCACATTTATGTGAAAGAATATAGGAGCTAACAAAGCTATTACAAAAACAGATTTGAATTTAGCATGTTCTGTTGGTGAAATATGGCTTAAAGAAACTTTGAAGTTCAAAAACTTAACAATTACTATAAAATCGTATGATGACGTCATCTTGACGTCACATCAATTTCCATCTGTAACACATGCTGTCCTATCTAGATACCACGTATCAACTTAATCGGACTTGTACTTCCATGGATATATGGCTTCGAAAAATGCCCCTTTAAGATGACGTCACGTGACATGTGATGACCATCATTAAAAATCAAGTCAGGGTTCCCACAGAAATCGGAAAACCAAATTCCATGACCTTTCCATGACTTTCCAAGACTAAATTTCCATGACATTTAATAATATTTTGCAGAGAAAAGTTTGGTATTATGGTACTGATAAACCCCTGATATGGGGCTAACCATTTGTTAGCTTTTGAAAATAAGTGTTAATTTATAATGCCCTCCTCCCATTACAGCCATCCGATCCACCCACTTTAATAAAAAAAGAAAAGAAGATAAGATGATATATTATAAGATGTACACAATGGCTGTGGCACTAACAGCTACCATCAGCAAAGAAAACAGAAAAGGATAGAAAGAAGAAAGATAGTAAATGGCTAAATCACATACAGCAGACACATGGAGCTAGCACGTTAGTAGAGAGATTCACGCGAACCGGCATTGGCGACGCTATTTGCAATGCCCAATTTTCTGTCAGTGCTGCGACTGGCTTTAATTTGTTTCTATTTAGTTTTGATCATTTAATTTTCCATAATAATTGGTGTTTGTTTATTGTTACTATTTTAAATGACTCATAACATTATTTTTATATTTATAACAAATTGATCAGAAATATATTAGGCTCAAATTTTCAATTATAGAATTAGCAATTTAGCAATAATGGTCACAACTTTTAACTGAATATAATATTTAAAAGAATTGTTTGTCTTAAAATCTCTGTGGTATCAGTTACAGCATCATCACCATACTGCACATTTCTCATCCAAGTTGATAACAGGACCCCCCCCCCCCCCCCTGCACACAATCATGGTGGAATAAAACTATTTAATGCGGCTACCATTAAATATCAACATGTAGGTATGTACTGTCTGCTTTGTTTTCTTTTAAAATTTATTTTCTGATAGTCTAAACAGATTGCATACAAACCATTACCCTAATAATCTCCTAGGGTGTGTGAAAAATCATCTACTAAGAATTGAGGACTTTTATGGTTAAGATATCATTTACATGATTAGGTTTAATATTCAGCTACCATCTCTAATCTTGTTTTCAATTATATCATGTTTATGTGCCCACATTACATTGAGCTTACGTGTATTGAGTTAAACCTACATGGATGTGGTTCATTCCATGAAGTTGGGTGTGACATTTTGCCAAAAAGGGCAATGTTTAAACCCTAAAATATACATTTTCTACCTTTATCAGTTTTCCCTGATCTGGATACGTTGTTCATGCACACTTGCAATTAGTAGTTTCACAAGTCCAATAAAGGATTCTTTGGATTGTTTTTTCACACTCGATGAAGATATATTGTCAAAATGTGTGACATTCCTCCAAATTTGGAGTCCTGTTACACGTGAAACCAGTACCTTAAAATGTCATTATATTCTCTCTGCTTGTATTAATTTGTCTAATTGTTACTAATTTTATAAACTTATAAGTAGGTCTTATTAGGGTATGAAACTTGCGACTCTTCTAAGAAAGCTGGTAGATATAGGCTTATGGGTCATTCCGTAAATGAAAAATATATGGTGTTCGTGTTACATGTGAAACAAAAACACATTTTCTGACATATTTCCATTGATTTGCCTTGAACATGTCTGCATTTTATGAACTAGTTAAGGATATACATCTCTAATGAAAAGATATGAAAATCAGACCTCTTCAGTAAATATGAGGCATAAAATATGATTTTTTTGTGGATTTTCCATGTAACATAGACACTGGTGTCAATGTTACATGTGAAACCCATCGCATATTTGTACCATATCACTGTAAATTTCAATTGCAAAAGTCTGACTTCCATTTGTTCAATATTGCTGTCTGTAAGTACACAAAAGGTGGTTTATTAAAGAAAGTGTTGAATAAAGTTCTTAAGATATGGCAAAAGTTAGGTACTGCAGGTCAATTCTGTTTGATCCACTGCCATCTTCACTGACAAATGTACATGCTGTCATCAAATCTGAAATAAGGAACAATAAAAATTGTCCCCTGTGTATTTCTATATTTTATTCATGTGTTGTGTTTTGGGTTTTTATCTGGGGTTCAGGGTGAGCTGGTTGGGTTTATAATTTGTACAGATACATGCATGCCCCCAGGCCCAACTTACAGACTAGGCTGTGTATAATAATAATAATTAACTTCTCTGAGACAAGTAGGGGCATATCTCACTCCCCGAAAACAACTTTTTAAAGTTGCGTTGAAAATGCATATGCAACATGGCAAAGCATTGCCAAAATATTGCAGTATTATACGTGACAATGTTTGTTTTTTAGACATCAAACTCTTCAGTTTATTCAGTTGGTGGGGGTTTGAAAGTAAAATCTCTCTTCATAATCGTGTCATCATATGGCACAACCTTTAGTTGGAGGCTTTTGTTGGGGAATTTTCACTGCTAAATAGAGAAACACAGTTTGTGTTCACTATACATAGCCTAATTATTCTTGGCAGTGTCTGGTCAGAAATTAATGTACATGTACTACAAGTGTTTACATACATGTACATGTACATATGTAAATTTCTGTCTCATTTTCCACAAATTTTTAGGAAATATATCTTGAAATAAGTTGTGCCACATACTTAGACAAACAGGGTTGGTTATTTCCCACGATTTCTGTGTTTCTGACCCATGCTGGTAGGGGTATTAAAGTAAAATCTCTCCACAGAATTTTGTAATTTTGTTGGGGAATTTTCACTACAGTGTTCACATACATGCACAGTAAATTTGTGTCTTATTTTCCACAAATATTTAGGAGATAAATCTTGAAGTAACAGGTTGTGGCACATATTTAGACAAGCAGGGTTACATGTACATATGTAAATTTCTGTCTCATTTTCCACAAATTTTTAGGAAATAAATCTTGAAATAAGTTGTGCCACATACTTAGACAAACAGGGTTGGTTATTTCCCACGATTTCTGTGTTTCTGACCCATGCTGGTAGGGGTATTAAAGTAAAATCTCTCCACAGAATTTTGTAATTTTGTTGGGGAATTTTCACTACAGTGTTCACATACATGTACAGTAAATTTGTGTCTTATTTTCCACAAATATTTAGGAGATAAATCTTGAAGTAACAGGTTGTGGCACATATTTAGACAAGCAGGGTTACATGTACATATGTAAATTTCTGTCTCATTTTCCACAAATTTTTAGGAAATAAATCTTGAAATAAGTTGTGCCACATACTTAGACAAACAGGGTTGGTTATTTCCCACGATTTCTGTGTTTCTGACCCATGCTGGTAGGGGTATTAAAGTAAAATCTCTCCACAGAATTTTGTAATTTTGTTGGGGAATTTTCACTACAGTGTTCACATACATGCACAGTAAATTTGTGTCTTATTTTCCACAAATATTTAGGAGATAAATCTTGAAGTAACAGGTTGTGGCACATATTTAGACAAGCAGGGTTACATGTACATATGTAAATTTCTGTCTCATTTTCCACAAATTTTTAGGAAATAAATCTTGAAATAAGTTGTGCCACATACTTAGACAAACAGGGTTGGTTATTTCCCACGATTTCTGTGTTTCTGACCCATGCTGGTAGGGGTATTAAAGTAAAATCTCTCCACAGAATTTTGTAATTTTGTTGGGGAATTTTCACTACAGTGTTCACATACATGTACAGTAAATTTGTGTCTTATTTTCCACAAATATTTAGGAGATAAATCTTGAAGTAACAGGTTGTGGCACATATTTAGACAAGCAGGGTTTGTTAATTTCCAAGATTTCGCTGTTTCTGACTAGCTGGTTGGGTTTATAATTTGTACAGATGTACTACATGTAGGCCCTATACTTGCAGACTGGGTTGTAACTTTTCTGAGACAAGACTAGTATAGGGGCATAACTCACTCCCCAACAACAACTTTTTCAAGTTGTGTTGAAAATGTCTGTCCAACATGTCAAAGCATTTATCTGCAATCATTCATGTTCAGAATTGTGTAATCACATAAATTTGAGGCTTTTGTTGGAGAATTTGCACTGCTAAATAGAGGAAAACATGTTAATTTGTTTTGACTTCAGGCCTACATGTATTATTGGCAGTGTATGGTCACAAATTTCTTTTAGTAATGTACATGTAGAGTGTTCATATATATATTTTGTACTATGTAAATTTCTATCTCATATTCCACAAATATTTAGGAGATAAATCTTTAAAAAAACACGTAGTGCCACATATTTAGACAAGCAGGGTTGGTTATTTTCCAAGATTTCGCTGCTTCTGAACCATGCTGGTGCGGAATATTAAAGTAAAATCTCGCAATTTTCGACATGCTTACCTGAATATCTGGACCACCAAATTGAAACATGTTGCTGTCCTACTGAACTGTCTCCATGATTGGAACCTCTATAGCCTTTTTAAACGTTTGGACGTGATCTGCCGATAGTAGCGTCTAAGGTCGTCTGCAGTGATCGTGTGGTTTTTCTGAAAATGTATCTGAAGTCTCAACAAAAGCATCCGGTTTCACCCTTACAACGGCCTCCAAAATGATAGATACGTCACTTGAGATACAAGTAGAGTTCGAGGATTAAGGTGCAGACACTAAGGTTCAAATACGAGCCGGACGAAAAGTCGAATTTCACGTCCAACTCCAAGAGGCACCCGTTGAGCCCCGAGGCGCGCGCAGTGCCGCTGGCCGATATATGCAAACATGTATCCATGTCATGTTTAAGAATCCACTACCATAATATATATGCACAGCTCGTTTGTGCATGCTCCGGGTTGCACGAAAAATGTTTTTTCGGGTTTAACTTGATCGTATTCTCATTTTGAGGGGATCAGTCGCTGCATGAATGACTACTCTGCATTTTGGGTGAGTGTTTGGTTGATATATTCAGGGAAACAGAAGATATCGGCGCTCCAAACAAAAATCGCTGTGAACCCAATGTAAGTCCTTCCAGCTCTAAACGGCGAATCTCGCATGTACGGATAGATTTTGTTGTTGCAGACTATACGTGTGTGGAAATTTGGCATCTGCAGCGTATGTACGTACTTTGTTAGGCTTGATTCTGCATGATTAGGAAGTTAGCGAAAAAATTACGCACGGTTTCGGATACCACCGTCCACAGCTACCTGTGATTAGCGACTTGAAAAAAGACTAGAAATCAACCCTTTTTATAAACAGCATGCACATTTAAGCCATGGTTATCCGCCCTTCCCAGAATTCCTTTGTGTTATATTGAATTTGCTCTAAATTTTCAAATGACTGTTATTTCTGACTTGAGTGAGCCACGATAATGAAATTTTGGAACTAGGTAGAGAAAAATTCAATGTATACATTTTTATAATCGGACCGAGCCTGGCATGCGTTTAAAAAAAAACTAATTTTTGATGACGTCATCTTGACGTCACACAATTTTTCCCTTTTAAGACATATCTTTGAGACATACCAAAGCTATAACAAAAAGAATTTTGAAAATATCTTGTTTTGTTCGCTAGATATATTGAAAAGAATGTTACGATTTAAAAAATTCAAAAATTCATAAAAAATCACTTGATGACGTCATCATGACGTCACTCTACGACATACAATTTCAGCTTAGGGTCTATGTTTGATGTAAGTTTGGTTAGGTTCTGAGGTTTTTTAAGACCTAAAGTGCCGCCGACAAAATTCGTGTACAAAGTCTATGGGATTTTGGTCAGAACTAAAAGAAGAAGAAGAAGAAGAAGAAGAAGAAGAAGAAGAAAAAAAAAAACTAGAGGTCTATGTTTTTAAGAACATAGGGCTTTTCCATATGTTTTTATGATGTCACTTCGAATTTTGTAAACTAGTGACAAATCTACCTAACCACCAAGTTTCGTGACGATTAGACATGGTCTATCCTTATGTCTTTCAAGAAATCATGCCTTTAATGACGTCATTATGACTTCAGTAATTTTTCGCATTTATATAAAAGAATGTACGAGCTAACAAAGCTATTACAAAAGGAATTTTGAATTGAACATGTTCTGTTGATGAGATATGGTTTTAAGAATCTTTAACGTTAAAATTTTGAAATTACCATAAAAATCAGATGATGACGTCATTATGACGTCACCTCAATTTTGATTTATAACATGTACTTGTTTAGCAACATACCAGGTTTGAATGCAATTGGACTTACGGTTCTCTTGATATGGGCCCTTGAAAAATGAGCCTTTAAGATGACATCACGTAACACATAATGACGTCATCGTGACATCACTCTTCGGCACACAATTTCAGATTAGGGTCTATGTTTGGGTTAAGTTTGCTTAAGATCTGATGTTGTTTAGTGACCAAAGTGCCGCAGACAAAATTCGTGTTTAAGAAGAAACCAAAATAGTGGGTATTGTGTAGTTTAGGATTTCTGTATTAATTGTGTTCATGTTAGCTTCTGGAGTATTTGATTATTCCAAAAGCCTTTTTTTGTTACTAAAGTAGACTTCTCTGAATCCCAATGACACGTGCTTTTGTGATTTGGAAAGGTTTTTTAAGGCGGAAAATACGATTTTCTTACGTTGTGTCACGTTTTGGCTCGGTCAACTACTCTCCCACCAGCTATATATCCGTGTAAAGCTGGGTATTGCGCAATCACGTATTTTGTTACCTCTTAGCTAACGATTTCACTCCAAAAAAAACCTGCAGATGTTCTTCGACGTGGCCCTTTGTTCTGAATGTGGCAAAACGAACAATTTTCAAGTAGATTGTGTTCATGCCTGGGCGAAAGTGTACTAAACTACACAATCGCGCGAACAGAACAAAAACAAAGGCTTTCCTGCTGTAGCGGAAACGCCAAAAAATGTGCGTCTGTTGTAAACATACGCATGGCTTTTCCTTTTTTTCTTTTTTATTTAACATAAAGTATCAGAAGGTCTATGTCTTTGCTAAGTTTAAGATCTGAGATTATTTTATGATTAACATTTCGTACTGCAAACTTGACCTTTAAGTTCATGTTACATGCCACACGAAGACGTCATTATGACGTCACTCTTCGCGGCACGACTTTGCATCAGGGTCTATACCTATGCTAACTCTGACTAAGATTCGATGTTGTTTGATGACAAAAGTGCCGATCAGAAAATCTATGCACAAAGTCTATGGGATTTGGGATAGAACTAAAATAAGAAGCAGAAAAAAAATAGATATAGGGCCTTCAAAAATGCAAATTTAAGATGACGTCACGTGACATGTGATGACGTCATCATGACGTCATGATTCGGCACCCATCTCGAGTAGATAGTCAATGCATATGCCAAGTTTGAAGTTCATGGCATTTGAAGAAGTGCAAAATTTTAAGAGTACAATGAAATTTGAAACATTTACAAATTCATAAAAAATCAGCCGATGACGTCATCATGACGTCACTTCGGATTTTGCATGCTAGTGGCACTATCTACCTACCCACCAATTTTTATGACGATCGGACGTACCCTTATGTGTGTTTCAGAAATGCACATTTTTGATGACGTCATGATGACGTCACACATTTTTCAAATGTATGTGAAAGAATATAGGAGCTAACAAAGCTATTACAAAAAGAATTTTGAATTTAGCATGTTCTGTTGGTGAGATATGGCTTTAAGAAACTTTGAAGTTGAAAAACTTTAATATTACTGTAAAATCGTATGATGACGTCATCATGACGTCACCTTAATTTTCATCTATAACACGAGCTACCATACCAACATACCAGGTTTGAAGGCAATCGGACCTACCGTTCTCTAGATACGGGCCCTTGAAAAGCGCACTTTTAAGATGGTCACGTGACACGTGATAACGTCATCATGACGTCACTCTTCGACATACAATTTCAGCTTAGGGTCTATGTTTGAGGTAAGTTTGGTTAAGATCTGAGGTTTTTTAAGAATATAGGAGCTAACGTTTCAGATAATTTGCTTCGAATAGGAACACTTCTGGCTGGAAAATATTTTCTATTAAAGTAATTATCATGATCAGTTGTTTCTTTCCGTATACCAGTTGAAGTAAACTTTGGAGCAACCTTGATAAATGGTCAGCAAATGCCAGTTACTCGTGTTTTTTTGTTTCTTTTTTTCAAACGGAATGAAGTAAATGCTACAGTACTTAATAGTCAATCAACTATGCTAGACCAATAAAAGTTTAGTCTTGTATTCAGCAAATGTTTTTAAGTATTAGTTTTTGCTTTAGTTTTGTTCATAGAGATGGTAGTAAAAGCTACAAAACTGGAAGTAAAAGCAAATGTTACTTTTCATCCGTACAACCCATTATGGGGTAGTATTAACTAATCGTTAATTAACCAGTCTGAAGTCCGGTTCATCAGTACTTCACGCGCCGGAATTTGATGGTGAAGTTAATTCTGGGCAACAACGAACGTCACAAAGAAACAATTATTGTTGACGTCACAAAATTCGCCTCATTCTTGTGAAGTGTGAACCGGTATGGAGGGAATAGTAAATGATGTAAATGGATAATTGAATATGGTCGGATTTGTTTTGTATTGATAGTAAAAAAAAATGCTTGAAGAGAAATTATTTCTGCTGAGAAACTGGAAAAGTGATAAAAAGAATTTACATGTAGTATTAGGAAAAAAGCAATTTCAGAAAGTTGTTTGTTTTTGTGGTTAAAATTTACAAATAGCGGACAAATCATTTTTCAGTTAATGAAGAAATTATTTTTAAGCTGTTGTGGTACTTTTTAGCTGCTCCGGCGCGAAGCGCTGCGGAGCAGCTATTGTTTTCGTTAAGAATTTTTTTTTTTTTTTTTTTTTAATTTATTTTTTTCTTTTTTCTTCTGCCCTTTTTGCCATAGGTGTTGTACACAACTCCCTTTCCCACCTAATTTCATACTATTAAAGCTCGTATTGTCCCCTCGAGTTGTCACAACAAAGGCCATATAGCGTAGATGGTCCTAAAGCAATGACGTCATGATGACGTCAGTAGTTTTTAAATTGTGGCCTCATGAATATTTAATTTTCCACGCTTGCAAGCTCAATATCTGAAAAACCAATCGAGATGTGAAGTTTATATCTATTGCAAAGTATTAGTTGGGCGGCAAAAATGTTTCTGCTTGAGTGAAATGTTCGTGACGTCATCATGACGTCATCTGGAGGCCATTAACTTAAAGCACAATTTTGCGTGTTTAGCAACCTCCTGTGACAGCAAGCATAAGACAAGTCATACATTGTGTTTTGGTCGACCTTACTGCAAGCGGAAATGATCGTGGCTCATTCCAGTGTGAAATAAGGCCCATTTCAAAATTTAGCGAAAAGCAATAAGATAACATAAGAATTCTGGGAAGGCGATAACCGTGGGTATTTTGTAGCGCGTTGTGAATTTATGTGTGGACTGATTTAGATTCGTTATCGGTCCTTCCGTTGTCCTTCGGACTTCTAATACATGATTAGGATATAACGTATGGTGCGGGAAGTAGTCTAATTCATCCCGCACGTTTGGGCATATCTACCAATGTGTTGAGGGCAGCAGACAACCTTAGCGGTTGCAGAATTTCTAAGAATGAGGTGGAATTTAGATATTCTGCTAAAGTGTGTGAGCTGGAAATGTGTATAGCGCCATCTCGTGACTATGATTTCAGACAATTCCAACGTGATTAATGGTGCATTTTTTAAGGCCTACATCTACAGAATTACAGGTCCGATTGGGCTGAATTTCGGTATGTGCTAAGACCATGCATGATGTGTGATAGATGCAAACTAAACTGACGAAATGATGACGTCATCACGTGATATATGACGTCACATTAAAGGTGCATTTTTCTAAGGCCTAAATCTTTAGAACTACAGGTCCGATTGGGTTAAATCTCGGGATCTGCCCAGACCATCATGTGTTACACAGGAAAATTAAACTTACGTAATGACATCAGCGGGTGCCATATGACGTCACATTAAAAGTGCATTTTTCTAAGGCCTAAATCTTTAGAACTACAGGTCCGATTGGGTTAAATCTCGGGATGTGCCCAGACCATCATGTGTTACACAGGAAAATTAAACTGACGTAATGACATCAGTACGTGCCATATGACGTCACATTCAAGGTGCAATTTTGTAAAGGCAACATCTAGAGAACTATACCGATTGGATTGAATTTCGGGATGTGCCCAGACCATCATGTGTGATAGATAAAAATTGAACTGACGTAATGATGACGTCATCCCGTGCCATACGACGTCACATTTAAGGTGCATTTTTCTAAGGCCTACATCTTCAGAACTACAGGTCCGATTAAGCTGAATCTCGGTATGTGCTCAGACCATCATTTGTGATAGATGAAAATTGAACTGACGAAATGATGACGTCATCACGTGTCATATGACGTCACATTAAACTCGGATTTTTCTAAGGCCTAAATCTACAGACATACAGCTCCGATTGGTTAAATATCGGGATGTGGCCACACTTTCACCTGAGCCATATTTACTTTTGTATGTGTAGTAGAATATGGATTTATACGATGCACATCATAAACTTCCTTGAGGAGCAGCTTTTTTCGTCATATTGACGAAAAACCTCTCGTCATAATATTGTTATTGAATCGATTTATCTTGGTCTGAGCGAAAACATCGAATGGTACATACGAATGCTACCTCCGGGAGGATTGGTTCGTTAGTGGATGAACAAACACCGTACCACTAATTATTTGTAATAATTTTTTAATTTTTAATTTTTAATTTTTTTTATGAAATCTAATTTTAAATGGGATGACTGAGAAATCTAAATTAAAAACTGTTTACATTTCTTTCTTTTTTCATCTATCACATTATAAGGTTATGTACCTGCTTCCTTTTTTTTTAAGTTCGAACAGTTTTTATTAATTTTTTAAATTATAAATAGCAAATCAAATCATGAGATTTAGAAATATCAAAAATCGTTGTTATCATCATTACACTACGGTCTTGCCGGTACTCGTGGCAGAGTAAATCAAATACAGGATGATCAAAATGCAAGAGCGCCCTCTTTTTCATTAGTCTGGTTCCTGTATTGTAAAATGCCTGACAGGGCCGGTCCGGTATCAGACACCGTATCTCATTATAGAAAGCTGAAGGTGGAGTATATCAATACATATGGCATGGAATTTATGAAGAAAATATTGATTTTATTGACGATTTGTAAAGTTTTTATTTCATTGTGTATTGTAAGAGAGAATTATTCATATGTTTCGTCAATTGGGACTTAAAGTCAAATGTTATGAGTAACAGACCTATGGTTTTTATGAGTATTGTTGTGTTCGCCTCGTGTATAACGTTATTCGTACGACTTTTTAATAATCGGTCATTGGCTTGTCACTGTACATTGCTGTATGTCAGTATTAATAATACTGATATGTCAATGATCGAATGTTAAAAAAAGTCATAGGCTTATCTGTGTACGTGTTTAAGCTATTGGAAGAAGTCCAGGAAAGATTTTACTTTAATACCCCCCATTAAAATCGCTTAGAAACATCAAAATCTTGGAAAATAACCATCCATTCAGGAATGTACAAACACTTGGCACAGTGTTGAATTTTGTGACTTTATTGTGTAATTTGTGTGTTTAATAGGGGAGGAAAGTTTGTGTTTTCTGTGTTATATGTTCTTGGTACAGCATATGCATGTTGATTATTGCTTCCTTTTTTACAATTACAGATTTTGCTAACATAAATCTTGAAATAAGAGGTTTTGCCACGTGTTTAGACAGTTGTTATCAAGGATGAATGGGTATTTTTCAAGATCTTGCTGTTTCTGACCAATTTTGGTGGGGGTATTAAAGTAAAATCTTTCCAAAGTCCATTGGTAACGTTTTTAAGCTGCTGGCCCAGTGTTCATCCAGGGAGGAAGGAATAACATTAGGTTCATGTTCTCGTTTTTAGGCCCTAGGCTTAAACATAATAGATATGAATGTGAGCAATTTTGAAAATATATGAAACTTTTTTGCTTTCATTATTTTATCCATTGTGACTCATATTAAAGTTTGATAATGCTTGGGACATAAATTTTGCTTTGGCAATGTTTAGTAATTTTGTGGTAAGAAATTAAGAGTTCTACTAGTGCAGCATCTTACTATTCTTAATTACGCTGGTTCATATTTGACACAAATTTGAGTGCGAAGCGAATTTGTTAGGGTAATGACAAATGTCACAATGCGAAGACCATTGTTGATGTCATGAAATTTGCTTCGCTTTTGCATTTGTGTGAAGTATGCACCGGCCTAAGACTTTGTGCGCAAACTTGACAGAGTCTGTGGGGTATGACAGAAAAGAGATAATAAGGCTGAATTCGAATCACGTGTCTAGAGCTAGGTGTTTGTCATTGCCCATTGCAAATATGTGGGCACATGCTGACAATAGCTGTAGCTCTGGAAGCCAGTTTCGGACACGACTGAGTAACATGTTATTTTTATTTTTTTTATTTATTATTGATTCATCATTACATTTATACCTTTTGGTACTTTTCAAGTCATATTTAAGGGACAGTAAATGGTGGCTGGGCTAGGTGCTGGATTGGAACATGAATGAGGATCAGCCTATCAGCACCAACATGACTGAATTGACAGTGCTTGTTGTACCTTTGTCAGGCTGTGCATCATGTGGAAGTGTTTTTTGTGTGAAAGAGTTCAAAATTGCCATATCTAGTATAGAATGGTGTGCAAGAACATACATGTATACTATATGATATGTTGATTACATAACTTAATATGTGGGAATGATCTGATGACAAGACCAAGAAGGGCCATTGAAGCACAGACAGAATGATGCCCAAAATGTTTTATCTTGTGTCAGTCTTTGAAATTGCATATCTAGCATGCTGGTTGGGACCATGTGACATTTGCATTTATTTTTGCAAATGATAATATGGATGCTTGACTTTTATGCCTAGTTGGATGTATGTGGAGGGTGATGATGTATAATAAATTAAAGGGACACTAAGCCCTGGAATCCTTCAAAAGTTTATGTCTTTGGTTACTTACCTAACTTATTGCCAAGATCTGAGTGTAAAAATTCTAATATAATGTGTAATATTTACGGAGATATGAGGAAAATACTGAAATATTAAAATATGTATATTCAGACTGGCATCGCATATAGTGCAGTCTGGACGCAAGTAAAGCACTAAGGCCACCACTCTGAATTCCAACGGCGTGAATTTTCCAAACCAAAGTGGCGTCCTTGAAATTGTTTTTGTTAAATATTTTCAGACAAACTGTGCATTTTCAAAGGATGGGCGTGTACATTATTATATTCTACTTTTGAATTTTTTTTCCAACCATAGACATTTTAGGACAAACGCTTTTAGTAGCCCAATTGGGCGCCTCCAAGGCTTAGTATTCCTTTAATGGGGCTTATAAAGAGTATGGTTTTGAAATAAATACATGTATTTAGGTATTTTTGTATGTTTTAATGTCTTGCAGGTATGAAGGCTACACAGACTGTGCACCGGGGCATTCTTGGATATCACTTTGATGAATGTTTGTCTGTCTTGCAGTCATTACCTCATTCCACTCCCCTCATGATTCCATTTCATTCTTCTACTATGTCCTGTGTTTGGTCTATTTCATCCTCCAGCAAGTTGACATCACCTCATCATGCAAATGCTCTGAGGTTGGCACCTCCTCAGAGAAGTCGTCTGCTTGTGACTGCCAGGCAGTGCGCAAACCAGTTGGCACACGACAAATGTGTGTATGTACTGGGACAAGTGAGACCAAATTCGCTTGCTTCCGGTACTGGGGCCCTCTTGCCTTGCAACTGGATAAGTTCAAAGAAAAGATGCACTGAGTTGAGCAAATATACGTTGAGCAAATATAAGTTGAGCAAATGTAAGTTGAGCAAATGTAAGTTGAGAAAATTTCAGCACAGAAATGTAAGTTCAGAAGTGTTTGACATCAGTAATGTGGAGAAGCAGACAACACAGAGTAAAGAAAGACACAAAAGGACTGCAAACCATGAGCAGAGACGAAAAGTGACTGTGTTCAGGAAGTTTAAAGTTGGCCATGTGACACCAAAGAGAAAAGGTTATCAAAATGCATTGATAAGGTTGAAGGCAAGTGGACAGAGCTGTTGTAGTCGAAATCAGGTATTGGAATGTGTAGTTGAGTATTGTAAAGAGCCAAAGAGGGTTTCCAAACCAAATAGGAAAAAGATCAGAAGGAATGAGCGAAAACAGGCGTTTCACAGATTGCGGAGTGGTAACGTAGTGGAATGTCGTATGAATAAAGAAGACAGAAGATGCCATGAAAAAACTCAGAAAAACATACAAAGTCATACTCGAAGAAGTCTTAGTTATGTTTTAAAGAACATGCAGAATAAGACAGATTGTAAATGTAAAGAGGACCAAGTCAGTACAATGTATGTGTCCACAAGGTCAAAAAAACAGCTTCAGCATAAGCTACTTTCTGAGAGTAAGAATTCAGGCACAGAAGCAAAGAATGACGTCAAGAAGTTGAAAAAAAATCGAATTGTTCTTGAAATGAACAAAATGGAAAGTGATGATCATTCAGTGAAGCATACATCTAGTAGGCAGTGTTGGTTGTGTGATGAAGTAACTGCTCCATTTGATAGAATTGTGACTTGTGATACATGCAACATATGGTATCATGTAAATTGCATGGGATTTTCAAATGTTGATCATATTGTGCTCCGGAAACCAATTTCATGGATGTGTTCTAAATGTGGACGATGTAATTACACTGTGTCTTTGTTATATGATCTTGGCATTCCTACAGATGAAAACATATTCCAGATGTCCCTGAATGAAGGTGATGTTAATGAAGAATCAGTGATGATGTATGCTAAACATGATTACTGCACACTGGAAGGCATTAAGGAGATTAATGAACCCGAAGGTGAGATTAACAAAAGCAGAGATAATGTGTGTGTAACCAGTGCTAACATGAAGTTGAAAAATCTAGGCAAGCAACAGTGCATAAAAGAACAAAGTGGCGGTTACTCATTGCGTAGAAAAAAGATGACTAGTAACAAGGACACTAGTCGTAAAAATGGAGATAAGAGAAATGAAAATGTAAATGAAAAGAAATCTACACGTATTAACTTATTAGAAGCACAAGCGAACAATGTTCAATGTGTTAAGGATGTTAAAGAACACAGTATTGGAAATGAAATGGAGGAGAATATGGAAAAGGGAATGAAGTCACGATATAGTTTGCGCAGTAACAAGGAACCCGTGTTGGTAGTAACTGAAAAGCAAAATGAGAAAGGCAAATCAAAAAGGAAAGCTGAAGAAAGTTTCAAAAATTGTTCAGAAGCTACAGGCAGTACAAAGAAACTGAGAATGTTGCCACAAAGAAATAGGTCATTTAAGATAAACAAATCTGATGTAGTGAAAAATAAAACATGTACATGTAGAACCAGGTGTTTTTGCACAAGCATTCAAAAGACAAGAGAAATTGATGGTAGAGTTGTTCAAGGAAGTTTTCATCAAGGGGACTGGAGATTTGCTGAGAATAGTGGCAAACAGTGTGTTGCAAACAGTTTGTGTGCAGCAATGTATAGCAGAATTAGGAACTTGAACAAATGGTGTTCTACTGATCTGGATTTTGTATTGAATACTGGAAATGAATTATACAGTTATTTATCTCGTAGTTCTACAATGATGAATGAGTATTTGTTAATCAATGAGTTACCTGATGAAATAGATGTTTTTAATCAGCATTTCAATATGAAGTTTCATGAATCTGTGTGTGGTATGTTTGAAGGAGAAACAAATCTATCTGAATTTAATTTGATTCCATTGAGTAGTGCACTGGAGCAGACACTTGAGAAATATACTGCATGTTTCATATGTTTCAATGGGAATACATTTTCAGTAATTGCTCAAGATGGAATGTACTATATTTTTGATTCACATTCTAGAAATCACAATGGTTGGCAAGACTCTGATGGAAGAAGCTTGATGAAATGTGTAACTTCATGGCAAGGTGTGTACAAGTATTGTACTGAACTTGGAAGATCTATGAATCTGTCTGATACTGAGCAATTTGAAATTACAGGTGTTAATATATGGGTTAATGATGATCTTAGCATCTGTAGTCATGAAGACATTGACAATGGCAATAGTGCATGTACCAGAAGTAACACACACAGAATGGAAGCCAAATATTCAACCAAAGGAAATGCAAGTATACAGTTTGAAAAAACTTGTGGATCCAAAAGAAATACAGTACACATAGTTTCGTCAGATGCTGTACATGGCACAGATATTGATCAGGAAATTACTTGTAATGATAACAGTGATAATGACCTAGAAATCATAAAAGTTACTCAACCAGTCACTTTTAAATTTGTTCCATTAACTAATAAAAGTAAGATTGCATTGTGTCGGAAATTTGGTGTGACCAAAATGTGTCTTGATGCTGATAAGATTTGTAAGAGATGCGAAAAAATGGGAGCACCTGACACCATAAGGAAAATTCAAGGTGATGGTAACTGTTTCTTTAGAGCTATTTCTTGTGCTATATCAGGAACTGAAGATAATCACATGAAACTCAGGATAGCAACTGTTAATTACTTGTTGGAAAATGCAGCTAAATTTCAGTGTTTCTTACGGGAAAATCACATGACAGTGGAAGACTATGTAATAAGAGAAAGAGTTTCTGATAGTGGTACATGGGCTACAGAGGTTGAAATCATGGTAGTAGCACATATGTTGGGTGTAAATGTATTCACATTTGATGATGCTAATAAGTGGTATGTATTTTCTGGTACATGTGGTGATAGTCATAGGCCATCAAGTTCAGGTATATATTTGTACCACAGGAGAAGAGTACATTATGATCTAGTTTTAAATGTACATGAGTTAATTACAACTGTATCAGACATCAGTGAGCAGGAACCTGATTGTAACAAGGAGTGTGAGCTACAAAGTAGTAATGTATCTAAAGATAAGGACCAATATGATACTATACCAAAAGCAGAAGCATCAAAACATTCAACTTGTAAGAAACGGAAATATGTTAATGTGACATTGAAGCGGCAGTTGGATAGAGAAAGAGCTAGAGAAAGGCGTCAGTTGAAAAAGGAAAGTAAAGATTCAGAAAATGATGTGAAAATCAAGAAAGCAAAGCATAGGATTATAGATCACAAAAGATATGCAAATGATGTGAATTACAGGGAATCAAAAAGATGTAGAAAGAAAGAGAAATATCACAATTCTGAGCAGTACAGGCAACATGAAATTGAATATGGTAAAAAGAAGTACAGAGAGAATGCTGCCAATAAACAAAAATCCGCAAAGTTGAAATATCAAGGAAATGCATTGTATAGGAAGAAAAAAATTGATACTACAAAAATCAGGTACCATGATGATGCTGCACATAGACAAAAGAAAATTAACAGGGATAAAACAATGTACCATGATGATGTTGCACATAGACAAAAGAAAATTAACAGGATAAAAACAATGTACCATGATGATGCTGTACATAGGCAAAAGAAAATTAGCAGGACAAAAACAATGTACCATGATGATGCTGCACATAGACAAAAGAAAATTAACAGGATAAAAACAATGTACCATGATGATGCTGCACATAGACAAAAGAAAATTAACAGGATAAAAACAATGTACCATGATGATGCTGTACATAGGCAAAAGAAAATTAGCAGGACAAAAACAATGTACCATGATGATGCTGCACATAGACAAAAGAAAATTAGCAGGACAAAAACAATGTACCATGATGATGCTGCACATAGACAAAAGAAAATTAACAGGATAAAAACAATGTACCATGATGATGCTGCACATAGGCAAAAACAAATTAACAGGGCAAAAACAATGTACCATGAGAATGCTGTACATAGGCAAAAGAAAATTGACAATGCAAAGAATAAATATCATAAAAATGCTATTTATAGAAACAGGATGATCAAAGCTATAAAAAGAAAGTATTGCATAAATAGCTGTTTCAGAATGAAAGTGATTAATAATCAGAAATGCAAGTACCGTTGTAATGTACATTATCGTAGGTATTTGATAGACGTAGGAAAAAGTAAGTACCAAAACGATGAACATTATCGTGAAGAAATGAAAAGGATGAATTTACAACGTTCAGTTAGAAAGAAAATGAATGCACGTATTATGAGGAATGTTGCAAGGGATTGGAGGAACGAAGTATCAAAAGGACCAGAGTATGTCTGTGCAGTTTGTCATAAACTTTTATTTCGGAAACAAGTTATCAAATGTAATAAAAATAAATACAAGAATGTTGGTTGTATATCTGAGAAGTATTTACATATCTGTACATGCAATGAGGAGTGTGGCAACAAATGTGTTGTATCAGAATCAAGCAGGTCATGTCTGTGGATATGCTATACATGTCACAGAAAATTACTTGGTAATAAAGTACCAGCAGAAGCAAATGTAAATAATTTAGCACTTGTAGACATTCCAGTTGAATTGAGTTGTTTGAACATTTTGGAGGAACATCTAATTGCAATTAATGTACCATTCATGAAGATGATAGCATTACCTAGAGGAGGACAGAATGCAGTTCATGGTCCAGTTGTATGTGTGCCATCTAACATAACAGACACAGTAACAGCATTGCCAAGGTGTGGAAATGATAATCAGTTGATTCGAGTGAAGCTGAAGAGAAAATTAACTTATAAAGGATATTACCAGTATCAGTTTGTGAATAGGGAACATGTTGAAAGTGCATTAAGATACCTTAAGCAGTATAACACGTGGTATAGGGATATAGAAATAAACAGTGAATGGGACAATCCTGTGTCTGAAGATGTAGATGAAATGGTGCACAATGAAAATGATGAAGCTGGTGAATCAGATGATACAAGTGATAGTGATGAGGAGACAGATGATGATCGCTTGCGTGGTATTCCACTTGATACATGTTTACAACCAGCAGATATAGGACAGGAAGTTCTTGATCAGTATTTTGATGATGTTCTCTGTGTGGCACCATGTGAAGGAAATAACCCAGTTAGAGTGTTAATGGAAGAAGGTAATGAGGCAAAATGTTTCCCAGCATTATTTCCAACAGGCACACCTATATTCAGTGATGATCATGATGTGAATGTTACATTATGTAGATACTTTCATAACAGACTAATGAATGCTGATAATAGATTTGCTAAGAGTACTCAATATATCTTTTATGCTCAGTATTTGTCAGAGATTCAAAAAGTGATGTCAAGTGTTTCAATTGCATTGCGTCAAAGTTCAGGTAAAATGAATAATGGTGAGAGTGCTAATGCAAGCATGATTAAAGACAGGGAACAATTAAGAGGCATTTTGAAATCGGACAGCGGATATAGATTCTTGAAACCAATCAGAGGTACACCCCCTTACTGGCAATCAACTCAAAAAGATGTAATGGCGATGATTAGACAACTTGGAATACCAACATGGTTCTGCTCATTTTCAGCAGCTGACATGAGATGGCCTGAAGTCATTAATACAATACTTAGACAGCAAGGTGATTCTAGAGACATTGAAGATTTGGATTGGAATGAGAAATGTAATGTATTGCGAAGCAATCCTGTGACTGTAGCCAGAATGTTTGACAAACGATTTCATACATTTCTGAAAGATGTCATAATGTCAAGAGCAGCACCTATTGGCAAAGTCAAGGACTATTTTTACAGAGTGGAATTTCAGCAGAGAGGATCTCCACATACACATTGTATATTTTGGATTGAGAATGCACCAAGATTAGGAATTGACAGTGATGTTGATGTTACAAAATTCATTGACACATACATCAGTTGCAAGTTGCCATCAAAGGAAGAAGATGAGGAATTGAATGAGATCTTGAGTCGTGTGCAGCAACATAGCAAAAAACACTCCAAGTCATGTAAAAAGAAAGGTACTGAATGCAGATTCAATTTTCCACGACCTCCTTCTAATAGAACATTTATCACTGAGCCAGATCCAATAGATGATGATAATGATAAAAACAGTGATGATAATGTTGGTAGCACTGTAGCTAAGGATGCCAAGGAATTATTGAAATCAGTGTGGAATGGAATACAAAATGAGGATAATCAAGTTATGGCAACTTCAGAGCTATTTAAAAGTATTGGAATCACACAAGATGATTTTGAGAAAGCTAACAATGTTCTGAGCAGCAAAGCAAGTATTGTACTAAAGAGAGAACCACAAGATGTATGGGTTAATTTGTACAATCCTGATTTGATAAGATGCTGGAATGCAAACATGGACATTCAGTACATCAGTGATGCATATGCCTGTGTAGCTTATGTTGTGTCATATATGTCCAAGGCTGAACGTGAAATGGGACAATTGTTATCACATGCTCAAAGAGAGGTACAAAAAGGGAACTTAGATGCTAGACAGAGTATGAAGGAACTTGGTTGTGTGTATCTACATAATCGTGAAATATCAGCTCAGGAAGCAGTGTTTCGTGCTTGCAGTCTTAGATTGAAAGAAGGATCCAGGAAAGTGGAGTTTATACCTGTTGGTGAAAACCCTGTTAGAATGAGTTTACCACTGAGTGTAATTCAGAATAAATCTAAAGATGATGATGATGATATCTTCATGATAAATAAAGTTGATCGTTATAAAGCAAGACCAGATATTGATGAATTTAAAGAAATGTGCCTTGCTACATTTTGTTCAGAATACAGAGTTATTTATAATGTAAATATATCTAAAGAATATAATGAAAGGAGACGATCACCAGTGTATGCACTTAAACATGACTTGGGTCATATACAGAAACGTAGTCGAACTGATCCAGCAGTTATCAGATATCCCAGGTTTTCAGTGGCAAAGTGTTCTGAGAAGTACTATCATAGTATGTTGCAGCTGTTTCTTCCGTATCAAGTTGATGTTCAGTTGAAGCCACCACAGTTTGAGTCCTATGAACAATTTTATACAGATGGTGTTATTTGCTTTAATGATCAATTAAAACCTGTAATAAATATTGTTGAAAATAATCGCTCCATGTATGAAGCAAATATTGAATCAATTGAAGAAGCAGAGAAATATCTTGAAAAGTTTGGTCCTCAAGAAGATGCATGGGCCTTGATTTGTCCTAAGAGTGAAGAAGATAGACTTGAATGTCAAGCAAAGCGTAAGCCAGTAATTGAAGATTCTGACAGTGAATGTGATATTCCTGATTTGAAAGCTGAACAAAAAGGAGATAAAATGTGTAATATTGAACCACATTCAGTTAAAGTTTCCAAGCAGGAAGCACTGAGTTTGCTGAGATCCTTGAATGTACAACAGAGACAGGTATTTAATAAGATCAGAGATTGGTGTTTGCAGAAAGTCAATGGTAAAAATCCTGAACCGTTTCATGTGTTTCTAACGGGTGGAGCCGGAACGGGAAAGAGTCATTTGATAAAGTCAGTGTACTATGAAGCAACAAGGATTTTCAGAAGAATAGTGCAGAATCCAGACAATGTCTCAGTATTACTTACTGCGCCAACAGGTGTTGCAGCATTTAATATCAATGGTGCTACAATTCATAGTGCATTGTCAATCACAACTGATTCTAGATTACCATATCAACCTCTTGGTGAAGAAAAGTTGAGTACTCTGCGTAATGTATTGCAAGATCTTCAGATTTTGATTGTAGATGAAATATCAATGGTTGATCACAAGATTCTTTGCTATATTCATGGACGACTACGTCAGATTAAGCAAACACGTAATCATACACCCTTTGGAAATGTCAGTATTTTAGCTGTTGGTGATTTCTATCAGTTGCCTCCAGTAAAGGGAAAGTCATTGTACCAGAGAACAGTTACAGCTGACCTATGGAATGATATCTTCCAGAAAGTAGAGTTAACAGAAATTATGAGACAAAAGGAAGATGTACAATTTGCTAAAACATTGAACAGGCTACGTGTAAAAGAAAAGCAAAAGAAATTATCAGATGAAGATGTTGCAATGTTACAAGCTCGTGAAACTGGAGAGGATTGGGATGATGCATTACATATCTTTCCTTGCAACAAACAGGTCGATGAACACAATGTTAAGACATTGTTTGCAAAGTGTAGTGATTGTATATGTATTGAGGCAAAGGACATTCAAAAGGATTCAAAAGGTGGTCAAATGAAACAAGTGAAAGCTGTAAGCAAATCAACATATACTAGTTTACCAAAATCATTGTGGCTTGGTGTTGGAGCAAGAGTGATGTTAACAAAGAACATTGATGTATCTGATGGACTAGTTAATGGAGTATTTGGCACTGTCTGTGAAATAGTTTTGTTAGCTGATAAATCTGGCCCAAAATGTGTAGAAATTAAGTTTGACAAAAACAATGTTGGTTTTAAATTGAAAAATCAAATACCATTCTTGTCTATTGATAGAGGCACAGTACCTATTCAAATGGAAGAAGAAAGTATTGGTAAACAGTGTGTAAGACATCAGTTTCCATTGAAATTAGCCTGGGCATGTACAGTCCACAAGGTACAAGGAATGACAACAGATAAAGCAGTTGTATGTCTTGAACGTACATTTTCACCAGGACAGGCGTATGTTGCTCTCAGTAGAGTCACTTCATTGAATGGTCTTATGATAGAAAAGTTTGATGAAAAATACATTTATTGTAATAAAGCAGTACATGAGTCATTGAATAGTATGCCATTATTTATTGAAGAAGATAAATCTAGGAGGGATATATCTAATGAGACTACTATCATGATGCATAACATCCAAGGTTTGAAGGAAAATTATACAGACTTAAAATGTAATAATGAATTTATGACATCTGATTTTATTTGTCTAACTGAGACATGGATTAATGAAGAGCTGTACACAAACACTGAATTGACTGAATTTAAGTGCTATCATCAATTAAGAAGTCTTTCATATGATAATTCAAGTCATTCTACTCAAACATTAAAGCAACAGAGTCATGGAGGTGTTGCTGTATATGGTAGAAGGAATAAAACATTCAGTAGGATAATCATGCCGGTACAGAACATGGAATATATTGCATTTCAAATAATTTCTAATATGTCATGTTTAGTTGTAATAATTTACAGACCAGTGTCTTATGCTATAAATGCTTTTATTACCAATTTAAAAGTTTTACTTGAAGAACTTCACAAAATATCCAACAAATGTATTATAATGGGTGATTTCAATGAAGATATTTTTAAACAGTGTTCACAAGTTGAGAAATTGATGGAAGATCATGGTTATAAGCAGTGTGTTACAAATGCAACTACAGAAAATGGAACATTAATTGATCACGTCTATGTCAGAAATTTGGACTCTGTGTCTGCTGTTATAAGTCCCACTTACTACAGTTATCATGAAGCAGTTAGTGTGAAATTCTGAAAAAAAATTCACAAGTCAAGTTTTGTATACTATACTATTATCTTTACATAGGATAATTAGCTTACACTGCACAGTATATGTGTACTGGTTAATTGTTTCAATACAAATTGAAAATGACATTTGCTCAATTTAAAAGAAGTCTATGAAATCAAATAAATGTTTAAAACTGCTTTTAAGGTTTAGAAAACTTTGAGGAATTGTCAGCAATAATAAGCAAAATAATGGCTAGATTGTTAGATGTGAAGTAACATGGGAGCAAGAGTAAGCAAATTAGCAAGCCAGATTAGAATCGAAATGAGAACCATCATACTGAATTGTAACCAGTCAATGACAAGTCGGGTCACAAGCTACAGTAGATTAACAATGACAAAGAAATGCCTTTATCACAGTTCATTGGAAATTATTTTGGCTTGACTTGTGAAGTGACTTGTGGTGACTTGATTACAACTCTAGAAGTATGATAGCAAGCAAGGTTTTAAAGTAAGATATCAGACGATGTAGTATGCAAGATTTAAGATGATAGGATGAAATAATTGAGAAAGAAATAATTAATGGAAATAACATGTTAGAAAAGATGCAGGATATGAGATACAAAAAAACACTGTTAAGAAAGTACAAAAGATAAATAGGCAAATAAGTATGGAAAATAGACAGGCAAGAGATAATATGTACATCTGAGGCAGCAAATAGATAGACATAAATAATAACAAATATAAACTTTATTAATGTGGAATTTTTGGTATTGCATCATGTGCATGTACAGTGTTTTTATAATGTGTGAATAACAAGGTGATAGTGGTCCTGGTGTATGAGTTGGCCATTGAAATATCATTTGCTTATTGATTTGGTAGATATATCAAAATGCATGCTATCAAAACATCAGCAAACAGAGTAACCAAGATATAAGGCAAAATAAACAGGCAAGAATTTAGACAAGATATGAAGCAAAATAAACAGGCAAGAAAGTAGGCAATATGTAAGGCAAAAACAAAGACAAGAAATTAGTACAAAGATACATGTATAAGGCTGGCAAGGTGAAATGAGCTGGTACTAAAATGCTTTGTAGCATCTGTTGAGGATTATGCAATTGACAAAATCGCAATTTTTGGTTTGCATGTTGTGGCCTAAATTGCCATAGTATCTAGTTGGGGCCTTAACGATTATAAGTCTGGCTTCAAGTCGCATTTTGGCACACCCTGTCAAAATGTCACTATGAGGAGTGGGGTGAGCTAGAGACTTTTATCCACTTCTCTTGTGCTGCTTTGAGATGTACCACCATATACTTCAATCAACTGTACTTTGGACCATTCATCTTGATGGTTATGAAACAGTGAGCCAGTCTTCAGCTTACTTTGCCTGTATATTTCTTTGATGGCTTCTACCACGCTAGCTCGATAATAACCTAGATGACTTACACCAGACTTGTTGAATTCTATTTGCTTGGACCAAACTGGTTGAATGTATCCCAAGATTGTTTTGACCAGACTGGTTTACGCTCTTCCTATATGATTTGGACCACACCAGTTAAGTACTCTTTCGAAATGACTGGGACCATACTGGCTGGGTGCTCTTCCTAGATGGTTTGGACCAGACCAATTAAGTGCTGTTCGTAGATGGTTTGGACCACACTAGTTCAGTGCTCTTCTGAAATGACTGGGACCACACTGGCTGAGTGCTCTTCCTAGATGGCTTGGACCAGATTGGTTCAGTGCTCTTCCTAGATGGCTTGCACCAGACCAGTTCAGTGCTCTTCCTA
This sequence comes from Hippasteria phrygiana, assembly GCA_037893225.1. Classification (NCBI taxonomy): domain Eukaryota; kingdom Metazoa; phylum Echinodermata; class Asteroidea; order Valvatida; family Goniasteridae; genus Hippasteria; species Hippasteria phrygiana. Next base: position 652,230 of record JAZGUH010000564.1, on the reverse strand, counting down.
GATGGTTTGGACCACACCAGTTCAATGCTCTTCTGAAATGACTGGGACCACACTGGCTGAGTGCTCTTCCTAGATGGATTGGACCAGACCAGTTCAGTGCTCTTCCTAGATGGTTTGCACCACACCAGTTCAGTGCTCTTCCGAAATGACTGGCACCACACTGAATGAGTGCTCTTCCTAGATGGCTTGGACCAGACTGGTTCAATGCTCTTCCTAGATGGTTTGGACCACACCCGTTCAGTGTTCTTGCAAGATGGCTTGGACCAGATTGGTTCAGTGCTCCTTCTAAATGACTGGGACCACACTGGCTGAGTGCTCTTCCTAGATGTCTTGGATCAGATGAGTTCAGTGTTCTTCTTTGATGGCTTAGACCAGACCGGTTCAGTGCTCTTCACTGATAGCTTGAATCGGACGAGTTCAGTCCTCTGGCTAGAATTGGACCAGACTAGTTTAGTGCTCTTTCTAAATAACTGAGATCAAACCGGTTCAGTGCTCTTTCTACATGGCTTGGACCAGAGCGCTTCAGTGCTTGGATCAGACAGGTTTCATGCTCTTCCTAAATAGCTGGGACCAGACCGGTTCACTGCTCTTCCTAGATGGCTTGGACCAGACCGGTTCAATGCTCTTTGTAGATGGTATGTACCATACTGGTGCAGTGCTCTTTCTAGATCTGTGATCTGCTTTAGAAAAGATACAATACAAATGAATGTAATTTGTAAATTTTACACCTCTCCCTACTGACAAATTTTAGATGAACAATTTACATTACAATAGACTGTTAGTGACAGACTATCCGAAGAGTGCAGAACGAGTTTTTATCTTTTTCCGCTGCTTATTACGGTCTTAGCACCAAGTGAGAGAATATTTTGGTAAAAATTGTATTTTCATGATTTACCGGTACCACTTTTCATCTGCGCATTGTTAAATATAAAAATGAATTTGTCAAAGTTGTTTTGGGAAATTGGGATCTTGTACCCCTAGTTTTTAAAAGCTTGCCTGCACCTTTTGTAAAGTCAGTTAAAAATAATCATGCAATGGTTGTAACTGGTTTAGTGTGTAGTAGTTCTCCAAGTACATGTATACATATGTATGTATTGTCTCAAAAAATGTCAGATTGTATCCACAAAGGTATATGAAGTCTTTTAAACTACTAACGATGAACAGTATATTGGATAAACCATAACATTTTAAAACATAAAAATGAATCATTTTTTTTTGTTTAATGTTTTTCATTACTGCAGTTAACAAGTACCAATTGCTGCCATCCATATGAAATCAGCTGGGCTATGAGGTCATCATTTACTTCCTATTGTCATCTTTGCTGTAGTCATCACACGATGCTTCTCTACTTTGCATGTAGCTCTGTGTTATCCTTTCAAGGTGTCAGTAGCTGTCCACTTGTAAGGTGAGTACTTATTAGGTGTATTTTTCTAATGCAATGAAATTGTGATGCTTTGCATTTGATAACTGGACAGCAACATGGGCAATTCTACGGTACAACATCATGGCTCAGAAAATGTTTTTTGTTTTAAATATTGTGATCATTTTACACGTAAATACAACCAGAATAGAATAAGTGTCAAATGACAGAGGAGTGAAAGTGGCTATCCACTCGGTGATATTTCAACTCTACTTAATTTGATCGACTATGTATTTTTCAAAAAGACAAATTGTTTTTAAAGGAAAATGGTAGTTTTGCTTCCTGTAATTGTACAAAAGTTCATGTCAGTTTCCGCCTTGTTTACAAGTGACTTGTTATTTTTTTAAAAAGTTTTCTGTTGTTAGATATATATAAACATCAGAAAAATGTATACATAGTACATATAACTAATACATACAATTTCTATGACTTTTTTTTACCATGAATCCAGAGATGTAATTGTGTTACCGTCCTCGTGTAATTCCATTACCGGCATGAGTCTGATAAAATGTCAGTTTCTACAATAGAAAATAATTTCTTTAAGAAGTTTTTGGTTGCAGATAATCCCTGGTTTTCAAATCACTCAAATTAGTAATTGTGTGAATTAATACAATAATCGAAAAAGCATTTTTGTTTACATAATGAAAATGTTGAATTTAGCTTTATCATACCATGGATAACCACCTAGCATAAAACATCTTTTGATATGATGCTAATTCTTCATGTTGTTTACAACAAAACATAATTTTGTTACCGGAGAATTGTCCATATATGCTTAATAGTGTCATTAACTGTTCAATACAATACAGATCTGTATTTGCCTTCTTACTTGTTGAGATCCTGAATTACTTTGGATCACATGTTAGATGTTGATACCCTCACATACATTTTACTCGGGATGACGATATTTTCAGATAATTTACTTGGGAGATGATGACATTGTAAACTATGATGTCATTATCCCGTTGATAATAACATTTTCAATGTAGGATGTCGTCATCGTAATATAATATTGTCATCATAATGAATTTTCTTAAAAAGTCTTAGTATCCTTTTAACAAGATATTGTCATTCCTGAATGCATTTTCTCAGTCCGTGAAAAATGTGTGTGCAAGACGACATCCTATATTTATGATGCTGTCATTCACGACTTAAATATCTTTCGAATACGACATTTCAACATTCACTATGTTTCATTTAATATCAAGCAAAGTATAATGCATAACTTAGCTATGGTACAAGTATATCACTCATAGTGTGATGCAAACATTGTCATATGATTTTATTCACACACATACACATTCTAAATATGTGATTTCTTTATTCTGCATCTTCTGTAGCAAGTTCCCATCTCGGCATCAAGGCAAAGAGGATCTACCTTAGCTTCTGAGTGCAGAACTTTGATTTGAGTCTTCATTTCAACTTCAAGGTGAAGGGAATCTACTTTATCTGCTCAAATCAGAACTTTGATTTGATAACACTGGACAATTATGACTATAGTGAGTCTTCATTTCAACCTCAAGGCGAAGGGGATCTACTTTATCTTCTCAGAGCAGAACATTGATTTGATAGCACCTGGCATGATGAATGTAGCAAGTTAGCATTTAAATTTCAACTTCAAGGTGAAGGGGATGTACTTCACCTTCTCAAAGCAGAACTTTGATTTGATAACACTGGACAATTATGACTGCAGTGAGTTTTCATTTCAACTTCAAGGTCAAGGATATCTACTTTACCTTGATACAGAACTTTGATTTGATAACATCTGGCATTATGATTACAGTGAGTCTTCATTTCAAATTCAAGGCAAAAGAGATCTACTTTATCTTCAATTTTTATTGTTATTTAATTGCACCAGACACCGGGCATTATGACTACATTTCAAAGACAAATAATTATATATGTCTCTTTAAACTTTTACAGAAATTAGACAGGAGCAGTTTCCATAACATTCATAAATAGAAAAAAATGGTTCTGTAAAATAGATGTCTTTATTGACAGCTTCACTTACATAAAGTACCCTTTCCTAGGGGAACCATTGAAGGGCACTTTATATAAATTTTTTTACAGGAATATTTTAAATCTTGGAACATTTCTGTTTAGTTTTTGGAACAGTCCTTTTCGTTTGAAGAACAAAAAATGTTTCTTTTACCCCTGCCTCATTCCCCTATCCCCAAAAAACATAAAGAAGTAAAACAAAACATATGAATTGATAGACATTACAAAATTAATAAACATTACAAAATATGGACACCCTGTCTTTACACATGATTTTTAATACAGAAGAACTTGTGTTCCTAATTTGAACAGAAAGTTATTAAAATATTTTAAGCAATCAAATTTTTGACACTCACATTTGTGGTTAGAGTGAAATTGTGAAAGTTTAAGTAATGTTTTAGTGCATACGCAGTGTAAGCCATTTTTCTTTGTTTATACAGTGTGTATCAAGTATCTCAAGATACAATATAATAGCACTTTTATACCGACTGAATCTTCACATAATCATTTCAGATCGTGCATGTGAACTTAAAAAGAATGTTTTTGTATAATTCTTTTGGGGGAGAAGTTGTTGGTAATATCCAGCTCAACACTGTTTCATGTAAAGTTACATGTATTTGCCTAATTAAAATCGAGTTTCAGTTAAGAGTTTGATTTTTGAAGTTCAAAATGAGTTGATTAAGTCACTAAATAGTTCCATGAAAAAGCTATTTTGTATTATTAAATTACAACTTAGAGATTTGTTTATTTAACAACGAGATTACTTTTAGTTAAGGTCCTATTTCGGATATACCTAAGTCATGGCAACGACTGAAATGCTCTCAACATGTAAAAGATAGGCTGTACTGATTTCTTTAATGAATTTACTTGGTTTTATTACAGAGTGAAGTTTACCTTATGTTTACTTTGTCATACAAACATATCTTTTCTACATTCAGTGTTTGAGATGTTTACATTCAGTGTTTACATTGAATAACATTTGTATATTTTCAAATAACTCTTGAAATGTTGTGACAGTCAAAACAAAATGTACCTTTTTCTACAAGTGATTTTCTACAATAAGAACTGATGAAATGCAAGATGCTGCATAAAGAACTGAATTAAAGTTTTGGTTTTGTAAATTTTACATCATTTGCTTGAAATCTTTCTGAACTCGCCTTAGTCCCCATGCATGTTGTTCAGCTAAGTGTTGCAATAAATGTTATTGAGAAGGTCATGATATTTAAAGACACTTTTAAAAAAAAGTAAGTTTCGGTATGTTTTAAATGTTCTGATATTACAAAATAGTGTACAATGTGTACCTTTAACACTTTTCACCAAAGACTCACTTCTTAAAGCTTATTGCAGCCTATATTTTTATGTATGTTTTCTTGTCATTTTGAGAGAGGTTACAGTTTCAGTTGTCATTTTCAACTGCCATTGACAATCGTACATAATTTGCAAGGGGGAGATGCATTATCATGATTGCTTATATTAGTCCAATTTGCTAGGGAGGCACACAGAAGAAGAAAAAACAATCGCCTGAACTTTTTTTTGTCGCAAGTGCACGCATTCTTCTTCCTAGTTATGGGGACCTGCTTTGTTTGTATGATAGATGTCGGGATCAAAAAACGTAGGGGGGGGGGGGGGGGGGGGGCTCAAGAACTCGGTTCTAGTTTGCCTAACAAAAACTTCACGACAACGCGGTCTCTGCTAGGGCAATCTCGAATGTGTGTGGGGTGGGTACATCACTGCCTGTGTTCCTTATTTTCTTTGTTTTGACCAATTAAAATATAAATTATTATATTTTGATTTCACCATTTTGCAAAATTGCATTTTCTTGACTTTCTTCATGTTCAAAACGTTTGGGTACGTTTATCAAAAAAGTGCAACTTGTTTCAATTTTAAACAAAATGTGACCTCTTAAATACTTTTGCCCTGAATTTTTTTTAAAGAAGCCGGCGACCGCAGTAAATAATTTTTCAGGGCGAGTGGGGGCGCTATACAATAAAACGTTGTTAGTAGTGAATAGGAAACGACTCGAGAACACGCGATTCTTTCATTCGATCATACTTCATAAAACCTCGATGAACAGTGTCCCTATGATCATATATGTATAATCATCATTCAGCATAGGCTAGAAACAGCCTGTGTCGAACAGTTTTCTACACGATTCTTGAATTGTTCTTTTGATGAATCATCACACCCTGCATTTTATGTTATGTAAAGTTTTGATAAGGGCGTCACTTTTTATTTCTTTAGTTCTCATTTCCGAACGATCTATTTTGGGCTCCCGACTGAGGAAAAGTTCTCATTTCTGAACGACCCTATTTTTGGCTCCCGACCGAGGGAAAAAACTTTTTTTATGCCGCCGACCATGTCTAAAATTTAATACCAAAGAAAAAAGGTGAATTAAACACAATCTTTCCAATTTCGTTAAAAACGCTAACAATAATGTTTAATATTACGTACCAGCTGTACGTGTATTCAAAACGGCATAAACAGAGCTGGCGCTAAGATTATGCCAGAAGTTGTCAAAATGGGATTATTCTTTTTTCATTTATTTAAAATTGTGGAAATAAAAGTTAATTTAGAGCAAGACAGTCATATCATACATTGAACACTTTGCATTTTGAGTTAGCCTGATGTACGTTAAACAGAATTTTGTACCCCCGATTTGTATTTTTTGTCGACTGATCAACCCTCTTTCAAGGCCCAAAAAATATGAGAACCATAGAAATAAAAAGCGACGCCTTTATCACATGTTCAGTGTTTAGGCGCATATCTCAAGGCAACTGATATTTAAAAACATTGAAAATCGTTTTGGGGTTCTTACACTTCTAAAAGTTGTTTCTCTGATATGAATAAACACTGCTATAAACTGCCCGCCAACCAGAATGACCTAAAATTATAAATGAGAAGAGTTAGGGGCGATTGATATTTCAATCATGGCAGAATCTTTATTAAGCACTTTAGGGATTTGTACTTTTTGTGGGCGATGGAAAATTAATAAAATCAACACATCAGAGATTGGGTCGCTTGCTCAGGCGGACGTGGCGACATAAACGCATAATTATCCATTCGTGATTAATATAGGAAAATGTCATCACTAAAAAGTGCAACAAATCATTTCAACGATGAAGAACATCACACTTTTAAAATAATTTTTTTGAACAATTTATATTAACTGAAATGTATGTATGGGCTTGAATCCTGCATTGAGATGCATTCGTTCTATGCCACAAGACCAAAGTTATTACGTAAAATGAGGATGAATCATGATACAAATCACAAGCACACTTTACATAGCACTCACTTTGAATAAACAACGAATATTAACAAAATCATCCATCATTATCAATTATGTCTTTCCGTATTCCAATTCAAGATCACTCTGGAGGTATATACCTTGTGACAGCAAACAATTTCTTATCTTTGTTCCTTTTTATTCAAACTAAGTATTTTAACAAAATAACTAAGTATTAATTAACTTTTACTCTACTTTAATCAATACGCAAGATTGCAAACGCTACAAACTGAAGTGGAACCAATTTAATGCTCCGTTTAGTTCGCATCCGACCCCGTCTGATTTGCAACAAAGCCCCCGTAATGTTGAATTGCGCCCTCTGTTGACGTATTAATTAATCAAATGGAGCTAATAATTATTTTATCACTAGTACAACATGTAGTCGACAAAAACGCGTCACAAAAAATGCTCTATTAACAAAAATAAAACAACCATTAGTCTGAAAACCATTATTGAAACTGTCAAAACATTGTGACCCCCAAAAGAAGGTATTTTGGACTGAAATTGATTTCATAATAAAAAACAGCTATAAAGACGTCACTTCGCATTTTACCATAAAGTGTAATTCTAATAGTTTTTGTATTTTTTGTGACGTCATAGTGACATCACTACATTTTTGTTTACATATAAACATATTTGCAACCTAAACTGTTTAAACGCTGTTTAAACGCTGTTCAAACTTTTTAAACAACCCGGGTTGTTTAAGTGCCCTGCTTAAACAACCATGTGCCCTGTTTAAACAGGGCACATGAACAATCCCGGTTGTTTAAACAACTTTTTAAACAGTGTTTTAACAGTGTACCTAACATTTTACAATAGGAACAAATTATGTTGCCGCTTTCGGTCTTGAGATATGGCATTTACAAAATATAAATTTTGGACTTTGACTTTGGAGTGACGTCAAGTGACACGTGTTGACTGTATCATGCTTACACTCCATTTTGTTCACATCCCCGTCTGTATACAAACAAACGTTTACCCGGAGTTCGGTAGAGATTGCACTTTGAAAATAGCACCTTTAAGCTGACATCATGTGACACTTGATGACGTCATTAGACTTCACCCCATTCTTTATATATATTACACGTCCCTATCTGTCTACAAACCAAATTTCGGCCCGATTGTGCATTGAATTTGGTAGATATTAGACTGACAATTGCACCTTTAAGGTGACGTGATGAGATTTGTGATGATATCATCATGACGTTGTCACTTGGGATACATTATTATTTAACCATCATGTGCAAAGATATTAGTTGATATATAATTTAAGATTGTCGAAATTAGAATGGAAAAGAAAATTAGCAAACTTTGAAAATGCGTAAAAAATAAACTGATGAGGTTATCATGACGTCAGTTCATATCTCGAATTTAGTAGCCATTTTTTATGTGTCCACCTACTTTCATTGCGATCACACGTTGTCTTATATGTGTTTTTAAAAACTACAATTTTGATGACGTCATGATGGCATCACATATTTTCCACATTGATATGAAATAATATAGGAGCTAACAAAGCTATTATTTTTTTAATTTAGCATGTTCTGTTGATGAGATATGGCTTAAAGAAACTTTAAGATTCAAAAACTTTAAAATTACTATAAATGCGCATGATGTTGTCATCATGACGTCACTTCAATTTTCATCAACAACAAATGCTTGCCTACCAACATATTAGGTTTGTGCGCAATCGGACATACGGTTCTCTAGATACGGGCCATTGAAAAATGCACATTTAAGATGACATCACGTGACACGTGATGACGTCATCACCCCGTCACTCTTCGGCATACAATTTCAGCTTAGGGTCTATGTTTGTGTTAAGTTTGATTAAGATCTGAGGTCGTTTAGTGACCAAAGTGTCCCGTACAAAATTCGTGTACAAAGTCTATGGGATTTGGGATAAAACTAAAAATTCATAGAAAATCAGCCGATGACGTCATCATGACGTCACTTTGGATTTTACATGCTAGTGGCACTATCTACCAACCTACCACTTTTTATGACGGTCGGACCTACCCTTATATGTGTTTCAAAAAAGCAAATTTTTGATGACGTCATGATGACGTCACACATTTTCCCATTTATGTGAAAAAATATAGGAGCTAACAAAGCTATTACAAAAAGAATTTTGAATTTAGCATGTTCTGTTGATGAGATATGGCTTTAAGAAACTTTGAAGTTCAAAAACTTTAATATTACTGTAAAATCGTATGATGACGTCATCATGACGTCACCTCAATTTTCATCTATAACACGAGCTACCATACCAACATACCTCGTTTGAAGGCAATCAGACGTACCGTTCTCTAGATATGGGCCCTTGAAAAATGCACCTTTAAGATGACGTCATATGACACGTGATGACGTCATCATGACGTCACGTTTCGGCATACATTTTCAGCTTATGGTCTCTGTTTGTGTTAAGCCTGATTAAGATCTGATGTTGCTTAGTGACCAAAGTGTCCCGTACAAAATTCGTCTACAAAGTCTATGGGATTTGGGATAGAACTAAAATAATCATAGCAAATCAGCCGATGACGTCATCATGACGTCACCTCGGATTTAACATGCTAGTAGCACTATCTACCTGCACACTAATTTTTATAACGATCGTCCCTACCCTTATATGTGTTTCAAAAAAACATATTTTTGATGACGTCATGATGACGTCACACATTTTTCACATTTATGTGAAAGAATATAGGAGCTAACAAAGCTATTACAAAAAGAATTTTGAATTTAGCATGTTCTGTTGATGAGATATGGCTTTAAGAAACTTTGAAGTTCAAAAACTTTAATATTACTGTAAAATCGTATGATGACGTCATCATGACGTCACCTCAATTTTCATCTATAACACGATCTACCATACCAACATACCTGGTTTGAAGGCAATCGGACCTACCATTCTCTAGATATGGGCCCTTCCAAAATGCACCTTTAAGATGACGTCACATGACACGTGATGACGTCATCACGACGTCACGTTTTGGCATACATTTTCAGCTTAGGGTCCCTGTTTGTGTAAAGTTTGATTAAGATCTGATGTTGTTTAGTGACCAAAGTGTCCCGTACAAAATTCGTGTACAAAGTCTATGGGATTTGGGATAGAACTAAAAATTCATAGAAAATCAGCCGATGACGTCATCATGACGTCACCTCGGATTTAACATCCTAGTAGCATTATCTACCTGCACACTAATTTTTATGACGATCGTCCCTACCCTTATATGTGTTTCAAAAAAGCATATTTTTGATGACGTCATGATGACGTCACACATTTTTCACATTTATGTGAAAGAATATAGGAGCTAACAGAGCTATTACAAAAAGAATTTTGAATTTAGCATGTTCTGTTGGTGAGATATGGCTTTAAGAAACTTTAAAGTTCAAAAACTTAAAAATTACTATAAAATCGCATGATGACGTCATCATGACGTCACGTCAATTTTCATCTATAACACGAGCTAGCCTACCAACATACCAGGTTTGAAGGAAATTGGATATACCGTTCTCTAGATATGGGCCCTTGAAAAACGCACATTTAGGATGACGTCACGTGACACGTGATGACGTCATCATGACGTCACTCTACGACATACAATTTCAGCTTAGGGTCTATGTTTGATGTAAGTTTGGTTAGGTTCTGAGGTTTTTTAAGACCTAAAGTGCCGCCGACAAAATTCGTGTACAAAGTCTATGGGATTTTGGTCAGAACTAAAAGAAGAAGAAGAAGAAGAAGAAGAAGAAAAAGAAAAAAAAAAAAAATCAGAACAAAAACAAAGCCTTTTCCGAAGGATTTCGGAAAAGCCAAAAATCAGAACAAAAACAAAGCCTTTTCCGAAGGATTTCGGAAAAGCCAAATATAAATACGAAGACCATTGGCTATTGCACTGTAAAATAAATATTGCAACAATTTGCTTATCCAACCCGGACGCAATCCCTGGAATCCCATTTGACCTACATTTTAGAATTAGGGTATTAGGCTCTTACCATACAAGGCAATTACAGGCAACCAGTTCCAGGCAATCTTAAATTTTTCAATTCTTTTTAGGAATTCAATTTCAATACACTGTCGGAAAATGTCTTTTGTGCTACCCAAGCATTCCTTTAGCCTGCAGTGCTGTTTAATAGTTCAAGTTGCCTCCAAGTTCCTTGTAAAAATTGCCTCGTGTGACAAGGCCCTCGTGTGACAAGTTGGAATATTTGCACTTGTACTCACTACTTATACTACATGTATAGTTGTGCTCATATAAGTTTTTTAGAATATAACTGAAACGGAGTGTCCAACATTTTACAATATTGTACACATAATTGATGGTTTAGGACATCTGCAATGACTGGCATCAATATTTACAAAGCAAGATTTACATCATAAAACGGTCCCTGATGAATGAAAGTTCATACCATCATACATTACGATTCACAAGCATGTTTCACAAGGACATGTAGACAATATTCAAATTAAAACTTGTCCAGTTTGTTTTTTCATCAAACTGGCAAATGCAGCATCATAATATATCCTTTGACAGTGAAAATCATCTTTACACCAAACAAAAAAATAAAAGGCATTTTGATAGTCCTGTTAAATATTTGGCATTGGGAATGGTGGCGGTTTACCAATTCCCTTCCAGTGTTTATGAATTTTTGGGTCAGTACACTTTTTCTCCTGTTGTTGGTATGATAAGATTGAACCCTTTGGAACGAGTCCAAACTTTGATGGTACCATGTGTACGTCTGTGACCGGAGGTAGTACTGTCCATAGTTGTGCCTCACAAAATTCTTCTCTTCTTGCTTCTAGTGACTCAATAATACCGATGTCCACTATTGCTTCAGGGATAGGGCAGTACAAGGATGACTTTATACCCTCTAATCTTTGGCGTTTCATACCTGTACCTGTGCCCTGATCAGATGTACTTAGTTGTTGAATGTAAACATCTTCTATCGCCCTTGGTTGCAGACCTTGCGATCTATGGCGAACATTCCATGTTTGAGGCAAAGATGTTTTGCATATTGCATGTGGTACAGTCTGCAGCCCAAGCGACTGATAATGGCAGAGAAGATAGAGAAGTCCCACAATATGGTTGCACAATATGTCCTTTCCCACACTCACAGTCACACTTGTTTTGCAAGACCTCTGGGTCAGCCGACAACAAAACCTGCAAAGGTAAACAATGCAAATATCACAATGAATACAAACTAAAATAACTGAATGTATGTACCCGCAACCAGTGGCGTAGCCAGAGGGGGGAAAGAGAGAGGGGGACAGGGAAAGGGGGAAAACTTCACCCTCCCCAACCCCTTTGACCCCCTCTAGAAATTTGGAGAAACAAAATTAGGAATTTAAAAAAAGAATTTGTGAAGGGCTGACGCCATGTCATCTGTAGTGTGTTGATATGCGTTCAGTTTGGACATAGGCCTATGTATGTAAAGGCTCTCGAAAGCGCCACCCATTAAAAACTAGACACCTCCCCCCCCCCCCCCCCCCCACCACTTTTTTAATATACTGGCCCGAAAAAATATTGACACTTTTTTATGAAAAAAAGAAATTGGGTCCTGAAAATCTGGGGGGAAAATTCACCCCCCCCCCATAAACAGAACCTAGTTACGCCACTGCCCACGACTTATTATTTGTATGGGAATGCAAAATGTTTACATGGTTTTTGGATGAGTTCACTTATTCCAATACTGTAGTTCTTCAGACCATACGTGTACATGTATCTGCACACACTTTTGAGAAATCAGCATATTGCTAATTTATGTGGCCTTTACAGGTAACCGAAATAAGAAAATGGGAGACTTTTAGGACGCTGGTGGCAGCAGACTTAACGGTCCATTTTGCGGGTGTAGTTCTGAGCATGCGCATGACTGGTTAAAACAAGGGGGGCACAGAGGTGGCACGTGCCTCCCCACAACAAAACAATAAAGGTTCATCATGTTCAACTTTCATTAATTCTGAGTAATATATTTGACTTACCTGCAAGTGGTGTAGGCCTACGGTTCGTCATTTGTTTTCATTGACTTGTAGCTTCTACCTTTTATATGTACCTCTTGACTATCATCAGATTTCACTATCCAGTAGAAAAAGAAACAAAGTGCTGGGTTAACTCAAAGCATCACAGGAAAACATTTGTCACATCAAAGTAGAAATTGTATAGTGTGCAACATAAACATTAAATATAATAATGAAACTGGGCAGGCTTTTTTTGGTCAGTGTTTGTACTATTTTGAAAAAATATTAGGTTTTTGTCTTTAATCCCAGGCATTAGCAACCAATGACCTTTCCCGTTGGCAACCGAAAATTTCCCACAGAACCCTCACATTTTAGTACCAGGCCTAAAGACTTATGACTGAACAGGTTCATACGAATGCTGGGCAACTCGCCCCCTAGCAAACTTGCCCCTTACAAATTGGCCAACTCTCCTCCTAACTAACTCGCCCCTAGCCAACTCACCTCCTGACTGACTCATTCCCTGGGGCTGTTCATCAAATATGATGAAAGCCCACGATTGCTTTTTTTTTCATTGTTTTTCCAAAGCCTTGAAGATCAGGACAGGAGGCAAGTTAGCTAGGGGGAAATTAAGTTGGTCAGGAGGCGAATTGAATAGGGGGCATGTTTGTAAGGGGCGAGTTTGTCAGGGGGTAGTTGCGAACAATTCTATTCATAATCTTCTGACATCCAATAAATATTTGATGGCTGATTACAGCTGGACTCAGAATCCATAAAAAAATGCAACCTGCCCAGTATAGTACTGTGAAGAGTTTGAGAACTGTAGACATACATGTAGACCTTATCGCAAATACAGCCTGGATGAGACGTCACAATGGTTACTAGGAACGTGGGAAAGAAACGCGCACCAAAATCGCTCAAATTTTCTTCCCACAATCCCTTGTGACCATTGTGACGTCTCGACCAGGCGGTAGGCCTATTTGTGATATGGTCTATGTTCTGTGTGGTTTTTATTGATTCCGAGTTGTTCTTAAAGCTGTAATTATAATCAGCTATCCAATATTTCTTTTCAGATGATTATAAATATAATTGTTTGTAACTTTATAAGGTCCTCTAGAAAAAAGTGTTCCATATCCGGCCATCACTTGGACCTCGTGCACAAAGTCTCTGGAGTATGGGCCATGACAGAAAAAGTCAAAGTAGGTCTAACGTTAGGCCTATTTTCAAAGAAAAAGTTGAAATATTTTCCCTCCTAAATTGTTGTTTCTTCATCAGATTTACACCTTTTGGTAGTTTTAAGTCATATTAAGGGAAAATAAGTGATGGCCGGAGATGGAACTCTTTCCCTTGTGTAAGTCAAGTGTAACCAATAGTTTCCCATGGACAAGGCACCACTGGCACTGCATGGGCAGGAAGGAAAAAAATAGTGAGTTTTAGGTGCTGGCAAATGAACCGTTTGACCTTCCAATAGAAGAAGCATGTCATTCCAGGGTATGATTTTAGGTGTCCACCTGAAATCATTCAAAAATATGACCTCACTTAACTCTGCCCCTACCACCAATGCAAAAGTACCTGTTGCAGGGTTTGTAAATGTGCGGAAAATGTCATTTAGGGGATCTAACATAACCGTCTTTCCAGTGTTGGCCGGGCCTGTTATCATTAAATTTCTATATTGACCCCTTCCCTCAGACAACAATAAATAAATGCTTCTTGCAAACGCAGTTATTTGAATCCCATTATTCACTAGTATTTCTGTAGCGCATTGTAGCCATACTCCATTGCACTTGCATGCAGCTTGGGCAGCCTGCTGCAGCTTGTCAAGTCTGCTCTTGGTCGACCTTCTCAGCGTCTCGCGGGGTTCAACGAGTTCCCAAGCAACCTGCAAATAAGATTTCAAAAAAGATAATGTGTGGAGGATTAGCAATAAACTTCAGATTTGAAGACGTTCTATTACTTAAATTTGGGTTTAAACTACTACAATAGAAACTAATGAATTTGTGTGCAAAGACTGATTGGGGTCCGGCACGAACACAGGAGTCGGCCGAGTAACGGGAAACAATCAACTATAAAAACAAATTCATTCGGTCAACCTTGGTAAAATTGAAGAAAAAACATTTCCAAGGGATCTTAATCTGTAATTTCCAGTGAAAAACACATTGCCACTCTACCCCTGAGCATCACCATGTGGCGTTCTAAGTTCTATCCGATGTTGTGCCATTTTCTGCATATGTTCATGTATGCCTAATGGAACCCTATCGCCAACTGGCGCGTAGCAACACCCCTACGACAACCCACATGGAATTTTGGGAAGCAATTTTGGGCTTGTCTTAGTTTTAGTTAATAGTTACTGTGTGTGTGTTTCACATATAGACTTCAGGTTACGTATACCCGGATTGTCTCGTGTACAACCCTTTTGCCCTTGTTGAGGATGAACTTAGCAAGGTCCGTTTTCCCCTCCTCCTTCTGCTAATCAGCAAAGACCATCAATTTCCGACACGTCATAGGGAGTTAGTCTGGAACGTGTACGCATCCGTTGATGTGTGGGACTGTTGGGGGAATCAAAGAATCCGGGATTTGTGACAGACATAAACTCGGGCTGTGACTGAGACTCGGGCTGAGGCTGAGACAGAGCGTTCCAAGTGAGAATTTGAGAAACAGCGTCAGTCTTTGGTGTTACTGAATCTGTTAAATCAGGATGTCTCCTGGATTTGATAGAATTTCTGTCAGTTTTGGTCACAAACCTCCAGGCACTGTAATAATTGCAGATTTGAGGAGAAATGTACAGCCATCCCATGATGATGTTGTAAATGGTTTCTAACTTGTTTTTTATTTATTTATTTAAAACCATCTTTAATGAGGGTAACCCATCCAGCAGAAGCTGATCATTTGGGGCCCTCACATTAAATACAAAATACATCAAAACAAAGACAAAACTTCAACAATATACATCACAGCTAGATTAATAAAAGCAAATTTCTTAAAGATTTAATTAAGACATAATTTATATAAAATTGCACACAGAGGACAATAAAAATATGATGTATTTTTTGACCTGAAATAAAGATTTCCAAGGGATCATTCCTTTTGAGTTTTTGAGCCTGTACCAATAAGCATGACTTCTGTTTTTTGAGGATTCAAAACAAGTTTGTTAGCCTGCAGCCATTTAGCCAAATTACAAAGGTCAGAGTTCAGTTAAATTTGAATGAGGTTGGTATTTTTATCAACATAATAAATAAGTGTATCATCTGCATACATTTCAATGTTGCAGTGGTCAAGACAATTTGGCAAATCATTATATATAATGAAAAAAGTAATGGCCCCAAAATTGATCACTGCGGTATACCAGAAGTAATTGGGTTGACTAAAGAAAATTTAGAATTGTCCTTCCAGACAAATAAGATGACAGCCAATCAACTACTGAAGTGGATAAACCATAGTATGAAAGTTTACGTAACAAAATACTATGGTTAACTGTATCAAAGGCTTTCTGTAAATCAATAAATAGAGATCCGATTAAATTACCATTGTTAATATGATGGAGCCAATTGCCATGAGCATGAGCTACTGCTGCAAGTGTGGAGTACCCAGGTCTGAAACCGGACTGGTTAGGGGACAAAAGATCATTCGAAATAAGATATGGAAGGAGTTGAGCGTGGGCAGCTTTTTCAATGATCTTAGAAACCAAGGGCAAAATCGATATGGGCCGATAATTATTGAGCATTTTACGATTACCTGCTTTCAGTATAGGAATAACTTTAGCCATTTTCCACGCTTGAGGAATGGTAGAGGTTGAATTAAATATGTGTGTCAAGGGAAGGGCAATAACAGGTGCTGCCATCTTAAAGAGTTTACAACATCGATGTTGTCCAGACCAGCAGACTTCCAAGGATCGAGCCCGGCAATCTCCCTGAAGACAAAATCTGGAGAAATTCTAGAAAAGGAAAAACTAGTAGAACAATGATTTAAATACGAACACGGATCTTGGTCAGGATCATCAGGAATGTTGGCCAACAGAACATTACTGACATTAACATAGAAATTGTTAAAACTGTCAGTTATGATGTTAGAATCAGTGACATCCTCATTATCAATATTGAAGGTACCAGAAAGATCATTACTTTTTTTATTTGGGAGTATTTCTTTTATGCCAGCCCACAATTTGTTGCTGATATTTTGATTAATAACGAACATGATTTTGATAAAAATCTATTTTAGCAGCTCTGCAAAGACTAGTGACCTTGTTTCTCAAACTTTTTGCCCTATCCCAATCCTCCTCCAATTTAGTTCTCCTAGCTTATACTTTTGGCTATATCCCGTTCATGCATTAAATGAAAAATTTCATTTCTATTTTCCAACCATTTAGGAAGGTTAGTTTTAAAACGCCTGGTTACAAAAGGGGCATGTTTATCACGGATACTATTAAACAAATTGTACCAAATGTTCCAGGCAGTATCTGGATCAGACACATCATTCACTATTGACCAAGGCATCCCATCAAGGTCATTCAGAAAAGCATGGCTATCAAAGTTTTTAAAATTCCTAAATGTTTTGTGACTGTCGAGAAATTTTAAATTTCACACTAGTATAGATAAAATCATGAATACTAATTGCACAAGGAATTACTATGCAATCGGAGTGAATAGTCAAGTTATTGGTTAGAACCACATCAATTAAAGATGATGAATTAGATGTAGTTCTAGTAGCCTCTGGAACAATCTGATTCAGGTTAGAAAGATTCATTGTTTCTTCCAAGCGGGTCAGACGAGGAGAGGTTGAATTAAAGTAACAATTTAATTCACCAACGATGATCATGTTGTTTGATCTTGAGCTAAACAATTCCAGCGCTGCCCCAGGTCATCAAAGAACAAAACAGGTGAACGTGGCGGTCGATATACCGTAGAAATGAGTAGAGAATTTCCACTTGGTGTAGATACACGTATTGCAAGGTTTTCAAGGCTCTGCAAGCAGGGATCTTCAACTCTAACGAAGTTAATGTTATGTTGAACATATAATGCTACACCACCCCTTCGTCGTGTTCTATCTTTCCGGAGTAAAGTATAACCATTAATAGTGAGCTCGCTGGAGCAAATAGTATTACAAAGTTTCGTCTCCGAGAGAGCTAATATATGAATTGGTTGTTGTTGCAAGTTTACTCGCATCTGGTCCAGTTTTCCATAAAGACCATTGATGTTTAAATGAGCTATTTTTAGCCCAACACAGTTTTTAACTGTCACAAGGTTTAATACGCAATCGGAATCAGAGTTTTCTCCACGAAGTGATGACGGACCAGGATTTAACTCAACATCGCCATCTAAAAACAATTTTACTTGAAATGTAGCCATGTGATTTGAGTAGTAGGTGACCTGCTTGCCTGAGAATTTCCTTCTTTGTCTAGGTCGCCTTGCTGTGGTCTTTTCAATTAGGTAGCTTTTAATAGAATTGCAGTTATAAAGACTGGCGCCTGAAGCTGGAATCCCTGAAAGTGAAGCCATCACTGGAGATTTCAAATCGTGTTCCCGAATGTGAAACATAGATTGACGATCATGGGAGCATTCAAAAATGCCAAAAAAGCAAAGCACGAATAGTAGTGAAGTTATGGCCACCGCCATCTTGTTAATATCTCCCATGGCCGGTGATAGTCCAAAAAGAAGAGTTAAAATGACCTTTTAAATCTCTTCAGAGAGCAACAGGAATCCTGAGGGAGAAGGAGGGGCGCTCTTCGGGTGATAAAACATACAGGAATAAAAACGATTGTCAAGTGTCTGACATAAAATCCAAGATGGCTGAGATGTTCAATGTCTTGAGGCAAAGTATCACACAGATATCAAGGAATGCAGGTTAAAATCCATGAAATACACAACTTATCTGATGCTTGGTGTAGAATAAAAACCTCAGATGACAAAAATAAGCTGGGATGGCTTGTAGAAATTAAAGAAATAATTGGATTAAAATTCCCCAATTACATAAAGGTACTTACCTGCAATATAATTAGAATTATATGAGACAATGGAGGAGAGACTTACTCTGTAGATTGTCCTTGTGATGCAATCTGATCCACCCTTCGCAGCTAATGGAATCAACCTCATTAGTATGCATAAAACCCCCAACGACTGCTTCTTATACTCACTGATGCCTGGAATCGGTGTTTTTTATACGCTTGACGCCGTGTGATGGTGCGGCAGATCATCGGTGCTCGGGAGAGTGTAAAGGCCAGAAAGACTTGCATTAAGAATAAAAGAAATAGAAAGGGAGCGTAAGTCTCTCCTCTATTGTCTCATATAATTCTAATTATGTTGCAGGTAAGTACCTTTAATGTAATTGGGGAATTATATTTCGCCAATTCCGGAGAGACTTACTCTGCAGACTTCAAAGCATTTCTCCCGATGACGATGCCAGGACTGCAGGGCCCAACTCCAAAGAGGATGACGCCGCTTACGATATCAGGTTATGCACCTCTAGTTAAAAGACCCTTTAATGATGAAGTGTCAATCACTACACCTGGAAATAGTAGAGGCACTACTGGGTGAAAAGGCTGAGCATGAGACAAAATAAGCTGACTTAACCGTGAATTACCTTTAACCTCTGCAAAGCTGAGCTCCAAAATCGACCCAGCTGCTGTACAGATGAAAACCTATCAAATGACAGATTGAAACACACACAAACTGTGAGAGTTGGTGTTAAGAGTTTTGATAGGCTTGTTAGGCTGTGATAGTTATAAGTATAGGAGGGTTAATGAAAGCCAGGACTGTTGTGACGTTCCAGGTAAGTATATTTATAGCTACCTGGGGCGAGGGGGTTGTAGCGTGAGAATACCTTGAAAAAACGGAACCAATTGGTGTTGACCAATGGGAGCTACATGTATGTACTCGAACGGTAACATTGATGGTACTGTACATGTATAGGAACAAAACTTATCGAAGAGACTCCGTAGGAAGTGTGAAACAGCTACAAACCGGATCGACCTGCCTTGAAGTCACCAGCTATTCCAACTTTCCCAAGCGGAGTTGAATTGCTTGTTAACCCCTTCCCGCTAGGAGGGAAGAATAAAATGGAGGATACTGCAAGCGAAAGTCCCTCTGACGGCACGTTTTCCCAGATAACTTAGATGATATTAGATGATTCATCAATGGGTGCACAAGGCGATGAATGTGAGGGGTCCGAAGTAGGTCTGCTGTCCTGGGTATAGGATTCACAGGAAAATGACGAGAAGTTCCAATAGCTTGGGGTACCACGCCTAAGTCCTCCAGACCGGGGCAATCAGGGCAACTGTTGACTCGCCCTCTCAAATCTTGTGTAAACATAACGTTAGGAGAGTGAACGGAGAAAAAACAACCCTAGATTTCTTGCCAGTAAAGAAGTAAGGTATCGACTCTCCAAGCCAGAGGGTCGGGCTGCCACGAGACAAAAGTGGGCAGCTAAGTGTTCAACCCGGTTGCAAACAGATCCACCTGTGGGGACGTCAACATCAGCATGATCCTGCGAAAGACCCTTGGGATTAGCTACCACTCCCCCGATCGTTGGAGAATCTGGACAATTAGTCTGTAGTGACGTTGTGTGACCCGGGAATATGTTGCGGCAACAGACAAATGTTTCGCTCAAGGCACCAGAGCCAGAACCCGAGTTGTCCATCTGGAGGCGAAACTTAGAGATCGTGTTGATCTTTCAGAAGAGTCTTCAGAGCATAGAAAAAATTGCCAACAACTACAGAAAGTTATGTGGTCTAACTGCTCTAACTCCGACCATCGACCCCTTACGTTCCGACTGCCGAGACAGGCGCCCCAATCCAACATCGACGCATCTGTCTGGATTGTGACATCCGGGGAGTGACGAAGAAGATATTGAGTCTAAGTGATGAGCTTTACCCTTGACTCTGGAGTAAGGAAAAAACTCCGGACTCTAAAATTGCCATTCTTGTGGAGGGGCAAGATATTGTCAAATTGAAAGCGTCTGTAAAGGAGCAGAGCAGGAAACGCTGAGTGAACTCTTGACGATAATCTGCTCACCAACTAGCAACCTCGTGTACCGACGTGGACTCTGCGGCAGACATCTCGCGGCAGTGGCTGATGACTATCTTCTCCCACTTGAGGGGAAAAGGTTACTGACTGAGAATCAATGACAATCCCAAGTACATGTACTGGGGTGGCCTGTGTTGGATAGAGAAGCTTTGTCATGATTAATGATGAAACACAACTTCTGAAGAAGATTAAATGTTTCATGAGTGTGGTAATTCAAACACTCCTGCATCAACGAACCACTGAGAACCAAATATAAAGGTAAATGACACAACGGATCACCCTCTCCCTGAGGAAGGACATTACCGCTTTCAAAATGTAATGAATAAGCGGGGGTAACTGCAAGCCCAAAGGGAATGCAGGAGAATTTATAACCGCTTCCCAACAGAAACAGAACAATAAGATGGATGGAGTAGACAGGGACTGTAAAATAGGCATCTTGAAAGGTCAATCGAAGTCATCCAATCGACCCAGGCAAAGTTCTGTGACTGCCAAAATGTACTCATCTTAAAATGCCAATAGATCTCTCTCATATAAAGCCATCTTCGAAAGAAAAATGCATGATCAATGCCAGCAGGTGTGTGTGTGTGCACAACATGTGCACAATGTTCTAAACACGCACGCATCGAAATATAATGCAGCCAATATAAGTTATCCCACGAGCGCCGAGTGGAACACGGAATAATGTAGTGCGTCCGTGTCCCATATTCCACGAGGCCGAAGGCCGAGTGGAATATGGGACACGGACGCACTACATTTTCCGTGTTCCACGAGCGCGAGTGGGATAACGAATTTGTCTTCAAGCAAACTTGACGCGCAGTAAAGATGGAACACGCACGGCGCTGTGCGCGAAACCTGTACCACGTACACGCACACATCATTAACAGCCAGCACTATCCTAGCCTGCAGGAGAAACGGGAGCTATCTGGAAAACGTAACAAGTGTGCGCCGAAGACGTGACGATCCACATGGGACGCAAAAGCACAGCTTTTTAATTACCAATGGATTGTGCAGCACTGCGTTTTGCGTATCGCGCAATTCGCAGAATTAGAACAGCGCAATTCGGAGTGTGTATATGGGCCATGTGATATGGGTTTTTATCACACTCTCAGCTGCCACGGATCGACCAATCAGGATCGAGGATTCAAGTTTGCTTGAAGATAATGCGCGTTAAAATGCCGATGCACGTGGCAAGCTGCAGAAAGTGACATCATTGAGAGAGAGAGACCTACATAAAACGATTCAAGGGTGGAAATAAATAACCGGGCAAAGACCCCTGAAATTTATAAGACCAAGGCGACTATGAAATAGCAAAAATACACTGTCTAAAAATTGGCAGGTCTACAGAATGGACCTCATGTTCAACATTTCTGCCCCTCATGATCAAAGATCATGACGCGAGACTAAGTTAGGCTCGAGATGGAACACGAACCCGAAATGGGATAGAATAAATCTATATGATAACCAGAAATGGCAGTGAGGATCAAAGATCATAAGTAATCAAACCCTCGTGATAGGGGAGAAAAAAACAATGTAAAGCTAATTTACACGGGCCCGACAATGACTTTTATCAGAGTGAGAGGATCTGCTAAATTTAGCCCTGTCACTCCCAAAGGAGTTGTCATCAAGTTCTGAAAGGTACATGTACCCTATGGAAAGTACCTCTACTGCTGGAAGAGAAACGTTTCGATCCGAAGCTCAGGCTAAGTCTTCAGGGACGGAGAAAAAACGCCGTCCTCTGGTACTCGAAGGCTCAGTGGGTTTGGTGAAAGTCACCTTTTAGCGGCCAGCTTGTTCGCCCTCTCTGTAACCTCGGCGTCCTTCAAAACGGACGCACCAAACATCTCAGTCAAGGATGGAGAATTTCCCTTATGACAAACAAATTCGTGTCGACGATATCGGTGAAAGCATGCATGAGGGCCAGGCTTCAGCTCGCCGCACCGAGGAGAATAATTCCAGAGGATAAAAATTGCGCTCGAGTAGCTAGCTTGAACAAACTTTCCTAATACCGGGAGGGAACGTTATCTCAGGGGCAGAAAAGAATATATTTCCTGTTCCTCTGCTTTGGAACGGAGTGCACTGACGTTACTTCCTCCTTGAAGTTTAAGTCCTCCGACGAGAGACGATAAGATCCGAGCTCTTTCCAAATGGGGTTAGCCAAGTTCCTACGGTGGGGGTTACGAAAAAACCCTCAACACTCGAAGCCGACGCTGTTGGTGTGTCGAAAAAAAAACACGATGATTTTTCGCTGTAACTGTCACTAGCTGCACTACACGTAGGTGGGTCTGATACGGCATGTACGGTATACCGCTTCGACACGTCGAAAAGGCGTCGGTTAAATCCTGCAGAGCGAGCGTGAGGAGTGCGCTGAGGTTTCGTGTTCCCGGATGATCCGTGATGTCACGCGTCGTCCGTTATGGCCGACAGCTGTTCGGTGTGGGAATGTTGGGCCGTCGGAAGCCAGAGCTGGCATAAGGCTTGAGAAAAATACGGCAAAACACGTACCCGAAGGGTAGCCTGGGGCAACAGTTTGTGGCGGGAAATCAAGAGGCTCCACCCCACGGCTGAACTGAAACTGCAGTTGTAAGAGCACCGGTCGCTGCTGTAAGGAACATGAAAATGGATCTCCTGTCGTTTCCGTGCTCTAAATGGGCTAAAAGAGCCGCTACTGTCACTGGGGGCCACGCCGCTGACCTGAACTGAAGCACAGGAGTTGAGCTGGATCCCGCCTAGAAAATCACCCCGATAGAGCCGAGATGAAGTGGGCCGAAAAGGGTTTTTGGGGACGACACCCCTTCACCCGAAAACTGTCTGTCCACGACAACACATGGACAGAAGTTTGGCACTCCACGGTTGGTCCAGCTCAAAGATTTGGGTTGGGCCAAACCTGCCAGGCCCCGGTTCAGTCCTTCGCCACCAGTATATCCACGGGGAGTTCCTCGTCGTCGTTCCCAACATCCAATATATTACACAGTATACACATATAAATGAACACATACTGGGGCCAGACTGTAATAAATTAATTATTTGATTAATTAACCCTCTAACTAACACAGATTAAGGTAGATGTTTGACAGCAAGGTTATTTTGCGCTCCGAGAAAATGGTTAGCGCCCTCTAGCGACACAAAGGTTTCTGTCGCGTCTCGTACCATGCAACTTGCACGCGTCGACCTTACTTTTTGGCGCTGTGTAACATGATTTGCATCTTGGACGACGAAGTAAATGGTAGGTTATTGGACGAAATATTAGCAGATAGTGGTTCAGAAAGCGACTCAGACAACGACGAATTCGAAGACACGTTTGACTCCGACGACAGTGATAGGTGAGCTTAATCCTCATTGTATTTGTTTCCCGCCGACTCGTAACGTAGCCTATAGGCCTAGTGTTTTACTAACGAAACAGGTCGTTTAATTTGTCAACTCGCGTACACGAGTCAACTCGTACATGTTTATGTAGGCCTACCCATCAAATCCTACCAATGTTAAGTTTCACCGAGTCAACTTGTGCGCATACCATATTTATTCATACTCTAGATAATAATTTCAGAAGAACTAACGGATTGTGCAATCGAGGCTACACGTTGCGTTGACATATAGGTTTATTGGTAATGGTGTCGCGAATTGAGATGATACATGTTAAACTACACATCTTCATCTTCAGGCACTACTATGGTGTTCAACGTAAAGATTGACCATGAAAACATGGGTGTAGAGACCACATTTGTGATACTACCATGTATAGTTTTCGAGATATTGTCAAAAAGGGGTTTTTCGGTAATGGCGGTGCATTATTGCTTCATTTAGGAGCTTAGGCCACGCCCTAAACCCGGCAGCAATGCATTTTTGTGATGTCCCTATCAGACCCTTTCACCCCATGAGGTCGACTGTTCCGGCGCTTTTCGCATGAATAAATGTTCTGGGCTCCCACTCTATCGCAAATACCGCCTGGTCGAGACGTCACATTGGTCACAAGGGATTGTGGGATAGAAATGGGAGCGATTTTGGTGCGCGTTTCTTTTCCACGTCCCTAGTAACCATTGTCACGTCTCATCTAGGCGGTATTTGCGATAAGGTCTATGGTTGACCTGGGTACGAGTTGACCTAGTTTGAGTAACTTGGACCCTTTATCGCCTTTTTTAACATTGGGATATGGTCCAAGTAAGTCTGCAGTGATCGAGTGGTTATTCCAAAAATATGTCTGAAATCTCAACAAAAACATCTCATTTCACGCTTAAAACGACCACCAAAATACTAGATACGCCATCTACGGAACAAGTGGAGTTCCATGATTAGATAGAGGTACTAAGGTTCACTTACCATCCAGAATTTTTTTTTTATTTACCGTTCAATTCACAGAGACACCCGTAAGACATGTCTTTTCGCTCTCATGGCGTTGAAATCGTCACTTGTGACTCCTCTACCTTATGACGTCACCCCTGTGCGAGCGCACGCATGCGCGACAAGCCGTATTCCGACGACTGTTTTATGAATGGTACAAGGAACGTAAAACAGTCACCGGCATACGGCTTGTCGCGCATGCGTGCGTGCGCCCGCACAGGGGTGACGTCATAAGGTCGAGGGGTCACGATTTGAAGGCCTTGACAGCGAAAAGACATGTCTTACGGGTGTCTCTGTGAATTGACCGGTAAATTTCACTTTTTATCCGGATGGTAAGTGAACCTCAGTACCTCCATCTAATCATGGAACTCTACTTGTTCCGTAGGTGGCGTATCTAGTATCTATGATGTTTTTGTTGAGATTTCAGACATATTTTTGGAATCACCACTCGATCACTGCAGACTTACTTGGACCCTACATCGCCAGATCATGTCCGAATGTTTAAAAAGGCGATAAAGGGTCCAAGTTACTCGGACTAGAGTTGACCCAAATTCGTTTAACATGCAACACTAAAAAAAAGTTTTGGACGCAGTTGGATGGGAAATATCGCTATTTTGTTTTTTTAAAGGTGCATAAAAAATATGTGCTGTAATTTACCTTCTGATTTGATTTTTTTGCTGACTAGAGCTTAAGCATTTGGTCTTTTCTCTTGAGAAAGTCTGAAAAATCGTTACGTTAGTTTATTTCCCTGAATAGGCCAACAGAGGCCGCACTTTTAATGTATGCCATCATCGGTACGTCTTATGAATATTTAAACTCTGCACGATATTGCATGGGATCCTGCACGATTGGCGTTATGATCTTCTTCATTGTTATTCAAAAGAGTCAATTCTTCCCGCCCACACTTCGTTTATGCGCCACTCCCACCACAAGTACATCATTTACGGTCTATCGTTATTGTTCACTTCACGGATAACTGTTCATTGCAATCACATTTGTAGGCGATGTAGCTCCACCTCTCCCTTTCCGTTGGCTGAAAGATTTTCTCCATAGCGGTGGTCACATTTTGTACTGCTGATGTCATTGACTTTATGCTGTCATGACTGTATGGTTATGACCCCCCCCCCCCCCCCCCCCCCCACAACAAAAATCTGTTTTTCGCATCTTCTCAGTGCTGTAACTTATGTGAAATTTGTTGCATAGAAAACATTTTTATATTTTTCAAACTATCTGTTAATGAACTTTGCGTTCATATCAGTTTGACTAAAGTTTGTGTCTTTTGATTTTTTTTTTGTCATACAGGTAGGCGTACTACTAGGCCTACTCCAAACTTTCGAGCTGGTTGGCAAGAAACAACTCAATTTCTCCGTCATCCCTTGAAGTTCACAGCAGATACTGGGCCTAGAGGTGACTTCAGGGGTTTTACGCCACTCCAGATATTCAAACTGTTTTGGAGTCAAGCAGTGTGGGATAGCTCAAGAGCAGAAGAGAATGACCAAACTGAAGAACAAATCATATCACCAGAAAACTCAGAAATACCGCATATAACACAACAGGAGGTTGAAGAAGCACTAAAACAAATGAAAACGAACAAGGCACCGGGAACAGATGAACTAACAAGCGATATACTTAAAGAAGGTGGCAAAGTGATAGTCATACAATTGGTAAAACTGTACAATCAAATAATGAAAGACCAAAGAATACCAACAAAATGGAAAGAAGCGAAGATAATTCTTCTTCACAAAAAAGGGGATAAAGCCGACATCAAAAACTACAGACCAATAAGTTTATTATCCCACATGTACAAGATATTCACAAGAATTATTCAAAACAGGATCAAGACTGAATTAGACAGACAACAACCAAGAGAGCAGGCATGCTTCCGAAGAGGCTATTTAACAGTGGACCAC
The DNA here is from genome assembly GCA_037893225.1 of Hippasteria phrygiana. Classification (NCBI taxonomy): domain Eukaryota; kingdom Metazoa; phylum Echinodermata; class Asteroidea; order Valvatida; family Goniasteridae; genus Hippasteria; species Hippasteria phrygiana. Next base: position 625,313 of record JAZGUH010000564.1, on the reverse strand, counting down.
CTGTATACAATAAATCAGCTAATTGAAAAGGCAAATGAATATCAGCTAAACCTATGTCTTGGGTTTATTGATTACGAGAAGGCCTTTGATTCGGTAGAGCATAAAGATCTATTTAAGGCTCTTCGAAAAACAGGAATTAATGAAGGATACATATGCATCCTAGAAGAAATATACACAAATGCGACAGCTAGAATCCATCTGGATAAGAACGTTTCAGAAATCGTGAAGATAAATAAGGGAGTGAGACAGGGAGACACCTTGTCACCAAAAATGTTTACATCGGCAATGGAACAAGTCTTTAAGAAACTACCCCTGGAAGAAAGAGGAATCAACATAGACGGTGAAAGTCTAACAGACCTCCGCTATGCAGATGGCGTAGCCTTAACTACCTCTTCAGTGGAAGACATGGAAATTCAATTAAATCACCTAAACGGGGAGAGCCAAAGAATTGGACTGAAAATGCATAAGGGGAAAACAAAATATATGACGAACTATAATACAGATTCCACCATCAAAGTAGAAAATCATGACATAGACAGAGTTGATGAATACAAATACCTTGGTCAAATATTAAAGATGAAAGACTGCACACACGAAGAAGTATTGATAAGGATAAAAGCAGGTTGGATGAGTTTTGGAAGGCACAAAGAAATTCTCTGTGACAAGAATATATCAATTGCATGGAGAAGGCAAATATACGACCAGTGCGTGCTACCAACTATGACATATGCTGCAGAAACATGGACAACAACAAAATACCTAGAAACCAAACTACAAACAGCACAAAGGGCAATGGAGAGAAGAATGCTACACATATCCATCCGGGACAAAATAAGATGCAGTGATATCAGAAAGAAAACAGGACTTAAGGACATAATTGAAAAAATCAAAGAAGCAAAGTGGAGATGGGCTGGACATGTGGCACGTTTGAAAGATAACAGATGGACCAGAAGAATTTCAGAGTGGCAACCACGAACAGGAAAGAGAAAACGAGGCAGACAGAAAAAGAGATGGAGAGACGACATCACATCCTACATGGGTATAACATGGACAACACAGGCACAAGAAAGAAGGACATGGAAAGCACATGAAGAGGGCTACATCCGACAATGGATGAACATAGGCAAGGCAAGGCAAGGCAAGTTTGGGATATGCTGGTATGTGAAACCAATCGCTATGCGCAACAAAGTATTGATGCAGATGCACACCTGCAATCTTCGTGGACAAAAACAAGTTTGGGAAATAGGCCTATGTACATTGATTCATATTGACATTGTAGCATTTGACCAACATGTGTAAGGATCTGTAGACATGGTAGGCTACATAAAACTGCCTGGATTTATTTAAATTTCCAACAGTGGAATTGAGGTAAAACAATTTTAAAAAAATGTCAACTAATCAATCGGAAAATAAAATAAAACCTTCCTAAAACTATTAAAACCATTGTTAACATGTAAACATGTGCAATTCACTTGTCCACAATGTCTCTTCTTGAACAGTTGAAAAACCTACGGTTGTTGGAAATTTAAAAAAAGAATGGCGGCCATCTTAAAAAACAAAACAAATATAAGCCCCTCCTTTCCTTAAAACAACAAACCCGGACGTTAACATCATTCAACGTCTGGTTTTAGCGCTTTTTAAACACATTGGTGGGGCTGACTTTTTATTGTTTCTTTATTAATTTCTTTAGGAGAGCTCATCCGTGCATGGATTGATTAGGATGAACATACACTCCATGTACTCTGGTGAATGAGTTGGACCATCTGAATTAACCAGGCTCAGGCAGTTACTCAGGTTAAAACAAAAAATTTAAGACATCACAGTGTTTGTCAAAAAAAGAGGAAATTGGTAAAAATAATTGTTACTCCTTCAAAATTGTTCCAGCTGGTGCCCATGTTAGCCTCACACATAAATTATGTCAAGTGTTACTTATGTTAAAGAGGAACTAAAACGGCAATTGTTTTTTTGACTTTTTGGACTTTTCCGACAGTTTAAATACTCTTTTAACTGATGGAGATTAGTTTGCAGACGAGAGGAATTTTTTTATTTAAAAAAAAGGGTTGTTATTCTGAACCATTTATTCTGTTTCGCGAAAACTCATTATGTATGTTAAATGTATGTACGTGACCCCGTGACGTACACGTGTAGAGTCGGTTGATGCTACAGCCAAACACTATGCATGTACGTACGTGGAGTTGATGCTGCTAAAGAGTTTTTGTCGACCTAACTCCTCCGTTTTCCCGTCTATTTTGTCTAATTTTGATATTATTTCAGTATGAGCATGGTTCTAAGATAATCATTATGCCTCGATCGTGTGTAGTTGGGGGTTGCACGAGGAACATCGACACAAACCCTGACCTAACCTTACTGCGATTCCCAGTGCTGAATGGAGCTCAAAGGCGACAGTGGGTCCGCTTTGTAGACAATACAATATCTGATTTTGGGCTGTCGAAATGGTCGAAATGGTCGAAAATATGTGCAGAACATTTCGCCAAAGACTGTATAGATGATAGTGTTAGTATGAAAACTCAGCTGGGTTTGAAGGCACAATTCGGTTTGAAGGCTGGAGCCATTCCAACTCTAGGCACCGAGCATTCCAATCGTGCCCTGGACTCACGCGCACCACCGCGACGACGTTGCCTGCGGTTGCCGTCTTGAGCAGCCAGAGCCACGGCTGTCTCCCTGTCCACGCTCGCTTGACGCAACATGCATTGTACACGCACGGTACCGCATGCGCTGCATGCGCTGCATGCGATTGAGTCTGGTACCTTATAACAGAAATTGTGTGTATGGTTCTGAGAAGGTGCGGGTCCTTATGAGGGCTGCATAAGCAAAGTCGCCAGACTAGAGTATAGCATCAGCTCACACACAACTCACCGCGCAGGTTCCAATAAAAGCCGACTGCAAACAAAGGAAAGTATGACTCATAACTAGCTTTTCAGCAAGAACAAGCCTACAACCCCAATTCTAAATGTGTCTCACAAAGATGTCAACACTTTAAAATATGTTTATCGTAGTGTTACTCCTGAATCATGAGCAAAAAGCACAGCAAGTAATACTAGCCTTAGACAAAAAAATACGTACAGACTCTACGTAAAACATTGTCGTATAATACAGTGACGTCATATGTTTATACAGGTATACGTCAATACTCGCGCGATACGGCACGCAGTTGACCTCGGCCTTTTCTGAATCGAGTCAAAGTGGCTCAGAAAGAAAAGGCTCAAAAACATTTGTTTTGATTTTTCAGAATCATGAAACTTGTTACATTAGTTTTGGGGAGGCATAAACTATCAGATAAGTCAAAAAAGTCAAAAAAAAGTTGCCGTTTTAGTTCCTCTTTAAGTTTTGTTCACACTTTCCCGTACAAGTAAAAAGGGAAGCTGGCTGATCATTGCAGTGAATATAAATGAAAAATGGACTGAGGAACATAAGACGTTTCATGTTCTCAGGATTTGCATCTAAGTGTCTTTCAATTAGTGGAATAACAACCCCATCAGGAAATGTAAGATCCACTGCTTTAGTACTATAGGGTTCGTATAAAGTGAATAACAATCTGATAATGATTGTTATTTACCATGCATATCTGTTGTTTTTTTTACTCTATTTTACAGAATTTAATCTTCCATCTGTTGTCTGACTTCAGGAAAGGTGGTGGTAAGATGGCGGCGCATGATACTCTTGAGCTTGGACAGTTCATCTTTCATGCCCTGAACAGCTCTTCCGGCTCTATTAAACTCTGTGTGGAGTCCCCGCCCTGCTCATTCAGTAGACCCAGCCCTACTCGGAACACCTTCAGCTACTCTACAGTATGATCTTCCAACAGGTGAAGCTTGGGGATTATACTGGCTTCTGGAAATGTGTCACGATATGTCCGGAGAAACTGCTTGACACATATATCTGTAGGAACCAAATATTATGAAAATACTGTCTGCAAGGGGACATAGTGTGCAAAGATTTTGACATTGCTTTCACTATGGTCATTTTAAAAAAGCACAAAAGGATACATATTTACCTGCACGTTCAATATCAAGTTCACTCAGTGGATTAGAGTGGTTGATAGCCTGATGGACATCAGAAAATTTCAAAAATGCATCTTTGAATTTTAAACTAATCTCTGCAGCTTTCCGCCGAAGACGATCATAAGCTGCAATGGGAAGATCGTCAGATGCCAGTTCTTCAACTGCTCGCCTTGGCTGAGCAATGATATCTTCAATGACATTAGCCTGTGGGAGTTACAGAAATAAATGCAAAAGTGCAACCTCGCAATAATTTGTACATCACATATGTATATTCGTAATATAATGTTCATATGTGCAATACATAACATACATGTATGCAGTATATGTGTATATATAAACTCCTCAAAAAAAGTTTCGCAATTTTTTTCAATCAAATATATTTCGGATTATTTGTGACCTGTTCATATCATGTCGCATATCAATGGAAAGCTGATGTGATCACCTTTACAACGATACCACATTTGTAGCAATCAGTTGTTTGAGGGCTCGGCAACTCTATCGTGAATGCAAGGGGGTCACAAACTGAATATGCCAAATTCGCCATTATCTGTGTTCAACAAAACAACCAACGCTGTCAGTAACAAATAAACTCTGTGACAAGGACTAAATAACACATATTGCACTTTTTTTAATTTGTCAATTTTACACCTTTATTGAACAAACAGCAGTCATGAGCTTCAGTAGCGGGGGGGAAGATCCATATGCAGCCACAACAGCCTGGCACCTCCTCCTCATGCTGCTCACTAGTCTGGTCACACGTTGCTGTGGGATTGCATTCCACTCCTCTACCACGATTCGTCGCAGGTCAGCCAACGTGGTTGCGTTGGTTACTCTAGGACGTACAGCACGACCGAGCTGATCCCACAAATGTTCAATTGGGTTAAGGTCTGGGCGGCTGTTGGCAGGCCATTCCATTCTCTGTACGCCAACATTCTGGATGTAGTCTGTGATAACCCTTGCTCGGTGCGGGCGAGCGTTGTCATCTTGAAGGATTGCGTTTGGTCCCAGATTGTTGAGATATGGGATAGCCACTGGTTGCAGAATATCATCCCGATATTTGACTGCATTGAGATTGCCTTCACCGATAATAAGCCTTGTTTTGCCAGTCATTGAGATGCCGCACCACACCATAATACTGCCCCCACCAAAAGCTGTTACTCTGTCGATGCAACAATCAGCAAAGCGTTCCCCACGTCGCCGCCATACTTTGACTCTGCCATCCAATGTCCGCAAGCAGAATCGGGATTCATCACTGAACATGACATTTCTCCACTGGTTTAAGTTCCATTGCCGGTGTTGCCGACACCAGCGCAAACGGGCTTGACGGTGAATTGCAGTCATTGCAGGCTTCCTAGCAGGTGTACGCGCTCGCAGATTGGCTGCATGCAATCTGTCCCTGATTGTCTGATCCGAAAGCGGTCTACCGTAACGTCCTAAGAACCTTGACTGCAGATTTCTGTAAGAGCTGTAATGGTGATGAACCGGTCTTCTTGTGGTGTTGTCTTCTTGGGACGCCCACTGCGCGGTCTGTCCTTGACAGCCGGTGTCACGAAACTTCGCCTTCAGTCTGCAGATGACACTGGGACTTACTCCAAATGAGGCTGCGACTTGTTTCTGGGACATCCCAGCTTCAATTTGCCCTATGGCACGGGCCCTATCCAGATTGGATAATCGTGGCATGATAATGTTTTGAGTAGAAACAAAATGACCACATGAACAGTGCCAAAGGCTTACTGTTTGTGAGACTGGAACATCAGTGTTTACAGGTTAATTGTCGACCATTCATGAATGTATGGGGAGGCATTTTGCATAACTTCATGGTAGCCCACCTGTAATCACTGCTAATACAGTCTCAAAAGCAGTACCATTGAAAACAATCCAATCCCAAAAACAATTTTTAAAAATCCAATAGTGTTGGTATTCTAATGCATAGAGCAGCAGATGTTTGTTACTCATAACGGAGGTTCAAAACTGTCTGTTCAATGAAGCATAATATTGACAATATGTCTGGTTTATTCCTTATTACTGACAGAGTTGGTTATTTTGTTGAGGACCGATAATGGCGAATTTGGCACATTCAGTTTGTGACCCCCCTGCATTCACGATAGAGTTGCCGAGCCCTCAAACAACTGATTGCTACAAATGTGGTATCGTTGTAAAGGTGATCACATCAGCTTTCCATTGATATGCGACATGATATGAACAGGTCACAAAGCCTGTTGTATAAATCGTTTGCACACTGAGCAACTGTTCACACGACTATGTTTTTCCCACACAATGTTATTCTCACTATATGTTCCAGTGCCTGCCTGCCAGTGTCTTAATTTTCTGGCACAGTTACTGTACAGAACTTAGTTGGATGCTGATCTGCGATGTCTGCAAATGTACTTACACCAAATACAGTAAATATAAGTTTTCTGTGATCGGAACAGTCATTGGGTTTCCGCTGCTTATCTCTTTGACCTCCCCTTTGTAGTCGGCTTCCACAAATCCTAAAGAGTTTCCCAAGCGCATTTAGATGAAAATCATAGCTCATTTCACCGAAAACCCAATCATCTGTGGCAAAAATCACAACGAAGTAGGCCTATCATCAGCAGAGCATCATGAATCACCGAGAACGCTTTGAAAACAGATGTATGTACTGTGTTTACATTTTTAAGTTGCGCGCGCTTTGCCAATACGTGTGTGCGGCGAAGTGCAGCCCCATTCGATTGTACACAGAATAGACTCACGGCACGCGTCATCACGAATAATTTACCAAAACTAAACTTCCAAAAACTGCTTAAAAACGTTCTGCCCAGAAAAGAAAATGAAATATTTATATCAATAAACATCTAGACTCCCCAAATCAAATGTGAAAATATCATTAATGTTTTTTTTTTATTCATCAAACTGGATGTTTACGGGGCCCTTATTTCAGAAGAAACGGACAGAAAAGTTGACAGTGACAATGTGTTTAATCTCTTGAAATTCCTTTTTTCCCCGCATATTAACACAAAAACTGAGAGAAATATTCATTATAAAAAAAAAACATGTTCAACATATTTAATATAACGTGCAAACATTCTTATTTTCATGTTTGTTCGTGATAAATTCACGTAACTTTTTCGTGCACAGGGACCTGCCATATTTGCGTGACGTCACAGTGCTTCACTGGAGTAATTAATAAACGAGCGTGTGTTTGTTTCAACTTTATTGTGCAGTACGCACGGCAGTGAGACAGCCGTGTGTAGGGACAAAACAAATTGGAATTTGTTTTTATTTTCACTTGTAAGTAAAGTTCCTTTTCCAAAAGTCAAAATTTAATTAATAGAGTCAGGACTTCCTTTTTTTTGGGGGGGGGGGGGGGGGGGGGGGTCTAGGCTTATAAAAAAATAGAATCGGGAGGTTTTTATGGTCGGTCAGATTACGGGAAACAAATATTTTCTTCTGAGTCCTTTCTTGTTCAATAGACCCATGTACTGATGACATAATCGTGGTGCATTATGGGAGCAATAGGGGGTAATTTTTACTTGAATACTTTAAAGGGACACATTGCTTTGGATTTGGCGATTTGGGCTATAAAACTGAAATGGATATGGTTGGGAAGCTTTTTTTTAAAGTAGAATATAAAGATTCACATAACTATCCCTTCAAATTGCGTGGTTTTTGTTTAATTTCGTGACAAATAACGGTCCGCCATTTTGTAGAACCAAATTTTTGACTCCACAAAATGGCGGACCGTGTTCACCAGTCGTATTTCCAGTCGCAGCTGGTTGAAGTACGTTCTGTTGATCCATTTTGAAGTACTGTGGCACGGCGCGCCGGCGCGCCGGCGCGCCGGCGCGCAGCACTGGTGATGATATGTGTCGCGAGCCTGGCGATCATCTGATAGGTTTACAAGGCCACTGGCTGCGGTGCCAGCCTAAGACTCTTACAGCATATTTTGCGCATTGTTTATACGGTGGTATTTACTACTGGAAATAAGTCTATGATTCCCGGGTCAGATGTCAGGGGTCAGAAGCAATTTTGTTGTTTTGTAATCACTACTCATTAATTACAACACATTATACGTGTTTTTGTGCATGAACAACTCTTATAAAAGATAAGGAACATTTCCAAATTGGAATATAATATTTCACGAATTATCAGCTATGAATTAGGTTGTCCCCAGCATTGTTGCACGAAACAACAGCTTAAAATGGGATGTATTGTGGCCTAATGGGAGGGACTGATCTCGCTAGTCAATTTTTTTTTTAGTATTACACTCACAAACATCGGAGCATGAAATGGTGGAAACGTGTATTCTTCAATATGCTTGACGTATGTTTGCTGAATGCCACGGTAGTGTTCAACAGTATAGCTTCAAATCAGAAAATGAGCACTCTAGAATTTCGGATAAGCGTTGTAGAGGGTTTACTGTTAGGTTGGAAACGCAATACAACACAGCGTGGACAGCGACACTCTAAGATCAACATAGCAGGGGGTTGCATAGAGCAAGCACACTATCCTGGCAAGAACCCATCTGGTAAAAAACGTGACTGTGTTGTTTGTAGCAACAGACGTTTGCAAAAGCGAAAACAAACACGCATGATTTGTAAACAGTGTAATGAACCAATGTGTGTCATTCCTTGCTTTGAGAAATTTCACAAAAGTCCCAAGTGACCGAAACTGAGCATGACATTTCAGTATTGTGTCTCCAACTTATTAGATTTGTATCATTCCTAGTTGATACAATTGATACACAATTGTTCTACTTCAATGTGAATTCCTTTTTGGGGGTAAACAGTACAATGAACCGATGTTTGATGCCTATGGTTGAGGCATTCCACAAAAGTCACAATTAAAAGAAACTAATCACGCCCTGCAATGAACCGATGCTTTTTCATTCCTAGTTTAAAGAAATTAATTCCCCAGTAAAGAAAACTTATGTCAAGTACATGTAACAGTGTAGAATAAAACGACTTGTATCATGCCTACTTTTAGAGACACTGATGTTATACTTGGATGTAAATGTTTGTTTATGAACAGTGTATAGTCTTGGTTCCAAGACCTTCGTGTTCCTTTTTTCCTTCCGAACGAGGGCGCTGTTTCTCAGTAAATCGATTCTGATTGTATTCGATAATGTTTTATATATTACGCGCTCTGACAAGAATCGATTCTACTGTTTTTGCTCGGTTCTTCACTTCCACGAAGGTCTTGGATATTTCTGTCCGCGGGTCTTAACTTTTTCATTACTTTTTCGACATTCTCCCCCGACTTTCCGGGGGAGCCAATCAGCGATTGAGTTTGACCTTGACAAATGAATTATTCATAACTTGGCGAGCATGCACGATTAAATAGGACGCGGTGCGGTCATCACCCTCTGGGTGCGGTTTTTTGTGTATGTGTGTTGTGTTGTCTGGAAATTTGAATTCACCGCGCCCGGGCCCGACGCGTCGACCGTTGTATTGTTTTGGATGAAGGATTGCGCGATCCGCGTGACCCAGTCTGTCATGTCTGTGGGAAATATTTTTTAAGTTGACGTGTAGGCGGCACGACGTACGTGTCGTTAAAATCCGCGAAGTATCTGTAGTGCAGCTGATTCCTGTAGTGCAGCTGAAGTTTATTTAGACATTAAATAAAGTGTAGGCCTATACGAAATATTTGTGCGGATGATGAGTGAACATGTGAGGTATATTTTAATACTTCCGAATGCAAATTTAGAACTATAACCTTTGATGACAGCCAGTGTGTTTACGTGGTTACTATTCCACATGTAATAGAAAAAATACATGCAGTAGTCGGTGTACATATATTGGTTAAAAGAACTACATCACAATTGATTTCATTACAGTCATAATTGATCATTTTCAAAAAAAAAAATTAACAACAACTTTTATACAAAGGAAAACATATCAGAAAGGATTAACAAAAGGTGATACATATGGCGTACATAATAGCCCAACTTTTATAGTTAAATATAATCCCCAAAAAATTGTCGACAAGAAGAAGTGTTGATAAGTGAAGGCAAAAACATAGATTTCGGGGTTGTGGGGATGGGGAATATATCTCCACCCACACACACTTTATGACAAGATCACCCCCAGACAATAAAACCAGGCAGAAGAAAACAATTTAAATAGACCAGGAGGTAATTATAAATTTCATATGGAAATTACAGTAGAATTGTCGGAAAGAGGGTTAAATTTGGGTTTGTGTATGGACCATAATTAATACATGTATAATAAACAGCGTAGTGTCCAATCCCCCCCCCCCCCCTTCGAAATTTTCAGTTGGTTGGTTTTGGAAATGTCATGATAACCCCCCCCCCCCCCCCCCCCTTTTTTCCCGGTCTCCACACATGTCATAGTCAAATCATGGAGGCGCGCTTGAGTAAAGGTAACAATTTATGAGAAGGTATTACCCGATGACATGTACATTATATATTGTGCATGTACACTGTACGAGCTAGAACACTGGTGTATAAACATGCGAGGTGATAAACTTAAAAAGACTTCAGAATGGAGGACGTCCCAGCCAGTTTGTATAAGTAAATGTATTATACATTTTTTTAAATGCCACATGTACATGTACATGTAATGTCGATTATTTTACACTGAGTAGTAAATGACCGGTACATCTGCCAATATAATTTTTCAGGATGGAAATTGAAAATACATGAAAAAAAAAGAAGTAACAAATGGTGTGTTTCATATTTCTGATGAACTCTGTGGCAGTTCTAACCTTCAATGGTAAAGTATATGTTAACATAAATGTAACTTTACAATAATGGTTTAAAATCTTTACAGAAATACATTTTATCCAGTGAAAAATTATGTTTACCTCAAGAATTAAAATAGATGAGTGAAGTTAACCATCTACTTTGATTTAAAATCCACTGCATTTAAGTGGTTTGCTGGGCTTGCTATTTCAGACTTCTCTTCTTCATGTTCACTTTTTCAAATATTAGTATATGGATTACAATACACATGTAGGAATGTAATGTATTTAGTGGAGGAATTTTTTATTGGGAGAAATATAAATAATTAAGACAATGATGAATTTAAGCTCCACGTTGAAGACAAAGTGAGTAAAAACGTTTTTCAGTCAAAAGTTGACCAAAGACCGTCCTGTAAATTGTGCATGCAACTAACTGGACTGAAATATCCAATACAATACTGGGCCTGGCCATGGCTGGCTGCAAAAAACGGCACCACATGTTTGTACATGTAATTAAACAAGACTGGCAAAAATCAATCTTTGATAAAAAATTATTTAAAAATTTGACTATTCTGCATTTATTCATTCACATTGGCTAATTAACATCCCTGCAGGTAAATTATCATTATCTCATTCTGGGACGTAGCAAGAAAGATCAGAAACTCCAAGTTATTCAAACTTGAAGTTCGAGTACGTATACGTACACTATACATGTATCCACAGTGTTCATATGTGGATATGTACATGTACATTGTACATATGTACATGTACATTGTACGTACACTTGGCTTTTGTACAGTAGTACATCCACGTTTTTTTCAAACGGTATTGTATTACACGTCGCGTCGACCGCAGGCGCATTTTGCATAATTGGGGCAATCGGTCAAACTTAACCATGGAGGTCAGACCAGTCACGTGATATGAATGATGCATGTTTAGCCACGATTTCCATAGTCGGGTCCCGCCCTCAAAAGTAGAAATATCCAAGACGTTACTGTAACTCCGTGATTGATCGCGCGCTCGCCCGCCGGTGACAGCCTGTAAATTGCGCCCTCTGTTGATGACAAGTATCAGACAGTAACGTCTTGGAACCAAGACTAAACAGTGTAATGAAGCAATGTTTCATTCAAAATTGTCAAATATCGAACCAAGTCCCAAGTGAAGGAAATTTATCCTGACATGTAAATATTTTCGCATAATCCGATTTGTATCATTCCTACTTTGAAACAGTTCACACATTTGTTCTATTTAGATTTGAAAACAGTGTAATAAACCAATGTTTTCCAGTGAAATTCCACAAAGTTGCAAATAGAGGAAAAGCACCATGACATGCAATGTATTTGATAATTTTGAGTGTTTGTTTTGTTTCCACCTTGTACATTCTATATTCGTTGGGTGTAAATAAATAATAGTAATAAATACTAAATAGTGCAGCCTGATTCAGGAACATAATAGTTATCAGTAACACGTTCGCAATAATAGAATAATGAATCGTTTGTGAGGGCGCTGTTTCTACAATTTTTGGGGGGTTTGGTATATAGTGAATGTCAAGATAACTCACGAAAGTTTACACATTCTAAAGCGCAAATAAATACATGTGCATATTTCCAAAGTGGAGTTGCTATATAAAAGTACACATCCCAAGCTAGTTCAACAAACGTCACTTTCCTAGCTAGTTGCAGCCCAGAAAATTGCGCCGTTACAGCGCCCTCACATCACAGGACCGTACAAACTGTTTATTATAACCCTTTCACTACCATGGGCTCCGTTTGGCACCAAAGTTCCACGTCGCTTCCTTAATGTGGCTCCTTTAGGCACCAAGCTCATATTGTATTTTGCGAACATGTGAATAGCGCCCTCTATTGACAACAAGTCTATCTCGCATTTACTGCGTGCACCGTAGTTTTCAAAAATTTCAGATCACAGAATTATGTGAATATAAATAATTGTTTCTCCACCTCCACTCCTCCGCCCCCCCCCCCCCCCGACTCCCTCCTCTCCCCCCACTCCCCCCCCCCCCCCCCCCCAATGCAATGTTGATAGGGGTGGGAGAATTAGCCGGTTTGCCTGCACACCCAATTTCACACAACCTTGAACGGGGGGAGATTGGCGGGTCCATCCTGTTGACATAATGTGTTAGATCTCATCGGCCTTTCTCCTCGCTGAATTACGAGGGCGCTATACAATGACATTTTTACAAAGGGGACTGTTATTGAGGTAATGACTGCATTATTTCTCCAGGTGGCGAAAGGGTTAATATCAAAACATATTATCTGATGTAAATATTAAGATTAGACATGTATAAAAGCCAGTGGCGCAATAAAGCCGGAATACGGCATGATTCTGGCAAGTCGATTTGTCTTTTGAAATTGATTTCTTTTTTTTAGATTATATATTTTGTTATCCGTTCGGTCTTACCATCCCAACTAGCGTTATCCAATTGCATTTCGTTACAATATTGTGGCGAAACCCGGAGGGGTGGGGGGAAGCAACAGGGCCTCATCTCCTCTTCTGCGGTGCTCAACCGGCAGCGTATAATCGCCAAATTAATAAAACAAACTGTACTTGAGCGGCTAAGTACAGCTTGCGTGGACGTTTGTTTTAGGAAAGTATATCCTAATCTATAGGCAGATTGGGCAAACAGAGTTGAAGGAACAATGACGAAGTAGTGTGATTTATTGGAACAAATAAAGAATGAATATGCCTGTAGCAATATCTGTCTGTTCAATAATTAATAAACGATCAATTAATATTTCAGCAGTCAATCAATCTAGTAAAGGTACCTCCTCACTAGTGTACCTCCTCCCTAGTGTACCTCCTCACTCTCCCCCTCTGCAGGTGCACACCAAACCATTTCTTTCCTTGTCCTGAATCTCATAAACACGCACACGTTGGACTTGTTGAACCTTGCCGGTACCATATGTCCTGGTTACCGTTTCCGTTACTTTGGCGATTTTTCCTCGCAGTGCGGTCTCCAGTAGCGACTTCTTCAAAGTCTTCGATGATGTGGTGGGTTCTCGTTCCCCTTCACTCTCGTCGGATGAGGTCATCACCTACGCTGCCTGCTGCTGGGCTCTCAGTACGGAAAGCGGTTTACCACCTCTCGGGGGTGCTGCAGGTGGACAGGGCGGCCCCTCCAGATCTTGAAGCAGCAGGCTCATCGACGCGGAAGGGGACAATGGGAAAACCTCTTTTCTCACCAGGGGATGTCACCCTCGAGCAGCAGAGGCTGTTCCGAAGCTTGTCGGAGATCCACCCCTGATGCAGTCAACATCTGTGGCTGTTCGGCTACCTCCACGGGAGTGATGGCCGGCGGAGGCCCTTGCACCTCCGGGCATTGGCCCTGCGTAGCCGGTGCCGTACTTGCAGCATGGGATATGTTGTTGGACTGACTGACATCCCTCTCGCCTGCTACATCATCATTTTCGTCAGTTCCATGTATAGGTTCGTCATCTTGGCACACTTCTGTGTTGGAAACATATTCAATGGGAGGAGTTTCTTCCCGCTCGCCTCTAACCTCTTTGTTCCATCTGGGTTGGTCCCATGCTTGGAGAGGTTTACCTTCGTACGCTTTCAAACGGTCGTAATGAACGACTTTCTTGTTTGACTTTCTACTTCTTTGCACTCGAAATACATCATCGGATAGCTTGTCGAGAATAAGGTAATGGACCCTCCCAACGACTTTCTAATTTGGGGCAACGTCCCTTCTTTCTAGCAGGGTTAAATACCCACACAAAGTCTCCCTTGTGAAGGTTCTTCCCACTGACCTTCCTGTCGTACTCCTTTTGACGTCTCGCACTAGCCCTGGCTCTCTCATGGGCGCTCTGTATTCTTCCCGCAGCTCTTCTTCGCCTACTTCTTGCTGAGGAGTTTCCGTCGTCAATTCTATAGGCAGGGATGTTTCCCTTCCCAAAATCAACATGTTTGGGGTCTCTCTCTTGAGGAGTAAAGCGGTAGGCGAATGTAGCGTACGGCAGTTGTAAATCCCAATCTCGTTGATGCTTATGGGGCTCAATCATCGTAGCAACCATATTAATGAGGGTTCTATTAAACCTCTCAATTAGTCAGTCTGACTTTGGATTATACGGTGTTGTCCTGGTTTTATGTATACCAAAGATATTGCACACCTCGGTGAACACCGTTGCCTCGAAATTTCTCGAAATTTCTCGAAATTTCTGTAATTCGGTGGGAACACCATAACGAATTCAGTCACCAGTTTCTTCGCAACAGTTTCAGCTCTCGTGTCAACAAGTCGATAAGCTTCTATCTACTTAGTAAAGTAGTCACCCACCACTAGTATCCAGCGGTTACACTCTTCTGTCTCAGGCAGAGGGCCAACTATGTCAAGAGCAACCCTCTCCAGTGGGTAGCCCACCTGCATTTGCTGTAGAGGGGCTCTGTTCGTTTTTGGAGGTGACTTCCTTTTAGCGCACCGCTCGCATTTTCTTACACAAGAACGAACATCAGCCCTCATCACAGACCAGAAGTAGCGGGACCTCATACTATGAATTCCTTGGATGTGATTACCTATTCAAAATAGACATGAGGATTAAGAGGATGTGATTTTAACAATGAGGGTCCAAAATCACATCCTACTCTATTTAAAATCACATCTGAAGCCTTTGAACTATTATCCCACCCTGACAAAGAGTACATTGTGATTTCTGAATTTAACAGCTTAAACCGCATTGTGATTCTGGACTCTGGATGTGATTTTGCACCCTCGTTGTTAAAATCATCATCATCCTGTCCATTCTCAATAGGAAATCACATCCAAGGGGTTCATAGTTTCACTCGGGCAAATGTTCGTCTGAAACCTAGGTGCCCACTATTGCACCTCAATGCAGCTCACTCATTACAGCCTCTCGTAGCTAGTTATCCCTAATCCCCCTTGTCCCAAGTCCTCTCTCGTATAGCTTGACCCACTCATACAGTACAGATACAGTCAAGAACACATGCAGATACTGTGCAGTCAAGAACACCGACTTGTTACAATGTACTACATTTCTAGGTCATCTCCTGTCTATTGGAAATTATGCATTGAAAGCATGATGTGCATGAGCTTGGATTTTTGAATAGCAAAATGCTATTGGTCACACACGTGACAGTCACACACGTGACAGAAATATTACGTGTGTGACCCTCAGATTTTTCTGTCTTTTTTAATGTTCAAGAAGTTTTGTCTTTTATTTCAGAATAATATTTTAGGGATTTTAGTATTTATTTATAAAATAAAGTATGACTTTATATTTCACATCTTTCTTTTTTTTAATTGAAACTTTCGTGTGTTTTTGTCGCGTGTGTGACATATGTTTCACCACAAATTCCAAATTAGCTTAAACCCCTCCAAATTAATTTGTTTTCTTTATTTTGACTTAAAACTAATTTAAAATACTCCCAATGGTAATATTTTTACCTCCACTTTAAAAAAAATTACATAGTTGGAAAGCATTCCGTGCAAAAACAAGAAAAGCAAATTTTGGGGTAACATTTGTGGAAAAAATGATTATCATTAAAATTAATGTTTTTTTCACTTTAGCAAGACTTTTTGAAAATATTTTTTCAGAAAACTTAAATTTATAAATTTGGTCACTTGGGCAACTTAATTACAATAGTATATATATATAATTCAAAATTTTGATGGTTCAGGCTCACTTTCCAGAGAATGGCCCTTTTACCCAATACAGCTTCCAGATATTATCATCAGCATTAGTGCAAAAAGGAAAACAAATAATGTCATACATTAAAATCAACATTAAACAAATGACTTCAAAATAAATCAGTTACAGGCTGCAGCATATATTGAATTAGACATGCCACCAGCCACCACATATCTATAAAGGCGTGGTGTAAATAAGACATGTTGACGTACGCACAGGAGCATGTAAAAGAACATGTTAATATAGTCACTCCGGACGAAAATGTTGCCATTACGAGTCCAGCAGTACCTAATTTTCCCTGCCCGCTTTAGTTGTCTTGCCAAGTAAAGCAGTTTGAACGGAACTCGGTGAGGTCCTCAGACACCATGATGTCGGACTCTTTCCGACTTTCATACAGGGTCTGACGCTTCCAGTATGATGTGAACTTCACTATGTCTCGTTCCAGGTCGTCTTCAGGAGCAGTTTCTTCGTCCTCGCTTTGAGAAGTTGGCCTTGCAGTGTTTGTTGAGGCAAACACCACTGATGTGTCCGACTCGTCTCCAGAAGCTGGCACAAAGTCTTCACTTGATGAGCCACAAATGACAGCAACGGTTGGAACCCTTCTTCGGAAGCTCTTCTGTGTTTTCATCAATCTTGACTTACGCCCAATTTCACATGGATTAAAATCATCTGAAGAATCAGCTGTTTCTTTAACATCTCCCAAAGAACCCACCACAGGTGTCATAGCTCTTTCTTGGTACTTCTTATGTGACACTCTTGTCTCTCTTGACATGCTTTCACTTAAATCAAGGTTGGTCAGATCTGACGGGCAATCTCGTGTTGATCGGAATCTGGATCGGAATCCGGATCGGAATCTGGAGTGGAATCTGGAGCGGAATCTGGCTCAGTACAATCCAGCATATCTTCATCTGATTCAGCAACACGGTCACCACCATGTGATGGAGCAGCCTTTGCTGCCAAAGCCCACTTTTGACGAGCTCGCTGCCCAAAGCCATTTTGAAACATCTTCACTCGTTTATTCCCCTTAATATGAACTTGCTGGCAGCTACATGATGAACCACCCTGTGCCTTATCAACCAGCTCTGGAGCAACTTCATCACATGTAGTCCTTGCTGGAGCCTGAACTGCTGACGGGCAATCTTGTGCATCATGAACGGAATCTGGAACAACTTCAGTACAATCCAGCATCTCTTCATCTGATTCAGCAACACGGTCACCACCACGTGATGGAGCAGCCTTTGCTGCCAAAGCCCGCTTTTGACGAGCTCGCTGCCCAAAGACCTTTCGAGACACCTTCACTCGTCTATTTCCCTTAATATGAGCTTGCTGGCAGCTACCTGATGAACCACCCTGTGCCTTATCAATTAGCTCTGGAGAACCTTCATCTTCACATGAAGTCATCATTGCTGGAGCCTGAACTGCTGACGGGCAATCTTGCGCATCATGAACGGAATCTGGAACATCACCCAGCGCTGAAGTCATCATTGCTGCCGACTGAACTGCTCCATCTACATGTATTTGTGATGTCGACTTTCCTTTGAGAAGCTGATTTGCTTTTTCGATATCCATGATGTATTTCATTAAGTGGCACGGAGCCTTCTTCTTGATGTAAGCTGGAAATGGAAATATACGTTTCTTTTTTATGGAATGTTCAGCAATTTTTCAAAAACTAAAACCAAATATGTCTAAGAACTGAGCAGTTGACACTTCATTGTGAATGTCACATTAAATTAGCAGCATGCAATAAAGCTCTTTAAACACAAATATCCATGAATTTGAGACCAAAAGGATGGCTTCAAATTCAACAATGTTGAAACTACAAAGTAGAATTAGTTAAATCCACAGCAGTGGCTGAAGAACAGGTCACTTTTAACTTGTGTAAGAAATTATTTCAAAATGCTTTTTTTTTTTAAGTGAACAAAGAAACTGACAGGAGTGGGATTGGAACCGGCGACCTCTGGAATACTAAGCTATCTTGCCCTATGTTAGCGGTCTCCCAAATTGTCAGTATCATTGTTCAGGGGCGCTAGTCAGAAGTCATAAACACCAGAATGCCGTGTGGCCAGGGATCACACCCAGTTTTACGATACAACCTGGGAAGCGACATCGTGGTGATCACTTGATCAAAATGCTTGTGTAGAAACAATCTTAAAGCTAAGAAGTACATGAACGATACATTTTCGACACTAATGCAATCAAAACATGAAACATGATCATGTACATCCACAATGTACAAATGGGTCCAACAAACGGTAATTGATCATTCTATTACATGTATTCACTGAAATGAATATTCTAATTCTACCTTTAAGGTAAGTTTCAACCATGAAGAGCATCAAATTTCAAACCAACTGTTCAACTGTTGTTAGTAATGAATAAGAAATCAAAAAAATTCAATAAACTTGGCAGATTAAATTGCTAAACTGTACATTAAAAAGAACTGAAAAAAAGAACCAAAACTGACTGAATTACCCCCCCCCCCTAAATTATTTTTAACATTATAACCAATAGCAGGGTTCCCACCGAAATCATAAAATAAAATTCCATGACTTTTCCATGACTTCCATGACAAAAATAGGGTTTTCGATGACAAATTCTTACGCTTTTATTTTTACATCTTAGGAATCTATTTATAACACACTGGCCTACAAGTAAATGAAAAACTGTTTACAAGATAAGTACTAAGCTCTGGGGGAAAGGGGGTGCCATCAGGTGCCATCCCCTTCTAGCCTTTCAATTTGACATATGACCACTGAGCACCATAAGAGCATTGCAGTGCTGCATTGAACATGCCACAAGTTTAGGGCATACATGCATCATGATGAATAGTAAAGTACTGAAAGCAAACTGGAAGAGTGCCATGGCCAATTATAGCACATCAACATGCGTACATGTAGGCTGTGCAAGATTCCATGACTTTTCCATGACTTTCTTGGAATATTAATTTTCCAAGACTCCTTGTAACATAAAATAATTCTGTGATTTTTCCCATGACTATGGGAACCCTGCAATAGACTTCAAACAAAGCACAAAAGGGCCAATCTACATGTACCTCAACTCACCCTAACATTAAAAGCATACTCTTATGACCCACTCAAAACAAATTCTAAATGTTCCAAAACAAGTAAAAACCAAAGAACAAGTTCTGGCCTTCTAGTGCAGGAGTGTTACCCCATTTGTTGCACATATGATAATTTTGAAGACAAATTGGTCGGATTTAAAAGACGTTAACAAATAACACAAAACTGAAAGTGAATGAAGTTCATTAATTAAACGCCAATGAAAAAACGAACTCTGTTAAATGGATGGTTGTGAACAAATGATACAGATAACTGATAAATGAGTACCTTTCCCTGTTTCTAGAAGAGGGTCTGTTGGGTTGGTAAAATGTTTTATTTTGCTTCCGCGAACTTCCAACCTATTGAGAAAAAAAAATTTAAGTCCATATTTACCATAGTTATTATTCTTTTTTATTAAAAAATAAATCTCAGTGGAGGTTTGGGGCACACCTTAACAATACAGATATTCTATACATGTTGAAAAAGGACCCAACTTCCAGTGAATATTTTCGACAATGAAACTGAACCTGTTGCAAGGTTTGGACTAAATTGTGAAAAAGAAGGCTTGTGATGATAAAATCCAAATCTAATTTATTCCACCTTTGGTTATTCTGTGCAGGTGTAAAGATTTTAGTTTTGGACGTGTGTGGAAAAGCATGCGTTAATTCCTATTTTAAACAAAGGAACTTACTTTTCTTCTTCATTGAAGAATGAGCACTTTGTCGTTTTTCGTCTACCATCCTGAAATGTTGATGTCGACACATATGCTGGCCACCAAATGACATCATACTTGACAAGAACTGGCTGACCTTCTAAAATAAAGAAAAGCCAAAGAAAACAAAATTACTTATATAAAAACCAAACTATTATTGCCTTTTTTTTATTCATTTTTTTTACAACCACACAGTACTAGAATAAAAAAACGTGTGGCCATGTTGTTTTCAATCATACTCCTTGGAATTAAATGCTCATTTCATTCCATTTGAATAGGCAGGAAGGTGTGACCTGGTAAGTATTGCACAGAAACAACTTAATGAACTTATCACTAAAAAAATCCGTGGTTGATGAGGGTAGGGCATAAAACAATAATGGTTACATTAATATTTTTTCTCAACTTCAACAATTTGGTTAGGCCATGTTTTTTAGGTGGAAAAAGAACGGCACATGGATTTGTATGCAATGGGACAACTGAGTGTTTCTTGGAATGTAAAACCCTCCTACATTGTATACTTATAACTATCACAGCCTATCAAAAACTCTAAAACACCAACTCTCACAGATTGTGTGTTTCAATCTGTCACTTAATAGGTTTTGATATGTAGGGTAGCTGGCTCCATTTTGGCCTTGAGAACAGGAAGGTTAAATTAATATGCTAAATTTACCTGAAAAAGACACAAACCATGTGGGCACAGAAATGCAAATGTGTGGGGGTATGTAGAGAGTGGGGGATTTGAGAGGGAGGGTGGGTGTTTGAGAGCGAGGGGGTGGTGTGAAAGCGAGGGGGGTGTGAGTATGTATACCGGCAATCGTGGACCTAGGATAAAAGAATTCAGGTGCAGACAAAGAGTCCACGTTTGACCGAGCGTCCACGATTGAAAATCGTGTACAAAACCAATGGGAGGTCTTCGGAAAAAGTTAGAGTATAAACAAAAGAGGAACAATGGGACGTCCACGATTGCAGGTATTTACACACTTGTGTGTGCAAGCGGGTGTGAGTTTGTATATGCCGGCAATCGTGGACCTAGGACAAAAGAATTCGGGCGTAGACAAAGGGGTCCACGTTTGACCTAACGTCCACGATTGAAAATCGTGTACAAAACCAATGGGAGGCCTTCCGAAAAAGTTAGAGTATAAACAAAAGAGGAACAATGGGAGGTCCACGATTGCACCCGTTTACATGACTGTGTGAGCTGGTGGGTGTGTGAGAGCATGTGGGTGGGTGTGTGGCAGACATGTGAGGGCTGCATTGGGGAAAGGGTGCATGTGCAAAAGGATGCACACACATGTTTAACCTTCATTTCAAGTGACTATGGTAAAGCAACATATTTGTCTGTACACTGTATGAACAAATCACAGCGAGCTTTCTAAGCTACATTTTGTAGCTTCAGATTTTAATAATAAGGGGAAAATTAATACCTTTAAAACAGTTTTCTTCTTGGAACGCAACTTTTTTAGGCCGTGGACTCTGAGCCATCTTGTGAAACCTGCAAATGACAATGTCCAAAAATAATGTGGTAATATACATGTCATCTGCACACGTCGCACACAAATACCACGTATAATTGTGAGGTATCATACATGTAGAATCATTAACCCCAACAGTCCCAAATCTTCTAATTTTAATATGATTTTGCACGCACCCTGGGAGGGTTAGGGTTAATGGAGTAGAGCTTATCAAATCTGCACATTCTGCATACAGGTACAGGGTAACTAAGGGTAATTTGTTCAAATATTTGTGAATTATCCAATGACAATGTCATAATGGAGTAAACCTCCTCTGCATCTATACTGCATAAAATAAAATATAAAATATATTTTAGAGTTTCGTCCAAATACCGGTAATTGTGAGGTGGGAACTGCACAACGTCAAATTTGTTTGGGGCAGTCTGCTTTACACATGTTGAATGCAAGTACATTGTATTTTCTGGTTCTTTGTACTTCTGAATTGTGAGGTATCAAATGGCACACTGTCCAACATTTATGGGGTAATCTACTCTACACATGTTGAATGCAAGTACATTGCATGTTCTGGTTCTTGTCCTTCTGAATTGTGAGGTATCAAATGGCACAATGTCCAACATTTATGGGGTAATCTACTCTATACATGTTGAATCCAAATTGCATTTTCTGGTTCTTGTCCTTCTGAATTGTGAGGTACCAAATGGCACAATGTCCAACATTTATGGGGTAATCTACTCTACACATGTTGAATGCAAGTACATTGCATTTTCTGGTTCTTTGTCCTTCTGAATTGTGAGGTATCAAATGGCACAATGCCCAACATGTATGGGGTAATCTACTCTACACACTTCGAATGCAAGTACATTGCATTTTCTGGTTCTTGTCCTGAATTGTGAGGTATCAAATGGCAAAATGTCCAACATTTATGGGGTAACCTACTCTACACATGTTAAATGCAAGTACATTGCATTTTCTGGTTCTTGTCCTTCTGAATTGTGAGGTAAACCGAAATTTGTTTGACTCCACAAAATGGCGGACCGTGTTCACCAGTCGTATTTCCAGTCGCAGCTGGTTGAAGTACGTTTTGTTGATCCATTTTGATGTACTGTGGCACGGCGCGCAGCACTGGCGATTTGTGTCGCGAGGTAGAGAATGGAACCTGGCGATCATCTGATAGGTTTACAAGGCCACTGGCTGCGGCGCTAGCCTAAAGACTCTTACAGCGTATTTTGTGCATTATTTAGACGGTGGTATTTACTACTGGAAATAAGTCTATGTTTTGCGGATTAGATGTCAGAGGTCAGAGGCCAATTTTTTGTTTTGTAATCGCTACTCACTAAATACAACACAGTATACGTGTTTTTTTGCATGAACAACTCTTATAAAAGATAAGGAACATTTCCAAACAGCAAAATTTCATCATATTTTCATAATTTTGTTAAAAGTCTGTCTAAAAATAGCACTGTAGAGATACAAAACCAGTCTGGATGTACATGTGAGCGAAGAGGTTGATTAAGTGTGAATTAAAAAAGAAAACAATTGTTTGATTTCAGATTGCTATCTCAAACACCTTTTTTTGCATTAAAAAATCTCATTAAATCTCTGCTGACTGAAATTAATCATTTTCAATTTTTCAAGGACATTCAACATTTATTTGCCAAGTGTTTTCATCAAATAGGGAGAAAACTTGCCTGAATTCTATATTACACAATGATGCTAATTTTCATTTTCCAGTCGTTTCAGATGTCGCTTTCTCATTGCTTCTCTATACTGATCAGTCATGTTCGGCACAGCAGTTTGGTGCCTCGTAACACAACTGTAACCGACGGCACTGATCTGCATGGCATGAACTGGCATGCACTGCACAAATATCACCTCAGCTTGCTACATGTACATCAGACCCTTCGCGTTCTGTTAATTATTAATGCCAGCAAGTCAAATTTATTCAAGGCAAGTCGCAAAATAATCATTATTTTCAAAGTCAAATCGTAGGTAATGTTTTTGTCAAGTCACAAGTCATTTTTTTTTGGGGGGGGGGGGAACTGTAATTTTATTTCAAGTCAAAAGTAAAACAATTACTGACTTCAGTCAGATTTCTCCAACTGTTCTTGCTCAGAGACGGGGTGTCCTCTTTCGAACATTCATGCATTTTTTTTCAAATTCCAGAAGAGACTAGAGTCACTTCAGCATGTATGATCATACTATATTGCATGACGACATAAATCAAAATAATTTCAAAGAATGTTTAAAAAAAGTTTGGAGTTAAATCTTAGAATTGTTGAGACAGAGAAAACACCATGCTGTTGTGAAGTTTGAACATGAAAATAACAACATTTATTTTCAAAGTTGTACAAAGAAATTGACTGGAGTTTTAACATCCGGATTACTGTATCAGTGCTGTACCAACTGAGCTTATCCAGCCGTATGTTTGAAATTCCCAAATTTCCTTGTTTGCGGTTTGCAAGTCAGAAGCCATTAAAAGCTGTTTCCTCTGAGTGATCCCGTTGCTTCGGTTGACAACATTGTTACTGGAATCATGACTTTGGGTGTGAACCCCGGGCAACATGGTGATTACAGGTTTGTCTTCTGACTAGTGCTCCCTGAACAAGGACACATTGGGGAACTGGCAATATAAGAATGGATAGTTCAATTGGTAGAGCACTGGTACGGTTATCCAGAGGTCACAGGTTGAAACCCTGCTCAAGTCAATATATTTGTTCAACTTTTTTTGAGTCAAGTCACAGGTAAAATTTAAGTCAAGCAGGGATCGAAATATCCACTGGACTGAGTCCAGTGATTTGAGCTTTGGTCTAGTGAACTCTTGACCGAACTAGTCCCGTGGTCTTGTGATTTTTGTCGAACACTGCGTGAAATGCTATAATTAAAGTCCATTTTTTTCTATATTTGGTGAACTGAAAAAGCCCCATCATTTCTGGAATAGCAATGTTTTAGTTTTGAGGCAGGGAGTTTCAATCAAAACAGCATTTCTAACCCTTCCCCCAACAAGGTCAGCAAAGGGGAAAAATCAAAACAGCACACTCATTCAAACACTATTTGTTTCTATTTTTACCATTGGTCATGTGAAATACCTTCTGGTCTAGTAAATTTGTTGTGCTACAAGCCCAGCTGTCTAACATATTTTTACCTGAAATTCGACCCCGCAAAATAATCATTAAAGTCAAGTGATGTCACAAGTCCTTTTTTAATGTCGATTTTTCAAGTCCAAAAAAATACTGACTTGAGTCAGACTCTAGCGTCGACTCTAGTCCTACACACTAATTGCCACATATACATGTGAGTGGACATGACTCATTTAATATTAGTAAGTTCAGCTGTTCAGGATGCTCTAAAAGGTTTTAAAAGCAAAATGATTCAAGAAATGTTGAAGAAGTTTAGAGTTTTGGCTTAAAAGTTAAGACACACAAAAGAAGCCTTGGTTATGAGATGATTAAAGATGAAGAAATTACTGTCAGTTTAACATGCCTTAATATTTCACCTCGATTTTTTAAGGGCATACTCGGCAAAATAGGGTTTAAATGCTATTTCTTTGCATCCTGATCGTATGGTTTCACAGTTCGCACAATTTGTCCTCATCTTTTGTTCATGGTCCGTTGATCCTGGTCACCTAAATCGCTACCATGATCTATTTCCTGTTCCTTATAACAAATATTTTGTTTGCAGTTCAGGGAAGCAATTTAAAGGAGGGGAAGAGGAAATTAAAACAATACGATGGAGGGACTCTTTCCCTGGTAAATTCGACCCCTGGTAACATGTATACGTATTCAGACATGTTTCAGATTTGTTTTGTGAATTATTATTATATGAACTGAAATAGAATGTGACCTGTTGACACAAAATGAGTGTAAAGTTACAAAACTTAAATATCAAGATTACGATATTTCCTAAAAGTACAGGTTAAAAGTTTGAATTTGATATGATGTGTGTTCTGGTACCTCATTCCTTACCCCCCCCCCCCCCCCCCCCCCCCCCCTGATACGTTTTGGCAGCAGTTTTGAGAAAATGGAGCTCAAAGTTTGTGATCTGTTTGTGATATATTTTGAGAATGAATTCATTTTTAAAACTTTGAAGTATGATGTGTTAGGGTTCTTGAAATGTACAGTTGTTAAAATTTTCAGTGAAAATTGTTTTCTGCTTGTAACTCAGAAAGCCATAGAGTGACTTTCCGCTCAAATTTGTGGTACCAGGTTACAAATGTTGAATAAATGCACAAGTGGACATTGATTTTAATCACTCGACTTTAATGCTAAATGAATTTTGTATAAAATGTACATGTTTGTATATTGAATGAAATGAAAAATTGAATTTAATGCATGACTTACATTGAAATTGAAGCATATTTTAATTAATTGTTCAAAATGTAAACTTTATATAGACATGATGGAAAGTAATAAAATTAAATGTTCAATGAGAAATGAATCAGTGAAGTTCGCTTTTCCTTTTGTTGTGGTCAACGATAATATTTAATTTC
Source organism: Hippasteria phrygiana (assembly GCA_037893225.1). Classification (NCBI taxonomy): domain Eukaryota; kingdom Metazoa; phylum Echinodermata; class Asteroidea; order Valvatida; family Goniasteridae; genus Hippasteria; species Hippasteria phrygiana. Next base: position 599,221 of record JAZGUH010000564.1, on the reverse strand, counting down.
TGAATGCCCAATGTTTAATTTCTAAACACCTAATGTTGTATTTCTAAACATCAAAGTGATTTAATACCTAAACATCAAGTGTTTTCCTGCTAAACACTGCAAGTGTTTAGTGATAAGACATGTTTACAAACTGATAGCAAGAAAGTGTTTAGCCAAATGTTTATTGTCTCAACACGTTTTTTGCAGTGAGGTTGTATCGTAAAACTGGGTGTGATCCCTGGCTATATACGGCATTCTGGGTTTATGACTTCTGACTAGCGCCCACCCGAACAAAGATACTGACAATGTGGGAGACCGCCAACATAGGGCAAGATAGCTCAGTTTGTAGAGCGCCGGTACGGTAACCCGGAGGTCCCAAGTTGAAATCCCGCTCCTGCCAGTTTCTTTGTTCACTTTGAAAATGTATTCAAATTTACCTAGTCAGTTTTCCTTGTGGATTGTTTGACGAATTGTAGGATACAAAATGGTATCCTCATTGAGTGATCCCCACAATGTCGCTTCCCAGGTTGTATCGTAAAATTGGGTGTGATCCCTGGCTATATATGGCATTCTGGGTTGATGACTTCTGACTAGCGCCCACCCGTACAAAGATACTGACAATTTGGGAGACCACCAACATAGGGCAAGATAGCTCATTTGGTAGAGCGCCAGTACGGTAACCCGGAGGTCGCAGGTTCGAATCCCGCTCCTGCCAGTTTCTTGTTAACTTTGAAACTGTATTTAAATTTACCAAGTCAGTTTCCCTTGTGGATTTGACGAATTGTAAGTTAAAAAGTCGTATCCTCATTGAGTGATCCCCACAATGTCGCTTCCCAGGTTGTATCGTAAAATTGGGTGTGATCCCTGGCTATACGGCATTTTGTGTTGATGACTTCTGACTAGCGCCCACCCGAACAAAGATAATGACAAGTTGGGAGACCGCCAACAAAAGTAGAGCGCCGGTACGGTAACCCGGAGGTCGCAGGTTCGAATCCCGCTCCTGCCAGTTTCTTGTTCACTTTGAAAATGTAGGCCCCCCTATTTGAATTTACTAAGTCAGTTTCCCTTGTGGATTGTCGGACGAACTGTAAGTTAAAGAGTCGTATCCTCATTAAGTGATCCCCACAGCGTCGGGATTCGAACTACGGTAACCCAGAGGTCTCAGGTTCACTTTGAAAATGTATTCAAATTTACCTAGTCAGTTTCCCTTGTGGATTGTTTGACGAATTGTAAGTCAAAAAGTGGTATCCTCATTGAGTAATCCCAGCAATGTCGCTTCCCGGGTTGTATCGTAAAATTGGGCATTCTGGGTTGATGACTTCTGACTAGCGCCCACCCGTACAAAGATACTGACAATTTGGGAGTCCACCAACATAGGGCAAGATAGCTCAGTTGGTAGAGGGCCAGTACGGTAACCCAGAGGTCGCAGGTTCGAATCCCGCTCCTGCCAGTTTCTTGTTCACTTTGAAAATGTAGGCCCCCCTATTCAAATTTACCAAGTCAGTTTCCCTTCTGGATTGTGGGACGAATTGTCAGTTAAAAAGTCGTATCCTCATTACGTTATCCCCACAATGTAGGGATTCGAACTACGGTAACCCAGAGGTCTCAGGTTCGAATCCAGTTTTCCAGTTTCTTTGTTCACTTTGAAAATGTATTCAAATTTACCTAGTCAGTTTTCCTTGTGGATTGTTTGACGAATTGTAAGATAAAAAGTGGTATCCTCATTGAGTGATCCCCACAATGTCGCTTCCCAGGTTGTATCGTAAAATTGGGTGTGATCTCTGGCTATATATGGCATTATGGGTTGATGACTTCTGACTAGCGCCCACCAGTACAAAGATACTGACAATTTGGGAGCTCGGAGACCACCAACATAGGGCAAGATAGCTCATTTGGTAGAGCGCCAGTACGGTAACCCGGAGGTCGCAGGTTCGAATCCCGCTCCTGCCAGTTTCTTGTTTACTTTGAAAGTGTATTTAAATTTACCAAGTCAGTTTCCCTTGTTGATTTGACGAATTGTAAGTTAAAAAGTCGTATCCTCATTGAGTGATCCCCACAATGTCGCTTCCCAGGTTGTATCGTAAAATTTGGTGTGATCCCTGGCTATATACGGCATTCTGGGTTTATGACTTCTGACTAGCGCCCACCCGAACAAAGATACTGACAATTTTGGAGACCACCAACATAGGGCAAGATAACTCAGTTGGTAGAGCGCCGGTACGGTAACCCAGAGGTCTCAGGTTCGAATCCCGCTCCTGCCAGTTTCTTTGTTCACTTTGAAAATGATATACCCAAGACGATATGGGGCAGAGTGGTACCCCCCTTTTGTCCCTATACCCTCCCTATACACTCTCCAGACTATTGTTACCTAACACATCCTCCCTAGAGATCTTAAAAGAATTCCTGAGATTCCGGGAACACAATGACCAACACAAAAGAGGGGGGTTCCCTCTGCCCCATATCGTGCATCATATAGAAAATGTATTCAAATTTACCTAGTCAGTTTCCCTTGTGGATTGTTTGACGAATTGTAAGTTAAAAAGTGGTATCCTCATTGAGTAATCCCAGCAATGTCGCTTCCCATGTTGTATCGTAAAATTGGGTGTGATCCCTGGCTATATACGGCATTCTGGGTTTATGACTTCCGACTAGCGCCCACCCGAACAAAGATACTGACAATTTGGGAGACCGCCAACATAGGGCAAGATAACTCAGTTGGTAGACCGCCGGTACGGTAACCCGGAGGTCGCAGGTTCGAATCCAGTTTTCCAGTTTCTTTGTTCACTTTGAAAATGTATTCAAATTTACCTAGTCAGTTTTCCTTGTGGATTGTTTGACGAATTGTAAGATAAAAAGTGGTATCCTCATTGAGTGATCCCCACAATGTCGCTTCCCAGGTTGTATCGTAAAATTGGGTGTGATCTCTGGCTATATATGGCATTCTGGGTTGATGACTTCTGACTAGCGCCCACCCGTACAAAGATACTGACAATTTGGGAGCTCGGAGACCACCAACATAGGGCAAGATAGCTCATTTGGTAGAGCGCCAGTACGGTAACCCGGAGGTCGCAGGTTCGAATCCCGCTCCTGCCAGTTTCTTGTTTACTTTGAAAGTGTATTTAAATTTACCAAGTCAGTTTCCCTTGTGGATTGTCGGACGAACTGTAAGTTAAAAAGTCGTATCCTCATTAAGTGATCCCCACAATGTGGGGATTCGAACTACGGTAACCCAGAGGTCTCAGTTTCACTTTGAAAATGTATTCAAATTTACCTAGTCAGTTTTCCTTGTGGATTGTTTGACGAATTGTAAGATAAAAAGTGGTATCCTCATTGAGTGATCCCCACAATGTCGCTTCCCAGGTTGTATCGTAAAATTTGGTGTGATCCCTGGCTATATACGGCATTCTGGGTTTATGACTTCCGACTAGCGCCCACCCGAACAAAGATACTGACAATTTGGGAGACCGCCAACATAGGGCAAGATAACTCAGTTGGTAGAGCGCCGGTACGGTAACCCGGAGGTCGCAGGTTCGAATCCAGTTTTCCAGTTTCTTTGTTCACTTTGAAAATGTATTCAAATTTACCTAGTCAGTTTCCCTTGTGGATTGTTTGACGAATTGTAAGTTAAAAAGTGGTATCCTCATTGAGTAATCCCAGCAATGTCGCTTCCCATGTTGTATCGTAAAATTGGGTGTGATCCCTGGCTATATACGGCATTCTGGGTTGATGACTTCCGACTAGCGCCCACCCGAACAAAGATACTGACAATTTGGGAGACCGCCAACATAGGGCAAGATAACTCAGTTGGTAGACCGCCGGTACGGTAACCCGGAGGTCGCAGGTTCGAATCCAGTTTTCCAGTTTCTTTGTTCACTTTGAAAATGTATTCAAATTTACCTAGTCAGTTTCCCTTCTGGATTGTCGGACGAATTGTCAGTTAAAAAGTCGTATCCTCATTACGTTATCCCCACAATGTAGGGATTCGAACTACGGTAACCCAGAGGTCTCAGGTTCGAATCCAGTTTTCCAGTTTCTTTGTTCACTTTGAAAATGTATTCAAATTTACCTAGTCAGTTTCCCTTGTGGATTGTGTGACGAATTGTTTAGATAAAAAGTGGTATCCTCATTGAGTGATCCCCACAATGTAGCTTCCCAGGTTGTATCGTAAAATTGGGTGTGATCCCTGGCTATATACGGCATTCTGGGTTTATGACTTCTGACTAGCGCCCACTCGAACAAAGATACTGACAATTTTGGAGACCACCAACATAGGGCAAGATAGCTCAGTTGGTAGAGCGCCCGTACGGTAACCCGGAGGTCTCAGGTTCGAATCCCGCTCCTGCCAGTTTCTTTGTTCACTTTGAAAATGATATACCCAGGACGATATGGGGCAGAGTGGTACCCCCCTTTTGTCCCTATACCCTATACACTCTCCAGACTATTGTTACCTAACACATCCTCCCTAGATATCTTAAAAGAATTCCTGAGATTCCGGGAACACAATGACCAACACAAAAGGGGGGTTCCCTCTGCCCCATATCGTGCATCATATAGAAAATGTATTCAAATTTACCTAGTCAGTTTCCCTCGCGGATTGTTTGACGAATTGTAAGTTAAAAAATGGTATCCTCATTGAGTAATCCCCACAATGTCGCTTCCCATGTTGTATCGTAAAATTGGGTGTGATCCCTGGCTATATACGGCATTCTGGGTTTATGACTTCCGACTAGCGCCCACCCGAACAAAGATACTGACAATTTGGGAGACCGCCAACATAGGGCAAGATAACTCAGTTGGTAGAGCGCCGGTACGGTAACCCGGAGGTCGCAGGTTCGAATCCCGCTCCTGCCAGTTTCTTGTTTACTTTTAAAATGTGTTCAAATTTACCGAGTCAGTTTCCCTTCTGGATTGTCTGACGAACTGTAAGTTTAAAAGTCGTATCCTCATTAAGTGATCCCCACAATGTGGGGATTCGAACTACGGTAACCCAGAGGTCTCAGTTTCACTTTGAAAATGTATTCAAATTTACCTAGTCAGTTTCCCTTGTGGATTGTTTGACGAATTGTAAGATAAAAAGTGGTATCCTCATTGAGTGATCCCCACAATGTCGCTTCCCGGGTTGTATCGTAAAATTGGGCATTCTGGGTTGATGACTTCTGACTAGCGCCCACCCGTACAAAGATACTGACAATTTGGGAGACCACCAACATAGGGCAAGATAGCTCAGTTGGTAGAGGGCCAGTACGGTAACCCAGAGGTCGCAGGTTCGAATCCCGCTCCTGCCAGTTTCTTGTTCACTTTGAAAATGTAGGCCCCCTATTCAAATTTACCAAGTCAGTTTCCCTTCTGGATTGTCGGACGAATTGTCAGTTAAAAAGTCGTATCCTCATTACGTTATCCCCACAATGTAGGGATTCGAACTACGGTAACCCAGAGGTCTCAGGTTCGAATCCAGTTTTCCAGTTTCTTTGTTCACTTTGAAAATGTATTCAAATTTACCTAGTCAGTTTTCCTTGTGGATTGTTTGACGAATTGTAAGATAAAAAGTGGTATCCTCATTGAGTGATCCCCACAATGTCGCTTCCCAGGTTGTATCGTAAAATTGGGTGTGATCTCTGGCTATATATGGCATTCTGGGTTGATGACTTCTGACTAGCGCCCACCCGTACAAAGATACTGACAATTTGGGAGCTCGAAGACCACCAACATAGGGCAAGATAGCTCATTTGGTAGAGCGCCAGTACGGTAACCCGGAGGTCGCAGGTTCGAATCCCGCTCCTGCCAGTTTCTTGTTTACTTTGAAAGTGTATTTAAATTTACCAAGTCAGTTTCCCTTGTTGATTTGACGAATTGTAAGTTAAAAAGTCGTATCCTCTCATTGAGTGATCCCCACAATGTCGCTTCCCAGGTTGTATCGTAAAATTGGGTGTGATCCCTGGCTATACGGCATTCTGGGTTCATGACTTCTGACCAGCGCCCACACCCGAACAAAGATACTGACAATTTGGGAGACCGCCAACATAGGGCAAGATAGCTCAGTTGGTAGAGCGCCGGTACGGTAACCCGGAGGTCGCAGGTTCGAATCCCGCTCCTGCTAGTTTCTTGTTCACTTTGAAAATGTAGGCCCCCCTATTCAAATTTACCAAGTCAGTTTCCCTTCTGGATTGTCGGACGAATTGTCAGTTAAAAAGTCGTATCCTCATTACGTTATCCCCACAATGTAGGGATTCGAACTACGGTAACCCAGAGGTCTCAGGTTCGAATCCAGTTTTCCAGTTTCTTTGTTCACTTTGAAAATGTATTCAAATTTACCTAGTCAGTTTCCCTTGTGGATTGTTTGACGAATTGTTTAGATAAAAAGTGGTATCCTCCTTGAGTGATCCCCACAATGTCGCTTCCCAGGTTGTATCGTAAAATTTGGTGTGATCCCTGGCTATATACGGCATTCTGGGTTTATGACTTCTGACTAGCGCCCACCCGAACAAAGATACTGACAATTTTGGAGACCACCAACATAGGGCAAGATAACTCAGTTGGTAGAGCGCCGGTACGGTAACCCAGAGGTCTCAGGTTCGAATCCCGCTCCTGCCAGTTTCTTTGTTCACTTTGAAAATGATATACCCAAGACGATATGGGGCAGAGTGGTACCCCCCTTTTGTCCCTATACCCTCCCTATACACTCTCCAGACTATTGTTACCTAACACATCCTCCCTAGAGATCTTAAAAGAATTCCTGAGATTCCGGGAACACAATGACCAACACAAAAGAGGGGGGTTCCCTCTGCCCCATATCGTGCATCATATAGAAAATGTATTCAAATTTACCTAGTCAGTTTCCCTTGTGGATTGTTTGACGAATTGTAAGTTAAAAAGTGGTATCCTCATTGAGTAATCCCAGCAATGTCGCTTCCCATGTTGTATCGTAAAATTGGGTGTGATCCCTGGCTATATACGGCATTCTGGGTTTATGACTTCCGACTAGCGCCCACCCGAACAAAGATACTGACAATTTGGGAGACCGCCAACATAGGGCAAGATAACTCAGTTGGTAGACCGCCGGTACGGTAACCCGGAGGTCGCAGGTTCGAATCCAGTTTTCCAGTTTCTTTGTTCACTTTGAAAATGTATTCAAATTTACCTAGTCAGTTTCCCTTGTGGATTGTTTGACGAATTGTAAGTTAAAAAGTGGTATCCTCATTGAGTAATCCCAGCAATGTCGCTTCCCATGTTGTATCGTAAAATTGGGTGTGATCCCTGGCTATATACGGCATTCTGGGTTGATGACTTCCGACTAGCGCCCACCCGAACAAAGATACTGACAATTTGGGAGACCGCCAACATAGGGCAAGATAACTCAGTTGGTAGACCGCCGGTACGGTAACCCAGAGGTCGCAGGTTCGAATCCAGTTTTCCAGTTTCTTTGTTCACTTTGAAAATGTATTCAAATTTACCTAGTCAGTTTCCCTTCTGGATTGTCGGACGAATTGTCAGTTAAAAAGTCGTATCCTCATTACGTTATCCCCACAATGTAGGGATTCGAACTACGGTAACCCAGAGGTCTCAGGTTCGAATCCAGTTTTCCAGTTTCTTTGTTCACTTTGAAAATGTATTCAAATTTACCTAGTCAGTTTCCCTTGTGGATTGTGTGACGAATTGTTTAGATAAAAAGTGGTATCCTCATTGAGTGATCCCCACAATGTAGCTTCCCAGGTTGTATCGTAAAATTGGGTGTGATCCCTGGCTATATACGGCATTCTGGGTTTATGACTTCTGACTAGCGCCCACTCGAACAAAGATACTGACAATTTTGGAGACCACCAACATAGGGCAAGATAGCTCAGTTGGTAGAGCGCCGGTACGGTAACCCGGAGGTCTCAGGTTCGAATCCCGCTCCTGCCAGTTTCTTTGTTCACTTTGAAAATGATATACCCAGGACGATATGGGGCAGAGTGGTACCCCCCTTTTGTCCCTATACCCTATACACTCTCCAGACTATTGTTACCTAACACATCCTCCCTAGAGATCTTAAAAGAATTCCTGAGATTCCGGGAACACAATGACCAACACAAAAGGGGGGTTCCCTCTGCCCCATATGGTGCATCATATAGAAAATGTATTCAAATTTACCTAGTCAGTTTCCCTCGCGGATTGTTTGACGAATTGTAAGTTAAAAAATGGTATCCTCATTGAGTAATCCCCACAATGTCGCTTCCCATGTTGTATCGTAAAATTGGGTGTGATCCCTGGCTATATACGGCATTCTGGGTTTATGACTTCCGACTAGCGCCCACCCGAACAAAGATACTGACAATTTGGGAGACCGCCAACATAGGGCAAGATAACTCAGTTGGTAGAGCGCCGGTACGGTAACCCGGAGGTCGCAGGTTCGAATCCCGCTCCTGCCAGTTTCTTGTTTACTTTTAAAATGTATTCAAATTTACCGAGTCAGTTTCCCTTCTGGATTGTCGGACGAACTGTAAGTTTAAAAGTCGTATCCTCATTAAGTGATCCCCACAATGTGGGGATTCGAACTACGGTAACCCAGAGGTCTCAATTTCACTTTGAAAATGTATTCAAATTTACCTAGTCAGTTTCCCTTGTGGATTGTTTGACGAATTGTAAGATAAAAAGTGGTATCCTCATTGAGTGATTCCCACAATGTCGCTTCCCGGGTTGTATCGTAAAATTGGGCATTCTGGGTTGATGACTTCTGACTAGCGCCCACCCGTACAAAGATACTGACAATTTGGGAGACCACCAACATAGGGCAAGATAGCTCAGTTGGTAGAGGGCCAGTACGGTAACCCAGAGGTCGCAGGTTCGAATCCCGCTCCTGCCAGTTTCTTGTTCACTTTGAAAATGTAGGCCCCCTATTCAAATTTACCAAGTCAGTTTCCCTTCTGGATTGTCGGACGAATTGTCAGTTAAAAAGTAGTATCCTCATTACGTTATCCCCACAATGTAGGGATTCGAACTACGGTAACCCAGAGGTCTCAGGTTCGAATCCAGTTTTCCAGTTTCTTTGTTCACTTTGAAAATGTATTCAAATTTACCTAGTCAGTTTTCCTTGTGGATTGTTTGACGAATTGTAAGATAAAAAGTGGTATCCTCATTGAGTGATCCCCACAATGTCGCTTCCCAGGTTGTATCGTAAAATTGGGTGTGATCTCTGGCTATATATGGCATTCTGGGTTGATGACTTCTGACTAGCGCCCACCCGTACAAAGATACTGACAATTTGGGAGTTCGGAGACCACCAACATAGGGCAAGATAGCTCATTTGGTAGAGCGCCAGTACGGTAACCTGGAGGTCGCAGGTTCGAATCCCGCTCCTGCCAGTTTCTTGTTTACTTTGAAAGTGTATTTAAATTTACCAAGTCAGTTTCCCTTGTTGATTTGACGAATTGTAAGTTAAAAAGTCGTATCCTCTCATTGAGTGATCCCCACAATGTCGCTTCCCAGGTTGTATCGTAAAATTGGGTGTGATCCCTGGCTATACGGCATTCTGGGTTTATGACTTCTGACCAGCGCCCACACCCGAACAAAGATACTGACAATTTGGGAGACCGCCAACATAGGGCAAGATAGCTCAGTTGGTAGAGCGCCGGTACGGTAACCCGGAGGTCGCAGGTTCGAATCCCGCTCCTGCTAGTTTCTTGTTCACTTTGAAAATGTAGGCCCCCCTATTCAAATTTACCAAGTCAGTTTCCCTTCTGGATTGTCGGACGAATTGTCAGTTAAAAAGTCGTATCCTCATTACGTTATCCCCACAATGTAGGGATTCGAACTACGGTAACCCAGAGGTCTCAGGTTCGAATCCAGTTTTCCAGTTTCTTTGTTCACTTTGAAAATGTATTCAAATTTACCTAGTCAGTTTCCCTTGTGGATTGTTTGACGAATTGTTTAGATAAAAAGTGGTATCCTCATTGAGTGATCCCCACAATGTCGCTTCCCAGGTTGTATCGTAAAATTTGGTGTGATCCCTGGCTATATACGGCATTCTGGGTTTATGACTTCTGACTAGCGCCCACCCGAACAAAGATACTGACAATTTTGGAGACCACCAACATAGGGCAAGATAACTCAGTTGGTAGAGCGCCGGTACGGTAACCCAGAGGTCTCAGGTTCGAATCCCGCTCCTGCCAGTTTCTTTGTTCACTTTGAAAATGATATACCCAAGACGATATGGGGCAGAGTGGTACCCCCCTTTTGTCCCTATACCCTCCCTATACACTCTCCAGACTATTGTTACCTAACACATCCTTCCTAGAGATCTTAAAAGAATTCCTGAGATTCCGGGAACACAATGACCAACACAAAAGAGGGGGGTTCCCTCTGCCCCATATCGTGCATCATATAGAAAATGTATTCAAATTTACCTAGTCAGTTTCCCTTGTGGATTGTTTGACGAATTGTAAGTTAAAAAGTGGTATCCTCATTGAGTAATCCCAGCAATGTCGCTTCCCATGTTGTATCGTAAAATTGGGTGTGATCCCTGGCTATATACGGCATTCTGGGTTTATGACTTCCGACTAGCGCCCACCCGAACAAAGATACTGACAATTTGGGAGACCGCCAACATAGGGCAAGATAACTCAGTTGGTAGACCGCCGGTACGGTAACCCGGAGGTCGCAGGTTCGAATCCAGTTTTCCAGTTTCTTTGTTCACTTTGAAAATGTATTCAAATTTACCTAGTCAGTTTTCTTTGTGGATTGTTTGACGAATTGTAAGATAAAAAGTGGTATCCTCATTGAGTGATCCCCACAATGTCGCTTCCCAGGTTGTATCGTAAAATTGGGTGTGATCTCTGGCTATATATGGCATTCTGGGTTGATGACTTCTGACTAGCGCCCACCCGTACAAAGATACTGACAATTTGGGAGTTCGGAGACCACCAACATAGGGCAAGATAGCTCATTTGGTAGAGCGCCAGTACGGTAACCCGGAGGTCGCAGGTTCGAATCCCGCTCCTGCCAGTTTCTTGTTTACTTTGAAAGTGTATTTAAATTTACCAAGTCAGTTTCCCTTATGGATTTGACGAATTGTAAGTTAAAAAGTCGTATCCTCATTGAGTGATCCCCACAATGTCGCTTCCCAGGTTGTATCGTAAAATTGGGTGTGATCCCTGGCTATATACGGCATTCTGGGTTTATGACTTCCGACTAGCGCCCACCCGAACAAAGATACTGACAATTTGGGAGACCGCCAACATAGCGCAAGATAACTCAGTTGGTAGAGCGCCGGTACGGTAACCCGGAGGTCGCAGGTTCGAATCCAGTTTTCCAGTTTCTTTGTTCACTTTGAAAATGTATTCAAATTTACCTAGTCAGTTTTCCTTGTGGATTGTTTGACGAATTGTAAGATAAAAAGTGGTATCCTCATTGAGTGATCCCCACAATGTCGCTTCCCAGGTTGTATCGTAAAATTGGGTGTGATCTCTGGCTATATATGGCATTCTGGGTTGATGACTTCTGACTAGCGCCCACCCGTACAAAGATACTGACAATTTGGGAGCTCGGAGACCACCAACATAGGGCAAGATAGCTCATTTGGTAGAGCGCCAGTACGGTAACCCGGAGGTCGCAGGTTCGAATCCCGCTCCTGCCAGTTTCTTGTTTACTTTGAAAGTGTATTTAAATTTACCAAGTCAGTTTCCCTTGTTGATTTGACGAATTGTAAGTTAAAAAGTCGTATCCTCTCATTGAGTGATCCCCACAATGTCGCTTCCCAGGTTGTATCGTAAAATTGGGTGTGATCCCTGGCTATACGGCATTCTGGGTTTATGACTTCTGACCAGCGCCCACACCCGAACAAAGATACTGACAATTTGGGAGACCGCCAACATAGGGCAAGATAGCTCAGTTGGTAGAGCGCCGGTACGGTAACCCGGAGGTCGCAGGTTCGAATCCCGCTCCTGCTAGTTTCTTGTTCACTTTGAAAATGTAGGCCCCCCTATTCAAATTTACCAAGTCAGTTTCCCTTCTGGATTGTCGGACGAATTGTCAGTTAAAAAGTCGTATCCTCATTACGTTATCCCCACAATGTAGGGATTCGAACTACGGTAACCCAGAGGTCTCAGGTTCGAATCCAGTTTTCCAGTTTCTTTGTTCACTTTGAAAATGTATTCAAATTTACCTTGTCAGTTTCCCTTGTGGATTGTTTGACGAATTGTTTTGATAAAAAGTGGTATCCTCCTTGAGTGATCCCCACAATGTCGCTTCCCAGGTTGTATCGTAAAATTTGGTGTGATCCCTGGCTATATACGGCATTCTGGTTTTATGACTTCTGACTAGCGCCCACCCGAACAAAGATACTGACAATTTTGGAGACCACCAACATAGGGCAAGATAACTCAGTTGGTAGAGCGCCGGTACGGTAACCCAGAGGTCTCAGGTTCGAATCCCGCTCCTGCCAGTTTCTTTGTTCACTTTGAAAATGATATACCCAAGACGATATGGGGCAGAGTGGTACCCCCCTTTTGTCCCTATACCCTCCCTATACACTCTCCAGACTATTGTTACCTAACACATCCTCCCTAGAGATCTTAAAAGAATTCCTGAGATTCCGGGAACACAATGACCAACACAAAAGAGGGGGGTTCCCTCTGCCCCATATCGTGCATCATATAGAAAATGTATTCAAATTTACCTAGTCAGTTTCCCTTGTGGATTGTTTGACGAATTGTAAGTTAAAAAGTGGTATCCTCATTGAGTAATCCCAGCAATGTCGCTTCCCATGTTGTATCGTAAAATTGGGTGTGATCCCTGGCTATATACGGCATTCTGGGTTTATGACTTCCGACTAGCGCCCACCCGAACAAAGATACTGACAATTTGGGAGACCGCCAACATAGGGCAAGATAACTCAGTTGGTAGACCGCCGGTACGGTAACCCGGAGGTCGCAGGTTCGAATCCAGTTTTCCAGTTTCTTTGTTCACTTTGAAAATGTATTCAAATTTACCTAGTCAGTTTTCCTTGTGGATTGTTTGACGAATTGTAAGATAAAAAGTGGTATCCTCATTGAGTGATCCCCACAATGTCGCTTCCCAGGTTGTATCGTAAAATTGGGTGTGATCTCTGGCTATATATGGCATTCTGGGTTGATGACTTCTGACTAGCGCCCACCCGTACAAAGATACTGACAATTTGGGAGCTCGGAGACCACCTTGTGGAGCTCGGAGACCACCAACATAGGGCAAGATAGCTCATTTGGTAGAGCGCCAGTACGGTAACCCGGAGGTCGCTGGTTCGAATCCCGCTCCTGCCAGTTTCTTGTTTACTTTGAAAGTGTATTTAAATTTACCAAGTCAGTTTCCCTTCTGGATTGTCGGACGAATTGTAAGTTAAAAAGTCGTATCCTCATTAAGTGATCCCCACAATGTGCGGATTCGAACTACGGTAACCCATAGGTCTCAGGTTCGAATCCAGTTTTCCAGTTTCTTTGTTCACTTTGAAAGTGTATTCAAATTTACCTAGTCAGTTTCCCTTGTATATTGTTTGACGAATTGTTTAGATAAAAAGTGGTATCCTCATTGAGTAATCCCCACAATGTCGCTTCCCATGTTGTATCGTAAAATTGGGTGTGATCCCTGGCTATATAAGGCATTCTGGGTTTATGACTTCCGACTAGCGCCCACCCGAACAAAGATACTGACAATTTGGGAGACCACCAACATAGGGCAAGATAACTCAGTTGGTAGAGCGCCGGTACGGTAACCCGGAGGTCGCAGGTTCGAATCCCGCTCCTGCCAGTTTCTAGTTTACTTTTAAAATGTATTCAAATTTACCGAGTCAGTTTCCCTTCTGGATTGTCGGACGAACTGTAAGTTAAAAAGTCGTATCCTCATTAAGTGATCCCCACAATGTGGGGATTGGAACTACGGTAACCCAGAGGTCTCAGTTTCACTTTGAAAATGTATTCAAATTTACCTAGTCAGTTTCCCTTGTGGATTGTTTGACGAATTGTAAGATAAAAAGTGGTATCCTCATTGAGTGATCCCCACAATGTCGCTTCCCATGTTGTATCGTAAAATTAGGTGTGATCCCTGGCTATATACGGCATTCTGGGTTGATGACTTCTGACTAGCGCCCACCCGTACAATGATACTGACAATTTGGGAGACCACCAACATAGGGCAAGATAGCTCAGTTGGTAGAGCGCCAGTACGGTAACCCGGAGGTCGCAGGTTCGAATCCCGCTCCTGCCAGTTTCTTGTTCACTTTGAAAATGTAGGCCCCCTATTAAAATTTACCAAGTCAGTTTCCCTTCTAGATTGTCGGACGAATTGTAAGTTAAAAAGTCGTATCCTCATTAAGTGATCCCCACAATGTGCGGATTCGAACTACGGTAACCCATAGGTCTCAGGTTCGAATCCAGTTTTTCCAGTTTCTTTGTTCACTTTGAAAATGTATTCAAATTTACCTAGTCAGTTTTCCTGGTGGATTGTTTGACGAATTGTAAGATAAAACGTGGTATCCTCATTGAGTGATCCCCACAATGTCGCTTCCCAGGTTGTATCGTAAAATTGGGTGTGATCCCTGGCTATATATGGCATTCTGGGTTGAAGACTTCTGACTAGCGCCCACCCGTACAAAGATACTGACAATTTGGGAGACCACCAACATAGGGCAAGATAGCTCATTTGGTAGAGCGCCAGTACGGTAACCCGGAGGTCTCAGGTTCGAATCCCGCTCCTGCCAGTTTCTTGTTTACTTTGAAAGTGTATTTAAATTTACCAAGTCAGTTTCCCTTGTGGATTTGACGAATTGTAAGTTAAAAAGTGGTATCCTCATTGAGTGATCCCCACAATGTCGCTTCCCAGGTTGTATCGTAAAATTGGGTGTGATCCCTGGCTATATACGGCATTCTGGGTTTATGACTTCTGACCAGCGCCCACACCCGAACAAAGATACTGACAATTTGGGAGACCACCAACATAGGGCAAGATAGCTCAGTTGGTAGAGCGCCGGTACGGTAACCCGGAGGTCGCAGGTTCGAATCCCGCTCCTGCTAGTTGTTCACTTTGAAAATGTAGGCCCCCCTATTCAAATTTAACAAGTCAGTTTCCCTTCTAGATTGTCGGACGAATTGTCAGTTAAAACGTCGTATCCTCATTACGTTATCCCCACAATGTAGGGATTCGAACTACGGTAACCCAGAGGTCTCAGGTTCGAATCCAGTTTTCCAGTTTCTTTGTTCACTTTGAAAATGTATTCAAATTTACCTAGTCAGTTTCCCTTCTGGATTGTCGGACGAATTGTCAGTTAAAAAGTCGTATCGTCATTACGTTATCCCCACAATGTAGGGATTCGAACTACGGTAACCCAGAGGTCTCAGGTTCGAATCCAGTTTTCCAGTTTCTTTGTTCACTTTGAAAATGTATTCAAATTTACCTAGTCAGTTTCCCTTGTGGATTTGACGAATTGTAAGTTAAAAAGTGGTATCCTCATTGAGTGATCCCCACAATGTCGCTTCCCAGGTTGTATCGTAAAATTGGGTGTGATCCCTGGCTATATACGGCATTCTGGGTTTATGACTTCTGACTAGCGCCCACCCGAACAAAGATACTGACAATTTTGGAGACCACCAACATAGGGCAAGATAGCTCAGTTGGTAGAGCGCCAGTACGGTAACCCGGAGGTCGCAGGTTCGAATCCCGCTCCTGCCAGTTTCTTGTTAACTTTGAAAGTGTATTTAAATTTACCAAGTCAGTTTCCCTTGTGGATTTGACGAATTGTAAGTTAAAAAGTCGTATCCCCATTGAATGATCCCCACAATGTCGCTTCCCAGGTTGTATCGTAAAATTGGGTGTGATCCCTGGCTATACGGCATTTTGTGTTGATGACTTCTGACTAGCGCCCACCCGAACAAAGATACCGACAAGTTGGGAGACCGCCAACAAAAGTAGAGCGCCGGTACGGTAACCCGAAGGTCGCAGGTTCGAATCCCGCTCCTGCCAGTTTCTTGTTCACTTTGAAAATGTAGGCCCCCCTATTTGAATTTACTAAGTCAGTTTCCCTTGTGGATTTTCGGACGAACTGTAAGTTAAAAAGTCGTATCCTCATTAAGTGATCCCCACAGCGTGGGGATTCGAACTACGGTTCACTTTGAAAATGTATTCAAATTTACCTAGTCAGTTTCCCTTGTGGATTGTTTGACGAATTGTAAGTCAAAAAGTGGTATCCTCATTGAGTGATCCTCACAATGTCGCTTCCCAGGTTGTATCGTAAAATTGGGCATTCTGGGATGATGACATCTGACTAGCGCCCACCCGTACAAAGATACTGACAATTTGGGAGACCACCAACATAGGGCAAGATAGCTCAGTTGGTAGAGCGCCAGTACGGTAACCCAGAGGTCGCAGGTTCGAATCCCGCTCCTGCCAGTTTCTTGTTCACTTTGAAAATGTAGGCCCCCTATTCAAATTTACCAAGTCAGTTTCCCTTCTGGATTGTCGGACGAATTGTCAGTTAAAAAGTCGTATCCTCATTACGTTATCCCCACAATGTAGGGATTGGAACTACGGTAACCCAGAGGTCTCAGGTTCGAATCCAGTTTTCCAGTTTCTTTGTTCACTTTGAAAATGTATTCAAATTTACCTAGTCAGTTTTCCTTGTGGATTGTTTGACGAATTGTAAGATAAAAAGTGGTATCCTCATTGAGTGATCCCCACAATGTCGCTTCCCAGGTTGTATCGTAAAATTGGGTGTGATCTCTGGCTATATATGGCATTCTGGGTTGATGACTTCTGACTAGCGCCCACCCGTACAAAGATACTGACAATTTGGGAGCTCGGAGACCACCTTGTGGAGCTCGGAGACCACCAACATAGGGCAAGATAGCTCATTTGGTAGAGCGCCAGTACGGTAACCCGGAGGTCGCAGGTTCGAATCCCGCTCCTGCCAGTTTCTTGTTTACTTTGAAAGTGTATTTAAATTTACCAAGTCAGTTTCCCTTCTGGATTGTCGGACGAATTGTAAGTTAAAAAGTCGTATCCTCATTAAGTGATCCCCACAATGTGCGGATTCGAACTACGGTAACCCATAGGTCTCAGGTTCGAATCCAGTTTTCCAGTTTCTTTGTTCACTTTGAAAATGTATTCAAATTTACCTAGTCAGTTTCCCTTGTGGATTGTTTGACAAATTGTTTAGATAAAAAGTGGTATCCTCATTGAGTAATCCCCACAATGTCGCTTCCCATGTTGTATCGTAAAATTGGGTGTGATCCCTGGCTATATAAGGCATTCTGGGTTTATGACTTCCGACTAGCGCCCACCCGAACAAAGATACTGACAATTTGGGAGACCACCAACATAGGGCAAGATAACTCAGTTGGTAGAGCGCCGGTACGGTAACCCGGAGGTCGCAGGTTCGAATCCCGCTCCTGCCAGTTTCTAGTTTACTTTTAAAATGTATTCAAATTTACCGAGTCAGTTTCCCTTCTGGATTGTCGGACGAACTGTAAGTTAAAAAGTCGTATCCTCATTAAGTGATCCCCACAATGTGGGGATTGGAACTACGGTAACCCAGAGGTCTCAGTTTCACTTTGAAAATGTATTCAAATTTACCTAGTCAGTTTCCCTTGTGGATTGTTTGACGAATTGTAAGATAAAAAGTGGTATCCTCATTGAGTGATCCCCACAATGTCGCTTGCCATGTTGTATCGTAAAATTAGGTGTGATCCCTGGCTATATACGGCATTCTGGGTTGATGACTTCTGACTAGCGCCCACCCGTACAATGATACTGACAATTTGGGAGACCACCAACATAGGGCAAGATAGCTCAGTTGGTAGAGCGCCAGTACGGTAACCCGGAGGTCGCAGGTTCGAATCCCGCTCCTGCCAGTTTCTTGTTCACTTTGAAAATGTAGGCCCCCTATTAAAATTTACCAAGTCAGTTTCCCTTCTAGATTGTCGGACGAATTGTAAGTTAAAAAGTCGTATCCTCATTAAGTGATCCCCACAATGTGCGGATTCGAACTACGGTAACCCATAGGTCTCAGGTTCGAATCCAGTTTTTCCAGTTTCTTTGTTCACTTTGAAAATGTATTCAAATTTACCTAGTCAGTTTTCCTGGTGGATTGTTTGACGAATTGTAAGATAAAACGTGGTATCCTCATTGAGTGATCCCCACAATGTCGCTTCCCAGGTTGTATCGTAAAATTGGGTGTGATCCCTGGCTATATATGGCATTCTGGGTTGAAGACTTCTGACTAGCGCCCACCCGTACAAAGATACTGACAATTTGGGAGACCACCAACATAGGGCAAGATAGCTCATTTGGTAGAGCGCCAGTACGGTAACCCGGAGGTCTCAGGTTCGAATCCCGCTCCTGCCAGTTTCTTGTTTACTTTGAAAGTGTATTTAAATTTACCAAGTCAGTTTCCCTTGTGGATTTGACGAATTGTAAGTTAAAAAGTGGTATCCTCATTGAGTGATCCCCACAATGTCGCTTCCCAGGTTGTATCGTAAAATTGGGTGTGATCCCTGGCTATATACGGCATTCTGGGTTTATGACTTCTGACCAGCGCCCACACCCGAACAAAGATACTGACAATTTGGGAGACCGCCAACATAGGGCAAGATAGCTCAGTTGGTAGAGCGCCGGTACGGTAACCCGGAGGTCGCAGGTTCGAATCCCGCTCATGCTAGTTGTTCACTTTGAAAATGTAGGCCCCCCTATTCAAATTTAACAAGTCAGTTTCCCTTCTAGATTGTCGGACGAATTGTCAGTTAAAACGTCGTATCCTCATTACGTTATCCCCACAATGTAGGGATTCGAACTACGGTAACCCAGAGGTCTCAGGTTCGAATCCAGTTTTCCAGTTTCTTTGTTCACTTTGAAAATGTATTCAAATTTACCTAGTCAGTTTCCCTTCTGGATTGTCGGACGAATTGTCAGTTAAAAAGTCGTATCGTCATTACGTTATCCCCACAATGTAGGGATTCGAACTACGGTAACCCAGAGGTCTCAGGTTCGAATCCAGTTTTCCAGTTTCTTTGTTCACTTTGAAAATGTATTCAAATTTACCTAGTCAGTTTCCCTTGTGGATTTGACGAATTGTAAGTTAAAAAGTGGTATCCTCATTGAGTGATCCCCACAATGTCGCTTCCCAGGTTGTATCGTAAAATTGGGTGTGATCTCTGGCTATATATGGCATTCTGGGTTGATGACTTCTGACTAGCGCCCACCCGTACAAAGATACTGACAATTTGGGAGCTCGGAGACCACCTTGTGGAGCTCGGAGACCACCAACATAGGGCAAGATAGCTCATTTGGTAGAGCGCCAGTACGGTAACCCGGAGGTCGCAGGTTCGAATCCCGCTCCTGCCAGTTTCTTGTTTACTTTGAAAGTGTATTTAAATTTACCAAGTCAGTTTCCCTTCTGGATTGTCGGACGAATTGTAAGTTAAAAAGTCGTATCCTCATTAAGTGATCCCCACAATGTGCGGATTCGAACTACGGTAACCCATAGGTCTCAGGTTCGAATCCAGTTTTCCAGTTTCTTTGTTCACTTTGAAAGTGTATTCAAATTTACCTAGTCAGTTTCCCTTGTGGATTGTTTGACGAATTGTTTAGATAAAAAGTGGTATCCTCATTGAGTAATCCCCACAATGTCGCTTCCCATGTTGTATCGTAAAATTGGGTGTGATCCCTGGCTATATAAGGCATTCTGGGTTTATGACTTCCGACTAGCGCCCACCCGAACAAAGATACTGACAATTTGGGAGACCACCAACATAGGGCAAGATAACTCAGTTGGTAGAGCGCCGGTACGGTAACCCGGAGGTCGCAGGTTCGAATCCCGCTCCTGCCAGTTTCTAGTTTACTTTTAAAATGTATTCAAATTTACCGAGTCAGTTTCCCTTCTGGATTGTCGGACGAACTGTAAGTTAAAAAGTCGTATCCTCATTAAGTGATCCCCACAATGTGGGGATTGGAACTACGGTAACCCAGAGGTCTCAGTTTCACTTTGAAAATGTATTCAAATTTACCTAGTCAGTTTCCCTTGTGGATTGTTTGACGAATTGTAAGATAAAAAGTGGTATCCTCATTGAGTGATCCCCACAATGTCGCTTCCCATGTTGTATCGTAAAATTAGGTGTGATCCCTGGCTATATACGGCATTCTGGGTTGATGACTTCTGACTAGCGCCCACCCGTACAATGATACTGACAATTTGGGAGACCACCAACATAGGGCAAGATAGCTCAGTTGGTAGAGCGCCAGTACGGTAACCCGGAGGTCGCAGGTTCGAATCCCGCTCCTGCCAGTTTCTTGTTCACTTTGAAAATGTAGGCCCCCTATTAAAATTTACCAAGTCAGTTTCCCTTCTAGATTGTCGGACGAATTGTAAGTTAAAAAGTCGTATCCTCATTAAGTGATCCCCACAATGTGCGGATTCGAACTACGGTAACCCATAGGTCTCAGGTTCGAATCCAGTTTTTCCAGTTTCTTTGTTCACTTTGAAAATGTATTCAAATTTACCTAGTCAGTTTTCCTGGTGGATTGTTTGACGAATTGTAAGATAAAACGTGGTATCCTCATTGAGTGATCCCCACAATGTCGCTTCCCAGGTTGTATCGTAAAATTGGGTGTGATCCCTGGCTATATACGGCATTCTGGGTTTATGACTTCTGACCAGCGCCCACACCCGAACAAAGATACTGACAATTTGGGAGACCGCCAACATAGGGCAAGATAGCTCAGTTGGTAGAGCGCCGGTACGGTAACCCGGAGGTCGCAGGTTCGAATCCCGCTCCTGCTAGTTGTTCACTTTGAAAATGTAGGCCCTATTCAAATTTAACAAGTCAGTTTCCCTTCTAGATTGTCGGACGAATTGTCAGTTAAAACGTCGTATCCTCATTACGTTATCCCCACAATGTAGGGATTCGAACTACGGTAACCCAGAGGTCTCAGGTTCGAATCCAGTTTTCCAGTTTCTTTGTTCACTTTGAAAATGTATTCAAATTTACCTAGTCAGTTTCCCTTCTGGATTGTCTGACGAATTGTCAGTTAAAAAGTCGTATCGTCATTACGTTATCCCCACAATGTAGGGATTCGAACTACGGTAACCCAGAGGTCTCAGGTTCGAATCCAGTTTTCCAGTTTCTTTGTTCACTTTGAAAATGTATTCAAATTTACCTAGTCAGTTTCCCTTGTGGATTTGACGAATTGTAAGTTAAAAAGTGGTATCCTCATTGAGTGATCCCCACAATGTCGCTTCCCAGGTTGTATCGTAAAATTAGGTGTGATCCCTGGCTATATACGGCATTCTGGGTTGATGACTTCTGACTAGCGCCCACCCGTACAAAGATACTGACAATTTGGGAGACCACCAACAGAGGGCAAGATAGCTCAGTTCGTAGAGCGCCAGTACGGTAACCCGGAGGTCGCAGGTTCGAATCCCGCTCCTGCCAGTTTCTTGTTCACTTTGAAAATGTAGGCCCCTATTCAAATTTACCAAGTCAGTTTCCCTTCTGGATTGTCAGACGAATTGTAAGTTAAAAAGTCGTATCCTCATTAAGTGATCCCCACAATGTGCGGATTCGAACTACGGTAACCCATAGGTCTCAGGTTCGAATCCAGTTTTTCCAGTTTCTTTGTTCACTTTGAAAATGTATTCAAATTTACCTAGTCAGTTTTCCTTGTGGATTGTTTGACGAATTGTAAGATAAAACGTGGTATCCTCATTGAGTGATCCCCACAATGTCGCTTCCCAGGTTGTATCATAAAATTGGGTGTGATCCCTGGCTATATATGGCATTCTGGGTTGATGACTTCTGACTAGCGCCCACCCGTACAAAGATACTGACAATTTGGGAGACCACCAACATATGGCAAGATAGCTCATTTGGTAGAGCACCGGTACGGTAACCCGGAGGTCGCAGGTTCGAATCCCGCTCCTGCCAGTTTCTTGTTTACTTTGAAAGTGTATTTAAATTTACCAAGTCAGTTTCCCTTGTGGATTTGACGAATTGTAAGTTAAAAAGTCGTATCCTCATTAAGTAATCCCCACAATGTCGCTTCTCATGTTGTATCGTAAAATTGGGTGTGATCCCTGGCTATATACGGCATTCTGGGTTGATGACTTCTGACTAGCGCCCACCCGTACAAAGATACTGACAATTTGGGAGACCACCAACATAGGGCAAGATAACTCAGTTGGTAGAGCGCCGGTACGGTAACCCGGAGGTCGCAGGTTCGAATCCCGCTCCTGCCAGTTTCTTGTTTACTTTTAAAATGTATTCAAATTTACCGAGTCAGTTTCCCTTCTGGATTGTCGGACGAACTGTAAGTTAAAAAGTCGTATCCTCATTAAGTGATCCCCACAATGTGGGGATTCGAACTACGGTAACCCAGAGGTCTCAGTTTCACTTTGAAAATGTATTCAAATTTACCTAGTCAGTTTCCCTTGTGGATTGTTTGACGAATTGTAAGATAAAAAGTGGTATCCTCATTGAGTGATCCCCACAATGTCGCTTCCCGTGTTGTATCGTAAAATTAGGTGTGATCCCTGGCTATATATGGCATTCTGGGTTGATGACTTCTGACTAGCGCCCACCCGTACATAGATACTGACAATTTGGGAGACCACCAACATAGGGCAAGATAGCTCAGTTGGTAGAGCGCCAGTACGGTAACCCGGAGGTCGCAGGTTCGAATCCCGCTCCTGCCAGTTTCTTGTTTACTTTGAAAGTGTATTTAAATTTACCAAGTCAGTTTCCCTTGTGGATTTGACGAATTGTAAGTTAAAAAGTCGTATCCTCATTAAGTAATCCCACAATGTCGCTTCCCATGTTGTATCGTAAAATTGGGTGTGATCCCTGGCTATATACGGCATTCTGGGTTTATGACTTCCGACTAGCGCCCACCCGAACAAAGATACTGACAATTTGGGAGACCGCCAACATAGGGCAAGATAACTCAGTTGGTAGAGCGCCGGTACGGTAACCCGGAGGTCGCAGGTTCGAATCCCGCTCCTGCCAGTTTCTAGTTTACTTTTAAAATGTATTCAAATTTACCGAGTCAGTTTCCCTTCTGGATTGTCGGACGAACTGTAAGTTAAAAAGTCGTATCCTCATTAAGTGATCCCAACAATGTGGGGATTCGAACTACGGTAACCCAGAGGTCTCAGTTTCACTTTGAAAATGTATTCAAATTTACCTAGTCAGTTTCCCTTGTGGATTGTTTGACGAATTGTAAGATAAAAAGTGGTATCCTCATTGAGTGATCCCCACAATGTCGCTTCCCATGTTGTATCGTAAAATTAGGTGTGATCCCTGGCTATATACGGCATTCTGGGTTGATGACTTCTGACTAGCGCCCACCCGTACAATGATACTGACAATTTGGGAGACCACCAACATAGGGCAAGATAGCTCAGTTGGTAGAGCGCCAGTACGGTAACCCAGAGGTCTCAGGTTCGAATCAAGTTTTCCAGTTTCTTTGTTCACTTTGAAAATGTATTCAAATTTACCTAGTCAGTTTCCCTGCTGGATTGTCGGACGAATTGTCAGTTAAAAAGTCGTATCCTCATTACGTTATCCCCACAATGTAGGGATTCGAACTACGGTAACCCAGAGGTCTCAGGTTCGAATCCAGTTTTCCAGTTTCTTTGTTCACTTTGAAAATGTATTCAAATTTACCTAGTCAGTTTTCCTTGTGGATTGTTTGACGAATTGTAAGATAAAAAGTGGTATCCTCATTGAGTGATCCCCACAATGTCGCTTCCCGGGTTGTATCGTAAAATTGGGTGTGATCCCTAGCTTTACGGCATTCTGGGTTGATGACTTCTGACTAGCGCCCACCCGAACAAAGATACTGACAATTTGGGAGACCGCCATCATAGGGCAAGATAGCTCAGTTGCTAGAGCGCCGGTACGGTAACCCGGAGGTCGCAGGTTCGAATCCCGCTCTTGCCTATTTATTGTTCACTTTTAAAATGTATTCAAATTTACCTAGTCAGTTTCCCTTGTGGATTGTTTGACGAATTGTAAGTTAAAAAGTCGTATACTCATTGGGTGATCCCCACAATGTCGCTTCCCGGGTTGTATCGTAAAAATGGGTGTGATCCCTGGCTTTACGGCATTCTGGGTTGATGACTTCTGACTAGCGCCCACCCGAACAAAGATACTGACAATTTGGGAGACCGCCATCATAGGGCAAGATAGTTCAGTTGCTAGAGCGCCGGTACGGTAACCCGGAGGTCGCAGGTTCGAATCCCGCTCTTGCCAGTTTCTTGTTTACTTTGAAAATGTATTCAAATTTACCTAGTCAGTTTCCCTTGTGGATTGTTTGACGAACTGTAAGTTAAAAAGTCGTATCCTCATTGGGTGATCCCCACAATGTCGCTTCCCGGGTTGTATCGTAAAATTGGTTGTGATTCCTGGCTATACGGCATTCTGTGTATATGACTTCTGGCTAGCGCCCACCCGAACAAAGATACTGACAATTTGGGAGATCGCCAATATAGGGCACGATAACTCAGTTGTTAGAGCGCCGGTACGGTAACCCGGAGGTCGCAGGTTCGAATCCCACTCTTGCCAGTTTCTTGTTCACTTTGAAAATGTATTCAAATTTACCTAGTCAGTTTCCCTTGTGGATTGTTTGACGAATTGTAAGTTAGAAAGTCGTATCCTCATTAGCCTTTTAGAGGTATGGCGGACACAATAGGAGGGCGCTATACTATTTGAGTAAAACCTTTGTATTTATACCTAAATCAAAAAGCGCCCTCCTATTGTGTCCGCCATACCTCTAAAAGGCTAATTGAGATATCCCCACAGTGTCGCTTCCCAGGTTGTATCGTAAAATTGGGTGTGATCCCTGGCTATCCGGCATTCTACGTTTATGACTTCTGACTAGCGCCCACCCGAACTAAAATACTGATAATTTGGGAGACCGCCAACATAGAGCAAGATAGCTCAGTTGGTAGAACGCCGGTACGGTAACCTGGAGGTCGCAGGTTCGAATCCCGCTCCTGCCAGTTTCTTGTTCACTTTGAAAATGTATTCAAATTTACCGAGTCAGTTTCCCTTGTGGATTGTTTGACGAATTGTAAGTTAAAAAGTCGTATACTCATTGGGTGATCCCCACAATGTCGCTTCCCAGGTTGTATCGTAAAAATGGGTGTGATCCCTGGCTTTACGGCATTCTGGGTTGATGACTTCTGACTAGCGCCCACCCGAACAAAGATACTGACAATTTGGGAGACCGCCATCATAGGGCAAGATAGCTCAGTTGCTAGAGCGCCGGTACGGTAACCCGGAGGTCGCAGGTTCGAATCCCGCTCTTGCCAGTTTCTTGTTTACTTTGAAAATGTATTCAAATTTACCTAGTCAGTTTCCCTTGTGGATTGTTTGACGAATTGTAAGTTAAAAAGTCGTATCCTCATTGGGTGATCCCCACAATGTCGCTTCCCGGGTTGTATCGTAAAATTGGTTGTGATTCCTGGCTATACGGCATTCTGTGTATATGACTTCTGGCTAGCGCCCACCCGAACAAAGATACTGACAATTTGGGAGACCGCCAATATAGGGCACGATAACTCAGTTGTTAGAGCGCCGGTACGGTAACCCGGAGGTCGCAGGTTCGAATCCCGCTCTTGCCAGTTTCTTGTTCACTTTGAAAATGTATTCAAATTTACCTAGTCAGTTTCCCTTGTGGATTGTTTGACGAATTGTAAGTTAAAAAGTCGTATCCTCATTGGGTGATCCCCACAATGTCGCTTCCCGGGTTGTATCGTAAAATTGGTTGTGATTCCTGGCTATACGGCATTCTGTGTATATGACTTCTGGCTAGCGCCCACCCGAACAAAGATACTGACAATTTGGGAGACCGCCAATATAGGGCACGATAACTCAGTTGTTAGAGCGCCGGTACGGTAACCCGGAGGTCGCAGGTTCGAATCCCGCTCTTGCCAGTTTCTTGTTCACTTTGAAAATGTATTCAAATTTACCTAGTCAGTTTCCCTTCTGGATTGTTTGACGAATTGTATGTTAAAAAGTCGTATCCTCATTAGCCTTTTAGAGGTATGGCGGACACAATAGGAGGGCGCTATACTATTTGAGTAAAACCTTTGTATTTATACCTAAATCAAAAAGCGCCCTCCTATTGTGTCCCCCATACCTCTAAAAGGCTAATTGAGATATACCCACAGTGTCGCTTCCCAGGTTGTATCGGAAAATTGGGTGTGATCCCTGGCTATCCGGCATTCTGGGTTTATGACTTCTGACTAGCGCCAACCCGAACTAAAATACTGATAATTTGGGAGACCGCCAACATAGAGCAAGATAGCTCAGTTGGTAGAACGCCGGTACGGTAACCCGGAGGTCGCAGGTTCGAATCCCGCTCTTGCCAGTTTCTTGTTTACTTTGAAAATGTATTCAAATTTACCTAGTCAGTTTCCCTTGGGGATTGTTTGACGAATTGTAAGTTAAAAAGTCGTATCCTCATTGGGTGATCCCCACAATGTCGCTTCCCGGGTTGTACCGTAAAATTGGTTGTGATTCCTGGCTATACGGCATTCTGTGTATATGACTTCTGGCTAGCGCCCACCCGAACAAAGATACTGACAATTTGGGAGACCGCCAATATAGGGCACGATAACTCAGTTGGTAGAGCGCCGGTACGGTAACCCGGAGGTCGCAGGTTCGAATCCCGCTCTTGCCAGTTTCTTGTTCACTTTGAAAATGTATTCAAATTTACCGAGTCAGTTTCCCTTGTGGATTGTTTGACGAATTGTAAGTTAAAAAGTCGTATACTCATTGGGTGATCCCCACAATGTCGCTTCCCGGGTTGTATCGTAAAAATGGGTGTGATCCCTGGCTTTACGGCATTCTGGGTTGATGACTTCTGACTAGCGCCCACCCGAACAAAGATACTGACAATTTGGGAGACCGCCATCATAGGGCAAGATAGTTCAGTTGCTAGAGCGCCGGTACGGTAACCCGGAGGTCGCAGGTTCGAATCCCGCTCCTGCCAGTTTCTTGTTTACTTTGAAAATGTATTCAAATTTACCTAGTCAGTTTCCCTTGTGGATTGTTTGACGAATTGTAAGTTAAAAAGTCGTATCCTCATTGGGTGATCCCCACAATGTCGCTTCCCGGGTTGTATCGTAAAATTGGTTGTGATTCCTGGCTATACGGCATTCTGTGTATATGACTTCTGGCTAGCGCCCACCCGAACAAAGATACTGACAATTTGGGAGACCGCCAATATAGGGCACGATAACTCAGTTGTTAGAGCGCCGGTACGGTAACCCGGAGGTCGCAGGTTCGAATCCCGCTCTTGCCAGTTTCTTGTTCACTTTGAAAATGTATTCAAATTTACCTAGTCAGTTTCCCTTGTGGATTGTTTGACGAATTGTAAGTTAAAAAGTCGTATCCTCATTAGCCTTTTAGAGGTATGGCGGACACAATAGGAGGGCGCTATACTATTTGAGTAAAACCTTTGTATTTATACCTAAATCAAAAAGCGCCCTCCTATTGTGTCCGCCATACCTCTAAAAGGCTAATTGAGATATCCCCACAGTGTCGCTTCCCAGGTTGTATCGTAAAATTGGGTGTGATCCCTGGCTATCCGGCATTCTGGGTTTATGACTTCTGACTAGCGCCCACCCGAACTAAAATACTGATAATTTGGGAGACCGCCAACATAGAGCAAGATAGCTCAGTTGGTAGAACGCCGGTACGGTAACCTGGAGGTCGCAGGTTCGAATCCCGCTCCTGCCAGTTTCTTGTTCACTTTGAAAATGTATTCAAATTTACCGAGTCAGTTTCCCTTGTGGATTGTTTGACGAATTGTAAGTTAAAAAGTCGTATACTCATTGGGTGATCCCCACAATGTCGCTTCCCAGGTTGTATCGTAAAAATGGGTGTGATCCCTGGCTTTACGGCATTCTGGGTTGATGACTTCTGACTAGCGCCCACCCGAACAAAGATACTGAGAATTTGGGAGACCGCCATCATAGGGCAAGATAGCTCAGTTGCTAGAGCGCCGGTACGGTAACCCGGAGGTCGCAGGTTCGAATCCCGCTCTTGCCAGTTTCTTGTTTACTTTGAAAATGTATTCAAATTTACCTAGTCAGTTTCCCTTGTGGATTGTTTGACGAATTGTAAGTTAAAAAGTCGTATCCTCATTGGGTGATCCCCACAATGTCGCTTCCCGGGTTGTATCGTAAAATTGGTTGTGATTCCTGGCTATACGGCATTCTGTGTATATGACTTCTGGCTAGCGCCCACCCGAACAAAGATACTGACAATTTGGGAGACCGCCAATATAGGGCACGATAACTCAGTTGTTAGAGCGCCGGTACGGTAACCCGGAGGTCGCAGGTTCGAATCCCGCTCTTGCCAGTTTCTTGTTCACTTTGAAAATGTATTCAAATTTACCTAGTCAGTTTCCCTTGTGGATTGTTTGACGAATTGTAAGTTAGAAAGTCGTATCCTCATTAGCCTTTTAGAGGTATGGCGGACACAATAGGAGGGCGCTATACTATTTGAGTAAAACCTTTGTATTTATACCTAAATCAAAAAGCGCCCTCCTATTGTGTCCGCCATACCTCTAAAAGGCTAATTGAGATATCCCCACAGTGTCGCTTCCCAGGTTGTATCGTAAAATTGGGTGTGATCCCAGGCTATCCGGCATTCTACGTTTATGACTTCTGACTAGCGCCCACCCGAACTAAAATACTGATAATTTGGGAGACCGCCAACATAGAGCAAGATAGCTCAGTTGGTAGAACATTGGTACGGTAACCTGGAGGTCGCAGGTTCGAATCCCGCTCCTGCCAGTTTCTTGTTCACTTTGAAAATGTATTCAAATTTACCTAGTCAGTTTCCCTTGTGGATTGTTTGACGAATTGTAAGTTAAAAAGTCGTATACTCATTGGGTGATCCCCACAATGTCGCTTCCCGGGTTGTATCGTAAAAATGGGTGTGATCCCTGGCTTTACGGCATTCTGGGTTGATGACTTCTGACTAGCGCCCACCCGAACAAAGATACTGACAATTTGGGAGACCGCCATCATAGGGCAAGATAGCTCAGTTGCTAGAGCGCCGGTACGGTAACCCGGAGGTCGCAGGTTCGAATCCCGCTCTTGCCAGTTTCTTGTTTACTTTGAAAATGTATTCAAATTTACCTAGTCAGTTTCCCTTGTGGATTGTTTGACGAATTGTAAGTTAAAAAGTCGTATCCTCATTGGGTGATCCCCACAATGTCGCTTCCCGGGTTGTATCGTAAAATTGGTTGTGATTCCTGGCTATACGGCATTCTGTGTATATGACTTCTGGCTAGCGCCCACCCGAACAAAGATACTGACAATTTGGGAGACCGCCAATATAGGGCACGATAACTCAGTTGTTAGAGCGCCGGTACGGTAACCCGGAGGTCGCAGGTTCGAATCCCGCTCTTGCCAGTTTCTTGTTCACTTTGAAAATGTATTCAAATTTACCTAGTCAGTTTCCCTTGTGGATTGTTTGACGAATTGTAAGTTAAAAAGTCGTATCCTCATTAGCCTTTTAGAGGTATGGCGGACACAATAGGAGGGCGCTATACTATTTGAGTAAAACCTTTGTATTTATACCTAAATCAAAAAGCGCCCTCCTATTGTGTCCGCCATACCTCTAAAAGGCTAATTGAGATATCCCCACAGTGTCGCTTCCCAGGTTGTATCGGAAAATTGGGTGTGATCCCTGGCTATCCGGCATTCTGGGTTGATGACTTCTGACTAGCGCCAACCCGAACTAAAATACTGATAATTTGGGAGACCGCCAACATAGAGCAAGATAGCTCAGTTGGTAGAACGCCGGTACGGTAACCCGGAGGTCGCAGGTTCGAATCCCGCTCTTGCCAGTTTCTTGTTTACTTTGAAAATGTATTCAAATTTACCTAGTCAGTTTCCCTTGTGGATTGTTTGACGAATTGTAAGTTAAAAAGTCGTATCCTCATTGGGTGATCCCCACAATGTCGCTTCCCGGGTTGTACCGTAAAATTGGTTGTGATTCCTGGCTATACGGCATTCTGTGTATATGACTTCTGGCTAGCGCCCACCCGAACAAAGATACTGACAATTTGGGAGACCGCCAATATAGGGCACGATAACTCAGTTGGTAGAGCGCCGGTACGGTAACCCGGAGGTCGCAGGTTCGAATCCCGCTCTTGCCAGTTTCTTGTTCACTTTGAAAATGTATTCAAATTTACCGAGTCAGTTTCCCTTGTGGATTGTTTGACGAATTGTAAGTTAAAAAGTCGTATACTCATTGGGTGATCCCCACAATGTCGCTTCCCGGGTTGTATCGTAAAAATGGGTGTGATCCCTGGCTTTACGGCATTCTGGGTTGATGACTTCTGACTAGCGCCCACCCGAACAAAGATACTGAAAATTTGGGAGACCGCCATCATAGGGCAAGATAGTTCAGTTGCTAGAGCGCCGGTACGGTAACCCGGAGGTCGCAGGTTCGAATCCCGCTCCTGCCAGTTTCTTGTTTACTTTGAAAATGTATTCAAATTTACCTAGTCAGTTTCCCTTGTGGATTGTTTGACGAACTGTAAGTTAAAAAGTCGTATCCTCATTGGGTGATCCCCACAATGTCGCTTCCCGGGTTGTATCGTAAAATTGGTTGTGATTCCTGGCTATACGGCATTCTGTGTATATGACTTCTGGCTAGCGCCCACCCGAACAAAGATACTGACAATTTGCGAGACCGCCAATATAGGGCACGATAACTCAGTTGTTAGAGCGCCGGTACGGTAACCCGGAGGTCGCAGGTTCGAATCCCGCTCTTGCCAGTTTCTTGTTCACTTTGAAAATGTATTCAAATTTACCTAGTCAGTTTCCCTTGTGGATTGTTTGACGAATTGTAAGTTAAAAAGTCGTATCCTCATTAGCCTTTTAGAGGTATGGCGGACACAATAGGAGGGCGCTATACTATTTGAGTAAAACCTTTGTATTTATACCTAAATCAAAAACCGCCCTCCTATTGTGTCCGCCATACCTCTAAAAGGCTAATTGAGATATCCCCACAGTGTCGCTTCCCAGGTTGTATCGTAAAATTGGGTGTGATCCCTGGCTATCCGGCATTCTACGTTTATGACTTCTGACTAGCGCCCACCCGAACTAAAATACTGATAATTTGGGAGACCGCCAACATAGAGCAAGATAGCTCAGTTGGTAGAACATTGGTACGGTAACCTGGAGGTCGCAGGTTCGAATCCCGCTCCTGCCAGTTTCTTGTTCACTTTGAAAATGTATTCAAATTTACCTAGTCAGTTTCCCTTGTGGATTGTTTGACGAATTGTAAGTTAAAAAGTCGTATACTCATTGGGTGATCCCCACAATGTCGCTTCCCGGGTTGTATCGTAAAAATGGGTGTGATCCCTGGCTTTACGGCATTCTGGGTTGATGACTTCTGACTAGCGCCCACCCGAACAAAGATACTGACAATTTGGGAGACCGCCATCATAGGGCAAGATAGCTCAGTTGCTAGAGCGCCGGTACGTTAACCCGGAGGTCGCAGGTTCGAATCCCGCTCTTGCCAGTTTCTTGTTTACTTTGAAAATGTATTCAAATTTACCTAGTCAGTTTCCCTTGTGGATTGTTTGACGAATTGTAAGTTAAAAAGTCGTATCCTCATTGGGTGATCCCCACAATGTCGCTTCCCGGGTTGTATCGTAAAATTGGTTGTGATTCCTGGCTATACGGCATTCTGTGTATATGACTTCTGGCTAGCGCCCACCCGAACAAAGATACTGACAATTTGGGAGACCGCCAATATAGGGCACGATAACTCAGTTGTTAGAGCGCCGGTACGGTAACCCGGAGGTCGCAGGTTCGAATCCCGCTCTTGCCAGTTTCTTGTTCACTTTGAAAATGTATTCAAATTTACCTAGTCAGTTTCCCTTGTGGATTGTTTGACGAATTGTAAGTTAAAAAGTCGTATCCTCATTAGCCTTTTAGAGGTATGGCGGACACAATAGGAGGGCGCTATACTATTTGAGTAAAACCTTTGTATTTATACCTAAATCAAAAAGCGCCCTCCTATTGTGTCCGCCATACCTCTAAAAGGCTAATTGAGATATCCCCACAGTGTCGCTTCCCAGGTTGTATCGGAAAATTGGGTGTGATCCCTGGCTATCCGGCATTCTGGGTTTATGACTTCTGACTAGCGCCAACCCGAACTAAAATACTGATAATTTGGGAGACCGCCAACATAGAGCAAGATAGCTCAGTTGGTTGAACGCCGGTACGGTAACCCGGAGGTCGCAGGTTCGAATCCCGCTCTTGCCAGTTTCTTGTTTACTTTGAAAATGTATTCAAATTTACCTAGTCAGTTTCCCTTGTGGATTGTTTGACGAATTGTAAGTTAAAAAGTCGTATCCTCATTGGGTGATCCCCACAATGTCACTTCCCGGGTTGTACCGTAAAATTGGTTGTGATTCCTGGCTATACCGCATTCTGTGTATATGACTTCTGGCTAGCGCCCACCCGAACAAAGATACTGACAATTTGGGAGACCGCCAATATAGGGCACGATAACTCAGTTGGTAGAGCGCCGGTACGGTAACCCGGAGGTCGCAGGTTCGAATCCCGCTCTTGCCAGTTTCTTGTTCACTTTGAAAATGTATTCAAATTTACCTAGTCAGTTTCCCTTGTGGATTGTTTGACGAATTGTAAGTTAGAAAGTCGTATCCTCATTAGCCTTTTAGAGGTATGGCGGACACAATAGGAGGGCGCTATACTATTTGAGTAAAACCTTTGTATTTATACCTAAATCAAAAAGCGCCCTCCTATTGTGTCCGCCATACCTCTAAAAGGCTAATTGAGATATCCCACAGTGTCGCTTCCCAGGTTGTATCGTAAAATTGGGTGTGATCCCTGGCTATCCGGCATTCTACGTTTATGACTTCTGACTAGCGCCCACCCGAACTAAAATACTGATAATTTGGGAGACCGCCAACATAGAGCAAGATAGCTCAGTTGGTAGAACATTGGTACGGTAACCTGGAGGTCGCAGGTTCGAATCCCGCTCCTGCCAGTTTCTTGTTCACTTTGAAAATGTATTCAAATTTACCTAGTCAGTTTCCCTTGTGGATTGTTTGACGAATTGTAAGTTAAAAAGTCGTATACTCATTGGGTGATCCCCACAATGTCGCTTCCCGGGTTGTATCGTAAAAATGGGTGTGATCCCTGGCTTTACGGCATTCTGGGTTGATGACTTCTGACTAGCGCCCACCCGAACAAAGATACTGACAATTTGGGAGACCGCCATCATAGGGCAAGATAGCTCAGTTGCTAGAGCGCCGGTACGGTAACCCGGAGGTCGCAGGTTCGAATCCCGCTCTTGCCAGTTTCTTGTTTACTTTGAAAATGTATTCAAATTTACCTAGTCAGTTTCCCTTGTGGATTGTTTGACGAATTGTAAGTTAAAAAGTCGTATCCTCATTGGGTGATCCCCACAATGTCGCTTCCCGGGTTGTATCGTAAAATTGGTTGTGATTCCTGGCTATACGGCATTCTGTGTATATGACTTCTGGCTAGCGCCCACCCGAACAAAGATACTGACAATTTGGGAGACCGCCAATATAGGGCACGATAACTCAGTTGTTAGAGCGCCGGTACGGTAACCCGGAGGTCGCAGGTTCGAATCCCGCTCCTGCCAGTTTCTTGTTCACTTTGAAAATGTATTCAAATTTACCTAGTCAGTTTCCCTTGTGGATTGTTTGACGAATTGTAAGTTAAAAAGTCGTATACTCATTGGGTGATCCCCACAATGTCGCTTCCCGGGTTGTATCGTAAAAATGGGTGTGATCCCTGGCTTTACGGCATTCTGGGTTGATGACTTCTGACTAGCGCCCACCCGAACAAAGATCCTGACAATTTGGGAGACCGCCATCATAGGGCAAGATAGCTCAGTTGCTAGAGCGGTAACGGTAACCCGGAGGTCGCATGTTCGAATCCCGCTCTTGCCAGTTTCATGTTTACTTTGAAAATGTATTCAAATTTACCTAGTCAGTTTCCCTTGTGGATTGTTTGACGAATTGTAAGTTAAAAAGTCGTATCCTCATTGGGTGATCCCCACAATGTCGCTTCCCGGGTTGTACCGTAAAATTGGTTGTGATTCCTGGCTATACGGCATTCTGTGTATATGACTTCTGGCTAGCGCCCACCCGAACAAAGATACTGACAATTTGGGAGACCGCCAATATAGGGCACGATAACTCAGTTGTTAGAGCGCCGGTACGGTAACCCGGAGGTCGCAGGTTCGAATCCCGCTCTTGCCAGTTTCTTGTTCACTTTGAAAATGTATTCAAATTTACCGAGTCAGTTTCCCTTGTGGATTGTTTGACGAATTGTAAGTTAAAAAGTCGTATACTCATTGGGTGATCCCCACAATGTCGCTTCCCGGGTTGTATCGTAAAAATGGGTGTGATCCCTGGCTTTACGGCATTCTGGGTTGATGACTTCTGACTAGCGCCCACCCGAACAAAGATACTGACAATTTGGGAGACCGCCATCATAGGGCAAGATAGTTCAGTTGCTAGAGCGCCGGTACGGTAACCCGGAGGTCGCAGGTTCGAATCCCGCTCCTGCCAGTTTCTTGTTTACTTTGAAAATGTATTCAAATTTACCTAGTCAGTTTCCCTTGTGGATTGTTTGACGAATTGTAAGTTAAAAAGTCGTATCCTCATTGGGTGATCCCCACAATGTCGCTTCCCGGGTTGTATCGTAAAATTGGTTGTGATTCCTGGCTATACGGCATTCTGTGTATATGACTTCTGGCTAGCGCCCACCCGAACAAAGATACTGACAATTTGGGAGACCGCCAATATAGGGCACGATAACTCAGTTGTTAGAGCGCCGGTACGGTAACCCGGAGGTCGCAGGTTCGAATCCCGCTCTTGCCAGTTTCTTGTTCACTTTGAAAATGTATTCAAATTTACCTAGTCAGTTTCCCTTGTGGATTGTTTGACGAATTGTAAGTTAAAAAGTCGTATCCTCATTAGCCTTTTAGAGGTATGGCGGACACAATAGGAGGGCGCTATACTATTTGAGTAAAACCTTTGTATTTATACCTAAATCAAAAAGCGCCCTCCTATTGTGTCCGCCATACCTCTAAAAGGCTAATTGAGATATCCCCACAGTGTCGCTTCCCAGGTTGTATCGTAAAATTGGGTGTGATCCCTGGCTATCCGGCATTCTACGTTTATGACTTCTGACTAGCGCCCACCCGAACTAAAATACTGATAATTTGGGAGACCGCCAACATAGAGCAAGATAGCTCAGTTGGTAGAACATTGGTACGGTAACCTGGAGGTCGCAGGTTCGAATCCCGCTCCTGCGAGTTTCTTGTTCACTTTGAAAATGTATTCAAATTTACCGAGTCAGTTTCCCATGTGGATTGTTTGACGAATTGTAAGTTAAAAAGTCGTATACTCATTGGGTGATCCCCACAATGTCGCTTCCCGGGTTGTATCGTAAAAATGGGTGTGATCCCTGGCTTTACGGCATTCTGGGTTGATGACTTCTGACTAGCGCCCACCCGAACAAAGATACTGACAATTTGGGAGACCGCCATCATAGGGCAAGATAGCTCAGTTGCTAGATCGCCGGT
This sequence comes from Hippasteria phrygiana, assembly GCA_037893225.1. Lineage (NCBI taxonomy): Eukaryota > Metazoa > Echinodermata > Asteroidea > Valvatida > Goniasteridae > Hippasteria > Hippasteria phrygiana. Next base: position 563,627 of record JAZGUH010000564.1, on the reverse strand, counting down.
ACGGTAACCCGGAGGTCGCAGGTTCGAATCCCGCTCTTGCCAGTTTCTTGTTCACTTTGAAAATGTATTCAAATTTACCGAGTCAGTTTCCCTTGTGGATTGTTTGACGAATTGTAAGTTAAAAAGTCGTATACTCATTGGGTGATCCCCACAATGTCGCTTCCCGGGTTGTATCGTAAAAATGGGTGTGATCCCTGGCTTTACGGCATTCTGGGTTGATGACTTCTGACTAGCGCCCACCCGAACAAAGATACTGACAATTTGGGAGACCGCCATCATAGGGCAAGATAGTTCAGTTGCTAGAGCGCCGGTACGGTAACCCGGAGGTCGCAGGTTCGAATCCCGCTCCTGCCAGTTTCTTGTTTACTTTGAAAATGTATTCAAATTTACGTAGTCAGTTTCCCTTGTGGATTGTTTGACGAATTGTAAGTTAAAAAGTCGTATCCTCATTGGGTGATCCCCACAATGTCGCTTCCCGGGTTGTATCGTAAAATTCGTTGTGATTCCTGGCTATACGGCATTCTGTGTATATGACTTCTGGCTAGCGCCCACCCGAACAAAGATACTGACAATTTGGGAGACCGCCAATATAGGGCACGATAACTCAGTTGTTAGAGCGCCGGTACGGTAACCCGGAGGTCGCAGGTTCGAATCCCGCTCTTGCCAGTTTCTTGTTCACTTTGAAAATGTATTCAAATTTACCTAGTCAGTTTCCCTTGTGGATTGTTTGACGAATTGTAAGTTAAAAAGTCGTATCCTCATTAGCCTTTTAGAGGTATGGCGGACACAATAGGAGGGCGCTATACTATTTGAGTAAAACCTTTGTATTTATACCTAAATAAAAAAGCGTCCTCCTATTGTGTCCGCCATACCTCTAAAAGGCTAATTGAGATATCCCCACAGTGTCGCTTCCCAGGTTGTATCGTAAAATTGGGTGTGATCCCTGGATATCCGGCATTCTGGGTTTATGACTTCTGACTAGCGCCCACCCGAACTAAAATACTGATAATTTGGGAGACCGCCAACATAGAGCAAGATAGCTCAGTTGGTAGAACGCCGGTACGGTAACCTGGAGGTCGCAGGTTCGAATCCCGCTCCTGCCAGTTTCTTGTTCACTTTGAAAATGTATTCAAATTTACCGAGTCAGTTTCCCTTGTGGATTGTTTGACGAATTGTAAGTTAAAAAGTCGTATACTCATTGGGTGATCCCCACAATGTCGCTTCCCGGGTTGTATCGTAAAAATGGGTGTGATCCCTGGCTTTACGGCATTCTGGGTTGATGACTTCTGACTAGCGCCCACCCGAACAAAGATACTGACAATTTGGGAGACCGCCATCATAGGGCAAGATAGCTCAGTTGCTAGAGCGCCGGTACGTTAACCCGGAGGTCGCAGGTTCGAATCCCGCTCTTGCCAGTTTCTTGTTTACTTTGAAAATGTATTCAAATTTACCTAGTCAGTTTCCCTTGTGGATTGTTTGACGAATTGTAAGTTAAAAAGTCGTATCCTCATTGGGTGATCCCCACAATGTCGCTTCCCGGGTTGTATCGTAAAATTGGTTGTGATTCCTGGCTATACGGCATTCTGTGTATATGACTTCTGGCTAGCGCCCACCCGAACAAAGATACTGACAATTTGGGAGACCGCCAATATAGGGCACGATAACTCAGTTGTTAGAGCGCCGGTACGGTAACCCGGAGGTCGCAGGTTCGAATCCCGCTCTTGCCAGTTTCTTGTTCACTTTGAAAATGTATTCAAATTTACCTAGTCAGTTTCCCTTGTGGATTGTTTGACGAATTGTAAGTTAAAAAGTCGTATCCTCATTAGCCTTTTAGAGGTATGGCGGACACAATAGGAGGGCGCTATACTATTTGAGTAAAACCTTTGTATTTATACCTAAATCAAAAAGCGCCCTCCTATTGTGTCCGCCATACCTCTAAAAGGCTAATTGAGATATCCCCACAGTGTCGCTTCCCAGGTTGTATCGGAAAATTGGGTGTGATCCCTGGCTATCCGGCATTCTGGGTTTATGACTTCTGACTAGCGCCAACCCGAACTAAAATACTGATAATTTGGGAGACCGCCAACATAGAGCAAGATAGCTCAGTTGGTTGAACGCCGGTACGGTAACCCGGAGGTCGCAGGTTCGAATCCCGCTCTTGCCAGTTTCTTGTTTACTTTGAAAATGTATTCAAATTTACCTAGTCAGTTTCCCTTGTGGATTGTTTGACGAATTGTAAGTTAAAAAGTCGTATCCTCATTGGGTGATCCCCACAATGTCACTTCCCGGGTTGTACCTTAAAATTGGTTGTGATTCCTGGCTATACCGCATTCTGTGTATATGACTTCTGGCTAGCGCCCACCCGAACAAAGATACTGACAATTTGGGAGACCGCCAATATAGGGCACGATAACTCAGTTGGTAGAGCGCCGGTACGGTAACCCGGAGGTCGCAGGTTCGAATCCCGCTCTTGCCAGTTTCTTGTTCACTTTGAAAATGTATTCAAATTTACCGAGTCAGTTTCCCTTGTGGATTGTTTGACGAATTGTAAGTTAAAAAGTCGTATACTCATTGGGTGATCCCCACAATGTCGCTTCCCGGGTTGTATCGTAAAAATGGGTGTGATCCCTGGCTTTACGGCATTCTGGGTTGATGACTTCTGACTAGCGCCCACCCGAACAAAGATCCTGACAATTTGGGAGACCGCCATCATAGGGCAAGATAGCTCAGTTGCTAGAGCGGTAACGGTAACCCGGAGGTCGCAGGTTCGAATCCCGCTCTTGCCAGTTTCTTGTTTACTTTGAAAATGTATTCAAATTTACCTAGTCAGTTTCCCTTGTGGATTGTTTGACGAATTGTAAGTTAAAAAGTCGTATCCTCATTGGGTGATCCCCACAATGTCGCTTCCCGGGTTGTATCGTAAAATTGGTTGTGATTCCTGGCTATACGGCATTCTGTGTATATGACTTCTGGCTAGCGCCCACCCGAACAAAGATACTGACAATTTGGGAGACCGCCAATATAGGGCACGATAACTCAGTTGTTAGAGCGCCGGTACGGTAACCCGGAGGTCGCAGGTTCGAATCCCGCTCTTGCCAGTTTCTTGTTCACTTTGAAAATGTATTCAAATTTACCTAGTCAGTTTCCCTTGTGGATTGTTTGACGAATTGTAAGTTAAAAAGTCGTATCCTCATTAGCCTTTTAAAGGTATGGCGGACACAATAGGAGGGCGCTATACTATTTGAGTAAAACCTTTGTATTTATACCTAAATCAAAAAGCGCCCTCCTATTGTGTCCGCCATACCTCTAAAAGGCTAATTGAGATATCCCCACAGTGTCGCTTCCCAGGTTGTATCGTAAAATTGTGTGTGATCCCTGGCTATCCGGCATTCTACGTTTATGACTTCTGACTAGCGCCCACCCGAACTAAAATACTGATAATTTGGGAGACCGCCAACATAGAGCAAGATAGCTCAGTTGGTAGAACATTGGTACGGTAACCTGGAGGTCGCAGGTTCGAATCCCGCTCCTGCGAGTTTCTTGTTCACTTTGAAAATGTATTCAAATTTACCGAGTCAGTTTCCCATGTGGATTGTTTGACGAATTGTAAGTTAAAAAGTCGTATACTCATTGGGTGATCCCCACAATGTCGCTTCCCGGGTTGTATCGTAAAAATGGGTGTGATCCCTGGCTTTACGGCATTCTGGGTTGATGACTTCTGACTAGCGCCCACCCGAACAAAGATACTGACAATTTGGGAGACCGCCATCATAGGGCAAGATAGCTCAGTTGCTAGATCGCCGGTACGGTAACCCGGAGGTCGCAGGTTCGAATCCCGCTCTTGCCAGTTTCTTGTTCACTTTGAAAATGTATTCAAATTTACCGAGTCAGTTTCCCTTGTGGATTGTTTGACGAATTGTAAGTTAAAAAGTCGTATACTCATTGGGTGATCCCCACAATGTCGCTTCCCGGGTTGTATCGTAAAAATGGGTGTGATCCCTGGCTTTACGGCATTCTGGGTTGATGACTTCTGACTAGCGCCCACCCGAACAAAGATACTGACAATTTGGGAGACCGCCATCATAGGGCAAGATAGTTCAGTTGCTAGAGCGCCGGTACGGTAACCCGGAGGTCGCAGGTTCGAATCCCGCTCCTGCCAGTTTCTTGTTTACTTTGAAAATGTATTCAAATTTACGTAGTCAGTTTCCCTTGTTGATTGTTTGACGAATTGTAAGTTAAAAAGTCGTATCCTCATTGGGTGATCCCCACAATGTCGCTTCCCGGGTTGTATCGTAAAATTGGTTGTGATTCCTGGCTATACGGCATTCTGTGTATATGACTTCTGGCTAGCGCCCACCCGAACAAAGATACTGACAATTTGGGAGACCGCCAATATAGGGCACGATAACTCAGTTGTTAGAGCGCCGGTACGGTAACCCGGAGGTCGCAGGTTCGAATCCCGCTCTTGCCAGTTTCTTGTTCACTTTGAAAATGTATTCAAATTTACCTAGTCAGTTTCCCTTGTGGATTGTTTGACGAATTGTAAGTTAAAAAGTCGTATCCTCATTAGCCTTTTAGAGGTATGGCGGACACAATAGGAGGGCGCTATACTATTTGAGTAAAACCTTTGTATTTATACCTAAATCAAAAAGCGCCCTCCTATTGTGTCCGCCATACCTCTAAAAGGCTAATTGAGATATCCCCACAGTGTCGCTTCCCAGGTTGTATCGGAAAATTGGGTGTGATCCCTGGCTATCCGGCATTCTGGGTTTATGACTTCTGACTAGCGCCAACCCGAACTAAAATACTGATAATTTGGGAGACCGCCAACATAGAGCAAGATAGCTCAGTTGGTTGAACGCCGGTACGGTAACCCGGAGGTCGCAGGTTCGAATCCCGCTCTTGCCAGTTTCTTGTTTACTTTGAAAATGTATTCAAATTTACCTAGTCAGTTTCCCTTGTGGATTGTTTGACGAATTGTAAGTTAAAAAGTCGTATCCTCATTGGGTGATCCCCACAATGTCACTTCCCGGGTTGTACCTTAAAATTGGTTGTGATTCCTGGCTATACCGCATTCTGTGTATATGACTTCTGGCTAGCGCCCACCCGAACAAAGATACTGACAATTTGGGAGACCGCCAATATAGGGCACGATAACTCAGTTGGTAGAGCGCCGGTACGGTAACCCGGAGGTCGCAGGTTCGAATCCCGCTCTTGCCAGTTTCTTGTTCACTTTGAAAATGTATTCAAATTTACCGAGTCAGTTTCCCTTGTGGATTGTTTGACGAATTGTAAGTTAAAAAGTCGTATACTCATTGGGTGATCCCCACAATGTCGCTTCCCGGGTTGTATCGTAAAAATGGGTGTGATCCCTGGCTTTACGGCATTCTGGGTTGATGACTTCTGACTAGCGCCCACCCGAACAAAGATACTGACAATTTGGGAGACCGCCATCATAGGGCAAGATAGTTCAGTTGCTAGAGCGCCGGTACGGTAACCCGGAGGTCGCAGGTTCGAATCCCGCTCTTGCCAGTTTCTTGTTTACTTTGAAAATGTATTCAAATTTACCTAGTCAGTTTCCCTTGTGGATTGTTTGACGAATTGTAAGTTAAAAAGTCGTATCCTCATTGGGTGATCCCCACAATGTCGCTTCCCGGGTTGTATCGTAAAATTGGTTGTGATTCCTGGCTATACGGCATTCTGTGTATATGACTTCTGGCTAGCGCCCACCCGAACAAAGATACTGACAATTTGGGAGACCGCCAATATAGGGCACGATAACTCAGTTGTTAGAGCGCCGGTACGGTAACCCGGAGGTCGCAGGTTCGAATCCCGCTCTTGCCAGTTTCTTGTTCACTTTGAAAATGTATTCAAATTTACCTAGTCAGTTTCCCTTGTGGATTGTTTGACGAATTGTAAGTTAGAAAGTCGTATCCTCATTAGCCTTTTAGAGGTATGGCGGACACAATAGGAGGGCGCTATACTATTTGAGTAAAACCTTTGTATTTATACCTAAATCAAAAAGCGCCCTCCTATTGTGTCCGCCATACCTCTAAAAGGCTAATTGAGATATCCCCACAGTGTCGCTTCCCAGGTTGTATCGTAAAATTGGGTGTGATCCCTGGCTATCCGGCATTCTACGTTTATGACTTCTGACTAGCGCCCACCCGAACTAAAATACTGATAATTTGGGAGACCGCCAACATAGAGCAAGATAGCTCAGTTGGTAGAACATTGGTACGGTAACCTGGAGGTCGCAGGTTCGAATCCCGCTCCTGCCAGTTTCTTGTTCACTTTGAAAATGTATTCAAATTTACCTAGTCAGTTTCCCTTGTGGATTGTTTGACGAATTGTAAGTTAAAAAGTCGTATACTCATTGGGTGATCCCCACAATGTCGCTTCCCGGGTTGTATCGTAAAAATGGGTGTGATCCCTGGCTTTACGGCATTCTGGGTTGATGACTTCTGACTAGCGCCCACCCGAACAAAGATACTGACAATTTGGGAGACCGCCATCATAGGGCAAGATAGCTCAGTTGCTAGAGCGCCGGTACGGTAACCCGGAGGTCGCAGGTTCGAATCCCGCTCTTGCCAGTTTCTTGTTTACTTTGAAAATGTATTCAAATTTACCTAGTCAGTTTCCCTTGTGGATTGTTTGACGAATTGTAAGTTAAAAAGTCGTATCCTCATTGGGTGATCCCCACAATGTCGCTTCCCGGGTTGTATCGTAAAATTGGTTGTGATTCCTGGCTATACGGCATTCTGTGTATATGACTTCTGGCTAGCGCCCACCCGAACAAAGATACTGACAATTTGGGAGACCGCCAATATAGGGCACGATAACTCAGTTGTTAGAGCGCCGGTACGGTAACCCGGAGGTCGCAGGTTCGAATCCCGCTCCTGCCAGTTTCTTGTTCACTTTGAAAATGTATTCAAATTTACCTAGTCAGTTTCCCTTGTGGATTGTTTGACGAATTGTAAGTTAAAAAGTCGTATACTCATTGGGTGATCCCCACAATGTCGCTTCCCGGGTTGTATCGTAAAAATGGGTGTGATCCCTGGCTTTACGGCATTCTGGGTTGATGACTTCTGACTAGCGCCCACCCGAACAAAGATCCTGACAATTTGGGAGACCGCCATCATAGGGCAAGATAGCTCAGTTGCTAGAGCGGTAACGGTAACCCGGAGGTCGCAGGTTCGAATCCCGCTCTTGCCAGTTTCTTGTTTACTTTGAAAATGTATTCAAATTTACCTAGTCAGTTTCCCTTGTGGATTGTTTGACGAATTGTAAGTTAAAAAGTCGTATCCTCATTGGGTGATCCCCACAATGTCGCTTCCCGGGTTGTACCGTAAAATTGGTTGTGATTCCTGGCTATACGGCATTCTGTGTATATGTGACCCACTCCAGAAAAAGGTGATATAAGTCGCGCTATGCATTTCCGTGTAATGGCCCTTTCAAGTTGAGAGGGTGAAATTTTTCTTAAAAATAGATTTTTAGTTTTTTGTCTTTAATGACATCTTAAACATCTAAAGTTTCAGGTTTGGTGCACAACAATGTAGATTTCAGTGAATAAAGTGAACAAATAACCTTTTTAGAGTGCATTGTTCCATTGCATTGTATTAGACTAGCTATTTCAAAGCCTGTTTTCTCTTTTGTGCAATTTGAACTCCATAGAACTAATTAATATGCAAAAACGCGATATCTCCAGAACGGAAAGGGCTTTAGAGCTCTATCATATACCAAATGAAAGCTTACATTGTGGGCTTTCCAGACATACATAAAACGAATTTTTCATATTTTGCGACATAATATACCTTTTTCCAGAGCGGGTCACATATGACTTCTGGCTAGCGCCCACCCGAACAAAGATACTGACAATTTGGGAGACCGCCAATATAGGGCACGATAACTCAGTTGTTAGAGCGCCGGTACGGTAACCCGGAGGTCGCAGGTTCGAATCCCGCTCTTGCCAGTTTCTTGTTCACTTTGAAAATGTATTCAAATTTACCGAGTCAGTTTCCCTTGTGGATTGTTTGACGAATTGTAAGTTAAAAAGTCGTATACTCATTGGGTGATCCCCACAATGTCGCTTCCCGGGTTGTATCGTAAAAATGGGTGTGATCCCTGGCTTTACGGCATTCTGGGTTGATGACTTCTGACTAGCGCCCACCCGAACAAAGATACTGACAATTTGGGAGACCGCCATCATAGGGCAAGATAGTTCAGTTGCTAGAGCGCCGGTACGGTAACCCGGAGGTCGCAGGTTCGAATCCCGCTCCTGCCAGTTTCTTGTTTACTTTGAAAATGTATTCAAATTTACCTAGTCAGTTTCCCTTGTGGATTGTTTGACGAATTGTAAGTTAAAAAGTCGTATCCTCATTGGGTGATCCCCACAATGTCGCTTCCCGGGTTGTATCGTAAAATTGGTTGTGATTCCTGGCTATACGGCATTCTGTGTATATGACTTCTGGCTAGCGCCCACCCGAACAAAGATACTGACAATTTGGGAGACCGCCAATATAGGGCACGATAACTCAGTTGTTAGAGCGCCGGTACGGTAACCCGGAGGTCGCAGGTTCGAATCCCGCTCTTGCCAGTTTCTTGTTCACTTTGAAAATGTATTCAAATTTACCTAGTCAGTTTCCCTTGTGGATTGTTTGACGAATTGTAAGTTAAAAAGTCGTATCCTCATTAGCCTTTTAGAGGTATGGCGGACACAATAGGAGGGCGCTATACTATTTGAGTAAAACCTTTGTATTTATACCTAAATCAAAAAGCGCCCTCCTATTGTGTCCGCCATACCTCTAAAAGGCTAATTGAGATATCCCCACAGTGTCGCTTCCCAGGTTGTATCGTAAAATTGGGTGTGATCCCTGGCTATCCGGCATTCTACGTTTATGACTTCTGACTAGCGCCCACCCGAACTAAAATACTGATAATTTGGGAGACCGCCAACATAGAGCAAGATAGCTCAGTTGGTAGAACATTGGTACGGTAACCTGGAGGTCGCAGGTTCGAATCCCGCTCCTGCCAGTTTCTTGTTCACTTTGAAAATGTATTCAAATTTACCTAGTCAGTTTCCCTTGTGGATTGTTTGACGAATTGTAAGTTAAAAAGTCGTATACTCATTGGGTGATCCCCACAATGTCGCTTCCCGGGTTGTATCGTAAAAATGGGTGTGATCCCTGGCTTTACGGCATTCTGGGTTGATGACTTCTGACTAGCGCCCACCCGAACAAAGATACTGACAATTTGGGAGACCGCCATCATAGGGCAAGATAGCTCAGTTGCTAGAGCGCCGGTACGGTAACCCGGAGGTCGCAGGTTCGAATCCCGCTCTTGCCAGTTTCTTGTTTACTTTGAAAATGTATTCAAATTTACCTAGTCAGTTTCCCTTGTGGATTGTTTGACGAATTGTAAGTTAAAAAGTCGTATCCTCATTAGCCTTTTAGAGGTATGGCGGACACAATAGGAGGGCGCTATACTATTTGAGTAAAACCTTTGTATTTATACCTAAATCAAAAAGCGCCCTCCTATTGTGTCCGCCATACCTCTAAAAGGCTAATTGAGATATCCCCACAGTGTCGCTTCCCAGGTTGTATCGGAAAATTGGGTGTGATCCCTGGCTATCCGGCATTCTGGGTTTATGACTTCTGACTAGCGCCAACCCGAACTAAAATACTGATAATTTGGGAGACCGCCAACATAGAGCAAGATAGCTCAGTTGGTAGAACGCCGGTACGGTAACCCGGAGGTCGCAGGTTCGAATCCCGCTCTTGCCAGTTTCTTGTTTACTTTGAAAATGTATTCAAATTTACCTAGTCAGTTTCCCTTGTGGATTGTTTGACGAATTGTAAGTTAAAAAGTCGTATCCTCATTGGGTGATCCCCACAATGTCGCTTCCCGGGTTGTATCGTAAAATTGGTTGTGATTCCTGGCTATACGGCATTCTGTGTATATGACTTCTGGCTAGCGCCCACCCGAACAAAGATACTGACAATTTGGGAGACCGCCAATATAGGGCACGATAACTCAGTTGTTAGAGCGCCGGTACGGTAACCCGGAGGTCGCAGGTTCGAATCCCGCTCTTGCCAGTTTCTTGTTCACTTTGAAAATGTATTCAAATTTACCTAGTCAGTTTCCCTTGTGGATTGTTTGACGAATTGTAAGTTAAAAAGTCGTATCCTCATTAGCCTTTTAGAGGTATGGCGGACACAATAGGAGGGCGCTATACTATTTGAGTAAAACCTTTGTATTTATACCTAAATCAAAAAACCGCCCTCCTATTGTGTCCGCCATACCTCTAAAAGGCTAATTGAGATATCCCCACAGTGTCGCTTCCCAGGTTGTATCGTAAAATTGGGTGTGATCCCTGGCTATCCGGCATTCTACGTTTATGACTTCTGACTAGCGCCCACCCGAACTAAAATACTGATAATTTGGGAGACCGCCAACATAGAGCAAGATAGCTCAGTTGGTAGAACATTGGTACGGTAACCTGGAGGTCGCAGGTTCGAATCCCGCTCCTGCGAGTTTCTTGTTCACTTTGAAAATGTATTCAAATTTACCGAGTCAGTTTCCCATGTGGATTGTTTGACGAATTGTAAGTTAAAAAGTCGTATACTCATTGGGTGATCCCCACAATGTCGCTTCCCGGGTTGTATCGTAAAAATGGGTGTGATCCCTGGCTTTACGGCATTCTGGGTTGATGACTTCTGACTAGCGCCCACCCGAACAAAGATACTGACAATTTGGGAGACCGCCATCATAGGGCAAGATAGCTCAGTTGCTAGATCGCCGGTACGGTAACCCGGAGGTCGCAGGTTCGAATCCCGCTCTTGCCAGTTTCTTGTTCACTTTGAAAATGTATTCAAATTTACCGAGTCAGTTTCCCTTGTGGATTGTTTGACGAATTGTAAGTTAAAAAGTCGTATACTCATTGGGTGATCCCCACAATGTCGCTTCCCGGGTTGTATCGTAAAAATGGGTGTGATCCCTGGCTTTACGGCATTCTGGGTTGATGACTTCTGACTAGCGCCCACCCGAACAAAGATACTGACAATTTGGGAGACCGCCATCATAGGGCAAGATAGTTCAGTTGCTAGAGCGCCGGTACGGTAACCCGGAGGTCGCAGGTTCGAATCCCGCTCCTGGCAGTTTCTTGTTTACTTTGAAAATGTATTCAAATTTACGTAGTCAGTTTCCCTTGTGGATTGTTTGACGAATTGTAAGTTAAAAAGTCGTATCCTCATTAGCCTTTTAGAGGTATGGCGGACACAATAGGAGGGCGCTATACTATTTGAGTAAAACCTTTGTATTTATACCTAAATCAAAAAGCGCCCTCCTATTGTGTCCGCCATACCTCTAAAAGGCTAATTGAGATATCCCCACAGTGTCGCTTCCCAGGTTGTATCGTAAAATTGGGTGTGATCCCTGGCTATCCGGCATTCTACGTTTATGACTTCTGACTAGCGCCCACCCGAACTAAAATACTGATAATTTGGGAGACCGCCAACATAGAGCAAGATAGCTCAGTTGGTAGAACATTGGTACGGTAACCCGGAGGTCGCAGGTTCGAATCCCGCTCCTGCCAGTTTCTTGTTCACTTTGAAAATGTATTCAAATTTACCTAGTCAGTTTCCCTTGTGGATTGTTTGACGAATTGTAAGTTAAAAAGTCGTATACTCATTGGGTGATCCCCACAATGTCGCTTCCCGGGTTGTATCGTAAAAATGGGTGTGATCCCTGGCTTTACGGCATTCTGGGTTGATGACTTCTGACTAGCGCCCACCCGAACAAAGATACTGACAATTTGGGAGACCGCCATCATAGGGCAAGATAGCTCAGTTGCTAGAGCGCCGGTACGGTAACCCGGAGGTCGCAGGTTCGAATCCCGCTCTTGCCAGTTTCTTGTTTACTTTGAAAATGTATTCAAATTTACCTAGTCAGTTTCCCTTGTGGATTGTTTGACGAATTGTAAGTTAAAAAGTCGTATACTCATTGGGTGATCCCCACAATGTCGCTTCCCGGGTTGTATCGTAAAAATGGGTGTGATCCCTGGCTTTACGGCATTCTGGGTTGATGACTTCTGACTAGCGCCCACCCGAACAAAGATACTGACAATTTGGGAGACCGCCATCATAGGGCAAGATAGTTCAGTTGCTAGAGCGCCGGTACGGTAACCCGGAGGTCGCAGGTTCGAATCCCGCTCCTGCCAGTTTCTTGTTTACTTTGAAAATGTATTCAAATTTACCTAGTCAGTTTCCCTTGTGGATTGTTTGACGAATTGTAAGTTAAAAAGTCGTATCCTCATTGGGTGATCCCCACAATGTCGCTTCCCGGGTTGTATCGTAAAATTGGTTGTGATTCCTGGCTATACGGCATTCTGTGTATATGACTTCTGGCTAGCGCCCACCCGAACAAAGATACTGACAATTTGGGAGACCGCCAATATAGGGCACGATAACTCAGTTGTTAGAGCGCCGGTACGGTAACCCGGAGGTCGCAGGTTCGAATCCCGCTCTTGCCAGTTTCTTGTTCACTTTGAAAATGTATTCAAATTTACCTAGTCAGTTTCCCTTGTGGATTGTTTGACGAATTGTAAGTTAAAAAGTCGTATCCTCATTAGCCTTTTAGAGGTATGGCGGACACAATAGGAGGGCGCTATACTATTTGAGTAAAACCTTTGTATTTATACCTAAATCAAAAAACCGCCCTCCTATTGTGTCCGCCATACCTCTAAAAGGCTAATTGAGATATCCCCACAGTGTCGCTTCCCAGGTTGTATCGTAAAATTGGGTGTGATCCCTGGCTATCCGGCATTCTACGTTTATGACTTCTGACTAGCGCCCACCCGAACTAAAATACTGATAATTTGGGAGACCGCCAACATAGAGCAAGATAGCTCAGTTGGTAGAACATTGGTACGGTAACCTGGAGGTCGCAGGTTCGAATCCCGCTCCTGCGAGTTTCTTGTTCACTTTGAAAATGTATTCAAATTTACCGAGTCAGTTTCCCATGTGGATTGTTTGACGAATTGTAAGTTAAAAAGTCGTATACTCATTGGGTGATCCCCACAATGTCGCTTCCGGGTTGTATCGTAAAAATGGGTGTGATCCCTGGCTTTACGGCATTCTGGGTTGATGACTTCTGACTAGCGCCCACCCGAACAAAGATACTGACAATTTGGGAGACCGCCATCATAGGGCAAGATAGCTCAGTTGCTAGATCGCTGGTACGGTAACCCGGAGGTCGCAGGTTCGAATCCCGCTCTTGCCAGTTTCTTGTTCACTTTGAAAATGTATTCAAATTTACCGAGTCAGTTTCCCTTGTGGATTGTTTGACGAATTGTAAGTTAAAAAGTCGTATACTCATTGGGTGATCCCCACAATGTCGCTTCCCGGGTTGTATCGTAAAAATGGGTGTGATCCCTGGCTTTACGGCATTCTGGGTTGATGACTTCTGACTAGCGCCCACCCGAACAAAGATACTGACAATTTGGGAGACCGCCATCATAGGGCAAGATAGTTCAGTTGCTAGAGCGCCGGTACGGTAACCCGGAGGTCGCAGGTTCGAATCCCGCTCCTGGCAGTTTCTTGTTTACTTTGAAAATGTATTCAAATTTACGTAGTCAGTTTCCCTTGTGGATTGTTTGACGAATTGTAAGTTAAAAAGTCGTATCCTCATTAGCCTTTTAGAGGTATGGCGGACACAATAGGAGGGCGCTATACTATTTGAGTAAAACCTTTGTATTTATACCTAAATCAAAAAGCGCCCTCCTATTGTGTCCGCCATACCTCTAAAAGGCTAATTGAGATATCCCCACAGTGTCGCTTCCCAGGTTGTATCGTAAAATTGGGTGTGATCCCTGGCTATCCGGCATTCTACGTTTATGACTTCTGACTAGCGCCCACCCGAACTAAAATACTGATAATTTGGGAGACCGCCAACATAGAGCAAGATAGCTCAGTTGGTAGAACATTGGTACGGTAACCTGGAGGTCGCAGGTTCGAATCCCGCTCCTGCCAGTTTCTTGTTCACTTTGAAAATGTATTCAAATTTACCTAGTCAGTTTCCCTTGTGGATTGTTTGACGAATTGTAAGTTAAAAAGTCGTATACTCATTGGGTGATCCCCACAATGTCGCTTCCCGGGTTGTATCGTAAAAATGGGTGTGATCCCTGGCTTTACGGCATTCTGGGTTGATGACTTCTGACTAGCGCCCACCCGAACAAAGATACTGACAATTTGGGAGACCGCCATCATAGGGCAAGATAGCTCAGTTGCTAGAGCGCCGGTACGGTAACCCGGAGGTCGCAGGTTCGAATCCCGCTCTTGCCAGTTTCTTGTTTACTTTGAAAATGTATTCAAATTTACCTAGTCAGTTTCCCTTGTGGATTGTTTGACGAATTGTAAGTTAAAAAGTCGTATCCTCATTGGGTGATCCCCACAATGTCGCTTCCCGGGTTGTATCGTAAAATTGGTTGTGATTCCTGGCTATACGGCATTCTGTGTATATGACTTCTGGCTAGCGCCCACCCGAACAAAGATACTGACAATTTGGGAGACCGCCAATATAGGGCACGGTAACTCAGTTGTTAGAGCGCCGGTACGGTAACCCGGAGGTCGCAGGTTCGAATCCCGCTCTTGCCAGTTTCTTGTTCACTTTGAAAATGTATTCAAATTTACCTAGTCAGTTTCCCTTGTGGATTGTTTGACGAATTGTAAGTTAAAAAGTCGTATCCTCATTAGCCTTTTAGAGGTATGGCGGACACAATAGGAGGGCGCTATACTATTTGAGTAAAACCTTTGTATTTATACCTAAATCAAAAAGCGCCCTCCTATTGTGTCCGCCATACCTCTAAAAGGCTAATTGAGATATCCCCACAGTGTCGCTTCCCAGGTTGTATCGGAAAATTGGGTGTGATCCCTGGCTATCCGGCATTCTGGGTTTATGACTTCTGACTAGCGCCAACCCGAACTAAAATACTGATAATTTGGGAGACCGCCAACATAGAGCAAGATAGCTCAGTTGGTAGAACGCCGGTACGGTAACCCGGAGGTCGCAGGTTCGAATCCCGCTCTTGCCAGTTTCTTGTTCACTTTGAAAATGTATTCAAATTTACCGAGTCAGTTTCCCATGTGGATTGTTTGACGAATTGTAAGTTAAAAAGTCGTATACTCATTGGGTGATCCCCACAATGTCGCTTCCCGGGTTGTATCGTAAAAATGGGTGTGATCCCTGGCTTTACGGCATTCTGGATTGATGACTTCTGACTAGCGCCCACCCGAACAAAGATACTGACAATTTGGGAGACCGCCATCATAGGGCAAGATAGTTCAGTTGCTAGAGCGCCGGTACGGTAACCCGGAGGTCGCAGGTTCGAATCCCGCTCCTGCCAGTTTCTTGTTTACTTTGAAAAAGTATTCAAATTTACCTAGTCAGTTTCCCTTGTGGATTGTTTGACGAATTGTAAGTTAAAAAGTCGTATCCTCATTGGGTGATCCCCACAATGTCGCTTCCCGGGTTGTATCGTAAAATTGGTTGTGATTCCTGGCTATACGGCATTCTGTGTATATGACTTCTGACTAGCGCCCACCCGAACAAAGATACTGACAATTTGGGAGACCGCCAATATAGGGCACGATAACTCAGTTGTTAGAGCGCCGGTACGGTAACCCGGAGGTCGCAGGTTCGAATCCCGCTCTTGCCAGTTTCTTGTTCATTTTGAAAATGTATTCAAATTTACCTAGTCAGTTTCCCTTGTGGATTGTTTGACGAATTGTAAGTTAAAAAGTCGTATCCTCATTAGCCTTTTAGAGGTATGGCGGACACAATAGGAGGGCGCTATACTATTTGAGTAAAACCTTTGTATTTATACCTAAATAAAAAAGCGCCCTCCTATTGTGTCCGCCATACCTCTAAAAGGCTAATTGAGATATCCCCACAGTGTCGCTTCCCAGGTTGTATCGTAAAATTGGGTGTGATCCCTGGCTATCCGGCATTCTGGGTTTATGACTTCTGACTAGCGCCCACCCGAACTAAAATACTGATAATTTGGGAGACCGCCAACATAGAGCAAGATAGCTCAGTTGGTAGAACGCCGGTACGGTAACCTGGAGGTCGCAGGTTCGAATCCCGCTCCTGCCAGTTTCTTGTTCACTTTGAAAATGTATTCAAATTTACCGAGTCAGTTTCCCTTGTGGATTGTTTGACGAATTGTAAGTTAAAAAGTCGTATACTCATTGGGTGATCCCCACAATGTCGCTTCCCAGGTTGTATCGTAAAAATGGGTGTGATCCCTGGCTTTACGGCATTCTGGGTTGATGACTTCTGACTAGCGCCCACCCGAACAAAGATACTGACAATTTGGGAGACCGCCATCATAGGGCAAGATAGCTCAGTTGCTAGAGCGCCGGTACGGTAACCCGGAGGTCGCAGGTTCGAATCCCGCTCTTGCCAGTTTCTTGTTTACTTTGAAAATGTATTCAAATTTACCTAATCAGTTTCCCTTGTGGATTGTTTAACGAATTGTAAGTTAAAAAGTCGTATCCTCATTGGGTGATCCCCACAATGTCGCTTCCCGGGTTGTATCGTAAAATTGGTTGTGATTCCTGGCTATACGGCATTCTGTGTATATGACTTCTGGCTAGCGCCCACCCGAACAAAGATACTGACAATTTGGGAGACCGCCAATATAGGGCACGATAACTCAGTTGTTAGAGCGCCGGTACGGTAACCCGGAGGTCGCAGGTTCGAATCCCGCTCTTGCCAGTTTCTTGTTCACTTTGAAAATGTATTCAAATTTACCTAGTCAGTTTCCCTTGTGGATTGTTTGACGAATTGTAAGTTAGAAAGTCGTATCCTCATTAGCCTTTTAGAGGTATGGCGGACACAATAGGAGGGCGCTATACTATTTGAGTAAAACCTTTGTATTTATACCTAAATCAAAAAGCGCCCTCCTATTGTGTCCGCCATACCTCTAAAAGGCTAATTGAGATATCCCCACAGTGTCGCTTCCCAGGTTGTATCGTAAAAATAGGTGTGATCCCTGGCTATCCGGCATTCTACGTTTATGACTTCTGACTAGCGCCCACCCGAACTAAAATACTGATAATTTGGGAGACCGCCATCATAGGGCAAGATAGCTCAGTTGCTAGAGCGCCGGTACGGTAACCCGGAGGTCGCAGGTTCGAATCCCGCTCCTGCCAGTTTCTTTGTTCACTTTGAAAATGTATTCAAATTTACCTACGCAGATTGTTTGACGAATTGTAAGTTAAAAAGTCGTATCCCCATTGAGTGATCCCCACAATGTCGCTTCCCAGGTTGTATCGTAAAATTGGTTGTGATTCCTGGCTATACGGCATTCTGTGTTTATGACTTCTGACTAGCGCCCACCCGAACTAAAATACTGACAATTTGGGAGACCGCCAACATAGGGCAAGATAGCTCAGTTGGTAGAACGCCGGTACGGTAACCTGGAGGTCGCAGGTTCGAATCCCGCTCCTGCCAGTTTCTTGTTCACTTTGAAAATGTATTCAAATTTACCGAGTCAGTTTCCCTTGTGGATTGTTTGACGAATTGTAAGTTAAAAAGTCGTATACTCATTGGGTGATCCCCACAATGTCGCTTCCCGGGTTGTATCATAAAAATGGGTGTGATCCCTGGCTTTACGGCATTCTGGGTTGATGACTTCTGACTAGCGCCCACCCGAACAAAGATCCTGACAATTTGGGAGACCGCCATCATAGGGCAAGATAGCTCAGTTGCTAGAGCGGTAACGGTAACCCGGAGGTCGCAGGTTCGAATCCCGCTCTTGCCAGTTTCTTGTTTACTTTGAAAATGTATTCAAATTTACCTAGTCAGTTTCCCTTGTGGATTGTTTGACGAATTGTAAGTTAAAAAGTCGTATCCTCATTGGGTGATCCCCACAATGTCGCTTCCCGGGTTGTACCGTAAAATTGGTTGTGATTCCTGGCTATACGGCATTCTGTGTATATGACTTCTGGCTAGCGCCCACCCGAACAAAGATACTGACAATTTGGGAGACCGCCAATATAGGGCACGATAACTCAGTTGTTAGAGCGCCGGTACGGTAACCCGGAGGTCGCAGGTTCGAATCCCGCTCTTGCCAGTTTCTTGTTCACTTTGAAAATGTATTCAAATTTACCTATTCAGTTTCCCTTGTGGATTGTTTGACGAATTGTAAGTTAAAAAGTCGTATCCTCATTAGCCTTTCAGAGGTAAGACGGACACAATAGGAGGGCGCTATACTATTTGAGTAAAACCTTTGTATTTATACCTAAATCAAAAAGCGCCCTCCTATTGTGTCCGCCATACCTCTAAAAGGCTAATTGAGATATCCCCACAGTGTCGCTTCCCAGGTTGTATCGTAAAATTGGGTGTGATCCCTGGCTATCCGGCATTCTGGGTTTATGACTTCTGACTAGCGCCCACCCGAACTAAAATACTGATAATTTGGGAGACCGCCAACATAGAGCAAGATAGCTCAGTTGGTAGAACGCCGGTACGGTAGCCTGGAGGTCGCAGGTTCGAATCCCGCTCCTGCCAGTTTCTTGTTCACTTTGAAAATGTATTCAAATTGACCAAGTCAGTTTCCCTTGTGGATTGTTTGACGAATTGTAAGTTAAAAAGTCGTGTCCTCATTGGGTGATCCCCACAATGTCGCTTCCCGGGTTGTATCGTAAAATTGGGTGTGATCCCTGGCTTTACGGCATTCTGGGTTGATGACTTCTGACTAGCGCCCACCCGAACAAAGATACTGACAATTTGGGAGACCGCCATCATAGGGCAAGATAGCTCAGTTGCTAGAGCGCCGGTACGGTAACCCGGAGGTCGCAGGTTCGAATCCCGCTCCTGCCAGTTTCTTGTTCACTTTGAAAATGTATTCAAATTTACCGAGTCAGTTTCCCTTGTGGATTGTTTGACGAATTGTAAGTTAAAAAGTCGTATACTCATTGGGTGATCCCCACAATGTCGCTTCCCGGGTTGTATCGTAAAAATGGGTGTGATCCCTGGCTTTACGGCATTCTGGGTTGATGACTTCTGACTAGCGCCCACCCGAACAAAGATCCTGACAATTTGGGAGACCGCCATCATAGGGCAAGATAGCTCAGTTGCTAGAGCGGTAACGGTAACCCGGAGGTCGCAGGTTCGAATCCCGCTCTTGCCAGTTTCTTGTTCACTTTGAAAATGTATTCAAATTTACCTAATCAGTTTCCCTTGTGGATTGTTTGACGAATTGTAAGTTAAAAAGTCGTATCCTCATTGGGTGATCCCCACAATGTCGCTTCCCGGGTTGAATTTTCCAAGGATTATATCCATTCCTACTCACTTCCGCAAGGTTCCATCGTAGGTCCGTTGGGATTCATATTGTACACCACTCCTGTTAGTGACATAATTCGTGAGCATGGCATTTTGCTTCATGAATATGCGGATGATATTCAGCTTTACGCAGAATTCGACCCCAAGTCTGAAGTTGGTCGTCTGCAGGTGCTTGATAATTTGTCATCTTGTGTATTGATGATCAAGGAGTGGATGTCTCGAAATATGTTGCAACTAAACCAAGACAAAACAGAGTTCTTTGTTTTTGCCAATAAACATGTTTTATCGACTTTCACAGATCTTAAATTGAAATTGGGAGATTTATCCATTCCAGCTTCCACTTCAATTGGGAACTTGGGAGTCACCCTTGATGGCTCCTTGAATATGTCACATCATGTCTCCTCCATATGTAGAATTGTTAATTTCCACATACGCAATCTGTGGCGTATTCGCCGGTTCATTACACGTGATGCCTGCCATCACGCCGTCAGAGGTCTGGTCCTGTCCCGCCTGGACTATGCCAATTCCCTTATGTTTGGAGCGCGCGAAGTAGACCTCAAGCGACTACAGCGCCTGCAAAATAAGGCTGCCCGGCTGGTCTTCGCATGTGGACGAGACCTGCCTTCTGCCGGCCTGTTGGCAGAGCTGCATTGGCTCCCGGTTAAAGATAGGATTTCATTCAAACTGCTCACTTTGGTATATAAAATCCTTCACGCTCAAGCCCCGTCATATCTCATTGATATAATACATTTACACAACACCAACGTTCCCGATGCTCACAGGCACCGACTCCGCTCATCTTCTGATAAGACTAGGCTTTCCGTTCCAAGATCCAGAAGAAAGGGCGGAGATAACTCCTTTTCTGTGGCTTCCCCCCGCCTATGGAATGAGCTTCCGGTCTACTTGAGAGAGGCGGAGTCGGTGACTGTTTTCAAACGTCTCCTTAAGACATACCTTTTTCCCGATCAATGATAATGTTTGTCTTCCCAGTCTGGTTCTTGTTGTGTCATAATTATTTGTTTCAATTTTCTTTGAATAGATGTCTTTGTAAGGCGCTCTGTTCTTTGTATAGCGCCTAATAAATGCTCTTTATTATTATCGTAAAATTGGTTGTGATTCCTGGCTATACGGCATTCTGTGTATATGACTTCTGACTAGCGCCCACCCGAACAAAGATACTGACAATTTGGGAGACCGCCAATATAGGGCACGATAACTCAGTTGTTAGAGCGCCGGTACGGTAACCCGGAGGTCGCAGGTTCGAATCCCGCTCTTGCCAGTTTCTTGTTCACTTTGAAAATGTATTCAAATTTACCTAGTCAGTTTCCCTTGTGGATTGTTTGACGAATTGTAAGTTAAAAAGTCGTATCCTCATTAGCCTTTTAGAGGTATGGCGGACACAATAGGAGGGCGCTATACTATTTGAGTAAAACCTTTGTATTTATACCTAAATCAAAAAGCGCCCTCCTATTGTGTCCGCCATACCTCTAAAAGGCTAATTGAGATATCCCCACAGTGTCGCTTCCCAGGTTGTATCGTAAAATTGGGTGTGATCCCTGGCTATCCGGCATTCTGGGTTTATGACTTCTGACTAGGGCCCACCCGAACTAAAATACTGATAATTTGGGAGACCGCCAACATAGGGCAAGATAGCTCAGTTGCTAGAACGCCGGTACGGTAACCTGGAGGTCGCAGGTTCGAATCCCGCTCCTGCCAGTTTCTTGTTCACTTTGAAAATGTATTCAAATTTACCAAGTCAGTTTCCCTTGTGGATTGTTTGACGAATTGTAAGTTAAAAAGTCGTATCCTCATTGGGTGATCCCCACAATGTCGCTTCCCGGGTTGTATCGTAAAATTGGGTGTGATCCCTGGCTTTACGGCATTCTGGGTTGATGACTTCTGACTAGCGCCCACCCGAACAAAGATACTGACAATTTGGGAGACCGCCATCATAGGGCAAGATAGCTCAGTTGCTAGAGCGCCGGTACGGTAACCCGGAGGTCGCAGGTTCGAATCCCGCTCCTGCCAGTTTCTTTGTTCACTTTGAAAATGTATTCAAATTTACCTACGCAGATTGTTTGACGAATTGTAAGTTAAAAAGTCGTATCCCCATTGAGTGATCCCCACAATGTCGCCTCCCGGATTGTATCGTAAAATTGGTTGTGATTCCTGGCTGTACGGCATTCTGTGTTTATGACTTCTGGCTAGCGCCCACCCGAACAAAGATACTGACAATTTGGGAGACCGCCAATATAGGGCACGATAACTCAGTTGTTAGAGCGCCGGTACGGTAACCCGGAGGTCGCAGGTTCGAATCCCGCTCTTGCCAGTTTCTTGTTCACTTTGAAAATGTATTCAAATTTACCTAGTCAGTTTCCCTTGTGGATTGTTTGACGAATTGTAAGTTAAAAAGTCGTATCCTCATTAGCCTTTTAGAGGTATGGCGGACACAATAGGAGGGCGCTATACTATTTGAGTAAAACCTTTGTATTTATACCTAAATCAAAAACCGCCCTCCTATTGTGTCCGCCATACCTCTAAAAGGCTAATTGAGATATCCCCACAGTGTCGCTTCCCAGGTTGTATCGTAAAATTGGGTGTGATCCCTGGCTATCCGGCATTCTGGGTTTATGACTTCTGACTAGCGCCCACCCGAACTAAAATACTGATAATTTGGGAGACCGCCAACATAGAGCAAGATAGCTCAGTTGGTAGAACGCCGGTACGGTAACCTGGAGGTCGCAGGTTCGAATCCCGCTCCTGCCAGTTTCTTGTTCACTTTGAAAATGTATTGAAATTTACCAAGTCAGTTTCCCTTGTGGATTGTTTGACGAATTGTAAGTTAAAAAGTCGTATCCTCATTGGGTGATCCCCACAATGTCGCTTCCCGGGTTGTATCGTAAAATTGGGTGTGATCCCTGGCTTTACGGCATTCTGGGTTGATGACTTCTGACTAGCGCCCACCCGAACAAAGATACTGACAATTTGGGAGACCGCCATCATAGGGCAAGATAGCTCAGTTGCTAGAGCGCCGGTACGGTAACCCGGAGGTCGCAGGTTCGAATCCCGCTCCTGCCAGTTTCTTGTTCACTTTGAAAATGTATTCAAATTTACCGAGTCAGTTTCCCTTGTGGATTGTTTGACGAATTGTAAGTTAAAAAGTCGTATCCTCATTGGGTGATCCCCACAATGTCGCTTCCCGGGTTGTATCGTAAAAATGGGTGTGATCCCTGGCTTTACGGCATTCTGGGTTGATGACTTCTGACTAGCGCCCACCCGAACAAAGATCCTGACAATTTGGGAGACCGCCATCATAGGGCAAGATAGCTCAGTTGCTAGAGCGGTAACGGTAACCCGGAGGTCGCAGGTTCGAATCCCGCTCTTGCCAGTTTCTTGTTCACTTTGAAAATGTATTCAAATTTACCTAATCAGTTTCCCTAGTGGATTGTTTGACGAATTGTAAGTTAAAAAGTCGTATCCTCATTGGGTGATCCCCACAATGTCGCTTCCCGGGTTGTATCGTAAAATTGGTTGTGATTCCTGGCTATACGGCATTCTGTGTATATGACTTCTGACTAGCGCCCACCCGAACAAAGATACTGACAATTTGGGAGACCGCCAATATAGGGCACGATAACTCAGTTGTTAGAGCGCCGGTACGGTAACCCGGAGGTCGCAGGTTCGAATCCCGCTCTTGCCAGTTTCTTGTTCACTTTGAAAATGTATTCAAATTTACCTAGTCAGTTTCCCTTGTGGATTGTTTGACGAATTGTAAGTTAGAAAGTCGTATCCTCATTAGCCTTTTAGAGGTATGGCGGACACAATAGGAGGGCGCTATACTATTTGAGTAAAACCTTTGTATTTATACCTAAATCAAAAACCGCCCTC
The DNA here is from genome assembly GCA_037893225.1 of Hippasteria phrygiana. NCBI lineage: Eukaryota > Metazoa > Echinodermata > Asteroidea > Valvatida > Goniasteridae > Hippasteria > Hippasteria phrygiana. The sequence continues at coordinate 540,395 of JAZGUH010000564.1, read as the reverse complement.
CTATTGTGTCCGCCATACCTCTAAAAGGCTAATTGAGATATCCCCACAGTGTCGCTTCCCAGGTTGTATCGTAAAATTGGGTGTGATCCCTGGCTATCCGGCATTCTGGGTTTAGGACTTCTGACTAGCGCCCACCCGAACTAAAATACTGATAATTTGGGAGACCGCCAACATAGGGCAAGATAGCTCAGTTGCTAGAACGCCGGTACGGTAACCTGGAGGTCGCAGGTTCGAATCCCGCTCCTGCCAGTTTCTTGTTCACTTTGAAAATGTATTCAAATTTACCAAGTCAGTTTCCCTTGTGGATTGTTTGACGAATTGTAAGTTAAAAAGTCGTATCCTCATTGGGTGATCCCCACAATGTCGCTTCCCGGGTTGTATCGTAAAATTGGGTGTCATCCCTGGCTTTACGGCATTCTGGGTTGATGACTTCTGACTAGCGCCCACCCGAACAAAGATACTGACAATTTGGGAGACCGCCATCATAGGGCAAGATAGCTCAGTTGCTAGAGCGCCGGTACGGTAACCCGGAGGTCGCAGGTTCGAATCCCGCTCCTGCCAGTTTCTTTGTTCACTTTGAAAATGTATTCAAATTTACCTACGCAGATTGTTTGACGAATTGTAAGTTAAAAAGTCGTATCCCCATTCAGTGATCCCCACAATGTCGCTTCCCGGGTTGTATCGTAAAATTGGTTGTGATTCCTGGCTGTACGGCATTCTGTGTTGATGACTTCTGGCTAGCGCCCACCCGAACAAAGATACTGACAATTTGGGAGACCGCCAATATAGGGCAGGATAACTCAGTTGTTAGAGCGCCGGTACGGTAACCCGGAGGTCGCAGGTTCGAATCCCGCTCTTGCCAGTTTCTTGTTCACTTTGAAAATGTATTCAAATTTACCTAGTCAGTTTCCCTTGTGGATTGTTTGACGAATTGTAAGTTAAAAAGTCGTATCCTCATTAGCCTTTTAGAGGTATGGCGGACACAATAGGAGGGCGCTATACTATTTGAGTAAAACCTTTGTATTTATACCTAAATCAAAAACCGCCCTCCTATTGTGTCCGCCATACCTCTAAAAGGCTAATTGAGATATCCCCACAGTGTCGCTTCCCAGGTTGTATCGTAAAATTGGGTGTGATCCCTGGCTATCCGGCATTCTGGGTTCATGACTTCTGACTAGCGCCCACCCGAACTAAAATACTGATAATTTGGGAGACCGCCAACATAGGGCAAGATAGCTCAGTTGCTAGAACGCCGGTACGGTAACCTGGAGGTCGCAGGTTCGAATCCCGCTCCTGCCAGTTTCTTGTTCACTTTGAAAATGTATTCAAATTTACCAAGTCAGTTTCCCTTGTGGATTGTTTGACGAATTGTAAGTTAAAAAGTCGTATACTCATTGAGTGATCCCCACAATGTCGCTTCCCGGGTTGTATCGTAAAATTGGGTGTGATCCCCGGCTTTACGGCATTCTGGGTTGATGACTTCTGACTAGCGCCCACCCGAACAAAGATACTGACAATTTGGGAGACCGCCATCATAGGGCAAGATAGCTCAGTTGCTAGAGCGCCGGTACGGTAACCCGGAGGTCGCAGGTTCGAATCCCGCTCCTGCCAGTTTCTTTGTTCACTTTGAAAATGTATTCAAATTTACCTACGCAGATTGTTTGACGAATTGTATGTTAAAAAGTCGTATCCCCATTGAGTGATCCCCACAATGTCGCTTCCCGGGTTGTATCGTAAAATTGGTTGTGATTCCTGGCTATACGGCATTCTGTGTTTATGACTTCTGACTAGCGCCCACCCGAACTAAAATACTGATAATTTGGGAGACCGCCAACATAGGGCAAGATAGCTCAGTTGGTAGAACGCCGGTACGGTAACCTGGAGGTCGCAGGTTCGAATCCCGCTCCTGCCAGTTTCTTGTTCACTTTGAAAATGTATTCAAATTTACCGAGTCAGTTTCCCTTGTGGATTGTTTGACGAATTGTAAGTTAAAAAGTCGTATACTCATTGGGTGATCCCCACAATGTCGCTTCCCGGGTTGTATCGTAAAAATGGGTGTGATCCCTGGCTTTACGGCATTCTGGGTTGATGACTTCTGACTAGCGCCCACCCGAACAAAGATCCTGACAATTTGGGAGACCGCCATCATAGGTCAAGATAGCTCAGTTGCTAGAGCGGTAACGGTAACCCGGAGGTCGCAGGTTCGAATCCCGCTCTTGCCAGTTTCTTGTTCACTTTGAAAATGTATTCAAATTTACCTAGTCAGTTTCCCTTGTGGATTGTTTGACGAATTGTAAGTTAGAAAGTCGTATCCTCATTAGCCTTTTAGAGGTATGGCGGACACAATAGGAGGGCGCTATACTATTTGAGTAAAACCTTTGTATTTATACCTAAATCAAAAACCGCCCTCCTATTGTGTCCGCCATACCTCTAAAAGGCTAATTGAGATATCCCCACAGTGTCGCTTCCCAGGTTGTATCGTAAAATTGGGTGTGATCCCTGGCTATCCGGCATTCTGGGTTTATGACTTCTGACTAGCGCCCACCCGAACTAAAATACTGATAATTTGGGAGACCGCCAACATAGGGCAAGATAGCTCAGTTGCTAGAACGCCGGTACGGTAACCTGGAGGTCGCAGGTTCGAATCCCGCTCCTGCCAGTTTCTTGTTCACTTTGAAAATGTATTCAAATTTACCGAGTCAGTTTCCCTTGTGGATTGTTTGACGAATTGTAAGTTAAAAAGTCGTATACTCATTGGGTGATCCCCACAATGTCGCTTCCCGGGTTGTATCGTAAAAATGGGTGTGATCCCTGGCTTTACGGCATTCTGGGTTGATGACTTCTGACTAGCGCCCACCCGAACAAAGATCCTGACAATTTGGGAGACCGCCATCATAGGTCAAGATAGCTCAGTTGCTAGAGCGGTAACGGTAACCCGGAGGTCGCAGGTTCGAATCCCGCTCTTGCCAGTTTCTTGTTCACTTTGAAAATGTATTCAAATTTACCTAATCAGTTTCCCTTGTGGATTGTTTGACGAATTGTAAGTTAAAAAGTCGTATCCTCATTGGGTGATCCCCACAATGTCGCTTCCCGGGTTGTATCGTAAAATTTGTTGTGATTCCTGGCTATACGGCATTCTGTGTATATGACTTCTGGCTAGCGCCCACCCGAACAAAGATACTGACAATTTGGGAGACCGCCAATATAGGGCACGATAACTCAGTTGTTAGAGCGCCGGTACGGTAACCCGGAGGTCGCAGGTTCGAATCCCGCTCTTGCCAGTTTCTTGTTCACTTTGAAAATGTATTCAAATTTACCTAGTCAGTTTCCCTTGTGGATTGTTTGACGAATTGTAAGTTAAAAAGTCGTATCCTCATTAGCCTTTTAGAGGTATGGCGGACACAATAGGAGGGCGCTATACTATTTGAGTAAAACCTTTGTATTTATACCTAAATCAAAAACCGCCCTCCTATTGTGTCCGCCATACCTCTAAAAGGCTAATTGAGATATCCCCACAGTGTCGCTTCCCAGGTTGTATCGTAAAATTGGGTGTGATCCCTGGCTATCCGGCATTCTGGGTTCATGACTTCTGACTAGCGCCCACCCGAACTAAAATACTGATAATTTGGGAGACCGCCAACATAGGGCAAGATAGCTCAGTTGCTAGAACGCCGGTACGGTAACCTGGAGGTCGCAGGTTCGAATCCCGCTCCTGCCAGTTTCTTGTTCACTTTGAAAATGTATTCAAATTTACCAAGTCAGTTTCCCTTGTGGATTGTTTGACGAATTGTAAGTTAAAAAGTCGTATACTCATTGGGTGATCCCCACAATGTCGCTTCCCGGGTTGTATCGTAAAATTGGGTGTGATCCCTAGCTTTACGGCATTCTGGGTTTATGACTTCTGACTAGCGCCCACCCGAACAAAGATACTGACAATTTGGGAGACCGCCATCATAGGGCAAGATAGCTCAGTTGCTAGAGCGCCGGTACGGTAACCCGGAGGTCGCAGGTTCGAATCCCGCTCCTGCCAGTTTCTTTGTTCACTTTGAAAATGTATTCAAATTTACCTACGCAGATTGTTTGACGAATTGTAAGTTAAAAAGTCGTATCCCCATTGAGTGATCCCCACAATGTCGCTTCCCGGGTTGTATCGTAAAATTGGTTGTGATTCCTGGCTATACGGCATTCTGTGTTGATGACTTCTGACTAGCGCCCACCCGAACTAAAATACTGATAATTTGGGAGACCGCCAACATAGGGCAAGATAGCTCAGTTGGTAGAACGCCGGTACGGTAACCTGGAGGTCGCAGGTTCGAATCCCGCTCCTGCCAGTTTCTTGTTCACTTTGAAAATGTATTCAAATTTACCGAGTCAGTTTCCCTTGTGGATTGTTTGACGAATTGTAAGTTAAAAAGTCGTATACTCATTGGGTGATCCCCACAATGTCGCTTCCCGGGTTGTATCGTAAAAATGGGTGTGATCCCTGGCTTTACGGCATTCTGGGTTGATGACTTCTGACTAGCGCCCACCCGAACAAAGATCCTGACAATTTGGGAGACCGCCATCATAGGGCAAGATAGCTCAGTTGCTAGAGCGGTAACGGTAACCCGGAGGTCGCAGGTTCGAATCCCGCTCTTGCCAGTTTCTTGTTCACTTTGAAAATGTATTCAAATTTACCTAATCAGTTTCCCTTGTGGATTGTTTGACGAATTGTAAGTTAAAAAGTCGTATCCTCATTGGGTGATCCCCACAATGTCGCTTCCCGGGTTGTATCGTAAAATTGGTTGTGATTCCTGGCTATACGGCATTCTGTGTATATGACTTCTGGCTAGCGCCCACCCGAACAAAGATACTGACAATTTGGGAGACCGCCAATATAGGGCACGATAACTCAGTTGTTAGAGCGCCGGTACGGTAACCCGGAGGTCGCAGGTTCGAATCCCGCTCTTGCCAGTTTCTTGTTCACTTTGAAAATGTATTCAAATTTACCTAGTCAGTTTCCCTTGTGGATTGTTTGACGAATTGTAAGTTAAAAAGTCGTATCCTCATTCGCCTTTTAGAGGTATGGCGGACACAATAGGAGGGCGCTATACTATTTGAGTAAAACCTTTGTATTTATACCTAAATCAAAAACTGCCCTCCTATTGTGTCCGCCATACCTCTAAAAGGCTAATTGAGATATCCCCACAGTGTCGCTTCCCGGGTTGTATCGTAAAATTGGGTGTGATCCCTGGCTATCCGGCATTCTACGTTTATGACTTCTGACTAGCGCCCACCCGAACTAAAATACTGATAATTTGGGAGACCGCCAACATAGGGCAAGATAGCTCAGTTGCTAGAACGCCGGTACGGTAACCTGGAGGTCGCAGGTTCGAATCCCGCTCCTGCCAGTTTCTTGTTCACTTTGAAAATGTATTCAAATTTACCAAGTCAGTTTCCCTTGTGGATTGTTTGACGAATTGTAAGTTAAAAAGTCGTATACTCATTGGGTGATCCCCACAATGTCGCTTCCCGGGTTGTATCGTAAAAATGGGTGTGATCCCTGGCTTTACGGCATTCTGGGTTGATGACTTCTGACTAGCGCCCACCCGAACAAAGATCCTGACAATTTGGGAGACCGCCATCATAGGTCAAGATAGCTCAGTTGCTAGAGCGGTAACGGTAACCCGGAGGTCGCAGGTTCGAATCCCGCTCTTGCCAGTTTCTTGTTCACTTTGAAAATGTATTCAAATTTACCTAATCAGTTTCCCTTGTGGATTGTTTGACGAATTGTAAGTTAAAAAGTCGTATCCTCATTGGGTGATCCCCACAATGTCGCTTCCCGGGTTGTATCGTAAAATTTGTTGTGATTCCTGGCTATACGGCATTCTGTGTATATGACTTCTGGCTAGCGCCCACCCGAACAAAGATACTGACAATTTGGGAGACCGCCAATATAGGGCACGATAACTCAGTTGTTAGAGCGCCGGTACGGTAACCCGGAGGTCGCAGGTTCGAATCCCGCTCTTGCCAGTTTCTTGTTCACTTTGAAAATGTATTCAAATTTACCTAGTCAGTTTCCCTTGTGGATTGTTTGACGAATTGTAAGTTAAAAAGTCGTATCCTCATTAGCCTTTTAGAGGTATGGCGGACACAATAGGAGGGCGCTATACTATTTGAGTAAAACCTTTGTATTTATACCTAAATCAAAAACCGCCCTCCTATTGTGTCCGCCATACCTCTAAAAGGCTAATTGAGATATCCCCACAGTGTCGCTTCCCAGGTTGTATCGTAAAATTGGGTGTGATCCCTGGCTATCCGGCATTCTGGGTTCATGACTTCTGACTAGCGCCCACCCGAACTAAAATACTGATAATTTGGGAGACCGCCAACATAGGGCAAGATAGCTCAGTTGCTAGAACGCCGGTACGGTAACCTGGAGGTCGCAGGTTCGAATCCCGCTCCTGCCAGTTTCTTGTTCACTTTGAAAATGTATTCAAATTTACCGAGTCAGTTTCCCTTGTGGATTGTTTGACGAATTGTAAGTTAAAAAGTCGTATACTCATTGGGTGATCCCCACAATGTCGCTTCCCGGGTTGTATCGTAAAAATGGGTGTGATCCCTGGCTTTACGGCATTCTGGGTTGATGACTTCTGACTAGCGCCCACCCGAACAAAGATCCTGACAATTTGGGAGACCGCCATCATAGGTCAAGATAGCTCAGTTGCTAGAGCGGTAACGGTAACCCGGAGGTCGCAGGTTCGAATCCCGCTCTTGCCAGTTTCTTGTTCACTTTGAAAATGTATTCAAATTTACCTAGTCAGTTTCCCTTGTGGATTGTTTGACGAATTGTAAGTTAGAAAGTCGTATCCTCATTAGCCTTTTAGAGGTATGGCGGACACAATAGGAGGGCGCTATACTATTTGAGTAAAACCTTTGTATTTATACCTAAATCAAAAACCGCCCTCCTATTGTGTCCGCCATACCTCTAAAAGGCTAATTGAGATATCCCCACAGTGTCGCTTCCCAGGTTGTATCGTAAAATTGGGTGTGATCCCTGGCTATCCGGCATTCTGGGTTTATGACTTCTGACTAGCGCCCACCCGAACTAAAATACTGATAATTTGGGAGACCGCCAACATAGGGCAAGATAGCTCAGTTGCTAGAACGCCGGTACGGTAACCTGGAGGTCGCAGGTTCGAATCCCGCTCCTGCCAGTTTCTTGTTCACTTTGAAAATGTATTCAAATTTACCGAGTCAGTTTCCCTTGTGGATTGTTTGACGAATTGTAAGTTAAAAAGTCGTATACTCATTGGGTGATCCCCACAATGTCGCTTCCCGGGTTGTATCGTAAAAATGGGTGTGATCCCTGGCTTTACGGCATTCTGGGTTGATGACTTCTGACTAGCGCCCACCCGAACAAAGATCCTGACAATTTGGGAGACCGCCATCATAGGTCAAGATAGCTCAGTTGCTAGAGCGGTAACGGTAACCCGGAGGTCGCAGGTTCGAATCCCGCTCTTGCCAGTTTCTTGTTCACTTTGAAAATGTATTCAAATTTACCTAATCAGTTTCCCTTGTGGATTGTTTGACGAATTGTAAGTTAAAAAGTCGTATCCTCATTGGGTGATCCCCACAATGTCGCTTCCCGGGTTGTATCGTAAAATTTGTTGTGATTCCTGGCTATACGGCATTCTGTGTATATGACTTCTGGCTAGCGCCCACCCGAACAAAGATACTGACAATTTGGGAGACCGCCAATATAGGGCACGATAACTCAGTTGTTAGAGCGCCGGTACGGTAACCCGGAGGTCGCAGGTTCGAATCCCGCTCTTGCCAGTTTCTTGTTCACTTTGAAAATGTATTCAAATTTACCTAGTCAGTTTCCCTTGTGGATTGTTTGACGAATTGTAAGTTAAAAAGTCGTATCCTCATTAGCCTTTTAGAGGTATGGCGGACACAATAGGAGGGCGCTATACTATTTGAGTAAAACCTTTGTATTTATACCTAAATCAAAAACCGCCCTCCTATTGTGTCCGCCATACCTCTAAAAGGCTAATTGAGATATCCCCACAGTGTCGCTTCCCAGGTTGTATCGTAAAATTGGGTGTGATCCCTGGCTATCCGGCATTCTGGGTTCATGACTTCTGACTAGCGCCCACCCGAACTAAAATACTGATAATTTGGGAGACCGCCAACATAGGGCAAGATAGCTCAGTTGCTAGAACGCCGGTACGGTAACCTGGAGGTCGCAGGTTCGAATCCCGCTCCTGCCAGTTTCTTGTTCACTTTGAAAATGTATTCAAATTTACCAAGTCAGTTTCCCTTGTGGATTGTTTGACGAATTGTAAGTTAAAAAGTCGTATACTCATTGGGTGATCCCCACAATGTCGCTTCCCGGGTTGTATCGTAAAATTGGGTGTGATCCCTAGCTTTACGGCATTCTGGGTTTATGACTTCTGACTAGCGCCCACCCGAACAAAGATACTGACAATTTGGGAGACCGCCATCATAGGGCAAGATAGCTCAGTTGCTAGAGCGCCGGTACGGTAACCCGGAGGTCGCAGGTTCGAATCCCGCTCCTGCCAGTTTCTTTGTTCACTTTGAAAATGTATTCAAATTTACCTACGCAGATTGTTTGACGAATTGTAAGTTAAAAAGTCGTATCCCCATTGAGTGATCCCCACAATGTCGCTTCCCGGGTTGTATCGTAAAATTGGTTGTGATTCCTGGCTATACGGCATTCTGTGTTGATGACTTCTGACTAGCGCCCACCCGAACTAAAATACTGATAATTTGGGAGACCGCCAACATAGGGCAAGATAGCTCAGTTGGTAGAACGCCGGTACGGTAACCTGGAGGTCGCAGGTTCGAATCCCGCTCCTGCCAGTTTCTTGTTCACTTTGAAAATGTATTCAAATTTACCGAGTCAGTTTCCCTTGTGGATTGTTTGACGAATTGTAAGTTAAAAAGTCGTATACTCATTGGGTGATCCCCACAATGTCGCTTCCCGGGTTGTATCGTAAAAATGGGTGTGATCCCTGGCTTTACGGCATTCTGGGTTGATGACTTCTGACTAGCGCCCACCCGAACAAAGATCCTGACAATTTGGGAGACCGCCATCATAGGGCAAGATAGCTCAGTTGCTAGAGCGGTAACGGTAACCCGGAGGTCGCAGGTTCGAATCCCGCTCTTGCCAGTTTCTTGTTCACTTTGAAAATGTATTCAAATTTACCTAATCAGTTTCCCTTGTGGATTGTTTGACGAATTGTAAGTTAAAAAGTCGTATCCTCATTGGGTGATCCCCACAATGTCGCTTCCCGGGTTGTATCGTAAAATTGGTTGTGATTCCTGGCTATACGGCATTCTGTGTATATGACTTCTGGCTAGCGCCCACCCGAACAAAGATACTGACAATTTGGGAGACCGCCAATATAGGGCACGATAACTCAGTTGTTAGAGCGCCGGTACGGTAACCCGGAGGTCGCAGGTTCGAATCCCGCTCTTGCCAGTTTCTTGTTCACTTTGAAAATGTATTCAAATTTACCTAGTCAGTTTCCCTTGTGGATTGTTTGACGAATTGTAAGTTAAAAAGTCGTATCCTCATTCGCCTTTTAGAGGTATGGCGGACACAATAGGAGGGCGCTATACTATTTGAGTAAAACCTTTGTATTTATACCTAAATCAAAAACTGCCCTCCTATTGTGTCCGCCATACCTCTAAAAGGCTAATTGAGATATCCCCACAGTGTCGCTTCCCGGGTTGTATCGTAAAATTGGGTGTGATCCCTGGCTATCCGGCATTCTACGTTTATGACTTCTGACTAGCGCCCACCCGAACTAAAATACTGATAATTTGGGAGACCGCCAACATAGGGCAAGATAGCTCAGTTGCTAGAACGCCGGTACGGTAACCTGGAGGTCGCAGGTTCGAATCCCGCTCCTGCCAGTTTCTTGTTCACTTTGAAAATGTATTCAAATTTACCAAGTCAGTTTCCCTTGTGGATTGTTTGACGAATTGTAAGTTAAAAAGTCGTATACTCATTGGGTGATCCCCACAATGTCGCTTCCCGGGTTGTATCGTAAAAATGGGTGTGATCCCTGGCTTTACGGCATTCTGGGTTGATGACTTCTGACTAGCGCCCACCCGAACAAAGATCCTGACAATTTGGGAGACCGCCATCATAGGTCAAGATAGCTCAGTTGCTAGAGCGGTAACGGTAACCCGGAGGTCGCAGGTTCGAATCCCGCTCTTGCCAGTTTCTTGTTCACTTTGAAAATGTATTCAAATTTACCTAATCAGTTTCCCTTGTGGATTGTTTGACGAATTGTAAGTTAAAAAGTCGTATCCTCATTGGGTGATCCCCACAATGTCGCTTCCCGGGTTGTATCGTAAAATTTGTTGTGATTCCTGGCTATACGGCATTCTGTGTATATGACTTCTGGCTAGCGCCCACCCGAACAAAGATACTGACAATTTGGGAGACCGCCAATATAGGGCACGATAACTCAGTTGTTAGAGCGCCGGTACGGTAACCCGGAGGTCGCAGGTTCGAATCCCGCTCTTGCCAGTTTCTTGTTCACTTTGAAAATGTATTCAAATTTACCTAGTCAGTTTCCCTTGTGGATTGTTTGACGAATTGTAAGTTAAAAAGTCGTATCCTCATTAGCCTTTTAGAGGTATGGCGGACACAATAGGAGGGCGCTATACTATTTGAGTAAAACCTTTGTATTTATACCTAAATCAAAAACCGCCCTCCTATTGTGTCCGCCATACCTCTAAAAGGCTAATTGAGATATCCCCACAGTGTCGCTTCCCAGGTTGTATCGTAAAATTGGGTGTGATCCCTGGCTATCCGGCATTCTGGGTTCATGACTTCTGACTAGCGCCCACCCGAACTAAAATACTGATAATTTGGGAGACCGCCAACATAGGGCAAGATAGCTCAGTTGCTAGAACGCCGGTACGGTAACCTGGAGGTCGCAGGTTCGAATCCCGCTCCTGCCAGTTTCTTGTTCACTTTGAAAATGTATTCAAATTTACCAAGTCAGTTTCCCTTGTGGATTGTTTGACGAATTGTAAGTTAAAAAGTCGTATACTCATTGGGTGATCCCCACAATGTCGCTTCCCGGGTTGTATCGTAAAATTGGGTGTGATCCCTAGCTTTACGGCATTCTGGGTTTATGACTTCTGACTAGCGCCCACCCGAACAAAGATACTGACAATTTGGGAGACCGCCATCATAGGGCAAGATAGCTCAGTTGCTAGAGCGCCGGTACGGTAACCCGGAGGTCGCAGGTTCGAATCCCGCTCCTGCCAGTTTCTTTGTTCACTTTGAAAATGTATTCAAATTTACCTACGCAGATTGTTTGACGAATTGTAAGTTAAAAAGTCGTATCCCCATTGAGTGATCCCCACAATGTCGCTTCCCGGGTTGTATCGTAAAATTGGTTGTGATTCCTGGCTATACGGCATTCTGTGTTGATGACTTCTGACTAGCGCCCACCCGAACTAAAATACTGATAATTTGGGAGACCGCCAACATAGGGCAAGATAGCTCAGTTGGTAGAACGCCGGTACGGTAACCTGGAGGTCGCAGGTTCGAATCCCGCTCCTGCCAGTTTCTTGTTCACTTTGAAAATGTATTCAAATTTACCGAGTCAGTTTCCCTTGTGGATTGTTTGACGAATTGTAAGTTAAAAAGTCGTATACTCATTGGGTGATCCCCACAATGTCGCTTCCCGGGTTGTATCGTAAAAATGGGTGTGATCCCTGGCTTTACGGCATTCTGGGTTGATGACTTCTGACTAGCGCCCACCCGAACAAAGATCCTGACAATTTGGGAGACCGCCATCATAGGGCAAGATAGCTCAGTTGCTAGAGCGGTAACGGTAACCCGGAGGTCGCAGGTTCGAATCCCGCTCTTGCCAGTTTCTTGTTCACTTTGAAAATGTATTCAAATTTACCTAATCAGTTTCCCTTGTGGATTGTTTGACGAATTGTAAGTTAAAAAGTCGTATCCTCATTGGGTGATCCCCACAATGTCGCTTCCCGGGTTGTATCGTAAAATTGGTTGTGATTCCTGGCTATACGGCATTCTGTGTATATGACTTCTGGCTAGCGCCCACCCGAACAAAGATACTGACAATTTGGGAGACCGCCAATATAGGGCACGATAACTCAGTTGTTAGAGCGCCGGTACGGTAACCCGGAGGTCGCAGGTTCGAATCCCGCTCTTGCCAGTTTCTTGTTCACTTTGAAAATGTATTCAAATTTACCTAGTCAGTTTCCCTTGTGGATTGTTTGACGAATTGTAAGTTAAAAAGTCGTATCCTCATTCGCCTTTTAGAGGTATGGCGGACACAATAGGAGGGCGCTATACTATTTGAGTAAAACCTTTGTATTTATACCTAAATCAAAAACTGCCCTCCTATTGTGTCCGCCATACCTCTAAAAGGCTAATTGAGATATCCCCACAGTGTCGCTTCCCGGGTTGTATCGTAAAATTGGGTGTGATCCCTGGCTATCCGGCATTCTACGTTTATGACTTCTGACTAGCGCCCACCCGAACTAAAATACTGATAATTTGGGAGACCGCCAACATAGGGCAAGATAGCTCAGTTGCTAGAACGCCGGTACGGTAACCTGGAGGTCGCAGGTTCGAATCCCGCTCCTGCCAGTTTCTTGTTCACTTTGAAAATGTATTCAAATTTACCAAGTCAGTTTCCCTTGTGGATTGTTTGACGAATTGTAAGTTAAAAAGTCGTATACTCATTGGGTGATCCCCACAATGTCGCTTCCCGGGTTGTATCGTAAAATTGGGTGTGATCCCTGGCTTTACGGCATTCTGGGTTGATGACTTCTGACTAGCGCCCACCCGAACAAAGATACTGACAATTTGGGAGACCGCCATCATAGGGCAAGATAGCTCAGTTGCTAGAGCGCCGGTACTGTAACCCGGAGGTCGCAGGTTCGAATCCCGCTCCTGCCAGTTTCTTTGTTCACTTTGAAAATGTATTCAAATTTACCTACGCAGATTGTTTGACGAATTGTAATTTAAAAAGTCGTATCCCCATTGAGTGATCCCCACAATGTCGCTTCCCAGGTTGTATCGTAAAATTGGTTGTGATTCCTGGCTATACGGCATTCTGTGTTTATGACTTCTGGCTAGCGCCCACCCGAACAAAGATACTGACAATTTGGGAGACCGCCAACATAGGGCAATATAGCTCAGTTGGTAGAGCGCCGGTACGGTAACCCGGAGGTCGCAGGTTCGAATCCCGCTCCTGCCAGTTTCTTGTTCACTTTGAAAATGTATTCAAATTTACCTACGCAGATTGTTTGACGAATTGTAAGTTAAAAAGTCGTATCCCCATTGAGTGATCCCCACAATGTCGCTTCCCAGGTTGTATCGTAAAATTGGGTGTGATCCCTGGCTATCCGGCATTATGGGTTTATGACTTCTGACTAGCGCCCACCCTAACTAAAATACTGATAATTTGGGAGACCGCCAACATAGGGCAAGATAGCTCAGTTGGTAGAACGCCGGTACGGTAACCTGGAGGTCGCAGGTTCGAATCCCGCTCCTGCCAGTTTCTTGTTCACTTTGAAAATGTATTCAAATTTACCAAGTCAATTTCCCTTCTGGATTGTCGGACAAATTGTAAGTTAAAGAGTCGTATCCTCATTAAGTGATCCCCACAATGTGGGGATTCGAACTACAATGTCGCTTCCCAGGTTGTATCGTAAAATTGGGTGTGATCCCCGGCTATATACGGCATTCTGGGTTTGATGACTTCTGACTACCGCCCACCCGAACAAAGATACTGAGAATGTGGAAGACCGCCAACATAGGGCAATATAGCTCAGTTGGTAGAGCGCCGGTACGGTAATCGGAAGTCTCAGGTTCGAATCCCGCTCCTGTCAGTTTCTTTGTTCTCTTTAAAAATGTGTTCAAATTTACCTAGGCAGATGGTTTGACGAATTGTAAGTTAAAAAGTCTTATCATCACAGATTGATCCCCACAATGTCGCTTCCCAGGTTGTATCGTAAAATTGGGTGTGATCCCTGGCTATACGGCATTCTGGGTTTATGATTTCTGACTAGCGCCCACCCGAACAAAGATACTGACAATTTGGGAGACCGCCAACATAGGGCAAGATAGCTCAGTTGGTAGAGAGGCCGGTACGGTAACCCGGAGGTCGCAGGTTCAAATCCCGCTCCTGCCAGTTTCTTTATTCAATTTGAAAATGTATTCAAATTTACCTAGTTTGACGAATTGTAAGTTAAAAAGTCGTAAGCTCATTGAGTGATCCCCAAAATGTCGCTTCCCAGGTTGTATCGTAAAATTGGGTGTGATCCCTGGCTTTACGGCATTCTGGGTTTATGACTTCTGACTAGCGCCCACCCGAACAAAGATACTGACAATTTGGGAGACCGCCATCATAGGGCAAGATAGCTCAGTTGCTAGAGCGGTAACGGTAACCCGGAGGTCGCAGGTTCGAATCCCGCTCCTGCCAGTTTCTTTGTTCACTTTGAAAATGTATTCAAATTTACCTACGCAGATTGTTTGACGAATTGTAATTTAAAAAGTCGTATCCCCATTGAGTGATCCCCACAATGTCGCTTCCCAGGTTGTATCGTAAAATTGGTTGTGATTCCTGGCTATACGGCATTCTGTGTTTATGACTTCTGGCTAGCGCCCACCCGAACAAAGATACTGACAATTTGGGAGACCGCCAACATAGGGCAATATAGCTCAGTTGGTAGAGCGCCGGTACGGTAACCCGGAGGTCGCAGGTTCGAATCCCGCTCCTGCCAGTTTCTTGTTCACTTTGAAAATGTATTCAAATTTACCTACGCAGATTGTTTGACGAATTGTAAGTTAAAAAGTCGTATCCCCATTGAGTGATCCCCACAATGTCGCTTCCCAGGTTGTATCGTAAAATTGGGTGTGATCCCTGGCTATCCGGCATTATGGGTTTATGACTTCTGACTAGCGCCCACCCTAACTAAAATACTGATAATTTGGGAGACCGCCAACATAGGGCAAGATAGCTCAGTTGGTAGAACGCCGGTACGGTAACCTGGAGGTCGCAGGTTCGAATCCCGCTCCTGCCAGTTTCTTGTTCACTTTGAAAATGTATTCAAATTTACCAAGTCAATTTCCCTTCTGGATTGTCGGACAAATTGTAAGTTAAAGAGTCGTATCCTCATTAAGTGATCCCCACAATGTGGGGATTCGAACTACAATGTCGCTTCCCAGGTTGTATCGTAAAATTGGGTTTGATCCCCGGCTATATACGGCATTCTGGGTTTGATGACTTCTGACTACCGCCCACCCGAACAAAGATACTGAGAATGTGGAAGACCGCCAACATAGGGCAATATAGCTCAGTTGGTAGAGCGCCGGTACGGTAATCGGAAGTCTCAGGTTCGAATCCCGCTCCTGTCAGTTTCTTTGTTCTCTTTAAAAATGTGTTCAAATTTACCTAGGCAGATGGTTTGACGAATTGTAAGTTAAAAAGTCTTATCATCACAGATTGATCCCCACAATGTCGCTTCCCAGGTTGTATCGTAAAATTGGGTGTGATCCCTGGCTATACGGCATTCTGGGTTTATGATTTCTGACTAGCGCCCACCCGAACAAAGATACTGACAATTTGGGAGACCGCCAACATAGGGCAAGATAGCTCAGTTGGTAGAGAGGCCGGTACGGTAACCCGGAGGTCGCAGGTTCAAATCCCGCTCCTGCCAGTTTCTTTATTCAATTTGAAAATGTATTCAAATTTACCTAGTTTGACGAATTGTAAGTTAAAAAGTCGTAAGCTCATTGAGTGATCCCCAAAATGTCGCTTCCCAGGTTGTATCGTAAAATTGGGTGTGATCCCTGGCTATACGGCATTCTGGGTTTATGACTTCTGACTAGCGCCCACCCGAACAAAGATACTGACAATTTGGGAGACCGCCATCATAGGGCAAGATAGCTCAGTTGCTAGAGCGGTAACGGTAACCCGGAGGTCGCAGGTTCGAATCCCGCTCCTGCCAGTTTCTTTGTTCACTTTGAAAATGTATTCAAATTTACCTACGCAGATTGTTTGACGAATTGTAAGTTAAAAAGTCGTATCCCCATTGAGTGATCCCCACAATGTCGCTTCCCAGGTTGTATCGTAAAATTGGTTGTGATTCCTGGCTATACGGCATTCTGTGTTTATGACTTCTGACTAGCGCCCACCCGAACTAAAATACTGATAATTTGGGAGACCGCCAACATAGGGCAAGATAGCTCAGTTGGAAGAACGCCGGTACGGTAACCTGGAGGTCGCAGGTTCGAATCCCGCTCCTGCCAGTTTCTTGTTCACTTTGAAAATGTATTCAAATTTACCGAGTCAGTTTCCCTTGTGGATTGTTTGACGAATTGTAAGTTAAAAAGTCGTATACTCATTGGGTGATCCCCACAATGTCGCTTCCCGGGTTGTATCGTAAAAATGGGTGTGATCCCTGGCTTTACGGCATTCTGGGTTGATGACTTCTGACTAGCGCCCACCCGAACAAAGATCCTGACAATTTGGGAGACCGCCATCATAGGGCAAGATAGCTCAGTTGCTAGAGCGGTAACGGTAACCCGGAGGTCGCAGGTTCGAATCCCGCTCTTGCCAGTTTCTTGTTCACTTTGAAAATGTATTCAAATTTACCTAATCAGTTTCCCTTGTGGATTGTTTGACGAATTGTAAGTTAAAAAGTCGTATCCTCATTGGGTGATCCCCACAATGTCGCTTCCCGGGTTGTATCGTAAAATTGGTTGTGATTCCTGGCTATACGGCATTCTGTGTATATGACTTCTGGCTAGCGCCCACCCGAACAAAGATACTGACAATTTGGGAGACCGCCAATATAGGGCACGATAACTCAGTTGTTAGAGCGCCGGTACGGTAACCCGGAGGTCGCAGGTTCGAATCCCGCTCTTGCCAGTTTCTTGTTCACTTTGAAAATGTATTCAAATTTACCTAGTCAGTTTCCCTTGTGGATTGTTTGACGAATTGTAAGTTAAAAAGTCGTATACTCATTGGGTGATCCCCACAATGTCGCTTCCCGGGTTGTATCGTAAAATTGGGTGTGATCCCTGGCTTTAAGGCATTCTGGGTTGATGACTTCTGACTAGCGCCCACCCGAACAAAGATACTGACAATTTGGGAGACCGCCATCATAGGGCAAGATAGCTCAGTTGCTAGAGCGCCGGTACTGTAACCCGGAGGTCGCAGGTTCGAATCCCGCTCCTGCCAGTTTCTTTGTTCACTTTGAAAATGTATTCAAATTTACCTACGCAGATTGTTTGACGAATTGTAATTTAAAAAGTCGTATCCCCATTGAGTGATCCCCACAATGTCGCTTCCCAGGTTGTATCGTAAAATTGGTTGTGATTCCTGGCTATACGGCATTCTGTGTTTATGACTTCTGGCTAGCGCCCACCCGAACAAAGATACTGACAATTTGGGAGACCGCCAACATAGGGCAATATAGCTCAGTTGGTAGAGCGCCGGTACGGTAACCCGGAGGTCGCAGGTTCGAATCCCGCTCCTGCCAGTTTCTTGTTCACTTTGAAAATGTATTCAAATTTACCTACGCAGATTGTTTGACGAATTGTAAGTTAAAAAGTCGTATCCCCATTGAGTGATCCCCACAATGTCGCTTCCCAGGTTGTATCGTAAAATTGGGTGTGATCCCTGGCTATCCGGCATTATGGGTTTATGACTTCTGACTAGCGCCCACCCTAACTAAAATACTGATAATTTGGGAGACCGCCAACATAGGGCAAGATAGCTCAGTTGGTAGAACGCCGGTACGGTAACCTGGAGGTCGCAGGTTCGAATCCCGCTCCTGCCAGTTTCTTGTTCACTTTGAAAATGTATTCAAATTTACCAAGTCAATTTCCCTTCTGGATTGTCGGACAAATTGTAAGTTAAAGAGTCGTATCCTCATTAAGTGATCCCCACAATGTGGGGATTCGAACTACAATGTCGCTTCCCAGGTTGTATCGTAAAATTGGGTTTGATCCCCGGCTATATACGGCATTCTGGGTTTGATGACTTCTGACTACCGCCCACCCGAACAAAGATACTGAGAATGTGGAAGACCGCCAACATAGGGCAATATAGCTCAGTTGGTAGAGCGCCGGTACGGTAATCGGAAGTCTCAGGTTCGAATCCCGCTCCTGTCAGTTTCTTTGTTCTCTTTAAAAATGTGTTCAAATTTACCTAGGCAGATGGTTTGACGAATTGTAAGTTAAAAAGTCTTATCATCACAGATTGATCCCCACAATGTCGCTTCCCAGGTTGTATCGTAAAATTGGGTGTGATCCCTGGCTATACGGCATTCTGGGTTTATGATTTCTGACTAGCGCCCACCCGAACAAAGATACTGACAATTTGGGAGACCGCCAACATAGGGCAAGATAGCTCAGTTGGTAGAGAGGCCGGTACGGTAACCCGGAGGTCGCAGGTTCAAATCCCGCTCCTGCCAGTTTCTTTATTCAATTTGAAAATGTATTCAAATTTACCTAGTTTGACGAATTGTAAGTTAAAAAGTCGTAAGCTCATTGAGTGATCCCCAAAATGTCGCTTCCCAGGTTGTATCGTAAAATTGGGTGTGATCCCTGGCTATACGGCATTCTGGGTTTATGACTTCTGACTAGCGCCCACCCGAACAAAGATACTGACAATTTGGGAGACCGCCATCATAGGGCAAGATAGCTCAGTTGCTAGAGCGGTAACGGTAACCCGGAGGTCGCAGGTTCGAATCCCGCTCCTGCCAGTTTCTTTGTTCACTTTGAAAATGTATTCAAATTTACCTACGCAGATTGTTTGACGAATTGTAAGTTAAAAAGTCGTATCCCCATTGAGTGATCCCCACAATGTCGCTTCCCAGGTTGTATCGTAAAATTGGTTGTGATTCCTGGCTATACGGCATTCTGTGTTTATGACTTCTGACTAGCGCCCACCCGAACTAAAATACTGATAATTTGGGAGACCGCCAACATAGGGCAAGATAGCTCAGTTGGAAGAACGCCGGTACGGTAACCTGGAGGTCGCAGGTTCGAATCCCGCTCCTGCCAGTTTCTTGTTCACTTTGAAAATGTATTCAAATTTACCGAGTCAGTTTCCCTTGTGGATTGTTTGACGAATTGTAAGTTAAAAAGTCGTATACTCATTGGGTGATCCCCACAATGTCGCTTCCCGGGTTGTATCGTAAAAATGGGTGTGATCCCTGGCTTTACGGCATTCTGGGTTGATGACTTCTGACTAGCGCCCACCCGAACAAAGATCCTGACAATTTGGGAGACCGCCATCATAGGGCAAGATAGCTCAGTTGCTAGAGCGGTAACGGTAACCCGGAGGTCGCAGGTTCGAATCCCGCTCTTGCCAGTTTCTTGTTCACTTTGAAAATGTATTCAAATTTACCTAATCAGTTTCCCTTGTGGATTGTTTGACGAATTGTAAGTTAAAAAGTCGTATCCTCATTGGGTGATCCCCACAATGTCGCTTCCCGGGTTGTATCGTAAAATTGGTTGTGATTCCTGGCTATACGGCATTCTGTGTATATGACTTCTGGCTAGCGCCCACCCGAACAAAGATACTGACAATTTGGGAGACCGCCAATATAGGGCACGATAACTCAGTTGTTAGAGCGCCGGTACGGTAACCCGGAGGTCGCAGGTTCGAATCCCGCTCTTGCCAGTTTCTTGTTCACTTTGAAAATGTATTCAAATTTACCTAGTCAGTTTCCCTTGTGGATTGTTTGACGAATTGTAAGTTAAAAAGTCGTATACTCATTGGGTGATCCCCACAATGTCGCTTCCCGGGTTGTATCGTAAAATTGGGTGTGATCCCTGGCTTTACGGCATTCTGGGTTGATGACTTCTGACTAGCGCCCACCCGAACAAAGATACTGACAATTTGGGAGACCGCCATCATAGGGCAAGATAGCTCAGTTGCTAGAGCGCCGGTACTGTAACCCGGAGGTCGCAGGTTCGAATCCCGCTCCTGCCAGTTTCTTTGTTCACTTTGAAAATGTATTCAAATTTACCTACGCAGATTGTTTGACGAATTGTAATTTAAAAAGTCGTATCCCCATTGAGTGATCCCCACAATGTCGCTTCCCAGGTTGTATCGTAAAATTGGTTGTGATTCCTGGCTATACGGCATTCTGTGTTTATGACTTCTGGCTAGCGCCCACCCGAACAAAGATACTGACAATTTGGGAGACCGCCAACATAGGGCAATATAGCTCAGTTGGTAGAGCGCCGGTACGGTAACCCGGAGGTCGCAGGTTCGAATCCCGCTCCTGCCAGTTTCTTGTTCACTTTGAAAATGTATTCAAATTTACCTACGCAGATTGTTTGACGAATTGTAAGTTAAAAAGTCGTATCCCCATTGAGTGATCCCCACAATGTCGCTTCCCAGGTTGTATCGTAAAATTGGGTGTGATCCCTGGCTATCCGGCATTATGGGTTTATGACTTCTGACTAGCGCCCACCCTAACTAAAATACTGATAATTTGGGAGACCGCCAACATAGGGCAAGATAGCTCAGTTGGTAGAACGCCGGTACGGTAACCTGGAGGTCGCAGGTTCGAATCCCGCTCCTGCCAGTTTCTTGTTCACTTTGAAAATGTATTCAAATTTACCAAGTCAATTTCCCTTCTGGATTGTCGGATAAATTGTAAGTTAAAGAGTCGTATCCTCATTAAGTGATCCCCACAATGTGGGGATTCGAACTACAATGTCGCTTCCCAGGTTGTATCGTAAAATTGGGTGTGATCCCCGGCTATATACGGCATTCTGGGTTTGATGACTTCTGACTACCGCCCACCCGAACAAAGATACTGAGAATGTGGAAGACCGCCAACATAGGGCAATATAGCTCAGTTGGTAGAGCGCCGGTACGGTAATCGGAAGTCTCAGGTTCGAATCCCGCTCCTGTCAGTTTCTTTGTTCTCTTTAAAAATGTGTTCAAATTTACCTAGGCAGATGGTTTGACGAATTGTAAGTTAAAAAGTCTTATCATCACAGATTGATCCCCACAATGTCGCTTCCCAGGTTGTATCGTAAAATTGGGTGTGATCCCTGGCTATACGGCATTCTGGGTTTATGATTTCTGACTAGCGCCCACCCGAACAAAGATACTGACAATTTGGGAGACCGCCAACATAGGGCAAGATAGCTCAGTTGGTAGAGAGGCCGGTACGGTAACCCGGAGGTCGCAGGTTCAAATCCCGCTCCTGCCAGTTTCTTTATTCAATTTGAAAATGTATTCAAATTTACCTAGTTTGACGAATTGTAAGTTAAAAAGTCGTAAGCTCATTGAGTGATCCCCAAAATGTCGCTTCCCAGGTTGTATCGTAAAATTGGGTGTGATCCCTGGCTATACGGCATTCTGGGTTTATGACTTCTGACTAGCGCCCACCCGAACAAAGATACTGACAATTTGGGAGACCGCCATCATAGGGCAAGATAGCTCAGTTGCTAGAGCGGTAACGGTAACCCGGAGGTCGCAGGTTCGAATCCCGCTCCTGCCAGTTTCTTTGTTCACTTTGAAAATGTATTCAAATTTACCTACGCAGATTGTTTGACGAATTGTAAGTTAAAAAGTCGTATCCCCATTGAGTGATCCCCACAATGTCGCTTCCCAGGTTGTATCGTAAAATTGGTTGTGATTCCTGGCTATACGGCATTCTGTGTTTATGACTTCTGACTAGCGCCCACCCGAACTAAAATACTGATAATTTGGGAGACCGCCAACATAGGGCAAGATAGCTCAGTTGGAAGAACGCCGGTACGGTAACCTGGAGGTCGCAGGTTCGAATCCCGCTCCTGCCAGTTTCTTGTTCACTTTGAAAATGTATTCAAATTTACCGAGTCAGTTTCCCTTGTGGATTGTTTGACGAATTGTAAGTTAAAAAGTCGTATACTCATTGGGTGATCCCCACAATGTCGCTTCCCGGGTTGTATCGTAAAAATGGGTGTGATCCCTGGCTTTACGGCATTCTGGGTTGATGACTTCTGACTAGCGCCCACCCGAACAAAGATCCTGACAATTTGGGAGACCGCCATCATAGGGCAAGATAGCTCAGTTGCTAGAGCGGTAACGGTAACCCGGAGGTCGCAGGTTCGAATCCCGCTCTTGCCAGTTTCTTGTTCACTTTGAAAATGTATTCAAATTTACCTAATCAGTTTCCCTTGTGGATTGTTTGACGAATTGTAAGTTAAAAAGTCGTATCCTCATTGGGTGATCCCCACAATGTCGCTTCCCGGGTTGTATCGTAAAATTGGTTGTGATTCCTGGCTATACGGCATTCTGTGTATATGACTTCTGGCTAGCGCCCACCCGAACAAAGATACTGACAATTTGGGAGACCGCCAATATAGGGCACGATAACTCAGTTGTTAGAGCGCCGGTACGGTAACCCGGAGGTCGCAGGTTCGAATCCCGCTCTTGCCAGTTTCTTGTTCACTTTGAAAATGTATTCAAATTTACCTAGTCAGTTTCCCTTGTGGATTGTTTGACGAATTGTAAGTTAAAAAGTCGTATCCTCATTAGCCTTTTAGAGGTATGGCGGACACAATAGGAGGGCGCTATACTATTTGAGTAAAACCTTTGTATTTATACCTAAATCAAAAACCGCCCTCCTATTGTGTCCGCCATACCTCTAAAAGGCTAATTGAGATATCCCCACAGTGTCGCTTCCCAGGTTGTATCGTAAAATTGGGTGTGATCCCTGGCTATCCGGCATTCTACGTTTATGACTTCTGACTAGCGCCCACCCGAACTAAAATACTGATAATTTGGGAGACCGCCAACATAGGGCAAGATAGCTCAGTTGCTAGAACGCCGGTACGGTAACCTGGAGGTCGCAGGTTCGAATCCCGCTCCTGCCAGTTTCTTGTTCACTTTGAAAATGTATTCAAATTTACCAAGTCAGTTTCCCTTGTGGATTGTTTGACGAATTGTAAGTTAAAAAGTCGTATACTCATTGGGTGATCCCCACAATGTCGCTTCCCAGGTTGTATCGTAAAATTGGGTGTGATCCCTGGCTTTACGGCATTCTGGGTTGATGACTTCTGACTAGCGCCCACCCGAACAAAGATACTGACAATTTGGGAGACCGCCATCATAGGGCAAGATAGCTCAGTTGCTAGAGCGCCGGTACTGTAACCCGGAGGTCGCAGGTTCGAATCCCGCTCCTGCCAGTTTCTTTGTTCACTTTGAAAATGTATTCAAATTTACCTACGCAGATTGTTTGACGAATTGTAAGTTAAAAAGTCGTATCCCCATTGAGTGATCCCCACAATGTCGCTTCCCAGGTTGTATCGTAAAATTGGTTGTGATTCCTGGCTATACGGCATTCTGTGTTTATGACTTCTGGCTAGCGCCCACCCGAACAAAGATACTGACAATTTGGGAGACCGCCAACATAGGGCAATATAGCTCAGTTGGTAGAGCGCCGGTACGGTAACCCGGAGGTCGCAGGTTCGAATCCCGCTCCTGCCAGTTTCTTGTTCACTTTGAAAATGTATTCAAATTTACCTACGCAGATTGTTTGACGAATTCTAAGTTAAAAAGTCGTATCCCCATTGAGTGATCCCCACAATGTCGCTTCCCAGGTTGTATCGTAAAATTGGGTGTGATCCCTGGCTATCCGGCATTCTGGGTTTATGACTTCTGACTAGCGCCCACCCGAACTAAAATACTGATAATTTGGGAGACCGCCAACATAGGGCAAGATAGTTCAGTTGGTAGAACGCCGGTACGGTAACCTGGAGGTCGCAGGTTCGAATCCCGCTCCTGCCAGTTTCTTGTTCACTTTGAAAATGTATTCAAATTTACCAAGTCAATTTCCCTTCTGGATTGTCGTACAAATTGTAAGTTAAAGAGTCGTATCCTCATTAAGTGATCCCCACAATGTGGGGATTCGAACTACAATGTCGCTTCCCAGGTTGTATCGTAAAATTGGGTGTGATCCCCGGCTATATACGGCATTCTGGGTTTGATGACTTCTGACTACCGCCCACCCGAACAAAGATACTGAGAATGTGGAAGACCGCCAACATAGGGCAATATAGCTCAGTTGGTAGAGCGCCGGTACGGTAATCGGAAGTCTCGGGTTCGAATCCCGCTCCTGTCAGTTTCTTTGTTCTCTTTAAAAATGTATTCAAATTTACCTAGGCAGATGGTTTGACGAATTGTAAGTTAAAAAGTCTTATCATCACAGATTGATCCCCACAATGTCGCTTCCCAGGTTGTATCGTAAAATTGGGTGTGATCCCTGGCTATACGGCATTCTGGGTTTATGATTTCTGACTAGCGCCCACCCGAACAAAGATACTGACAATTTGGGAGACCGCCAACATAGGGCAAGATAGCTCAGTTGGTAGAGAGGCCGGTACGGTAACCCGGAGGTCGCAGGTTCAAATCCCGCTCCTGCCAGTTTCTTTATTCAATTTGAAAATGTATTCAAATTTACCTAGTTTGACGAATTGTAAGTTAAAAAGTCGTAAGCTCATTGAGTGATCCCCACAATGTCGCTTCCCAGGATGTATCGTAAAATTGGGTGTGATCTCTGGCTTTACGGCATTCTGGGTTTATGACTTCTGACTAACGCCCACCCGAACAATATACTGAGAATTTGGGAGACCGCCAACATAGGGCAAGATAGCTCAGTTGGTAGAGAGCCGGTACGGTAACCCGGAGGTCGCAGGTTCGAATCCCGCTCCTGTCAGTTTCTTTGTTCACTTTGAAAATGTATTCAAATTTACCTAGGCAGATTGTTTGACGAATTGTAAGTTAAAAAGTCGTAAGCTCATTGAGTGATCCCCACAATGTCGCTTCCCAGGATGTATCGTAAAATTGGGTGTGATCTCTTGCTATACAGCATTCTGGGTTGATGACTTCTGACTAGCGCCCACCCGAA
This sequence comes from Hippasteria phrygiana, assembly GCA_037893225.1. Taxonomy (NCBI): domain Eukaryota; kingdom Metazoa; phylum Echinodermata; class Asteroidea; order Valvatida; family Goniasteridae; genus Hippasteria; species Hippasteria phrygiana. The sequence continues at coordinate 515,450 of JAZGUH010000564.1, read as the reverse complement.
CAATATACTGAGAATTTGGGAGACCGCCAACATAGGGCAAGATAGCTCAGTTGGTAGAGAGCCGGTACGGTAACCCGGAGGTCGCAGGTTCGAATCCTGCTCCTGTCAGTTTCTCTGTTCACTTAAAAAATGTATTCAAATTTACCTAGGCAGATTGTTTGACGAATTGTAAGTTAAAAAGTCGTATCCTCATTGAGAGATCCCCAAAATGTCGCTTCCCAGGTTGTATCGTAAAATTGGGTGTGATCCCTGGCTATACGGCATTCTGGGTTTATGACTTCTGACTAGCGCCCACCCGAACAAAGATACTGAGAAATTGGGAGACCGCCAACATAGGGCAAGATAGCTCAGTTGGTAGAGAGCCGGTACAGCAACCCGGAGGTCGCAGGTTCGAATCCCGCTCCTGCCAGTTTCTTTTTTCACTTTAACAATGTATTCAATTCTACTTAGTCAGTTTCCCTTGTGGATTGTTTGACGAATTGTAGCTTAAAAAGTCGTATCCTCATTAGCCTTTTAGAGGTATGGCGGACACAATAGGAGGGCGCTATATTATTTGAGTAAAACCTTTGTATTTATACCTAAATAAAAAAGCGCCCTCCTATTGTGTCCGCCATACCTCTAAAAGGCTAATTGAGATATCCCCACAGTGTCGCTTCCCAGGTTGTATCGTAAAATTGGGTGTGATCCCTGGCTATACGGCATTCTGGGTTGATGACTTCTGACTAGCGCCCACCCGAACAAAGATACTGACAATTTGGGATACCGTCATCATAGGGCAAGATAGCTCAGTTGGTAGAGCGCCGGTACGGTAACCCGGAGGTCGCAGGTTCGAATCCCGCTCCTGCCAGTTTCTTTGTTCACTTTGAAAATGTATTCAAATTTACCTAGGCAGATTGTTTGACGAATTGTAAGTTAAAAAGTCGTATCCTCATTGAGTGATCCCCACAATGTCGCTTCCTAGGTTGTATCGTAAAATTGGGTGTGATCCCTGGCTATACGGCATTCTGGGTTTATGATTTCTGACTAGCGCCCACCCGAACAAAGATACTGACAATTTGGGAGACCGCCAACATAGGGCAAGATAGCTCAGTTGGTAGAGAGGCCGGTACGGTAACCCGGAGGTCGCAGGTTCAAATCCCGCTCCTGCCAGTTTCTTTATTCAATTTGAAAATGTATTCAAATTTACCTAGTTTGACGAATTGTAAGTTAAAAAGTCGTAAGCTCATTGAGTGATCCCCACAATGTCGCTTCCCAGGATGTATCGTAAAATTGGGTGTGATCTCTGGCTTTACGGCATTCTGGGTTTATGACTTCTGACTAACGCCCACCCGAACAATATACTGAGAATTTGGGAGACCGCCAACATAGGGCAAGATAGCTCAGTTGGTAGAGAGCCGGTACGGTAACCCGGAGGTCGCAGGTTCGAATCCCGCTCCTGTCAGTTTCTTTGTTCACTTTGAAAATGTATTCAAATTTACCTAGGCAGATTGTTTGACGAATTGTAAGTTAAAAAGTCGTAAGCTCATTGAGTGATCCCCACAATGTCGCTTCCCAGGATGTATCGTAAAATTGGGTGTGATCTCTTGCTATACAGCATTCTGGGTTGATGACTTCTGACTAGCGCCCACCCGAACAATATACTGAGAATTTGGGAGACCGCCAACATAGGGCAAGATAGCTCAGTTGGTAGAGAGCCGGTACGGTAACCCGGAGGTCGCAGGTTCGAATCCTGCTCCTGTCAGTTTCTCTGTTCACTTAAAAAATGTATTCAAATTTACCTAGGCAGATTGTTTGACGAATTGTAAGTTAAAAAGTCGTATCCTCATTGAGAGATCCCCAAAATGTCGCTTCCCAGGTTGTATCGTAAAATTGGGTGTGATCCCTGGCTATACGGCATTCTGGGTTTATGACTTCTGACTAGCGCCCACCCGAACAAAGATACTGAGAAATTGGGAGACCGCCAACATAGGGCAAGATAGCTCAGTTGGTAGAGAGCCGGTACAGCAACCCGGAGGTCGCAGGTTCGAATCCCGCTCCTGCCAGTTTCTTTTTTCACTTTAACAATGTATTCAATTCTACTTAGTCAGTTTCCCTTGTGGATTGTTTGACGAATTGTAGCTTAAAAAGTCGTATCCTCATTAGCCTTTTAGAGGTATGGCGGACACAATAGGAGGGCGCTATATTATTTGAGTAAAACCTTTGTATTTATACCTAAATAAAAAAGCGCCCTCCTATTGTGTCCGCCATACCTCTAAAAGGCTAATTGAGATATCCCCACAGTGTCGCTTCCCAGGTTGTATCGTAAAATTGGGTGTGATTCCTGGCTATACGGCAGTCTCTGTTTATGACTTCTGGCTAGCGCCCACCCGAACAAAGATACTGACAATTTGGGAGACCGCCAATATAGGGCAAGATAGCTCAGTTGTTAGAGCGCCGGTACGGTAACCCGGAGCTCGCAGGTTCGAATCCCGCTCTTGCCAGTTTCTTGTTCACTTCGAAAATGTATTAAAATTTACCAAGTCAGTTTTCCTTATAGATTGTCAGACGAATTCTAAGTTAAAAAGTCGTATCCTCATTGAGTGATCCCCACAATTTGGGGATTCGAACCACAATGTCGCTTCCTAGGTTGTATTGTAAAATTGGGTGTGATCCCTGGCTATAAGGCATTCTGGGTTGATGACTTCCGACTAGCGCCCACCCGAACAAAGATACTGACAATTTGGGAGACCGCCAACATATATAGGACAAGATAGCTTAGTTGGTAGAGCGCCGGTACGGTAACCCGGAGGTCGCAGGTTCGAATCCCGCTCCTGCCAGTTTCTTGTTCACTTTGAAAATGTATTCAAATTTACCAAGTCAATTTCCCTTCTGGATTGTCGGACAAATTGTAAGTTAAAGAGTCGTATCCTCATTAAGTGATCCCCACAATGTGGGGATTCGAACTACAATGTCGCTTCCCAGGTTGTATCGTAAAATTGGGTGTGATCCCCGGCTATATACGGCATTCTGGGTTTGATGACTTCTGACTACCGCCCACCCGAACAAAGATACTGACAATTTGGGAGACCGCCAACATAGGGCAAGATAGCTCAGTTGGTAGAGAGGCCGGTACGGTAACCCGGAGGTCGCAGGTTCAAATCCCGCTCCTGCCAGTTTCTTTATTCAATTTGAAAATGTATTCAAATTTACCTAGTTTGACGAATTGTAAGTTAAAAAGTCGTAAGCTCATTGAGTGATCCCCACAATGTCGCTTCCCAGGATGTATCGTAAAATTGGGTGTGATCTCTTGCTATACAGCATTCTGGGTTGATGACTTCTGACTAGCGCCCACCCGAACAATATACTGAGAATTTGGGAGACCGCCAACATAGGGCAAGATAGCTCAGTTGGTAGAGAGCCGGTACGGTAACCCGGAGGTCGCAGGTTCGAATCCCGCTCCTGTCAGTTTCTCTGTTCACTTAAAAAATGTATTCAAATTTACCTAGGCAGATTGTTTGACGAATTGTAAGTTAAAAAGTCGTATCCTCATTGAGAGATCCCCAAAATGTCGCTTCCCAGGTTGTATCGTAAAATTGGGTGTGATCCCTGGCTATACGGCATTCTGGGTTTATGACTTCTGACTAGCGCCCACCCGAACAAAGATACTGAGAAATTGGGAGACCGCCAACATAGGGCAAGATAGCTCAGTTGGTAGAGAGCCGGTACGGTAACCCGGAGGTCGCAGGTTCGAATCCCGCTCCTGCCAGTTTCTTTTTTCACTTTAACAATGTATTCAATTCTACTTAGTCAGTTTCCCTTGTGGATTGTTTGACGAATTGTAGCTTAAAAAGTCGTATCCTCATTAGCCTTTTAGAGGTATGGCGGACACAATAGGAGAGCGCTATATTATTTGAGTAAAACCTTTGTATTTATACCTAAATAAAAAAGCGCCCTCCTATTGTGTCCGCCATACCTCTAAAAGGCTAATTGAGATATCCCCACAGTGTCGCTTCCCAGGTTGTATCGTAAAATTGGGTGTGATTCCTGGCTATACGGCAGTCTCTGTTTATGACTTCTGGCTAGCGCCCACCCGAACAAAGATACTGACAATTTGGGAGACCGCCAATATAGGGCAAGATAGCTCAGTTGTTAGAGCGCCGGTACGGTAACCCGGAGCTCGCAGGTTCGAATCCCGCTCTTGCCAGTTTCTTGTTCACTTCGAAAATGTATTAAAATTTACCAAGTCAGTTTTCCTTATAGATTGTCGGACGAATTGTAAGTTAAAAAGTTGTATCCTCATTGAGTGATCCCACAATGTCGCTTCCCAGGTTGTATCGTAAAATAGGGTGTGATCCCTGGCTATATACGGCATTCTGGGTTTATGACTTCTGACTAGCGCCCACCCGAACAAATATACTGACAATTTGGGAGACCGCCAACATAGAGCAATATAGCTCAGTTGGTAGAGCGCCGGTACGGTAACCCGGAGGTCGCAGGTTCGAATCCCGCTCCTGCCAGTTTCTTGTTCACTTTGAAAATGTATTCAAATTTACCTAGTTTGACGAATTGTAAGTTAAACAGTCGTATCCTCATTGAGTGATCCCCACAATGTCGCTTCCCATGTTGTTTCGCAAAATTGGGTGTGATCCCTGGCTATCCGGTATTCTGGGTTTATGACTTCTGACTAGCGCCCACCCGAACAAAGATACTGACAATTTGGGAGACCGCCAACATAGGGCAAGATAGCTCAGTTGGTAGAGCGCCGGTACAGTAACCAGCGGTACTTCTAACAGCGGTAGTCAGAAGTCATCAACCCAGAATGCCGTAAAGCCAGGGATCACACCCAATTTTACGATACAACCTGGGAAGCGACATTGTGGGGATCACCCAATGAGCATACGACGTTTTAACTTACAATTTGTCAAACTAGGTAAATTTGAATAAGGAAAACTGGCAGGAGCAGGGTTCGAACCTGCGACCTCCGGGTTACCGTAGTGGCGCTCTACCAACTGAGCTATCTTGCCCTATGTTGGCGGTCTCCCAAATTGTCAGTATCTTTGTTCGGGTGGGCGTTAGTCAGAAGTCATTAACCCACAATGCAGTATAGCCAGGGATCACACCCAATTTTACGATACAACATGGGAAGCGACATTGTGGGGATCACTCAATGAGGATACCACTTTTTATCTTACAATTCGTCAAAAAATCCACAAGGGAAACTGACTTGGTAAATTTGAATACATTTTCAAAGTGAACAACAAACTGGCAGGAGCGGGATTCGAACCTGCGACCTCCGGGTTACTGTACCGGCCTCTCTACCAACTGAGCTATCTTGCCCTATGTTGGTGGTCTCCAAAATTGTCAGTATCTTTGTACGGGTGGGCGCTAGTCAGAAGTCATCAACCCAGAATGCCGTATATAGCCAGGGATCACACCCAATTTTACGATACAACGTGGGAAGCGACATTGTGGGGATCACTCAATGAGGATACCACTTTTTATCTTACAATTCGTCAAAAAATCCACAAGGGAAACTTGAATACATTTTCAAAGTGAACAAGAAACTGGCAGGAGCGGGATTCGAACCTGCGACCTCCGGGTTACTGTACCGGCCTCTCTACCAACTGAGCTATCTTGCCCTATGTTGGTGGTCTCCAAAATTGTCAGTATCTTTGTACGGGTGGGCGCTAGTCAGAAGTCAACAACCCAGAATGCCGTATATAGCCAGGGATCACACCCAATTTTACGATACAACCTGGGAAGCGACATTGTGGGGATCACTCAATGAGGATACCACTTTTTAACTTACAATTCGTCAAATCCACAAGGGAAACTGACTTGGTAAATTTGAATACATTTTCAAAGAAAACAAGAAACTGGCTGGAGCGGGATTCGAACCTGCGACCTCCGGGTTACCGTACTGGCGCTCTACCAACTGAGCTATCTTGCCCTATGTTGGTGGTCGCCCAAATTGTCAGTATCTTTGTACGGGTGGGCGCTAGTCAGAAGTCATCAACCCAGAATGCCGTATATAGCCAGGGATCACACCCAATTTTACGATACAACCTGGGAAGCGACATTGTAGGGATCACTCAATGAGGATACCAAAGTGAACAAGAAACTGGCAGGAGCAGGATTCGAACCTGCAACCTCCGGGTTACTGTACCGGCTTCTCTACCAACTGAATACATTTTCAAATTGTCAGTATCTTTGTTCGGGTGGGCGCTAGTCAGAAGTCATCAACCCAGAATGCCGTATATAGCCAGGGATCACACCCAATTTTACGATACAACCTGGGAAGCGACATTGTAGGGATCACTCAATCAGGATACCACTTTTTAACATACAATTCGTCAAATCCACAAGGGAAACTGACTTGGTAAATTTGAATACATTTTCAAAGAAAACAAGAAACTGGCTGGAGCGGGATTCGAACCTGCGACCTCCGGGTTACCGTACTGGCGATCTACCAACTGAGCTATCTTGCCCTATGTTGGTGGTCGCCCAAATTGTCAGTATCTTTGTACGGGTGGGCGCTAGTCAGAAGTCATCAACCCAGAATGCCGTATATAGCCAGGGATCACACCCAATTTTACGATACAACCTGGGAAGCGACATTGTAGGGATCACTCAATGAGGATACCAAAGTGAACAAGAAACTGGCAGGAGCGGGATTCGAACCTGCGACCTCCACGTTACTGTACCGGCCTCTCTACCAACTGAATACATTTTCAAATTGTCAGTATCTTTGTTCGGGTGGGCGCTAGTCAGAAGTCATCCACCCAGAATGCCGTATATAGCCAGGGATCACACCCAATTTTACGATACAACCTGGGAAGCGACATTGTAGGGATCACTCAATGAGGATACCACTTTTTATCTTACAATTCGTCAAACAAGCTGAATAGGTAAATTTGAATACATTTTCAAAGTGAACAAAGAAACTGACTGGAGCGGGATTCGAACCTGCGATCTCCGGGTTACCGTACCGGCGCTTTAGCAACTGAGCTATCTTGCCCTATGATGGCGGTCTCCCAAATTGTCAGTATCTTTGTTCGGGTGGGCGCTAGTCAGAATTGATCAGCCCAGAATGCCGGATAGCCAGGGATCACACCCAATTTTACGATACAACCTGGGAAGCGACATTGTGGGGATCACTCAATGAGGATACGACTTTTTAACTTACAATTCGTCAAACTAGGTAAATTTGAATACATTTTCAAAGTGAACAAGAAACTGGCAGGAGCGGGATTCGAACCTGCGACCTCCGGGTTACCGTACCGGCGCTCTAGCAACTGAGCTATCTTGCCCTATGATGGCGGTCTCCCAAATTGTCAGTATCTTTGTTCGGGTGGGCGCTAGTCAGAAGTAATAAACCCAGAATGCCGGATAGCCAGGGATCACACCCAATTTTACGATACAACCTGTGAAGCGACATTGTGGGGATCACTCAATGAGGATACCACTTTTTATCTTACAATTCGTCAAAAAATCCACAAGGGAAACTGACTTGGTAAATTTGAATAAATTTTCAAAGTGAACAAGAAACTGGCAGGAGCGGGATTCGAACCTGCGACCTCCGGGTTACTGTACCGGCCTCTCTACCAACTGAATACATTTTCAAATTGTCAGTATCTTTGTTCGGGTGGCCTCTAGTCAGAAGTCATCAACCCAGAATGCCGTATATAGCCAGGGATCACACCCAATTTTACGATACAACCTGGGAAGCGACATTGTAGGGATCACTCAATGAGGATACCACTTTTTATCTTACAATTCGTCAAAAAATCCACAAGGGAAACTGACTTGGTAAATTTGAATACATTTTCAAAGTGAACAAGAAACTGGCAGGAGCGGGATTCGAACCTGCGACCTCCGGGTTACTGTACCGGCCTCTCTACCAACTGAGCTATCTTGCGCTATGTTGGCGGTCTCCCAAATTTTCAGTATCTTTGTTCGGGTGGGCGCTAGTCAGAAGTCATCAACCCAGAATGCCGTATAGCCAGGGATCACACCCAATTTTACGATACAACCTGTGAAGCGACATTGTGGGGATCACTCAATGAGGATACCACTTTTTATCTTACAATTCGTCAAAAAATCCACAAGGGAAACTGACTTGGTAAATTTGAATACATTTTAAAAGTGAACAAGAAACTGGCAGGAGCGGGATTCGAACCTGCGACCTCCGGGTTACTGTACCGGCCTCTCTACCAACTGAATACATTTTCAAATTGTCAGTATCTTTGTTCGGGTGGCCTCTAGTCAGAAGTCATCAACCCAGAATGCCGTATATAGCCAGGGATCACACCCAATTTTACGATACAACCTGGGAAGCGACATTGTAGGGATCACTCAATGAGGATACCACTTTTTATCTTACAATTCGTCAAAAAATCCACAAGGGAAACTGACTTGGTAAATTTGAATACATTTTCAAAGTGAACAAGAAACTGGCAGGAGCGGGATTCGTACCTGCTACCTCCGGGTTACCGTACCGGCGCTCTACCAACTGAGCTATCTTGCCCTATGTTGGCGGTCTCCCAAATTGTCAGTATCTTTGTTCGGGTGGGCGCTAGTCAGAAGACATAAACCAAGAATGCCGTAAAGCCAGGGATCACACCCAATTTTACGATACAACCCGGGAAGCGACATTGTGGGGATCACTCAATGAGGATACGACTTTTTAACTTACAATTCGTCAAACAATCTGCCTAGGTAAATTTGAATACATTTTCAAAGTGAACAAAGAAACTGGCAGGAGCTGGATTCGAACCTGCGACCTCCGGGTTACCGTACCGGCGTTCTAGCAACTGAGCTATCTTGCCCTATGATGGCGGTCTCCCAAATTGTCAGTATCTTTGTTCGGGTGGGCGCTAGTCAGAAGTCATAAACCCAGAATGCCGTATAGCCAGGGATCACACCAAATTTTACGATTCAACCTGGGAAGCGACATTGTGGGGATCACTCAATGAGGATACGACTTTTTAACTTACAATTCGTCAAACTAGGTAAATTTGAATACATTTTCAAAGTGAACAAAGAAACTGGCAGGAGCGGGATTCGAACCTGTGACCTCCGGGTTACTGTACCGGCCTCTCTACCAACTGAGCTATCTTGCCCTATGTTGGCGGTCTCCCAAATTGTCAGTATCTTTGTTCGGGTGGGCGCTAGTCAGAAGTCATCAACCCAGAATGCCGTATAGCCAGGGATCACACCCAATTTTACGATACAACCTGGGAAGCGACATTGTGGGGATCACTCAATGAGGATACAACTTTTTAACTTACAATTCGTCAAACTAGGTAAATTTGAATACATTTTCAAAGTGAACAAAGCAACTGGCCGGAGCGGGATTCGAACCTGCGACCTCCGGGTTACTGTACCGGCCTCTCTACGAACTGAGCTATCTTGCCCTATGATGGCGGTCTCCCAAATTGTCAGTATCTTTGTTCGGGTGGGCGCTAGTCAGAAGTCATCAACCCAGAATGCCGTAAAGCCAGGGATCACACCCAATTTTACAATACAACCTGGGAAGCGACATTGTGGGGATCACTCAATGAGGATACGACTTTTTAACTTACAATCTGTCAAACTAGGTAAATTTGAATACATTTTCAAAGTGAACAAAGAACCTGGCAGGAGCGGGATTCGAACCTGCGACCTCCGGGTTACCGTACCGGCTCTCTACTAACTGAGCTATCTTGCCCTATGTTGGCGGTCTCCCAAATTTCAGTATCTGTGTTCGGGTGGGCGCTAGTCAGAAGTCATCAACCCAGAATGCCGTATAGACAGGGATCACACCCAATTTTACGATACAACCCGGGAAGCGACATTGTGGGGATCACTCAATGAGGATACGACTTTTTAACTTGCAATTCGTCAAACAATCCACAAGGGAAATTGACTTGGTAAATTTGAATACATTTTTCAAAGTGAACAAGAAACTGGCAGGAGCGGGATTCGAACTTGCGACCTCCAGGTTACCGTACCGGCGCTCTACCAACTGAGCTATCTTGCCCTATGTTGGCGGTCTCCCAAATTGTCAGTATCTTTGTTCGGGTGGGCGCTAGTCAGAAGTCATATACCAAGAATGCCGTAAAGCCAGGGATCACACCCAATTTTACAATACAACCTGGGAAGCGACATTATGGGGATCACTCAATGAGCATACGACTTTTTAACTTACAATTCGTCAAACTAGGTAAATTTGAATACATTTTCAAAGTGAACAAAGAAACTGGCAGGAGCGGGATTCGAACCTGCGACCTCCGGGCTACTGTACCGGCCTCTCTACCAACTGAGCTATCTTGCCCTATGTTGGCGGTCTCCCAAATTGTCAGTATTTTTGTTCGGGTGGGCGCTAGTCAGAAGTCATCAACCCAGAATGCCGTATAGCCAGGGATCACACCCAATTTTACGATACAACATGGGAAGCGACATTGTGGGGATCACTCAATGGGGATACGACTTTTTAACTTACAATCTGTCAAACTAGGTAAATTTGAATACATTTTCAAAGTGAACAAAGAACCTGGCAGGAGCGGGATTCGAACCTGCGACCTCCGGGTTACCGTACCGGCTCTCTACGAACTGAGCTATCTTGCCCTATGTTGGCGGTCTCCCAAATTGTCAGTAACTTTGTTCGGGTGGGCGCTAGTCAGAAGTCATCAACCCAGAATGCCGTATAGCCAGGGATCACACCCAATTTTACGATACAACATGGGAAGCGACATTGTGGGGATCACTCAATGAGGATACGACTTTTTAACTTACAATCTGTCAAACTAGGTAAATTTGAATACATTTTCAAAGTGAACAAAGAACCTGGCAGGAGCGGGATTCGAACCTGCGACCTCCGGGTTACCGTACCGGCTCTCTACTAACTGAGCTATCTTGCCATATGTTGGCGGTCTCCCAAATTATCAGTATCTTTGTTCGGGTGGGCGCTAGTCAGAAGTCATAAACCCAGAATGCCGGATAGCCAGGGATCACACCCAATTTTACGATACAACCTAGGAAGCGACATTGTGGGGATCACTCAATGAGGATACGACTTTTTAACTTGCAATTCGTCAAACAATCCACAAGGGAAATTGACTTGGTAAATTTGAATACATTTTTCAAAGTGAACAAGAAACTGGCAGGAGCGGGATTCGAACCTGCGACCTCCGGGTTACCGTACCGGCGCTCTACCAACTGAGCTATCTTGCCCTATGTTGGCGGTCTCCCAAATTGTCATTATCTTTGTTCGGGTGGGCGCTAGTCAGAAGTCATAAACCAAGAATGCCGTAAAGCCAGGGATCACACCCAATTTTACGATACAACCTGGGAAGCGACATTGTTGGGATCACTCAATGAGCATACGACTTTTTAACTTACAATTCGTCAAACTAGGTAAATTTGAATACATTTTCAAAGTGAACAAAGCAACTGGCTGGAGCGGGATTCGAACCTGCGACCTCCGGGTTACTGTACCGGCCTCTCTACGAACTGAGCTATCTTGCCCTATGATGGCGGTCTCCCAAATTGTCAGTATCTTTGTTCGGGTGGGCGCTAGTCAGAAGTCATCAACCCAGAATGCCGTAAAGCCAGGGATCACACACAATTTTACAATACAACCTGGGAAGCGACATTGTTGGGATCACTCAATGAGCATACGACTTTTTAACTTACAATTCGTCAAACTAGGTAAATTTGAATACATTTTCAAAGTGAACAAAGCAACTGGCCGGAGCGGGATTCGAACCTGCGACCTCCGGGTTACCGTACCGGCTCTCTACTAACTGAGCTATCTTGCCATATGTTGGCGGTCTCCCAAATTATCAGTATCTTTGTTCGGGTGGGCGCTAGTCAGAAGTCATAAACCCAGAATGCCGGATAGCCAGGGATCACACCCAATTTTACGATACAACCTAGGAAGCGACATTGTGGGGATCACTCAATGAGGATACGACTTTTTAACTTGCAATTCGTCAAACAATCCACAAGGGAAATTGACTTGGTAAATTTGAATACATTTTTCAAAGTGAACAAGAAACTGGCAGGAGCGGGATTCGAACCTGCGACCTCCGGGTTACCGTACCGGCGCTCTACCAACTGAGCTATCTTGCCCTATGTTGGCGGTCTCCCAAATTGTCATTATCTTTGTTCGGGTGGGCGCTAGTCAGAAGTCATAAACCAAGAATGCCGTAAAGCCAGGGATCACACCCAATTTTACGATACAACCTGGGATGCGACATTGTTGGGATCACTCAATGAGCATACGACTTTTTAACTTACAATTCGTCAAACTAGGTAAATTTGAATACATTTTCAAAGTGAACAAAGCAACTGGCCGGAGCGGGATTCGAACCTGCGACCTCCGGGTTACTGTACCGGCCTCTCAACGAACTGAGCTATCTTGCCCTATGATGGCGGTCTCCCAAATTGTCAGTATCTTTGTTCGGGTGGGCGCTAGTCAGAAGTCATCAACCCAGAATGCCGTAAAGCCAGGGATCACGCCCAATTTTACAATACAACCTGGGAAGCGACATTGTTGGGATCACTCAATGAGCATACGACTTTTTAACTTACAATTCGTCAAACTAGGTAAATTTGAATACATTTTCAAAGTGAACAAAGCAACTGGCCTGAGCGGGATTCGAACCTGCGCCCTCCGGGTTACTGTACCGGCCTCTCTACGAACTGAGCTATCTTGCCCTATGATGGCGGTCTCCCAAATTGTCCGTATCTTTGTTCGGGTGGGCGCTAGTCAGAAGTCATCAACCCAGAATGCCGTAAAGCCAGGGATCACACCCAATTTTACAATACAACCTGGGAAGCGACATTGTTGGGATCACTCAATGAGCATACGACTTTTTAACTTACAATTCGTCAAACTAGGTAAATTTGAATACATTTTCAAAGTGAACAAAGAAACTCGCTGGAGCGGGATTCCAACCTGCGACCTCCGGGTTACTGTACCGGCCTCTCTACCAACTGAGCTATCTTGCCCTATGTTGGCGGTCTCCCAAATTGTCAGTATCTTTGTTCGGTTTGGCGCTAGTCAGAAGTCATCAACCCAGAATGCCGTATACCCAGGGATCACACCCAATTTTACGATACAACCTAGGAAGCGACATTGTGGGGATCACTCAATGAGGATACGACTTTTTAACTTACAATTCGTCAAACAATCCACAAGGGAAATTGACTTGGTAAATTTGAATACATTTTTCAAAGTGAACAAGAAACTGGCAGGAGCGGGATTCGAACCTGCGACCTCCGGGTTACTGTACCGGCCTCTCTACCAACTGAGCTATCTTGCCCTATGTTGGCGGTCTCCCAAATTGTCAGTATCTTTGTTCGGGTGGGCGCTAGTCAGAAGTAATCAACCCAGAATGCCGTATAGCCAGGGATCACACCCAATTTTAAGATACAACCTGGGAAGCGACATTGTTGGGATCACTCAATGAGCATACGACTTTTTAACTTACAATTCGTCAAACTAGGTAAATTTGAATACATTTTCAAAGTGAACAAAGAAACTGGCAGGAGCGGGATTCCAACCTGCGACCTCCGGGTTACTGTACCGGCGTTATCGCAACTGAGCTATCTTGCCCTATGATGGCGGTCTCCCAAATTGTCAGTATCTTTGTTCGGGTGGGCGCTAGTCAGAAGTCATAAACCCAGAATGCCGTATAGCCAGGGATCACACCAAATTTTACGATACAACCTGGGAAGCGACATTGTGGGGATCACTCAATGAGGATACGACTTTTTAACTTACAATTCGTCAAACTAGGTAAATTTGAATACATTTTTAAAGTGAACAAAGAAACTGGCAGGAGCGGGATTCGAAAATGTGACCTCCGGGTTACTGTACCGGCCTCTCTACCAACTGAGCTATCTTGCCCTATGTTGGCGGTCTCCCAAATTGTCAGTATCTTTGTTCGGGTGGGCGCTAGTCAGAAGTCATCAACCCAGAATGCCGTATAGCCAGGGATCACACCCAATTTTACAATACAACATGGGAAGCGACATTGTGGGATCACTCAATGAGGATACGACTTTTTAACTTACAATCTGTCAAACTAGGTAAATTTGAATACATTTTCAAAGTGAACAAAGAAACTGGCGGGAGCGGGATTCGAGCCTGTGACCTCCGGGTTACTGTACCGGCCTCTCTACGAACTGAGCTATCTTGCCCTATGTTGGCGGTCTCCCAAATTCTCAGTATCTTTGTTCGGGTGGGCGCTAGTCAGAAGTCATCAACCCAGAATGCCGTAAAGCCAGGGATCACACCCAATTTTACGATACAACCCGGGAAGCGACATTGTGGGGATCATTCAATGAGGATACGACTTTTTAACTTACAATTCGTCAAACAATCCACAAGGGAAACTGACTTGGTAAATTTGAATACATTTTTCAAAGTGAACAAGAAACTGGCAGGAGCGGGATTCGAACCTGCGACCTCCGGGTTACCGTACCGGCGCTCTACCAACTGAGTTATCTTGCCCTATGTTGGCGGTCTCCCAAATTGTCAGTAACTTTGTTCGGGTGGGCGCTAGTCAGAAGTCATCAACCCAGAATGCCGTATAGCTAGGGATCACACCCAATTTTACGATACAACATGGGAAGCGACATTGTGGGGATCACTCAATGAGGATACGACTTTTTAACTTACAATCTGTCAAACTAGGTAAATTTGAATACATTTTCAAAGTGAACAAAGAACCTGGCAGGAGCGGGATTCGAACCTGCGACCTCCGGGTTACCGTACCGGCTCTCTACTAACTGAGCTATCTTGCCCTATGTTGGCGGTCTCCCAAATTTCAGTATCTGTGTTCGGGTGGGCGCTAGTCAGAAGTCATCAACCCAGAATGCCGTATAGCCAGGGATCACACCCAATTTTACGATACAACCTGGGAAGCGACATTGTGGGGATCACTCAATGAGGATACGACTTTTTAACTTACAAAACTGACTTGGTAAATTTGAATACATTTTCAAAGTGAACAAGAAACTGGCAGGAGCGGGATTCGAACCTGCGACCTCCGGGTTACCGTACCGGCCGCTTTACCAACTGAGCTATCTTGCCCTATGTTGGCGGTCTCCCAAATTATCAGTATCTTTGTTCGGGTGGGCGCTAGTCAGAAGTCATAAACCCAGAATGCCGTATAGCCAGGGATCACACCCAATTTTACGATACAACCTGGGAAGCGACATTGTGGGGATCACTCAATGAGGATACGACTTTTTAACTTACAATTCGTCAAACTAGGTAAATTTGAATACATTTTCAAAGTGAACAAAGAAACTGGCAGGAACGGGATTCGAACCTGCGACCTCCGGGTTACCGTACCGGCGCTCTAGCAACTGAGCTATCTTGCCCTATGATGGCGGTCTCCCAAATTGTCAGTATCTTTGTTCGGGTGGGCGCTAGTCAGAAGTCATCAACCCAGAATGCCGTAAAGCCAGGGATCACACCCAATTTTACGATACAACCCGGGAAGCGACATTGTGGGGATCATTCAATGAGGATACGACTTTTTAACTTACAATTCGTCAAACAATCCACAAGGGAAACTGACTTGGTAAATTTGAATACATTTTTCAAAGTGAACAAGAAACTGGCTGGAGCGGGATTCGAACCTGCGACCTCCGGGTTACCGTACCGGCGCTCTACCAACTGAGCTATCTTGCCCTATGTTGGCGGTCTCCCAAATTGTCAGTATCTTTGTTCGGGTGGGCGCTAGTCAGAAGTCATAAACCCAGAATGCCGTTTAGCCAGGGATCACACCCAATTTTACGATACAACATGGGAAGCGACATTGTGGGGATCACTCAATGAGGATACGACTTTTTAACTTACAATTCGTCAAACTAGGTAAATTTGAATACATTTTCAAAGTGAACAAAGAAACTGGCAGGAGCGGGATTCCAACCTGCGACCTCCGGGTTACTGTACCGGCGTTATCGCAACTGAGCTATCTTGCCCTATGATGGCGGTCTCCCAAATTGTCAGTATCTTTGTTCGGGTGGGCGCTAGTCAGAAGTCATAAACCCAGAATGCCGTATAGCCAGGGATCACACCAAATTTTACGATACAACCTGGGAAGCGACATTGTGGGATCACTCAATGAGGATACGACTTTTTAACTTACAATCTGTCAAACTAGGTAAATTTGAATACATTTTCAAAGTGAACAAAGAAACTGGCAGGAGCGGGATTCGAGCCTGTGACCTCCGGGTTACTGTACCGGCCTCTCTACGAACTGAGCTATCTTGCCCTATGTTGGCGGTCTCCCAAATTCTCAGTATCTTTGTTCGGGTGGGCGCTAGTCAGAAGTCATCAACCCAGAATGCCGTAAAGCCAGGGATCACACCCAATTTTACGATACAACCCGGGAAGCGACATTGTGGGGATCATTCAATGAGGATACGACTTTTTAACTTACAATTCGTCAAACAATCCACAAGGGAAACTGATTTGGTAAATTTGAATACATTTTTCAAAGTGAACAAGAAACTGGCAGGAGCGGGATTCGAACCTGCGACCTCCGGGTTACCGTACCGGCGCTCTACCAACTGAGCTATCTTGCCCTATGTTGGCGGTCTCCCAAATTGTCAGTAACTTTGTTCGGGTGGGCGCTAGTCAGAAGTCATCAACCCAGAATGCCGTATAGCTAGGGATCACACCCAATTTTACGATACAACATGGGAAGCGACATTGTGGGGATCACTCAATGAGGATACGACTTTTTAACTTACAATCTGTCAAACTAGGTAAATTTGAATACATTTTCAAAGTGAACAAAGAACCTGGCAGGAGCGGGATTCGAACCTGCGACCTCCGGGTTACCGTACCGGCTCTCTACTAACTGAGCTATCTTGCCCTATGTTGGCGGTCTCCCAAATTTCAGTATCTGTGTTCGGGTGGGCGCTAGTCAGAAGTCATCAACCCAGAATGCCGTATAGCCAGGGATCACACCCAATTTTACGATACAACCTGGGAAGCGACATTGTGGGGATCACTCAATGAGGATACGACTTTTTAAATTACAAAACTGACTTGGTAAATTTGAATACATTTTCAAAGTGAACAAGAAACTGCCAGGAGCGGGATTCGAACCTGCGACCTCCGGGTTACCGTACCGGCGCTCTACCAACTGAGCTATCTTGCCCTATGTTGGCGGTCTCCCAAATTATCTTGGTAAATTTGAATACATTTTCAAAGTGAACAAGAAACTGGCAGGAGCGGGATTCTAGCCTGCGACCTCCGGGTTACCGTACCGGCGCTTTACCAACTGAGCTATCTTGCCCTATGTTGGCGGTCTCCCAAATTATCAGTATCTTTGTTCGGGTGGGCGCTAGTCAGAAGTCATCAACCCAGAATGCCGAATAGCCAGGGATCACACCCAATTTTACGATACAACCTGGGAAGCGACATTGTGGGGATCACTCAATGAGGATACGACTTTTTAACTTACAATTCGTCAAACTAGGTAAATTTGAATAAATTTTCAAAGTGAACAAAGAAACTGGCAGGAGCGGGATTCGAACCTGCGACCTCCGGGTTACCGTACCGGCGCTCTAGCAACTGAGCTGTCTTGCCCTGTGATGGCGGTCTCCCAAATTGTCAGTATCTTTGTTCGGGTGGGCGCTAGTCAGAAGTCATCAACCCAGAATGCCGTAAAGCCAGGGATCACCCAATTTTACGATACAACCCGGGAAGCGACATTGTGGGGATCATTCAATGAGGATACGACTTTTTAACTTACAATTCGTCAAACAATCCACAAGGGAAACTGACTTGGTAAATTTGAATACATTTTTCAAAGTGAACAAGAAACTGGCAGGAGCGGGATTCGAACTTGCGACCTCCGGGTTACCGTACCGGCGCTCTACCAACTGAGCTATCTTGCCCTATGTTGGCGGTCTCCCAAATTGTCAGTATCTTTGTTCGGGTGGGCGCTAGTCAGAAGTCATAAACCCAGAATGCCGTTTAGCCAGGGATCACACCCAATTTTACGATACAACCTGGGAAGCGACATTGTGGGGATCACTCAATGAGGATACGACTTTTTAACTTACAAAACTGACTTGGTAAATTTGAATACATTTTCAAAGGGAACAAGAAACTGGCAGGAGCGGGATTCGAACCTGCGACCTCCGGGTTACCGTACCGGCGCTCTACCAACTGAGCTATCTTGCCCTATGTTGGCGGTCTCCCAAATTATCTTGGTAAATTTGAATACATTTTCAAAGTGAACAAGAAACTGGCAGGAGCGGGATTCTAGCCTGCGACCTCCGGGTTACCGTACCGGCGCTTTACCAACTGAGCTATCTTGCCCTATGTTGGCGGTCTCCCAAATTATCAGTATCTTTGTTCGGGTGCGCGCTAGTCAGAAGTCATCAACCCAGAATGCCGTATAGCCAGGGATCACACCCAATTTTACGATACAACCTGGGAAGCGACATTGTGGGGATCACTCAATGAGGATAAGACTTTTTAACTTGCAATTCGTCAAACAATCCACAAGGGAAATTGACTTGGTAAATTTGAATACATTTTTCAAAGTGAACAAGAAACTGGCAGGAGCGGGATTCGAACCTGCGACCTCCGGGTTACCGTACCGGCGCTCTACCAACTGAGCTATCTTGCCCTATGTTGGCGGTCTCCCAAATTGTCAGTAACTTTGTTCGGGTGGGCGCTAGTCAGAAGTCATCAACCCAGAATGCCGTATAGCCAGGGATCACACCCAATTTTACGATACAACATGGGAAGCGACATTGTGGGATCACTCAATGAGGATACGACTTTTTAACTTACAATCTGTCAAACTAGGTAAATTTGAATACATTTTCAAAGTGAACAAAGAAACTGACAGGAGCGGGATTCGAACCTGCGACCTCCGGGTTACCGTACCGGCTCTCTACTAACTGAGCTATCTTGCCCTATGTTGGCGGTCTCCCAAATTTCAGTATCTGTGTTCGGGTGGGCGCTAGTCTGAAGTCATAAACCCAGAATGCCGTATAGCCAGGGATCACACCCAATTTTACGATACAACCTGGGAAGCGACATTGTGGGGATCACTCAATGAGGATACGACTTTTTAACTTACAAAACTGACTTGGTAAATTTGAATACATTTTCAAAGGGAACAAGAAACTGGCAGGAGCGGGATTCGAACCTGCGACCTCCGGGTTACCGTACCGGCGCTCTAGCAACTGAGCTATCTTGCCCTATGATGACGGTCTCCCAAATTGTCAGTATCTTTGTTCGGGTGGGCGCTAGTCAGAAGTCATCAACCCAGAAGGCCGTAAAGCCAGGGATCACACCCAATTTTACGATACAACCCGGGAAGCGACATTGTGGGGATCATCCAATGAGGATACGACTTTTTAACTTACAATTCGTCAAACAATCCACAAGGGAAACTGACTTGGTAAATTTGAATGCATTTTCAAAGTGAACAAGAAACTGGCAGGAGCGGGATTCGAACCTGCGACCTCCGGGTTACCGTACCGGCGCTCTAGCAACTGAGCTATCTTGCCCTATGATGACGGTCTCCCAAATTGTCAGTATCTTTGTTCGGGTGGGCGCTAGTCAGAAGTCATCAACCCAGAATGCCGTATACCCAGGGATCACACCCAATTTTACGATACAACCTAGTAAAGCGACATTGTGGGGATCACTCAATGAGGATACGACTTTTTAACTTACAATTCGTCAAACAATCCACAAGGGAAATTGACTTGGTAAATTTGAATACATTTTTCAAAGTGAACAAGAAACTGGCAGGAGCGGGATTCGAACCTGCGACCTCCGGGTTACCGTACCGGCGCTCTACCAACTGAGCTATCTTGCCCTATGTTGGCGGTCTCCCAAATTGTCAGTAACTTTGTTCGGGTGGGCGCTAGTCAGAAGTCATCAACCCAGAATGCCGTATAGCCAGGGATCACACCCAATTTTACGATACAACATGGGAAGCGACATTGTGGGATCACTCAATGAGGATACGACTTTTTAACTTACAATCTGTCAAACTAGGTAAATTTGAATACATTTTCAAAGTGAACAAAGAACCTGACAGGACCGGGATTCGAACCTGCGACCTCCGGGTTACCGTACCGGCTCTCTACTAACTGAGCTATCTTGCCCTATGTTGGCGGTCTCCCAAATTTCAGTATCTGTGTTCGGGTGGGCGCTAGTCTGAAGTCATAAACCCAGAATGCCGTATAGCCAGGGATCACACCCAATTTTACGATACAACCTGGGAAGCGACATTGTGGGGATCACTCAATGAGGATACGACTTTTTAACTTACAAAACTGACTTGGTAAATTTGAATACATTTTCAAAGGGAACAAGAAACTGGCAGGAGCGGGATTCGAACCTGCGACCTCCGGGTTACCGTACCGGCGCTCTACCAACTGAGCTATCTTGCCCTATGTTGGCGGTCTCCCAAATTATCTTGGTAAATTTGAATACATTTTCAAAGTGAACAAGAAACTGGCAGGAGCGGGATTCTAGCCTGCGACCTCCGGGTTACCGTACCGGCGCTTTACCAACTGAGCTATCTTGCCCTATGTTGGCGGTCTCCCAAATTATCAGTATCTTTGTTCGGGTGCGCGCTAGTCAGAAGTCATAAACCCAGAATGCCGTATAGCCAGGGATCACACCCAATTTTACGATACAACCTGGGAAGCGACATTGTGGGGATCACTCAATGAGGATAAGACTTTTTAACTTGCAATTCGTCAAACAATCCACAAGGGAAATTGACTTGGTAAATTTGAATACATTTTTCAAAGTGAACAAGAAACTGGCAGGAGCGGGATTCGAACCTGCGACCTCCGGGTTACCGTACCGGCGCTCTAGCAACTGAGCTATCTTGCCCTATGATGACGGTCTCCCAAATTGTCAGTATCTTTGTTCGGGTGGGCGCTAGTCAGAAGTCATCAACCCAGAATGCCGTATACCCAGGGATCACACCCAATTTTACGATACAACCTAGTAAAGCGACATTGTGGGGATCACTCAATGAGGATACGACTTTTTAACTTACAATTCGTCAAACAATCCACAAGGGAAATTGACTTGGTAAATTTGAATACATTTTTCAAAGTGAACAAGAAACTGGCAGGAGCGGGATTCGAACCTGCGACCTCCGGGTTACCGTACCGGCGCTCTACCAACTGAGCTATCTTGCCCTATGTTGGCGGTCTCCCAAATTGTCAGTAACTTTGTTCGGGTGGGCGCTAGTCAGAAGTCATCAACCCAGAATGCCGTATAGCCAGGGATCACACCCAATTTTACGATACAACATGGGAAGCGACATTGTGGGATCACTCAATGAGGATACGACTTTTTAACTTACAATCTGTCAAACTAGGTAAATTTGAATACATTTTCAAAGTGAACAAAGAACCTGACAGGACCGGGATTCGAACCTGCGACCTCCGGGTTACCGTACCGGCTCTCTACTAACTGAGCTATCTTGCCCTATGTTGGCGGTCTCCCAAATTTCAGTATCTGTGTTCGGGTGGGCGCTAGTCTGAAGTCATAAACCCAGAATGCCGTATAGCCAGGGATCACACCCAATTTTACGATACAACCTGGGAAGCGACATTGTGGGGATCACTCAATGAGGATACGACTTTTTAACTTACAAAACTGACTTGGTAAATTTGAATACATTTTCAAAGGGAACAAGAAACTGGCAGGAGCGGGATTCGAACCTGCGACCTCCGGGTTACCGTACCGGCGCTCTACCAACTGAGCTATCTTGCCCTATGTTGGCGGTCTCCCAAATTATCTTGGTAAATTTGAATACATTTTCAAAGTGAACAAGAAACTGGCAGGAGCGGGATTCTAGCCTGCGACCTCCGGGTTACCGTACCGGCGCTTTACCAACTGAGCTATCTTGCCCTATGTTGGCGGTCTCCCAAATTATCAGTATCTTTGTTCGGGTGCGCGCTAGTCAGAAGTCATAAACCCAGAATGCCGTATAGCCAGGGATCACACCCAATTTTACGATACAACCTGGGAAGCGACATTGTGGGGATCACTCAATGAGGATAAGACTTTTTAACTTGCAATTCGTCAAACAATCCACAAGGGAAATTGACTTGGTAAATTTGAATACATTTTTCAAAGTGAACAAGAAACTGGCAGGAGCGGGATTCGAACTTGCGACCTCCAGGTTACCGTACCGGCGCTCTACCAACTGAGCTATCTTGCCCTATGTTGGCGGTCTCCCAAATTGTCAGTATCTTTGTTCGGGTGGGCGCTAGTCAGAAGTCATCAACCCAGAATGCCGTATACCCAGGGATCACACCCAATTTTACGATACAACCTAGTAAAGCGACATTGTGGGGATCACTCAATGAGGATACGACTTTTTAACTTACAATTCGTCAAACAATCCACAAGGGAAATTGACTTGGTAAATTTGAATACATTTTTCAAAGTGAACAAGAAACTGGCAGGAGCGGGATTCGAACCTGCGACCTCCGGGTTACCGTACCGGCGCTCTACCAACTGAGCTATCTTGCCCTATGTTGGCGGTCTCCCAAATTGTCAGTAACTTTGTTCGGGTGGGCGCTAGTCAGAAGTCATCAACCCAGAATGCCGTATAGCCAGGGATCACACCCAATTTTACGATACAACATGGGAAGCGACATTGTGGGATCACTCAATGAGGATACGACTTTTTAACTTACAATCTGTCAAACTAGGTAAATTTGAATACATTTTCAAAGTGAACAAAGAACCTGACAGGACCGGGATTCGAACCTGCGACCTCCGGGTTACCGTACCGGCTCTCTACTAACTGAGCTATCTTGCCCTATGTTGGCGGTCTCCCAAATTTCAGTATCTGTGTTCGGGTGGGCGCTAGTCTGAAGTCATAAACCCAGAATGCCGTATAGCCAGGGATCACACCCAATTTTACGATACAACCTGGGAAGCGACATTGTGGGGATCACTCAATGAGGATACGACTTTTTAACTTACAAAACTGACTTGGTAAATTTGAATACATTTTCAAAGGGAACAAGAAACTGGCAGGAGCGGGATTCGAACCTGCGACCTCCGGGTTACCGTACCGGCGCTCTACCAACTGAGCTATCTTGCCCTATGTTGGCGGTCTCCCAAATTATCTTGGTAAATTTGAATACATTTTCAAAGTGAACAAGAAACTGGCAGGAGCGGGATTCTAGCCTGCGACCTCCGGGTTACCGTACCGGCGCTTTACCAACTGAGCTATCTTGCCCTATGTTGGCGGTCTCCCAAATTGTCAGTATCTTTGTTCGGGTGGTCGCTAGTCAGAAGTCATCAACCCAGAATGCCGTTTAGCCAGGGATCACACCCAATTTTACGATACAACCCGGGAAGCGACATTGTGGGGATCATCCAATAAGGATACGACTTTTTTAACTTACAATTCGTCAAACAATCCCCAAGGGAAACTGACTTGGTAAATTTGAATACATTTTCAAAGGGAACAAGAAACTGGCAGGAGCGGGATTCGAACCTGCGACCTCCGGGTTACCGTACCGGCGCTCTACCAACTGAGCTATCTTGCCCTATGTTGGCGGTCTCCCAAATTATCTTGGTAAATTTGAATACATTTTCAAAGTGAACAAGAAACTGGCAGGAGCGGGATTCTAGCCTGCGACCTCCGGGTTACCGTACCGGCGCTTTACCAACTGAGCTATCTTGCCCTATGTTGGCGGTCTCCCAAATTATCAGTATCTTTGTTCGGGTGCGCGCTAGTCAGAAGTCATAAACCCAGAATGCGGTATAGCCAGGGATCACACCCAATTTTACGATACAACCTGGGAAGCGACATTATGGGGATCACTCAATGAGGATACGACTTTTTAACTTACAATTCGTCAAACTAGGTAAATTTGAATACATTTTCAAAGTGAACAAAGAAACTGGCAGGAGCAGGATTCGAACCTGCGACCTCCGGGTTACCGTACCGGCGCTCTAGCAACTGAGCTATCTTGCCCTATGATGACGGTCTCCCAAATTGTCAGTATCTTTGTTCGGGTGGGCGCTAGTCAGAAGTCATCAACCCAGAATGCCGTAAAGCCAGGGATCACACCCAATTTTACGATACAACCCGGGAAGCGACATTGTGGGGATCATCCAATAAGGATACGACTTTTTAACTTACAATTCGTCAAACAATCCCCAAGGGAAACTGACTTGGTAAATTTGAATGCATTTTCAAAGTGAACAAGAAACTGGCAGGAGCGGGATTCGAACCTGCGACCTCCGGGTTACCGTACCGGCGCTCTACCAACTGAGCTATCTTGCCCTATGTTGGCGGTCTCCCAAATTGTCAGTAACTTTGTTCGGGTGGGCGCTAGTCAGAAGTCATCAACCCAGAATGCCGTATAGCCAGGGATCACACCCAATTTTACGATACAACATGGGAAGCGACATTGTGGGATCACTCAATGAGGATACGACTTTTTAACTTACAATCTGTCAAACTAGGTAAATTTGAATACATTTTCAAAGTGAACAAAGAAACTGACAGGAGCGGGATTCGAACCTGCGACCTCCGGGTTACCGTACCGGCTCTCTACTAACTGAGCTATCTTGCCCTATGTTGGCGGTCTCCCAAATTTCAGTATCTGTGTTCGGGTGGGCGCTAGTCTGAAGTCATAAACCCAGAATGCCGTATAGCCAGGGATCACACCCAATTTTACGATACAACCTGGGAAGCGACATTGTGGGGATCACTCAATGAGGATACGACTTTTTAACTTACAAAACTGACTTGGTAAATTTGAATACATTTTCAAAGGGAACAAGAAACTGGCAGGAGCGGGATTCGAACCTGCGACCTCCGGGTTACCGTACCGGCGCTCTACCAACTGAGCTATCTTGCCCTATGTTGGCGGTCTCCCAAATTATCTTGGTAAATTTGAATACATTTTCAAAGTGAACAAGAAACTGGCAGGAGCGGGATTCTAGCCTGCGACCTCCGGGTTACCGTACCGGCGCTTTACCAACTGAGCTATCTTGCCCTATGTTGGCGGTCTCCCAAATTATCAGTATCTTTGTTCGGGTGCGCGCTAGTCAGAAGTCATAAACCCAGAATGCGGTATAGCCAGGGATCACACCCAATTTTACGATACAACCTGGGAAGCGACATTATGGGGATCACTCAATGAGGATACGACTTTTTAACTTACAATTCGTCAAACTAGGTAAATTTGAATACATTTTCAAAGTGAACAAAGAAACTGGCAGGAGCAGGATTCGAACCTGCGACCTCCGGGTTACCGTACCGGCGCTCTAGCAACTGAGCTATCTTGCCCTATGATGACGGTCTCCCAAATTGTCAGTATCTTTGTTCGGGTGGGCGCTAGTCAGAAGTCATCAACCCAGAAGGCCGTAAAGCCAGGGATCACACCCAATTTTACGATACAACCCGGGAAGCGACATTGTGGGGATCATCCAATGAGGATACGACTTTTTAACTTACAATTCGTCAAACAATCCACAAGGGAAACTGACTTGGTAAATTTGAATGCATTTTCAAAGTGAACAAGAAACTGGCAGGAGCGGGATTCGAACCTGCGACCTCCGGGTTACCGTACCGGCGCTCTAGCAACTGAGCTATCTTGCCCTATGATGACGGTCTCCCAAATTGTCAGTATCTTTGTTCGGGTGGGCGCTAGTCAGAAGTCATCAACCCAGAATGCCGTAAAGCCAGGGATCACACCCAATTTTACGATACAACCCGGGAAGCGACATTGTGGGGATCATCCAATAAGGATACGACTTTTTAACTTACAATTCGTCAAACAATCCCCAAGGGAAACTGACTTGGTAAATTTGAATGCATTTTCAAAGTGAACAAGAAACTGGCAGGAGCGGGATTCGAACCTGCGACCTCCGGGTTACCGTACCGGCGCTCTACCAACTGAGCTATCTTGCCCTATGTTGGCGGTCTCCCAAATTATCAGTATCTTTGTTCGGGTGGGCGCTAGTCAGAAGTCATAAACCCAGAATGCCGTATAGCCAGGGATCACACGATACAACTGAGCTATCTTGCCCTATGTTGGCGGTCTCCCAAATTGTCAGTATCTTTGTTCGGGTGGTCGCTAGTCAGAAGTCATCAACCCAGAATGCCGTTTAGCCAGGGATCACACCCAATTTTACGATACAACCCGGGAAGCGACATTGTGGGGATCATCCAATAAGGATACGACTTTTTTAACTTACAATTCGTCAAACAATCCCCAAGGGAAACTGACTTGGTAAATTTGAATGCATTTTCAAAGTGAACAAGAAACTGGCAGGAGCGGGATTCGAACCTTCGACCTCCGGGTTACCGTACCGGCGCTCTACCAACTGAGCTATCTTGCTCTATGTTGGCGGTCTCCCAAATTATCAGTATCTTTGTTCGGGTGGGCGCTAGTCAGAAGTCATAAACCCAGAATGCCGTATAGCCAGGGATCACACGATACAACTGAGCTATCTTGCCCTATGTTGGCGGTCTCCCAAATTGTCAGTATCTTTGTTCGGGTGGGCGCTAGTCAGAAGTCATCAACCCAGAATGCCGTAAAGCCAGGGATCACACCCAATTTTACGATACAACCCGGGAAGCGACATTGTGGGGATCATCCAATGAGGATACGACTTTTTAACTTACAATTCGTCAAACAATCCACAAGGGAAACTGACTTGGTAAATTTGAATGCATTTTCAAAGTGAACAAGAAACTGGCAGGAGCGGGATTCGAACCTGCGACCTCAGGGTTACCGTACCGGCGCTCTAGCAACTGAGCTATCTTGCCCTATGATGACGGTCTCCCAAATTGTCAGTATCTTTGTTCGGGTGGGCGCTAGTCAGAAGTCATCAACCCAGAATGCCGTATAGCCAGGGATCACACGATACAACTGAGCTATCTTGCCCTATGTTGGCGGTCTCCCAAATTGTCAGTATCTTTGTTCGGGTGGGCGCTAGTCAGAAGTCATCAACCCAGAATGCCGTTTAGCCAGGGATCACACCCAATTTTACGATACAACATGGGAAGCGACATTGTGGGGATCACCCAATGAGGATACGACTTTTTAACTTACAATTCGTCAAACTAGGTAAATTTGAATACATTTTCAAAGTGAACAAAGAAACTGGCAGGAGAGGGATTTGAGCCTGTGACCTCCGGGTTACTGTACCGGCCTCTCTACGAACTGAGCTATCTTGCCCTATGTTGGCGGTCTCCCAAATTATCAGTATCTTTGTTCGGGTGGGCGCTAGTCAGAAGTAATAAACCCAGAATGCCGGATAGCCAGGGATCACACCCAATTTTACGATACAACCTAGGAAGCGACATTGTGGGGATCACTCAATGAGGATACGACTTTTTAACTTGCAATTCGTCAAACAATCCACAAGGGAAATTGACTTGGTAAATTTGAATACATTTTTCAAAGTGAACAAGAAACTGGCAGGAGCGGGATTCGAACTTGCGACCTCCAGGTTACCGTACCGGCGCTCTACCAACTGAGCTATCTTGCCCTATGTTGGCGGTCTCCCAAATTGTCAGTATCTTTGTTCGGGTGGGCGCTAGTCAGAAGTCATCAACCCAGAATGCCGTATACCCAGGGATCACACCCAATTTTACGATACAACCTAGTAAAGCGACATTGTGGGGATCACTCAATGAGGATACGACTTTTTAACTTACAATTCGTCAAACAATCCACAAGGGAAATTGACTTGGTAAATTTGAATACATTTTTCAAAGTGAACAAGAAACTGGCAGGAGCGGGATTCGAACCTGCGACCTCCGGGTTACCGTACCGGTGCTCTACCAACTGAGCTATCTTGCCCTATGTTGGCGGTCTCCCAAATTGTCAGTAACTTTGTTCGGGTGGGCGCTAGTCAGAAGTCATCAACCCAGAATGCCGTATAGCCAGGGATCACACCCAATTTTACGATACAACATGGGAAGCGACATTGTGGGATCACTCAATGAGGATACGACTTTTTAACTTACAATCTGTCAAACTAGGTAAATTTGAATACATTTTCAAAGTGAACAAAGAACCTGACAGGAGCGGGATTCGAACCTGCGACCTCCGGGTTACCGTACCGGCTCTCTACTAACTGAGCTATCTTGCCCTATGTTGGCGGTCTCCCAAATTTCAGTATCTGTGTTCGGGTGGGCGCTAGTCTGAAGTCATAAACCCAGAATGCCGTATAGCCAGGGATCACACCCAATTTTACGATACAACCTGGGAAGCGACATTGTGGGGATCACTCAATGAGGATACGACTTTTTAACTTACAAAACTGACTTGGTAAATTTGAATACATTTTCAAAGGGAACAAGAAACTGGCAGGAGCGGGATTCGAACCTGCGACCTCCGGGTTACTGTACCGGCGCTCTACCAACTGAGCTATCTTGCCCTATGTTGGCGGTCTCCCAAATTATCTTGTTAAATTTGAATACATTTTCAAAGTGAACAAGAAACTGGCAGGAGCGGGATTCTAGCCTGCGACCTCCGGGTTACCGTACCGGCGCTTTACCAACTGAGCTATCTTGCCCTATGTTGGCGGTCTCCCAAATTATCAGTATCTTTGTTCGGGTGGGCGCTAGTCTGAAGTCATAAACCCAGAATGCCGTATAGCCAGGGATCACACCCAATTTTACGATACAACCTGGGAAGCGACATTGTGGGGATCACTCAATGAGGATACGACTTTTTAACTTACAAAACTGACTTGGTAAATTTGAATACATTTTCAAAGGGAACAAGAAACTGGCAGGAGCGGGATTCGAACCTGCGACCTCCGGGTTACTGTACCGGCGCTCTACCAACTGAGCTATCTTGCCCTATGTTGGCGGTCTCCCAAATTATCTTGGTAAATTTGAATACATTTTCAAAGTGAACAAGAAACTGGCAGGAGCGGGATTCTAGCCTGCGACCTCCGGGTTACCGTACCGGCGCTTTACCAACTGAGCTATCTTGCCCTATGTTGGCGGTCTCCCAAATTATCAGTATCTTTGTTCGGGTGCGCGCTAGTCAGAAGTCATAAACCCAGAATGCCGTATAGCCAGGGATCACACCCAATTTTACGATACAACCTTGGAAGCGACATTATGGGGATCACTCAATGAGGATACGACTTTTTAACTTACAATTCGTCAAACTAGGTAAATTTGAATACATTTTCAAAGTGAACAAAGAAACTGGCAGGAGCAGGATTCGAACCTGCGACCTCCGGGTTACCGTACCGGCGCTCTAGCAACTGAGCTATCTTGCCCTATGATGACGGTCTCCCAAATTGTCAGTATCTTTGTTCGGGTGGGCGCTAGTCAGAAGTCATCAACCCAGAAGGCCGTAAAGCCAGGGATCACACCCAATTTTACGATACAACCCGGGAAGCGACATTGTGGGGATCATCCAATGAGGATACGACTTTTTAACTTACAATTCGTCAAACAATCCACAAGGGAAACTGACTTGGTAAATTTGAATGCATTTTCAAAGTGAACAAGAAACTGGCAGGAGCGGGATTCGAACCTGCGACCTCCGGGTTACCGTACCGGCGCTCTAGCAACTGAGCTATCTTGCCCTATGATGACGGTCTCCCAAATTGTCAGTATCTTTGTTCGGGTGGGCGCTAGTCAGAAGTCATCAACCCAGAATGCCGTAAAGCCAGGGATCACACCCAATTTTACGATACAACCCGGGAAGCGACATTGTGGGGATCATCCAATAAGGATACGACTTTTTAACTTACAATTCGTCAAACAATCCCCAAGGGAAACTGACTTGGTAAATTTGAATGCATTTTCAAAGTGAACAAGAAACTGGCAGGAGCGGGATTCGAACCTGCGACCTCCGGGTTACCGTACCGGCGCTCTACCAACTGAGCTATCTTGCCCTATGTTGGCGGTCTCCCAAATTATCAGTATCTTTGTTCGGGTGGGCGCTAGTCAGAAGTCATAAACCCAGAATGCCGTATAGCCAGGGATCACACGATACAACTGAGCTATCTTGCCCTATGTTGGCGGTCTCCCAAATTGTCAGTATCTTTGTTCGGGTGGTCGCTAGTCAGAAGTCATCAACCCAGAATGCCGTTTAGCCAGGGATCACACCCAATTTTACGATACAACCTGGGAAGCGACATTGTGGGGATCACTCAATGGGGATACGACTTTTTAACTTACAATTCGTCAAACTAGGTAAATTTGAATACATTTTCAAAGTGAACAAAGAAACTGGCAGGAGCGGGATTCGAACCTGCGACCTCCGGGTTACTGTACCGGCCTCTCTACCAACTGAGCTATCTTGCCCTATGTTGGCGGTCTCCCAAATTGTCAGTATCTTTGTTCGGGTGGGCGCTAGTCAGAAGTCATCAACCCAGAATGCCGTATAGCCAGGGATCACACCCAATTTTACGATACAACCTAGGAAGCGACATTGTGGGGATCACTCAATGAGGATACGACTTTTTAACTTACAATTCTTCAAACAATCTGCCTAGGTAAATTTGAATACATTTTTCAAAGTGAACAAGAAACTGGCAGGAGCGGGATTCGAACCTGCGACCTCCGGGTTACCGTACCGGCGCTCTACCAACTGAGCTATCTTGCCCTATGTTGGCGGTCTCCCAAATTGTCAGTATCTTTGTTCGGGTGGGCGCTAGTCAGAAGTCATCAACCCAGAATGCCGTATAGCCAGGGATCACACCCAATTTTACGATACAACCTAGGAAGCGACATTGTGGGGATCACTCAATGAGGATACGACTTTTTAACTTACAATTCTTCAAACAATCTGCCTAGGTAAATTTGAATACATTTTTCAAAGTGAACAAGAAACTGGCAGGAGCGGGATTCGAACCTGCGACCTCCGGGTTACTGTACCGGCGCTCTACCAACTGAGCTATCTTGCCCTATGTTGGCGGTCTCCCAAATTGTCAGTATCGTTGTTCGGGTGGGCGCTAGTCAGAAGTCATCAACCCAGAATGCCGTTTAGCCAGGGATCACACCCAATTTTACGATACAACATGGGAAGCGACATTGTGGGGATCACTCAATGAGGATACGACTTTTTAACTTACAATTAGTCAAACTAGGTAAATTTGAATACATTTTCAAAGTGAACAAAGAAACTGGCAGGAGCGGGATTCGAGCCTGTGACCTCCGGGTTACTGTACCGGCCTCTCTACGAACTGAGCTATCTTGCCCTATGTTGGCTGTCTCCCAAATTCTCAGTATCTTTGTTCGGGTGGGCGCTAGTCAGAAGTAATAAACCCAGAATGCCGGATAGCCAGGGATCACACCCAATTTTACAATACAACATGGGAAGCGACATTGAGGGGATCACTCAATCGGGATACGACTTTTTAACTTACAATTCGTCAAACAATCTGCCTAGGTAAATTTGAATACATTTTCAAAGTGAACAAAGAAACTGGCAGGAGCGGGATTCGAACCTGCGACCTCCGGGTTACCGTACCGGCGCTCTAGCAACTGAGCTATCTTGCCCTATGATGGCGGTCTCCCAAATTGTCAGTATCTTTGATCGGGTGGGCGCTAGTCAGAAGTCATCAACCCAGAATGCCGTAAAGCCAGGGATCACACCCAATTTTACGATACAACCCGGGAAGCGACATTGTGGGGATCATTCAATGAGGAAACGACTTTTTAACTTACAATTCGTCAAACAATCCACAAGGGAAACTGACTTGGTAAATTTGAATACATTTTCAAAGTGAACAAAGAAACTGGCAGGAGCGGGATTCGAACCTGCGACCTCCGGGTTACCGTACCGGCGCTCTACCAACTGAGCTATCTTGCCCTATGTTGGCGGTCTCCCAAATTGTCAGTATCTTTGTTCGGGTGGGCGCTAGTCAGAAGTCATCAACCCAGAATGCCGTTTAGCCAGGGATCACACCCAATTTTACGATACAACATGGGAAGCGACATTGTGGGGATCACTCAATGAGGATACGACTTTTAACTTACAATTCGTCAAACTAGGTAAATTTGAATACATTTTCAAAGTGAACAAAGAAACTGGCAGGAGCGGGATTCGAGCCTGTGACCTCCGGGTTACTGTACCGGCCTCTCTACGAACTGAGCTATCTTGCCCTATGTTGGCGGTCTCCCAAATTCTCAGTATCTTTGTTCGGGTGGGCGCTAGTCAGAAGTAATAAACCCAGAATGCCGGATAGCCAGGGATCACACCCAATTTTACAATACAACATGGGAAGCGACATTGTGGGGATCACTCAATGTGGATACGACTTTTTAACTTACAATTCGTCAAACTAGGTAAATTTGAATACATTTTCAAAGTGAACAAAGAAACTGGCAGGAGCGGGATTCGAACCTGCGACCTCCGGGTTACCGTACCGGCGCTCTACCAACTGAGCTATCTTGCCCTATGTTGGCGGTCTCCCAAATTATCAGTATCTTTGTTCGGGTGGGCGCTAGTCAGAAGTCATCAACCCAGAATGCCGTAAAGCCAGGGATCACACCCAATTTTACGATACAACCCGGGAAGCGACATTGTGGGGATCATTCAATGAGGATACGACTTTTTAACTTACAATTCGTCAAACAATCCACAAGGGAAACTGACTTGGCAAATTTGAATACATTTTTCAAAGTGAACAAGAAACTGGCAGGAGCGGGATTCGAACCTGCGACCTCCGGGTTACTGTACCGGCGCTCTACCAACTGAGCTATCTTTCCCTATGTTGGCGGTCTCCCAAATTGTCAGTATCGTTGTTCGGGTGGGCGCTAGTCAGAAGTCATCAACCCAGAATGCCGTTTAGCCAGGGATCACACCCAATTTTACGATACAACATGGGAAGCGACATTGTGGGGATCACTCAATGAGGATACGACTTTTTAACTTACAATTAGTCAAACTAGGTAAATTTGAATACATTTTCAAAGTGAACAAAGAAACTGGCAGGAGCGGGATTCGAGCCTGTGACCTCCGGGTTACTGTACCGGCCTCTCTACGAACTGAGCTATCTTGCCCTATGTTGGCTGTCTCCCAAATTCTCAGTATCTTTGTTCGGGTGGGCGCTAGTCAGAAGTAATAAACCCAGAATGCCGGATAGCCAGGGATCACACCCAATTTTACAATACAACATGGGAAGCGACATTGAGGGGATCACTCAATGGGGATACGACTTTTTAACTTACAATTCGTCAAACAATCTGCCTAGGTAAATTTGAATACATTTTCAAAGTGAACAAAGAAACTGGCAGGAGCGGGATTCGAACCTGCGACCTCCGGGTTACCGTACCGGCGCTCTAGCAACTGAGCTATCTTGCCCTATGATGGCGGTCTCCCAAATTGTCAGTATCTTTGATCGGGTGGGCGCTAGTCAGAAGTCATCAACCCAGAATGCCGTAAAGCCAGGGATCACACCCAATTTTACGATACAACCCGGGAAGCGACATTGTGGGGATCATTCAATGAGGAAACGACTTTTTAACTTACAATTCGTCAAACAATCCACAAGGGAAATTGACTTGGTAAATTTGAATACTTTTTCAAAGTGAACAAGAAACTGGCAGGAGCGGGATTCGAACCTGCGACCTCCGGGTTACCGTACCGGCGCTCTACCAACTGAGCTATCTTGCCCTATGTTGGCGGTCTCCCAAATTATCTTGGTAAATTTGAATACATTTTCAAAGTGAACAAGAAACTGGCAGGAGCGGGATTCGAACCTGCGACCTCCGGGTTACCGTACCGGCGCTCTACCAACTGAGCTATCTTGCCCTATGTTGGCGGTCTCCCAAATTATCAGTATCTTTGTTCGGGTGGGCGCTAGTCAGAAGTCATCAACCCAGAATGCCGTATAGCCAGGGATCACACCCAATTTTACGATACAACCTGGGAAGCGACATTGTGGGGATCACTCAATGAGGATACGACTTTTTAGCTTACAATTCGTCAAACTAGGTAAATTTGAATACATTTTCAAAGTGAACAAAGAAACTGGCAGGAGCGGGATTCGAACCTGCGACCTCCGGGTTACCGTACCGGCGCTCTACCAACTGAGCTATCTTGCCCTATGTTGGCGGTCTCCCAAATTATCAGTATCTTTGTTCGGGTGGGCGCTAGTAAGAAGTCATCAACCCAGAATGCCGTAAAGCCAGGGATCACACCCAATTTTACGATACAACCCGGGAAGCGACATTGTGGGGATCATTCAATGAGGATACGACTTTTTAACTTACAATTCGTCAAACAATCCACAAGGGAAACTGACTTGGTAAATTTGAATACATTTTTCAAAGTGAACAAGAAACTGGCAGGAGCGGGATTCGAACCTGCGACCTCCGGGTTACCGTACCGGCGCTCTACCAACTGAGCTATCTTGCCCTATGTTGGCGGTCTCCCAAATTGTCAGTATCTTTGTTCGGGTGGGCGCTAGTCAGAAGTCATCAACCCAGAATGCCGTTTAGCCAGGGATCACACCCAATTTTACGATACAACATGGGAAGCGACATTGTGGGGATCACTCAATGAGGATACGACTTTTAACTTACAATTCGTCAAACTAGGTAAATTTGAATACATTTTCAAAGTGAACAAAGAAACTGGCAGGAGCGGGATTCGAGCCTGTGACCTCCCGGCTACTGTACCGGCCTTTCTACGAACTGAGCTATCTTGCCCTATGTTGGCGGTCTCCCAAATTCTCAGTATCTTTGTTCGGGTGGGCGCTAGTCAGAAGTAATCAACCCAGAGTGCCGTATAGCTAGGGATCACACCCAATTTTACGATACAACCTAGGAAGCGACATTGTGGGGATCACTCAATGAGGATACGACTTTTTAACTTACAATTCGTCAAACAATCTGCCTAGGTAAATTTGAATACATTTTCAAAGTGAACAAAGAAACTGGCAGGAGCGGGATTCGAACCTGCGACCTCCGGGTTACCGTACCGGCGCTCTAGCAACTGAGCTATCTTGCCCTATGATGACGGTCTCCCAAATTGTCAGTATCTTTGTTCGGGTGGGCGCTAGTCAGAAGTCATCAACCCAGAATGCCGTAAAGCCAGGGATCACACCCAATTTTACGATACAACCCGGGAAGCGACATTGTGGGGATCATCCAATGAGGATACGACTTTTTAACTTACAATTCCTCAAACAATCCCCAAGGGAAACTGACTTGGTAAATTTGAATGCATTTTCAAAGTGAACAAAGAAACTGGCAGGAGCGGGATTCGAACCTGCGACCTCCGGGTTACTGTACCGGCGCTCTACCAACTGAGCTATCTTGCCCTATGTTGGCGGTCTCCCAAATTGTCAGTATCTTTGTTCGGGTGGGCGCTAGTCAGAAGTCATAAACCAAGAATGCCGTAAAGCCAGGGATCACACCCAATTTTACGATACAACATGGGATGCGACATTGTTGGGATCACTCAATGAGCATACGACTTTTTAACTTACAATTCGTCAAACGAGGTAAATTTGAATACATTTTCAAAGTGAACAAAGAAACTGGCAGGAGCGGGATTCGAACCTGCGACCACCGGGTTACTGTACCGGCGCTCTACCAACTGAGCTATCTTGCCCTATGTTGGCGGTCTCCCAAATTATCAGTATCTTTGTTCGGGTGGGCGCTAGTGAGAAGTCATCAACCCAGAATGCCGTAAAGCCAGGGATCACACCCAATTTTACGATACAACCCGGGAAGCGACATTGTGGGGATCATTCAATGAGGATACGACTTTTTAACTTACAATTCGTCAAACAATCCACAGGGGAAACTGACTTGGTAAATTTGAATACATTTTTCAAAGTGAACAAGAAACTGGCAGGAGCGGGATTCGAACCTGCGACCTCCGGGTTACTGTACCGGCGCTCTACCAACTGAGCTATCTTGCCCTATGTTGGCGGTCTCCCAAATTGTCAGTATCTTTGTTCGGGTGGGCGCTAGTCAGAAGTCATCAACCCAGAATGCCGTTTAGCCAGGGATCACACCCAATTTTACGATACAACATGAGAAGCGACATTGTGGGGATCACTCAATGAGGATACGACTTTTAACTTACAATTCGTCAAACTAGGTAAATTTGAATACATTTTCAAAGTGAACAAAGAAACTGGCAGGAGCGGGATTCGAGCCTGTGACCTCCGGGCTACTGTACCGGCCTCTCTACGAACTGAGCTATCTTGCCCTATGATGGCGGTCTCCCAAATTCTCAGTATCTTTGTTCGGGTGGGCGCTAGTCAGAAGTAATAAACCCAGAATGCCGGATAGCCAGGGATCACACCCAATTTTACAATACAACATGGGAAGCGACATTGTGGGGATCACTCAATGGGGATACGACTTTTTAACTTACAATTCGTCAAACTAGGTAAATTTGAATACATTTTCAAAGTGAACAAAGAAACTGGCAGGAGCGGGATTCGAACCTGCGACCTCCGGGTTACTGTACCGGCCTCTCTACCAACTGAGCTATCTTGCCCTATGTTGGCGGTCTCCCAAATTGTCAGTATCTTTGTTCGGGTGGGCGCTAGTCAGAAGTCATCAACCCAGAGTGCCGTATAGCCAGGGATCACACCCAATTTTACGATACAACCTAGGAAGCGACATTGTGGGGATCACTCAATGAGGATACGACTTTTTAACTTACAATTCGTCAAACAATCTGCCTAGGTAAATTTGAATACATTTTCAAAGTGAACAAAGAAACTGGCAGGAGCGGGATTCGAACCTGCGACCTCCGGGTTACCGTACCGGCGCTCTCGCAACTGAGCTATCTTGCCCTATGATGACGGTCTCCCAAATTGTCAGTATCTTTGTTCGGGTGGGCGCTAGTCAGAAGTCATCAACCCAGAATGCCGTAAAGCCAGGGATCACACCCAATTTTACGATACAACCCGGGAAGCGACATTGTTGGGATCATCCAATGAGGATACGACTTTTTAACTTACAATTCGTCAAACAATCCCCAAGGGAAACTGACTTGGTAAATTTGAATGCATTTTCAAAGTGAACAAGAAACTGGCAGGAGCGGGATTCGAACCTGCGACCTCCGGGTTACCGTACCGGCGCTCTACCAACTGAGCTATCTTGCCCTATGTTGGCGGTCTCCCAAATTGTCAGTATCTTTGTTCGGGTGGGCGCTAGTCAGAAGTCATAAACCAAGAATGCCGTAAAGCCAGGGATCACACCCAATTTTACGATACAACCTGGGATGCGACATTGTTGGGATCACTCAATGAGCATACGACTTTTTAACTTACAATTCGTCAAACTAGGTAAATTTGAATACTTTTTCAAAGTGAACAAAGAAACTGGCAGGAGCGGGATTCGAACCTGCGACCTCCGGGTTACCGTACCGGCGCTCTACCAACTGAGCTATCTTGCCCTATGTTGGCGGTCTCCCAAATTATCAGTATCTTTGTTCGGGTGGGCGCTAGTCAGAAGTCATAAACCCAGAATGCCGTATAGCCAGGGATCACACCCAATTTTACGATACAACCTGGGAAGCGACATTGTGGGGATCACTCAATGAGGATACGAATTTTTAACTTACAATTCGTCAAACTAGGTAAATTTGAATACATTTTCAAAGTGAACAAAGAAACTGGCAGGAGCGGGATTCCAACCTGCGACCTCCGGGTTACTGTACCGGCCTCTCTACCAACTGAGCTATCTTGCCCTATGTTGGCGGTCTCCCAAATTGTCAGTATCTTTGTTCGGGTGGGCGCTAGTCAGAAGTCATCAACCCAGAATGCCGTATAGCCAGGGATCACACCCAATTTTACGATACAACCTAGGAAGCGACATTGTGGGGATCACTCAATGAGGATACGACTTTTTAACTTACAATTCGTCAAACTAGGTAAATTTGAATACATTTTCAAAGTGAACAAAGAAACTGGCAGGAGCGGGATTCGAACCTGCGACCTCCGGGTTACTGTACCGGCGCTCTACCAACTGAGCTATCTTGCCCTATGTTGGCGGTCTCCCAAATTATCAGTATCTTTGTTCGGGTGGGCGCTAGTCAGAAGTCATCAACCCAGAATGCCGTAAAGCCAGGGATCACACCCAATTTTACGATACAACCCGGGAAGCGACATTGTGGGGATCATTCAATGAGGATACGACTTTTTAACTTACAATTCGTCAAACAATCCACAGGGGAAACTGACTTGGTAAATTTGAATACATTTTTCAAAGTGAACAAGAAACTGGCAGGAGCGGGATTCGAACCTGCGACCTCCGGGTTAATGTACCGGCGCTCTACCAACTGAGCTATCTTGCCCTATGTTGGCGGTCTCCCAAATTGTCAGTATCTTTGTTCGGGTGGGCGCTAGTCAGAAGTCATCAACCCAGAATGCCGTTTAGCCAGGGATCACACCCAATTTTACGATACAACATGAGAAGCGACATTGTGGGGATCACTCAATGAGGATACGACTTTTAACTTACAATTCGTCAAACTAGGTAAATTTGAATACATTTTCAAAGTGAACAAAGAAACTGGCAGGAGCGGGATTCGAGCCTGTGACCTCCGGGCTACTGTACCGGCCTCTCTACGAACTGAGCTATCTTGCCCTATGTTGGCGGTCTCCCAAATTCTCAGTATCTTTGTTCGGGTGGGCGCTAGTCAGAAGTAATCAACCCAGAATGCCGGATAGCCAGGGATCACACCCAATTTTACAATACAACATGGGAAGCGACATTGTGGGGATCACTCAATGGGGATACGACTTTTTAACTTACAATTCGTCAAACTAGGTAAATTTGAATACATTTTCAAAGTGAACAAAGAAACTGGCAGGAGCGGGATTCGAACCTGCGACCTCCGGGTTACTGTACCGGCCTCTCTACCAACTGAGCTATCTTGCCCTATGTTGGCGGTCTCCCAAATTGTCAGTATCTTTGTTCGGGTGGGCGCTAGTCAGAAGTCATCAACCCAGAGTGCCGTATAGCCAGGGATCACACCCAATTTTACGATACAACCTAGGAAGCGACATTGTGGGGATCACTCAATGAGGATACGACTTTTTAACTTACAATTCGTCAAACAATCTGCCTAGGTAAATTTGAATACATTTTCAAAGTGAACAAAGAAACTGGCAGGAGCGGGATTCGAACCTGCGACCTCCGGGTTACCGTACCGGCGCTCTACCAACTGAGCTATCTTGCCCTATGATGACGGTATCCCAAATTGTCAGTATCTTTGTTCGGGTGGGCGCTAGTCAGAAGTCATCAACCCAGAATGCCGTATAGCCAGGGATCACACCCAATTTTACGATACAACCTGGGAAGCGACATTGTGGGGATCACTCAATGAGGATACGACTTTT
Organism: Hippasteria phrygiana; assembly: GCA_037893225.1. Classification (NCBI taxonomy): domain Eukaryota; kingdom Metazoa; phylum Echinodermata; class Asteroidea; order Valvatida; family Goniasteridae; genus Hippasteria; species Hippasteria phrygiana. The sequence continues at coordinate 476,125 of JAZGUH010000564.1, read as the reverse complement.
TAACTTACAATTCGTCAAACTAGGTAAATTTGAATACATTTTCAAAGTGAACAAAGAAACTGGCAGGAGCGGGATTCGAACCTGCGACCTCCGGGTTACTGTACCGGCGCTCTACCAACTGAGCTATCTTGCCCTATGTTGGCGGTCTCCCAAATTATCAGTATCTTTGTTCGGGTGGGCGCTAGTCAGAAGTCATCAACCCAGAATGCCGTAAAGCCAGGGATCACACCCAATTTTACGATACAACCCGGGAAGCGACATTGTGGGGATCATTCAATGAGGATACGACTTTTTAACTTACAATTCGTCAAACAATCCACAGGGGAAACTGACTTGGTAAATTTGAATACATTTTTCAAAGTGAACAAGAAACTGGCAGGAGCGGGATTCGAACCTGCGACCTCCGGGTTACTGTACCGGCCTCTCTACCAACTGAGCTATCTTGCCCTATGTTGGCGGTCTCCCAAATTGTCAGTATCTTTGTTCGGGTGGGCGCTAGTCAGAAGTCATCAACCCAGAGTGCAGTATAGCCAGGGATCACACCCAATTTTACGATACAACATAGGAAGCGACATTGTGGGGATCACTCAATGAGGATACGACTTTTTAACTTACAATTCGTCAAACAATCTGCCTAGGTAAATTTGAATACATTTTCAAAGTGAACAAAGAAACTGGCAGGAGCGGGATTCGAACCTGCGACCTCCGGGTTACCGTACCGGCGCTCTAGCAACTGAGCTATCTTGCCCTATGATGACGGTCTCCCAAATTGTCAGTATCTTTGTTCGGGTGGGCGCTAGTCAGAAGTCATAAACCAAGAATGCCGTAAAGCCAGGGATCACACCCAATTTTACGATACAACCTGGGAAGCGACATTGTTGGGATCACTCAATGAGCATACGACTTTTTAACTTACAATTCGTCAAACAAGGTAAATTTGAATACATTTTCAAAGTGAACAAAGAAACTGGCAGGAGCGGGATTCCAACCTGCGACCTCCGGGTTACTGTACCGGCCTCTCTACCAACTGAGCTATCTTGCCCTATGTTGGCGGTCTGCCAAATTGTCAGTATCTTTGTTCGGGTGGGCGCTAGTCAGAAGTCATCAACCCAGAATGCCGGATAGCCAGGGATCACACCCAATTTTACGATACAACCTAGGAAGCGACATTGTGGGGATCACTCAATGTTGATACGACTTTTTAACTTACAATTCGTCAAACAATCTGCCTAGGTAAATTTGAATACATTTTCAAAGTGAACAAAGAAACTGGCAGGAGCGGGATTCGAACCTGCGACCTCCGGGTTACCGTACCGGCGCTCTAGCAACTGAGCTATCTTGCCCTATGATGACGGTCTCCCAAATTGTCAGTATCTTTGTTCGGGTGGGCGCTAGTCAGAAGTCATCAACCCAGAATGCCGTAAAGCCAGGGATCACACCCAATTTTACGATACAACCCGGGAAGCGACATTGTGGGGATCATCCAATGAGGATACGACTTTTTAACTTACAATTCGTCAAACAATCTGCCTAGGTAAATTTGAATACATTTTCAAAGTGAACAAAGAAACTGGCAGGAGCGGGATTCGAACCTGCGACCTCCGGGTTACCGTACCGGCGCTCTAGCAACTGAGCTATCTTGCCCTATGATGACGGTCTCCCAAATTGTCAGTATCTTTGTTCGGGTGGGCGCTAGTCAGAAGTCATCAACCCAGAATGCCGTAAAGCCAGGGATCACACCCAATTTTACGATACAACCCGGGAAGCGACATTGTGGGGATCATCCAATGAGGATACGACTTTTTAACTTACAATTCCTCAAACAATCCCCAAGGGAAACTGACTTGGTAAATTTGAATGCATTTTCAAAGTGAACAAAGAAACTGGCAGGAGCGGGATTCGAACCTGCGACCTCCGGGTTACTGTACCGGCGCTCTACCAACTGAGCTATCTTGCCCTATGTTGGCGGTCTCCCAAATTGTCAGTATCTTTGTTCGGGTGGGCGCTAGTCAGAAGTCATAAACCAAGAATGCCGTAAAGCCAGGGATCACACCCAATTTTACGATACAACATGGGATGCGACATTGTTGGGATCACTCAATGAGCATACGACTTTTTAACTTACAATTCGTCAAACGAGGTAAATTTGAATACATTTTCAAAGTGAACAAAGAAACTGGCAGGAGAGGGATTCGAACCTGCGACCTCCGGGTTACTGTACCGGCGCTCTACCAACTGAGCTATCTTGCCCTATGTTGGCGGTCTCCCAAATTATCAGTATCTTTGTTCGGGTGGGCGCTAGTGAGAAGTCATCAACCCAGAATGCCGTAAAGCCAGGGATCACACCCAATTTTACGATACAACCCGGGAAGCGACATTGTGGGGATCATTCAATGAGGATACGACTTTTTAACTTACAATTCGTCAAACAATCCACAGGGGAAACTGACTTGGTAAATTTGAATGCATTTTCAAAGTGAACAAAGAAACTGGCAGGAGCGGGATTCGAACCTGCGACCTCCGGGTTACTGTACCGGCGCTCTACCAACTGAGCTATCTTGCCCTATGTTGGCGGTCTCCCAAATTGTCAGTATCTTTGTTCGGGTGGGCGCTAGTCAGAAGTCATAAACCAAGAATGCCGTAAAGCCAGGGATCACACCCAATTTTACGATACAACATGGGATGCGACATTGTTGGGATCACTCAATGAGCATACGACTTTTTAACTTACAATTCGTCAAACGAGGTAAATTTGAATACATTTTCAAAGTGAACAAAGAAACTGGCAGGAGCGGGATTCGAACCTGCGACCTCCGGGTTACTGTACCGGCGCTCTACCAACTGAGCTATCTTGCCCTATGTTGGGGGTCTCCCAAATTATCAGTATCTTTGTTCGGGTGGGCGCTAGTGAGAAGTCATCAACCCAGAATGCCGTAAAGCCAGGGATCACACCCAATTTTACGATACAACCCGGGAAGCGACATTGTGGGGATCATTCAATGAGGATACGACTTTTTAACTTACAATTCGTCAAACAATCCACAGGGGAAACTGACTTGGTAAATTTGAATACATTTTTCAAAGTGAACAAGAAACTGGCAGGAGCGGGATTCGAACCTGCGACCTCCGGGTTACTGTACCGGCGCTCTACCAACTGAGCTATCTTGCCCTATGTTGGCGGTCTCCCAAATTGTCAGTATCTTTGTTCGGGTGGGCGCTAGTCAGAAGTCATCAACCCAGAATGCCGTTTAGCCAGGGATCACACCCAATTTTACGATACAACATGAGAAGCGACATTGTGGGGATCACTCAATGAGGATACGACTTTTAACTTACAATTCGTCAAACTAGGTAAATTTGAATACATTTTCAAAGTGAACAAAGAAACTGGCAGGAGCGGGATTCGAGCCTGTGACCTCCGGGCTACTGTACCGGCCTCTCTACGAACTGAGCTATCTTGCCCTATGATGGCGGTCTCCCAAATTCTCAGTATCTTTGTTCGGGTGGGCGCTAGTCAGAAGTAATAAACCCAGAATGCCGGATAGCCAGGGATCACACCCAATTTTACAATACAACATGGGAAGCGACATTGTGGGGATCACTCAATGGGGATACGACTTTTTAACTTACAATTCGTCAAACTAGGTAAATTTGAATACATTTTCAAAGTGAACAAAGAAACTGGCAGGAGCGGGATTCGAACCTGCGACCTCCGGGTTACTGTACCGGCCTCTCTACCAACTGAGCTATCTTGCCCTATGTTGGCGGTCTCCCAAATTGTCAGTATCTTTGTTCGGGTGGGCGCTAGTCAGAAGTCATCAACCCAGAGTGCCGTATAGCCAGGGATCACACCCAATTTTACGATACAACCTAGGAAGCGACATTGTGGGGATCACTCAATGAGGATACGACTTTTTAACTTACAATTCGTCAAACAATCTGCCTAGGTAAATTTGAATACATTTTCAAAGTGAACAAAGAAACTGGCAGGAGCGGGATTCGAACCTGCGACCTCCGGGTTACCGTACCGGCGCTCTCGCAACTGAGCTATCTTGCCCTATGATGACGGTCTCCCAAATTGTCAGTATCTTTGTTCGGGTGGGCGCTAGTCAGAAGTCATCAACCCAGAATGCCGTAAAGCCAGGGATCACACCCAATTTTACGATACAACCCGGGAAGCGACATTGTTGGGATCATCCAATGAGGATACGACTTTTTAACTTACAATTCGTCAAACAATCCCCAAGGGAAACTGACTTGGTAAATTTGAATGCATTTTCAAAGTGAACAAGAAACTGGCAGGAGCGGGATTCGAACCTGCGACCTCCGGGTTACCGTACCGGCGCTCTACCAACTGAGCTATCTTGCCCTATGTTGGCGGTCTCCCAAATTGTCAGTATCTTTGTTCGGGTGGGCGCTAGTCAGAAGTCATAAACCAAGAATGCCGTAAAGCCAGGGATCACACCCAATTTTACGATACAACCTGGGATGCGACATTGTTGGGATCACTCAATGAGCATACGACTTTTTAACTTACAATTCGTCAAACTAGGTAAATTTGAATACTTTTTCAAAGTGAACAAAGAAACTGGCAGGAGCGGGATTCGAACCTGCGACCTCCGGGTTACCGTACCGGCGCTCTACCAACTGAGCTATCTTGCCCTATGTTGGCGGTCTCCCAAATTATCAGTATCTTTGTTCGGGTGGGCGCTAGTCAGAAGTCATAAACCCAGAATGCCGTATAGCCAGGGATCACACCCAATTTTACGATACAACCTGGGAAGCGACATTGTGGGGATCACTCAATGAGGATACGAATTTTTAACTTACAATTCGTCAAACTAGGTAAATTTGAATACATTTTCAAAGTGAACAAAGAAACTGGCAGGAGCGGGATTCCAACCTGCGACCTCCGGGTTACTGTACCGGCCTCTCTACCAACTGAGCTATCTTGCCCTATGTTGGCGGTCTCCCAAATTGTCAGTATCTTTGTTCGGGTGGGCGCTAGTCAGAAGTCATCAACCCAGAATGCCGTATAGCCAGGGATCACACCCAATTTTACGATACAACCTAGGAAGCGACATTGTGGGGATCACTCAATGAGGATACGACTTTTTAACTTACAATTCGTCAAACTAGGTAAATTTGAATACATTTTCAAAGTGAACAAGAAACTGGCAGGAGCGGGATTCGAACCTGCGACCTCCGGGTTAATGTACCGGCGCTCTACCAACTGAGCTATCTTGCCCTATGTTGGCGGTCTCCCAAATTGTCAGTATCTTTGTTCGGGTGGGCGCTAGTCAGAAGTCATCAACCCAGAATGCCGTTTAGCCAGGGATCACACCCAATTTTACGATACAACATGAGAAGCGACATTGTGGGGATCACTCAATGAGGATACGACTTTTAACTTACAATTCGTCAAACTAGGTAAATTTGAATACATTTTCAAAGTGAACAAAGAAACTGGCAGGAGCGGGATTCGAGCCTGTGACCTCCGGGCTACTGTACCGGCCTCTCTACGAACTGAGCTATCTTGCCCTATGTTGGCGGTCTCCCAAATTCTCAGTATCTTTGTTCGGGTGGGCGCTAGTCAGAAGTAATCAACCCAGAATGCCGGATAGCCAGGGATCACACCCAATGTTACAATACAACATGGGAAGCGACATTGTGGAGGATCACTCAATGGGGATACGACTTTTTAACTTACAATTCGTCAAACTAGGTAAATTTGAATACATTTTCAAAGTGAACAAAGAAACTGGCAGGAGCGGGATTCGAACCTGCGACCTCCGGGTTACTGTACCGGCCTCTCTACCAACTGAGCTATCTTGCCCTATGTTGGCGGTCTCCCAAATTGTCAGTATCTTTGTTCGGGTGGGCGCTAGTCAGAAGTCATCAACCCAGAGTGCCGTATAGCCAGGGATCACACCCAATTTTACGATACAACCTAGGAAGCGACATTGTGGGGATCACTCAATGAGGATACGACTTTTTAACTTACAATTCGTCAAACAATCTGCCTAGGTAAATTTGAATACATTTTCAAAGTGAACAAAGAAACTGGCAGGAGCGGGATTCGAACCTGCGACCTCCGGGTTACCGTACCGGCGCTCTAGCAACTGAGCTATCTTGCCCTATGATGACGGTCTCCCAAATTGTCAGTATCTTTGTTCGGGTGGGCGCTAGTCAGAAGTCATAAACCAAGAATGCCGTAAAGCCAGGGATCACACCCAATTTTACGATACAACATGGGAAGCGACATTGTTGGGATCACTCAATGAGCATACGACTTTTTAACTTACAATTCGTCAAACTAGGTAAATTTGAATACTTTTTCAAAGTGAACAAAGAAACTGGCAGGAGCGGGATTCGAACCTGCGACCTCCGGGTTACCGTACCGGCGCTCTACCAACTGAGCTATCTTGCCCTATGTTGGCGGTCTCCCAAATTATCAGTATCTTTGTTCGGGTGGGCGCTAGTCAGAAGTCATAAACCCAGAATGCCGTATAGCCAGGGATCACACCCAATTTTACGATACAACCTGGGAAGCGACATTGTGGGGATCAATCAATGAGGATACGACTTTTTAACTTACAATTCGTCAAACTAGGTAAATTTGAATACATTTTCAAAGTGAACAAAGAAACTGGCAGGAGCGGGATTCCAACCTGCGACCTCCGGGTTACTGTACCGGCCTCTCTACCAACTGAGCTATCTTGCCCTATGTTGGCGGTCTCCCAAATTGTCAGTATCTTTGTTCGGGTGGGCGCTAGTCAGAAGTCATCAACCCAGAATGCCGTATAGCCAGGGATCACACCCAATTTTACGATACAACCTAGGAAGCGACATTGTGGGGATCACTCAATGAGGATACGACTTTTTAACTTACAATTCGTCAAACAATCCACAAGGGAAATTGACTTGGTAAATTTGAATACTTTTTCAAAGTGAACAAAGAAACTGGCAGGAGCGGGATTCGAACCTGCGACCTCCGGGTTACCGTACCGGCGCTCTACCAACTGAGCTATCTTGCCCTATGTTGGCGGTCTCCCAAATTATCAGTATCTTTGTTCGGGTGGGCGCTAGTCAGAAGTCATAAACCCAGAATGCCGTATAGCCAGGGATCACACCGAATTTTACGATACAACCTGGGAAGCGACATTGTGGGGATCACTCAATGAGGATACGACTTTTTAACTTACAATTCGTCAAACTAGGTAAATTTGAATACATTTTCAAAGTGAACAAAGAAACTGGCAGGAGCGGGATTCGAACCTGCGACCTCCGGGTTACTGTACCGGCGCTCTACCAACTGAGCTATCTTGCCCTATGTTGGCGGTCTCCCAAATTATCAGTATCTTTGTTCGGGTGGGCGCTAGTCAGAAGTCATCAACCCAGAATGCCGTAAAGCCAGGGATCACACCCAATTTTACGATACAACCCGGGAAGCGACATTGTGGGGATCATTCAATGAGGATACGACTTTTTAACTTACAATTCGTCAAACTAGGTAAATTTGAATACATTTTCAAAGTGAACAAAGAAACTGGCAGGAGCGGGATTCGAACCTGCGACCTCCGGGTTACCGTACCGGCGCTCTACCAACTGAGCTATCTTGCCCTATGTTGGCGGTCTCCCAAATTATCAGTATCTTTGTTCGGGTGGGCGCTAGTCAGAAGTCATAAACCCAGAATGCCGTATAGCCAGGGATCACACCCAATTTTACGATACAACCTGGGAAGCGACATTGTGGGGATCAATCAATGAGGATACGACTTTTTAACTTACAATTCGTCAAACTAGGTAAATTTGAATACATTTTCAAAGTGAACAAAGAAACTGGCAGGAGCGGGATTCCAACCTGCGACCTCCGGGTTACTGTACCGGCCTCTCTACCAACTGAGCTATCTTGCCCTATGTTGGCGGTCTCCCAAATTGTCAGTATCTTTGTTCGGGTGGGCGCTAGTCAGAAGTCATCAACCCAGAATGCCGTATAGCCAGGGATCACACCCAATTTTACGATACAACCTAGGAAGCGACATTGTGGGGATCACTCAATGAGGATACGACTTTTTAACTTACAATTCGTCAAACAATCCACAAGGGAAATTGACTTGGTAAATTTGAATACTTTTTCAAAGTGAACAAAGAAACTGGCAGGAGCGGGATTCGAACCTGCGACCTCCGGGTTACCGTACCGGCGCTCTACCAACTGAGCTATCTTGCCCTATGTTGGCGGTCTCCCAAATTATCAGTATCTTTGTTCGGGTGGGCGCTAGTCAGAAGTCATAAACCCAGAATGCCGTATAGCCAGGGATCACACCCAATTTTACGATACAACCTGGGAAGCGACATTGTGGGGATCACTCAATGAGGATACGACTTTTTAACTTACAATTCGTCAAACTAGGTAAATTTGAATACATTTTCAAAGTGAACAAAGAAACTGGCAGGAGCGGGATTCGAACCTGCGACCTCCGGGTTACTGTACCGGCGCTCTACCAACTGAGCTATCTTGCCCTATGTTGGCGGTCTCCCAAATTATCAGTATCTTTGTTCGGGTGGGCGCTAGTCAGAAGTCATCAACCCAGAATGCCGTAAAGCCAGGGATCACACCCAATTTTACGATACAACCCGGGAAGCGACATTGTGGGGATCATTCAATGAGGATACGACTTTTTAACTTACAATTCGTCAAACTAGGTAAATTTGAATACATTTTCAAAGTGAACAAAGAAACTGGCAGGAGCGGGATTCGAACCTGCGACCTCCGGGTTACCGTACCGGCGCTCTACCAACTGAGCTATCTTGCCCTATGTTGGCGGTCTACCAAATTATCAGTATCTTTGTTCGGGTGGGCGCTAGTCAGAAGTCATCAACCCAGAATGCCGTATAGCCAGGGATCACACCCAATTTTACGATACAACCTGGGAAGCGACATTGTGGGGATCAATCAATGAGGATACGACTTTTTAACTTACAATTCGTCAAACTAGGTAAATTTGAATACATTTTCAAAGTGAACAAAGAAACTGGCAGGAGCGGGATTCCAACCTGCGACCTCCGGGTTACTGTACCGGCCTCTCTACCAACTGAGCTATCTTGCCCTATGTTGGCGGTCTCCCAAATTGTCAGTATCTTTGTTCGGGTGGGCGCTAGTCAGAAGTCATCAACCCAGAATGCCGTATAGCCAGGGATCACACCCAATTTTACGATACAACCTAGGAAGCGACATTGTGGGGATCACTCAATGAGGATACGACTTTTTAACTTACAATTCGTCAAACAATCCACAAGGGAAATTGACTTGGTAAATTTGAATACTTTTTCAAAGTGAACAAAGAAACTGGCAGGAGCGGGATTCGAACCTGCGACCTCCGGGTTACCGTACCGGCGCTCTACCAACTGAGCTATCTTGCCCTATGTTGGCGGTCTCCCAAATTATCAGTATCTTTGTTCGGGTGGGCGCTAGTCAGAAGTCATAAACCCAGAATGCCGTATAGCCAGGGATCACACCGAATTTTACGATACAACCTGGGAAGCGACATTGTGGGGATCACTCAATGAGGATACGACTTTTTAACTTACAATTCGTCAAACTAGGTAAATTTGAATACATTTTCAAAGTGAACAAAGAAACTGGCAGGAGCGGGATTCGAACCTGCGACCTCCGGGTTACTGTACCGGCGCTCTACCAACTGAGCTATCTTGCCCTATGTTGGCGGTCTCCCAAATTATCAGTATCTTTGTTCGGGTGGGCGCTAGTCAGAAGTCATCAACCCAGAATGCCGTAAAGCCAGGGATCACACCCAATTTTACGATACAACCCGGGAAGCGACATTGTGGGGATCATTCAATGAGGATACGACTTTTTAACTTACAATTCGTCAAACTAGGTAAATTTGAATACATTTTCAAAGTGAACAAAGAAACTGGCAGGAGCGGGATTCGAACCTGCGACCTCCGGGTTACCGTACCGGCGCTCTACCAACTGAGCTATCTTGCCCTATGTTGGCGGTCTCCCAAATTATCAGTATCTTTGTTCGGGTGGGCGCTAGTCAGAAGTCATAAACCCAGAATGCCGTATAGCCAGGGATCACACCCAATTTTACGATACAACCTGGGAAGCGACATTGTGGGGATCAATCAATGAGGATACGACTTTTTAACTTACAATTCGTCAAACTAGGTAAATTTGAATACATTTTCAAAGTGAACAAAGAAACTGGCAGGAGCGGGATTCCAACCTGCGACCTCCGGGTTACTGTACCGGCCTCTCTACCAACTGAGCTATCTTGCCCTATGTTGGCGGTCTCCCAAATTGTCAGTATCTTTGTTCGGGTGGGCGCTAGTCAGAAGTCATCAACCCAGAATGCCGTATAGCCAGGGATCACACCCAATTTTACGATACAACCTAGGAAGCGACATTGTGGGGATCACTCAATGAGGATACGACTTTTTAACTTACAATTCGTCAAACAATCCACAAGGGAAATTGACTTGGTAAATTTGAATACTTTTTCAAAGTGAACAAAGAAACTGGCAGGAGCGGGATTCGAACCTGCGACCTCCGGGTTACCGTACCGGCGCTCTACCAACTGAGCTATCTTGCCCTATGTTGGCGGTCTCCCAAATTATCAGTATCTTTGTTCGGGTGGGCGCTAGTCAGAAGTCATAAACCCAGAATGCCGTATAGCCAGGGATCACACCCAATTTTACGATACAACCTGGGAAGCGACATTGTGGGGATCACTCAATGAGGATACGACTTTTTAACTTACAATTCGTCAAACTAGGTAAATTTGAATACATTTTCAAAGTGAACAAAGAAACTGGCAGGAGCGGGATTCGAACCTGCGACCTCCGGGTTACTGTACCGGCGCTCTACCAACTGAGCTATCTTGCCCTATGTTGGCGGTCTCCCAAATTATCAGTATCTTTGTTCGGGTGGGCGCTAGTCAGAAGTCATCAACCCAGAATGCCGTAAAGCCAGGGATCACACCCAATTTTACGATACAACCCGGGAAGCGACATTGTGGGGATCATTCAATGAGGATACGACTTTTTAACTTACAATTCGTCAAACTAGGTAAATTTGAATACATTTTCAAAGTGAACAAAGAAACTGGCAGGAGCGGGATTCGAACCTGCGACCTCCGGGTTACCGTACCGGCGCTCTACCAACTGAGCTATCTTGCCCTATGTTGGCGGTCTACCAAATTATCAGTATCTTTGTTCGGGTGGGCGCTAGTCAGAAGTCATCAACCCAGAATGCCGTATAGCCAGGGATCACACCCAATTTTACGATACAACCTGGGAAGCGACATTGTGGGGATCAATCAATGAGGATACGACTTTTTAACTTACAATTCGTCAAACTAGGTAAATTTGAATACATTTTCAAAGTGAACAAAGAAACTGGCAGGAGCGGGATTCCAACCTGCGACCTCCGGGTTACTGTACCGGCCTCTCTACCAACTGAGCTATCTTGCCCTATGTTGGCGGTCTCCCAAATTGTCAGTATCTTTGTTCGGGTGGGCGCTAGTCAGAAGTCATCAACCCAGAATGCCGTATAGCCAGGGATCACACCCAATTTTACGATACAACCTAGGAAGCGACATTGTGGGGATCACTCAATGAGGATACGACTTTTTAACTTACAATTCGTCAAACAATCCACAAGGGAAATTGACTTGGTAAATTTGAATACTTTTTCAAAGTGAACAAAGAAACTGGCAGGAGCGGGATTCGAACCTGCGACCTCCGGGTTACCGTACCGGCGCTCTACCAACTGAGCTATCTTGCCCTATGTTGGCGGTCTCCCAAATTATCAGTATCTTTGTTCGGGTGGGCGCTAGTCAGAAGTCATAAACCCAGAATGCCGTATAGCCAGGGATCACACCCAATTTTACGATACAACCTGGGAAGCGACATTGTGGGGATCACTCAATGAGGATACGACTTTTTAACTTACAATTCGTCAAACTAGGTAAATTTGAATACATTTTCAAAGTGAACAAAGAAACTGGCAGGAGCGGGATTCGAACCTGCGACCTCCGGGTTACTGTACCGGCGCTCTACCAACTGAGCTATCTTGCCCTATGTTGGCGGTCTCCCAAATTATCAGTATCTTTGTTCGGGTGGGCGCTAGTCAGAAGTCATCAACCCAGAATGCCGTAAAGCCAATGATCACACCCAATTTTACGATACAACCCGGGAAGCGACATTGTGGGGATCATTCAATGAGGATACGACTTTTTAACTTACAATTCGTCAAACTAGGTAAATTTGAATACTTTTTCAAAGTGAACAAAGAAACTGGCAGGAGCGGGATTCGAACCTGCGACCTCCGGGTTACCGTACCGGCGCTCTACCAACTGAGCTATCTTGCCCTATGTTGGCGGTCTCCCAAATTATCAGTATCTTTGTTCGGGTGGGCGCTAGTCAGAAGTCATAAACCCAGAATGCCGTATAGCCAGGGATCACACCCAATTTTACGATACAACCTGGGAAGCGACATTGTGGGGATCACTCAATGAGGATACGAATTTTTAACTTACAATTCGTCAAACTAGGTAAATTTGAATACATTTTCAAAGTGAACAAAGAAACTGGCAGGAGCGGGATTCCAACCTGCGACCTCCGGGTTACTGTACCGGCCTCTCTACCAACTGAGCTATCTTGCCCTATGTTGGCGGTCTCCCAAATTGTCAGTATCTTTGTTCGGGTGGGCGCTAGTCAGAAGTCATCAACCCAGAATGCCGTATAGCCAGGGATCACACCCAATTTTACGATACAACCTAGGAAGCGACATTGTGGGGATCACTCAATGAGGATACGACTTTTTAACTTACAATTCGTCAAACTAGGTAAATTTGAATACATTTTCAAAGTGAACAAGAAACTGGCAGGAGCGGGATTCGAACCTGCGACCTCCGGGTTAATGTACCGGCGCTCTACCAACTGAGCTATCTTGCCCTATGTTGGCGGTCTCCCAAATTGTCAGTATCTTTGTTCGGGTGGGCGCTAGTCAGAAGTCATCAACCCAGAATGCCGTTTAGCCAGGGATCACACCCAATTTTACGATACAACATGAGAAGCGACATTGTGGGGATCACTCAATGAGGATACGACTTTTAACTTACAATTCGTCAAACTAGGTAAATTTGAATACATTTTCAAAGTGAACAAAGAAACTGGCAGGAGCGGGATTCGAGCCTGTGACCTCCGGGCTACTGTACCGGCCTCTCTACGAACTGAGCTATCTTGCCCTATGTTGGCGGTCTCCCAAATTCTCAGTATCTTTGTTCGGGTGGGCGCTAGTCAGAAGTAATCAACCCAGAATGCCGGATAGCCAGGGATCACACCCAATGTTACAATACAACATGGGAAGCGACATTGTGGGGATCACTCAATGGGGATACGACTTTTTAACTTACAATTCGTCAAACTAGGTAAATTTGAATACATTTTCAAAGTGAACAAAGAAACTGGCAGGAGCGGGATTCGAACCTGCGACCTCCGGGTTACTGTACCGGCCTCTCTACCAACTGAGCTATCTTGCCCTATGTTGGCGGTCTCCCAAATTGTCAGTATCTTTGTTCGGGTGGGCGCTAGTCAGAAGTCATCAACCCAGAGTGCCGTATAGCCAGGGATCACACCCAATTTTACGATACAACCTAGGAAGCGACATTGTGGGGATCACTCAATGAGGATACGACTTTTTAACTTACAATTCGTCAAACAATCTGCCTAGGTAAATTTGAATACATTTTCAAAGTGAACAAAGAAACTGGCAGGAGCGGGATTCGAACCTGCGACCTCCGGGTTACCGTACCGGCGCTCTAGCAACTGAGCTATCTTGCCCTATGATGACGGTCTCCCAAATTGTCAGTATCTTTGTTCGGGTGGGCGCTAGTCAGAAGTCATAAACCAAGAATGCCGTAAAGCCAGGGATCACACCCAATTTTACGATACAACCTGGGAAGCGACATTGTTGGGATCACTCAATGAGCATACGACTTTTTAACTTACAATTCGTCAAACTAGGTAAATTTGAATACTTTTTCAAAGTGAACAAAGAAACTGGCAGGAGCGGGATTCGAACCTGCGACCTCCGGGTTACCGTACCGGCGCTCTACCAACTGAGCTATCTTGCCCTATGTTGGCGGTCTCCCAAATTATCAGTATCTTTGTTCGGGTGGGCGCTAGTCAGAAGTCATAAACCCAGAATGCCGTATAGCCAGGGATCACACCCAATTTTACGATACAACCTGGGAAGCGACATTGTGGGGATCAATCAATGAGGATACGACTTTTTAACTTACAATTCGTCAAACTAGGTAAATTTGAATACATTTTCAAAGTGAACAAAGAAACTGGCAGGAGCGGGATTCCAACCTGCGACCTCCGGGTTACTGTACCGGCCTCTCTACCAACTGAGCTATCTTGCCCTATGTTGGCGGTCTCCCAAATTGTCAGTATCTTTGTTCGGGTGGGCGCTAGTCAGAAGTCATCAACCCAGAATGCCGTATAGCCAGGGATCACACCCAATTTTACGATACAACCTAGGAAGCGACATTGTGGGGATCACTCAATGAGGATACGACTTTTTAACTTACAATTCGTCAAACAATCCACAAGGGAAATTGACTTGGTAAATTTGAATACTTTTTCAAAGTGAACAAAGAAACTGGCAGGAGCGGGATTCGAACCTGCGACCTCCGGGTTACCGTACCGGCGCTCTACCAACTGAGCTATCTTGCCCTATGTTGGCGGTCTCCCAAATTATCAGTATCTTTGTTCGGGTGGGCGCTAGTCAGAAGTCATAAACCCAGAATGCCGTATAGCCAGGGATCACACCCAATTTTACGATACAACCTAGGAAGCGACATTGTGGGGATCACTCAATGAGGATACGACTTTTTAACTTACAATTCGTCAAACTAGGTAAATTTGAATACATTTTCAAAGTGAACAAGAAACTGGCAGGAGCGGGATTCGAACCTGCGACCTCCGGGTTAATGTACCGGCGCTCTACCAACTGAGCTATCTTGCCCTATGTTGGCGGTCTCCCAAATTGTCAGTATCTTTGTTCGGGTGGGCGCTAGTCAGAAGTCATCAACCCAGAATGCCGTTTAGCCAGGGATCACACCCAATTTTACGATACAACATGAGAAGCGACATTGTGGGGATCACTCAATGAGGATACGACTTTTAACTTACAATTCGTCAAACTAGGTAAATTTGAATACATTTTCAAAGTGAACAAAGAAACTGGCAGGAGCGGGATTCGAGCCTGTGACCTCCGGGCTACTGTACCGGCCTCTCTACGAACTGAGCTATCTTGCCCTATGTTGGCGGTCTCCCAAATTCTCAGTATCTTTGTTCGGGTGGGCGCTAGTCAGAAGTAATCAACCCAGAATGCCGGATAGCCAGGGATCACACCCAATGTTACAATACAACATGGGAAGCGACATTGTGGGGATCACTCAATGGGGATACGACTTTTTAACTTACAATTCGTCAAACTAGGTAAATTTGAATACATTTTCAAAGTGAACAAAGAAACTGGCAGGAGCGGGATTCGAACCTGCGACCTCCGGGTTACTGTACCGGCCTCTCTACCAACTGAGCTATCTTGCCCTATGTTGGCGGTCTCCCAAATTGTCAGTATCTTTGTTCGGGTGGGCGCTAGTCAGAAGTCATCAACCCAGAGTGCCGTATAGCCAGGGATCACACCCAATTTTACGATACAACCTAGGAAGCGACATTGTGGGGATCACTCAATGAGGATACGACTTTTTAACTTACAATTCGTCAAACAATCTGCCTAGGTAAATTTGAATACATTTTCAAAGTAAACAAAGAAACTGGCAGGAGCGGGATTCGAACCTGCGACCTCCGGGTTACCGTACCGGCGCTCTAGCAACTGAGCTATCTTGCCCTATGATGACGGTCTCCCAAATTGTCAGTATCTTTGTTCGGGTGGGCGCTAGTCAGAAGTCATAAACCAAGAATGCCGTAAAGCCAGGGATCACACCCAATTTTACGATACAACCTGGGAAGCGACATTGTTGGGATCACTCAATGAGCATACGACTTTTTAACTTACAATTCGTCAAACTAGGTAAATTTGAATACTTTTTCAAAGTGAACAAAGAAACTGGCAGGAGCGGGATTCGAACCTGCGACCTCCGGGTTACCGTACCGGCGCTCTACCAACTGAGCTATCTTGCCCTATGTTGGCGGTCTCCCAAATTATCAGTATCTTTGTTCGGGTGGGCGCTAGTCAGAAGTCATAAACCCAGAATGCCGTATAGCCAGGGATCACACCCAATTTTACGATACAACCTGGGAAGCGACATTGTGGGGATCAATCAATGAGGATACGACTTTTTAACTTACAATTCGTCAAACTAGGTAAATTTGAATACATTTTCAAAGTGAACAAAGAAACTGGCAGGAGCGGGATTCCAACCTGCGACCTCCGGGTTACTGTACCGGCCTCTCTACCAACTGAGCTATCTTGCCCTATGTTGGCGGTCTCCCAAATTGTCAGTATCTTTGTTCGGGTGGGCGCTAGTCAGAAGTCATCAACCCAGAATGCCGTATAGCCAGGGATCACACCCAATTTTACGATACAACCTAGGAAGCGACATTGTGGGGATCACTCAATGAGGATACGACTTTTTAACTTACAATTCGTCAAACAATCCACAAGGGAAATTGACTTGGTAAATTTGAATACTTTTTCAAAGTGAACAAAGAAACTGGCAGGAGCGGGATTCGAACCTGCGACCTCCGGGTTACCGTACCGGCGCTCTACCAACTGAGCTATCTTGCCCTATGTTGGCGGTCTCCCAAATTATCAGTATCTTTGTTCGGGTGGGCGCTAGTCAGAAGTCATAAACCCAGAATGCCGTATAGCCAGGGATCACACCCAATTTTACGATACAACCTGGGAAGCGACATTGTGGGGATCACTCAATGAGGATACGACTTTTTAACTTACAATTCGTCAAACTAGGTAAATTTGAATACATTTTCAAAGTGAACAAAGAAACTGGCAGGAGCGGGATTCGAACCTGCGACCTCCGGGTTACTGTACCGGCGCTCTACCAACTGAGCTATCTTGCCCTATGTTGGCGGTCTCCCAAATTATCAGTATCTTTGTTCGGGTGGGCGCTAGTGAGAAGTCATCAACCCAGAATGCCGTTTAGCCAGGGATCACACCCAATTTTACGATACAACCCGGGAAGCGACATTGTGGGGATCATTCAATGAGGATACGACTTTTTAACTTACAATTCGTCAAACAATCCACAGGGGAAACTGACTTGGTAAATTTGAATACATTTTTCAAAGTGAACAAGAAACTGGCAGGAGCGGGATTCGAACCTGCGACCTCCGGGTTACTGTACCGGCGCTCTACCAACTGAGCTATCTTGCCCTATGTTGGCGGTCTCCCAAATTGTCAGTATCTTTGTTCGGGTGGGCGCTAGTCAGAAGTCATCAACCCAGAATGCCGTTTAGCCAGGGATCACACCCAATTTTACGATACAACATGAGAAGCGACATTGTGGGGATCACTCAATGAGGATACGACTTTTAACTTACAATTCGTCAAACTAGGTAAATTTGAATACATTTTCAAAGTGAACAAAGAAACTGGCAGGAGCGGGATTCGAGCCTGTGACCTCCGGGCTACTGTACCGGCCTCTCTACGAACTGAGCTATCTTGCCCTATGATGGCGGTCTCCCAAATTCTCAGTATCTTTGTTCGGGTGGGCGCTAGTCAGAAGTAATAAACCCAGAATGCCGGATAGCCAGGGATCACACCCAATTTTACAATACAACATGGGAAGCGACATTGTGGGGATCACTCAATGGGGATACGACTTTTTAACTTACAATTCGTCAAACTAGGTAAATTTGAATACATTTTCAAAGTGAACAAAGAAACTGGCAGGAGCGGGATTCGAACCTGCGACCTCCGGGTTACTGTACCGGCCTCTCTACCAACTGAGCTATCTTGCCCTATGTTGGCGGTCTCCCAAATTGTCAGTATCTTTGTTCGGGTGGGCGCTAGTCAGAAGTCATCAACCCAGAGTGCCGTATAGCCAGGGATCACACCCAATTTTACGATACAACCTAGGAAGCGACATTGTGGGGATCACTCAATGAGGATACGACTTTTTAACTTACAATTCGTCAAACAATCTGCCTAGGTAAATTTGAATACATTTTCAAAGTGAACAAAGAAACTGGCAGGAGCGGGATTCGAACCTGCGACCTCCGGGTTACCGTACCGGCGCTCTCGCAACTGAGCTATCTTGCCCTATGATGACGGTCTCCCAAATTGTCAGTATCTTTGTTCGGGTGGGCGCTAGTCAGAAGTCATCAACCCAGAATGCCGTAAAGCCAGGGATCACACCCAATTTTACGATACAACCCGGGAAGCGACATTGTTGGGATCATCCAATGAGGATACGACTTTTTAACTTACAATTCGTCAAACAATCCCCAAGGGAAACTGACTTGGTAAATTTGAATGCATTTTCAAAGTGAACAAGAAACTGGCAGGAGCGGGATTCGAACCTGCGACCTCCGGGTTACCGTACCGGCGCTCTACCAACTGAGCTATCTTGCCCTATGTTGGCGGTCTCCCAAATTGTCAGTATCTTTGTTCGGGTGGGCGCTAGTCAGAAGTCATAAACCAAGAATGCCGTAAAGCCAGGGATCACACCCAATTTTACGATACAACCTGGGATGCGACATTGTTGGGATCACTCAATGAGCATACGACTTTTTAACTTACAATTCGTCAAACTAGGTAAATTTGAATACTTTTTCAAAGTGAACAAAGAAACTGGCAGGAGCGGGATTCGAACCTGCGACCTCCGGGTTACCGTACCGGCGCTCTACCAACTGAGCTATCTTGCCCTATGTTGGCGGTCTCCCAAATTATCAGTATCTTTGTTCGGGTGGGCGCTAGTCAGAAGTCATAAACCCAGAATGCCGTATAGCCAGGGATCACACCCAATTTTACGATACAACCTGGGAAGCGACATTGTGGGGATCACTCAATGAGGATACGAATTTTTAACTTACAATTCGTCAAACTAGGTAAATTTGAATACATTTTCAAAGTGAACAAAGAAACTGGCAGGAGCGGGATTCCAACCTGCGACCTCCGGGTTACTGTACCGGCCTCTCTACCAACTGAGCTATCTTGCCCTATGTTGGCGGTCTCCCAAATTGTCAGTATCTTTGTTCGGGTGGGCGCTAGTCAGAAGTCATCAACCCAGAATGCCGTATAGCCAGGGATCACACCCAATTTTACGATACAACCTAGGAAGCGACATTGTGGGGATCACTCAATGAGGATACGACTTTTTAACTTACAATTCGTCAAACTAGGTAAATTTGAATACATTTTCAAAGTGAACAAAGAAACTGGCAGGAGCGGGATTCGAACCTGCGACCTCCGGGTTACTGTACCGGCGCTCTACCAACTGAGCTATCTTGCCCTATGTTGGCGGTCTCCCAAATTATCAGTATCTTTGTTCGGGTGGGCGCTAGTCAGAAGTCATCAACCCAGAATGCCGTAAAGCCAGGGATCACACCCAATTTTACGATACAACCCGGGAAGCGACATTGTGGGGATCATTCAATGAGGATACGACTTTTTAACTTACAATTCGTCAAACAATCCACAGGGGAAACTGACTTGGTAAATTTGAATACATTTTTCAAAGTGAACAAGAAACTGGCAGGAGCGGGATTCGAACCTGCGACCTCCGGGTTAATGTACCGGCGCTCTACCAACTGAGCTATCTTGCCCTATGTTGGCGGTCTCCCAAATTGTCAGTATCTTTGTTCGGGTGGGCGCTAGTCAGAAGTCATCAACCCAGAATGCCGTTTAGCCAGGGATCACACCCAATTTTACGATACAACATGAGAAGCGACATTGTGGGGATCACTCAATGAGGATACGACTTTTAACTTACAATTCGTCAAACTAGGTAAATTTGAATACATTTTCAAAGTGAACAAAGAAACTGGCAGGAGCGGGATTCGAGCCTGTGACCTCCGGGCTACTGTACCGGCCTCTCTACGAACTGAGCTATCTTGCCCTATGTTGGCGGTCTCCCAAATTCTCAGTATCTTTGTTCGGGTGGGCGCTAGTCAGAAGTAATCAACCCAGAATGCCGGATAGCCAGGGATCACACCCAATTTTACAATACAACATGGGAAGCGACATTGTGGGGATCACTCAATGGGGATACGACTTTTTAACTTACAATTCGTCAAACTAGGTAAATTTGAATACATTTTCAAAGTGAACAAAGAAACTGGCAGGAGCGGGATTCGAACCTGCGACCTCCGGGTTACTGTACCGGCCTCTCTACCAACTGAGCTATCTTGCCCTATGTTGGCGGTCTCCCAAATTGTCAGTATCTTTGTTCGGGTGGGCGCTAGTCAGAAGTCATCAACCCAGAGTGCCGTATAGCCAGGGATCACACCCAATTTTACGATACAACCTAGGAAGCGACATTGTGGGGATCACTCAATGAGGATACGACTTTTTAACTTACAATTCGTCAAACAATCTGCCTAGGTAAATTTGAATACATTTTCAAAGTGAACAAAGAAACTGGCAGGAGCGGGATTCGAACCTGCGACCTCCGGGTTACCGTACCGGCGCTCTACCAACTGAGCTATCTTGCCCTATGATGACGGTCTCCCAAATTGTCAGTATCTTTGTTCGGGTGGGCGCTAGTCAGAAGTCATAAACCCAGAATGCCGTATAGCCAGGGATCACACCCAATTTTACGATACAACCTGGGAAGCGACATTGTGGGGATCACTCAATGAGGATACGACTTTTTAACTTACAATTCGTCAAACTAGGTAAATTTGAATACATTTTCAAAGTGAACAAAGAAACTGGCAGGAGCGGGATTCGAACCTGCGACCTCCGGGTTACTGTACCGGCGCTCTACCAACTGAGCTATCTTGCCCTATGTTGGCGGTCTCCCAAATTATCAGTATCTTTGTTCGGGTGGGCGCTAGTCAGAAGTCATCAACCCAGAATGCCGTAAAGCCAGGGATCACACCCAATTTTACGATACAACCCGGGAAGCGACATTGTGGGGATCATTCAATGAGGATACGACTTTTTAACTTACAATTCGTCAAACAATCCACAGGGGAAACTGACTTGGTAAATTTGAATACATTTTTCAAAGTGAACAAGAAACTGGCAGGAGCGGGATTCGAACCTGCGACCTCCGGGTTACTGTACCGGCCTCTCTACCAACTGAGCTATCTTGCCCTATGTTGGCGGTCTGCCAAATTGTCAGTATCTTTGTTCGGGTGGGCGCTAGTCAGAAGTCATCAACCCAGAATGCCGGATAGCCAGGGATCACACCCAATTTTACGATACAACCTAGGAAGCGACATTGTGGGGATCACTCAATGTTGATACGACTTTTTAACTTACAATTCGTCAAACAATCTGCCTAGGTAAATTTGAATACATTTTCAAAGTGAACAAAGAAACTGGCAGGAGCGGGATTCGAACCTGCGACCTCCGGGTTACCGTACCGGCGCTCTAGCAACTGAGCTATCTTGCCCTATGATGACGGTCTCCCAAATTGTCAGTATCTTTGTTCGGGTGGGCGCTAGTCAGAAGTCATCAACCCAGAATGCCGTAAAGCCAGGGATCACACCCAATTTTACGATACAACCCGGGAAGCGACATTGTGGGGATCATCCAATGAGGATACGACTTTTTAACTTACAATTCGTCAAACAATCCCCAAGGGAAACTGACTTGGTAAATTTGAATGCATTTTCAAAGTGAACAAGAAACTGGCAGGAGCGGGATTCGAACCTGCGACCTCCGGGTTACCGTACCGGCGCTCTACCAACTGAGCTATCTTGCCCTATGTTGGCGGTCTCCCAAATTGTCAGTATCTTTGTTCGGGTGGGCGCTAGTCAGAAGTCATAAACCAAGAATGCCGTAAAGCCAGGGATCACACCCAATTTTACGATACAACCTGGGATGCGACATTGTTGGGATCACTCAATGAGCATACGACTTTTTAACTTACAATTCGTCAAACTAGGTAAATTTGAATACTTTTTCAAAGTGAACAAAGAAACTGGCAGGAGCGGGATTCGAACCTGCGACCTCCGGGTTACCGTACCGGCGCTCTACCAACTGAGCTATCTTGCCCTATGTTGGCGGTCTCCCAAATTATCAGTATCTTTGTTCGGGTGGGCGCTAGTCAGAAGTCATAAACCCAGAATGCCGTATAGCCAGGGATCACACCCAATTTTACGATACAACCTGGGAAGCGACATTGTGGGGATCACTCAATGAGGATACGAATTTTTAACTTACAATTCGTCAAACTAGGTAAATTTGAATACATTTTCAAAGTGAACAAAGAAACTGGCAGGAGCGGGATTCCAACCTGCGACCTCCGGGTTACTGTACCGGCCTCTCTACCAACTGAGCTATCTTGCCCTATGTTGGCGGTCTCCCAAATTGTCAGTATCTTTGTTCGGGTGGGCGCTAGTCAGAAGTCATCAACCCAGAATGCCGTATAGCCAGGGATCACACCCAATTTTACGATACAACCTAGGAAGCGACATTGTGGGGATCACTCAATGAGGATACGACTTTTTAACTTACAATTCGTCAAACTAGGTAAATTTGAATACATTTTCAAAGTGAACAAAGAAACTGGCAGGAGCGGGATTCGAACCTGCGACCTCCGGGTTACTGTACCGGCGCTCTACCAACTGAGCTATCTTGCCCTATGTTGGCGGTCTCCCAAATTATCAGTATCTTTGTTCGGGTGGGCGCTAGTCAGAAGTCATCAACCCAGAATGCCGTAAAGCCAGGGATCACACCCAATTTTACGATACAACCCGGGAAGCGACATTGTGGGGATCATTCAATGAGGATACGACTTTTTAACTTACAATTCGTCAAACAATCCACAGGGGAAACTGACTTGGTAAATTTGAATACATTTTTCAAAGTGAACAAGAAACTGGCAGGAGCGGGATTCGAACCTGCGACCTCCGGGTTAATGTACCGGCGCTCTACCAACTGAGCTATCTTGCCCTATGTTGGCGGTCTCCCAAATTGTCAGTATCTTTGTTCGGGTGGGCGCTAGTCAGAAGTCATCAACCCAGAATGCCGTTTAGCCAGGGATCACACCCAATTTTACGATACAACATGAGAAGCGACATTGTGGGGATCACTCAATGAGGATACGACTTTTAACTTACAATTCGTCAAACTAGGTAAATTTGAATACATTTTCAAAGTGAACAAAGAAACTGGCAGGAGCGGGATTCGAGCCTGTGACCTCCGGGCTACTGTACCGGCCTCTCTACGAACTGAGCTATCTTGCCCTATGTTGGCGGTCTCCCAAATTCTCAGTATCTTTGTTCGGGTGGGCGCTAGTCAGAAGTAATCAACCCAGAATGCCGGATAGCCAGGGATCACACCCAATTTTACAATACAACATGGGAAGCGACATTGTGGGGATCACTCAATGGGGATACGACTTTTTAACTTACAATTCGTCAAACTAGGTAAATTTGAATACATTTTCAAAGTGAACAAAGAAACTGGCAGGAGCGGGATTCGAACCTGCGACCTCCGGGTTACTGTACCGGCCTCTCTACCAACTGAGCTATCTTGCCCTATGTTGGCGGTCTCCCAAATTGTCAGTATCTTTGTTCGGGTGGGCGCTAGTCAGAAGTCATCAACCCAGAGTGCCGTATAGCCAGGGATCACACCCAATTTTACGATACAACCTAGGAAGCGACATTGTGGGGATCACTCAATGAGGATACGACTTTTTAACTTACAATTCGTCAAACAATCTGCCTAGGTAAATTTGAATACATTTTCAAAGTGAACAAAGAAACTGGCAGGAGCGGGATTCGAACCTGCGACCTCCGGGTTACCGTACCGGCGCTCTACCAACTGAGCTATCTTGCCCTATGATGACGGTCTCCCAAATTGTCAGTATCTTTGTTCGGGTGGGCGCTAGTCAGAAGTCATAAACCCAGAATGCCGTATAGCCAGGGATCACACCCAATTTTACGATACAACCTGGGAAGCGACATTGTGGGGATCACTCAATGAGGATACGACTTTTTAACTTACAATTCGTCAAACTAGGTAAATTTGAATACATTTTCAAAGTGAACAAAGAAACTGGCAGGAGCGGGATTCGAACCTGCGACCTCCGGGTTACTGTACCGGCGCTCTACCAACTGAGCTATCTTGCCCTATGTTGGCGGTCTCCCAAATTATCAGTATCTTTGTTCGGGTGGGCGCTAGTCAGAAGTCATCAACCCAGAATGCCGTAAAGCCAGGGATCACACCCAATTTTACGATACAACCCGGGAAGCGACATTGTGGGGATCATTCAATGAGGATACGACTTTTTAACTTACAATTCGTCAAACAATCCACAGGGGAAACTGACTTGGTAAATTTGAATACATTTTTCAAAGTGAACAAGAAACTGGCAGGAGCGGGATTCGAACCTGCGACCTCCGGGTTACTGTACCGGCCTCTCTACCAACTGAGCTATCTTGCCCTATGTTGGCGGTCTCCCAAATTGTCAGTATCTTTGTTCGGGTGGGCGCTAGTCAGAAGTCATCAACCCAGAGTGCCGTATAGCCAGGGATCACACCCAATTTTACGATACAACATAGGAAGCGACATTGTGGGGATCACTCAATGAGGATACGACTTTTTAACTTACAATTCGTCAAACAATCTGCCTAGGTAAATTTGAATACATTTTCAAAGTGAACAAAGAAACTGGCAGGAGCGGGATTCGAACCTGCGACCTCCGGGTTACCGTACCGGCGCTCTAGCAACTGAGCTATCTTGCCCTATGATGACGGTCTCCCAAATTGTCAGTATCTTTGTTCGGGTGGGCGCTAGTCAGAAGTCATAAACCAAGAATGCCGTAAAGCCAGGGATCACACCCAATTTTACGATACAACCTGGGAAGCGACATTGTTGGGATCACTCAATGAGCATACGACTTTTTAACTTACAATTCGTCAAACAAGGTAAATTTGAATACATTTTCAAAGTGAACAAAGAAACTGGCAGGAGCGGGATTCCAACCTGCGACCTCCGGGTTACTGTACCGGCCTCTCTACCAACTGAGCTATCTTGCCCTATGTTGGCGGTCTGCCAAATTGTCAGTATCTTTGTTCGGGTGGGCGCTAGTCAGAAGTCATCAACCCAGAATGCCGGATAGCCAGGGATCACACCCAATTTTACGATACAACCTAGGAAGCGACATTGTGGGGATCACTCAATGTTGATACGACTTTTTAACTTACAATTCGTCAAACAATCTGCCTAGGTAAATTTGAATACATTTTCAAAGTGAACAAAGAAACTGGCAGGAGCGGGATTCGAACCTGCGACCTCCGGGTTACCGTACCGGCGCTCTAGCAACTGAGCTATCTTGCCCTATGATGACGGTCTCCCAAATTGTCAGTATCTTTGTTCGGGTGGGCGCTAGTCAGAAGTCATCAACCCAGAATGCCGTAAAGCCAGGGATCACACCCAATTTTACGATACAACCCGGGAAGCGACATTGTGGGGATCATCCAATGAGGATACGACTTTTTAACTTACAATTCGTCAAACAATCCCCAAGGGAAACTGACTTGGTAAATTTGAATGCATTTTCAAAGTGAACAAGAAACTGGCAGGAGCGGGATTCGAACCTGCGACCTCCGGGTTACCGTACCGGCGCTCTACCAACTGAGCTATCTTGCCCTATGTTGGCGGTCTCCCAAATTGTCAGTATCTTTGTTCGGGTGGGCGCTAGTCAGAAGTCATAAACCAAGAATGCCGTAAAGCCAGGGATCACACCCAATTTTACGATACAACCTGGGATGCGACATTGTTGGGATCACTCAATGAGCATACGACTTTTTAACTTACAATTCGTCAAACTAGGTAAATTTGAATACTTTTTCAAAGTGAACAAAGAAACTGGCAGGAGCGGGATTCGAACCTGCGACCTCCGGGTTACCGTACCGGCGCTCTACCAACTGAGCTATCTTGCCCTATGTTGGCGGTCTCCCAAATTATCAGTATCTTTGTTCGGGTGGGCGCTAGTCAGAAGTCATAAACCCAGAATGCCGTATAGCCAGGGATCACACCCAATTTTACGATACAACCTGGGAAGCGACATTGTGGGGATCACTCAATGAGGATACGACTTTTTAACTTACAATTCGTCAAACTAGGTAAATTTGAATACATTTTCAAAGTGAACAAAGAAACTGGCAGGAGCGGGATTCGAACCTGCCACCTCCGGGTTACTGTACCGGCGCTCTACCAACTGAGCTATCTTGCCCTATGTTGGCGGTCTCCCAAATTATCAGTATCTTTGTTC
The DNA here is from genome assembly GCA_037893225.1 of Hippasteria phrygiana. Classification (NCBI taxonomy): domain Eukaryota; kingdom Metazoa; phylum Echinodermata; class Asteroidea; order Valvatida; family Goniasteridae; genus Hippasteria; species Hippasteria phrygiana. The sequence goes on along the minus strand of JAZGUH010000564.1, from coordinate 449,648 downwards.
GGGTGGGCGCTAGTCAGAAGTCATCAACCCAGAATGCCGTAAAGCCAGGGATCACACCCAATTTTACGATACAACCCGGGAAGCGACATTGTGGGGATCATTCAATGAGGATACGACTTTTTAACTTAAAATTCGTCAAACAATCCACAGGGGAAACTGACTTGGTAAATTTGAATACATTTTTCAAAGTGAACAAGAAACTGGCAGGAGCGGGATTCGAACCTGCGACCTCCGGGTTACTGTACCGGCGCTCTACCAACTGAGCTATCTTGCCCTATGTTGGCGGTCCCCCAAATTGTCAGTATCTTTGTTCGGGTGGGCGCTAGTCAGAAGTCATCAACCCAGAGTGCCGTATAGCTAGGGATCACACCCAATTTTACGATACAACCTTGGAAGCGACATTGTGGGGATCACTCAATGAGGATACGACTTTTTAACTTACAATTCGTCAAACAATCTGCCTAGGTAAATTTGAATACATTTTCAAAGTGAACAAAGAAACTGGCAGGAGCGGGATTCGAACCTGCGACCTCCGGGTTACCGTACCGGCGCTCTAGCAACTGAGCTATCTTGCCCTATGATGACGGTCTCCCAAATTGTCAGTATCTTTGTTCGGGTGGGCGCTAGTCAGAAGTCATCAACCCAGAATGCCGTAAAGCCAGGGATCACACCCAATTTAACGATACAACCCGGGAAGCGACATTGTGGGGATCATCCAATGAGGATACGACTTTTTAACTTACAATTCCTCAAACAATCCCCAAGGGAAACTGACTTGGTAAATTTGAATGCATTTTCAAAGTGAACAAAGAAACTGGCAGGAGCGGGATTCGAACCTGCGACCTCCGGGTTACTGTACCGGCGCTCTACCAACTGAGCTATCTTGCCCTATGTTGGCGGTCTCCCAAATTGTCAGTATCTTTGTTCGGGTGGGCGCTAGTCAGAAGTCATAAACCAAGAATGCCGTAAAGCCAGGGATCACACCCAATTTTACGATACAACATGGGATGCGACATTGTTGGGATCACTCAATGAGCATACGACTTTTTAACTTACAATTCGTCAAACGAGGTAAATTTGAATACATTTTCAAAGTGAACAAAGAAACTGGCAGGAGCGGGATTCGAACCTGCGACCTCCGGGTTACTGTACCGGCGCTCTACCAACTGAGCTATCTTGCCCTATGTTGGCGGTCTCCCAAATTATCAGTATCTTTGTTCGGGTGGGCGCTAGTGAGAAGTCATCAACCCAGAATGCCGTAAAGCCAGGGATCACACCCAATTTTACGATACAACCCGGGAAGCGACATTGTGGGGATCATTCAATGAGGATACGACTTTTTAACTTACAATTCGTCAAACAATCCACAGGGGAAACTGACTTGGTAAATTTGAATGCATTTTCAAAGTGAACAAAGAAACTGGCAGGAGCGGGATTCCAACCTGCGACCTCCGGGTTACTGTACCGGCGCTCTACCAACTGAGCTATCTTGCCCTATGTTGGCGGTCTCCCAAATTGTCAGTATCTTTGTTCGGGTGGGCGCTAGTCAGAAGTCATAAACCAAGAATGCCGTAAAGCCAGGGATCACACCCAATTTTACGATACAACATGGGATGCGACATTGTTGGGATCACTCAATGAGCATACGACTTTTTAACTTACAATTCGTCAAACGAGGTAAATTTGAATACATTTTCAAAGTGAACAAAGAAACTGGCAGGAGCGGGATTCGAACCTGCGACCTCCGGGTTACTGTACCGGCGCTCTACCAACTGAGCTATCTTGCCCTATGTTGGGGGTCTCCCAAATTATCAGTATCTTTGTTCGGGTGGGCGCTAGTGAGAAGTCATCAACCCAGAATGCCGTAAAGCCAGGGATCACACCCAATTTTACGATACAACCTGGGAAGCGACATTGTGGGGATCATTCAATGAGGATACGACTTTTTAACTTACAATTCGTCAAACAATCCACAGGGGAAACTGACTTGGTAAATTTGAATACATTTTTCAAAGTGAACAAGAAACTGGCAGGAGCGGGATTCGAACCTGCGACCTCCGGGTTACTGTACCGGCGCTCTACCAACTGAGCTATCTTGCCCTATGTTGGCGGTCTCCCAAATTGTCAGTATCTTTGTTCGGGTGGGCGCTAGTCAGAAGTCATCAACCCAGAATGCCGTTTAGCCAGGGATCACACCCAATTTTACGATACAACATGAGAAGCGACATTGTGGGGATCACTCAATGAGGATACGACTTTTAACTTACAATTCGTCAAACTAGGTAAATTTGAATACATTTTCAAAGTGAACAAAGAAACTGGCAGGAGCGGGATTCGAGCCTGTGACCTCCGGGCTACTGTACCGGCCTCTCTACGAACTGAGCTATCTTGCCCTATGATGGCGGTCTCCCAAATTCTCAGTATCTTTGTTCGGGTGGGCGCTAGTCAGAAGTAATAAACCCAGAATGCCGGATAGCCAGGGATCACACCCAATTTTACAATACAACATGGGAAGCGACATTGTGGGGATCACTCAATGGGGATACGACTTTTTAACTTACAATTCGTCAAACTAGGTAAATTTGAATACATTTTCAAAGTGAACAAAGAAACTGGCAGGAGCGGGATTCGAACCTGCGACCTCCGGGTTACTGTACCGGCCTCTCTACCAACTGAGCTATCTTGCCCTATGATGACGGTCTCCCAAATTGTCAGTATCTTTGTTCGGGTGGGCGCTAGTCAGAAGTCATCAACCCAGAATGCCGTAAAGCCAGGGATCACACCCAATTTTACGATACAACCCGGGAAGCGACATTGTTGGGATCATCCAATGAGGATACGACTTTTTAACTTACAATTCGTCAAACAATCCCCAAGGGAAACTGACTTGGTAAATTTGAATGCATTTTCAAAGTGAACAAGAAACTGGCAGGAGCGGGATTCGAACCTGCGACCTCCGGGTTACCGTACCGGCGCTCTACCAACTGAGCTATCTTGCCCTATGTTGGCGGTCTCCCAAATTGTCAGTATCTTTGTTCGGGTGGGCGCTAGTCAGAAGTCATAAACCAAGAATGCCGTAAAGCCAGGGATCACACCCAATTTTACGATACAACCTGGGATGCGACATTGTTGGGATCACTCAATGAGCATACGACTTTTTAACTTACAATTCGTCAAACTAGGTAAATTTGAATACTTTTTCAAAGTGAACAAAGAAACTGGCAGGAGCGGGATTCGAACCTGCGACCTCCGGGTTACCGTACCGGCGCTCTACCAACTGAGCTATCTTGCCCTATGTTGGCGGTCTCCCAAATTATCAGTATCTTTGTTCGGGTGGGCGCTAGTCAGAAGTCATAAACCCAGAATGCCGTATAGCCAGGGATCACACCCAATTTTACGATACAACCTGGGAAGCGACATTGTGGGGATCACTCAATGAGGATACGAATTTTTAACTTACAATTCGTCAAACTAGGTAAATTTGAATACATTTTCAAAGTGAACAAAGAAACTGGCAGGAGCGGGATTCCAACCTGCGACCTCCGGGTTACTGTACCGGCCTCTCTACCAACTGAGCTATCTTGCCCTATGTTGGCGGTCTCCCAAATTGTCAGTATCTTTGTTCGGGTGGGCGCTAGTCAGAAGTCATCAACCCAGAATGCCGTATAGCCAGGGATCACACCCAATTTTACGATACAACCTAGGAAGCGACATTGTGGGGATCACTCAATGAGGATACGACTTTTTAACTTACAATTCGTCAAACTAGGTAAATTTGAATACATTTTCAAAGTGAACAAGAAACTGGCAGGAGCGGGATTCGAACCTGCGACCTCCGGGTTAATGTACCGGCGCTCTACCAACTGAGCTATCTTGCCCTATGTTGGCGGTCTCCCAAATTGTCAGTATCTTTGTTCGGGTGGGCGCTAGTCAGAAGTCATCAACCCAGAATGCCGTTTAGCCAGGGATCACACCCAATTTTACGATACAACATGAGAAGCGACATTGTGGGGATCACTCAATGAGGATACGACTTTTAACTTACAATTCGTCAAACTAGGTAAATTTGAATACATTTTCAAAGTGAACAAAGAAACTGGCAGGAGCGGGATTCGAGCCTGTGACCTCCGGGCTACTGTACCGGCCTCTCTACGAACTGAGCTATCTTGCCCTATGTTGGCGGTCTCCCAAATTCTCAGTATCTTTGTTCGGGTGGGCGCTAGTCAGAAGTAATCAACCCAGAATGCCGGATAGCCAGGGATCACACCCAATGTTACAATACAACATGGGAAGCGACATTGTGGAGGATCACTCAATGGGGATACGACTTTTTAACTTACAATTCGTCAAACTAGGTAAATTTGAATACATTTTCAAAGTGAACAAAGAAACTGGCAGGAGCGGGATTCGAACCTGCGACCTCCGGGTTACTGTACCGGCCTCTCTACCAACTGAGCTATCTTGCCCTATGTTGGCGGTCTCCCAAATTGTCAGTATCTTTGTTCGGGTGGGCGCTAGTCAGAAGTCATCAACCCAGAGTGCCGTATAGCCAGGGATCACACCCAATTTTACGATACAACCTAGGAAGCGACATTGTGGGGATCACTCAATGAGGATACGACTTTTTAACTTACAATTCGTCAAACAATCTGCCTAGGTAAATTTGAATACATTTTCAAAGTGAACAAAGAAACTGGCAGGAGCGGGATTCGAACCTGCGACCTCCGGGTTACCGTACCGGCGCTCTAGCAACTGAGCTATCTTGCCCTATGATGACGGTCTCCCAAATTGTCAGTATCTTTGTTCGGGTGGGCGCTAGTCAGAAGTCATAAACCAAGAATGCCGTAAAGCCAGGGATCACACCCAATTTTACGATACAACCTGGGAAGCGACATTGTTGGGATCACTCAATGAGCATACGACTTTTTAACTTACAATTCGTCAAACTAGGTAAATTTGAATACTTTTTCAAAGTGAACAAAGAAACTGGCAGGAGCGGGATTCGAACCTGCGACCTCCGGGTTACCGTACCGGCGCTCTACCAACTGAGCTATCTTGCCCTATGTTGGCGGTCTCCCAAATTATCAGTATCTTTGTTCGGGTGGGCGCTAGTCAGAAGTCATAAACCCAGAATGCCGTATAGCCAGGGATCACACCCAATTTTACGATACAACCTGGGAAGCGACATTGTGGGGATCAATCAATGAGGATACGACTTTTTAACTTACAATTCGTCAAACTAGGTAAATTTGAATACATTTTCAAAGTGAACAAAGAAACTGGCAGGAGCGGGATTCCAACCTGCGACCTCCGGGTTACTGTACCGGCCTCTCTACCAACTGAGCTATCTTGCCCTATGTTGGCGGTCTCCCAAATTGTCAGTATCTTTGTTCGGGTGGGCGCTAGTCAGAAGTCATCAACCCAGAATGCCGTATAGCCAGGGATCACACCCAATTTTACGATACAACCTAGGAAGCGACATTGTGGGGATCACTCAATGAGGATACGACTTTTTAACTTACAATTCGTCAAACAATCCACAAGGGAAATTGACTTGGTAAATTTGAATACTTTTTCAAAGTGAACAAAGAAACTGGCAGGAGCGGGATTCGAACCTGCGACCTCCGGGTTACCGTACCGGCGCTCTACCAACTGAGCTATCTTGCCCTATGTTGGCGGTCTCCCAAATTATCAGTATCTTTGTTCGGGTGGGCGCTAGTCAGAAGTCATAAACCCAGAATGCCGTATAGCCAGGGATCACACCCAATTTTACGATACAACCTGGGAAGCGACATTGTGGGGATCACTCAATGAGGATACGACTTTTTAACTTACAATTCGTCAAACTAGGTAAATTTGAATACATTTTCAAAGTGAACAAAGAAACTGGCAGGAGCGGGATTCGAACCTGCGACCTCCGGGTTACTGTACCGGCGCTCTACCAACTGAGCTATCTTGCCCTATGTTGGCGGTCTCCCAAATTATCAGTATCTTTGTTCGGGTGGGCGCTAGTCAGAAGTCATCAACCCAGAATGCCGTAAAGCCAGGGATCACACCCAATTTTACGATACAACCCGGGAAGCGACATTGTGGGGATCATTCAATGAGGATACGACTTTTTAACTTACAATTCGTCAAACTAGGTAAATTTGAATACTTTTTCAAAGTGAACAAAGAAACTGGCAGGAGCGGGATTCGAACCTGCGACCTCCGGGTTACCGTACCGGCGCTCTACCAACTGAGCTATCTTGCCCTATGTTGGCGGTCTCCCAAATTATCAGTATCTTTGTTCGGGTGGGCGCTAGTCAGAAGTCATAAACCCAGAATGCCGTATAGCCAGGGATCACACCCAATTTTACGATACAACCTGGGAAGCGACATTGTGGGGATCACTCAATGAGGATACGAATTTTTAACTTACAATTTGTCAAACTAGGTAAATTTGAATACATTTTCAAAGTGAACAAAGAAACTGGCAGGAGCGGGATTCGAACCTGCGACCTCCGGGTTACTGTACCGGCCTCTCTACCAACTGAGCTATCTTGCCCTATGTTGGCGGTCTCCCAAATTGTCAGTATCTTTGTTCGGGTGGGCGCTAGTCAGAAGTCATCAACCCAGAATGCCGTATAGCCAGGGATCACACCCAATTTTACGATACAACCTAGGAAGCGACATTGTGGGGATCACTCAATGAGGATACGACTTTTTAACTTACAATTCGTCAAACTAGGTAAATTTGAATACATTTTCAAAGTGAACAAGAAACTGGCAGGAGCGGGATTCGAACCTGCGACCTCCGGGTTAATGTACCGGCGCTCTACCAACTGAGCTATCTTGCCCTATGTTGGCGGTCTCCCAAATTGTCAGTATCTTTGTTCGGGTGGGCGCTAGTCAGAAGTCATCAACCCAGAATGCCGTTTAGCCAGGGATCACACCCAATTTTACGATACAACATGAGAAGCGACATTGTGGGGATCACTCAATGAGGATACGACTTTTAACTTACAATTCGTCAAACTAGGTAAATTTGAATACTTTTTCAAAGTGAACAAAGAAACTGGCAGGAGCGGGATTCGAACCTGCGACCTCCGGGTTACCGTACCGGCGCTCTACCAACTGAGCTATCTTGCCCTATGTTGGCGGTCTCCCAAATTATCAGTATCTTTGTTCGGGTGGGCGCTAGTCAGAAGTCATAAACCCAGAATGCCGTATAGCCAGGGATCACACCCAATTTTACGATACAACCTGGGAAGCGACATTGTGGGGATCAATCAATGAGGATACGACTTTTTAACTTACAATTCGTCAAACTAGGTAAATTTGAATACATTTTCAAAGTGAACAAAGAAACTGGCAGGAGCGGGATTCCAACCTGCGACCTCCGGGTTACTGTACCGGCCTCTCTACCAACTGAGCTATCTTGCCCTATGTTGGCGGTCTCCCAAATTGTCAGTATCTTTGTTCGGGTGGGCGCTAGTCAGAAGTCATCAACCCAGAATGCCGTATAGCCAGGGATCACACCCAATTTTACGATACAACCTAGGAAGCGACATTGTGGGGATCACTCAATGAGGATACGACTTTTTAACTTACAATTCGTCAAACAATCCACAAGGGAAATTGACTTGGTAAATTTGAATACTTTTTCAAAGTGAACAAAGAAACTGGCAGGAGCGGGATTCGAACCTGCGACCTCCGGGTTACCGTACCGGCGCTCTACCAACTGAGCTATCTTGCCCTATGTTGGCGGTCTCCCAAATTATCAGTATCTTTGTTCGGGTGGGCGCTAGTCAGAAGTCATAAACCCAGAATGCCGTATAGCCAGGGATCACACCCAATTTTACGATACAACCTGGGAAGCGACATTGTGGGGATCACTCAATGAGGATACGACTTTTTAACTTACAATTCGTCAAACTAGGTAAATTTGAATACATTTTCAAAGTGAACAAAGAAACTGGCAGGAGCGGGATTCGAACCTGCGACCTCCGGGTTACTGTACCGGCGCTCTACCAACTGAGCTATCTTGCCCTATGTTGGCGGTCTCCCAAATTATCAGTATCTTTGTTCGGGTGGGCGCTAGTCAGAAGTCATCAACCCAGAATGCCGTAAAGCCAGGGATCACACCCAATTTTACGATACAACCCGGGAAGCGACATTGTGGGGATCATTCAATGAGGATACGACTTTTTAACTTACAATTCGTCAAACTAGGTAAATTTGAATACTTTTTCAAAGTGAACAAAGAAACTGGCAGGAGCGGGATTCGAACCTGCGACCTCCGGGTTACCGTACCGGCGCTCTACCAACTGAGCTATCTTGCCCTATGTTGGCGGTCTCCCAAATTATCAGTATCTTTGTTCGGGTGGGCGCTAGTCAGAAGTCATAAACCCAGAATGCCGTATAGCCAGGGATCACACCCAATTTTACGATACAACCTGGGAAGCGACATTGTGGGGATCACTCAATGAGGATACGAATTTTTAACTTACAATTTGTCAAACTAGGTAAATTTGAATACATTTTCAAAGTGAACAAAGAAACTGGCAGGAGCGGGATTCCAACCTGCGACCTCCGGGTTACTGTACCGGCCTCTCTACCAACTGAGCTATCTTGCCCTATGTTGGCGGTCTCCCAAATTGTCAGTATCTTTGTTCGGGTGGGCGCTAGTCAGAAGTCATCAACCCAGAATGCCGTATAGCCAGGGATCACACCCAATTTTACGATACAACCTAGGAAGCGACATTGTGGGGATCACTCAATGAGGATACGACTTTTTAACTTACAATTCGTCAAACTAGGTAAATTTGAATACATTTTCAAAGTGAACAAGAAACTGGCAGGAGCGGGATTCGAACCTGCGACCTCCGGGTTAATGTACCGGCGCTCTACCAACTGAGCTATCTTGCCCTATGTTGGCGGTCTCCCAAATTGTCAGTATCTTTGTTCGGGTGGGCGCTAGTCAGAAGTCATCAACCCAGAATGCCGTTTAGCCAGGGATCACACCCAATTTTACGATACAACATGAGAAGCGACATTGTGGGGATCACTCAATGAGGATACGACTTTTAACTTACAATTCGTCAAACTAGGTAAATTTTAATACATTTTCAAAGTGAACAAAGAAACTGGCAGGAGCGGGATTCGAGCCTGTGACCTCCGGGCTACTGTACCGGCCTCTCTACGAACTGAGCTATCTTGCCCTATGTTGGCGGTCTCCCAAATTCTCAGTATCTTTGTTCGGGTGGGCGCTAGTCAGAAGTAATCAACCCAGAATGCCGGATAGCCAGGGATCACACCCAATGTTACAATACAACATGGGAAGCGACATTGTGGGGATCACTCAATGGGGATACGACTTTTTAACTTACAATTCGTCAAACTAGGTAAATTTGAATACATTTTCAAAGTGAACAAAGAAACTGGCAGGAGCGGGATTCGAACCTGCGACCTCCGGGTTACTGTACCGGCCTCTCTACCAACTGAGCTATCTTGCCCTATGTTGGCGGTCTCCCAAATTGTCAGTATCTTTGTTCGGGTGGGCGCTAGTCAGAAGTCATCAACCCAGAGTGCCGTATAGCCAGGGATCACACCCAATTTTACGATACAACCTAGGAAGCGACATTGTGGGGATCACTCAATGAGGATACGACTTTTTAACTTACAATTCGTCAAACAATCTGCCTAGGTAAATTTGAATACATTTTCAAAGTGAACAAAGAAACTGGCAGGAGCGGGATTCGAACCTGCGACCTCCGGGTTACCGTACCGGCGCTCTAGCAACTGAGCTATCTTGCCCTATGATGACGGTCTCCCAAATTGTCAGTATCTTTGTTCGGGTGGGCGCTAGTCAGAAGTCATAAACCAAGAATGCCGTAAAGCCAGGGATCACACCCAATTTTACGATACAACCTGGGAAGCGACATTGTTGGGATCACTCAATGAGCATACGACTTTTTAACTTACAATTCGTCAAACTAGGTAAATTTGAATACTTTTTCAAAGTGAACAAAGAAACTGGCAGGAGCGGGATTCGAACCTGCGACCTCCGGGTTACCGTACCGGCGCTCTACCAACTGAGCTATCTTGCCCTATGTTGGCGGTCTCCCAAATTATCAGTATCTTTGTTCGGGTGGGCGCTAGTCAGAAGTCATAAACCCAGAATGCCGTATAGCCAGGGATCACACCCAATTTTACGATACAACCTGGGAAGCGACATTGTGGGGATCAATCAATGAGGATACGACTTTTTAACTTACAATTCGTCAAACTAGGTAAATTTGAATACATTTTCAAAGTGAACAAAGAAACTGGCAGGAGCGGGATTCCAACCTGCGACCTCCGGGTTACTGTACCGGCCTCTCTACCAACTGAGCTATCTTGCCCTATGTTGGCGGTCTCCCAAATTGTCAGTATCTTTGTTCGGGTGGGCGCTAGTCAGAAGTCATCAACCCAGAATGCCGTATAGCCAGGGATCACACCCAATTTTACGATACAACCTAGGAAGCGACATTGTGGGGATCACTCAATGAGGATACGACTTTTTAACTTACAATTCGTCAAACAATCCACAAGGGAAATTGACTTGGTAAATTTGAATACTTTTTCAAAGTGAACAAAGAAACTGGCAGGAGCGGGATTCGAACCTGCGACCTCCGGGTTACCGTACCGGCGCTCTACCAACTGAGCTATCTTGCCCTATGTTGGCGGTCTCCCAAATTATCAGTATCTTTGTTCGGGTGGGCGCTAGTCAGAAGTCATCAACCCAGAATGCCGTATAGCCAGGGATCACACCCAATTTTACGATACAACCTGGGAAGCGACATTGTGGGGATCACTCAATGAGGATACGACTTTTTAACTTACAATTCGTCAAACTAGGTAAATTTGAATACATTTTCAAAGTGAACAAAGAAACTGGCAGGAGCGGGATTCGAACCTGCGACCTCCGGGTTACTGTACCGGCGCTCTACCAACTGAGCTATCTTGCCCTATGTTGGCGGTCTCCCAAATTATCAGTATCTTTGTTCGGGTGGGCGCTAGTCAGAAGTCATCAACCCAGAATGCCGTAAAGCCAGGGATCACACCCAATTTTACGATACAACCCGGGAAGCGACATTGTGGGGATCATTCAATGAGGATACGACTTTTTAACTTACAATTCGTCAAACAATCCACAGGGGAAACTGACTTGGTAAATTTGAATACATTTTTCAAAGTGAACAAGAAACTGGCAGGAGCGGGATTCGAACCTGCGACCTCCGGGTTACTGTACCGGCGCTCTACCAACTGAGCTATCTTGCCCTATGTTGGCGGTCTCCCAAATTGTCAGTATCTTTGTTCGGGTGGGCGCTAGTCAGAAGTCATCAACCCAGAATGCCGTTTAGCCAGGGATCACACCCAATTTTACGATACAACATGAGAAGCGACATTGTGGGGATCACTCAATGAGGATACGACTTTTAACTTACAATTCGTCAAACTAGGTAAATTTGAATACATTTTCAAAGTGAACAAAGAAACTGGCAGGAGCGGGATTCGAGCCTGTGACCTCCGGGCTACTGTACCGGCCTCTCTACGAACTGAGCTATCTTGCCCTATGTTGGCGGTCTCCCAAATTCTCAGTATCTTTGTTCGGGTGGGCGCTAGTCAGAAGTAATCAACCCAGAATGCCGGATAGCCAGGGATCACACCCAATTTTACAATACAACATGGGAAGCGACATTGTGGGGATCACTCAATGGGGATACGACTTTTTAACTTACAATTCGTCAAACTAGGTAAATTTGAATACATTTTCAAAGTGAACAAAGAAACTGGCAGGAGCGGGATTCGAACCTGCGACCTCCGGGTTACTGTACCGGCCTCTCTACCAACTGAGCTATCTTGCCCTATGTTGGCGGTCTCCCAAATTGTCAGTATCTTTGTTCGGGTGGGCGCTAGTCAGAAGTCATCAACCCAGAGTGCCGTATAGCCAGGGATCACACCCAATTTTACGATACAACATAGGAAGCGACATTGTGGGGATCACTCAATGAGGATACGACTTTTTAACTTACAATTCGTCAAACAATCTGCCTAGGTAAATTTGAATACATTTTCAAAGTGAACAAAGAAACTGGCAGGAGCGGGATTCGAACCTGCGACCTCCGGGTTACCGTACCGGCGCTCTAGCAACTGAGCTATCTTGCCCTATGATGACGGTCTCCCAAATTGTCAGTATCTTTGTTCGGGTGGGCGCTAGTCAGAAGTCATAAACCAAGAATGCCGTAAAGCCAGGGATCACACCCAATTTTACGATACAACCTGGGAAGCGACATTGTTGGGATCACTCAATGAGCATACGACTTTTTAACTTACAATTCGTCAAACAAGGTAAATTTGAATACATTTTCAAAGTGAACAAAGAAACTGGCAGGAGCGGGATTCCAACCTGCGACCTCCGGGTTACTGTACCGGCCTCTCTACCAACTGAGCTATCTTGCCCTATGTTGGCGGTCTCCCAAATTGTCAGTATCTTTGTTCGGGTGGGCGCTAGTCAGAAGTCATCAACCCAGAATGCCGGATAGCCAGGGATCACACCCAATTTTACGATACAACCTAGGAAGCGACATTGTGGGGATCACTCAATGAGGATACGACTTTTTAACTTACAATTCGTCAAACTAGGTAAATTTGAATACATTTTCAAAGTGAACAAAGAAACTGGCAGGAGCGGGATTCGAACCTGCGACCTCCGGGTTACTGTACCGGCGCTCTACCAACTGAGCTATCTTGCCCTATGTTGGCGGTCTCCCAAATTATCAGTATCTTTGTTCGGGTGGGCGCTAGTCAGAAGTCATCAACCCAGAATGCCGTAAAGCCAGGGATCACACCCAATTTTACGATACAACCCGGGAAGCGACATTGTGGGGATCATTCAATGAGGATACGACTTTTTAACTTACAATTCGTCAAACAATCCACAGGGGAAACTGACTTGGTAAATTTGAATACATTTTTCAAAGTGAACAAGAAACTGGCAGGAGCGGGATTCGAACCTGCGACCTCCGGGTTACTGTACCGGCGCTCTACCAACTGAGCTATCTTGCCCTATGTTGGCGGTCTCCCAAATTGTCAGTATCTTTGTTCGGGTGGGCGCTAGTCAGAAGTCATCAACCCAGAATGCCGTTTAGCCAGGGATCACACCCAATTTTACGATACAACATGAGAAGCGACATTGTGGGGATCACTCAATGAGGATACGACTTTTAACTTACAATTCGTCAAACTAGGTAAATTTGAATACATTTTCAAAGTGAACAAAGAAACTGGCAGGAGCGGGATTCGAGCCTGTGACCTCCGGGCTACTGTACCGGCCTCTCTACGAACTGAGCTATCTTGCCCTATGTTGGCGGTCTCCCAAATTCTCAGTATCTTTGTTCGGGTGGGCGCTAGTCAGAAGTAATCAACCCAGAATGCCGGATAGCCAGGGATCACACCCAATTTTACGATACAACATGAGAAGCGACATTGTGGGGATCACTCAATGAGGATACGACTTTTAACTTACAATTCGTCAAACTAGGTAAATTTGAATACATTTTCAAAGTGAACAAAGAAACTGGCAGGAGCGGGATTCGAACCTGCGACCTCCGGGTTACTGTACCGGCCTCTCTACCAACTGAGCTATCTTGCCCTATGTTGGCGGTCTCCCAAATTGTCAGTATCTTTGTTCGGGTGGGCGCTAGTCAGAAGTCATCAACCCAGAGTGCCGTATAGCCAGGGATCACACCCAATTTTACGATACAACATAGGAAGCGACATTGTGGGGATCACTCAATGAGGATACGACTTTTTAACTTACAATTCGTCAAACAATCTGCCTAGGTAAATTTGAATACATTTTCAAAGTGAACAAAGAAACTGGCAGGAGCGGGATTCGAACCTGCGACCTCCGGGTTACCGTACCGGCGCTCTAGCAACTGAGCTATCTTGCCCTATGATGACGGTCTCCCAAATTGTCAGTATCTTTGTTCGGGTGGGCGCTAGTCAGAAGTCATAAACCAAGAATGCCGTAAAGCCAGGGATCACACCCAATTTTACGATACAACCTGGGAAGCGACATTGTTGGGATCACTCAATGAGCATACGACTTTTTAACTTACAATTCGTCAAACAAGGTAAATTTGAATACATTTTCAAAGTGAACAAAGAAACTGGCAGGAGCGGGATTCCAACCTGCGACCTCCGGGTTACTGTACCGGCCTCTCTACCAACTGAGCTATCTTGCCCTATGTTGGCGGTCTCCCAAATTGTCAGTATCTTTGTTCGGGTGGGCGCTAGTCAGAAGTCATCAACCCAGAATGCCGGATAGCCAGGGATCACACCCAATTTTACGATACAACCTAGGAAGCGACATTGTGGGGATCACTCAATGAGGATACGACTTTTTAACTTACAATTCGTCAAACAATCTGCCTAGGTAAATTTGAATACATTTTCAAAGTGAACAAAGAAACTGGCAGGAGCGGGATTCGAACCTGCGACCTCCGGGTTACCGTACCGGCGCTCTAGCAACTGAGCTATCTTGCCCTATGATGACGGTCTCCCAAATTGTCAGTATCTTTGTTCGGGTGGGCGCTAGTCAGAAGTCATCAACCCAGAATGCCGTAAAGCCAGGGATCACACCCAATTTTACGATACAACCCGGGAAGCGACATTGTGGGGATCATCCAATGAGGATACGACTTTTTAACTTACAATTCGTCAAACAATCCCCAAGGGAAACTGACTTGGTAAATTTGAATGCATTTTCAAAGTGAACAAGAAACTGGCAGGAGCGGGATTCGAACCTGCGACCTCCGGGTTACCGTACCGGCGCTCTACCAACTGAGCTATCTTGCCCTATGTTGGCGGTCTCCCAAATTGTCAGTATCTTTGTTCGGGTGGGCGCTAGTCAGAAGTCATAAACCAAGAATGCCGTAAAGCCAGGGATCACACCCAATTTTACGATACAACCTGGGATGCGACATTGTTGGGATCACTCAATGAGCATACGACTTTTTAACTTACAATTCGTCAAACTAGGTAAATTTGAATACTTTTTCAAAGTGAACAAAGAAACTGGCAGGAGCGGGATTCGAACCTGCGACCTCCGGGTTACCGTACCGGCGCTCTACCAACTGAGCTATCTTGCCCTATGTTGGCGGTCTCCCAAATTATCAGTATCTTTGTTCGGGTGGGCGCTAGTCAGAAGTCATAAACCCAGAATGCCGTATAGCCAGGGATCACACCCAATTTTACGATACAACCTGGGAAGCGACATTGTGGGGATCACTCAATGAGGATACGACTTTTTAACTTACAATTCGTCAAACTAGGTAAATTTGAATACATTTTCAAAGTGAACAAAGAAACTGGCAGGAGCGGGATTCCAACCTGCGACCTCCGGGTTACTGTACCGGCCTCTCTACCAACTGAGCTATCTTGCCCTATGTTGGCGGTCTCCCAAATTGTCAGTATCTTTGTTCGGGTGGGCGCTAGTCAGAAGTCATCAACCCAGAATGCCGTATAGCCAGGGATCACACCCAATTTTACGATACAACCTAGGAAGCGACATTGTGGGGATCACTCAATGAGGATACGACTTTTTAACTTACAATTCGTCAAACAATCCACAAGGGAAATTGACTTGGTAAATTTGAATACTTTTTCAAAGTGAACAAAGAAACTGGCAGGAGCGGGATTCGAACCTGCGACCTCCGGGTTACCGTACCGGCGCTCTACCAACTGAGCTATCTTGCCCTATGTTGGCGGTCTCCCAAATTATCAGTATCTTTGTTCGGGTGGGCGCTAGTCAGAAGTCATAAACCCAGAATGCCGTATAGCCAGGGATCACACCCAATTTTACGATACAAGCTGGGAAGCGACATTGTGGGGATCACTCAATGAGGATACGACTTTTTAACTTACAATTCGTCAAACAATCCACAAGGGAAATTGACTTGGTAAATTTGAATACTTTTTCAAAGTGAACAAAGAAACTGGCAGGAGCGGGATTCGAACCTGTGACCTCCGGGTTACCGTACCGGCGCTCTACCAACTGAGCTATCTTGCCCTATGTTGGCGGTCTCCCAAATTATCAGTATCTTTGTTCGGGTGGGCGCTAGTCAGAAGTCATAAACCCAGAATGCCGTATAGCCAGGGATCACACCCAATTTTACGATACAACCTGGGAAGCGACATTGTGGGGATCACTCAATGAGGATACGACTTTTTAACTTACAATTCGTCAAACTAGGTAAATTTGAATACATTTTCAAAGTGAACAAAGAAACTGGCAGGAGCGGGATTCGAACCTGCGACCTCCGGGTTACTGTACCGGCGCTCTACCAACTGAGCTATCTTGCCCTATGTTGGCGGTCTCCCAAATTATCATTATCTTTGTTCGGGTGGGCGCTAGTCAGAAGTCATCAACCCAGAATGCCGTAAAGCCAGGGATCACACCCAATTTTACGATACAACCCGGGAAGCGACATTGTGGGGATCATTCAATGAGGATACGACTTTTTAACTTACAATTCGTCAAACAATCCACAGGGGAAACTGACTTGGTAAATTTGAATACATTTTTCAAAGTGAACAAGAAACTGGCAGGAGCGGGATTCGAACCTGCGACCTCCGGGTTACTGTACCGGCGCTCTACCAACTGAGCTATCTTGCCCTATGTTGGCGGTCTCCCAAATTGTCAGTATCTTTGTTCGGGTGGGCGCTAGTCATAAGTCATCAACCCAGAATGCCGTTTAGCCAGGGATCACACCCAATTTTACGATACAACATGGGAAGCGACATTGTGGGGATCACTCAATGAGGATACGACTTTTTAACTTACAATTCGTCAAACAATCTGCCTAGGTAAATTTGAATACATTTTCAAAGTGAACAAAGAAACTGCCAGGAGCGGGATTCGAACCTGCGACCTCCGGGTTACCGTACCGGCGCTCTAGCAACTGAGCTATCTTGCGCTATGATGACGGTCTCCCAAATTGTCAGTATCTTTGTTCGGGTGGGCGCTAGTCAGAAGTCATCAACCCAGAATGCCGTAAAGCCAGGGATCACACCCAATTTTACGATACAACCCGGGAAGCGACATTGTGGGGATCATCCAATGAGGATACGACTTTTTAACTTACAATTCGTCAAACAATCCACAAGGGAAACTGACTTGGTAAATTTGAATGCATTTTCAAAGTGAACAAGAAACTGGCAGGAGCGGGATTCCAACCTGCGACCTCCGGGTTACCGTACCGGCGCTCTGCCAACTGAGCTATCTTGCCCTATGTTGGCGGTCTCCCAAATTGTCAGTATCTTTGTTCGGGTGGGCGCTAGTCAGAAGTCATAAACCAAGAATGCCGTAAAGCCAGGGATCACACCCAATTTTACGATACAACCTGGGATGCGACATTATTGGGATCACTCAATGAGCATACGACTTTTTAACTTACAATTCGTCAAACTAGGTAAATTTGAATACATTTTCAAAGTGAACAAAGAAACTGGCAGGAGCGGGATTCCAACCTGCGACCTCCGGGTTACTGTACCGGCCTCTCTACCAACTGAGCTATCTTGCCCTATGTTGGCGGTCTCCCAAATTGTCAGTATCTTTGTTCGGGTGGGCGCTAGTCAGAAGTCATCAACCCAGAATGCCGTATAGCCAGGGATCACACCCAATTTTACGATACAACCTAGGAAGCGACATTGTGGGGATCACTCAATGAGGATACGACTTTTTAACTTACAATTCGTCAAACAATCCACAAGGGAAATTGACTTGGTAAATTTGAATACTTTTTCAAAGTGAACAAGAAACTGGCAGGAGCGGGATTCGAACCTGCGACCTCCGGGTTACCGTACCGGCGCTCTACCAACTGAGCTATCTTGCCCTATGTTGGCGGTCTCCCAAATTGTCAGTATCTTTGTTCTGGTGGGCGCTAGTCAGAAGTCATCAACCCAGAATGCCGTTTAGCCAGGGATCACACCCAATTTTACGATACAACCTTGGAAGCGACATTGTGGGGATCACTCAATGAGGATACGACTTTTTAACTTACAATTCGTCAAACAATCTGCCAAGGTAAATTTGAATACATTTTCAAAGTGAACAAAGAAACTGGCAGGAGCGGGATTCGAACCTGCGACCTCCGGGTTACCGTACCGGCGCTCTAGCAACTGAGCTATCTTGCCCTATGATGACGGTCTCCCAAATTGTCATTTCTTTGTTCGGGTGGGCGCTAGTCAGAAGTCATCAACCCAGAATGCCGTAAAGCCAGGGATCACACCCAATTTTACGATACAACCCGGGAAGCGACATTGTGGGGATCATCCAATGAGGATACGACTTTTTAACTTACAATTCGTCAAACAATCCCCACGGGAAACTGACTTGGTAAATTTGAATGCATTTTCAAAGTGAACAAGAAACTGGCAGGAGCGGGATTCGAACCTGCGACCTCCGGGTTACCGTACCGGCGCTCCACCAACTGAGCTATCTTGCCCTATGTTGGCGGTCTCCCAAATTGTCAGTATCTTTGTTCGGGTGGGCGCTAGTCAGAAGTCATAAACCCAGAATGCCGTATAGCCAGGGATCACACCCAATTTTACGATACAAGCTGGGAAGCGACATTGTGGGGATCACTCAATGAGGATACGACTTTTTAACTTACAATTCGTCAAACAATCTGCCAAGGTAAATTTGAATACATTTTCAAAGTGAACAAAGAAACTGGCAGGAGCGGGATTCGAACCTGCGACCTCCGGGTTACCGTACCGGCGCTCTAGCAACTGAGCTATCTTGCCCTATGATGACGGTCTCCCAAATTGTCATTTCGTTGTTCGGGTGGGCGCTAGTCAGAAGTCATCAACCCAGAATGCCGTAAAGCCAGGGATCACACCCAATTTTACGATACAACCCGGGAAGCGACATTGTGGGGATCATCCAATGAGGATACGACTTTTTAACTTACAATTCGTCAAACAATCCCCAAGGGAAACTGACTTGGTAAATTTGAATGCATTTTCAAAGTGAACAAGAAACTGGCAGGAGCGGGATTCGAACCTGCGACCTCCGGGTTACCGTACCGGCGCTCCACCAACTGAGCTATCTTGCCCTATGTTGGCGGTCTCCCAAATTGTCAGTATCTTTGTTCGGGTGGGCGCTAGTCAGAAGTCATAAACCAAGAATGCCGTAAAGGGAGGGATCACACCCAATTTTACGATACAACCTGGGATGCGACATTGTTGGGATCACTCAATGAGCATACGACTTTTTAACTTACAATTCGTCAAACTAGGTAAATTTGAATACATTTTCAAAGTGAACAAAGCAACTGGCCGGAGCGGGATTCGAACCTGCGACCTCCGGGTTACTGTACCGGCCTCTCTACGAACTGAGCTATCTTGCCCTATGATGGCGGTCTCCCAAATTGTCAGTATCTTTGTTCGGGTGGGCGCTAGTCAGAAGTCATAAACCAAGAATGCCGTAAAGCCAGGGATCACACCCAATTTTACGATACAACCTGGGAAGCGACATTGTTGGGATCACTCAATGAGCATACGACTTTTTAACTTACAATTCGTCAAACAAGGTAAATTTGAATACATTTTCAAAGTGAACAAAGAAACTGGCAGGAGCGGGATTCCAACCTGCGACCTCCGGGTTACTGTACCGGCCTCTCTACCAACTGAGCTATCTTGCCCTATGTTGGCGGTCTCCCAAATTGTCAGTATCTTTGTTCGGGTGGGCGCTAGTCAGAAGTCATCAACCCAGAATGCCGGATAGCCAGGGATCACACCCAATTTTACGATACAACCTAGGAAGCGACATTGTGGGGATCACTCAATGAGGATACGACTTTTTAACTTACAATTCGTCAAACAATCCACAAGGGAAATTGACTTGGTAAATTTGAATACTTTTTCAAAGTGAACAAAGAAACTGGCAGGAGCGGGATTCGAACCTGCGACCTCCGGGTTACCGTACCGGCGCTCTACCAACTGAGCTATCTTGCCCTATGTTGGCGGTCTCCCAAATTATCAGTATCTTTGTTCGGGTGGGCGCTAGTCAGAAGTCATAAACCCAGAATGCCGTATAGCCAGGGATCACACCCAATTTTACGATACAAGCTGGGAAGCGACATTGTAGGGATCACTCAATGAGGATACGACTTTTTAACTTACAATTCGTCAAACAATCCACAAGGGAAATTGACTTGGTAAATTTGAATACTTTTTCAAAGTGAACAAAGAAACTGGCAGGAGCGGGATTCGAACCTGTGACCTCCGGGTTACCGTACCGGCGCTCTACCAACTGAGCTATCTTGCCCTATGTTGGCGGTCTCCCAAATTATCAGTATCTTTGTTCGGGTGGGCGCTAGTCAGAAGTCATAAACCCAGAATGCCGTATAGCCAGGGATCACACCCAATTTTACGATACAACCTGGGAAGCGACATTGTGGGGATCACTCAATGAGGATACGACTTTTTAACTTACAATTCGTCAAACTAGGTAAATTTGAATACATTTTCAAAGTGAACAAAGAAACTGGCAGGAGCGGGATTCGAACCTGCGACCTCCGGGTTACTGTACCGGCGCTCTACCAACTGAGCTATCTTGCCCTATGTTGGCGGTCTCCCAAATTATCATTATCTTTGTTCGGGTGGGCGCTAGTCAGAAGTCATCAACCCAGAATGCCGTAAAGCCAGGGATCACACCCAATTTTACGATACAACCCGGGAAGCGACATTGTGGGGATCATTCAATGAGGATACGACTTTTTAACTTACAATTCGTCAAACAATCCACAGGGGAAACTGACTTGGTAAATTTGAATACATTTTTCAAAGTGAACAAGAAACTGGCAGGAGCGGGATTCGAACCTGCGACCTCCGGGTTACTGTACCGGCGCTCTACCAACTGAGCTATCTTGCCCTATGTTGGCGGTCTCCCAAATTGTCAGTATCTTTGTTCGGGTGGGCGCTAGTCATAAGTCATCAACCCAGAATGCCGTAAAGCCAGGGATCACACCCAATTTTACGATACAACCTGGGATGCGACATTATTGGGATCACTCAATGAGCATACGACTTTTTAACTTACAATTCGTCAAACTAGGTAAATTTGAATACATTTTCAAAGTGAACAAAGAAACTGGCAGGAGCGGGATTCCAACCTGCGACCTCCGGGTTACTGTACCGGCCTCTCTACCAACTGAGCTATCTTGCCCTATGTTGGCGGTCTCCCAAATTGTCAGTATCTTTGTTCGGGTGGGCGCTAGTCAGAAGTCATCAACCCAGAATGCCGTATAGCCAGGGATCACACCCAATTTTACGATACAACCTAGGAAGCGACATTGTGGGGATCACTCAATGAGGATACGACTTTTTAACTTACAATTCGTCAAACAATCCACAAGGGAAATTGACTTGGTAAATTTGAATACTTTTTCAAAGTGAACAAGAAACTGGCAGGAGCGGGATTCGAACCTGCGACCTCCGGGTTACCGTACCGGCGCTCTACCAACTGAGCTATCTTGCCCTATGTTGGCGGTCTCCCAAATTATCTTGGTAAATTTGAATACATTTTCAAAGTGAACAAGAAACTGGCAGGAGCGGGATTCGAACCTGCGACCTCCGGGTTACCGTACCGGCGCTCTACCAACTGAGCTATCTTGCCCTATGTTGGCGGTCTCCCAAATTATCAGTATCTTTGTTCGGGTGGGCGCTAGTCAGAAGTCATCAACCCAGAATGCCGTATAGCCAGGGATCACACCCAATTTTACGATACAACCTGGGAAGCGACATTGTGGGGATCACTCAATGAGGATACGACTTTTTAACTTACAATTCGTCAAACTAGGTAAATTTGAATACATTTTCAAAGTGAACAAAGAAACTGGCAGGAGCGGGATTCGAACCTGCGACCTCCGGGTTACTGTACCGGCCTCTCTACCAACTGAGCTATCTTGCCCTATGTTGGCGGTCTCCCAAATTGTCAGTATCTTTGTTCGGGTGGGCGCTAGTCAGAATTCATCAACCCAGAATGCCGTATAGCCAGGGATCACACCCAATTTTACGATACAACATGGGAAGCGACATTGTGGGGATCACTCAATGAGGATACGACTTTTTAACTTACAATTCGTCAAACAATCCACAGGGGAAACTGACTTGGTAAATTTGAATACATTTTTCAAAGTGAACAAGAAACTGGCAGGAGCGGGATTCGAACCTGCGACCTCCGGGTTACTGTACCGGCGCTCTACCAACTGAGCTATCTTGCCCTATGTTGGCGGTCTCCCAAATTGTCAGTATCTTTGTTCGGGTGGGCGCTAGTCATAAGTCATCAACCCAGAATGCCGTTTAGCCAGGGATCACACCCAATTTTACGATACAACATGGGAAGCGACATTGTGGGGATCACTCAATGAGGATACGACTTTTTAACTTACAATTCGTCAAACAATCTGCCTAGGTAAATTTGAATACATTTTCAAAGTGAACAAAGAAACTGGCAGGAGCGGGATTCGAACCTGCGACCTCCGGGTTACCGTACCGGCGCTCTAGCAACTGAGCTATCTTGCGCTATGATGACGGTCTCCCAAATTGTCAGTATCTTTGTTCGGGTGGGCGCTAGTCAGAAGTCATCAACCCAGAATGCCGTAAAGCCAGGGATCACACCCAATTTTACGATACAACCCGGGAAGCGACATTGTGGGGATCATCCAATGAGGATACGACTTTTTAACTTACAATTCGTCAAACAATCCACAGGGGAAACTGACTTGGTAAATTTGAATACATTTTTCAAAGTGAACAAGAAACTGGCAGGAGCGGGATTCGAACCTGCGACCTCCGGGTTACTGTACCGGCGCTCTACCAACTGAGCTATCTTGCCCTATGTTGGCGGTCTCCCAAATTGTCAGTATCTTTGTTCGGGTGGGCGCTAGTCATAAGTCATCAACCCAGAATGCCGTTTAGCCAGGGATCACACCCAATTTTACGATACAACATGGGAAGCGACATTGTGGGGATCACTCAATGAGGATACGACTTTTTAACTTACAATTCGTCAAACAATCTGCCTAGGTAAATTTGAATACATTTTCAAAGTGAACAAAGAAACTGCCAGGAGCGGGATTCGAACCTGCGACCTCCGGGTTACCGTACCGGCGCTCTAGCAACTGAGCTATCTTGCGCTATGATGACGGTCTCCCAAATTGTCAGTATCTTTGTTCGGGTGGGCGCTAGTCAGAAGTCATCAACCCAGAATGCCGTAAAGCCAGGGATCACACCCAATTTTACGATACAACCCGGGAAGCGACATTGTGGGGATCATCCAATGAGGATACGACTTTTTAACTTACAATTCGTCAAACAATCCACAAGGGAAACTGACTTGGTAAATTTGAATGCATTTTCAAAGTGAACAAGAAACTGGCAGGAGCGGGATTCCAACCTGCGACCTCCGGGTTACCGTACCGGCGCTCTGCCAACTGAGCTATCTTGCCCTATGTTGGCGGTCTCCCAAATTGTCAGTATCTTTGTTCGGGTGGGCGCTAGTCAGAAGTCATAAACCAAGAATGCCGTAAAGCCAGGGATCACACCCAATTTTACGATACAACCTGGGATGCGACATTATTGGGATCACTCAATGAGCATACGACTTTTTAACTTACAATTCGTCAAACTAGGTAAATTTGAATACATTTTCAAAGTGAACAAAGAAACTGGCAGGAGCGGGATTCGAACCTGCGACCTCCGGGTTACCGTACCGGCGCTCTAGCAACTGA
Source organism: Hippasteria phrygiana (assembly GCA_037893225.1). Lineage (NCBI taxonomy): Eukaryota > Metazoa > Echinodermata > Asteroidea > Valvatida > Goniasteridae > Hippasteria > Hippasteria phrygiana. The sequence goes on along the minus strand of JAZGUH010000564.1, from coordinate 425,820 downwards.
GCTATCTTGCGCTATGATGACGGTCTCCCAAATTGTCAGTATCTTTGTTCGGGTGGGCGCTAGTCAGAAGTCATCAACCCAGAATGCCGTAAAGCCAGGGATCACACCCAATTTTACGATACAACCCGGGAAGCGACATTGTGGGGATCATCCAATGAGGATACGACTTTTTAACTTACAATTCGTCAAACAATCCACAAGGGAAACTGACTTGGTAAATTTGAATGCATTTTCAAAGTGAACAAGAAACTGGCAGGAGCGGGATTCCAACCTGCGACCTCCGGGTTACCGTACCGGCGCTCTGCCAACTGAGCTATCTTGCCCTATGTTGGCGGTCTCCCAAATTGTCAGTATCTTTGTTCGGGTGGGCGCTAGTCAGAAGTCATAAACCAAGAATGCCGTAAAGCCAGGGATCACACCCAATTTTACGATACAACCTGGGATGCGACATTATTGGGATCACTCAATGAGCATACGACTTTTTAACTTACAATTCGTCAAACTAGGTAAATTTGAATACATTTTCAAAGTGAACAAAGAAACTGGCAGGAGCGGGATTCCAACCTGCGACCTCCGGGTTACTGTACCGGCCTCTCTACCAACTGAGCTATCTTGCCCTATGTTGGCGGTCTCCCAAATTGTCAGTATCTTTGTTCGGGTGGGCGCTAGTCAGAAGTCATCAACCCAGAATGCCGTATAGCCAGGGATCACACCCAATTTTACGATACAACCTAGGAAGCGACATTGTGGGGATCACTCAATGAGGATACGACTTTTTAACTTACAATTCGTCAAACAATCCACAAGGGAAATTGACTTGGTAAATTTGAATACTTTTTCAAAGTGAACAAGAAACTGGCAGGAGCGGGATTCGAACCTGCGACCTCCGGGTTACCGTACCGGCGCTCTACCAACTGAGCTATCTTGCCCTATGTTGGCGGTCTCCCAAATTATCTTGGTAAATTTGAATACATTTTCAAAGTGAACAAGAAACTGGCAGGAGCGGGATTCGAACCTGCGACCTCCGGGTTACCGTACCGGCGCTCTACCAACTGAGCTATCTTGCCCTATGTTGGCGGTCTCCCAAATTATCAGTATCTTTGTTCGGGTGGGCGCTAGTCAGAAGTCATCAACCCAGAATGCCGTATAGCCAGGGATCACACCCAATTTTACGATACAACCTGGGAAGCGACATTGTGGGGATCACTCAATGAGGATACGACTTTTTAACTTACAATTTCGTCAAACTAGGTAAATTTGAATACATTTTCAAAGTGAACAAAGAAACTGGCAGGAGCGGGATTCGAACCTGCGACCTCCGGGTTACTGTACCGGCCTCTCTACCAACTGAGCTATCTTGCCCTATGTTGGCGGTCTCCCAAATTGTCAGTATCTTTGTTCGGGTGGGCGCTAGTCAGAATTCATCAACCCAGAATGCCGTATAGCCAGGGATCACACCCAATTTTACGATACAACATGGGAAGCGACATTGTGGGGATCACTCAATGAGGATACGACTTTTTAACTTACAATTCGTCAAACAATCCACAGGGGAAACTGACTTGGTAAATTTGAATACATTTTTCAAAGTGAACAAGAAACTGGCAGGAGCGGGATTCGAACCTGCGACCTCCGGGTTACTGTACCGGCGCTCTACCAACTGAGCTATCTTGCCCTATGTTGGCGGTCTCCCAAATTGTCAGTATCTTTGTTCGGGTGGGCGCTAGTCATAAGTCATCAACCCAGAATGCCGTTTAGCCAGGGATCACACCCAATTTTACGATACAACATGGGAAGCGACATTGTGGGGATCACTCAATGAGGATACGACTTTTTAACTTACAATTCGTCAAACAATCTGCCTAGGTAAATTTGAATACATTTTCAAAGTGAACAAAGAAACTGGCAGGAGCGGGATTCGAACCTGCGACCTCCGGGTTACCGTACCGGCGCTCTAGCAACTGAGCTATCTTGCGCTATGATGACGGTCTCCCAAATTGTCAGTATCTTTGTTCGGGTGGGCGCTAGTCAGAAGTCATCAACCCAGAATGCCGTAAAGCCAGGGATCACACCCAATTTTACGATACAACCCGGGAAGCGACATTGTGGGGATCATCCAATGAGGATACGACTTTTTAACTTACAATTCGTCAAACAATCCACAGGGGAAACTGACTTGGTAAATTTGAATACATTTTTCAAAGTGAACAAGAAACTGGCAGGAGCGGGATTCGAACCTGCGACCTCCGGGTTACTGTACCGGCGCTCTACCAACTGAGCTATCTTGCCCTATGTTGGCGGTCTCCCAAATTGTCAGTATCTTTGTTCGGGTGGGCGCTAGTCATAAGTCATCAACCCAGAATGCCGTTTAGCCAGGGATCACACCCAATTTTACGATACAACATGGGAAGCGACATTGTGGGGATCACTCAATGAGGATACGACTTTTTAACTTACAATTCGTCAAACAATCTGCCTAGGTAAATTTGAATACATTTTCAAAGTGAACAAAGAAACTGCCAGGAGCGGGATTCGAACCTGCGACCTCCGGGTTACCGTACCGGCGCTCTAGCAACTGAGCTATCTTGCGCTATGATGACGGTCTCCCAAATTGTCAGTATCTTTGTTCGGGTGGGCGCTAGTCAGAAGTCATCAACCCAGAATGCCGTAAAGCCAGGGATCACACCCAATTTTACGATACAACCCGGGAAGCGACATTGTGGGGATCATCCAATGAGGATACGACTTTTTAACTTACAATTCGTCAAACAATCCACAAGGGAAACTGACTTGGTAAATTTGAATGCATTTTCAAAGTGAACAAGAAACTGGCAGGAGCGGGATTCCAACCTGCGACCTCCGGGTTACCGTACCGGCGCTCTGCCAACTGAGCTATCTTGCCCTATGTTGGCGGTCTCCCAAATTGTCAGTATCTTTGTTCGGGTGGGCGCTAGTCAGAAGTCATAAACCAAGAATGCCGTAAAGCCAGGGATCACACCCAATTTTACGATACAACCTGGGATGCGACATTATTGGGATCACTCAATGAGCATACGACTTTTTAACTTACAATTCGTCAAACTAGGTAAATTTGAATACATTTTCAAAGTGAACAAAGAAACTGGCAGGAGCGGGATTCGAACCTGCGACCTCCGGGTTACCGTACCGGCGCTCTAGCAACTGAGCTATCTTGCGCTATGATGACGGTCTCCCAAATTGTCAGTATCTTTGTTCGGGTGGGCGCTAGTCAGAAGTCATCAACCCAGAATGCCGTAAAGCCAGGGATCACACCCAATTTTACGATACAACCCGGGAAGCGACATTGTGGGGATCATCCAATGAGGATACGACTTTTTAACTTACAATTCGTCAAACAATCCACAAGGGAAACTGACTTGGTAAATTTGAATGCATTTTCAAAGTGAACAAGAAACTGGCAGGAGCGGGATTCCAACCTGCGACCTCCGGGTTACCGTACCGGCGCTCTGCCAACTGAGCTATCTTGCCCTATGTTGGCGGTCTCCCAAATTGTCAGTATCTTTGTTCGGGTGGGCGCTAGTCAGAAGTCATAAACCAAGAATGCCGTAAAGCCAGGGATCACACCCAATTTTACGATACAACCTGGGATGCGACATTATTGGGATCACTCAATGAGCATACGACTTTTTAACTTACAATTCGTCAAACTAGGTAAATTTGAATACATTTTCAAAGTGAACAAAGAAACTGGCAGGAGCGGGATTCCAACCTGCGACCTCCGGGTTACTGTACCGGCCTCTCTACCAACTGAGCTATCTTGCCCTATGTTGGCGGTCTCCCAAATTGTCAGTATCTTTGTTCGGGTGGGCGCTAGTCAGAAGTCATCAACCCAGAATGCCGTATAGCCAGGGATCACACCCAATTTTACGATACAACCTAGGAAGCGACATTGTGGGGATCACTCAATGAGGATACGACTTTTTAACTTACAATTCGTCAAACAATCCACAAGGGAAATTGACTTGGTAAATTTGAATACTTTTTCAAAGTGAACAAGAAACTGGCAGGAGCGGGATTCGAACCTGCGACCTCCGGGTTACCGTACCGGCGCTCTACCAACTGAGCTATCTTGCCCTATGTTGGCGGTCTCCCAAATTATCTTGGTAAATTTGAATACATTTTCAAAGTGAACAAGAAACTGGCAGGAGCGGGATTCGAACCTGCGACCTCCGGGTTACCGTACCGGCGCTCTACCAACTGAGCTATCTTGCCCTATGTTGGCGGTCTCCCAAATTATCAGTATCTTTGTTCGGGTGGGCGCTAGTCAGAAGTCATCAACCCAGAATGCCGTATAGCCAGGGATCACACCCAATTTTACGATACAACCTGGGAAGCGACATTGTGGGGATCACTCAATGAGGATACGACTTTTTAACTTACAATTCGTCAAACTAGGTAAATTTGAATACATTTTCAAAGTGAACAAAGAAACTGGCAGGAGCGGGATTCGAACCTGCGACCTCCGGGTTACTGTACCGGCCTCTCTACCAACTGAGCTATCTTGCCCTATGTTGGCGGTCTCCCAAATTGTCAGTATCTTTGTTCGGGTGGGCGCTAGTCAGAATTCATCAACCCAGAATGCCGTATAGCCAGGGATCACACCCAATTTTACGATACAACATGGGAAGCGACATTGTGGGGATCACTCAATGAGGATACGACTTTTTAACTTACAATTCGTCAAACAATCCACAGGGGAAACTGACTTGGTAAATTTGAATACATTTTTCAAAGTGAACAAGAAACTGGCAGGAGCGGGATTCGAACCTGCGACCTCCGGGTTACTGTACCGGCGCTCTACCAACTGAGCTATCTTGCCCTATGTTGGCGGTCTCCCAAATTGTCAGTATCTTTGTTCGGGTGGGCGCTAGTCATAAGTCATCAACCCAGAATGCCGTTTAGCCAGGGATCACACCCAATTTTACGATACAACATGGGAAGCGACATTGTGGGGATCACTCAATGAGGATACGACTTTTTAACTTACAATTCGTCAAACAATCTGCCTAGGTAAATTTGAATACATTTTCAAAGTGAACAAAGAAACTGGCAGGAGCGGGATTCGAACCTGCGACCTCCGGGTTACCGTACCGGCGCTCTAGCAACTGAGCTATCTTGCGCTATGATGACGGTCTCCCAAATTGTCAGTATCTTTGTTCGGGTGGGCGCTAGTCAGAAGTCATCAACCCAGAATGCCGTAAAGCCAGGGATCACACCCAATTTTACGATACAACCCGGGAAGCGACATTGTGGGGATCATCCAATGAGGATACGACTTTTTAACTTACAATTCGTCAAACAATCCACAAGGGAAACTGACTTGGTAAATTTGAATGCATTTTCAAAGTGAACAAGAAACTGGCAGGAGCGGGATTCGAACCTGCGACCTCCGGGTTACCGTACCGGCGCTCTGCCAACTGAGCTATCTTGCCCTATGTTGGCGGTCTCCCAAATTGTCAGTATCTTTGTTCGGGTGGGCGCTAGTCAGAAGTCATAAACCAAGAATGCCGTAAAGCCAGGGATCACACCCAATTTTACGATACAACCTGGGATGCGACATTATTGGGATCACTCAATGAGCATACGACTTTTTAACTTACAATTCGTCAAACTAGGTAAATTTGAATACATTTTCAAAGTGAACAAAGAAACTGGCAGGAGCGGGATTCCAACCTGCGACCTCCGGGTTACTGTACCGGCCTCTCTACCAACTGAGCTATCTTGCCCTATGTTGGCGGTCTCCCAAATTGTCAGTATCTTTGTTCGGGTGGGCGCTAGTCAGAAGTCATCAACCCAGAATGCCGTATAGCCAGGGATCACACCCAATTTTACGATACAACCTAGGAAGCGACATTGTGGGGATCATTCAATGAGGATACGACTTTTTAACTTACAATTCGTCAAACAATCCACAAGGGAAATTGACTTGGTAAATTTGAATACTTTTTCAAAGTGAACAAGAAACTGGCAGGAGCGGGATTCGAACCTGCGACCTCCGGGTTACCGTACCGGCGCTCTACCAACTGAGCTATCTTGCCCTATGTTGGCGGTCTCCCAAATTATCTTGGTAAATTTGAATACATTTTCAAAGTGAACAAGAAACTGGCAGGAGCGGGATTCGAACCTGCGACCTCCGGGTTACCGTACCGGCGCTCTACCAACTGAGCTATCTTGCCCTATGTTGGCGGTCTCCCAAATTATCAGTATCTTTGTTCGGGTGGGCGCTAGTCAGAAGTCATAAACCCAGAATGCCGTATAGCCAGGGATCACACCCAATTTTACGATACAACATGGGAAGCGACATTGTGGGGATCACTCAATGAGGATACGACTTTTTAACTTACAATTCGTCAAACTAGGTAAATTTGAATACATTTTCAAAGTGAACAAAGAAACTGGCAGGAGCGGGATTCGAACCTGCGACCTCCGGGTTACTGTACCGGCCTCTCTACCAACTGAGCTATCTTGCCCTATGTTGGCGGTCTCCCAAATTGTCAGTATCTTTGTTCGGGTGGGCGCTAGTCAGAATTCATCAACCCAGAATGCCGTATAGCCAGGGATCACACCCAATTTTACGATACAACATGGGAAGCGACATTGTGGGGATCACTCAATGAGGATACGACTTTTTAACTTACAATTCGTCAAACTAGGTAAATTTGAATACATTTTCAAAGTGAACAAAGAAACTGGCAGGAGCGGGATTCGAACCTGTGACCTCCGGGTTACTGTACCGGCCTCTCTACCAACTGAGCTATCTTGCCCTATGTTGGCGGTCTCCCAAATTATCAGTATCTTTGTTCGGGTGGGCGCTAGTCAGAAGTCATAAACCCATAATGCCGTAAAGCCAGGGATCACACCCAATTTTACGATACAACCCGGGAAGCGACATTGTGGGGATCACTCAATGAGGATACGACTTTTTAACTTACAATTCGTCAAACAATCTGCCTAGGTAAATTTGAATACATTTTCAAAGTGAACAAAGAAACTGGCAGGAGCGGGATTCGAACCTGCGACCTCCGGGTTACTGTACCGGCGCTCTAGCAACTGAGCTATCTTGCCCTATGATGGCGGTCTCCCAAATTGTCAGTATCTTTGTTCGGGTGGGCGCTAGTCAGAAGTCATAAACCCAGAATGCCGTATAGCCAGGGATCACACCAAATTTTACGATACAACCTGGGAAGCGACATTGTGGGGATCAATCTGTGATGATATGACTTTTTAAATTACAATTCGTCAAACTAGGTAAATTTGAATACATTTTCAAAGTGAACAAGAAACTGGCAGGAGCGGGATTCGAACCTGCGACCTCCGGGTTACCGTACCGGCGCTCTACCAACTGAGCTATCTTGCCCTATGTTGGCGGTCTCCCAAATTATCAGTATCTTTGTTCGGGTGGGCGCTAGTCAGAAGTCATAAACCCAGAATGCCGTATAGCCAGGGATCACACCCAATTTTACGATACAACCTAGGAAGCGACATTGTGGGGATCATTCAATGAGGATACGACTTTTTAACTTACAATTCGTCAAACAATCCACAAGGGAAATTGACTTGGTAAATTTGAATACTTTTTCAAAGTGAACAAGAAACTGGCAGGAGCGGGATTCGAACCTGCGACCTCCGGGTTACCGTACCGGCGCTCTACCAACTGAGCTATCTTGCCCTATGTTGGCGGTCTCCCAAATTATCTTGGTAAATTTGAATACATTTTCAAAGTGAACAAGAAACTGGCAGGAGCGGGATTCGAACCTGCGACCTCCGGGTTACCGTACCGGCGCTCTACCAACTGAGCTATCTTGCCCTATGTTGGCGGTCTCCCAAATTATCAGTATCTTTGTTCGGGTGGGCGCTAGTCAGAAGTCATAAACCCAGAATGCCGTATAGCCAGGGATCACACCCAATTTTACGATACAACATGGGAAGCGACATTGTGGGGATCACTCAATGAGGATACGACTTTTTAACTTACAATTCGTCAAACTAGGTAAATTTGAATACATTTTCAAAGTGAACAAAGAAACTGGCAGGAGCGGGATTCGAACCTGCGACCTCCGGGTTACTGTACCGGCCTCTCTACCAACTGAGCTATCTTGCCCTATGTTGGCGGTCTCCCAAATTGTCAGTATCTTTGTTCGGGTGGGCGCTAGTCAGAATTCATCAACCCAGAATGCCGTATAGCCAGGGATCACACCCAATTTTACGATACAACATGGGAAGCGACATTGTGGGGATCACTCAATGAGGATACGACTTTTTAACTTACAATTCGTCAAACTAGGTAAATTTGAATACATTTTCAAAGTGAACAAAGAAACTGGCAGGAGCGGGATTCGAACCTGTGACCTCCGGGTTACTGTACCGGCCTCTCTACCAACTGAGCTATCTTGCCCTATGTTGGCGGTCTCCCAAATTATCAGTATCTTTGTTCGGGTGGGCGCTAGTCAGAAGTCATAAACCCATAATGCCGTAAAGCCAGGGATCACACCCAATTTTACGATACAACCCGGGAAGCGACATTGTGGGGATCACTCAATGAGGATACGACTTTTTAACTTACAATTCGTCAAACAATCTGCCTAGGTAAATTTGAATACATTTTCAAAGTGAACAAAGAAACTGGCAGGAGCGGGATTCGAACCTGCGACCTCCGGGTTACTGTACCGGCGCTCTAGCAACTGAGCTATCTTGCCCTATGATGGCGGTCTCCCAAATTGTCAGTATCTTTGTTCGGGTGGGCGCTAGTCAGAAGTCATAAACCCAGAATGCCGTATAGCCAGGGATCACACCAAATTTTACGATACAACCTGGGAAGCGACATTGTGGGGATCAATCTGTGATGATATGACTTTTTAAATTACAATTCGTCAAACTAGGTAAATTTGAATACATTTTCAAAGTGAACAAGAAACTGGCAGGAGCGGGATTCGAACCTGCGACCTCCGGGTTACCGTACCGGCGCTCTACCAACTGAGCTATCTTGCCCTATGTTGGCGGTCTCCCAAATTATCAGTATCTTTGTTCGGGTGGGCGCTAGTCAGAAGTCATAAACCCAGAATGCCGTATAGCCAGGGATCACACCCAATTTTACGATACAACCTGGGAAGCGACATTGTGGGGATCACTCAATGAGGATACGACTTTTTAACTTACAATTCGTCAAACTAGGTAAATTTGAATACATTTTCAAAGTGAACAAAGAAACTGGCAGGAGCGGGATTCGAACCTGCGACCTCCGGGTTACTGTACCGGCCTCTCTACCAACTGAGCTATCTTGCCCTATGTTGGCGGTCTCCCAAATTGTCAGTATCTTTGTTCGGGTGGGCGCTAGTCAGAATTCATAAACCCAGAATGTCGTATAGCCAGGGATCACACCCAATTTTACGATACAACCTTGGAAGCGACATTGTGGGGATCACTCAATGAGGATACGACTTTTTAACTTACAATTCGTCAAACAATCTGCCTAGGTAAATTTGAATACATTTTCAAAGTGAACAAAGAAACTGGCAGGAGCGGGATTCGAACCTGCGTCCTCCGGGTTACCGTACCGGCGCTCCAGCAACTGAGCTATCTTGCCCATTTTGGTCTCCCAAATTGTCAGTATCTTTGTTCGGGTGGGCGCTAGTCAGAAGACATAAACCCATAATGCCGTAAAGCCAGGGATCACACCCAATTTTACGATACAACCCGGGAAGCGACATTGTGGGGATCACTCAATGAGGATACGACTTTTTAACTTACAATTCGTCAAACAATCAGCCTAGGTAAATTTGAATACATTTTCAAAGTGAACAAGAAACTGGCAGGAGCGGGATTCGAACTTGCGACCTCCAGGTTACCGTACCGGCGCTCTACCAACTGAGCTATCTTGCCCTATGTTGGCGGTCTCCCAAATTGTCAGTATCTTTGTTCGGGTGGGCGCTAGTCAGAAGTCATCAACCCAGAATGCCGTAAAGCCAGGGATCACACCCAATTTTACGATACAACCCGGGAAGCGACATTGTGGGGATCATCCAATGAGGATACGACTTTTTAACTTACAATTCGTCAAACAATCCACAAGGGAAACTGACTTGGTAAATTTGAATGCATTTTCAAAGTGAACAAGAAACTGGCAGGAGCGGGATTCGAACCTGCGACCTCCGGGTTACCGTACCGGCGCTCTACCAACTGAGCTATCTTGCCCTATGTTGGCGGTCTCCCAAATTGTCAGTATCTTTGTTCGGGTGGGCGCTAGTCAGAAGTCATAAACCAAGAATGCCGTAAAGCCAGGGATCACACCCAATTTTACGATACAACCCGGGAAGCGACATTGTGGGGATCACTCAATGAGGATACGACTTTTTAACTTACAATTCGTCAAACTAGGTAAATTTGAATACATTTTCAAAGTGAACAAAGAAACTGGCAGGAGCGGGATTCGAACCTGCGACCTCCGGGTTACTGTACCGGCGCTCTACCAACTGAGCTATCTTGCCCTATGTTGGCGGTCTCCCAAATTATCAGTATCTTTGTTCGGGTGGGCGCTAGTCAGAAGTCATCAACCCTTAATGCCGTAAAGCCAGGGATCACACCCAATTTTACGATACAACCCGGGAAGCGACATTGTGGGGATCATTCAATGAGGATACGACTTTTTAACTTACAATTCGTCAAACAATCCACAGGGGAAACTGACTTGGTAAATTTGAATACATTTTTCAAAGTGAACAAGAAACTGGCAGGAGCGGGATTCGAACCTGCGACCTCCGGGTTACTGTACCGGCGCTCTACCAACTGAGCTATCTTGCCCTATGTTGGCGGTCTCCCAAATTGTCAGTATCTTTGTTCGGGTGGGCGCTAGTCATAAGTCATCAACCCAGAATGCCGTTTAGCCAGGGATCACACCCAATTTTACGATACAACATGGGAAGCGACATTGTGGGGATCACTCAATGAGGATACGACTTTTTAACTTACAATTCGTCAAACAATCTGCCTAGGTAAATTTGAATACATTTTCAAAGTGAACAAAGAAACTGGCAGTAGCGGGATTCCAACCTGCGACCTCCGGGTTACTGTACCGGCCTCTCTACCAACTGAGCTATCTTGCCCTATGTTGGCGGTCTCCCAAATTGTCAGTATCTTTGTTCGGGTGGGCGCTAGTCAGAATTCATAAACCCAGAATGTCGTATAGCCAGGGATCACACCCAATTTTACGATACAACCTTGGAAGCGACATTGTGGGGATCACTCAATGAGGATACGACTTTTTAACTTACAATTCGTCAAACAATCTGCCTAGGTAAATTTGAATACATTTTCAAAGTGAACAAAGAAACTGGCAGGAGCGGGATTCGAACCTGCGTCCTCCGGGTTACCGTACCGGCGCTCCAGCAACTGAGCTATCTTGCCCATTTTGGTCTCCCAAATTGTCAGTATCTTTGTTCGGGTGGGCGCTAGTCAGAAGACATAAACCCATAATGCCGTAAAGCCAGGGATCACACCCAATTTTACGATACAACCCGGGAAGCGACATTGTGGGGATCACTCAATGAGGATACGACTTTTTAACTTACAATTCGTCAAACAATCAGCCTAGGTAAATTTGAATACATTTTCAAAGTGAACAAGAAACTGGCAGGAGCGGGATTCGAACTTGCGACCTCCAGGTTACCGTACCGGCGCTCTACCAACTGAGCTATCTTGCCCTATGTTGGCGGTCTCCCAAATTGTCAGTATCTTTGTTCGGGTGGGCGCTAGTCAGAAGTCATCAACCCAGAATGCCGTAAAGCCAGGGATCACACCCAATTTTACGATACAACCCGGGAAGCGACATTGTGGGGATCATCCAATGAGGATACGACTTTTTAACTTACAATTCGTCAAACAATCCACAAGGGAAACTGACTTGGTAAATTTGAATGCATTTTCAAAGTGAACAAGAAACTGGCAGGAGCGGGATTCGAACCTGCGACCTCCGGGTTACCGTACCGGCGCTCTACCAACTGAGCTATCTTGCCCTATGTTGGCGGTCTCCCAAATTGTCAGTATCTTTGTTCGGGTGGGCGCTAGTCAGAAGTCATAAACCAAGAATGCCGTAAAGCCAGGGATCACACCCAATTTTACGATACAACCCGGGAAGCGACATTGTGGGGATCACTCAATGAGGATACGACTTTTTAACTTACAATTCGTCAAACTAGGTAAATTTGAATACATTTTCAAAGTGAACAAAGAAACTGGCAGGAGCGGGATTCGAACCTGCGACCTCCGGGTTACTGTACCGGCGCTCTACCAACTGAGCTATCTTGCCCTATGTTGGCGGTCTCCCAAATTATCAGTATCTTTGTTCGGGTGGGCGCTAGTCAGAAGTCATCAACCCAGAATGCCGTAAAGCCAGGGATCACACCCAATTTTACGATACAACCCGGGAAGCGACATTGTGGGGATCATTCAATGAGGATACGACTTTTTAACTTACAATTCGTCAAACAATCCACAGGGGAAACTGACTTGGTAAATTTGAATACATTTTTCAAAGTGAACAAGAAACTGGCAGGAGCGGGATTCGAACCTGCGACCTCCGGGTTACTGTACCGGCGCTCTACCAACTGAGCTATCTTGCCCTATGTTGGCGGTCTCCCAAATTGTCAGTATCTTTGTTCGGGTGGGCGCTAGTCATAAGTCATCAACCCAGAATGCCGTTTAGCCAGGGATCACACCCAATTTTACGATACAACATGGGAAGCGACATTGTGGGGATCACTCAATGAGGATACGACTTTTTAACTTACAATTCGTCAAACAATCTGCCTAGGTAAATTTGAATACATTTTCAAAGTGAACAAAGAAACTGGCAGGAGCGGGATTCCAACCTGCGACCTCCGGGTTACTGTACCGGCCTCTCTACCAACTGAGCTATCTTGCCCTATGTTGGCGGTCTCCCAAATTGTCAGTATCTTTGTTCGGGTCGGCGCTAGTCAGAAGTCATCAACCCAGAATGCCGTATAGCCAGGGATCACACCCAATTTTACGATACAACCTAGGAAGCGACATTGTGGGGATCACTCAATGAGGATACGACTTTTTAACTTACAATTCGTCAAACAATCCACAAGGGAAATTGACTTGGTAAATTTGAATACTTTTTCAAAGTGAACAAGAAACTGGCAGGAGCGGGATTCGAACCTGCGACCTCCGGGTTACCGTACCGGCGCTCTACCAACTGAGCTATCTTGCCCTATGTTGGCGGTCTCCCAAATTATCAGTATCTTTGTTCGGGTGGGCGCTAGTCAGAAGTCATAAACCCAGAATGCCGTATAGCCAGGGATCACACCCAATTTTACGATACAACCTGGGAAGCGACATTGTGGGGATCACTCAATGAGGATACGACTTTTTAACTTACAATTCGTCAAACTAGGTAAATTTGAATACATTTTCAAAGTGAACAAAGAAACTGGCAGGAGCGGGATTCGAACCTGCGACCTCCGGGTTACTGTACCGGCCTCTCTACCAACTGAGCTATCTTGCCCTATGTTGGCGGTCTCCCAAATTGTCAGTATCTTTGTTCGGGTGGGCGCTAGTCAGAATTCATAAACCCAGAATGCCGTATAGCCAGGGATCACACCCAATTTTACGATACAACATGGGAAGCGACATTGTGGGGATCACTCAATGAGGATACGACTTTTTAACTTACAATTCGTCAAACTAGGTAAATTTGAATACATTTTCAAAGTGAACAAAGAAACTGGCAGGAGCGGGATTCGAACCTGCGACCTCCGGGTTACCGTACCGGCGCTCTAGCAACTGAGCTATCTTGCCCTATGATGGCGGTCTCCCAAATTGTCAGTATCTTTGTTCGGGTGGGCGCTAGTCAGAAGTCATAAACCCAGAATGCCGTATAGCCAGGGATCACACCAAATTTTACGATACAACCTGGGAAGCGACATTGTGGGGATCAATCTGTGATGATATGACTTTTTAAATTACAATTCGTCAAAGAATCTGCCTCGGTAAATTTGAATACATTTTTAAAAAGAACAAAGAAACTGGGAGGAGCGGGATTCGAACCTGCGACCTCCGGGTTACCGTACCGGCTCTCTACTAACTGAGCTGTGTTGCCCTATGTTGGCGGTCTCCCAAATTTCAGTATCTGTGTTCGGGTGGGCGCTAGTCAGAAGTCATCAACCCAGAATGCCGTATAGCCAGGGATCACACCCAATTTTACGATACAACATGGGAAGCGACATTGTGGGGATCACTCAATGAGGATACGACTTTTTAACTTACAATTCGTCAAACTAGGTAAATTTGAATACATTTTCAAAGTGAACAAGAAACTGGCAGGAGCGGGATTCGAACCTGCGACCTCCGGGTTACCGTACCGGCGCTCTACCAACTGAGCTATCTTGCCCTATGTTGGCGGTCTCCCAAATTATCAGTATCTTTGTTCGGGTGGGCGCTAGTCAGAAGTCATAAACCCAGAATGCCGTATAGCCAGGGATCACACCCAATTTTACGATACAACCTGGGAAGCGACATTGTGGGGATCACTCAATGAGGATACGACTTTTTAACTTACAATTCGTCAAACTAGGTAAATTTGAATACATTTTCAAAGTGAACAAAGAAACTGGCAGGAGCGGGATTCGAACCTGCGACCTCCGGGTTACTGTACCGGCCTCTCTACCAACTGAGCTATCTTGCCCTATGTTGGCGGTCTCCCAAATTGTCAGTATCTTTGTTCGGGTGGGCGCTAGTCAGAATTCATAAACCCAGAATGTCGTATAGCCAGGGATCACACCCAATTTTACGATACAACCTTGGAAGCGACATTGTGGGGATCACTCAATGAGGATACGACTTTTTAACTTACAATTCGTCAAACAATCTGCCTAGGTAAATTTGAATACATTTTCAAAGTGAACAAAGAAACTGGCAGGAGCGGGATTCGAACCTGCGTCCTCCGGGTTACCGTACCGGCGCTCCAGCAACTGAGCTATCTTGCCCATTTTGGTCTCCCAAATTGTCAGTATCTTTGTTCGGGTGGGCGCTAGTCAGAAGACATAAACCCATAATGCCGTAAAGCCAGGGATCACACCCAATTTTACGATACAACCCGGGAAGCGACATTGTGGGGATCACTCAATGAGGATACGACTTTTTAACTTACAATTCGTCAAACAATCAGCCTAGGTAAATTTGAATACATTTTCAAAGTGAACAAGAAACTGGCAGGAGCGGGATTCGAACTTGCGACCTCCAGGTTACCGTACCGGCGCTCTACCAACTGAGCTATCTTGCCCTATGTTGGCGGTCTCCCAAATTGTCAGTATCTTTGTTCGGGTGGGCGCTAGTCAGAAGTCATCAACCCAGAATGCCGTAAAGCCAGGGATCACACCCAATTTTACGATACAACCCGGGAAGCGACATTGTGGGGATCATCCAATGAGGATACGACTTTTTAACTTACAATTCGTCAAACAATCCACAAGGGAAACTGACTTGGTAAATTTGAATGCATTTTCAAAGTGAACAAGAAACTGGCAGGAGCGGGATTCGAACCTGCGACCTCCGGGTTACCGTACCGGCGCTCTACCAACTGAGCTATCTTGCCCTATGTTGGCGGTCTCCCAAATTGTCAGTATCTTTGTTCGGGTGGGCGCTAGTCAGAAGTCATAAACCAAGAATGCCGTAAAGCCAGGGATCACACCCAATTTTACGATACAACCCGGGAAGCGACATTGTGGGGATCACTCAATGAGGATACGACTTTTTAACTTACAATTCGTCAAACTAGGTAAATTTGAATACATTTTCAAAGTGAACAAAGAAACTGGCAGGAGCGGGATTCGAACCTGCGACCTCCGGGTTACTGTACCGGCGCTCTACCAACTGAGCTATCTTGCCCTATGTTGGCGGTCTCCCAAATTATCAGTATCTTTGTTCGGGTGGGCGCTAGTCAGAAGTCATCAACCCAGAATGCCGTAAAGCCAGGGATCACACCCAATTTTACGATACAACCCGGGAAGCGACATTGTGGGGATCATTAAATGAGGATACGACTTTTTAACTTACAATTCGTCAAACAATCCACAGGGGAAACTGACTTGGTAAATTTGAATACATTTTTCAAAGTGAACAAGAAACTGGCAGGAGCGGGATTCGAACCTGCGACCTCCGGGTTACTGTACCGGCGCTCTACCAACTGAGCTATCTTGCCCTATGTTGGCGGTCTCCCAAATTGTCAGTATCTTTGTTCGGGTGGGCGCTAGTCATAAGTCATCAACCCAGAATGCCGTTTAGCCAGGGATCACACCCAATTTTACGATACAACATGGGAAGCGACATTGTGGGGATCACTCAATGAGGATACGACTTTTTAACTTACAATTCGTCAAACAATCTGCCTAGGTAAATTTGAATACATTTTCAAAGTGAACAAAGAAACTGGCAGGAGCGGGATTCCAACCTGCGACCTCGGGGTTACTGTACCGGCCTCTCTACCAACTGAGCTATCTTGCCCTATGTTGGCGGTCTCCCAAATTGTCAGTATCTTTGTTCGGGTGGGCGCTAGTCAGAATTCATAAACCCAGAATGTCGTATAGCCAGGGATCACACCCAATTTTACGATACAACCTTGGAAGCGACATTGTGGGGATCACTCAATGAGGATACGACTTTTTAACTTACAATTCGTCAAACAATCTGCCTAGGTAAATTTGAATACATTTTCAAAGTGAACAAAGAAACTGGCAGGAGCGGGATTCGAACCTGCGTCCTCCGGGTTACCGTACCGGCGCTCCAGCAACTGAGCTATCTTGCCCATTTTGGTCTCCCAAATTGTCAGTATCTTTGTTCGGGTGGGCGCTAGTCAGAAGACATAAACCCATAATGCCGTAAAGCCAGGGATCACACCCAATTTTACGATACAACCCGGGAAGCGACATTGTGGGGATCACTCAATGAGGATACGACTTTTTAACTTACAATTCGTCAAACAATCAGCCTAGGTAAATTTGAATACATTTTCAAAGTGAACAAGAAACTGGCAGGAGCGGGATTCGAACTTGCGACCTCCAGGTTACCGTACCGGCGCTCTACCAACTGAGCTATCTTGCCCTATGTTGGCGGTCTCCCAAATTGTCAGTATCTTTGTTCGGGTGGGCGCTAGTCAGAAGTCATCAACCCAGAATGCCGTAAAGCCAGGGATCACACCCAATTTTACGATACAACCCGGGAAGCGACATTGTGGGGATCATCCAATGAGGATACGACTTTTTAACTTACAATTCGTCAAACAATCCACAAGGGAAACTGACTTGGTAAATTTGAATGCATTTTCAAAGTGAACAAGAAACTGGCAGGAGCGGGATTCGAACCTGCGACCTCCGGGTTACCGTACCGGCGCTCTACCAACTGAGCTATCTTGCCCTATGTTGGCGGTCTCCCAAATTGTCAGTATCTTTGTTCGGGTGGGCGCTAGTCAGAAGTCATAAACCAAGAATGCCGTAAAGCCAGGGATCACACCCAATTTTACGATACAACCCGGGAAGCGACATTGTGGGGATCACTCAATGAGGATACGACTTTTTAACTTACAATTCGTCAAACTAGGTAAATTTGAATACATTTTCAAAGTGAACAAAGAAACTGGCAGGAGCGGGATTCGAACCTGCGACCTCCGGGTTACTGTACCGGCGCTCTACCAACTGAGCTATCTTGCCCTATGTTGGCGGTCTCCCAAATTATCAGTATCTTTGTTCGGGTGGGCGCTAGTCAGAAGTCATCAACCCAGAATGCCGTAAAGCCAGGGATCACACCCAATTTTACGATACAACCCGGGAAGCGACATTGTGGGGATCATTCAATGAGGATACGACTTTTTAACTTACAATTCGTCAAACAATCCACAGGGGAAACTGACTTGGTAAATTTGAATACATTTTTCAAAGTGAACAAGAAACTGGCAGGAGCGGGATTCGAACCTGCGACCTCCGGGTTACTGTACCGGCGCTCTACCAACTGAGCTATCTTGCCCTATGTTGGCGGTCTCCCAAATTGTCAGTATCTTTGTTCGGGTGGGCGCTAGTCATAAGTCATCAACCCAGAATGCCGTTTAGCCAGGGATCACACCCAATTTTACGATACAACATGGGAAGCGACATTGTGGGGATCACTCAATGAGGATACGACTTTTTAACTTACAATTCGTCAAACAATCTGCCTAGGTAAATTTGAATACATTTTCAAAGTGAACAAAGAAACTGGCAGGAGCGGGATTCCAACCTGCGACCTCCGGGTTACTGTACCGGCCTCTCTACCAACTGAGCTATCTTGCCCTATGTTGGCGGTCTCCCAAATTGTCAGTATCTTTGTTCGGGTCGGCGCTAGTCAGAAGTCATCAACCCAGAATGCCG
Source organism: Hippasteria phrygiana (assembly GCA_037893225.1). Taxonomy (NCBI): domain Eukaryota; kingdom Metazoa; phylum Echinodermata; class Asteroidea; order Valvatida; family Goniasteridae; genus Hippasteria; species Hippasteria phrygiana. Next base: position 407,368 of record JAZGUH010000564.1, on the reverse strand, counting down.
TATAGCCAGGGATCACACCCAATTTTACGATACAACCTAGGAAGCGACATTGTGGGGATCACTCAATGAGGATACGACTTTTTAACTTACAATTCGTCAAACAATCCACAAGGGAAATTGACTTGGTAAATTTGAATACTTTTTCAAAGTGAACAAGAAACTGGCAGGAGCGGGATTCGAACCTGCGACCTCCGGGTTACCGTACCGGCGCTCTACCAACTGAGCTATCTTGCCCTATGTTGGCGGTCTCCCAAATTATCTTGGTAAATTTGAATACATTTTCAAAGTGAACAAGAAACTGGCAGGAGCGGGATTCGAACCTGCGACCTCCGGGTTACCGTACCGGCGCTCTACCAACTGAGCTATCTTGCCCTATGTTGGCGGTCTCCCAAATTGTCAGTATCTTTGTTCGGGTGGGCGCTAGTCAGAAGTCATAAACCCAGAATGCCGTATAGCCAGGGATCACACCAAATTTTACGATACAACCTGGGAAGCGACATTGTGGGGATCAATCTGTGATGATATGACTTTTTAAATTACAATTCGTCAAAGAATCTGCCTCGGTAAATTTGAATACATTTTTAAAAAGAACAAAGAAACTGGGAGGAGCGGGATTCGAACCTGCGACCTCCGGGTTACTGTACCGGCGCTCTACCAACTGAGCTATCTTGCCCTATGTTGGCGGTCTCCCAAATTGTCAGTATCTTTGTTCGGGTGGGCGCTAGTCATAAGTCATCAACCCAGAATGCCGTTTAGCCAGGGATCACACCCAATTTTACGATACAACATGGGAAGCGACATTGTGGGGATCACTCAATGAGGATACGACTTTTTAACTTACAATTCGTCAAACAATCTGCCTAGGTAAATTTGAATACATTTTCAAAGTGAACAAAGAAACTGGCAGGAGCGGGATTCCAACCTGCGACCTCCGGGTTACTGTACCGGCCTCTCTACCAACTGAGCTATCTTGCCCTATGTTGGCGGTCTCCCAAATTGTCAGTATCTTTGTTCGGGTCGGCGCTAGTCAGAAGTCATCAACCCAGAATGCCGTATAGCCAGGGATCACACCCAATTTTACGATACAACCTAGGAAGCGACATTGTGGGGATCACTCAATGAGGATACGACTTTTTAACTTACAATTCGTCAAACAATCCACAAGGGAAATTGACTTGGTAAATTTGAATACTTTTTCAAAGTGAACAAGAAACTGGCAGGAGCGGGATTCGAACCTGCGACCTCCGGGTTACCGTACCGGCGCTCTACCAACTGAGCTATCTTGCCCTATGTTGGCGGTCTCCCAAATTATCAGTATCTTTGTTCGGGTGGGCGCTAGTCAGAAGTCATAAACCCAGAATGCCGTATAGCCAGGGATCACACCCAATTTTACGATACAACCTGGGAAGCGACATTGTGGGGATCACTCAATGAGGATACGACTTTTTAACTTACAATTCGTCAAACTAGGTAAATTTGAATACATTTTCAAAGTGAACAAAGAAACTGGCAGGAGCGGGATTCGAACCTGCGACCTCCGGGTTACTGTACCGGCCTCTCTACCAACTGAGCTATCTTGCCCTATGTTGGCGGTCTCCCAAATTGTCAGTATCTTTGTTCGGGTGGGCGCTAGTCAGAATTCATAAACCCAGAATGCCGTATAGCCAGGGATCACACCCAATTTTACGATACAACATGGGAAGCGACATTGTGGGGATCACTCAATGAGGATACGACTTTTTAACTTACAATTCGTCAAACTAGGTAAATTTGAATACATTTTCAAAGTGAACAAAGAAACTGGCAGGAGCGGGATTCGAACCTGTGACCTCCGGGTTACTGTACCGGCCTCTCTACCAACTGAGCTATCTTGCCCTATGTTGGCGGTCTCCCAAATTATCAGTATCTTTGTTCGGGTGGGCGCTAGTCAGAAGTCATAAACCCATAATGCCGTAAAGCCAGGGATCACACCCAATTTTACGATACAACCCGGGAAGCGACATTGTGGGGATCACTCAATGAGGATACGACTTTTTAACTTACAATTCGTCAAACAATCTGCCTAGGTAAATTTGAATACATTTTCAAAGTGAACAAAGAAACTGGCAGGAGCGGGATTCGAACCTGCGACCTCCGGGTTACCGTACCGGCGCTCTAGCAACTGAGCTATCTTGCCCTATGATGGCGGTCTCCCAAATTGTCAGTATCTTTGTTCGGGTGGGCGCTAGTCAGAAGTCATAAACCCAGAATGCCGTATAGCCAGGGATCACACCAAATTTTACGATACAACCTGGGAAGCGACATTGTGGGGATCAATCTGTGATGATATGACTTTTTAAATTACAATTCGTCAAAGAATCTGCCTCGGTAAATTTGAATACATTTTTAAAAAGAACAAAGAAACTGGGAGGAGCGGGATTCGAACCTGCGACCTCCGGGTTACCGTACCGGCTCTCTACTAACTGAGCTGTGTTGCCCTATGTTGGCGGTCTCCCAAATTTCAGTATCTGTGTTCGGGTGGGCGCTAGTCAGAAGTCATCAACCCAGAATGCCGTATAGCCAGGGATCACACCCAATTTTACGATACAACATGGGAAGCGACATTGTGGGGATCACTCAATGAGGATACGACTTTTTAACTTACAATTCGTCAAACTAGGTAAATTTGAATACATTTTCAAAGTGAACAAGAAACTGGCAGGAGCGGGATTCGAACCTGCGACCTCCGGGTTACCGTACCGGCGCTCTACCAACTGAGCTATCTTGCCCTATGTTGGCGGTCTCCCAAATTATCAGTATCTTTGTTCGGGTGGGCGCTAGTCAGAAGTCATAAACCCAGAATGCCGTATAGCCAGGGATCACACCCAATTTTACGATACAACCTGGGAAGCGACATTGTGGGGATCACTCAATGAGGATACGACTTTTTAACTTACAATTCGTCAAACTAGGTAAATTTGAATACATTTTCAAAGTGAACAAAGAAACTGGCAGGAGCGGGATTCGAACCTGCGACCTCCGGGTTACTGTACCGGCCTCTCTACCAACTGAGCTATCTTGCCCTATGTTGGCGGTCTCCCAAATTGTCAGTATCTTTGTTCGGGTGGGCGCTAGTCAGAATTCATAAACCCAGAATGTCGTATAGCCAGGGATCACACCCAATTTTACGATACAACCTTGGAAGCGACATTGTGGGGATCACTCAATGAGGATACGACTTTTTAACTTACAATTCGTCAAACAATCTGCCTTGGTAAATTTGAATACATTTTCAAAGTGAACAAAGAAACTGGCAGGAGCGGGATTCGAACCTGCGTCCTCCGGGTTACCGTACCGGCGCTCCAGCAACTGAGCTATCTTGCCCATTTTGGTCTCCCAAATTGTCAGTATCTTTGTTCGGGTGGGCGCTAGTCAGAAGACATAAACCCATAATGCCGTAAAGCCAGGGATCACACCCAATTTTACGATACAACCCGGGAAGCGACATTGTGGGGATCACTCAATGAGGATACGACTTTTTAACTTACAATTCGTCAAACAATCAGCCTAGGTAAATTTGAATACATTTTCAAAGTGAACAAGAAACTGGCAGGAGCGGGATTCGAACTTGCGACCTCCAGGTTACCGTACCGGCGCTCTACCAACTGAGCTATCTTGCCCTATGTTGGCGGTCTCCCAAATTGTCAGTATCTTTGTTCGGGTGGGCGCTAGTCAGAAGTCATCAACCCAGAATGCCGTAAAGCCAGGGATCACACCCAATTTTACGATACAACCCGGGAAGCGACATTGTGGGGATCATCCAATGAGGATACGACTTTTTAACTTACAATTCGTCAAACAATCCACAAGGGAAATTGACTTGGTAAATTTGAATGCATTTTCAAAGTGAACAAGAAACTGGCAGGAGCGGGATTCGAACCTGCGACCTCCGGGTTACCGTACCGGCGCTCTACCAACTGAGCTATCTTGCCCTATGTTGGCGGTCTCCCAAATTGTCAGTATCTTTGTTCGGGTGGGCGCTAGTCAGAAGTCATAAACCAAGAATGCCGTAAAGCCAGGGATCACACCCAATTTTACGATACAACCCGGGAAGCGACATTGTGGGGATCACTCAATGAGGATACGACTTTTTAACTTACAATTCGTCAAACTAGGTAAATTTGAATACATTTTCAAAGTGAACAAAGAAACTGGCAGGAGCGGGATTCGAACCTGCGACCTCCGGGTTACTGTACCGGCGCTCTACCAACTGAGCTATCTTGCCCTATGTTGGCGGTCTCCCAAATTATCAGTATCTTTGTTCGGGTGGGCGCTAGTCAGAAGTCATCAACCCAGAATGCCGTAAAGCCAGGGATCACACCCAATTTTACGATACAACCCGGGAAGCGACATTGTGGGGATCATTCAATGAGGATACGACTTTTTAACTTACAATTCGTCAAACAATCCACAGGGGAAACTGACTTGGTAAATTTGAATACATTTTTCAAAGTGAACAAGAAACTGGCAGGAGCGGGATTCGAACCTGCGACCTCCGGGTTACTGTACCGGCGCTCTACCAACTGAGCTATCTTGCCCTATGTTGGCGGTCTCCCAAATTGTCAGTATCTTTGTTCGGGTGGGCGCTAGTCATAAGTCATCAACCCAGAATGCCGTTTAGCCAGGGATCACACCCAATTTTACGATACAACATGGGAAGCGACATTGTGGGGATCACTCAATGAGGATACGACTTTTTAACTTACAATTCGTCAAACAATCTGCCTAGGTAAATTTGAATACATTTTCAAAGTGAACAAAGAAACTGGCAGGAGCGGGATTCCAACCTGCGACCTCCGGGTTACTGTACCGGCCTCTCTACCAACTGAGCTATCTTGCCCTATGTTGGCGGTCTCCCAAATTGTCAGTATCTTTGTTCGGGTGGGCGCTAGTCAGAATTCATAAACCCAGAATGTCGTATAGCCAGGGATCACACCCAATTTTACGATACAACCTTGGAAGCGACATTGTGGGGATCACTCAATGAGGATACGACTTTTTAACTTACAATTCGTCAAACAATCTGCCTAGGTAAATTTGAATACATTTTCAAAGTGAACAAAGAAACTGGCAGGAGCGGGATTCGAACCTGCGTCCTCCGGGTTACCGTACCGGCGCTCCAGCAACTGAGCTATCTTGCCCATTTTGGTCTCCCAAATTGTCAGTATCTTTGTTCGGGTGGGCGCTAGTCAGAAGACATAAACCCATAATGCCGTAAAGCCAGGGATCACACCCAATTTTACGATACAACCCGGGAAGCGACATTGTGGGGATCACTCAATGAGGATACGACTTTTTAACTTACAATTCGTCAAACAATCAGCCTAGGTAAATTTGAATACATTTTCAAAGTGAACAAGAAACTGGCAGGAGCGGGATTCGAACTTGCGACCTCCAGGTTACCGTACCGGCGCTCTACCAACTGAGCTATCTTGCCCTATGTTGGCGGTCTCCCAAATTGTCAGTATCTTTGTTCGGGTGGGCGCTAGTCAGAAGTCATCAACCCAGAATGCCGTAAAGCCAGGGATCACACCCAATTTTACGATACAACCCGGGAAGCGACATTGTGGGGATCATCCAATGAGGATACGACTTTTTAACTTACAATTCGTCAAACAATCCACAAGGGAAACTGACTTGGTAAATTTGAATGCATTTTCAAAGTGAACAAGAAACTGGCAGGAGCGGGATTCGAACCTGCGACCTCCGGGTTACCGTACCGGCGCTCTACCAACTGAGCTATCTTGCCCTATGTTGGCGGTCTCCCAAATTGTCAGTATCTTTGTTCGGGTGGGCGCTAGTCAGAAGTCATAAACCAAGAATGCCGTAAAGCCAGGGATCACACCCAATTTTACGATACAACCCGGGAAGCGACATTGTGGGGATCACTCAATGAGGATACGACTTTTTAACTTACAATTCGTCAAACTAGGTAAATTTGAATACATTTTCAAAGTGAACAAAGAAACTGGCAGGAGCGGGATTCGAACCTGCGACCTCCGGGTTACTGTACCGGCGCTCTACCAACTGAGCTATCTTGCCCTATGTTGGCGGTCTCCCAAATTATCAGTATCTTTGTTCGGGTGGGCGCTAGTCAGAAGTCATCAACCCAGAATGCCGTAAAGCCAGGGATCACACCCAATTTTACGATACAACCCGGGAAGCGACATTGTGGGGATCATTCAATGAGGATACGACTTTTTAACTTACAATTCGTCAAACAATCCACAGGGGAAACTGACTTGGTAAATTTGAATACATTTTTCAAAGTGAACAAGAAACTGGCAGGAGCGGGATTCGAACCTGCGACCTCCGGGTTACTGTACCGGCGCTCTACCAACTGAGCTATCTTGCCCTATGTTGGCGGTCTCCCAAATTGTCAGTATCTTTGTTCGGGTGGGCGCTAGTCATAAGTCATCAACCCAGAATGCCGTTTAGCCAGGGATCACACCCAATTTTACGATACAACATGGGAAGCGACATTGTGGGGATCACTCAATGAGGATACGACTTTTTAACTTACAATTCGTCAAACAATCTGCCTAGGTAAATTTGAATACATTTTCAAAGTGAACAAAGAAACTGGCAGGAGCGGGATTCCAACCTGCGACCTCCGGGTTACTGTACCGGCCTCTCTACCAACTGAGCTATCTTGCCCTATGTTGGCGGTCTCCCAAATTGTCAGTATCTTTGTTCGGGTCGGCGCTAGTCAGAAGTCATCAACCCAGAATGCCGTATAGCCAGGGATCACACCCAATTTTACGATACAACCTAGGAAGCGACATTGTGGGGATCACTCAATGAGGATACGACTTTTTAACTTACAATTCGTCAAACAATCCACAAGGGAAATTGACTTGGTAAATTTGAATACTTTTTCAAAGTGAACAAGAAACTGGCAGGAGCGGGATTCGAACCTGCGACCTCCGGGTTACCGTACCGGCGCTCTACCAACTGAGCTATCTTGCCCTATGTTGGCGGTCTCCCAAATTATCTTGGTAAATTTGAATACATTTTCAAAGTGAACAAGAAACTGGCAGGAGCGGGATTCGAACCTGCGACCTCCGGGTTACCGTACCGGCGCTCTACCAACTGAGCTATCTTGCCCTATGTTGGCGGTCTCCCAAATTGTCAGTATCTTTGTTCGGGTGGGCGCTAGTCAGAAGTCATAAACCCAGAATGCCGTATAGCCAGGGATCACACCCAATTTTACGATACAACCTGGGAAGCGACATTGTGGGGATCACTCAATGAGGATACGACTTTTTAACTTACAATTCGTCAAACTAGGTAAATTTGAATACATTTTCAAAGTGAACAAAGAAACTGGCAGGAGCGGGATTCGAACCTGCGACCTCCGGGTTACTGTACCGGCCTCTCTACCAACTGAGCTATCTTGCCCTATGTTGGCGGTCTCCCAAATTATCAGTATCTTTGTTCGGGTGGGCGCTAGTCAGAAGTCATCAACCCAGAATGCCGTAAAGCCAGGGATCACACCCAATTTTACGATACAACCCGGGAAGCGACATTGTGGGGATCATTCAATGAGGATACGACTTTTTAACTTACAATTCGTCAAACAATCCACAGGGGAAACTGACTTGGTAAATTTGAATACATTTTTCAAAGTGAACAAGAAACTGGCAGGAGCAGGATTCGAACCTGCGACCTCCGGGTTACTGTACCGGCGCTCTACCAACTGAGCTATCTTGCCCTATGTTGGCGGTCTCCCAAATTGTCAGTATCTTTGTTCGGGTGGGCGCTAGTCATAAGTCATCAACCCAGAATGCCGTTTAGCCAGGGATCACACCCAATTTTACGATACAACATGGGAAGCGACATTGTGGGGATCACTCAATGAGGATACGACTTTTTAACTTACAATTCGTCAAACAATCTGCCTAGGTAAATTTGAATACATTTTCAAAGTGAACAAAGAAACTGGCAGGAGCGGGATTCCAACCTGCGACCTCCGGGTTACTGTACCGGCCTCTCTACCAACTGAGCTATCTTGCCCTATGTTGGCGGTCTCCCAAATTGTCAGTATCTTTGTTCGGGTCGGCGCTAGTCAGAAGTCATCAACCCAGAATGCCGTATAGCCAGGGATCACACCCAATTTTACGATACAACCTAGGAAGCGACATTGTGGGGATCACTCAATGAGGATACGACTTTTTAACTTACAATTCGTCAAACAATCCACAAGGGAAATTGACTTGGTAAATTTGAATACTTTTTCAAAGTGAACAAGAAACTGGCAGGAGCGGGATTCGAACCTGCGACCTCCGGGTTACCGTACCGGCGCTCTACCAACTGAGCTATCTTGCCCTATGTTGGCGGTCTCCCAAATTATCTTGGTAAATTTGAATACATTTTCAAAGTGAACAAGAAACTGGCAGGAGCGGGATTCGAACCTGCGACCTCCGGGTTACCGTACCGGCGCTCTACCAACTGAGCTATCTTGCCCTATGTTGGCGGTCTCCCAAATTATCAGTATCTTTGTTCGGGTGGGCGCTAGTCAGAAGTCATAAACCCAGAATGCCGTATAGCCAGGGATCACACCCAATTTTACGATACAACCTGGGAAGCGACATTGTGGGGATCACTCAATGAGGATACGACTTTTTAACTTACAATTCGTCAAACTAGGTAAATTTGAATACATTTTCAAAGTGAACAAAGAAACTGGCAGGAGCGGGATTCGAACCTGCGACCTCCGGGTTACTGTACCGGCCTCTCTACCAACTGAGCTATCTTGCCCTATGTTGGCGGTCTCCCAAATTGTCAGTATCTTTGTTCGGGTGGGCGCTAGTCAGAATTCATAAACCCAGAATGCCGTATAGCCAGGGATCACACCCAATTTTACGATACAACATGGGAAGCGACATTGTGGGGATCACTCAATGAGGATACGACTTTTTAACTTACAATTCGTCAAACTAGGTAAATTTGAATACATTTTCAAAGTGAACAAAGAAACTGGCAGGAGCGGGATTCGAACCTGTGACCTCCGGGTTACTGTACCGGCCTCTCTACCAACTGAGCTATCTTGCCCTATGTTGGCGGTCTCCCAAATTGTCAGTATCTTTGTTCGGGTGGGCGCTAGTCAGAATTCATAAACCCAGAATGCCGTATAGCCAGGGATCACACCCAATTTTACGATACAACCTGGGAAGCGACATTGTGGGGATCAATCTGTGATGATATGACTTTTTAAATTACAATTCATCAAACAATCTGCCTCGGTAAATTTGAATACATTTTTTAAAAGAACAAAGAAACTGGGAGGAGCGGGATTCGAACCTGCGACCTCCGGGTAACCGTACCGGCTCTCTACCAACTGAGCTGTGTTGCCCTATGTTGGCGGTCTCCCAAATTTCAGTATCTGTGTTCGGGTGGGCGCTAGTCAGAAGTCATCAACCCAGAATGCCGTATAGCCAGGGATCACACCCAATTTTACGATACAACATGGGAAGCGACATTGTGGGGATCACTCAATGAGGATACGACTTTTTAACTTACAATTCGTCAAACTAGGTAAATTTGAATACATTTTCAAAGTGAACAAAGAAACTGGCAGGAGCGGGATTCGAACCTGCGACCTCCGGGTTACTGTACCGGCCTCTCTACCAACTGAGCTATCTTGCCCTATGTTGGCGGTCTCCCAAATTGTCAGTATCTTTGTTCGGGTGGGCGCTAGTCAGAATTCATAAACCCAGAATGTCGTATAGCCAGGGATCACACCCAATTTTACGATACAACCTTGGAAGCGACATTGTGGGGATCACTCAATGAGGATACGACTTTTTAACTTACAATTCGTCAAACAATCTGCCTAGGTAAATTTGAATACATTTTCAAAGTGAACAAAGAAACTGGCAGGAGCGGGATTCGAACCTGCGTCCTCCGGGTTACCGTACCGGCGCTCCAGCAACTGAGCTATCTTGCCCATTTTGGTCTCCCAAATTGTCAGTATCTTTGTTCGGGTGGGCGCTAGTCAGAAGTCATCAACCCAGAATGCCGTAAAGCCAGGGATCACACCCAATTTTACGATACAACCCGGGAAGCGACATTGTGGGGATCATCCAATGAGGATACGACTTTTTAACTTACAATTCGTCAAACAATCCACAAGGGAAACTGACTTGGTAAATTTGAATGCATTTTCAAAGTGAACAAGAAACTGGCAGGAGCGGGATTCGAACCTGCGACCTCCGGGTTACCGTACCGGCGCTCTGCCAACTGAGCTATCTTGCCCTATGTTGGCGGTCTCCCAAATTGTCAGTATCTTTGTTCGGGTGGGCGCTAGTCAGAAGTCATAAACCAAGAATGCCGTAAAGCCAGGGATCACACCCAATTTTACGATACAACCTGGGATGCGACATTATTGGGATCACTCAATGAGCATACGACTTTTTAACTTACAATTCGTCAAACTAGGTAAATTTGAATACATTTTCAAAGTGAACAAAGAAACTGGCAGGAGCGGGATTCCAACCTGCGACCTCCGGGTTACTGTACCGGCCTCTCTACCAACTGAGCTATCTTGCCCTATGTTGGCGGTCTCCCAAATTGTCAGTATCTTTGTTCGGGTGGGCGCTAGTCAGAAGTCATCAACCCAGAATGCCGTATAGCCAGGGATCACACCCAATTTTACGATACAACCTAGGAAGCGACATTGTGGGGATCATTCAATGAGGATACGACTTTTTAACTTACAATTCGTCAAACAATCCACAAGGGAAATTGACTTGGTAAATTTGAATACTTTTTCAAAGTGAACAAGAAACTGGCAGGAGCGGGATTCGAACCTGCGACCTCCGGGTTACCGTACCGGCGCTCTACCAACTGAGCTATCTTGCCCTATGTTGGCGGTCTCCCAAATTATCTTGGTAAATTTGAATACATTTTCAAAGTGAACAAGAAACTGGCAGGAGCGGGATTCGAACCTGCGACCTCCGGGTTACCGTACCGGCGCTCTACCAACTGAGCTATCTTGCCCTATGTTGGCGGTCTCCCAAATTGTCAGTATCTTTGTTCGGGTGGGCGCTAGTCAGAAGTCATAAACCCAGAATGCCGTATAGCCAGGGATCACACCCAATTTTACGATACAACCTGGGAAGCGACATTGTGGGGATCACTCAATGAGGATACGACTTTTTAACTTACAATTCGTCAAACTAGGTAAATTTGAATACATTTTCAAAGTGAACAAAGAAACTGGCAGGAGCGGGATTCGAACCTGCGACCTCCGGGTTACTGTACCGGCCTCTCTACCAACTGAGCTATCTTGCCCTATGTTGGCGGTCTCCCAAATTATCAGTATCTTTGTTCGGGTGGGCGCTAGTCAGAAGTCATCAACCCAGAATGCCGTAAAGCCAGGGATCACACCCAATTTTACGATACAACCCGGGAAGCGACATTGTGGGGATCATTCAATGAGGATACGACTTTTTAACTTACAATTCGTCAAACAATCCACAGGGGAAACTGACTTGGTAAATTTGAATACATTTTTCAAAGTGAACAAGAAACTGGCAGGAGCAGGATTCGAACCTGCGACCTCCGGGTTACTGTACCGGCGCTCTACCAACTGAGCTATCTTGCCCTATGTTGGCGGTCTCCCAAATTGTCAGTATCTTTGTTCGGGTGGGCGCTAGTCATAAGTCATCAACCCAGAATGCCGTTTAGCCAGGGATCACACCCAATTTTACGATACAACATGGGAAGCGACATTGTGGGGATCACTCAATGAGGATACGACTTTTTAACTTACAATTCGTCAAACAATCTGCCTAGGTAAATTTGAATACATTTTCAAAGTGAACAAAGAAACTGGCAGGAGCGGGATTCCAACCTGCGACCTCCGGGTTACTGTACCGGCCTCTCTACCAACTGAGCTATCTTGCCCTATGTTGGCGGTCTCCCAAATTGTCAGTATCTTTGTTCGGGTCGGCGCTAGTCAGAAGTCATCAACCCAGAATGCCGTATAGCCAGGGATCACACCCAATTTTACGATACAACCTAGGAAGCGACATTGTGGGGATCACTCAATGAGGATACGACTTTTTAACTTACAATTCGTCAAACAATCCACAAGGGAAATTGACTTGGTAAATTTGAATACTTTTTCAAAGTGAACAAGAAACTGGCAGGAGCGGGATTCGAACCTGCGACCTCCGGGTTACCGTACCGGCGCTCTACCAACTGAGCTATCTTGCCCTATGTTGGCGGTCTCCCAAATTATCTTGGTAAATTTAAATACATTTTCAAAGTGAACAAGAAACTGGCAGGAGCGGGATTCGAACCTGCGACCTCCGGGTTACCGTACCGGCGCTCTACCAACTGAGCTATCTTGCCCTATGTTGGCGGTCTCCCAAATTATCAGTATCTTTGTTCGGGTGGGCGCTAGTCAGAAGTCATAAACCCAGAATGCCGTATAGCCAGGGATCACACCCAATTTTACGATACAACCTGGGAAGCGACATTGTGGGGATCACTCAATGAGGATACGACTTTTTAACTTACAATTCGTCAAACTAGGTAAATTTGAATACATTTTCAAAGTGAACAAAGAAACTGGCAGGAGCGGGATTCGAACCTGCGACCTCCGGGTTACTGTACCGGCCTCTCTACCAACTGAGCTATCTTGCCCTATGTTGGCGGTCTCCCAAATTGTCAGTATCTTTGTTCGGGTGGGCGCTAGTCAGAATTCATAAACCCAGAATGCCGTATAGCCAGGGATCACACCCAATTTTACGATACAACATGGGAAGCGACATTGTGGGGATCACTCAATGAGGATACGACTTTTTAACTTACAATTCGTCAAACTAGGTAAATTTGAATACATTTTCAAAGTGAACAAAGAAACTGGCAGGAGCGGGATTCGAACCTGTGACCTCCGGGTTACTGTACCGGCCTCTCTACCAACTGAGCTATCTTGCCCTATGTTGGCGGTCTCCCAAATTGTCAGTATCTTTGTTCGGGTGGGCGCTAGTCAGAATTCATAAACCCAGAATGCCGTATAGCCAGGGATCACACCCAATTTTACGATACAACCTGGGAAGCGACATTGTGGGGATCAATCTGTGATGATATGACTTTTTAAATTACAATTCATCAAACAATCTGCCTCGGTAAATTTGAATACATTTTTAAAAAGAACAAAGAAACTGGGAGGAGCGGGATTCGAACCTGCGACCTCCGGGTAACCGTACCGGCTCTCTACCAACTGAGCTGTGTTGCCCTATGTTGGCGGTCTCCCAAATTTCAGTATCTGTGTTCGGGTGGGCGCTAGTCAGAAGTCATCAACCCAGAATGCCGTATAGCCAGGGATCACACCCAATTTTACGATACAACATGGGAAGCGACATTGTGGGGATCACTCAATGAGGATACGACTTTTTAACTTACAATTCGTCAAACTAGGTAAATTTGAATACATTTTCAAAGTGAACAAAGAAACTGGCAGGAGCGGGATTCGAACCTGCGACCTCCGGGTTACTGTACCGGCCTCTCTACCAACTGAGCTATCTTGCCCTATGTTGGCGGTCTCCCAAATTGTCAGTATCTTTGTTCGGGTGGGCGCTAGTCAGAATTCATAAACCCAGAATGTCGTATAGCCAGGGATCACACCCAATTTTACGATACAACCTTGGAAGCGACATTGTGGGGATCACTCAATGAGGATACGACTTTTTAACTTACAATTCGTCAAACAATCTGCCTAGGTAAATTTGAATACATTTTCAAAGTGAACAAAGAAACTGGCAGGAGCGGGATTCGAACCTGCGTCCTCCGGGTTACCGTACCGGCGCTCCAGCAACTGAGCTATCTTGCCCATTTTGGTCTCCCAAATTGTCAGTATCTTTGTTCGGGTGGGCGCTAGTCAGAAGTCATCAACCCAGAATGCCGTAAAGCCAGGGATCACACCCAATTTTACGATACAACCCGGGAAGCGACATTGTGGGGATCATCCAATGAGGATACGACTTTTTAACTTACAATTCGTCAAACAATCCACAAGGGAAACTGACTTGGTAAATTTGAATGCATTTTCAAAGTGAACAAGAAACTGGCAGGAGCGGGATTCGAACCTGCGACCTCCGGGTTACCGTACCGGCGCTCTGCCAACTGAGCTATCTTGCCCTATGTTGGCGGTCTCCCAAATTGTCAGTATCTTTGTTCGGGTGGGCGCTAGTCAGAAGTCATAAACCAAGAATGCCGTAAAGCCAGGGATCACACCCAATTTTACGATACAACCTGGGATGCGACATTATTGGGATCACTCAATGAGCATACGACTTTTTAACTTACAATTCGTCAAACTAGGTAAATTTGAATACATTTTCAAAGTGAACAAAGAAACTGGCAGGAGCGGGATTCCAACCTGCGACCTCCGGGTTACTGTACCGGCCTCTCTACCAACTGAGCTATCTTGCCCTATGTTGGCGGTCTCCCAAATTGTCAGTATCTTTGTTCGGGTGGGCGCTAGTCAGAAGTCATCAACCCAGAATGCCGTATAGCCAGGGATCACACCCAATTTTACGATACAACCTAGGAAGCGACATTGTGGGGATCATTCAATGAGGATACGACTTTTTAACTTACAATTCGTCAAACAATCCACAAGGGAAATTGACTTGGTAAATTTGAATACTTTTTCAAAGTGAACAAGAAACTGGCAGGAGCGGGATTCGAACCTGCGACCTCCGGGTTACCGTACCGGCGCTCTACCAACTGAGCTATCTTGCCCTATGTTGGCGGTCTCCCAAATTATCTTGGTAAATTTGAATACATTTTCAAAGTGAACAAGAAACTGGCAGGAGCGGGATTCGAACCTGCGACCTCCGGGTTACTGTACCGGCCTCTCTACCAACTGAGCTATCTTGCCCTATGTTGGCGGTCTCCCAAATTGTCAGTATCTTTGTTCGGGTGGGCGCTAGTCAGAATTCATCAACCCAGAATGCCGTATAGCCAGGGATCACACCCAATTTTACGATACAACATGGGAAGCGACATTGTGGGGATCACTCAATGAGGATACGACTTTTTAACTTACAATTCGTCAAACTAGGTAAATTTGAATACATTTTCAAAGTGAACAAAGAAACTGGCAGGAGCGGGATTCGAACCTGTGACCTCCGGGTTACTGTACCGGCCTCTCTACCAACTGAGCTATCTTGCCCTATGTTGGCGGTCTCCCAAATTATCAGTATCTTTGTTCGGGTGGGCGCTAGTCAGAAGTCATAAACCCATAATGCCGTAAAGCCAGGGATCACACCCAATTTTACGATACAACCCGGGAAGCGACATTGTGGGGATCACTCAATGAGGATACGACTTTTTAACTTACAATTCGTCAAACAATCTGCCTAGGTAAATTTGAATACATTTTCAAAGTGAACAAAGAAACTGGCAGGAGCGGGATTCGAACCTGCGACCTCCGGGTTACCGTACCGGCGCTCTAGCAACTGAGCTATCTTGCCCTATGATGGCGGTCTCCCAAATTGTCAGTATCTTTGTTCGGGTGGGCGCTAGTCAGAAGTCATAAACCCAGAATGCCGTATAGCCAGGGATCACACCAAATTTTACGATACAACCTGGGAAGCGACATTGTGGGGATCAATCTGTGATGATATGACTTTTTAAATTACAATTCGTCAAACAATCTGCCTCGGTAAATTTGAATACATTTTTAAAAAGAACAAAGAAACTGGGAGGAGCGGGATTCGAACCTGCGACCTCCGGGTTACCGTACCGGCTCTCTACTAACTGAGCTGTGTTGCCCTATGTTGGCGGTCTCCCAAATTTCAGTATCTGTGTTCGGGTGGGCGCTAGTCAGAAGTCATCAACCCAGAATGCCGTATAGCCAGGGATCACACCCAATTTTACGATACAACATGGGAAGCGACATTGTGGGGATCACTCAATGAGGATACGACTTTTTAACTTACAATTCGTCAAACTAGGTAAATTTGAATACATTTTCAAAGTGAACAAAGAAACTGGCAGGAGCGGGATTCGAACCTGCGACCTCCGGGTTACCGTACCGGCGCTCCACCAACTGAGCTATCTTGCCCTATGTTGGCGGTCTCCCAAATTATCAGTATCTTTGTTCGGGTGGGCGCTAGTCAGAAGTCATAAACCCAGAATGCCGTATAGCCAGGGATCACACCCAATTTTACGATACAACCTGGGAAGCGACATTGTGGGGATCACTCAATGAGGATACGACTTTTTAACTTACAATTCGTCAAACTAGGTAAATTTGAATACATTTTCAAAGTGAACAAAGAAACTGGCAGGAGCGGGATTCGAACCTGCGACCTCCGGGTTACTGTACCGGCCTCTCTACCAACTGAGCTATCTTGCCCTATGTTGGCGGTCTCCCAAATTGTCAGTATCTTTGTTCGGGTGGGCGCTAGTCAGAATTCATAAACCCAGAATGTCGTATAGCCAGGGATCACACCCAATTTTACGATACAACCTTGGAAGCGACATTGTGGGGATCACTCAATGAGGATACGACTTTTTAACTTACAATTCGTCAAACAATCTGCCTAGGTAAATTTGAATACATTTTCAAAGTGAACAAAGAAACTGGCAGGAGCGGGATTCGAACCTGCGTCCTCCGGGTTACCGTACCGGCGCTCCAGCAACTGAGCTATCTTGCCCATTTTGGTCTCCCAAATTGTCAGTATCTTTGTTCGGGTGGGCGCTAGTCAGAAGTCATCAACCCAGAATGCCGTAAAGCCAGGGATCACACCCAATTTTACGATACAACCCGGGAAGCGACATTGTGGGGATCATCCAATGAGGATACGACTTTTTAACTTACAATTCGTCAAACAATCCACAAGGGAAACTGACTTGGTAAATTTGAATGCATTTTCAAAGTGAACAAGAAACTGGCAGGAGCGGGATTCGAACCTGCGACCTCCGGGTTACCGTACCGGCGCTCTGCCAACTGAGCTATCTTGCCCTATGTTGGCGGTCTCCCAAATTGTCAGTATCTTTGTTCGGGTGGGCGCTAGTCAGAAGTCATAAACCAAGAATGCCGTAAAGCCAGGGATCACACCCAATTTTACGATACAACCTGGGATGCGACATTATTGGGATCACTCAATGAGCATACGACTTTTTAACTTACAATTCGTCAAACTAGGTAAATTTGAATACATTTTCAAAGTGAACAAAGAAACTGGCAGGAGCGGGATTCCAACCTGCGACCTCCGGGTTACTGTACCGGCCTCTCTACCAACTGAGCTATCTTGCCCTATGTTGGCGGTCTCCCAAATTGTCAGTATCTTTGTTCGGGTGGGCGCTAGTCAGAAGTCATCAACCCAGAATGCCGTATAGCCAGGGATCACACCCAATTTTACGATACAACCTAGGAAGCGACATTGTGGGGATCATTCAATGAGGATACGACTTTTTAACTTACAATTCGTCAAACAATCCACAAGGGAAATTGACTTGGTAAATTTGAATACTTTTTCAAAGTGAACAAGAAACTGGCAGGAGCGGGATTCGAACCTGCGACCTCCGGGTTACCGTACCGGCGCTCTACCAACTGAGCTATCTTGCCCTATGTTGGCGGTCTCCCAAATTATCTTGGTAAATTTGAATACATTTTCAAAGTGAACAAGAAACTGGCAGGAGCGGGATTCGAACCTGCGACCTCCGGGTTACTGTACCGGCCTCTCTACCAACTGAGCTATCTTGCCCTATGTTGGCGGTCTCCCAAATTGTCAGTATCTTTGTTCGGGTGGGCGCTAGTCAGAATTCATCAACCCAGAATGCCGTATAGCCAGGGATCACACCCAATTTTACGATACAACATGGGAAGCGACATTGTGGGGATCACTCAATGAGGATACGACTTTTTAACTTACAATTCGTCAAACTAGGTAAATTTGAATACATTTTCAAAGTGAACAAAGAAACTGGCAGGAGCGGGATTCGAACCTGTGACCTCCGGGTTACTGTACCGGCCTCTCTACCAACTGAGCTATCTTGCCCTATGTTGGCGGTCTCCCAAATTATCAGTATCTTTGTTCGGGTGGGCGCTAGTCAGAAGTCATAAACCCATAATGCCGTAAAGCCAGGGATCACACCCAATTTTACGATACAACCCGGGAAGCGACATTGTGGGGATCACTCAATGAGGATACGACTTTTTAACTTACAATTCGTCAAACAATCTGCCTAGGTAAATTTGAATACATTTTCAAAGTGAACAAAGAAACTGGCAGGAGCGGGATTCGAACCTGCGACCTCCGGGTTACCGTACCGGCGCTCTAGCAACTGAGCTATCTTGCCCTATGATGGCGGTCTCCCAAATTGTCAGTATCTTTGTTCGGGTGGGCGCTAGTCAGAAGTCATAAACCCAGAATGCCGTATAGCCAGGGATCACACCAAATTTTACGATACAACCTGGGAAGCGACATTGTGGGGATCAATCTGTGATGATATGACTTTTTAAATTACAATTCGTCAAACAATCTGCCTCGGTAAATTTGAATACATTTTTAAAAAGAACAAAGAAACTGGGAGGAGCGGGATTCGAACCTGCGACCTCCGGGTTACCGTACCGGCTCTCTACTAACTGAGCTGTGTTGCCCTATGTTGGCGGTCTCCCAAATTTCAGTATCTGTGTTCGGGTGGGCGCTAGTCAGAAGTCATCAACCCAGAATGCCGTATAGCCAGGGATCACACCCAATTTTACGATACAACATGGGAAGCGACATTGTGGGGATCACTCAATGAGGATACGACTTTTTAACTTACAATTCGTCAAACTAGGTAAATTTGAATACATTTTCAAAGTGAACAAAGAAACTGGCAGGAGCGGGATTCGAACCTGCGACCTCCGGGTTACCGTACCGGCGCTCCACCAACTGAGCTATCTTGCCCTATGTTGGCGGTCTCCCAAATTATCAGTATCTTTGTTCGGGTGGGCGCTAGTCAGAAGTCATAAACCCAGAATGCCGTATAGCCAGGGATCACACCCAATTTTACGATACAACCTGGGAAGCGACATTGTGGGGATCACTCAATGAGGATACGACTTTTTAACTTACAATTCGTCAAACTAGGTAAATTTGAATACATTTTCAAAGTGAACAAAGAAACTGGCAGGAGCGGGATTCGAACCTGCGACCTCCGGGTTACTGTACCGGCCTCTCTACCAACTGAGCTATCTTGCCCTATGTTGGCGGTCTCCCAAATTGTCAGTATCTTTGTTCGGGTGGGCGCTAGTCAGAATTCATAAACCCAGAATGTCGTATAGCCAGGGATCACACCCAATTTTACGATACAACCTTGGAAGCGACATTGTGGGGATCACTCAATGAGGATACGACTTTTTAACTTACAATTCGTCAAACAATCTGCCTAGGTAAATTTGAATACATTTTCAAAGTGAACAAAGAAACTGGCAGGAGCGGGATTCGAACCTGCGTCCTACGGGTTACCGTACCGGCGCTCCAGCAACTGAGCTATCTTGCCCATTTTGGTCTCCCAAATTGTCAGTATCTTTGTTCGGGTGGGCGCTAGTCAGAAGACATAAACCCATAATGCCGTAAAGCCAGGGATCACACCCAATTTTACGATACAACCCGGGAAGCGACATTGTGGGGATCACTCAATGAGGATACGACTTTTTAACTTACAATTCGTCAAACAATCAGCCTAGGTAAATTTGAATACATTTTCAAAGTGAACAAGAAACTGGCAGGAGCGGGATTCGAACTTGCGACCTCCAGGTTACCGTACCGGCGCTCTACCAACTGAGCTATCTTGCCCTATGTTGGCGGTCTCCCAAATTGTCAGTATCTTTGTTCGGGTGGGCGCTAGTCAGAAGTCATCAACCCAGAATGCCGTTTAGCCAGGGATCACACCCAATTTTAGGATACAACCTGGGAAGCGACATTGTGGGGATCACTCAATGAGGATACAACTTTTTAACTTACAATTCGTCAAACAATCTGCCTAGGTAAATTTGAATACATTTTCAAAGTGAACAAAGAAACTGGCAGGAGCGGGATTCGAACCTGCGACCTCCGGGTTACCGTACCGGCGCTCTAGCAACTGAGCTATCTTGCGCTATGATGACGGTCTCCCAAATTGTCAGTATCTTTGTTCGGGTGGGCGCTAGTCAGAAGTCATCAACCCAGAATGCCGTAAAGCCAGGGATCACACCCAATTTTACGATACAACCCGGGAAGCGACATTGTGGGGATCATCCAATGAGGATACGACTTTTTAACTTACAATTCGTCAAACAATCCACAAGGGAAACTGACTTGGTAAATTTGAATGCATTTTCAAAGTGAACAAGAAACTGGCAGGAGCGGGATTCGAACCTGCGACCTCCGGGTTACCGTACCGGCGCTCTACCAACTGAGCTATCTTGCCCTATGTTGGCGGTCTCCCAAATTGTCAGTATCTTTGTTCGGGTGGGCGCTAGTCAGAAGTCATAAACCAAGAATGCCGTAAAGCCAGGGATCACACCCAATTTTACGATACAACCCGGGAAGCGACATTGTGGGGATCACTCAATGAGGATACGACTTTTTAACTTACAATTCGTCAAACTAGGTAAATTTGAATACATTTTCAAAGTGAACAAAGAAACTGGCAGGAGCGGGATTCGAACCTGCGACCTCCGGGTTACTGTACCGGCGCTCTACCAACTGAGCTATCTTGCCCTATGTTGGCGGTCTCCCAAATTATCAGTATCTTTGTTCGGGTGGGCGCTAGTCAGAAGTCATCAACCCAGAATGCCGTAAAGCCAGGGATCACACCCAATTTTACGATACAACCCGGGAAGCGACATTGTGGGGATCATTCAATGAGGATACGACTTTTTAACTTACAATTCGTCAAACAATCCACAGGGGAAACTGACTTGGTAAATTTGAATACATTTTTCAAAGTGAACAAGAAACTGGCAGGAGCGGGATTCGAACCTGCGACCTCCGGGTTACTGTACCGGCGCTCTACCAACTGAGCTATCTTGCCCTATGTTGGCGGTCTCCCAAATTGTCAGTATCTTTGTTCGGGTGGGCGCTAGTCATAAGTCATCAACCCAGAATGCCGTTTAGCCAGGGATCACACCCAATTTTACGATACAACATGGGAAGCGACATTGTGGGGATCACTCAATGAGGATACGACTTTTTAACTTACAATTCGTCAAACAATCTGCCTAGGTAAATTTGAATACATTTTCAAAGTGAACAAAGAAACTGGCAGGAGCGGGATTCCAACCTGCGACCTCCGGGTTACTGTACCGGCCTCTCTACCAACTGAGCTATCTTGCCCTATGTTGGCGGTCTCCCAAATTGTCAGTATCTTTGTTCGGGTCGGCGCTAGTCAGAAGTCATCAACCCAGAATGCCGTATAGCCAGGGATCACACCCAATTTTACGATACAACCTAGGAAGCGACATTGTGGGGATCACTCAATGAGGATACGACTTTTTAACTTACAATTCGTCAAACAATCCACAAGGGAAATTGACTTGGTAAATTTGAATACTTTTTCAAAGTGAACAAGAAACTGGCAGGAGCGGGATTCGAACCTGCGACCTCCGGGTTACCGTACCGGCGCTCTACCAACTGAGCTATCTTGCCCTATGTTGGCGGTCTCCCAAATTATCTTGGTAAATTTGAATACATTTTCAAAGTGAACAAGAAACTGGCAGGAGCGGGATTCGAACCTGCGACCTCCGGGTTACCGTACCGGCGCTCTACCAACTGAGCTATCTTGCCCTATGTTGGCGGTCTCCCAAATTATCAGTATCTTTGTTCGGGTGGGCGCTAGTCAGAAGTCATAAACCCAGAATGCCGTATAGCCAGGGATCACACCCAATTTTACGATACAACCTGGGAAGCGACATTGTGGGGATCACTCAATGAGGATACGACTTTTTAACTTACAATTCGTCAAACTAGGTAAATTTGAATACATTTTCAAAGTGAACAAAGAAACTGGCAGGAGCGGGATTCGAACCTGCGACCTCCGGGTTACTGTACCGGCCTCTCTACCAACTGAGCTATCTTGCCCTATGTTGGCGGTCTCCCAAATTGTCAGTATCTTTGTTCGGGTGGGCGCTAGTCAGAATTCATAAACCCAGAATGCCGTATAGCCAGGGATCACACCCAATTTTACGATACAACATGGGAAGCGACATTGTGGGGATCACTCAATGAGGATACGACTTTTTAACTTACAATTCGTCAAACTAGGTAAATTTGAATACATTTTCAAAGTGAACAAAGAAACTGGCAGGAGCGGGATTCGAACCTGCGACCTCCGGGTTACCGTACCGGCGCTCTAGCAACTGAGCTATCTTGCGCTATGATGACGGTCTCCCAAATTGTCAGTATCTTTGTTCGGGTGGGCGCTAGTCAGAAGTCATCAACCCAGAATGCCGTAAAGCCAGGGATCACACCCAATTTTACGATACAACCCGGGAAGCGACATTGTGGGGATCATCCAATGAGGATACGACTTTTTAACTTACAATTCGTCAAACAATCCACAAGGGAAACTGACTTGGTAAATTTGAATGCATTTTCAAAGTGAACAAGAAACTGGCAGGAGCGGGATTCGAACCTGCGACCTCCGGGTTACCGTACCGGCGCTCTACCAACTGAGCTATCTTGCCCTATGTTGGCGGTCTCCCAAATTGTCAGTATCTTTGTTCGGGTGGGCGCTAGTCAGAAGTCATAAACCAAGAATGCCGTAAAGCCAGGGATCACACCCAATTTTACGATACAACCCGGGAAGCGACATTGTGGGGATCACTCAATGAGGATACGACTTTTTAACTTACAATTCGTCAAACTAGGTAAATTTGAATACATTTTCAAAGTGAACAAAGAAACTGGCAGGAGCGGGATTCGAACCTGCGACCTCCGGGTTACTGTACCGGCGCTCTACCAACTGAGCTATCTTGCCCTATGTTGGCGGTCTCCCAAATTATCAGTATCTTTGTTCGGGTGGGCGCTAGTCAGAAGTCATCAACCCAGAATGCCGTAAAGCCAGGGATCACACCCAATTTTACGATACAACCCGGGAAGCGACATTGTGGGGATCATTCAATGAGGATACGACTTTTTAACTTACAATTCGTCAAACAATCCACAGGGGAAACTGACTTGGTAAATTTGAATACATTTTTCAAAGTGAACAAGAAACTGGCAGGAGCGGGATTCGAACCTGCGACCTCCGGGTTACTGTACCGGCGCTCTACCAACTGAGCTATCTTGCCCTATGTTGGCGGTCTCCCAAATTGTCAGTATCTTTGTTCGGGTGGGCGCTAGTCATAAGTCATCAACCCAGAATGCCGTTTAGCCAGGGATCACACCCAATTTTACGATACAACATGGGAAGCGACATTGTGGGGATCACTCAATGAGGATACGACTTTTTAACTTACAATTCGTCAAACAATCTGCCTAGGTAAATTTGAATACATTTTCAAAGTGAACAAAGAAACTGGCAGGAGCGGGATTCCAACCTGCGACCTCCGGGTTACTGTACCGGCCTCTCTACCAACTGAGCTATCTTGCCCTATGTTGGCGGTCTCCCAAATTGTCAGTATCTTTGTTCGGGTCGGCGCTAGTCAGAAGTCATCAACCCAGAATGCCGTATAGCCAGGGATCACACCCAATTTTACGATACAACCTAGGAAGCGACATTGTGGGGATCACTCAATGAGGATACGACTTTTTAACTTACAATTCGTCAAACAATCCACAAGGGAAATTGACTTGGTAAATTTGAATACTTTTTCAAAGTGAACAAGAAACTGGCAGGAGCGGGATTCGAACCTGCGACCTCCGGGTTACCGTACCGGCGCTCTACCAACTGAGCTATCTTGCCCTATGTTGGCGGTCTCCCAAATTATCTTGGTAAATTTGAATACATTTTCAAAGTGAACAAAGAAACTGGCAGGAGCGGGATTCGAACCTGCGACCTCCGGGTTACTGTACCGGCCTCTCTACCAACTGAGCTATCTTGCCCTATGTTGGCGGTCTCCCAAATTGTCAGTATCTTTGTTCGGGTGGGCGCTAGTCAGAATTCATAAACCCAGAATGCCGTATAGCCAGGGATCACACCCAATTTTACGATACAACATGGGAAGCGACATTGTGGGGATCACTCAATGAGGATACGACTTTTTAACTTACAATTCGTCAAACTAGGTAAATTTGAATACATTTTCAAAGTGAACAAAGAAACTGGCAGGAGCGGGATTCGAACCTGTGACCTCCGGGTTACTGTACCGGCCTCTCTACCAACTGAGCTATCTTGCCCTATGTTGGCGGTCTCCCAAATTGTCAGTATCTTTGTTCGGGTGGGCGCTAGTCAGAAGTCATAAACCCATAATGCCGTAAAGCCAGGGATCACACCCAATTTTACGATACAACCCGGGAAGCGACATTGTGGGGATCACTCAATGAGGATACGACTTTTTAACTTACAATTCGTCAAACAATCTGCCTAGGTAAATTTGAATACATTTTCAAAGTGAACAAAGAAACTGGCAGGAGCGGGATTCGAACCTGCGACCTCCGGGTTACCGTACCGGCGCTCTAGCAACTGAGCTATCTTGCCCTATGATGGCGGTCTCCCAAATTGTCAGTATCTTTGTTCGGGTGGGCGCTAGTCAGAAGTCATAAACCCAGAATGCCGTATACCCAGGGATCACACCAAATTTTACGATACAACCTGGGAAGCGACATTGTGGGGATCAATCTGTGATGATATGACTTTTTAAATTACAATTCGTCAAAGAATCTGCCTCGGTAAATTTGAATACATTTTTTAAAAGAACAAAGAAACTGGGAGGAGCCGGGATTCGAACCTGCGACCTCCGGGTTACCGTACCGGCTCTCTACTAACTGAGCTGTGTTGCCCTATGTTGGCGGTCTCCCAAATTTCAGTATCTGTGTTCGGGTGGGCGCTAGTCAGAAGTCATCAACCCAGAATGCCGTATAGCCAGGGATCACACCCAATTTTACGATACAACATGGGAAGCGACATTGTGGGGATCACTCAATGAGGATACGACTTTTTAACTTACAATTCGTCAAACTAGGTAAATTTGAATACATTTTCAAAGTGAACAAAGAAACTGGCAGGAGCGGGATTCGAACCTGCGACCTCCGGGTTACTGTACCGGCCTCTCTACCAACTGAGCTATCTTGCCCTATGTTGGCGGTCTCCCAAATTGTCAGTATCTTTGTTCGGGTGGGCGCTAGTCAGAATTCATAAACCCAGAATGTCGTATAGCCAGGGATCACAACCAATTTTACGATACAACCTTGGAAGCGACATTGTGGGGATCACTCAATGAGGATACGACTTTTTAACTTACAATTCGTCAAACAATCTGCCTAGGTAAATTTGAATACATTTTCAAAGTGAACAAAGAAATTGGCAGGAGCGGGATTCGAACCTGCGTCCTCCGGGTTACCGTACCGGCGCTCCAGCAACTGAGCTATCTTGCCCATTTTGGTCTCCCAAATTGTCAGTATCTTTGTTCGGGTGGGCGCTAGTCAGAAGACATAAACCCATAATGCCGTAAAGCCAGGGATCACACCCAATTTTACGATACAACCTTGGAAGCGACATTGTGGGGATCACTCAATGAGGATACGACTTTTTAACTTACAATTCGTCAAACAATCTGCCTAGGTAAATTTGAATACATTTTCAAAGTGAACAAAGAAACTGGCAGGAGCGGGATTCGAACTTGCGACCTCCAGGTTACCGTACCGGCGCTCTACCAACTGAGCTATCTTGCCCTATGTTGGCGGTCTCCCAAATTGTCAGTATCTTTGTTCGGGTGGGCGCTAGTCAGAAGTCATCAACCCAGAATGCCGTTTAGCCAGGGATCACACCCAATTTTAGGATACAACCTGGGAAGCGACATTGTGGGGATCACTCAATGAGGATACGACTTTTTAACTTACAATTCGTCAAACAATCTGCCTAGGTAAATTTGAATACATTTTCAAAGTGAACAAAGAAACTGGCAGGAGCGGGATTCGAACCTGCGACCTCCGGGTTACCGTACCGGCGCTCTAGCAACTGAGCTATCTTGCGCTATGATGACGGTCTCCCAAATTGTCAGTATCTTTGTTCGGGTGGGCGCTAGTCAGAAGTCATCAACCCAGAATGCCGTAAAGCCAGGGATCACACCCAATTTTACGATACAACCCGGGAAGCGACATTGTGGGGATCATCCAATGAGGATACGACTTTTTAACTTACAATTCGTCAAACAATCCACAAGGGAAACTGACTTGGTAAATTTGAATGCATTTTCAAAGTGAACAAGAAACTGGCAGGAGCGGGATTCGAACCTGCGACCTCCGGGTTACCGTACCGGCGCTCTACCAACTGAGCTATCTTGCCCTATGTTGGCGGTCTCCCAAATTGTCAGTATGTTTGTTCGGGTGGGCGCTAGTCAGAAGTCATAAACCAAGAATGCCGTAAAGCCAGGGATCACACCCAATTTTACGATACAACCTGGGATGCGACATTGTTGGGATCACTCAATGAGCATACGACTTTTTAACTTACAATTCGTCAAACTAGGTAAATTTGAATACATTTTCAAAGTGAACAAAGCAACTGGCCGGAGCGGGATTCGAACCTGCGACCTCCGGGTTACTGTACCGGCCTCTCTACGAACTGAGCTATCTTGCCCTATGATGGCGGTCTCCCAAATTGTCAGTATCTTTGTTCGGGTGGGCGCTAGTTAGAAGTCATAAACCAAGAATGCCGTAAAGCCAGGGATCACACCCAATTTTACGATACAACTTAGGAAGCGACTTTGTTGGGATCACTCAATGAGCATACGACTTTTTAACTTACAATTCGTCAAACTAGGTAAATTTGAATACATTTTCAAAGTGAACAAAGAAACTGGCAGGAGCGGGATTCCAACCTGCGACCTCCGGGTTACTGTACCGGCCTCTCTACCAACTGAGCTATCTTGCCCTATGTTGGCGGTCTCCCAAATTGTCAGTATCTTTGTTCGGGTGGGCGCTAGTCAGAATTCATCAACCCAGAATGCCGTATAGCCAGGGATCACACCCAATTTTACGATACAACATGGGAAGCGACATTGTGGGGATCACTCAATGAGGATACGACTTTTTAACTTACAATTCGTCAAACTAGGTAAATTTGAATACATTTTCAAAGTGAACAAAGAAACTGGCAGGAGCGGGATTCGAACCTGTGACCTCCGGGTTACTGTACCGGCCTCTCTACCAACTGAGCTATCTTGCCCTATGTTGGCGGTCTCCCAAATTGTCAGTATCTTTGTTCGGGTGGGCGCTAGTCAGAAGTCATAAACCCAGAATGCCGTATAGCCAGGGATCACACCCAATTTTACGATACAACCTTGGAAGCGACATTGTGGGGATCACTCAATGAGGATACGACTTTTTAACTTACAATTCGTCAAACAATCTGCCTAGGTAAATTTGAATACATTTTCAAAGTGAACAAAGAAACTGGCAGGAGCGGGATTCGAACCTGCGTCCTCCGGGTTACCGTACCGGCGCTCCAGCAACTGAGCTATCTTGCCCTTTTTGGTCTCCCAAATTGTCAGTATCTTTGTTCGGGTGGGCGCTAGTCAGAAGACATAAACCCATAATGCCGTAAAGCCAGGGATCACACCCAATTTTACGATACAACCCGAGAAGCGACATTGTGGGGATCACTCAATGAGGATACGACTTTTTAAATTACAATTCGTCAAACAATCTGCCTAGGTAAATTTGAATACATTTTCAAAGTGAACAAAGAAACTGGCAGGAGCGGGATTCGAACCTGCGACCTCCGGGTTACCGAACCGGCGCTCTAACAACTGAGCTATGTTGCCCTATGTTGGCGGTCTCCCAAATTTCAGTATCTGTGTTCGGGTGGGCCGCTAGTCAGAAGTCATCAACCCAGAATGCCGTATAGGCAGGGATCACACCCAATTTTACGATACAACTTAGGAAGCGACATTGTTGGGATCACTCAATGAGGATACGACTTTTTAACTTACAATTCGTCAAACTAGGTAAATTTGAATACATTTTCAAAGTGAACAAAGAAACTGGCAGGAGCGGGATTCGAACCTGCGACCTCCGGGTTACCGTACCGGCGCTCTAGCAACTGAGCTATCTTGCCCTATGATGACGGTCTCCCAAATTGTCAGTATCTTTGTTCAGGTGGGCGCTAGTC
This sequence comes from Hippasteria phrygiana, assembly GCA_037893225.1. Taxonomy (NCBI): domain Eukaryota; kingdom Metazoa; phylum Echinodermata; class Asteroidea; order Valvatida; family Goniasteridae; genus Hippasteria; species Hippasteria phrygiana. Next base: position 379,060 of record JAZGUH010000564.1, on the reverse strand, counting down.
AGAAGTCATCAACCCAGAATGCCGTAAAGCCAGGGATCACACCCAATTTTACGATACAACCCGGGAAGCGACATTGTGGGGATCATCCAATGAGGATACGACTTTTTAACTTACAATTCGTCAAACAATCCCCAAGGGAAACTGACTTGGTAAATTTGAATGCATTTTCAAAGTGAACAAGAAACTGGCAGGAGCGGGATTCGAACCTGCGACCTCCGGGTTACCGTACCGGCGCTCCACCAACTGAGCTATCTTGCCCTATGTTGGCGGTCTCCCAAATTGTCAGTATCTTTGTTCGGGTGGGCGCTAGTCAGAAGTCATAAACCAAGAATGCCGTAAAGCCAGGGATCACACCCAATTTTACGATACAACCTGGGATGCGACATTGTTGGGATCACTCAATGAGCATACGACTTTTTAACTTACAATTCGTCAAACTAGGTAAATTTGAATACATTTTCAAAGTGAACAAAGCAACTGGCCGGAGCAGGATTCGAACCTGCGACCTCCGGGTTACTGTACCGGCCTCTCTACGAACTGAGCTATCTTGCCCTATGATGGCGGTCTCCCAAATTGTCAGTATCTTTGTTCGGGTGGGCGCTAGTCAGAAGTCATAAACCAAGAATGCCGTAAAGCCAGGGATCACACCCAATTTTACGATACAACCTGGGAAGCGACATTGTTGGGATCACTCAATGAGCATACGACTTTTTAACTTACAATTCGTCAAACAAGGTAAATTTGAATACATTTTCAAAGTGAACAAAGAAACTGGCAGGAGCGGGATTCCAACCTGCGACCTCCGGGTTACTGTACCGGCCTCTCTACCAACTGAGCTATCTTGCCCTATGTTGGCGGTCTCCCAAATTGTCAGTATCTTTGTTCGGGTGGGCGCTAGTCAGAAGTCATCAACCCAGAATGCCGGATAGCCAGGGATCACACCCAATTTTACGATACAACCTAAGAAGCGACATTGTGGGGATCACTCAATGAGGATACGACTTTTTAACTTACAATTCGTCAAACAATCCACAAGGGAAATTGACTTGGTAAATTTGAATACTTTTTCAAAGTGAACAAAGAAACTGGCAGTAGCGGGATTCGAACCTGCGACCTCCGGGTTACCGTACCGGCGCTCTACCAACTGAGGTATCTTGCCCTATGTTGGCGGTCTCCCAAATTATCAGTATCTTTGTTCGGGTGGGCGCTAGTCAGAAGTCATAAACCCAGAATGCCGTATAGCCAGGGATCACACCCAATTTTACGATACAACCTGGGAAGCGACATTGTGGGGATCACTCAATGAGGATACGACTTTTTAACTTACAATTCGTCAAACTAGGTAAATTTGAATACATTTTCAAAGTGAACAAAGAAACTGGCAGGAGCGGGATTCCAACCTGCGACCTCCGGGTTACTGTACCGGCCTCTCTACCAACTGAGCTATCTTGCCCTATGTTGGCGGTCTCCCAAATTGTCAGTATCTTTGTTCGGGTGGGCGCTAGTCAGAAGTCATCAACCCAGAATGCCGTATAGCCAGGGATCACACCCAATTTTACGATACAACCTAGGAAGCGACATTGTGGGGATCACTCAATGAGGATACGACTTTTTAACTTACAATTCGTCAAACAATCCACAAGGGAAATTGACTTGGTAAATTTGAATACTTTTTCAAAGTGAACAAAGAAACTGGCAGGAGCGGGATTCGAACCTGCGACCTCCGGGTTACCGTACCGGCGCTCTACCAACTGAGCTATCTTGCCCTATGTTGGCGGTCTCCCAAATTATCAGTATCTTTGTTCGGGTGGGCGCTAGTCAGAAGTCATAAACCCAGAATGCCGTATAGCCAGGGATCACACCCAATTTTACGATACAACCTGGGAAGCGACATTGTGGGGATCACTCAATGAGGATACGACTTTTTAACTTACAATTCGTCAAACTAGGTAAATTTGAATACATTTTCAAAGTGAACAAAGAAACTGGCAGGAGCGGGATTCGAACCTGCGACCTCCGGGTTACCGTACCGGCGCTCTAGCAACTGAGCTATCTTGCGCTATGATGACGGTCTCCCAAATTGTCAGTATCTTTGTTCGGGTGGGCGCTAGTCAGAAGTCATCAACCCAGAATGCCGTAAAGCCAGGGATCACACCCAATTTTACGATACAACTTAGGAAGCGACATTGTTGGGATCACTCAATGAGCATACGACTTTTTAACTTACAATTCGTCAAACTAGGTAAATTTGAATACATTTTCAAAGTGAACAAAGAAACTGGCAGGAGCGGGATTCCAACCTGCGACCTCCGGGTTACTGTACCGGCCTCTCTACCAACTGAGCTATCTTGCCCTATGTTGGCGGTCTCCCAAATTGTCAGTATCTTTGTTCGGGTGGGCGCTAGTCAGAATTCATAAACCCAGAATGTCGTATAGCCAGGGATCACAACCAATTTTACGATACAACCTTGGAAGCGACATTGTGGGGATCACTCAATGAGGATACGACTTTTTAACTTACAATTCGTCAAACAATCTGCCTAGGTAAATTTGAATACATTTTCAAAGTGAACAAAGAAACTGGCAGGAGCGGGATTCGAACCTGCGTCCTCCGGGTTACCGTACCGGCGCTCCAGCAACTGAGCTATCTTGCCCATTTTGGTCTCCCAAATTGTCAGTATCTTTGTTCGGGTGGGCGCTAGTCAGAAGACATAAACCCATAATGCCGTAAAGCCAGGGATCACACCCAATTTTACGATACAACCTTGGAAGCGACATTGTGGGGATCACTCAATGAGGATACGACTTTTTAACTTACAATTCGTCAAACAATCTGCCTAGGTAAATTTGAATACATTTTCAAAGTGAACAAAGAAACTGGCAGGAGCGGGATTCGAACTTGCGACCTCCAGGTTACCGTACCGGCGCTCTACCAACTGAGCTATCTTGCCCTATGTTGGCGGTCTCCCAAATTGTCAGTATCTTTGTTCGGGTGGGCGCTAGTCAGAAGTCATCAACCCAGAATGCCGTTTAGCCAGGGATCACACCCAATTTTAGGATACAACCTGGGAAGCGACATTGTGGGGATCACTCAATGAGGATACGACTTTTTAACTTACAATTCGTCAAACAATCTGCCTAGGTAAATTTGAATACATTTTCAAAGTGAACAAAGAAACTGGCAGGAGCGGGATTCGAACCTGCGACCTCCGGGTTACCGTACCGGCGCTCTAGCAACTGAGCTATCTTGCGCTATGATGACGGTCTCCCAAATTGTCAGTATCTTTGTTCGGGTGGGCGCTAGTCAGAAGTCATCAACCCAGAATGCCGTAAAGCCAGGGATCACACCCAATTTTACGATACAACCCGGGAAGCGACATTGTGGGGATCATCCAATGAGGATACGACTTTTTAACTTACAATTCGTCAAACAATCCACAAGGGAAACTGACTTGGTAAATTTGAATGCATTTTCAAAGTGAACAAGAAACTGGCAGGAGCGGGATTCGAACCTGCGACCTCCGGGTTACCGTACCGGCGCTCTACCAACTGAGCTATCTTGCCCTATGTTGGCGGTCTCCCAAATTGTCAGTATGTTTGTTCGGGTGGGCGCTAGTCAGAAGTCATAAACCAAGAATGCCGTAAAGCCAGGGATCACACCCAATTTTACGATACAACCTGGGATGCGACATTGTTGGGATCACTCAATGAGCATACGACTTTTTAACTTACAATTCGTCAAACTAGGTAAATTTGAATACATTTTCAAAGTGAACAAAGCAACTGGCCGGAGCGGGATTCGAACCTGCGACCTCCGGGTTACTGTACCGGCCTCTCTACGAACTGAGCTATCTTGCCCTATGATGGCGGTCTCCCAAATTGTCAGTATCTTTGTTCGGGTGGGCGCTAGTCAGAAGTCATAAACCAAGAATGCCGTAAAGCCAGGGATCACACCCAATTTTACGATACAACTTAGGAAGCGACATTGTTGGGATCACTCAATGAGCATACGACTTTTTAACTTACAATTCGTCAAACTAGGTAAATTTGAATACATTTTCAAAGTGAACAAAGAAACTGGCAGGAGCGGGATTCCAACCTGCGACCTCCGGGTTACTGTACCGGCCTCTCTACCAACTGAGCTATCTTGCCCTATGTTGGCGGTCTCCCAAATTGTCAGTATCTTTGTTCGGGTGGGCGCTAGTCAGAATTCATAAACCCAGAATGCCGTATAGCCAGGGATCACACCCAATTTTACGATACAACATGGGAAGCGACATTGTGGGGATCACTCAATGAGGATACGACTTTTTAACTTACAATTCGTCAAACTAGGTAAATTTGAATACATTTTCAAAGTGAACAAAGAAACTGGCAGGAGCGGGATTCGAACCTGTGACCTCCGGGTTACTGTACCGGCCTCTCTACCAACTGAGCTATCTTGCCCTATGTTGGCGGTCTCCCAAATTGTCAGTATCTTTGTTCGGGTGGGCGCTAGTCAGAAGTCATAAACCCAGAATGCCGTATAGCCAGGGATCACACCCAATTTTACGATACAACCTTGGAAGCGACATTGTGGGGATCACTCAATGAGGATACGACTTTTTAACTTACAATTCGTCAAACAATCTGCCTAGGTAAATTTGAATACATTTTCAAAGTGAACAAAGAAACTGGCAGGAGCGGGATTCGAACCTGCGTCCTCCGGGTTACCGTACCGGCGCTCCAGCAACTGAGCTATCTTGCCCTTTTTGGTCTCCCAAATTGTCAGTATCTTTGTTCGGGTGGGCGCTAGTCAGAAGACATAAACCCATAATGCCGTAAAGCCAGGGATCACACCCAATTTTACGATACAACCCGAGAAGCGACATTGTGGGGATCACTCAATGAGGATACGACTTTTTAACTTACAATTCGTCAAACAATCTGCCTAGGTAAATTTGAATACATTTTCAAAGTGAACAAAGAAACTGGCAGGAGCGGGATTCGAACCTGCGACCTCCGGGTTACCGAACCGGCGCTCTAACAACTGAGCTATGTTGCCCTATGTTGGCGGTCTCCCAAATTTCAGTATCTGTGTTCGGGTGGGCCGCTAGTCAGAAGTCATCAACCCAGAATGCCGTATAGCCAGGGATCACACCCAATTTTACGATACAACCTGGGAAGCGACATTGTGGGGATCACTCAATGAGGATACGACTTTTTAACTTACAATTCGTCAAACTGACTTGGTAAATTTGAATACTTTTTCAAAGTGAACAAGAAACTGGCAGGAGCGGGATTCGAACCTGCGACCTCCGGGTTACCGTACCGGCGCTCTACCAACTGAGCTGTCTTGCCCTATGTTGGCGGTCTCCCAAATTGTCAGTATCTTTGTTCGGGTGGGCGCTAGTCAGAAGTCATAAACCAAGAATGCCGTAAAGCCAGGGATCACACCCAATTTTACGATACAACCTGGGATGCGACATTGTTGGGATCACTCAATGAGCATACGACTTTTTAACTTACAATTCGTCAAACTAGGTAAATTTGAATACATTTTCAAAGTGAACAAAGCAACTGGCCGGAGCGGGATTCGAACCTGCGACCTCCGGGGTTACTGTACCGGCCTCTCTACGAACTGAGCTATCTTGCCCTATGATGGCGGTCTCCCAAATTGTCAGTATCTTTGTTCGGGTGGGCGCTAGTCAGAAGTCATAAACCAAGAATGCCGTAAAGCCAGGGATCACACCCAATTTTACGATACAACTTAGGAAGCGACATTGTTGGGATCACTCAATGAGCATACGACTTTTTAACTTACAATTCGTCAAACTAGGTAAATTTGAATACATTTTCAAAGTGAACAAAGAAACTGGCAGGAGCGGGATTCGAACCTGCGACCTCCGGGTTACCGTACCGGCGCTCTAGCAACTGAGCTATCTTGCCCTATGATGACGGTCTCCCAAATTGTCAGTATCTTTGTTCAGGTGGGCGCTAGTCAGAAGTCATCAACCCAGAATGCCGTAAAGCCAGGGATCACACCCAATTTTACGATACAACCCGGGAAGCGACATTGTGGGGATCATCCAATGAGGATACGACTTTTTAACTTACAATTCGTCAAACAATCCCCAAGGGAAACTGACTTGGTAAATTTGAATGCATTTTCAAAGTGAACAAGAAACTGGCAGGAGCGGGATTCGAACCTGCGACCTCCGGGTTACCGTACCGGCGCTCCACCAACTGAGCTATCTTGCCCTATGTTGGCGGTCTCCCAAATTGTCAGTATCTTTGTTCGGGTGGGCGCTAGTCAGAAGTCATAAACCAAGAATGCCGTAAAGCCAGGGATCACACCCAATTTTACGATACAACCTGGGATGCGACATTGTTGGGATCACTCAATGAGCATACGACTTTTTAACTTACAATTCGTCAAACTAGGTAAATTTGAATACATTTTCAAAGTGAACAAAGCAACTGGCCGGAGCGGGATTCGAACCTGCGACCTCCGGGTTACTGTACCGGCCTCTCTACGAACTGAGCTATCTTGCCCTATGATGGCGGTCTCCCAAATTGTCAGTATCTTTGTTCGGGTGGGCGCTAGTCAGAAGTCATAAACCAAGAATGCCGTAAAGCCAGGGATCACACCCAATTTTACGATACAACCTGGGAAGCGACATTGTTGGGATCACTCAATGAGCATACGACTTTTTAACTTACAATTCGTCAAACAAGGTAAATTTGAATACATTTTCAAAGTGAACAAAGAAACTGGCAGGAGCGGGATTCCAACCTGCGACCTCCGGGTTACTGTACCGGCCTCTCTACCAACTGAGCTATCTTGCCCTATGTTGGCGGTCTCCCAAATTGTCAGTATCTTTGTTCGGGTGGGCGCTAGTCAGAAGTCATAAACCAAGAATGCCGTAAAGCCAGGGATCACACCCAATTTTACGATACAACCTGGGATGCGACATTGTTGGGATCACTCAATGAGCATACGACTTTTTAACTTACAATTCGTCAAACTAGGTAAATTTGAATACATTTTCAAAGTGAACAAAGCAACTGGCCGGAGCGGGATTCGAACCTGCGACCTCCGGGTTACTGTACCGGCCTCTCTACGAACTGAGCTATCTTGCCCTATGATGGCGGTCTCCCAAATTGTCAGTATCTTTGTTCGGGTGGGCGCTAGTCAGAAGTCATAAACCAAGAATGCCGTAAAGCCAGGGATCACACCCAATTTTACGATACAACCTGGGAAGCGACATTGTTGGGATCACTCAATGAGCATACGACTTTTTAACTTACAATTCGTCAAACAAGGTAAATTTGAATACATTTTCAAAGTGAACAAAGAAACTGGCAGGAGCGGGATTCCAACCTGCGACCTCCGGGTTACTGTACCGGCCTCTCTACCAACTGAGCTATCTTGCCCTATGTTGGCGGTCTCCCAAATTGTCAGTATCTTTGTTCGGGTGGGCGCTAGTCAGAAGTCATCAACCCAGAATGCCGGATAGCCAGGGATCACACCCAATTTTACGATACAACCTAGGAAGCGACATTGTGGGGATCACTCAATGAGGATACGACTTTTTAACTTACAATTCGTCAAACAATCCACAAGGGAAATTGACTTGGTAAATTTGAATACTTTTTCAAAGTGAACAAAGAAACTGGCAGGAGCGGGATTCGAACCTGCGACCTCCGGGTTACCGTACCGGCCTCTCTACCAACTGAGCTATCTTGCCCTATGTTGGCGGTCTCCCAAATTGTCAGTATCTTTGTTCGGGTGGGCGCTAGTCAGAAGTCATCAACCCAGAATGCCGTATAGCCAGGGATCACACCCAATTTTACGATACAACCTAGGAAGCGACATTGTGGGGATCACTCAATGAGGATACGACTTTTTAACTTACAATTCGTCAAACAATCCACAAGGGAAATTGACTTGGTAAATTTGAATACTTTTTCAAAGTGAACAAAGAAACTGGCAGGAGCGGGATTCGAACCTGCGACCTCCGGGTTACCGTACCGGCGCTCTACCAACTGAGCTATCTTGCCCTATGTTGGCGGTCTCCCAAATTATCAGTATCTTTGTTCGGGTGGGCGCTAGTCAGAAGTCATAAACCAAGAATGCCGTAAAGCCAGGGATCACACCCAATTTTACGATACAACTTAGGAAGCGACATTGTTGGGATCACTCAATGAGCATACGACTTTTTAACTCACAATTCGTCAAACTAGGTAAATTTGAATACATTTTCAAAGTGAACAAAGCAACTGGCCGGAGCGGGATTCCAACCTGCGACCTCCGGGTTACTGTACCGGCCTCTCTACGAACTGAGCTATCTTGCCCTATGATGGCGGTCTCCCAAATTGTCAGTATCTTTGTTCGGGTGGGCGCTAGTCAGAAGTCATAAACCAAGAATGCCGTAAAGCCAGGGATCACACCCAATTTTACGATACAACTTAGGAAGCGACATTGTTGGGATCACTCAATGAGCATACGACTTTTTAACTTACAATTCGTCAAACTAGGTAAATTTGAATACATTTTCAAAGTGAACAAAGAAACTGGCAGGAGCGGGATTCGAACCTGCGACCTCCGGGTTACCGTACCGGCGCTCTAGCAACTGAGCTATCTTGCCCTATGATGACGGTCTCCCAAATTGTCAGTATCTTTGTTCAGGTGGGCGCTAGTCAGAAGTCATCAACCCAGAATGCCGTAAAGCCAGGGATCACACCCAATTTTACGATACAACCCGGGAAGCGACATTGTGGGGATCATCCAATGAGGATACGACTTTTTAACTTACAATTCGTCAAACAATCCCCAAGGGAAACTGACTTGGTAAATTTGAATGCATTTTCAAAGTGAACAAGAAACTGGCAGGAGCGGGATTCGAACCTGCGACCTCCGGGTTACCGTACCGGCGCTCCACCAACTGAGCTATCTTGCCCTATGTTGGCGGTCTCCCAAATTGTCAGTATCTTTGTTCGGGTGGGCGCTAGTCAGAAGTCATAAACCAAGAATGCCGTAAAGCCAGGGATCACACCCAATTTTACGATACAACCTGGGATGCGACATTGTTGGGATCACTCAATGAGCATACGACTTTTTAACTTACAATTCGTCAAACTAGGTAAATTTGAATACATTTTCAAAGTGAACAAAGCAACTGGCCGGAGCGGGATTCGAACCTGCGACCTCCGGGTTACTGTACCGGCCTCTCTACGAACTGAGCTATCTTGCCCTATGATGGCGGTCTCCCAAATTGTCAGTATCTTTGTTCGGGTGGGCGCTAGTCAGAAGTCATAAACCAAGAATGCCGTAAAGCCAGGGATCACACCCAATTTTACGATACAACCTGGGAAGCGACATTGTTGGGATCACTCAATGAGCATACGACTTTTTAACTTACAATTCGTCAAACAAGGTAAATTTGAATACATTTTCAAAGTGAACAAAGAAACTGGCAGGAGCGGGATTCCAACCTGCGACCTCCGGGTTACTGTACCGGCCTCTCTACCAACTGAGCTATCTTGCCCTATGTTGGCGGTCTCCCAAATTGTCAGTATCTTTGTTCGGGTGGGCGCTAGTCAGAAGTCATAAACCAAGAATGCCGTAAAGCCAGGGATCACACCCAATTTTACGATACAACCTGGGATGCGACATTGTTGGGATCACTCAATGAGCATACGACTTTTTAACTTACAATTCGTCAAACTAGGTAAATTTGAATACATTTTCAAAGTGAACAAAGCAACTGGCCGGAGCGGGATTCGAACCTGCGACCTCCGGGTTACTGTACCGGCCTCTCTACGAACTGAGCTATCTTGCCCTATGATGGCGGTCTCCCAAATTGTCAGTATCTTTGTTCGGGTGGGCGCTAGTCAGAAGTCATAAACCAAGAATGCCGTAAAGCCAGGGATCACACCCAATTTTACGATACAACCTGGGAAGCGACATTGTTGGGATCACTCAATGAGCATACGACTTTTTAACTTACAATTCGTCAAACAAGGTAAATTTGAATACATTTTCAAAGTGAACAAAGAAACTGGCAGGAGCGGGATTCCAACCTGCGACCTCCGGGTTACTGTACCGGCCTCTCTACCAACTGAGCTATCTTGCCCTATGTTGGCGGTCTCCCAAATTGTCAGTATCTTTGTTCGGGTGGGCGCTAGTCAGAAGTCATCAACCCAGAATGCCGGATAGCCAGGGATCACACCCAATTTTACGATACAACCTAGGAAGCGACATTGTGGGGATCACTCAATGAGGATACGACTTTTTAACTTACAATTCGTCAAACAATCCACAAGGGAAATTGACTTGGTAAATTTGAATACTTTTTCAAAGTGAACAAAGAAACTGGCAGGAGCGGGATTCGAACCTGCGACCTCCGGGTTACCGTACCGGCCTCTCTACCAACTGAGCTATCTTGCCCTATGTTGGCGGTCTCCCAAATTGTCAGTATCTTTGTTCGGGTGGGCGCTAGTCAGAAGTCATAAACCAAGAATGCCGTAAAGCCAGGGATCACACCCAATTTTACGATACAACTTAGGAAGCGACATTGTTGGGATCACTCAATGAGCATACGACTTTTTAACTCACAATTCGTCAAACTAGGTAAATTTGAATACATTTTCAAAGTGAACAAAGCAACTGGCCGGAGCGGGATTCCAACCTGCGACCTCCGGGTTACTGTACCGGCCTCTCTACGAACTGAGCTATCTTGCCCTATGATGGCGGTCTCCCAAATTGTCAGTATCTTTGTTCGGGTGGGCGCTAGTCAGAAGTCATAAACCAAGAATGCCGTAAAGCCAGGGATCACACCCAATTTTACGATACAACTTAGGAAGCGACATTGTTGGGATCACTCAATGAGCATACGACTTTTTAACTTACAATTCGTCAAACTAGGTAAATTTGAATACATTTTCAAAGTGAACAAAGAAACTGGCAGGAGCGGGATTCGAACCTGCGACCTCCGGGTTACCGTACCGGCGCTCTAGCAACTGAGCTATCTTGCCCTATGATGACGGTCTCCCAAATTGTCAGTATCTTTGTTCAGGTGGGCGCTAGTCAGAAGTCATCAACCCAGAATGCCGTAAAGCCAGGGATCACACCCAATTTTACGATACAACCCGGGAAGCGACATTGTGGGGATCATCCAATGAGGATACGACTTTTTAACTTACAATTCGTCAAACAATCCCCAAGGGAAACTGACTTGGTAAATTTGAATGCATTTTCAAAGTGAACAAGAAACTGGCAGTAGCGGGATTCGAACCTGCGACCTCCGGGTTACCGTACCGGCGCTCCACCAACTGAGCTATCTTGCCCTATGTTGGCGGTCTCCCAAATTGTCAGTATCTTTGTTCGGGTGGGCGCTAGTCAGAAGTCATAAACCAAGAATGCCGTAAAGCCAGGGATCACACCCAATTTTACGATACAACCTGGGATGCGACATTGTTGGGATCACTCAATGAGCATACGACTTTTTAACTTACAATTCGTCAAACTAGGTAAATTTGAATACATTTTCAAAGTGAACAAAGCAACTGGCCGGAGCGGGATTCGAACCTGCGACCTCCGGGTTACTGTACCGGCCTCTCTACGAACTGAGCTATCTTGCCCTATGATGGCGGTCTCCCAAATTGTCAGTATCTTTGTTCGGGTGGGCGCTAGTCAGAAGTCATAAACCAAGAATGCCGTAAAGCCAGGGATCACACCCAATTTTACGATACAACCTGGGAAGCGACATTGTTGGGATCACTCAATGAGCATACGACTTTTTAACTTACAATTCGTCAAACAAGGTAAATTTGAATACATTTTCAAAGTGAACAAAGAAACTGGCAGGAGCGGGATTCCAACCTGCGACCTCCGGGTTACTGTACCGGCCTCTCTACCAACTGAGCTATCTTGCCCTATGTTGGCGGTCTCCCAAATTGTCAGTATCTTTGTTCGGGTGGGCGCTAGTCAGAAGTCATAAACCAAGAATGCCGTAAAGCCAGGGATCACACCCAATTTTACGATACAACCTGGGATGCGACATTGTTGGGATCACTCAATGAGCATACGACTTTTTAACTTACAATTCGTCAAACTAGGTAAATTTGAATACATTTTCAAAGTGAACAAAGCAACTGGCCGGAGCGGGATTCGAACCTGCGACCTCCGGGTTACTGTACCGGCCTCTCTACGAACTGAGCTATCTTGCCCTATGATGGCGGTCTCCCAAATTGTCAGTATCTTTGTTCGGGTGGGCGCTAGTCAGAAGTCATAAACCAAGAATGCCGTAAAGCCAGGGATCACACCCAATTTTACGATACAACCTGGGAAGCGACATTGTTGGGATCCACTCAATGAGCATACGACTTTTTAACTTACAATTCGTCAAACAAGGTAAATTTGAATACATTTTCAAAGTGAACAAAGAAACTGGCAGGAGCGGGATTCCAACCTGCGACCTCCGGGTTACTGTACCGGCCTCTCTACCAACTGAGCTATCTTGCCCTATGTTGGCGGTCTCCCAAATTGTCAGTATCTTTGTTCGGGTGGGCGCTAGTCAGAAGTCATCAACCCAGAATGCCGGATAGCCAGGGATCACACCCAATTTTACGATACAACCTAGGAAGCGACATTGTGGGGATCACTCAATGAGGATACGACTTTTTAACTTACAATTCGTCAAACAATCCACAAGGGAAATTGACTTGGTAAATTTGAATACTTTTTCAAAGTGAACAAAGAAACTGGCAGGAGCGGGATTCGAACCTGCGACCTCCGGGTTACCGTACCGGCGCTCTACCAACTGAGCTATCTTGCCCTATGTTGGCGGTCTCCCAAATTATCAGTATCTTTGTTCGGGTGGGCGCTAGTCAGAAGTCATAAACCCAGAATGCCGTATAGCCAGGGATCACACCCAATTTTACGATACAACCTGGGAAGCGACATTGTGGGGATCACTCAATGAGGATACGACTTTTTAACTTACAATTCGTCAAACTAGGTAAATTTGAATACATTTTCAAAGTGAACAAAGAAACTGGCAGGAGCGGGATTCCAACCTGCGACCTCCGGGTTACTGTACCGGCCTCTCTACCAACTGAGCTATCTTGCCCTATGTTGGCGGTCTCCCAAATTGTCAGTATCTTTGTTCGGGTGGGCGCTAGTCAGAAGTCATCAACCCAGAATGCCGTATAGCCAGGGATCACACCCAATTTTACGATACAACCTAGGAAGCGACATTGTGGGGATCACTCAATGAGGATACGACTTTTTAACTTACAATTCGTCAAACAATCCACAAGGGAAATTGACTTGGTAAATTTGAATACTTTTTCAAAGTGAACAAAGAAACTGGCAGGAGCGGGATTCGAACCTGCGACCTCCGGGTTACCGTACCGGCGCTCTACCAACTGAGCTATCTTGCCCTATGTTGGCGGTCTCCCAAATTATCAGTATCTTTGTTCGGGTGGGCGCTAGTCAGAAGTCATAAACCAAGAATGCCGTAAAGCCAGGGATCACACCCAATTTTACGATACAACTTAGGAAGCGACATTGTTGGGATCACTCAATGAGCATACGACTTTTTAACTTACAATTCGTCAAACTAGGTAAATTTGAATACATTTTCAAAGTGAACAAAGAAACTGGCAGGAGCGGGATTCCAACCTGCGACCTCCGGGTTACTGTACCGGCCTCTCTACCAACTGAGCTATCTTGCCCTATGTTGGCGGTCTCCCAAATTGTCAGTATCTTTGTTCGGGTGGGCGCTAGTCAGAATTCATAAACCCAGAATGCCGTATAGCCAGGGATCACACCCAATTTTACGATACAACCTTGGAAGCGACATTGTGGGGATCACTCAATGAGGATACGACTTTTTAACTTACAATTCGTCAAAACAATCTGCCTAGGTAAATTTGGATACATTTTCAAAGTGAACAAAGAAACTGGCAGGAGCGGGATTCGAACCTGCGTCCTCCGGGTTACCGTACCGGCGCTCCAGCAACTGAGCTATCTTGCCCTTTTTGGTCTCCCAAATTGTCAGTATCTTTGTTCGGGTGGGCGCTAGTCAGAAGACATAAACCCATAATGCCGTAAAGCCAGGGATCACACCCAATTTTACGATACAACCCGAGAAGCGACATTGTGGGGATCACTCAATGAGGATACGACTTTTTAACTTACAATTCGTCAAACTGACTTGGTAAATTTGAATACTTTTTCAAAGTGAACAAGAAACTGGCAGGAGCGGGATTCGAACCTGCGACCTCCGGGTTACCGTACCGGCGCTCTACCAACTGAGCTATCTTGCCCTATGTTGGCGGTCTCCCAAATTATCTTGGTAAATTTGAATACATTTTCAAAGTGAACAAGAAACTGGCAGGAGCGGGATTCGAACCTGCGACCTCCGGGTTACCGTACCGGCGCGCTAACAACTGAGCTATCTTGCAATATGTTGGCGGTCTCCCAAATTGTCAGTATCTTTGTTCGGGTGGGCGCTAGTCAGAAGTCATAAACCCAGAATGCCGTAGAGCCAGGGATCGATCACACCCAATTTTACGATACAACCTGGGAAGCGACATTGTGGGGATTACTTAATGAGTATACGACTTTTTAACTTACAATTCGTCAGACAATCCACAAGGGAAACTGACAAGGGAAATTTGAATACATTTTCAAAGTGAACAAAGAAACTGACAGGAGCGGGATTCGAACCTGCGACCTCCGGGTTACCGTACCGGCGCTCTAACAACTGAGCTATCTTGCCCTATATTGGCGGTCTCCCAAATTGTCAGTATCTTTGTTCGGGTGGGCGCTAGTCAGAAGTCATAAACCCAGAATGCCGTATAGCCAGGGATCGATCACACCAAATTTTACGATATAACCTGGGAAGCGACATTGTGGGGATCACTCAATGAGTATACTACTTTCTAACTTACAATTCGTCAGACAATCCACAAGGGAAACTGACTAGGTAAATTTGAATACATTTTCAAAGTGAACAAAGAAACTGACAGGAGCGGGATTCGAACCTGCGACCTCCGGGTTACCGTACCGGCGCTCTACCAACTGAGCTATCTTGCCCTATGTTGGCGGTCTCCCAAATTGTCAGTATCTTTGTTCGGGTGGGCGCTAGTCAGAAGTCATAAACCCAGAATGCCGTATATAGCCAGGGATCACACCCAATTTTACGATACAACATGGGAAGCGACATTGTGGGGATCACTTAATGAGTATACGACTTTCTAACTTACAATTCGTTAAACAATCCACAAGGGAAACTGACTAGGTAAATTTGAATACATTTTCAAAGGGAACAAAGAAACTGGCAGGAGCGGGATTCGAACCTGCGACATCCGGGTTACCGTACCGACGTTCTAACAACTGAGCTATCTTGCCCTATATTGGCGGTCTCCCAAATTGTCAGTATCTTTGTTCGGGTGGGCGCTAGTCAGAAGTCATCAACCCAGAATGCCCTATAGCCAGGGATCACACCTAATTTTACGATACAACCTGGGAAGCGACATTGTGGAGATCACTCAATGAGGATACGACTTTAACTTACAACGTCACCGACACCACGAAGTAACACCCAAGTCCACTCCAGTGTTACTTCGTGAAAACCGCTAAATGAATAATTTCGGTTTCACGAACTAACACCCAAGTGTGCGCGCGCACTTCGGACAGTGACGTGACGATTTTTGACTTCACAAAATAGAAAGCATGTTGCCGAAATACAGTGCAGAGAAAAACGCTTTGAAAGGGTTGACAGGAATTTACTTCATTTGTATTCTTGTTGGGTTACACAAACAAGTAATACAAACCTTCAAACTGGCGAAATAAAGATGCGTGTTAGTTCGTGGAAACGAAAATGTACCGATTGAGTGACGGTGTACTTGGGTGTTACTTCGTGAAAACGAAAATTACTCGATTCTCTAAAATACGCGCGCGTGCCGCGCACTCAAGTCAACTCGGGTGTTACTTCGTGGTGTCGGTGACGACAATTCGTCAAACAATCCACAAGAGAAACTGACTTGGTAAATTTGAATACATTTTCAAAGTGAACAAGAAACTGGCAGGAGCGGGATTCGAACCTGCGACCTCCGGGTTACCGTACCGGCGCTCTAACAACTGAGCTATATTGCCCTATATTGGCGGTCTCCCAAATTGTCAGTATCTTTGTTCGGGTGGGCGCTAGTCAGAAGTCATAAACACAGAATGCCGTATGATAATAGCCAGGGATCACACCCAATTGTACGATACAACCTGGGAAGCGACATTGTGGGGATATCTCAATTAGCCTTTTAGAGGTATGGCGGACACAATAGGAGGGCGCTATTTGATTTGGGAACAAAGAAACTGGCAAGAGCGGGATTCGAACCTGCGACCTCCGGGTTACTGTACCGGCGCGCTAACAACTGAGCTATCTTGCAATATGTTGGCGGTCTCCCAAATTGTCAGTATCTTTGTTCGGGTGGGCGCTAGTCAGAAGTCATAAACCCAGAATGCCGTAGAGCCAGGGATCGATCACACCCAATATTACGATACAACCTGGGAAGCGACATTGTGGGGATCACTTAATGAGTATACGACTTTTTAACTTACAATTCGTCAGACAATCCACAAGGGAAACTGACTAGGTAAATTTGAATACATTTTCAAAGTGAACAAAGAAACTGACAGGAGCGGGATTCGAACCTGCGACCTCCGGGTTACCGTACCGGCGCTCTAACAACTGAGCTATCTTGCCCTATGTTGGCGGTCTCGCAAATTGTCAGTATCTTTGTTCGGGTGGGCGCTAGTCAAAAGTCATCAACCCAGAATGCCGTATAGCCAGGGATCACACCCAATTTTACGATACAACCTGGGAAGCGACATTGTGGGGATCACTTAATGAGTATACGACTTTTTAACTTACAATTTGTCAGACAATCCACAAGGGAAACTGACTAGGTAAATTTGAATACATTTTCAAAGTGAACAAAGAAACTGGCAGGAGCGGGATTCGAACCTGCTGTCGAACCTAGCGCCTCCCCACTCAGACCAACGATCCCAAGGATCACCCAACACACAATGAAAGGAACAAGGAAACTTAAAGATATATAGTCAACAGAACAATTTAATCCTAAAATCGAAATGAACTTAATTATTTACAATTGATATTAATTTAATGCAATATAAATACAATTTGACACCGCTCTGTTAAATACAATATAAGTCGCCTTCCCCCGCTCGCGTTGTCCCCCACGACGTGCCGCATAGGCAGGAAGGTGGAAAACTTGGGGTGGAGATGTTCCAACCCAGGTAGGTCAGAAAAGGTAGTTAGAAAGTGTTGTGCTCTTTCCACAAGTGGGTGTAGGAAGAAGTAGAAGGGACAGTGGTTGTCCAGATGTCACCATCAGTTTTACGGGAACCCTACCAATAATCCATAATTTACATTTAAGTATACCCGTCCTAGAATTCGATACTAATCAATCCCAAAACGAGTACAATTCGCCAGTATCATTTCACAATCAGTATTTCCCGTTAAATTTCACCCGAGGTAAGAAATACCTTTAAAACATCAAATACTGCACATCTAACATAAGATAGTTATTATCAACAATCTGCAGTGGAAGTAGCAACAATCAAATTTACACGATCCTTCCATGACTTAGGTTTTACAAATGCACATTAACAATAATAAGTTAAAGTTCGCACAGTGTATTAATATTCCACATGAGCTTTAAACAATTGTGTTTTCCACCATGGTAAGTACATGTACATAAAAAAATACATTTCATATTACTTACAAGGCTTTCGGCTTTGTCCGAGCCTATCCTTGGGTCTGACGTTCCCGGGAGTTGCGTTGCGAGCAAGAGCGGGCCTCAATCGCCAAAAAGCAGAAATACAACCCTCGCAGGAGAACTTAAAAATAGGGGAAACACGGGAGACAACCCCACATGCACCCGTCTTTAGCGGTCTCCGACACGACAGCCTCAACGCTGAAGGTCCACACAGGTCTGCAGGCGAATACACCCCTTCGGCGAGACAACCTCCACACCTATATCAACAACGCAACTCAACTCCCCAAAATTAACACTAAGCGTTTTATACCCCTCTCCGGGAATGCCAGTTCCATTCAACTGTACTAATTCAATTATACTGCAGGTATAAAAACGGATCTCCAGGCGCGAACTCTTACAAGTTACACCTGCCCCTCGGTTATGTGATTACAAGCTTCACCCAAAACGCCACCAGCCCAACAAGTGCGATTTCGGTGATTACATAATGTAATTACATGTTTAAAGAATAGGTTTTACTCCACGGAAACAGTTGCGATACAAAAGACATTTATTTACTTAAACACTTCCTTCAAAAAGAATAATTTCCACTTCGTTTGCGACACTTACTCCCCCCTCAGAAATTTTTTCTTCGACAATCATAACATAATTTACTTATAGTCACTTATTTTATCACTTGTGTACATAATATAGTCTTTTAATTTATTCTGGGCATCGGCTTAGGTAGTCAGCTCCGATGTTTCTGACCCCTTTATAGCTTTTACAAGATACTTGTAAGGTTGCAATTTTATTGCCCAGCGCATAAGTCTACTGTTGTTGATGCGATTCTCCGATAAATACACAAGGGGATGATGATCCGTTTCTAGGATGAACTCGGTGCCATACAAATATACATGAAATTTCTCTATTGCCCACACCAGGGCGAGACACTCCCGTTCTATTATAGGATAGACGGCTTCGCGAGCCAGAAGTTTTCGGCTTGCGTAGTAAACTGGAAATTTTAAATCGTCATCTGTTTGCATCAACACGGCACCCAGTCCGACATCGGACGCATCTGTACGCAGCACATATGGTTTCTTTGGGTCGGGTAGCCTCAGAATCGGCGCAGAAGCAAGCCTCTGCTTCAAGGTATTGAACGCCTTTTCCTGGGCATCGTCCCACCAAACTAAATTTGGTTGACCTTTTTTTGTTAAGTCAGTGATGGGTGCAGCTATGGCAGCGAAATTTGGAATAAATGTCCGGTAATAGCTGGCTAGGCCCATGAATGACCTAACCTCCTTTTTCGTTACAGGACGCTTAGCATTGAGTACCCGGTTTATCTTGTCTGACTGTGGTTTAACTAGACCTTGTCCAACAGTATGACCCAAAAAGTCTACCGATTCAAAACCTATCTTACACTTACTGGGTTTTGCAGTTAATCCTGCATCCCGTAATCTTTCAAGAACTTCCTTGATTGTTTTTACATGATCCGACCAGGTTTCAGTAAAGATCAATACATCATCAATGTAATGAACAACATTTGCTTGTCCTTCCAATAACCTTCGCATCATGCGAGTGAACACGGCTGGTGCATTTACCATGCCAAACGGGAGAACATTGAATTGGTACAATACCTCTGCAGTTATAAATGACGTTTTGGCTTTGTCATGATCCGATATAGGTATTTGCCAATACCCTTTTGTCAAATCCAACTTAGAGAAATATTTTCCCTTTCCTACTTTACTCATTATGTCTTCAATACAAGGTATCGGTTCGGGGTCGAACAACGTTATCTTATTAAGCTTGCGATAATCTACACAGAATCTGTTAGATCCGTCTGGTTTCTTTACAATCACAATCGGTGAAGCATAGGGAGACTGATTTTTCAACTACACCTAGTTTTAACATTGACTCTATTTCATCTTTTACCGTCTGTTGCATTGAATGTGGTAATGGATACGCTTTACAACGCACTAGTTCTACTAGTCAACTGTACACTATGCTCAATCAATGTTGTACGACCAGGTACGTCAGTGAGGACACCAGCACAATTGTGCAAAAGATCACAAATCTCGGTTTTTTCGACTTCTGTCCTATTTTCACAGATGTCGACATCTTTGTAACTCTCGGTCTGTTTTACTGAAGGAAAACTAATTTTCAGCACCGTGACATTGTCCTCATCTTCCTCAATGATACTACTAGACGCGCGAACAAGACCTGCCGCCGCGTACCTGATCTCAGCATCATTGTGCTTGTCCTCATTCCTATCAACATATTTCTTTAACAAATTGGCATGGAATGTTTTCTGTTTTCCATTTACCCTGATTACGTAGTCATGTTTGGCAACTTTCTTCACCACCTCAAATGGTCCTTTCCATTGCATTTTTAGTTTGTTATTGACCGTAGGCCGCAACATCAGAACTTTGTCACCCACTACAAATTTACGATCTCTAGTTCTTGTATCGTAATACTGCTTATGTCGTTTCGAGGCTTTAGCAAGTTCTTGCCTCGCTAACTCACAGGTTGAGTCTAAGCGATCACGTAGATCTATTACATATTCGTACGTGGTTTTGACCTCTTCTTCACTGTTTTCATGTGTCCATAACTCTTTTAGTATGGCCAAGGGGCCTCTTACGGTCCTACCAAACATTAATTCAAAAGGAGAGAAGTTGAGGCTTTCTTGGGGAACTTCCCTATACGCAAACAGGAGTGCAGGTAAGTAGCGGTCCCAATCTTTGGGTCGTTCCCAACACATTTTGCGTAGCATCTTCTTCAACGTACCATTAAACTTCTCGACCAACCCATTGCACATGGGGTGATATGGAGTCGTTGTCATCTGTTTTAAAGACAACAAACGACCTACTTCCTTCATCAGCCCTGATGTGAATTGACTACCCTTATCGCTCAAAATGTCTGTGGTACACCCATTCGAGAAAATATCTCCACTAATGCCTCAGCCACTCGCTCAGTTTCTATGCGGGGAAGTGCCACCGCCTCTGGGTACCTAGTTGCGTAGTCAATTAGCGTAAGAATGTATCTATTTCCACTCTCAGTTATAGGATCTATAGGACCAACAATATCGACTGCCACCCGTCGAAACGGAGTATCAATTAACGGCATTTGTCCCAATGACACCCTACTTACACTGCCCTTTGTGACGGTGCGTTGGCAGATGTCGAATGAAATACAATGTCTTTGTACATCACCATTAATACCAGGCCAGTAGAAATGGGCTTGTACCCGATCCAAGGTTTTCTTGACTCTCATATGACCCGCCATAGCTGAATCATGTGCCAGTTCTAGAACTTGTGTTCTAAACTGGTGGGGTACAACCAACTGTTTAACTGGTTTTCCATTCTCTACCCTGGGTGATTTGTACTCACGATAGAGTAGGTTATCTTTTACTAAATACCGAGTCTCATTACCAGTACCTGTGATTTTTGGTTTTCCTACTTTAGCTAAGTCCCATAACTTTGTTAGACTTGGATCAGTTCTCTGTGCTTTCTCAATTTCACTTCTAGTCGCAGATAGGCCCGCACTTTTAGGCACTGTCAGTGGTTCGAAAGATTTATCTCAGTTTCGTTTTTGAGCCCTCGTTTCCACTGCTGCAACACACTGATCGTACGTTTGAATTTCAACCTCTTGTGTACTTTTCACAGAGGGAGGTTTCCAACTTGGATCTGGGTCATGAGGGTCTCTTACACCCGTCACATTACCCAAAATTAGATCATAAAGAGGGTTCTCTAAACAAAGTGCTTTGACCGACCCTACATAATACGGAGTATCCACATACATTTTAGCAACTGGAAAGCGGCGGACTGTTCCGTCCAGCATGACACAATTTTCACTACCAACCAACATTTGGTCTTCACTAACAAGACTCCGTCTCACAACTACTGTACTACAGCCACTGTCCCTAAGAACATCAACCTTATGATTTTCAATGAATCCACTCAAAACTGGCATTGCGTCTCGCGTCAAGCACGCAGCACTAACTACAGGTAGTGTGTGACCGCATGGAAGTTTTATATCATCTACTTTTTGGCCCACGCAGCTGAAAGGATTTTGGCAGGCAGCTGGATTGATTTCCACGCAAGCGGCTACTCTGTGCTCATTTTCGCATTTGGTCTCAAAGACAGCACCTTTGTTGGCTTTGCTTGGCACTTGTGTTGTAACACGAACTCTATCTCGACATTCTCGCGCCACATGTCCTCGCTTGCCGCACACATAACACCGCCTAGCCTCGCTATCGGTACTTTGTGCATTTTGTTTCAAGTTAGATCCAAACCTACTTTGATTCCCACTAACGGTGGGTTTACTACTTGAACTTCTAAAATCCTTCCTTGCCTTTTCTTCAAAACTGAGTTTAGTACGGGCCTCTACATAGCGATCTGCCATTTCTGCCATTTCATCGGCATATTTAGGATTTCTTTCTTTTAGGAACATGCCTAGATCTTTGTCACAGAGAATTAGCATTTGTTCTCTAATTAACAGATCTTTTAATGCCTCAAACGTTTTTTCAGTGTGTCCTAAGTCCATCCATCTTATTAGGTACGAATGCAAGCGTTCTGCAAACTGAGCGTATCTTTCACCCGGCTCTAGTTTGGCATTTCTAAATTTTAGCCTAAAACCTTCCTCTGTCAGTTGGAACCTATGGAGCAAGGAGGTTTTGACTTGAACATAATCACTTGCTTGTTCTATAGACAACCGAGAATATACCTCTAAAGCTTTTCCAGTCAATAAAGCACTCGGTGATATAGACCATTCTGATTCAGGCCAACCCATCGAGGTTGCAAACCGCTCAAAACGTCTCAGATAAGCATCCATATCATCCTTTTGCTCATTGAAGTATGGCAATTTTGGCATCTTACGGTTTTGTACCTTACTAACTGATTCATTAGATTTGTTGGAATTCGCGAGTTCTTCCTTTACATTCTGTTTGGCGTTCTGTTCCTGAATCATCCTAAGTTCATACTCCTTGATATCCTTTTCATGTTCCCGTGCCTTTTGGCGTTCTTCTCTCTCCCAGTTTTGCCTATCTATTGTTTCATCTGATTCTTTTTGTTCTCGTTCCCTAATGAAGTCCCTCAATTCCGCACCTACGAGACCCATTTCCTTTCCTAGGGCAACCATTTTTTCAAGATCCATTTTACTCTGTATTAGCAAAATATGAATACAGAACTGTAATGCTAACAAGAGCTTGAACCACTGGACCATGCCTTCACGAAATCCCGCCACCCAACACTGTGCTAGAGGTTCCAAAAGATGTTAGTCTGTGGCTTGGTACCGACGAATCGGTTCCCGGACCAGCCCCCACATGTCGCAAGGAGGACCCTAGCGCCTCCCCACTCAGACCAACGATCCCAAGGATCACCCAACACACAATGAAAGGAACAAGGAAACTTAAAGATATATAGTCAACAGAACAATTTAATCCTAAAATCGAAATGAACTTAATTATTTACAATTGATATTAATTTAATGCAATATAAATACAATTTGACACCGCTCTGTTAAATACAATATAAGTCGCCTTCCCCCTCTCGCGTTGTCCCCCACGACGTGCCGCATAGGCAGGAAGGTGGAAAACTTGGGGTGGAGATGTTCCAACCCAGGTAGGTCAGAAAAGGTAGTTAGAAAGTGTTGTGCTCTTTCCACAAGTGGGTGTAGGAAGAAGTAGAAGGGACAGTGGTTGTCCAGATGTCACCATCAGTTTTACGGGAACCCTACCAATAATCCATAATTTACATTTAAGTATACCCGTCCTAGAATTCGATACTAATCAATCCCAAAACGAGTACAATTCGCCAGTATCATTTCACAATCAGTATTTCCCGTTAAATTTCACCCGAGGTAAGAAATACCTTTAAAACATCAAATACTGCACATCTAACATAAGATAGTTATTATCAACAATCTGCAGTGGAAGTAGCAACAATCAAATTTACACGATCCTTCCATGACTTAGGTTTTACAAATGCACATTAACAATAATAAGTTAAAGTTCGCACAGTGTATTAATATTCCACATGAGCTTTAAACAATTGTGTTTTCCACCATGGTAAGTACATGTACATAACAAAAAACATTTCATATTACTTACAAGGCCTTCGGCTTTGTCCGAGCCTATCCTTGGGTCTGACGTTCCCGGGAGTTGCGTTGCGAGCAAGAGCGGGCCTCAATCGCCAAAAAGCAGAAATACAACCCTCGCAGGAGAACTTAAAAATAGGGGAAACACGGGAGACAACCCCACATGCACCCGTCTTTAGCGGTCTCCGACACGACAGCCTCAACGCTGAAGGTCCACACAGGTCTGCAGGCGAATACACCCCTTCGGCGAGACAACCTCCACACCGATATCAACAACGCAACTCAACTCCCCAAAAATAACACTAAGCGTTTTATACCCCTCTCCGGGAATGCCAGTTCCATTCAACTGTACTAATTCAATTATACTGCAGGTATACAAACGGATCTCCAGGCGCGAACTCTTACAAGTTACACCTGCCCCTCAGTTATGTGATTACAAGCTTCACCCAAAACGCCACCAGCCCAAACAAGTGCGATTTCGGTGATTACATAATGTGATTACATCTTTAAAGAATAGGTTTTACTCCACGGAAACAGTTGCGATACAAAAGACATCTATTTACTTAAACACTTCCTTCAAAAAGAATAATTTCCACTTCGTTTGCGACACCTGCGACCTCCGGGTTACCGTACCGGCGCTCTAACAACTGAGCTATCTTGCCCTATATTGGCGGTCTCCCAAATTGTCAGTATCTTTGTTCGGGTGGGAGGTAGTCAGAAGTCATAAACACAGAATGCCGTATAGCCAGGGATCACACCCAATGTTACGATACAACCTGGGAAGCGACATTGTGAAGATCACTCAATGAGGATACGACTTTAACTTACAATTCGTCAAACAATCCACAAGAGAAACTGACTTGGTAAATTTGAATACATTTTCAAAGTGAACAAGAAACTGCCAGGAGCGGGATTCGAACCTGCGACCTCCGGGTTACCGTACCGGCGCTCTAACAACTGAGCTATCTTGCCCTATATTGGCGGTCTCCCAAATTGTCAGTATCTTTGTTCGGGTGGGAGGTAGTCAGAAGTCACAAACACAGAATGCCCTATAGCCAGGGATCACACCCAATTTTACGATACAACCTGGGAAGCGACATTGTGGGGATATCTCAATTAGCCTTTTAGAGGTATGGCGGACACAATAGGAGGGCGCTATTTGATTTGGGAACAAAGAAACTGGCAAGAGCGGGATTTGAACCTGCGACCTCTGGGTTACCGTACCGGCGTTCTAACAACTAAGCTATCTTGCCCTATAATTATTGGCGGTCTCCCAAATTGTCAGTATCTTTGTTCGGGTGGGCGCTAGTCAGAAGTCATAAACACAGAATGCCGTATAGCCAGGGATCACACCCAATTTTACGATACAACCTGGGAAGCGACATTGTGGGGATATCTCAATTAGCCTTTTAGAGGTATGGCGGACACAATAGGAGGGCGCTATTTGATTTGGGAACAAAGAAACTGGCAAGAGCGGGATTCGAACCTGCGACCTCCGGGTTACCGTACCGGCGTTCTAACAACTAAGCTATCTTGCCCTATATTGGCGGTCTCCCAAATTGTCAGTATCTTTGTTCGGGTGGGCGCTAGTCAGAAGTCATAAACCCAGAATGCCGTATAGCCAGGGATCACACCCAATTTTACGATACAACCTGGGAAGCGACATTGTGGAGATCACTCAATGAGGATACGACTTTAACTTACAATTCGTTTCTGTCCATGCTTAAAGGAACCATGCTTCTCAAATTGACCGGATCACATTTTATTTCATAAATAAATTCATTTATATGTATTAAATGTGAATTAAAAGCCAAACTGGTTTAAGCGAAGTTTTAGTGTGATTATTTGCCGCTCAAAAATTGCCCCCCCCCCCCCCTTTTTGAAATTTGTTGAGACTCAAATTGAGGGCGCTGTTCGTGACGTAGACCGAGGCACCGAAATTCATGGATCGACTCGATAGTCTGGACCCGGCCCGTATACACACACTAGGTCTACACGTGCAATTTCGTAAGTTGCAACAACAACTAACATCGAACTTACCCTGATTTTCTCCCTTTTAACGAAGGCTCCTCGGGGAATGGGCCGTTTAACTGCTTTCGCCTTTATCTTACTCACATCTGGGAACTTTGTTGGGATGGCAGTGGACTTGAGCATATTTTTAATGGTCATCCCAAAGGTTTTTAAAATACCAGTATCCAAACACGACGGCTCAAAGTGGTCGCTACATAACGCTGAAAAGCTGCTGGGCCGGACCTCTTTGCTCTTGTCACCTTCACTTTCGCCGTCCGAATTCTCCGATATTTCGCTTTAGTTGGAAATACATGAAGGCTTACTCCACCCGTCGTTGTTTTGCTGCACCCAGCAGCCACACACCTTGTCGGCATGGCCGAAAAACCACTATATTTTGCTTAGATTTTGGACGAAGAATTTTTGCCGTACAATGTACACACAATGCATACCCGTGATGAATGGGTAATGTGCCTCGATCTACGTCACACACTTATGTTAACGAGGGTCCCACTCAGGGGGCGGAGTAGCTTGGACAAACATTTTCAAAAATTGTTTTCTCATATTTAATCTGGGAAATAATTGTCTCTGGACACAAAATATCATTGTCAAGATAATACTTTATTGTTTTAAGCAGGAATAATGCAATATAAATCCTATATCATGTTTCCTTTAAGTGTATTCAAGTGATCCCAGCTTGCCCAATATGCTGAGAATATTTTCTTAAACCTCTCAGTACTCAACGGAGAGTGTTTCAAACTACAAAACTGTATTCATCATAATCATATACGGATTTAAGTAATACATTCACATTTTAGCAAAAACTCAAATTTAAGCAACACTTCTAAAACTTGAAAAAAATAGTGATTTTATAATCGGAACAAAAACCGATTACAGGCTATATCCCCTCTTTAAACTTAAGGTAACCCACACATAAAAAGACCTGTTTAATTCCTGAACATCTTGAGGTAGACAATGTAAAGTAGTATGTAAACCACATGATATATGATGCATGAGATTCATCAAATAGGTGTACCGATATCACACATTGCATTTCCTTTATCTTAATTAAAACAAAAGTAACATGCATTGTTCGTTGGTTAATGAGGAATTACAGACGGTTAAGTTCGTCGTTAAAATAGAAGATGGAGGTGCGTTGGGGAATAATTAAAGAGGATGTCGATCGCTGAGAGAAATCTGCGTCATTTTGTACATTTTGTAGATTGTAATATGTATGTATACTAATCAAATTACAATGAAACAGGCAATTATTTCTCGATGACATAATAAAAACTTAAATGTTTTTATCAAGTCACCTTGCCCACTAGTACAATTTGTCTAAAAGTCTTCGCTGTGGGCAGCAAATATATCTGACGTCATAAAAAGGAGCCCCTTTTGAATCTAGCACTAGGCACGAAAGAGGACTTCATCTTATGATATCAACATCCTCTTTAAACTCCCACTGATCCCCCCCCCCCCCCCCCCCCATTGTGATTCAACCAACCGTTTTCATTGGAACCACAATACAAAGTATACCACGAAAGTTCCGATCATCCAAACATACAGTGCAATGACTGCCGATCTTTGACAACGTAGTCTCTTGTTCATCTCTTCGAGACGAGCGGAAACATTTGGCTCATGGATTACTCGAACATTGGTGTTGACGTCAGTTGAACGGACAGACGGTCTATGCTCCTGCGTTACACCGGAGCCTCCTTGGTTAGCGACATTCTCAGAAATATAAGAATTCATAAATGAACGTGGAGTAACATCGCTAGATCTTTGGTAATCAGTTGGACGGCAAAACGGTCTGTGCTCTGGCGTTACACCGAAGCCTCCATGGTTAGAGGCATTCAGAAAAATAAGCAGTCATAGATGAACGTGGATTAACATCGCCAGATCTTTGATAATCAGCTGGACGGCAAAACGTACGTTCACGCTCCTGCGTTACATTGGAGTCACCATCGTCAGAGCCACTTTCACCAAAATAACCATTCATAGATGATTGTCCATTAACCTTTTTCATGTCACTCAGATTAAGACATCTTTGATACCTTGCAACAGGAAGCCTTCCAGTTCGATGCAGTCTGTGCCGTCTTTTACTTAGCCTTATCTTGCGTGTACGTCCTGACATGACATGACCAGTTGCCTCCATTTTGTCAGTTGCATTGTGGGTAACAATTAAGATTACTTCATTTAGTGCAATATTTCCGAGGACAATACCTATAATTGAACTAAAATTTATGAAAAGAACCGATGTGCATCATTTTTTGACAAGTCAAACATTTAATCAATGTTGTTTTTCAAGGTGTAGTTTTTGAACAAACCAAAGAAAGATATTATTTTAATTAAACCTACTGATTGGTTTGACATATTGAATATTAAAAATCAGCTTGGATATTTGACCTACATGCGATGTTCAATCAATTTTAAAAAGTTGTCGAGCTCAAAGCTGTCTACCTTAAAGTGGTTTTGGCACTTCATGCACAGTGAATTTTACTCCCTTTTGTCTTTGGATTAAGTTGTGCACCCTGAATTTGATTTTCTACGAGTCAGTCCATGTACCCTGCAGGGTTGAAAATCTTTATTGACAAGTCAAACTTTGAATCAATTATTTTTTAAGATTAAGTTTTTAAACAAACAAAACAAAGAAAAATATTCAACCTACTGATTAGTTTTACATATTTTTGAATATTTAAAATCAACTTGGATATTTGACTGATGTATTTTTTACATGTGATTTCCAATCAATTTGTAAAAGCTGTTAGCTTAAAGCTTTCTAGCTTAAAGTGGTTTTGGCACTGCATACACAGTAAAGTGTATCTATTTCGCTCCCTTTTGTTTTTGGATTAAGTAGTTGACCCTGAATTTGATTTTCTTCCAGTCAATACCCTACAGGAATGGAAGCTTTCTCTGACACATCAAACATTCAATCTTTTGAGGAACTTTCGAAAGGCGAATATGTCCAGCAAAAAACTTGTCAACAGCCTTCTGTTCATCTTTTGTCCATTGTTTCTTTTTTCCTGCAAAAAAGAATAAATCAATCAGAATGAAAACTGAAACAAGGCACAAGGTATTTTCCTGTCTTTGCAAATGTATCATAGGAGGAATCTTTATTGTATTCAGGATGTGCAATTGCTTTTGGGTTATGAACATTAGAACGGCAAAGCCACCATGGCTCGCTGCTAAAGGTGGGAGGGGAGGCCCCACACCATCCCTCTACCCTCACAACGAATATTGATCCAATCCTGTCTCCACCCGAATCTCATCCTATCCATTTTAATATAACAAAATAATGTTTTTTTAATATTTGGAGTGAGATTGGGTAAGGTAAAAGGGCATCATGGTGGAGTGTGTCAGATTTGTATATGCAGATACCAATAGGTCACCAAATTACATTGTACCATACATCACTACACCTCATCCCACCCCATATCTCCCACACCCCCCCCACCCACATCCCCAAACCACACCCCACATCACCCCACCCCACATCCCCAAACCCCATCACCCCAACCCCCCAACCCCACATATCACCCCCGACCCCACATATCACCCCGACCCCACATATCACCCCAACCCCACATATCACCCCGACCCCACATATCACCCCGACCCCACATATCACCCCAATCCCACATATCACCCCAACCCCACATCACCCCAACCCCACATCACCCCAACCCACAAAAAGTTCAAACCAAATGCATGTATGCTCTCCGAAAATTACGATTGTATGAACATGTACAGTGTATATATGAAAATAAATGTACAATATGTACATTGCATAGTGGGATGTAGCAATTATAAACTAACATTTTTTTTAAATTAAACATTCCTCAATTATTTTATAACATTTACCACAATGCACTGATAGCTGTTGACCTGATAAACTGCATGTTTGGACTGAACTAGCTAGAAGCAAACATTTTCACATTTTAATGCAGACGGCCTTCCCGACAGGCAGACGGACGGAAATTGGTATAACGGGCTCGCATCTGCTTCGCAGCTCGCCAAAAATGTTTGTTCACCCCAAATGTTACCGAATTCTTGTTTTGGAGCTGCCGTGGACACTTCTGAAGCAATAAGTAGTACCGGTATTTCTAACCAACGTATTGAGCATATAAAGTACCAGTATGTACAGTGCCAAAAGCATGTAGCAACTCTGACAACTTATCCAACTCATTTGGAAAAGTGCGTGAAAATGCTGTGCCATCAGATTATTGTGGGGGAAGTATTTTTTTTTGGTGAGCCTGAATTTGGGCCGTATTTACCAAAAGCTGTGCAGAAGTCAGTGCTCCCATTACTGAAGATTCTGTGGAGTCAGCCAAGTGACCAATATGCAAAGTCGGTCTACATAATTCATAAAAATGGTCTCATGCTGAATAGTTTCCAATAAATTAGTAGATCTCTTTAACTGTCTGGTTAGTGGTAAGTTTCAGAAATTTACCAGTACTATATTATGTAATGCATTAATAATTTTATTGAACAATTAGATCAACTCAATTGATATAACATCTACAAAAACCTGATATTATAATTAACTCTGAATTAATTACTTACTCTAATGTTCCAGTGTTGTATAATCTAGTTTGTAGTCAGCAAACTAAGGTTAACATTTCAATAATCCATGTACAGGCAGATGACAGTTTGGAACTGGCATCTTACCTTTGGTCAAACAGAAGGGTCATTGCCGTCCTTACCTGTCTGAGAGGCACCTGTGAGGCCAGCATTTCCAGGACATTAGTTGCAGCGGACAGGTGGTTTTCTATAACAAGGAATAACAACATGGTATATTGCCCAAATTTACATCAAGTGTTTTTATTACATTGATGTCAATTTAATTACATTCCATATCTCCCCAAATCAGAAAACAGGTCTGCAGTAGTTTGTTTTTGCAAATTTGCCTTTCTTTGTCATGATTCTACCAAAGGTAGTATACAACATTTGCTTTTGCTGTAATTTTTGTTTAGAAATGAATGGATTTGAGGCTTTTATAGCAAATAGATGCTGGGAAAACAAAATGCTGTTTTTATAGTGTGGTTCCCTGACCCTACTTCAGACAAAACGGGAATTATCGGGTCGGGGAACTAGACTTTAGCTGGCTTGCACCCATTTCAATGGCTCGCCAGATACTGTGCGCCTTATAAATTCTCTGTAATTATTAGTATTATTATTATTATTCTTTACGGTCGTGTATCCAACTGCCAAACAAAAATATAGAGTAAATTATTTTGATACTTTTGATATGCAACTCACCGGTAGACAGTCAAAACTTGAATTTTTTTCACTTTTCTTGGTCAAGGAGTGAAACATTTGTTTTCAAATGATATATCATCTCACTTCCATCATCAGTGAACTGTTTTCCATGTCACAGTCTCTTTATTGTCGTCTCTTTTCTCTTAACTTTGTTTTCCATGTAACTTCCGTAAGCTTTGTTCTTACTTTTGATAGCAAAATAACCAATAATTGTGAAAGACTCGTTGATAATGTTAATATCGGTATTTGGTTGCACAAAAACATCCTGATGTGCAGATGAACTTCTGGATCACTGCTAGAACTTTCAGATGTTGAGACTATTTTTTTCAGGCGACAGTTGAGATACTTTCTTGCGACAACCGGTGCATAGACTTTGTGCTCGAGTGTGATGACGACTTGGATGCTCCAATACGAATCTTTCTGTTACCTGCCTTAAGCCAGCTGTTTTCTTCTTGCTGTGAGATTTAAATGGGTCGCAACATGCTCTGCTCTTGATATATTTAGTACGAGAACCAATTGATGCGTCATGCTCTTCAGAAGACATTTTTCTCTTAGGTCTGATCAATATCCATAAGTGCCATAAGATGTGCCATAAGATGTAAATAGATCAACAACCTGGCAGTACACCACGTATGTTCGCGTCCCATTCACTTAACGGGCAATTAGTGGTTTTTGGACGCGCATGCGCACTACGGCTGTGGAGCACACGACGTCGGTAGCAGACGACGCTATTGGCGCTGTCTCTAGCAATTCCTCACAAAAAAGAAAGAGCTTTTACAACACATTTTAGCTTTTGTTACGATCCACTTTTCCAATATCTGGAAATAATAATGACAGATCATGCCTGTTAAGATCATTTTTGCTAATGAATGTAATTGTATTTGCTGGATAAGGAAATTAAATAGACCGGTACCGGTCAAGAAAAATTCAAAAATACGTATTTCATGCTTTGTATTTCGCCCTTAATTTCTCCAAGAAATAAGTTTCCCCACAACGTTAAGTACATTTTTCAGAGAGAACGAAAACATACTTTTATTATAATGGTCATTGCAAATCGGCTCCTTTGGCAGTTATGTCAAAAACGTCCGTTGAATTTGAACTTGCAGACCTGGAAAATACCGTACAGAAATCGCTGCACAGTATCGATTCTTTATATCGAAACTCCGAATACCATGTTCATTTCAATAGTATGCGTTCATATAAATTTACTAGAATCGATTGTAATGGTTATCGATACCGGTAAGATAGATTCGATTAAATGCAAAGTTTCTGAGAAAGGATTGTGCGACATGGCGGGTAATTCAAAAGAGAAACATTTAATGTCAAAGTAACAGTAGGTGCCAGAGTCATGTTAATTGCAAATGTTGATGTCTCTGATGGCCTCAGTAATGGAGTGTCTGGAATTATCAAAGGGATACATACATGTACTACTTCTGATGATCATCATCTTCCAAATGTTGTGTACATCAAATTTGATAGCTCAAATGTTGGTACCAAATTGCGCGCAGCTACTGCAATGCCTCCAAACTATTCAACATGTACCCCAGTTAGACCATTCAAGCACACATTTGAAATAAAACACAAAGGTACATTACATACAGTCACAAGAGAACAACTACATTTGAAACTTGCATGGGCTGTGACTGTCCACAAAGTACAAGGGCAAACAACTGAACAGGCAGTTATTTCCATGAAGAACTTTAACAAAGCATTGGCCTGTGTTGCTTTAAGTCGTGTGACCCATCATGATGGTTTGTTTCTTCTCGATTTTGACCAAAAACTAATATTTTGTGATCAGAATGTTGGAAGACAAATTCAAAAAATGACACAATGCGATCTTTCCACTTTCCACTGGAGTCACTGCTCGGTGTTGATACAAACAAACATTTCATCATCGTACACCACAATGTGCAGAGTTTATCAAAACACATCACTGATATCCAATCTAATCACGAGCTTCACAGAGCACATGTTATTTGCTTGTCAGAAACTTGGCTCAGTCAAAATGATGTTATCAATAACCCTGCCACATATCAGTTGAGTGGGTACCGACTTGTCCATTCATTACCACAGCAAGGTCACTCAAAAAGAGGAAGAGGTGTAGCAGTCTATATTAAAAACTCGTTTGAGTTTGAAGACCTCCAACTGCACATAATGACTGTGACATTCTCGCAATCAAGACATCACATGGTTCTTTGTCCCTAGTGATAGTGACAGTATACAGGCCACATCAAACCAATACTGAGAATTTCTGCAGACAAATGAGTAAAATATGCACAGAAGTTGAGACATGCTCTGGAATTAATAATTGCATTTTCCTTGGAGATTTTAATCATGACCTGCTCCAAAGGCCAATATTAGGCCAAATAAAAAAAAATCCATATTTAGCGTCCCCGCCCGCTTCCTTTTTTGAAGCCGCCTGCTTTTTTAAAAAAAATTTATGAAAAAACACGAAAAAAAATAAAGAATATTTGATCTTTTTCGAAAAAAAAAAAAAAATCCCAAAACAAAAAGTCGTATTTTTAGACTCTAGCATCACCTTGTGTATGCTGGCGGCCATCTTGAAAAATAGCCCAGCCGGACGTCTTGGAAAATGTGTCGAGCGGCCATTTTGAAAAAAAAAAAAAAAAAAAAAAAAAAGGGCCTCCTCCTTCCTATTTTTCAAAAAGGCAGGACGCTAAACATGTTTTTCTTTTATTTGGCCTTATCATCTTTTCAGAACTACCATCAACTTATTACAGAGCCAACAACTAATAAACAGACACTCCTTGACCACATCTATATCAAAACACTACCACTAGAATACCAGTCTTCCATATTGAGCACTTATTACAGCTATCACAATCCAGTTGCAATTTCTATTCAATATTAATCATCCAATTCATACATGCACACTTACCAAATGTCAGTTGGATATTGCCTAGATCACCTTGCAACGATAAAAAACAATGTACAACAGTAGAATTTTACCATAATACTTTCACAGCACCAACACTATATATACTATAATCAACTACATGTACTATAGACCCTCCAGTTTCATTTCAGAAGTTAAATTTAAACACCTTCATAAATATAGATTAAAACATTTAATCTGGTTTATGAAAAGCGTGTCGATATTGCGATTGGAGCATGCAGTGAATAGGGAATGGTTCACAGGGCGTAAGTAAGGTCCGCCAGGTGAAATTTGACTAACACTAGTTGTGCATAATTAGTGTCCTCCCGCTGTGGGTTAGGTAACCCACATAGCTGAATGCATTGCCTCTTTGTGTGGGTTTTCAGTCCTTGGCAATAACAATAAAGAACAGTTATGTAATCGTTCAAGAAATCTAGCTGGCGAAGTAGCCTACCATGGTAGGCCACATTTCTTTCTTGGCTGTCGTCAGTGACACACTCTCTAAATATTACTCAGCTTAGCTTCGAAGATTGCCTCCTTCAAGTTCGGTCGTAGCATTCTACAATAATCCTGGTAAGCTGTATATGTTCCTTGAACACCCTGGGGTATATTCCTAACTGTAATATCTTCTATGCCATAACATGGACCCATTATTGTCTGTGAGTACGGGTCGCAATGTCTCGAGGGTGTCCATAGTGGGGCACTCGTTCGTTAGACGATTTCAATAAGCGATTAAGCGACAAACACATCCTTCATTCGAACCGAACTTGGGTATCAGAAAGGTTCAAGTGCAATTTGTATGGAAAGGTGGTTGGCGTACCGATGATGTTCGGGCTGCCTTACCACGAATCGTAAAACAAAACCCACAAATAGTAGTCTTACAATGTGGCGGTAACGACCTCAATTCATCTCGAGATGCAAATGCTGTGGCAGCCAAACTGATTGAGGCAGCCAAGCAAATGCTCCTTACGACCGATGCTAAGCTTGTATTTGTGTGCCAAATTTTGCATCGCAACCAAGGTCGTTATTTAAAGACAGTTAAGGATGTGCACGATTTCAATGCTAAGGTTGATGTTGCTAACGTTTTCTTGAAGGAAAATTGCGGGTCAAATGGCATTAAATATTGGAGACATAGAGGCATGATAAATCCTAACTTGGCAGAGACTGGGGCTCTGTTATGCCCCGATGGGGTTCACTTGTCAAATAGAGGGCAGTACAAATATTACAAGTCTCTGCGAGGTGCAGTTCTTTTTGGGATGAAGGAACACAGCTAATTAGTACACTTTCATACATATGTCAGTACAGTCGGGAATAACTATTTGCACAGCAAGCGGTTCAGCATACCTTTTTCTGGTACAGCAAGGGAATAGCAAAAACAAAACAAAACAAAAACGACCTGTTTGGCCTCCTAAAAGGCTTCCAAAAGACAAATCGCTGTTTGTAAGAGAAGTGTTATTCAACACCGTAATACCCAAGGCTGACACCGGGGAGCCATTTCAGTGTTATACACGCGGTTCCAGGTTGCTGTTAGCGCACTGTTTTGGCCATCTTTGTTTTGCTCTGTCAGTGAGCACTTTTTCAGACTTTGATTGTCTGTTATTTGAGTGTATAAATTATTCAAGTTGCAATACAGCCCACGCCGCATGATTGTGGCCTGTTTTATTTCGCTTTTAGCTGTATGGCGAGTGCTACGGGTAGTGCGGTAGTACAGTGCTCGTAACCATCAGTTATTTGCGTTTGTTTTATTTTAGTGATGGAAATTTTACATCACTAGGGCGGTATGTCGGGTGTTCATAAATGTTTGGACAGCCCGATATCTGCAACATTGAATCTTTCTATTAGAGCTTATAGCTCCTTTGTTCGTGCAGTGTTACGCACGTTGGCCAATGTTACATATGTTTTCTGTTTTAATGCCCAAGTGGGTACCTTTACTGAAGTAATCGGTTTTAAATTGCAACGAACACACACAATTATAAAGAAAAAAATATTAAATATAAAAACCAAAAAAGCGGTCGGTCGCTGAGACCTCCTTTAACAGTGACCAGCCAAGGAGTCCGTAGAAAAAAATAAAACAAAATAAAAATAAAGATAAATAAAATAAAGTTTGCTAAAGGTAAAGGAATCAAACTTGAGGCAATTTTAAGCTTGAACAGTTAACTGCTGGGGAGTTTGTTGTTGGTATTTCAGGATGCCTAGGAAGGCTGCTTCGAAACGTAAGCGGCCCAGCACGCCGCAAAGACGATCCCAAAGGCGACGAACAAGTGTTCCAGCAGAGGTTGAGACACAAGCTGGACCATCTGCTGACGGGTCAAGCGACGGACCAGCCGCCGCACATCAGGCGTCTGCTCCTGAGGATGCCGGGTCGGCTCCAGACACCGAGCACACGACGGTCCTGAACATAGACATGTCTCACCTCCAAGACTCGGTGACAGCGACAGTGGTCAGCGCGATCTCGGACCATATCCGGGTGGCGGTGCAGACGGAGTTGGCACGGTTGTTTCCTGCAAACCAACAGTCCAGTCCTGGAAGGCCAGGGCCCGACGTGAGCACGGCAGGTGAAGCACTGATAGGCCGACCAGCAGCAGCGTCTACGTGGCCTCCCCAGAACCAAGAAGGGGGTATAGTCAACGCAGGGCTTAGACAGGGACCAGACCCTGTGGCTTTTAGTACAACGGCTACAAGTCGTTCACAGGGCAGGGAGGCGCCAAGCTTCGGACTGGGGCCGAATCTTTGCGCCTCCTTGCATGACAATGCAGCAACCTTGACAGGTGAGTGTCCTTGGGCATCGGGGGGTCTGTTCCATTTTCCTCACCGTTGCCGTTGGACTTTGCGGTTAGTAAGGAGACATGTTCTATGATCTGGGCAAACGAATATGTTGAATTTAGTAGTTTACTTGACGCATCTCAAGTTTTTCAAAGTAAGCTCATAGTCCAAAACTCAAAAGGTTGCAAGTGGAGATGATTCGCTCTGTCTAATGCCAGCAAATAAAAAACTCCCTAAAACCATCACTGAATGGACCTCGGCATTTGCAATATTCTCTTCGGTATACGTAAAGAAATTTTCAACTGGTTGTGGCACGCTCCTAAAGTACGGTGAGCTGGTTCGCCAAATTGCGCATGAAGGGGGTGACTTCAATGGTTACGATGTGTCGTTCCGGAAACTCAAACAGACCTTGCCATTGACATGGGATCACTTCCACTGCGAACTGTATCTCAGAGCTTTCAAGGGGGCTACGATGGGTTGTACTTCAAATCAAAATACGTCTACCCATAATTGGGGGTTTAGAAGAAACGTTCCGCGTTCTGGCATAAACCAGTTACAAGTTGGATTCTGCTTCCGTTTCTTGCGGGGACAACCTTGTGATGGGCTGTGTGGTTTCCAACACAAATGCACAAAATGCATGGGTAAGCCACACACCAAGTCAATGTTGGCAACGACCCCAATCTAGATTTCGAGCTAGAGGAACATTTACCAGAACAAATAACCAAAGACCGAGTTTGGCGAGTTCAGCCAGAAGTCTCCCACTACAGTCTAGACACGGTACAGGGAGGCGACAGGCTCCTGCAGCCCCAGGACAGACCAGTAACACCAGTAAATAAAGATGCTCTAGAAAGTAAGCTTAAAGGGTACGATGTAAACAAATGTAATTTCTTAATAGAAGGCTTTTCGGTAGGTTTCAGGCTGGGATTTATGTGCGCACAGGAAGCACAATTGTCAACAAAATTGAAATCGGCCTCAGCGTCCCCGGAAGTGGTGAAAGATAAATTAGAGTTGGAATTGCGCAGCGGTAGGATTGCTGGGCCCTTTGAAAGCATTCCACTCAAGAACTTCCGTGTTAGCCCGATCGGACTAGTTCCAAAAAAGCAACCAGGCACATTTCGTATCATTCACCATTTATCTCACCCCGCTTATGGTTCAGTTAACGATGGCATACCTGATAGTCATGCGACAGTTCACTATGCAACTACGGATGACGCTATTAAGATAGTGAAGACACTTGGTTCTCGTTGTTTTTTATCGAAAGTAGATATCAAATCGGCATTTAAGATCATACCTGTGCACCCTGACGATCATCACCTGTTAGGTTTCACATGGGACAATCAATTCTATTTTGACAAAACGTTACCCATGGGTTGTCGATCAAGTTGTGCCATATTTGAAGCATTTAGCACGGCAATCGAATGGATTGCTAAAAACGAACTGGCGCTCGGGGGAATGGTACATATACTAGATGACTTTTTGCTTATTTCAGAGTCTCAACTACAAGGCAGGCGAGACCTGATCGGTTTTCAGTCAATATGTAATACCTTAGGTATTCCTCTTGCACCTGAGAAAACAGAAGGGCAAACCACGTGCCTTACATTTGCTGGGGTTGAAATAGACACGGTAGAAATGTCAGCCCGTCTACCGGCTGATAAACTTGCTAAGGCAAAACAAATCATATATAACGCCTTAAAGGGACACATTGCCTTCAAATGTCACGAAATTTTGCTGTTTGGAAATGTTCCTTATCTTTTATAAGAGTTGTTCATGCAAAAAGACACGTATAATGTGTTGTAATTAGTGAGTAGTGATTACAAAACAAAAAATTGGCCTCTGATCCCTGACATCTGACCCGCGAAACATAGACTTATTTCCAGTAGTAAATACCACCATCTGAATAATGCGCCAAAATACGCTGTATGAGTTTTTAGGCTGGCGCCGCAGCCAGTGGCCTTGTAAACCTATCAGATGGTCGCCTGGTACCGTTCTCTACCTCGCGACACATATCGCCAGTGCTGCGCGCCGCGTGCCACAGTACATCAAAATGGATCAACAGAACGTACTTCAACCAGCTGCGACTGGAAATACGACTGGTGAACATGGTCCGCCATTTTGTGGAGTCAAAAATTTGGTTCTACAAAATGGCGGAACGTTATTTGTCACGAAATTAAACAAAAACCACGCAATTTGAAGGGATAGTTATGTGAATCTTTATATTCTACTTTCAAAAGACTTCCCAACCATATCCATTTCAGTTTTATAGCCCAAATCGCAAAATCCAAAGCAATGTGTCCCTTTAAGAAAAACGAAACTTACTTTACGAGAGTTGCAATCAATCGTTGGATTTCTCAACTTTGCATGTAAGGTCGTAGTGCCCGGTCGAGCATTCTTAAGAAGGTTGATTAACTTAACCATTGGTATTAAGAGCCCCAACTATTTAGTACGTTTGACTTTACAAGCAAAGGCAGACCTGCAGGCGTGGCTTTTGTTTTTGCAGCAATTTAATGGAAAGTCATTTTTTTCTATCGGACCAGTGGTTGCCAGATCACACTTTACACTTGTTCACAGACGCAGCGGGTTCCCTGGGTTATGGAGCTGTTTTTGGCAAACAATGGTTTTATGGAGTTTGGCCCGAGTTATGGTCCAAGGAAAACATCACCCTTAAAGAGTTTTACCCAATCGTCGCTGCGGTATACGTCTGGGGACATTGCTTGCGAAATAGACAGATTTTGATCCATACAGATAATGAAGCTTTAGTAAGTATTATCAATTCCCATACATCCAAAGAGGTGAAAGTCATGGCGCTGGTGCGTAAACTTGTAGTTAAAAGTATGTTACTGAACATACAATTGAAATCGGTTCACGTGCCTGGTTGTGTCAATATATTAGCTGACAAACTTTCTTGTCAACAGGTTACAGCTTTCAAAACATTAGCCCCGTGGGCGAGTGTGCAGCCAGTATCACTTCCGGTGCAAATACAGCCTCGGAGTTGGTTCCCGGGCTGCTGAAATTACTGTCCAAATCAATGGCAGATTCTACTTCAAAGACGTATCAAAGAGCACAGAATATATTTATGAAGTTTCTTGGTAAATATGGCTTTACAAATAATTTACCGGTACCACCAATAGTCATGGCATTATTCGTAACATATTTGCATGAGGAAAATTACGCAGCTGCCACAATTCTAACGTTTGTGTCCGCCATTAATTTTATCCATCGATTGTATGACATGCCAGCACCGGGTAACGCATTCTTGGTGCAAAAGGCTATAGCTGGTGTTAAAAAAGACAAGCCCACTGTAGACAAGAGACTTCCTATAACTGTTTCGATACTACATAGGATTACCAACGCGTTGGAACACACCGCAAAATCGGTGTACCAAAACACCTTATATAAAAGTATGTTTTTGTTGGCCTTTGCAGCCTTCTTACGGGTTGGAGAAATCACCGTATCGAATAACAACACCGACAATGTGCTCAAATTAGACAATGTACGGAAGTGTAAGGAGAGCAGTGGAATCGTGCTCAAGTTCAAAGATTTCAAACACTCAAAGGGTCGTTCGGTGTGCATACAGGTTGCTCACACAGGGGGAGTGTTTTGCCCAGTGGACGCGTTGGACAAGTATTTAGTCCAAAGAATGCCCTTCGTGTCTATTTTTTTGTTCTGTTGGCCAAACGGGGAACCTGTTAAGAGAGTACAGTTTGCTCAAGTATTGAAGACGGTGATTCAATTTATAGGTTTAGACTCGCAGGTTTACACCAGCCATAGTTTCAGGATAGGGGCAGCTTCTTCTCCCACAGTCTTGATGTCAAAGTTTGTTATTTACATCTCTGGACTAAGCCTCATATATTGTGTACACATATTTCGGCCAATGGTCACCTAATGGTCAGCAGGGGGTCATTTTCTTCAAAATTACAAAATGCTTCTTTTCCTACAGTCTTGATGTCGAAGCTGGTTATTTACATCTCTAGGCCAAGCCTCATATAGGGTGTACAAAGAATTTGGCCAATGGTCACCTAATGGTCAGTAGGGGGTCATTTTGTTCAAAATTACGAAGTGCTTTTTCTCCCACAGTCTTGATGTCGAAGCTGGTTATTTACATCTCTAGGCCAAGCCTCATATAGGGTGTACAAATAATTTGGCCAATGGTCACCTAATGGTCAGTAGGGGGTCATTTTGTTCAAAATTACGAAGTGCTTTTTCTCCCACAGTCTTGATGTCGAAGCTGGTTATTTACATCTCTAGGCCAAGCCTCATATAGGGTGTACAAAGAATTTGGCCAATGGTGACCTAATGGTCAGTAGGGGTAATTTTCTTCAAAATTTCGAAATGCTGCTTCTCCAACAGTCTTGATGTCAAAGTTGGTTATTTACATCTCTGGGCCAAGCCTCATAACTTGGATGCTTTGGCAATTTCGGGGGTCAACTTGTGGTCAGTGCGAGTCAGTTCAGAAAAACCTTTCAAAGGGCTATATAGGCTAATATCCGTGCTTCGTGAAGCACAAATTAGCTCTAGTTCCATTTCCTCTCATACAGGGTAGTTAGTGCACCTTTGGATACCTTTGGTGACCAAGAGATTTTGCAGAGTTCTTCAAAGTTCTCAGCCTGCTTTTGAAGTTTATCATTTGCTTCTTTGATGGCATCTGCCTTTACGATTAGGGCACATTTCCTCATGGAAAGCCCTAATTTCAGGGCAAGAGATGGAACAGCATATCTTCCGGTTTCATCATTAAACCTAGCCACCTCCTTTACAGCATCTACAACATCGTCAAAAACCCTTGGATTAACACAGTCTTTCAAGGTTTTGATGGATGAATTCTTCTCTCTCACTTTCAGAAGAAGGCGACCAAGTTCCCTCATTTTCTGACTGACGTGTTGGTACTGATTCTGGCCCTCTTTCCCTAGGATATGCATGCCAAGTTTGATTATCAGGTCATCACCTTTTGCAACGAGGCTTACTTCATTAGGCATCATTTGACCAATGGTCTTATTCTTCAAAACATCGGATGCAGAAGAGGCCATCGGTAACAACAACGCGCACTGGGCCTGTAACATTTTACCACAAGAGTTTCCTTCACTGTTCGTTTTGCAAGTCTTCTGGTGCTTCCAAAGATCTGCTGCATGCAATAAAGTATCCAAAGCACTGATAACATGTAAGGTAGGAGCTGGCTGGTGTCTCATAGGTTGGCATTTTGTATGGGACAAGTACCCCTTCTTGCTTTGCAAGGACATCTATGTTGTGGGCATGATTTCCCTTATTTCTCAGTAACTCAAGATGATCCTTTCTTTCTTGTGACTTCAAAGGAAAGCTGAGTGCTTGTATGACCTCTGGCTCCTGTGAGTGATGTTTTTCTAAATGCCTTGGTAGTTTGGGGGTTTCTTCCATGCAAAAAACGCAAAATTGGCGTTTATCCCATTTTCTGCCATACTGGTTGTTAGTTGTCAGTACTTTAACCTTTGACTATGATGTAGAAACAGATCCCTCTTGTAATGCCCCACCACCTTCCTGTGTAGCAAAATCATTACCTGAGCAAAACTGAGACTGATTTCCTGGTGGTTCAACAAACATTAGAAAATGGTCTTCGGGGAAGAGGGATAACATATGAATTATCTGTTTCGTCGCCAGAGTCTTCTACCATGTCTGGAATGTATGTAGGTTGTAGGGTCATCACAACTATCATCAGATTCACAGTCACTAAAACTGACGGTAGAAGAAACCTAATGCACATCAATAGAAAAACAAATTCGAAACATTTGGTGAGCAGATTTTCATGATTATGATTACAATTGACTCCTGATAGTACAAAGTCTGCCAGACCCCGCAAAAATGTTTGTTATATCCAAATTTAGTATTTGACAGAGCGCCGGTTTTTCCATTTATTGTGCACGTATTGTGTATGTACATGTACAGTACATGCGTGTTAAAGTACATGATATTAAAAAAAAAACGATACTGCAATCACATGTGGGTAAAACATTCAAGAATATTGAATCAGCACATGTAATTACTCTCTTACACACAAATCATGCTGTGTTGAGACTTATTTCTGGCAGACAATAGAGGGCTTATTAAACTATCTATTTGTTTGATCCACTTTTATTATTATTTTGTTTTATTGATAATGAGGGATTTAATGATTGCTTCTGTCGTTGAGGGATGCTTTTTTTTACTAATCAGTAATTAAGTTTTAATGCAAGCAACAATGTTCGCCTAAAGCATAACTTTGTACTGTATGTGTTCGGCTTAAGTGAATTTGTTTCAATACAACCATGCACAGTTTGGTCAGGACCGATAATTCTCATTTATAACCAGAATTGCATCTTAACCCTAACCCCTGGCTGTTTTGTCTAGGAAAATTCCCCAATCAGCCAAAATTCAACACTGTGTAGTAAACCAATTGCACATTCTTTGTACTTAGACAAAATCAGGGCATCAAGTCCCATGCAAAGTGATGGTGCCAAGGCTCTACAGTACTCAATCACACAAAATTCAACACAATGGGGTGTTTGATTTTGGCAGGTTAGGGATGGCTAGGGTTGAGTTCATATGAAGCCATTGCCAATGATGTCATATTGTTTCTTCCGGCAATGTGGAAAAGGACCGTTGCAAGTAATCACTAAACAGCTATGTAGCCAAGAACCACATAAGAGACAA
This sequence comes from Hippasteria phrygiana, assembly GCA_037893225.1. Classification (NCBI taxonomy): domain Eukaryota; kingdom Metazoa; phylum Echinodermata; class Asteroidea; order Valvatida; family Goniasteridae; genus Hippasteria; species Hippasteria phrygiana. Next base: position 335,625 of record JAZGUH010000564.1, on the reverse strand, counting down.
TAAGGAAAGAAATGTACATCTTAACTGCGAAGAAAAGATCTCATTTCCGAGAAAAACCTACACATCAGTTATGGTCTAACAACCCAACTTGATGCTGCCGCAGACAGGAATCAAACTGAGGAAATTATAGCTAAACCAATCTGACCATGTTCACCTACTGCTGCATCTCTAAGGCAAGGCAATTACTCCTGTATGCTTAGTAAGATCTGGTCTCATTCTAAGTAATGCCTAATTCACATTTGGCCTGCGATGGGTCTACGGAGCCCGTATCCTGCCCGTATCCCCCTTTTCGTGCGGCCTCCGTGCGGAGGCAGGAGGCGGCCGTGAGATTTTCATACGGATTCACGGGCGCCGCGGCCTCTACGATTTTGTTTAGCGAGAAGTTATACAAATTTGAAAACAATCGTAAGCCCGTAGCCATGTCGTAGGTGGCATTGCACAATCCCCACACGGGCACCGCGCGGAGGCCGCGCGCTGATTGTGCAGAAAACGCAAGATTTTAGGTTAAAATTGGGGCCAAAAAAATCGTACGGAGATTGTAGGCTCTTGGGACAATCGCACGGCCCTCACACAGCTATCGCAAGGTTGCCGCTCGCTGCCCGTGCAGTACCCGTGAAATCGCACGGATATCGCACGGATATTGAGCAGTCATCCCGCGGCAACCCCCCACAGCGGCCGCACCATCTCCGCGCAGCCTCTGTACGGCTTTGCCCCGGCCTTCCCCCCGAGGGCCCGTACGATAAATCACACGATGCTCGTACACAATGTGAACACATACGCCGTAGCCCGTAGCCACCTACGATGCCTCAAAAATCGTACGGAAAATCGTAGACCCATTTATCGCACGGCGCCCGGGGCAAATGTGAATTAGGCATAAAGTGTGCACAAGTTAGACAACATTATTTCCGTTTTAATAAACAAGCAAGGATCCACCCTATACTGGTTTAGAAATGACACTTATCTATTATTAATCCTGTCTCAATACATGCAAGGATCTACATCATATAACTACAGAAAGGACGAGAAAGACTGGAATTAAGGACGGACAGAGCACACTGTCCGAAATGTCGAGTTACACACTCATCCCGGTTCTTTTCAGAACCACATATCTTCCTAGAAGAGATATATTTCACATGGTGTTACCCGCAATCCCAGTCTTTCTCCTATCGCACCCACCATGCAAAGCTTCAAATCGTATTTACAGAAAGGACACTGATCTGTCACTAATTTTTTTTCAATATACTAGTGAGGATCTACACCATCTAACTGCGGAAAAGGACATGTCACTATCTTGTTTCAAGATTCCACAGCACCTTTCCTAAACCTCACTTGCAATATTTCATTGATGCTGTTCAGCCAGTACATTTATACAGCTGCAGAAATGATGCTGAATCAATCTTATTTCAGTATTCAAGTGGGATCTACAACATAGAGCTGCACACAAGACAAAGACCGGTAACTAAAACTCTGGTAACTAATCCTGTTTCAATATACAAGTGAGGATCTACAACATACCACAACAAAATTGAAAGGACACTGATCTGTCAGTAATCGTGTTTCAATATACAAGTGAGGATCTACAAAACCATCTAACTGCAGAAAGGACACTGATCTGTCACTAATCTTGTTTCAAGATTCCACAGCACCTCTCCTAAATCTCACTTGCAATATTGTTAGAGTGTAAAGAAAGAATAGTTACTGGAGTGGACACGTACCTCCTTCTCTGAAGTGCCTGGAGTTGCTTTGACTTGGCAAACCATCTAATAAGACAAAAATTACAAATTGAAAGATTTCATCAAAAAGTTCCCAGACTTGTTCCTGTTGCGAACGAACGGAGCGCAGCACAGTAATGTGCATATTATAGCAGGTGTAAGCAATAACCTTCGTGAGTAAGTATTCCAAGTTACACCGCTTGATCAACATCAGCACCTGTGTTACACGCATTTTTGTGACCACTGGAACGTGCGCATTTGCGATTTCACTATGAACCTGAAACTTGAGCAGAGAGTGAACATCAAATTTGGTGTCCAACTCGGGAAATTTACAAAGGAGACCCTTGAAATGCTTCAGAAAGCCTACGACAATGAAGCAATAAGCCGGGCAAGGTGTTTTGAGTGGCATTCGCGTTTCAAGGAAGGCAGCACTTCACTGGAGGACGACGAGAGGTCAGGGTGACCCTCCACGAGCACAACCCGCGAAAATGTCCAAGAAATTGAAAGAATCGTGCGTCAGGATCGTCGGATCACCATCCAGGACATTGTGACATTGTCAACGTGTCATTTGGAACAGTTCAGGCAATCCTCACATCCAATATGAGCATGTGCCGCGTCGCTGCCAAGTTCGTGCCCAGGCTCCTCAATCCTGAGCAGAAGCAGCACCGTGTCGAAGTCTGCAAGGATCTCCCTCAACAGGCCCGGATTGACACAAACTTTATGTCGATCATCAGCGGTGACAAGAGTTGGGCCTACAGCTACGACCCAGAGACCAAACAGCAGTCTGTGCCTGGTGTTACTTTGTCTTGGCAAACCATCTGATGAGAGACAAATTATCAAATTGAAAGATTTCATTCATTCTATTCAGCCATTACCTATATTTATACAGCTGCAGAAATGAAACCAACACTTATCTTGTTGCAATGTACAAGTGGGGATCTGTACCATACAGCTTTAGAAAGGACACTGATCTCTCACTAATAATGTTTCAATATACAAGTGAGGATCTACAACATACCACTACAGAAAGGACACTGATCTGTCATTAATCTTGTTTCAAAGTGAGGATCTACAACATACTATTGTAGAGAGGACACTGATTAATTGTCATTAATCATGTTTCAATATAATACAAGTGAGGATCTACACCATCTAACTGCAGAAAGAACAATGATTTGTCACTAAGCCCGTTTCAATATGCATGTGAGGGCGCTATTTGTAGCTGCCATTTTTTTTTTATCCGTTCTACAGTCACGTTTTTAAATCTATTTTTATCTTTGCTTGTTTTTAACATCTAGTTTTAATCTGCCTTTGATGTACATCCTGTAGTACTTCTGATCTGTGTTTGATGAACTTTGTTGAGATTTGACGGTTGTAAGTCAAGTTTTGTCGATTTTTATCATTTGCTGCTAACCTAAACTGCACTCTATATGTACGCATCGTCATGGCTGCCACATTAACCTGGACTGGACTAGTAGTCATGCATGTGATTCTCTACCAGCTGAGGTCAGCAGAATGTAACTTTGACAATAGGATCATTGGATATGGAATTTCGGTTTCGAGACATTTTGCAAATTCAAGCTGCAAATCTCAACTTCATTCCGTGGAAATTCCAATGTCACTCCTTCGAGTTGGATCGTCTCTGAGCCTATGCCCAGGTGGATTTAACCCCTCAAAATCACCTCTAGTGAAATGGACAAAGCACGGACAAACATGTCTTCTGATTCCTGGTCATGATCCCCCACTGGACATCACCGTATTCATGGATATTCCGCCAATCGGAGTAATCTGCATACGGACAATAAGCCAATTGTGTATTCCCGGAACGAACTTTTCAACATCCGTGTGTCTTTCCGGTGTTTCCTCCAATTGGAAAAAATTCAAACTATTAAAGCAAATGGAATTCTCAGGTATAGGGGGAAGAGAGCAGGTCGTAGCGGTCGCAATTACAACCGTACGATCCCCGTACATACAAGTCAACGATTGGATCGCCCCCCAATGTTACCAGTGAACCGTAAATGCATGCTAAAATCGGTCGTGTCGATCTCTGGCTGTATGATTACAGCATGCTCTCTGAAATTCTGCAGTTTGAACACAAGATCTATTAGAAACAAAGTGGCTGATTTTGTAGACTACGTTGTCATGAGTAAGGCCGACCTCTTCGCGTTAACTGAAACCTGGTTTACGGACATAGATGTTGCGGATAAAGTCGCAGCAACACCACCCGGATTTAAGTTAATGGACCATCCACGAAAGGGTCGAGCTGGAGGTGGCACTGCATTACTGTTCAAGGAAAATATGTGCGCCAAAAAAGTTGCTGGAGCCGAAACGGTATCGTTCGAGTTTTCAGAATGGATTGTGGAGTATAAAACATCCAGACTGCGCCTTGTAATCATATACAGACCACCATACTCAGTAAATCATCCGGTAACTATGAACACATTTTCCAGTAATTTTACCGATTACTTGGAATCGATCATATTATCTTCTGAGCCACTTCTTATTACTGGAGACTTCAATATCCATGTTGATGTAGATAATGATTCGAATGCCCTGCGTTTCTTGGATCTTCTCGAATCAATGGGTCTTCAACAACATGTAAACTCACCTACACATGAATTGGGACACACATTAGATCTGATCATCACTCGTCAGTCGGAGACAGTACTTGATAGCCCACCTGTTACTGATTGCCTTTTCTCTGACCATTGGTCGGTTCTCTGCCGTGTGAAAACAATTAAACCAGTATTTCCGGTAAATAAAATATTATACCGGAAAGTTAAATCAATTGACATTGATGCACTGAAAAATGATATCTGTGCTTCAAAGCTTTGCTCAGATACTCCAGAGGAGCTAAACGACCTTGTCAATTGCTATAATGATACTCTAGCTGAAACCTTCAACATTCATGCACCCCTGCAGACCAAGACCATCACTGTCAGACCCCTCGTACCTTGGTTTAACATGGAAATCAAGGGCGCAAGACAGTTGAGGAGGCATGAAGAGAAGCGGTGGCGGGAAACTGGGTATGCTTCTGACCTTGCAGCTTTTAAGGCTAGAAGGAACAGTGTCACGCGCATCATGAATAAAGCCCGTCAGGACTTCTACACCAATTTTATGCATGATAGCAGTTCGGATCAGGGTAAATTATTTAAGGCCACAAAACAGTTGCTTCAGCAATCACACGGTGTCCCATTTCCGCAATTTAGTGACAAATTTAAATTCACTAATGATATGGGAAGCTTTTTTATTACAAAGATATCCCAAATTCATTTAAATCTGGATAGCTTAACACCAACCAGTGCACTCTATCAACTTTACCCGGCTACTACATTGCCTAAAGAAAATCGACTGGACAGCTTTATTCCCCTTACGCAATCTCAGGTGAAGCAGCTCGTCATGAAATCTGCTAAAAAGTCATGTTCCCTCGATCCCATCCCAACGAAGATAGTGGTTGACTGTATTGATGTTTTGCTTCCAGTGCTTACTGATACCATCAATCTTTCCCTGAAATCAGGGCCCATATTCATAAAAGCCTGCTAAGCCTAGTTGGCAACTAAATTGGCCCCTAACTGCCAATTAAGCCTAGTTGGATACTAAGTGTTATTCATAAAATGCCGCTAAGCTTAGTGGACTTCTAAGTTGTCTGATAACTTTAGAGGTGATCTTGGGTACCTCTAAGTCACTAGTTGACAACTTAACCCTTCATTTGTATGTTTGACTCTGACGTGAAAACATGGCTAGACGGATTCTGCAACTGTTACAGTTGCATCGTGCAATGAGGAGGGAAAGAGTATTCAGAGACAGGCGTAATCCAATGGAGATTTTTACTGATGATGAATTGATCAAGAGATATCGATTTTGACGGGAAGGCATAATGTTTATAACGGATTTAATAGCACCACAGATTGATCATCCAACTAGACGTAATTATTATAATCAAGCACTACTTCCGTATCAGCAGGTGCTGATTGCATTACAGTATTATGCTACAGGAACATTTCAAATGGTTGTTGGCGACCCATATTGTGTTTTGTGGTTTGGAACAATGCCAACTGCTAAGTTAACAACCAACTAAATCCTAGTTGACAACTACCTGGCACTGTCCCTAGCAGGGTTTTATGAATATGAAAATAGCAAGAAACTATGGAGCAGGCAACTAGGCATTTAGCAGCCTGCTAAGGCCTAGTTGGCTGCTAAGTTAGCAGGCTTTTATGAATATGGGCCCAGGAGTTTTCCCGGAGAAGTGGAAGGAAGCTCTGCTTTGCCCTCTGTTGAAGAAGGAACACCTGGATCTTGTTCCTGCAAATTATCGCCCTGTCAGTAATCTTCAATTTGTGTCAAAATTGACTGAACGGGCAGTGTTCGATCAACTTCATAGCCATTTAACCAGAAACTCAATGTACCCGCTACTCCAGTCATCATATAGGAAGCATCATAGTACGGAGACGGCCCTCTTAAAGATGAACTCTCAGCACATCACCCTGCTTGTCTTATTGGACCTGAGCGCCGCATTTGATATGGTCGATCATAGAACTTTAATTAATCGCCTCCAAACAAAAGTCGGACTTTCCGGTAAGGCCCACGCGTGGTTTAAATCGTATTTGTCTGGTAGGAGTCAACGAGTGTCCATACAGGGGACCCTGTCTGACAGATTTCATCTAGACTGTGGTGTTCCTCAGGGATCCTGTCTGGGACCACTCTTATTCGTCATCTACACATCCCATCTGTTTGATATCATTGAGAATCACCTGCCTGATGCCCACTGTTACGCGGACGACACACAGTTGTATCTATCCTTTAAGCCTGATGATACAACTAGTCAGGTTGAAGCGGTAACAGCGATGGAGAACTGCATCCGTGATATCAGACAGTGGATGATTCAGGACCGGTTAATGATAAATGACAGTAAAACTGAATTCCTCATCATCGGGACCAGACAACAAGGTCATGTTACTGTGGGGGACACTGACATTGTCCCGGTGTCATATGTTAGAAACCTAGGATCCAGGGACCTTATTCACGAAGCATCCACTATTACCGGGTCCGTAACAGCCTTTGCGGATGGCCTAACGGATACATTAGAATTGCGCTACGCCGTATTCACGAAAGGTTCCGTTAGGTATCGGTAAAGTTGCGGAGCTCCGCTAATAATGGGGGTGTCGTTCAACGAGCTGTACGGGTGAATGATGCGCCTGCGTGATTATGGAACAATTCATATGCATGTCTATACATGCTTGAATTGTTGTATTATCGCGGGGTTGTACGGTATTGATCGAAATTGTTGGTCGCTCACTTGTGCAGTCTCATTGAAGTAGCGCGGTTTCTTCACGCTTTCGCTGTGTTCACGTTGTTCGAAATGAGTGAGAAAAAGAGGGTAAGGAAGCCCAAATTTACAGACAATGAAGTTAATAGACTTCTGGACCTCATCGAGGTCAACTACGGTGTAATAAAGTCAAAGTTCTCAGACCAAGTAACCCTTCGAAGAAAGAACGATTGTTGGAAGGGAATCTGCACCAAAATCAACGCTATCTCTCTGTGCATCAGAACGACGGAAGAACTAAAGAAAAGGTGGGATGACATGCAGGGGAGAGCAAAGAAAAAGGCCAATAAAGCAAGAGCAGAGGACGCGAAAACTGGAAATTTGCCACGCGAGAAAGAGACAGCTGACGAAAATTTGACGGCGACAGAGCGCCGTGTGATCGGTATGATGGGTACAACCAAGGTTTACGGGATAGATGGAGGATTCGATACGGCCGACCCTGATGCAATGCCGCCACCAGTAAAGAAATCAAAGGTAGAAGAGACCCGGCATTTCTTTTTAAACATTAGGATATTTTTCCTGCAGGACCTCTGTGTTGGATGTTTAACTTGATCACGGATCAAATCTATCACCTCCAACAGTACATGCCTTGGCATTCGATACCTCTTTATCAGTTCCACATCGTCATACATGTCCAGTGGCTGTAACCTATCCCGAAATACTCGCTGGCGGCGAAGAGCACGCCTGTTTTCCTCCTCCAGCACAACCACAAACACTGCCGCCATTTCATTTTAGCGCTATGCGGAGATCCGTAAGCATTTACGGAAACGCTGGAGTTCCCGCAAAACAATTGCTCTTTTACGGACGTGTTCTGCGGATGCGCTATTATGCGGATACTTCGTGAATATGGCGCAAACCATAACGGAGGCTTAACGGATCCGTTAATGCGTGCGGATGTTTTGTGAATAAGGTCCCTGGTTCGATTCAAAATTATCGATGAATGCTCACATTTCCAAGGTTTGCTCGGCAGCATTCTTTCATCTTCATAACATTAGGAGAATCAGTAAATTTTTATCCCGTGATTCATTATTAACTGTAATTCATGCAATTGTAACTGCTCGTCTGGACTACTGTAATAGTTTATTGTATGGTTTACCTAAGACTCAAATAGCAAAATTGCAAAGGGTACAAAATGCCGCTGCCAGACTTGTCTCTAAGACACCCAAGTTTGATCACATAATGCCTGTTCTTTGTGAATTGCACTGGTTACCTATTGTCTACAGGATCAGGTTCAAAATCATTTTATTAACTTTTAAGGCACTTCATGGGCAATCTCCTCTGTATATAAAGGATCTTATCACTGTAAACAAAGGGTCTCGTTATAGTCTAAGGTCATCAAATAACGGTCTTCTCTTAGAACTTCCCAAGGGTAGAATGTTAACCACACTCGGTGCAAGGGCTTTTTCCACATCAGCCCCGACACTATGGAACTCACTTCCCAATCAAAAGAGAAGAACATAACCTCACAGTTTTTAAACTTAAGTTAAAGACATTTCTTTTTATGAATGTTTTTGTAAAGTAACTGCTTCTATTTTGTCTCTGTTTTTAGACTGGTACTGGTATGAATTTTTAATTTGTTTTTTTACTGGATTTATTAAGTTGGACTTTTAAAATTTGTTATGCGCTTTTGATCATGTTGTAATAATGGAAATAGCGCAATATAAATGTTAAATTATTATTATTATTATCATTTGTCAGTAATATTGTTTCAATATACAAGTGACCTCCTGTACCATACAACTGCAGAAATGGCACTAATCTGAAACTAATCTTGTTTCAGTACACAAATCCGCCCATTTAATTGCAACAATGACCAATCATGTACACTGCCTTTAAAGACGGATCATTTTCATGAATATCTGGAAATGCGGTATTCGGAGTTTCGTGTGAAATGACGTCTTTCAAAGAAAGTGTACCACACATACTTTGAAAAATTTATATTTTTCTTTCATATTCATAATTCCCACCTTCCCGGAAACTCCGAATACCGCATTTCCAAATATTCTTGAAAATGGTCAGTCTTTAAGCGGCTAATTGGAACAGAAGTCATTCTTGGAATAGGCTTACTGAAATTAAGTGTACCCGGGAAGGTGGGAATTATGAATATGAAAGAAAAATATGAAGTTTTCAAAATATGTGTCGTACACTTTCTTTCAAGGACGGCATTTCACACGAAACTCCGAACACCGCATTTCCAGATATTCATGAAAATGATCCGTCTTTAAGCGGCTAATTGGAACAGGAGCCATTCTTGCAATAAGCTCTTGCTGAAATTAAGTGTGCCCAGGAAGGTGGCAATTATGAATATGAAAGAAAAATATGAATTTTTAAAATCATGTGCGGTACACATTCTTTCAAACAGAAGCTATTGTCTGAGCCGAAAACAATTGATGTAGAGAACCCTTTGAAATGGGCCCTCGCGAAACTAATTATTTCATAAAAAATACCCATAAAACAATGTTAAAGGGGCTGTGTCGTCCCGCCATCTCGCGTTAACGAATCAAATATTGGAGTGTGCCCCCTTGCGCTTCATTTCGGTTATGTGCTATTTTTAACCTCCATCCGTTTGTTATGGCTGTTCTGAGAATTGGCTTTTGGAAACTACACCCCTGGAACACGCACATATGTCCAGCGTCTGCGTACTGTATACGTGTACACGTTTTTGTTATAAACAAGTAGCACACATCGTGGCACTCAGTTCTATAAGAGTAAGATTATTAGAAAAAACGTTCAAATTTCATCTGTTTATTTCATAAAAATTTCATTCACATGTACACAAGTGCCATGAAATATTTGTCTGAAAGTTGCATAGAATTGGAGGTTGGCGATATAGAAGTAGAACCTTACGCTGGAGAACCTATGACATGTACATGCCGAAACTCTTGCCAGAGAGGACGAGTCTACAGGATCATGCATGCAGCAGTCATTGCAATTGTAATCTGATCTGGCGCGCGCGCCCTTTGGGTCAGCGCGCGCGCCCTGTAGGTCAGCGCACGGTCGTGGGGTATTATTTGCAGTTACTGGGTTCATCTGCGTTCATCAGTTCGGGATTCAGTGTACAGCCGCAAGCCTGCTATGATCGTGACGACACAGCCCCTTTAAGTATAATATGCTTTGCTCATACCTATTCTGAAATTTCATACAAAAATTGGTATGTAATTCTTGACATTTCTCGAAAATTTGTTGCCTGAATACAGCGATTTCATTAAAAAAACTCCTTTTGTCGAATGGATTTCAGTTTTCAACATGCGGCTGCTCTGATCGGGTGAATAGCGGGCCTATTGCTAATCGCGGGCTGAATCGCGGTCTAGCTTCAGCCAGGTCAGTGCAACAGATAGACGGTCCTAGGTAGTCTGGTCCCTGGTGTAACTTATTAGGAATATTCATACTATTTAGGTCTGGAAACCATACTATATCCCACAATTCCGTTTTCGAATATAAATTGAAAAACAAACATCGCACATATATGACAAACATCGCACTATACATTCAACATCGCACATATAAATTTCAACATCGCACATATATGACAAACATCGCATATATATTTGAACACCGCACATATAATAACAAACATCGCACACATACATTTGAACATCGTATATATAATGACAAACATCGCACATAATATGACAAAACATCGCATATATATTTGAACATCGCACATATAAATTAGAACTTCGCACATATAATGACAAACGTCCCACATATATATTTGAACATCGCACATAATGACAAACATCGCACATATATATTTGAACATCGCACAAAAATACTCGAAAATTATCGAATATTGCAACGTTTGACATGCAATATTGGGTACCCGCTGCTTATTAAATTCGAACCAGCCAACCGACCACAACCCCGAAAAATTAAGTTACACATTTTAATGAAAACTACATTTTAACGCCTGCAAAAGTCCTACTTTAAGAGAATGCACAGAATTAGATGTACACTTTGTATAAATGCATGCTTTGTGCAATAAATATTGGGACCTTTTAACAGCAAAAGTGTTGTTAAACAGGATGTAAAGCATACAATTGAGTTGTTATACCAAAAAGCCTCAGAGGTGGTTTACTGCCAAGTCAGTCGGTTACATACTTTCAAAAGGGGTAAATACGCAAGGGATACGCAATGAACACAAAAGTGTCTAAACATACATTAAAAGGACAGCTTTCTGTAAAACAAATGCCACCTCTCCCATCGACAGGGATATCTGCTAACCAGAATGTACCGGTGCTGTATTTTTTCCTGCAAATAAAGGATTTAATTGAACTCATTCACAAATGGTCAAATCAGATAATATCCACAATGCAGCAGTTAGAAACAATTTACTAATTATATAAATAATTGTTTTGAAGCCTTACCCTTTCGTAACTTCTTCAATAACGTTGTTAGACGTTTTGTTGATGGTACCAGCTCCGTCGAGTTCCTCCTCAGCTTGTTTCGTCTTTGTTTTCTTTTCGTTGGATGTCTTGTTGATGGTACCACCAGCTCTGTCGAGTTCCTCCTCAGCTTGTTTCGTCTTTGTTTTCTTTTTGTTTGATTTCTTGTTGATGGTACCAGCTCCGTTGAGTTCCTTCACAGCTTGTGTCTTCTCTTTTCTCTTGTAATGGGACGTCTTCTTGGTTTCAGTTACGTCGCTGGTATCAGCTCCACCTTTGTAACATAGTACAGGGCAAATTGTTAAAACTTGTAACACAATATTTACTGCAATCGAGGGGAACTTTCAAAAATACAATTGTTACTAAAGACTATTTTGAAAAAGCGTTTATAAGAGTGGGAAATGTTTTTCTCTCTAATTATATATATATGATATTCTCATAACGATTCTTTCAGAACCACACTTTTTCACACAATTAAATTTGTTCATAAGCCTATAGCTTTTACTTACCACTGCTGCTATCCGATGACGGCAATGCTCGGGAAATGGTTAGAGCTTTGAACTTGCAGACGTATGATTCATTGAGGCACCCTTCTCTATCATTCCGGCATCTCTCGCAGTAACATGAGAGGTTCCTCACAAGAATGTGGTAATATTTCCCGGTACTCCTGACCTGATGGAGCTTTCTCACGCATTTAACGGTACAGACATCTGTTTCAGGGCGGTTATGATTGATCTTCTCTGCCAAGAAAAACTTTCGCGTAAATTCTGTGTTTGATGCACAGAGATGATCATTGCACCAGTTAACTATATCTCTGGAGTTTTTGATGACCTGTCGTCCGGTCAACTGCTCTGTTGACAACACCAGTTTCCCCATCCGACTCCGACTTCCCATGTTCAGAGCCAAAGAAGTTGCGGTCAGTGTCCACTTTTTTCAGGCTCAAGTCAGCGAGCGGCCCTCTGCTTTTGTACTGTGCCCCGCAGCCGTCACTGAAGACAACCACCTTTGCAATTTGTAGCCTGTGCTGCAGTGTTGAGATGGAAGTTTCCAGGAATTGGTTAACTGCATGATAATCGTGCACTATGTCATCAGATACGAACACGTGCGATTCTCGTTTTACCTTGCCATCGTGGGAATCGCGGTAGTAAGTGACAGTTGGATGCATGTTCATCTGCTGCTGGCTAAAGAAGGCTGACTTTATTTCGTCCTGATAGTGGACATTCCTGTTCCTCGCAAAATCCATCACCAATAGAACCCAACCATTAGGAAGGTTTTCCTTAATTTGCTGGAATTGGCTGGTTTGCCAATGTGCCACAAACATGATCTCCGTGAATGTGGTACCCTGGCAATGTTTGGTGATGTCGTCACAAAACTCTGCAATCAGCTTGTCAGCAGACTTGCGCTTGGTAACCATGACCCTTTTGACCTTGCCGTCTATCACTTGAGACCTCTCCCAGCGGTTCCATGTGACTGTGGGTGATGGGTGAATGCCAAGCACAGCTTCATAGTGGGCGTTGATAGTGGACTTGATATCTCTACATTCATTGAAATTCCCATAAACGCAGTCATACTTGTGTAACCGTGCAGTATCACGTTCACACAAGAGCATATCAAGCAACTGCTTCTCATCTGCACTCTTTAGAGAACTGTCGATTCCATTCTGCGAGATCACTGCATTAAGTGCCAGTAGCTTGTATACATTTAGGCAATATGGACAGACAGAAGAAGTTTCACCCTTTCTGGCCTCAACTTCCGAAACATAGTTAAACCGACCTTGACATCTGCATTTTCTCTTCTGAATATCTAATATGCAGATTTTACTGATACCTGCATCAGAAAGGCAGGGCCTGCTTTCGTTGTGAAGCGCTTGTTTGGCATCTGTCGGGAAATATCCTCTCTTGTAGAACTTCTGGATGTTGTGTATGACCACCGATGGGAGCCTGTCCTTTCGCAATTTCCTTACTAGACGCCTACGCACCATACAGACTGTAGCCCGCTAAATTTGTGTTGCCCTTGACAACAATCTTGTCGAAACTTTTCGAAGTGCCTGTGACGTCAAAACCCTATTGAGAACGCTTCTACCCACACTAGACTTTTCTTTGTATAAGAGGCCGGAAATTTGCTCTTTGACCCATGCTTCTTTTTTGCCTCTTTGTTTCTTTTCAAAGCTTCCAAGATCTTCTAGGGCTTTCCTTTTCCTCGGAGTGCTTAAGTTGTTTACAACTTGAGCAAACTTGGTTGGGGAACTTGGTAAAATGCATCTTGCTCGGTGTGAACGATTGTACACTGCTTGCCTACTTTTAAATCCATCACCACTACCATTTGAACCGTGACCCAAGTCAACATGATTTCCCCTGGCTTTAGCTCTTGCTTTCGCCTCCACTTCGGCTTTTGCTGTGGCTTTTGCTGTGGCTTTTCTTTTCCTGTCTTTTTCTTTTTGCCGTATGTGCCTTTGTGGGACTGCATACACTTTACTCTTGCTTTTGGCTTTCATTGTTTTCCAGTATTGCCGCAATGCCGATCTATTCTCTTCCGTTTGGCGTGTGCTCTTATTCTTGGGAAAATTCAATTTTACTTTGAGCTGTTTTGTCATTGGTGTTTTCCTTTCGTCATTGGAGTGCTCCTTTTCTCTAAAACGTTGTTGTCTCTTCCTGTTTTTTTCTCTATCACGAGAGAGTAATGCTGCCATTTCTTTTGAAGGATTTTTATCTGCCGCCACACTTCTCATGATATCCCTTCGTTTATTTGACCTTTGCCGCTGTTGTGCCAAGTACTGTGCATATTTTTCTGGATCATTTAGTTTTTTTGAGCTGACGGAAGCTTGGCTATTAACCTAATACATGTAATATGAACAAGTGTAGTGTAGGTTTTTCTAGCGACTATATAAATTTGATGAAATAGCCTGAATTAAATTTTTTGTTCATATTTATTTAAATGTAAAAAAATAAAATTTGAAAAAATTCATTTGGGGTGCAGTATATAAATGTGCTATGAATCTGATACCAGTGAAGTGAATGAAAACAACAAGACGTCCAACGACAAGAAAACAAAGAAACAAAATGTGGATGAACTTGAATCTGAGTGTTCTCCAACGTGTAAAACAAACTTGGCGCCCCGCCATGCTTTCCGCGGCGCCCGACAAACTTTAAAAATCGCCGCCAAGCTTTAAAATCCCTCCGCCAGGTTTAAAATGTTAGACTCCATCTCTAAAAACCGAACATTTGTAGGTTTGATATAATCCTAAGTGCACTGGAAACAGTTTTGTCTAATCGCGATCTCATTCAACTCACGGTGCTTAGTTTTACCAGCATGCCTTCGCTCGTGCCCACCGCGCACTAGGAAACTCTGATGAGCTTCACAGATTTCTGTCAAGGAAAACGCACGGCATTCTGGGTAGCGTACCATGACCTTTCGAATTGCATGCAGCTTTGAGCACGTTCGGGCGCGAACTATGGTTAACTATAGTTCGACTAACGTCTCTCGAACGCAGGATAGTTGGACTACTCTAGTCGACTATTTGGAACCAGACCCCGGGGCACGGTTGCATCGCTGGTTATCAATAGCTCTTTGCATAAGAAAACACGGAGAGGAAGAACCAGTGACGTGATACGGTCGCCATCTTTTCAACAATAGTTCGACTGGAGCCGTTCGAGCGGACTGCATTTGCGCATGCGCATTGGTAAGGAGAGATTGACTAATTGTCGAACTATAGAGCACCGAAATGATGACGTCAATGTAATGTTTGGAACCAGAATAATTTTGTTATTTGTTTGCATAACTAGCTGTTAACAAAGGAATAGTCGAAATTTACATTTTTTTGAAACCAGTTGTCATGCCAACTGACGTCAGACTTTGGTACTCTATAGTTCGCGCCCGAACTTGCTCGCAGCTGATCCGCGGAACTGGTGACCTACATTCACAAGTCATACAAAATATATCCAATCATAACTCAAAGCGCATCAACCTTTCCCAGTTTTTCTTGCCATGATGGAGTCACAGTTTCCCATAAATTATTTCAATATTTGAATATGTGCAATATTTCGATCTCTCCATCAACCAATGCTACCCGGACAAATCGATGTGCGTGTTTCATGGATTTATTTAATTAGCTATGTGTCCCCTTTGTGCTATATTTGTACTGCTTGCTCTAATTTTTCTGGTGATTTTCACAGCATAAATGGTGGAGTTCCCCTCGTGTTAAGTTCAGGGTTTAATTATCAGTTTTCACGACGGCCAGGAAACAAATGTGGCACCCTCAATAGAGAAGTCTCTCATCGCAAAAATTAATTTCTAGATTTATACACCATTGGAGAGTATTAAAAAAGTTATGAGAATTTTTGTTTTCTTAGATGATCCAGCACTATTGTAGAAATCAAGTGATAAAGTCTGTCTTTCATTTCCGCACCGCTGAACGCCTCACGATTAGGGGGTAGCCTTGATATCTTCTTTAATTAAGTGTCTCTCATTGGTCTATTTGTGGAAATATCGGTCAGATCGGCCAATAAATGAAGCGTTTAGATCACAAGCTTTAAATTGATACCAAGTTTATGATTGCATTCAAAATGGTGATGTACACGAATCGAAAAATAACAAATCTTATGACGAAAACTAAACACAAATTCCGGTGATTATCAGTGAGTTATCTTTTTTAAACAATGAACTAAACAACAAAAACAAAAAAACAACCAGTAACACAGTATTTTATTTTACATAAACTAGCATTTTAAGCAATAAATCGAAAATTTCGACTCTTAATGGATTTTTGCCTCAAAACGGCACATGAAGCACGATATGGGCCAGAGGGACCCCCCCCCCCCCCCCCCTTGTGTTGGTCATTGTGTTCCCGGAATCTCAGGAATTCTTTTCAGAAATCTAGGGGGGATGTGTTAGGTAACAATAGTCTGCAGTGTGTATAGGGTATAGGGACAAGGGGGGGGGGGGGGGGGGGGTACCCCTCTGCCCCATATCGTGCTGGGTATACAAAACGGAGGAATGCGACTTCAGACTGGTCCGTTGTAAGACTGGCAGAAATGAATGGTGGGGCACGTTTGAGGTTGGGGCCACCTGTCTCCCAATACATGTAGTTGCAAATGTAGTTGCAAATGTACCGCCGCCGCTGGTGATCATGTCACTTAGGCGTTGGAGCAATTCAGTACCCAATGTAAATTGTGGACGGAGTTAAATTTTCAGCCCGCCCACTAGACTATCGACGGGTACCAGCGAATTGTGTAGATACCAACAGTCAATCTGCGTGAATTAGCTCATCTAGCAGGAGGCACGAACCACGTGCGAGCAGCCCCAAGTACAGAGAAGCATTTCTCAATTAATGGTTGAAATGGATACGCCCACTAATTTGCATAGATTTAAATATGGCTTAGTCTACAAAAACCCCACATTTGGAGAAGTTTTCAGGGTTAACTTTATGAAAATTACACCGGGGGTAACACAAAGGGTAACAACAATGGTTTAAGTTTTGAAAACAACTTCTTTGCAATACAATGGGAATAATTTGGTCTAATAGCGGTAAAAATGATCATATTCTAGCTGCTACCATGAATAGAAAGTATACAATTTTTTTTAGACTATCGGATCGCTTGTTTAATATTTTATCTGGTGATTTTCACTGTCAAGTTAAGGGCGGAGTGCCGGCGCCGTCCGCCGTGTTTGGGGTTCACGGCTTAAAACGTCCCCCGCAGTACAAATCACCCAGCCACCCAATTGGTCAATTATCTTATTTACACTATAAATAAAAAGAAAGCTGTTGATACCTGCATTGCCGTCTGTAATGAATTCCTGTTAAGGTTTCTATTAACATCGAAATGAACTCAGTACCATCAACATTCAGTTATCTCTTCTATTGACATGACCAGTTTAGAAGTATAAGGTGACTTAATTAATCTACTTACTGGGCTTAATTTTGTAGGACATCTAAACATTCTTTTGGGACAAAAAAACAAACAAAAACAAAACAAAAAGACATGTATTTCACGCTATCCATTCACTTTTTTTTTTGTGAGGGGTATAAATTCTTTTCAATAATACACAATAACAGCAAGTTTTGTTGGTCCAATGAGTTTCCTGTAAGTTTCAAGAATTGTTTCATGGGTTATTCTAAATCCTAGTCACAATCGGCAGGACGTCTCAAATTAATAAAGCTTTATTTACAATCAACACGGGTAGGGCCGTATTTCCACCGAAAGATGAACATATTGATAGGCCACATATTGGTCCGATAATATTTGTACCTCATACCTTAAAACATTTGTATTAAAATCCTGCATTCGAATGTACCAAAATGTGCTCAGGAACACAACCAAATGGCTCTAGCACACCCAAGACTAATTTACGTAACACAAGGGTTAAATTTACAAATTTGATCTCTTAATGCTGCACATTAGGCAACAGCGTAGACAAATTGGATCTGTAATGAGTTTTTTCTAATACGAAATTGAATGTAAGAGTTGTTGAATTTGAATGAAAAACGTTTGGAGAACATGTACCTGTACTTTCCCAACGTGTCAAAATCAACACGTACTCAAATTTAAAGGCCAGTACGGAAAGCGATGCCCACTCCCGCCGCACATGTACATATAAATCAATGCAGTGATACAGCTTTGACAAGTGCTGTCCAATAATTCCGTCCACAAAAAATCCAGGTAAAAAAATACCGGTTCCATCCTTTCCGTCACAAATATCACGGTACAAGCGCCATTGTCTAATATAAGTCACCATAGAATGGCTTCCATCCAAGGAACAATCACATTAGCATTCATTCCGTCCATGAGAATGTCACGTTATCAGGACCATTGTCAAATATTAGTCGCCATAGCACGACGTCCGTCCAAGCAACAAGTTAGCATTCTTTCCGTCCATACCATTGTCACGTTACCAGCGCCATTGTCCAACATTCGTCACCTTAGCACGACGTTCGTCCAAGCAACAATCACGTTAGCATTCCGGCCGTCCATACCATTGTCACGTTATCAGGACCATTGTCCAACATTCGTCACATTAGCACGACGTCCGTCCAAGCAACAATCACGTTAGCATTCTTTCTGTCCAAGAGGATGTCACGTTACCAGCGTCATTGTCCAACATTCGTCACCTTAGCACGACGTCCGTCCAAGCAACAATCACGTTAGCATTCCGGCCGTCCATACCATTGTCATGTTACCAGCGCCATTGTCCAACATTCGTCACCTTAGCACGACGTCCGTCCAAGCAACAATCACGTTAGCATTCCGGCCGTCCATACCATTGTCACGTTACCAGCGCCATTGTCCAACATTTTTCACCTTAGCACGACTTCCGTCCAAGCAACAATCACGTTAGCATTCCGGCCGTCCATACCATTGTCACGTTATCAGGACCATTGTCCAACATTCGTCACCTTAGCACGACGTCCGTCCAAGCAACAATCACGTTAGCACGACTTCCGTCCAAGTAACAATCACGTTAGCATTCTTTCCGTTCAAGAGGATTTCACGTTACCAGCGCCATTATCCAACATTCGTCACCTTAGCAATTGGCGTGTCCAGAAATTGTCACGTTATTAACGTTTCCGTCCACCGAAACATCACGTTAACAACGCTAATGTCAAATGATAACTCACGATAGCATACTACTCCGTCAAAATACGATAACGATAACACGGTTTTTTATTTCGCGCCATAAACTGATCACGCGGCCACGTTCGCGCTCAACAGGGAAGGCGCGCGCGACGCGTTCTCGTGCTTATAGCCGCAAATAGAGTATGCGATATATCTCAACGTTTTTTAGCATAATTTATCACAAAAAAATGAATCCCGGAATGCTAACGTGACGTTTACAACTAGAAAATCATGTTGACGGAACAAGTGTATTATCTTCCTCTTCAAAAACTGTACAAACCTTGTCTTTCTTGCCATCATGTTCCTGTTTGCGTCGTCTCGCCATGACTGCAAAATAGCAAAAGGAGGCCCTCTGGAAACTCACCTCAGGTAATCTTGTCTGCTTTCAAAGTGGTATCGTAACGGCGATTATAGACGGAAGTCACGATTGCACAACCAACTATGGTTTTTCTCTAACAAACTTCCCCATTTCTTGTGTTTTACCACATAATAAAATTGATATCAAATGAGATTTTGTTTAGACTGTTAAAACTTAGCAAAAATTAGTAAAGCACACAGGAAACGTCTTACAACGTGACTGCAATCGTTAGACGATGTCCTGGACAGAACGGAGTCACATTAGAACTGCTTTTTCAGCGCATCAAAAAAACGGTAAAGACGTATTATCAAACATGAAAAGGGCACGGAAATGTTAGCAAAATTCACGGTTGACAAACATTGGTCAATGTAATCACAATACTCTCGTTGGAAATAAAGCAGAAGGAATTTGTACCCAGCTGTGTTTTTGTGGTTAGATTTTTCCGTCCATTATTGACGGACAATCGAGATCGATTTCTCTTAAAAAAAAAAAACGCTGTTCTATTTTACTCTAGCTATTAGTATCAGTCTAAATACTGATTTACATGCAGAATTATTTTTTTGTGAGATCACTGAACTCACTCGCGCGCGCGTTATACTCTCGGTTAAAATCTGCTAACGTGACTGGCCCCCTTTACCGTGTTTTGTGTCATATAAGAGAACATTTTTTACTACTCAAGTAGAATATAAAATGTCAAAGGGTCTCTATTTTAACCCGTTGACACCGGGATTCATGTTATTTTCCCTGTCCCCTGTGCGGGATTAATAGCTGCCAAAATTTCACTTTCTTTTCTTCTGGGTCATTAATAATTTTTTTGTCCATTGTATTTCACTCCTGGAACTCATATCAAAACGTTTCTCATTGACATTTTGAGTTTCTTATGCACAGAATATTTTCTATGCTCTGTGACTTTCCGCACAATTATCCGGGGATAAAGGCTCTCTGCTACTGCAGATTAGCAACCCAGCAAGTCCAACACACTGCATCTCGTAGAGAGATGAAAGGCGTAATCACAATGTGCCATAATTCTTCCTTTCACGTTCTGGGCCGGTAATCCAAAAGAAGAGGTCTTCAATAAAGGCATTGGGCCAAAATCAATGCAAAGAGTTAATTCGTTCATTGTTTGCAATGCCTTTTGTGTGGGGCCACCCAACCTTGACCCCATGGACACCGAGAAACGATTACGAATGCTTCAGTCACTGCCACGATTAGCCCTACAAATAGGGCTGTAAATGGTTCCTTTTTTAACTTCTGGCTTTTTACTGTCACCATTACAGCCCTACTCCAACGGCAGCCCTACACGCTGAGTTTTACAACCGGTCGACTTTGATTTTAAATATCTCCCCAAATTCTTATCGCTGAACATTTTTATATACATCATTGTATTCCTGAGATGTTACTAATTTCTACAGTATATAACAAGGCTTACTAAATGCTGAATTCGTCCGGCTGTGAGGTCTTCAAAAATGACAAATGCTCCAAAACCTTCCAAAACGTCTTTACATGGAGGACTCCATCTTGTATTCATCCTTATGTGACCAGTCGACCCGGTTGGTCACCTGGTCCCTCCACTGCACTATCAGCTTACCTACAATTCTTCTTAATCTAGTGTTGAGTGTGACCGATCTACATATAAGAATCATCTGGTCCCTCCACGGTCCTTGTTAAACATTCTTTTCCTTTACTTTCTCACATTCCTTTCTCTCTATTGTCATAATTTGGTATGCGGCAATGCCTTGTTGAACACTCTCTATTGTACTTTAGTATGTGTGCACCCCTTCTGCTAGCACAATGCCCCATTCATGCACCAACCCAGTTTACTCTGCATTGTGCGATGCTCTAGATATGTCGCTGTGCAGCCGAGAACAATAAGCTATTGTTGCGCTAATGCCTCTCACCATGCTCTCACTTAGATGTGAAACCTTTGGGTGTAGCTTTCTTGGCTCAGTGCAAAATTTACTTTAGTCACTCTGTTCTTGAGTTCCCTTGTGTGAACATCATCGTTGGTTCTGTAATTTAAATACGTACACGTTACGACGTTGCTACGTTAGCACTTGCAGCCAAATACCGTTAGAATTGCCCAGTGTTTTCAGCACATTCGTCGGTTGGCACAGGTCGGGGGACGCCGCATGTTTACATCTTGACGTGCCTTATACCTTCTGTACAGCCGGCTTAGCCGTGCCGTATTCGTCAACCCCAGCTTATATACATATTGCTGGTAGGTGTTTTGATCAAATGTGTGCATCTCAGTTTATCAATGATGATAACTATGCCCAATTTTGAATGGTATAAGTGGAACTTCCATGTAACGTAAATGCTTAAAGATTCTGCGACAAATAATTGTTATTGGCAATACAAGTTTAGAAAGCTCACCGTACATGTTATTGTGAAATTATAGAGTAAATTACAAACTTTCCCGAGGCAACTTAAATACCCCTGTACTTGGCAAATTGAGCTTTTCTTGAGTGATCACAGATACATTTTGATTTCACATTTTTGTTTGATATTCGTGACCAGAAAAGTTTACATGATGTATACAGGGAATTGATACCACAAATTTATAGAACAAATTATTGCCTCGCTCACACTGAGACTGATCTTCAACTGGGGGCTATCAAAGAGCGCCATAGATTACTGGCAAGAGGTTGGAAGATGTTCAAGAGATGGCCAACCAGGAGAAGCAGTATTGTACCCAACATCTTTACGGGGCCATGTTCAGACAGATCCAGCTTTCAAGGACATGGTAGCCAAATTCGAGAGTGAGAACATGTGCATCCGACAAGCAGTTCTATGGAGTCTCTGGCTTCCTGAAATGGGTGCAAGACCTAGTCAGACAACAACAATTTGTGCAAATGCTTGTGGCATTGATTGCCAGTGCACCAGGTGTACTTGTTGCTCAAGTTGTCAAGCTTCATGTCCATGTCGGTAATTATGAATCATTCTTTTTAACAAGCTTGTGAAAAGGGTCTGATGAGTACATCCTCTGCAGCCCCCTATAGGCCTACATCACTGGTTTTGACCAAAATAGTCTCCCCAAAATAACATTTTGAAAAATTTTAACTCTGTATTTTAGTATGTGTGAAGTATTCATTGTACATGATGGAGTCACCTTCTTTTTCCTTAATTTATTAATATGGCTGGTGCTTAAGTTGGTTTTAAAAACTTTGTAAACTTTGTAAAACTAGCAAAAAACATTCGTGCCACGACAAGACGCTTACACAACTGGAACTACAATGTATAGCCAAAAAACAGACAATTACAGAAGGATGAAAGTGCTTACTGAACAAATTGCCGCCAAATGTCCATAACTTTGCTGAGCTTCAACAGCTTCTTGCCCAACTTCTCTGGGTGATTTATGTTTGATGAATGTTTGAAACCTGGGAAAGCACTATGATGGCGTCCTGGAACAAAATCAAATAGGCCCTCTTCCTTGTATTCAACACAGAAAAGTGTTGAACATCTGCTTGGATCTTTGCAGATCGTTGTTTGGATGGTTTACCAATGCGGCCTGCTATCGATGATAAAAATATATCGTCCAGATCCTGACCAAAGGCCCCACTTATCTGGCTACACCGCTGTACTTGCCCTTGATCTTGCCAACATATCTTTGTAATCCTTGTTCAGAAATTCGTTTACGAGGTCAAGTCCTATATTTCCATTGGGTTTACCCGTAAAATTTGCTACCCTGTTCCAGACTATTTCGTGTCCTATCCTGGTTGGAAAGAACCCGCTCACTCCTGCCAACATATTGTGAGCTAATATCAGATACTTGGGGTGTTTGTTTTTCCAGAATGTGGGAATATTTATCCGCCAATGAGCCATTATAGCTGGACCATTACCCTCTCTAATTGCATGTCTGAAGGCAAGATGACACAGACCCTGGTACAGTAATGCCTTTAAATACTCAAGTACACAATCATTTTCACTCCCATATAATCCCTGCTTTTCACATGCTGAACAACAAAACCAATTGTCGGGAAGATCATCTGGTCCATCAACATGTAGGCATTGCAGGTGGTACCACTCATGACGACTACCATTTCATTTTCATGCCCTGTTCTCTTATGACAAGTACAGTATATGTAGTTCCCTGCACTCCGACAGTTTGGCGAGCACCGCCAATCGTCTTCAGGAGTTTCTTCAATGTTGACACAGCTGTAATGGAACCATCCACAGAGATAAATAGCACAGCGAATCACAGATTCCCCAGTGTTTTCACCACACTTACAGCCATCTTCTTCAAGATTCACCGATGTCACGTAGGAGTTCTGTTTCCTCCAAATCATTGTCATCTTCTTCCTTCTGTTGTTTACAATCAATGGCCAACTGCTCTGATGGAACACCTGGCCAAATATAATCGACTACTGAATGTGCCAAAGCTTGCAACCAGCTTGTCTGTTCAGCAGGATAAGCTACAGAAGGAAAGTCTCCAGGTACCTCATTGGGATTATCAACATGGGCAAGCTTCATTGCTAAAATTGTTGCATAGGCTTCAGTTGAATACTGAATCGGGTCATAGACTTGACTGAAGTTTTCCATTCCTTTTTTTTCACGGACCTGTGGCCAAAATCTTGCTTGATTTTATACAGTGTGCCTTGATCTGCAGCACTTTTCCCTGTGAACAGTTCGTTCATTGTGTAGGAGTAGTCTCCAGTGGTGGAACTCTTGTGGACACTGGATGAGACCTTCTAGTCTGTACATAACATGGGTGTTTCTCCGCGCCCTTGCTCGCTTTGCGTCACACATTCTCTCGACTGAAAGACCATCGCCAAAGCAAGGGATAGGATACAGATCCCTTTTACAGTGGGCACACATTTTTGTAGGAACTCTACACTGTAAAAACGTTGGGCAAGGAAAACATGGGCAAATCTGATTTACCCAGAGGTTGGTCATTTTTATTACAAATATTGGTCATTTTCCAAAGATTTTACCCAACACCAAGTGCTCTCTAAATCGTTGAAATACGTTTGATAAAAATTGTGTAAAATTTGACCAGGTGTTTCACAACTCAATTACCCCAACTGAGTTGGTAAATTTTTGTTTGTCAGTTTGGGCAACAGTTTACCCAACAAAATCACCGGGAACAACAGTTACCTTTTCTCTGGTCTGTTTGTGTCAAACGTTTGGTCATGGGGGGGGGGGGGGGGGGGGGGGAGATCTAAAATGTGCCAAATTAGGGAAAACCTAAGCTAACAATGGATTTAACCTGTCAAAATCTACTCAGTTGGTGAAGAAAGTAGGCAGGCTCGCTGGTTAGCGTTTCAAGCAGAGAAACCCCACATTGTTTTGTTCATTATACCTATATCAATGAATACAGTGATTTAACTTGAGCATTTCAATACTTGGTATATTTCGGAAGTAAATTTGGCAGTCCTCCAAAAAAGCTTCAAAATATTGGTCTGGATTTGACCAATTTCTGGGTTTTGAGAGAGTACGTTTGCGCGTTACAAAAATGTTACATTTTCGCGCGCCTTATGCACGTGCGATCAGTCCGCGGGTTAAGGGCCTGTCACACCTAGCCGATTTGGCTCGCCGGAGCTATACCGGAGCAACAATTTGGCGATTTTCGGGGATCTCTACTAGTACGGCAGCGCAACGGTATCACATCACTAAGAATGGTAGTACATCGTCAGAACATCGGCGAAAAATTTAGCAACGGCAGGCGACGATAGAAATTTTTGAACATGCTCAAAATTGTCTAACGTTGCGCTGCCGCAGCGAGCAACGGGACTACAACGGCAGTACAACGGCAGTACTCCGGTATGGCCTCGTTAATGTCGGTAGAGCACCGGTAGCGGCCTGTAATGGGTCGGCGGCTCTCCGGTAGCCTCAATGTGTACCGTACTGGTACCGATGTGATACCGTAGTACTACCGAATACCACCGAAATAGTACCGATGCGCCGCCGATGTGATACTGGAGCTCCACCGTCACACCGTTGTCCTGCCGATGTACTGGCGCTGTACTACCGATGTACTAACGTTCTTAGCGATGTGATACCGTACTACTACCGTACTACTACCGTACTGCTACCGTTGTGCATTTTGCATATAAATAGGGGCACAGACTACAAGCCCGTCATTCCTTCATTTGTCACCGAGGATAGCAGACCTGTGGCTACAGGATCATCAAATAGCCGTCCTCCAACACCAGAACCATGTGACCCAGTTGGCACTTCACCAGATCCAGGCCAGAAGGAGGAGAAGAAGAAGAAGACCTCGAGCAATGTGGGTGAGACCATGGATCAGCAGGCGTCGTCAGTTTGGCATGTATGACCAGCTGCTGGTGGAGCTCCGCAGAGAGGACCAGAGGGCCCTCAAGAACTTCCTCCGAATGCCCCCAGAGATGTACGATGAGCTGGTACAGCGAGTTGGTCCCAGGATCACCAAACAAAGAACCTGGTACAGGGAGCCCCTGAATCCTGGCCTGAAGATTGCCATCACTCTGCGCCACCTCGCCTCTGGGACCAAGTACGCGGCCATGAAGTTTGGTTGGAGGGTACCCCACAACACCCAGTCACTGGCCGTGAGAGAAGTCTGCCAAGCCATCATTGACGAGTACCTGGACGAGGCGATGACCTGCCCCACAACCCCTGAAGGTTGGCGTGAGATCTCAGACCAGTTCATGGAGAAGTGGAACTTCCCACATACCTGTGGTGCCCTTGATGGCAAGCACGTTGTCTGCAAGGCTCCTCCAAAGAGTGGTTCCGTGTACTACAATTACAAGGGGTTCTACTCCATCGTGCTCATGGCACTGGTAGATGCGGACTACAAGTTCCTCTGGGCAGATGTGGGTAGTCCCGGAGCCTCGTCTGACGCCCAGATCTACAACGAGTCTGAACTCACAGAAATGGCTGAAGATGGAACCATTGGCTTCCCTGCTCCAGATCCTCTTCCTAATGACTACAAGGATGTGCCATACTTCTTCGTCGGTGATAACGCGTTTGGCCTACGGAAGCACATGATGAAGCCATACACCCTGCGTGGTCTTACAGATGAAGAGAGGATCTTCAATTACAGACTGTCCCGAGCCAGGAGGGTTGTTGAAAATGCCTTTGGCATTCTGGCAAACCGTTTCCAGGTTTTGCTGACCACAATACAGCACCACCCATCCACCGTAAAGATCATCGTGAAGGTGTGCATTGTTCTCCACAACTTGATGAAGATGAGGTATCCAACACTACAGAACCAGCAGCTAGACCGTGTGGAGAATGCCAACAGAGACTTCATCCCAGGAGCGTGGAGGCAGGGCAGAAACCTCCAGGACACCCGTGTCGTGGCCGGCTCCAACACCTCCAGGAAGGAAGGGAAGAAGCAGCGGAACCTGATCAAACATTGGGCCAACTCCGAAGCTGGTTCAGTGCCATGGCAAGACAGGATGTTATAATAAACTATTGTCATAATAAAAGATTTCTATGTATTTTGTATGTAAAATTGAAGTGTTGTTTGGTATAATGATAACATGCAAAGATGATGACAGTACCGTACAGTATATACAGTAAAGACAAATGGCACAACACACAGTCACTATCTGTACTATCCAGTCTGGCACACACAGTCACTATCCATTCTACTGGTCTTGTAGTGGTGGTGGTGGTGGTGGTGGAGTGTTCATTGGCCCTTCAGCATCCTTCGGGAGGCTAGTGTCCAACACTGCCAAGTTCATGCTACCATCCAAGAAGGGGAGGGGCGAGTGCAGTGTCGCTGCAGCTGTACTGAAAATAGGGGACACGGAGGAGGAAGAGGAGCGAGGTGGCTGCTGTTGCTGCTGCTGCTGCTGCTGCTCCTCCTGCTGCTGCAAATAGGACACGGTGTAGAATGGCTGCTGTGTACGCTGCCGCGGCTGCATGATAGTCTGGGTTGGAGGAGGCAGCATCTGGTACTGCTGGTGCAGGGTAGGCTGCTGGAAGTACCTTTCCATGTACTCCGGATTCTGGGAGTTCCACACTGAAGAAGGTGGTGGCTGGTGTTTCCACATGGCAGGCATTGGCTGGTACTGCTCAGACGGGGATGGGGATAAGGCGGCGCCAAACGCAGGTGCTGAACATGGCCGCACTGGCTGAGGGATGTTGGGGGTTGCCAGGGTGGGCCTCATGGGCGGTATCTCCATGTCCTCCTCGTCACTGTCCACCAGCATGAGGTCAGACAGCACCTTGTTGATGTCCCTCCTTGCCGTCTTGTACTTCTTCTCAGACATGCTGAGAGAAGACTGTCCTTGACGGGGTGGCGCTGTGCTGCGAGGTCCTTCAGGAGCTCCCATGACTGCTGGACGCTCTCCTGTAGGGTGGAGAGGAGGGGGATGTCCGGGTCTTCCTGGGGACGCCGCTGCTTGCGTGAAGATGTAGGGGGTGTCTAGCTCCACGGCGGCAGCTCCAGCCTCAGCACAGGCAGCCTCAGCAGTTTCGAGGTCACCAGCATGAGCCTCAATGGCAGCCTTCAACTGCAAAGACAAATGTAGAAAATCATAAGTGAAATGAAGGCAAAGATTAATGCAAAAATGTACATTTTATTGTTATAAATTGTTAAAAATCTGAAGTAAAATGAATGCACACATCTTGCTGGAGGTAGATGGAGCACAGTTGAACAAGATTAAAGGGTGCGAGGAATGGGTTTGCCCAAACACAATAAATTTTCCGAGAGTGTGTTTGGGCACCTTGATCGTCTTCTGAGGGAAAAACCCAGTATATCAACGATTGCAAGTGAAGCCTTCATAATGTTCAAGTACAACAAAACATGTGAATGGCTACAGGCTAAGTCACCAGCTGAGAAAGCCAAAACATTCCACCAGGCTCGGAGGTCTGTTACAAGTATCCGAAACAGCTTCAAATCTCGACAACAACAGATCCAGGCAACACGTCGCGTCAAAGTTCTCAAGAAATTGTCACAGGCGGATGAAGCTCGCTGTAAAAAAGATACAGAAAATGGAGCAACTTACACTGGATGTTATGTACTGGGGCCTATGGCAAAGTAGATGAGAATCTGGCTTCCATAGATACGAAATCAAAAAAACTCACAGCATTGAAAGCTCAGTTGAATTTTCGCCAAAGTGTTCTCAAGCAGAAACCTGCAGATAACACTGCCAATCTATATGCATTCTTAATCAAGAAGAAGGCTCTAACTCAAGAACAACTTGCAGCTAATTTGAAACAACTGATCAAGGAAGCATATGCCTTGCAACCAAGTCATCAGGCCAGGACAACTTGCCCCTCTTCTCCAGGAGAATGTCACGTACGACTCAGATGCTGATCAAGTTTACACGTACAATCTGATGGATGATTACAGGAAAGGGAACCTCCTGATACTCGTTTAAGATGCTTTGAAGGTATTGTGGAAACTTGTTCAGTCATATGTAGTAATTCAACCACTTTGAAACATTGACAGCCAAAAATCGTGAATTATAAAATTTAAAATTAGCGTAACTTCCCCATACTTTATGCTATGAAGCTAATTCTTGCACCATTGAATTTCTTTTTCGATTCTCTTTCCAATGATACCACATTTGTGGGGGTGCTCTGAAGAAACCTAAAAAGTGCCGGACTCCCTACTGTGGGTACGACAACACGACATCCTTTCATAAGGATGCCATCAGCTATTGCGAGTTCATCGCGAAATGACCAATATGGTCGGAGGGGAGCTGGAAGATCTTTCATCCGATCTGGCCAACCGGAGATGATGATCTGTTTGACTTTCAGTAGTATTGGATCTCGTTCAGTCTCGCGTTTCACATTTGCAAGGCGTTCGGCAGTGAAATACACGAGGTTTATCTGAATGTCCAACGGAATCTGTGTACTGTCAGTCGTCGGCGAGCGTGACAAGCTGTCAGCAACTGGAACCTCTTTGCCGGGGCGATATTGCAGAGTGAAGTTGTATGGTTGAAGACGCATCAGCATACGCTGGAGGCGAGGTGGTGTAGACGTGAGTGGTTTCTGGTGGATCATTTGAAGCGGTTTGTGGTCGGACTCGATCGTGAAATGTTTACCATAGACATATGTATTGTAGCGCTCGATCACAACCGAAAACAACCGCCAACATTTCTCGCTCAATGTTCGCGTATCTTGTCTCAGCACTACTAAGTGCCTTTGATGCATACGCGATTGGTTCTCCTTCTTGCATTAAGGTTGCACCCAAACCACGTGAAGATGCATCCACCTGTATTGTCGTGGGTTTGTTGGGGTCGAAGTATCGTAGAGTAGCAGAGTCGCAGATCAGATCGCGAACTTTGTCAAAGCACCGTTGGTGGCTCAGAGTCCACACGTATTCACTGTCGTTACGAAGTAACTCGCGTAAACCTGCGGTGTGGCTTGACAAGTGCTGGATGAATGGACTTAAGTACGTAACCATTCCAAAAAACTCACGTAGCTGGGCCTTGTCGGAAGGGGGTGCCATGGCATTAATTGCATGCACTTTAGCTGGGTCAGGGTGGACACCCTGTGCATCATATACCATGCCGAATAACGTGATCTGCTTCTCTTTTATCGCGCACTTGCCACTGTTAAACTTCAGACCATTTGCAGCAGCAACAAGTCATGAGCTTATGAAGGTTCTTGTCGTGAGACTGTTCCGAGTCTCCAAAGACAATGATGTCATCAGCGATTCCGATCACGCCTTCACATTGTTCGAGTATTTGATCCATCCGATGTTGGAAAATATCCTGACTGACAGCCAGGCCAAACGGCATGCGCTTGTAGCAATAGCGACCAAAGGGGCTATTGAATGTCGTCAACAGTGAACTGTCCTCGTCGAGATGGATGGACCAGTAACCGTGCTTTGCGTCCATTTTGCTAAACACTTTTGCACTGGCAAGTTTATGTGTGATCGCTTCCACAGTTGGTGTCTTATGATGACATCGCTTGAGTGCCTTGTTAAGGTCTTTAGGGTCCAATCAAATGCGTAGCTGTCCATTAGCTTTGCGTGAAATTGCGATGTTACTAACCCAATCAGTGGGCTCGGTTACACGTCGGATCACACCCTGTGCTTCCATCTTGTCCAACTCCGACTTAAAGAGGAACTAAAACGCCAATTTTTGTTTTACTTTTTGGACTTCTCCTAACTGATAGAGATTAGTTTGCAGACGAAAGGGATTTTTTTATAAAAAAAAAGGGGTTGTTATTCTGAACCATTTATCCTGTTTCGCGAAAGCTCATTATGTATGTTAAATGTATGTACGTGACCCCGTGACGTACACGTGTAGAGTCGGTTGATGCTACAGCCAAACACTATGCATGTACGTACGTGGAGTTGATGCTGCTGAAGAGTTTTTGTCGACCTAACTCCTCCGTTTTCCCGTCTATTTTGTCTAATTTTGATATTATTTCAGTATGAGCATGGTTCTGAGATAATCATTATGCCTCGATCGTGTGTAGTTGGGGGTTGCACAAGGAACAGCGACAAAAACCATGACCTAACCTTACTGCGATTCCCAGTGCTGAATGGCGACAGTGGGACCGCTTTGTAGACAATACAATATCTGATTTTGGGCTGTCGAAAATATGTGCAGAACATTTCGCCAAAGACTGTATAGATGATAGTGTTAGTATGAAAACTCAGCTGGGTTTGAAGGCACAATTCCGTTTGAAGGCAGGAGCCATTCCAACTCTAAAGGCACCGAGCATTCCAATCGTGTCCCGGACTCACGCGCACCACCGCGACGACGTTCAATGCGGTTGCCGTCTCGAGCAGCCAGAGCCCCGGCCGTCTCCCTGTCCACGCTCGCTTGACTCAACATGCATTGTACACGCACGGTACCGCATGCGCTGCATGCGATTGAGTCTGGTACCTTATAACAGAAATGTTGTGTATAGTTCTGAGAAGGTGCGGGTCCTTATGAGGGCTGCATAAGCAAAGTCGCCAGACTAGAGTATAGCATCAGCTCACACACAACTCACCGCGCAGGTCCCAATAAAAGCGGACTGCAAACAAAGGAAAGTATGACTCATAACTAGCTTTTCAGCAAGAACAAGCCTACAACCCCAATTCTTAATGTGTCTCACAAAGATATCAACACTTTAAACTAGAGGTCTATGTTCTGTTTGATGAACAGAACATAGGGCTTTTCCGTATTATTTTGTATGATGTCACTTCGACTTTTGCTTACTATTGACAAATCTAAGCACCAAGTTTCATGGCGATTAGACCTACCTTTATGTCTTTCAAGAAATCATGCCTTTGATGACGTCACAAATGTTTGTATTCATTTGAAATATGACCTAACAGACCTGTTACAAAAATAATTTCGAATTTAGCATGTTCCGTTAATGAGATATTGGCTTAAATGTGCAAAAAAAACAAAAAAATTATATAAAATCGTATGCTGGCCTACCTGCATAGCAACTTTGAAGTCAATCGGCCCTACGGTTCTTTATATATGGGCCCTTCAAAAATGTTCCTTTAAGATGACGTCACGTGGCCCATTATGACATCATCAATAGGGCGCTTTCGAAAGCAAACTTTCGCAATGTGGTCTTGTTCTGTGTTAAGATTGGAGTCAATCTGATCAATGACAGTGTCAAATTTGGAGAGTACATTGAAATTTGAAACATTGAAAAATTCATAGAAAATCAGCCGCTGACGTCACAATGACGTCACTTCGGATTTTGGATGCTAGTGACAATATCTACCCACCCACCGATTTTCATGATGATCGGACCTACTCTTATACTCTTATACTTATTTCACATTTATATGTATGTATCTATGACCTAACAAACCTATTGCAAAAAGAATTTCGAAATTAGCATGTTCCGTTGATGAGATATGGCTCAAAGGTCCAAAAACTTAAACATTACTATAAAATCGCATGATGACGTCATCATGACGTCACGTCAATGTTCATCTATAACACATGCCTGCCTACCCACATAGAAATTTTGAAGTCAATCGGACATACGGTTCTCTAGATATTGGCCCTTCAAAAACGCACCTTCAAGATGACGTCACGTGAACCCTGATGACGTCATCATGACGTCTATGTTCGGGACACATCTTCAGTATGAGGTCTTCACATGGGTTAAGTTTTATGGGAATACGACTTTGTTTTCTGTTAAAAGTACATGTACGAAGGAAACGTGTACAAAGTCTATGGGACCAGGTACCCAAAAAGAAAAAGAAATTATTCCGTTTTCTTGTTGATTAAGAATACAATTTCATTGTTTGTATGGTCTATTTCAATTTTCTTAGCTCACGTAAAATATGGTAATTGTTTACGCAAAATGCGTACTCAACGTTAAGTCATGTCACGTGACACATGATGGCGTCATACAAATGACACAACTTGGTGCATATCTATATGGCATAGCTAAGGTAATAGGAAAATAATGTTGGAAATACTTTGTTGTGTTCGGCAGATAAGTTAATAAGCAGATAAGTATTTTAAGAATGGAAATATTCAAGGATCAAATGATGAGGTTATTATGAGTTACCCTATTTTTAATACGTTCCCTGTTTTTTAACAGATATAATACGTTCCTGTCTGTATACAACTAAAACTATCAACCCGATCCCAGTTTTAGTTCTAGAGATATAGGACTTTGAAAATTGCAGCTTTAAGATGACGTCATATGACATTCGATGACGTCATGATGATGTTACTTCATATTTGGCACATAGTAATCATACTTTAGCTGCACACCGATTTTTATTACAATCGCATCTTGTTTATGTGTATTAAAAAACACCACAATTTTGATTACGTCATGATGACGTCACGCAAATGACCCAACTTGGTGCATATCTATGTCACATACAAAAGCTATTAACAAAACAATTTAGAAAATACCTTGTTTCGTTCGCTAGATATCTTGAAAAAAAGGTTAAAAATGCAAAAATTCAATATTTAAAAATACATCACACGATGACGTCATCGTGACGTCACCCAATTTTTCACATGTAACACATCCTTTTCTTTATATAAACAAAACTTCAGTCCGAAATGAAATCCCACATTTACTTTGGGAGATATTGGACTTTGAAAATTGCACCTTTAAGTTGACGTCACGTGACACACGTCATCATGACGTCACTCTGCTGCACACATCTTTGCTATGTCTATGCTAACTGACTAAGATCCAAAGTTTTTTGATGACCAAAGTGCCGTCTAGAAAGTCTATGTGCGAAGTCTGTG
Source organism: Hippasteria phrygiana (assembly GCA_037893225.1). NCBI lineage: Eukaryota > Metazoa > Echinodermata > Asteroidea > Valvatida > Goniasteridae > Hippasteria > Hippasteria phrygiana. Next base: position 302,120 of record JAZGUH010000564.1, on the reverse strand, counting down.
GAATTTCAGTTAGAACTAAAATACGAAAAAGAAGAAAGAAATGATAACAAAAACAAACGTTTTTTTCTGCAATTTTGCGGAAAAGCCAAAAATTGCTGAAGAAAAAACATAAAAAGATGTGGAGAAAACAATCCCTTCCCTTGCGAGGATCGAACTCAGAACCCTGTGGTCGGGAGTCACATGCTCTATCCACTAGGCTATACAGTAGTTCGGATAGGGCGCGCGTCGGTCATCACGAATGATATCCGAGGTGGTTTCTCCGATTGCGGACAACGCCACACATAGGTTTACGTCACATAACATGCACTGCTACGCTGACTTCGCTCGTATAGCGCAACGGCACGCGCAACGGCACACACAAATATACGTTGTATTGTAGGATAAATAAGGAACGTGCAACATGATACCCACGGTTACACTGCCTTCCCAGAATTCCTTTGTTATCATATTGTTTTGGGGCTAAATATTGAAATGGGTATATTTTGACGCTGAAGTGAGCTATGATCATGAGAACTTGGAATTAGGTACACAAAAATACAGTGTATAAAACTTCTGAAGATTTTTGTCATAAGAGATTGCTAAATATACCAAATATTAACTTGAATTTAATGACCTCTAGATGACGTCATGATGACGCCATCATGACGTCACATCAATTTTTTGTATCTGTAACAAATCCTGGTCTTTAAGCATTAAGACTGCACCAAATCCGATCTACAGTTCTCTAGATATAGGACCTTAAAGTGTGCAACTTTAAGATGACGTCACGTGACCCATGATGACGTCATCACAACGGTACTTGCCAAAGCAAACATTTCCAACGTGGTCTTGGCCTGGGTCGAGTTTGGAGTGAATCTGATCAATGACAGTGTCAAATTTGGAGAGAACATTGAAATTTGAAACCTGGAAAAATTCATAGAAAATCAGCCGATGACGTCACAATGACGTCACTTCGGATTTTGCATGCTATTGACAATATCTACCTACCCACCCATTTTCATGACGATCGAACCTACCCTTATACGTGTTTCAAAAAAGCGCATTTTTGATGACGTCATCATGACGTCACACATTTTTCACATTTATATGTATGTATCTATGACCTGACAAACCTATTGCAAAAAGAATTTCGAAATTAGCATGTTCCGTTGATGAGATATAGCTTAAAGGTCCAAAAACTTAAACATTACTATAAAATCGCATGATGTCGTCATCATGACATCACGTCAATTTTCATCTATAACACATGCCCGTCTACCCACATAGAAATTTTGAAGTCAATCGGACCTACGGTTCTCTATATATGGGCCCTTCAAAAACGCACCTTTAAGATGACGTCACGTGACCCCTGATGACGTCATCATGACGTCATTGTTCTACATACATCTATGCTATTAGGTCTTCATATATGTTAAGTTTTATGGGAATACGACTTTGTTTTCTGTTAAAAGTACAGGGCAGAAGGAACCGTGTACAAAGTCTATGGGATTGGGTACCCAAAATGAAAAAGAAAAAAAAAAACAGAAACAAACTAGAGGTCTATGTTCTGTTTGATGAACAGAACATAGGGCTTTTCCGTATTATTTTGTATGATGTCACTTCGACTTTTGGTTACTATTGACAAATCTAAGCACCAAGTTTCATGGCAATTAGACCTACCCTGATGTCTTTCAAGAAATCATGCCTTTGATGACGTCATTATGACGTCACAATTTTTATATTCATTTTGAAATATTATATGACCTAACAGACCTGTTACAAAAATAATTTCGAATTTAGCATGTTCCGTTAATGAGATATTGGCTTAAATGTGCAAAAACTAAAAAAGTCAATATAAAATCGTATGATGATGTCATCATGATGTCACGTCAATTTTCATCTATACCACATGCTGGCCTACCTGCATAGCAACTTTGAAGTCAATCGGCTCTACGGTTCTTTAGATATGGGCCCTTCAAAAATGTTCCTTTAAGATGACGTCACGTGACCCATTATGACGTCATCAATAGGGCGCTTGTGAAAGCAAACTTTCGCACTGTGGTCTTATCCTGTGTCAAGATTGGAGTTAATCTGATGAATGACAGTGTCAAATTTTGAGAGTAGAATGAAATTTAAAAGTAAAAAATGTATAGAAAATCAGTTGATGGCGTCATCATGATGTCACTTCAGATTTTGCATGCTAGTGACAATATCTACCTACCCACCATTTATATGTATGTATCTATGATTTAACAAACCTATTGCAAAAAGAATTTTAGAAATTAGCATGTTCCGTTGATGAGATATGGGTTAAAGGTTCAAAAATTGTTATATTACTATAAACCGCATGATGACGTCATCATGATGCCACGTCAATGTTCATGTATAACACATGCTTGTCTACCCACGTAGCAATTTTGAAGTTAATCGGACCAACGGTTGTGTAGATATAGGTCCTTCAAAAATGCACCTTTTAAGATGACGTCACGTGACTCGCGATGACGTCATGATGATGTCATTGTTCTACATACATCTATGCTATGAGGTCTTCATATATATGTTAAGTTTTATAGGACAATTTGGGAGATCGACTGCCAACATAGGGCAACTCAAGATAGCTGAGTTGGTTGAGCGCCGGTGGTATTGGAAGTTGTAGGTTTGAATCCTGCTCCTGCTAGTTTGTTTGTTCACTTTGAAAATGACTATTCAAATTTACCAAGTCAGTTTGCCTTGTGGATTGTTTGACGAATTATAAGTTAAAAAGTCGTATTGTTGTAAAAAAAAAAGATTGATCCCCACGTGTCGCTTCCCAGGTTGTATCGTAAAATGGGGTGTGATTCATGGATATACGGCATTCTGGGTTTATGAGTTCTGACTAGCTCCCACCTGAACAAAGATAGTGACAATTTGGGAGACCGCCAATGGCAAGATAGCTCAGTTGGTAGAGTGTCGGTTCGGTATTGTGGAGGTACCAGGTTCGAATCCTGCTCCTATCAGTTTCTTTGTTCAGTTTGAAAATGTATTTAGATTTACCTAGTCAGTTTTCTTTGTGGATTGTTTGATGAATTATAAGTTTAAAAATCGTATTGTCATAAAAAAATGATCTCCACAATGTCGCTTGCCGGGTTGTATCGTAAAATGGGGTGTGATTCCTGGATATACGGCATTGTGGGTTTATGACTTTTAACTAGCTCCCACCCGATCAAAGATCCTAATAATTTGGGAGACCGCCAACATAGGGCAAGATAGCTGAGTTGGTAGAGCGCTGGTACGGTATTCCAAAGGTTACAGGTTGGAATTTTGCTTTGCTGTTCGCTTTGAAAAGCATTCTTTATTGTAAGCTGAGTGCTTGGGTAAAAGCAAAGTTTTAAAAAATATATGAACAAATTTGCCTACTTTATGCATGATATTTATTTTCAGTTTAGCCGTATTTTTAGGTTGCATTAATTCGATGTTGTACTTCTTGTGTGGAGTCATTGCAACTGCAAGCAGGTGTTTACTTATCAAACGGTAGGGCGCCCTCTTGCTTATAGTTTAAAATAGAGCATGACGTCAAACCATATCGGCCGCGCGCGGGCGCCCACACAGCACTTTCATTACTTTGTTTGGTGTTGTTTGTGAAGTATTGTACATGCTGTTGATGCGAACTAGTCTGATTATTTTCTGGAATTATCACCCATTATGTGCAGTATCAAGTTCAAGGTTCTGTCGGAACCAGAATTGCGTGGTCCAAATGTGGTGACAGATGTACTTATGACTGACGGTTCTGTGTTTCAGGTATTTACCAACGATGAAAGGCACTTGAGTCGTATGTCTACAGGTGTTTTCATCGAGGGTATCTTTTGTAGTCCGTACACGACTGACAAGGGTCAGAACATTATTCGGCCATCGAGCAAGAGTCATGTAAGTATAATATAGAGGAATTTATTATGTTTTATTCCTCCATGTATAAATTATGCATTGCTTTTTCCACCCCCCCCCCCCCCCGCCCCCCTCCCGTCCTTCCCCTCCTGGGTTGGCCCACATTGTCACTTTTAAAGTGACAATCCGCACCTGTAGGGCAGAATTTTAGTGACAATGCCCGACATACGTGGGTGGGGCATCTCCACCCCATGGTTTGAACTTCTGATGATGTGGGAACGATGGCAAAATGAGTGACCAAAATTCCTACACTGGGGCTTGAAAATGTGACCAAACATTCAGTTTACACCTGAAGCAGCTTGGCGGTGGTAGGGGGGGGGGGGGGGGGGGGGGGGGCAATTGATAGGTGCATTAAATTAATGTGTGGTATTGGAGTAGGTGTATTTTTCAATTTGTTTCTGTTCATTGTGTGGTATAATGTTAAATTTGGACGAATGTTTGTTATTTCTGAATTGTGGTTGTGGACTGTTTACCACATTTACCTGAATGTGACTGTCAGGTGATATAAATCATTTGACTTGCCCTTACAAAAAAGTTCTATAGAATTCTATAGAGTGTGTTATAGAGCTCTATACGGTTCTATAGAGGCAGTGGTTTTCTATAGAATATTTAAGGCTGTCTATAGAGATTTAAAAAAATTATTTAGATTTCTATAGAACAAATCTTCCAGTTCTATAGAATGGTTTCTATAGAAATTAGACATATCAATTTGTTTGTTGAAAGTATGTACATTTATATAGTAACCCACACTATGTTTCTAATTTCTATAGAAACATAGAATTGTATAGAATACTCCAATAAAAAGACTGTCTATAGAGATTTTTAAAAAAATCTATAGATTTCTATAGAACACTGATTAAACAAATTCCTGTCAGTCTTCTATAGAATTCTATGTTTCTATAGAAATTATAGACACATTAATTTGTTTGTAGAAAGTATGTACATATTTAAAGTAACCCATGCCCCTAATTTCTATAGAAACATATAATTATATAGAACACTCCATATGATTTTATTTTTCTGTAGAAATTAGAGATGAGTATAACTATATAATACTTTAACATCTTTTTTTTCAATCAAATTTACTAACAAGATCAAGGCTGAGGACTATGATTTTTAAAGAAGCGATTATAAGCATTTTCAAAGTATTCATTTGTTTTCCCTTACCGAACTGTGGTAATGTACACCACATTATAATTCGGTGCAGGTTTGGTACATAATATGTACCTCTCTGGGTGTACACCATGCAACACTGAATATATGCAACAGCACATACATGCATGGAGGAAGTTCCTTCCTCCATGATACATGTAAGTACACCACACAGCTAGCCCAACAGTTTACTAAGCCAAACAGGAAGTTGATGTGTACAGACCAAAGCCTACATGTACTGTTACATCATCAAGAGTATCATGTTACTTAGACTCAAGTCACATGACAAGGTGACCTTGCTGCTTGCATACCAGAGATAAACGGTCAGTGTGGGAAATTTGAAATCTGCACTGCAGTCAGTTGAATGTCAGTGCAGCAGTGCAGTATGGGCTTGATGGCAGAAATTGTATAAAACTGGGTCAAAATCGTGGATATTTGCATGGCATTTACATGTATGCCTGTGGACATAATTCACTGCTCATGTACACACTCAACCTGTACATGACATGTAAAAAATACACTGGTGATTGCTGGATGGATGGACAAGTCTTTGGACATGATCGATCACACGTACAAGATACAAGCAACATGTTGAACCATAGAGGAAGGAATGGTTGAACCATGTCGACACGCTGATCACAAGCTGTTTGTATGCGGTAAGTCTGCAATTGTTACTATAGTAGGAGGTGACATTCCCTTTTTTGGCTTACACAATCTTATTTTGACTAATGTTGCTTTGTATGTTAGTGATAACAAAACAGTTGTTTAATAGCCAGTTAGCTGTCTAAATTTCAAATGAAAAGGGAAAATAGAATGTATATGACAAAGGGGAAAATATTGGGGGGGGGGGACGGACGTGTCCCCCCCCCCCCCCCCCCCTCCGGATTGCCGTGCTTTAAGTCCATTTTTAACTTTCAATTTTTGCCTATTGATCGCCATAAATTGTTATCTGTGTAATAGGCCTACGGTTCAGTATTTGGGGTCTCATATCCCCATATTTTTGCGTCGGGAGCCAATGTGTGTCGTCCCCCGCTGTTTCGTCTCTTTGCGGCTGTTTGTTGGAGGTGAATTCGCCCCGTGTTCAAGCTCGTTAGCATCGAACTGTGTTTTCCCGCACCATTTGGAGTCATCCTCATCCGTTGCATATGCAGAGCTACCCAAGTCGTCCAAGTCCTCGCCCATTACAGAGCTGCCTAAGTCGTCTGAGTCCTCGCTCAAGTCCTCTCCCGTAAGATCTTACGAGTTGCATGTATATTATATAAGATCTTTTCTTAATTGTACACTTGTTAAACCCTTTTGTATGCAGTAAATCTACAATTGTTACTATAGTAGGAGGTGACATTCCTTTTTTTAGCTTACACAATCATATTTTGACTAATTTTCTGTAAAATTGTACCCCTTGTTGCTTTGTACGTTAGTGATAACAAAACAGTTGTTAGCCAGCTGTCTAAATTTCAAATGAAAAGGGAAAATAAAATGTATATGACAAAGGAGAATCTTTTTGTTTTTTGGGGGGACACACTGCCATAGCCGTCAACTCCCAAAATATTGGGGGGGGGGGGGGGTGTCCCCCATGATTGCCCATGCTTTAAGTCCATCAGAAAGTCCATTTAACCCTCCAAAATAGTTTTAATTAACTTTAAATTCTTGCCTATTGATCGCCACAAAATTATTTCATAAATTTTCATCTGTGTCCGGAGTAAACCGAGTTTCACTAGTCCGTGTGTATTTTAGATTTTCGGAAGTATGAGTTCAATTTTTCGCCAGGACATTTCTCTTTACGTCAGGTTTCATTTTCGTGTGTCTAACAATAAGGGCACTAAAATTGTGGAAGCACTGTGAAAGGGCACACGTCGTTCTTGTTTCTACTTCCGCGGCAAACCGGACAGTAAAGCACCATAAATTATCATCGAAAGGCCTCCTGTGAGCAGATATCGTCGTCGCTTAGGTAAAAGTCCTTATTTAGAGGACAGTTTGAACGATTGCTGACTGGTGAGTGGTGTTACCCTGACATTATTTTGCCTTATTTTCATGAACGGCAGTGTTTTGTGTGCTTATTTATACCAATCTCACTTTTTTACTATTTAAAACCCCTTGCCACCGGGTGGCGCCGGGGCACCAGGACGGGTTATGCAGCCAAGCGAAACAGAAACAAGAGGCTTGTGCAGCCACGCATAACGTACACAATACCCCAATAATGGATTGAAAATGCAGAAATTGACGTGTATAGACGTCAGCCGACCAGGTGACAATTTCAATCTGCACGTATTTGTGTCAACCGTACGCAAGGGGTTAATATGTGCAGAGATGCATTGAGGCGTCGTGCGTGCACTTTCACAACAGTTCCTCGCGGGTGACCTTTGACCCGCACTGTGTATTCAACAAAATAGTATAGTCTCCACCGCAGTCGCGATTTGCGTTGTGAGCGCAACTCGCGTGATATAATATTTTGAATAACTTTCAACTAAATATTTGGGGATTGTTTATGTAAACAATTTCCACTGAGATCCATAATCTCCAAGTTAATAATTCTTTGTAACATGCCAAAACTACATGCGTATACGTCATTTTCATGTTAGTTTGTAACTCATTCCATGTACATTCTTCTTTAGCGCATCTATATTAAAAAACAAAAAAACAAAGGAGAACTTAAAAAACAGTAACTATGTAGCACTTAGTGAAAACAAATCTCAAATTTGCAGAAAGTACCTTACTTTGTAATTTATTCCGCCTGGAAGGTTCGTTTGAGAATTTCCCCAAGAGCCTTCTCGATTTCGGCCTCCTTGGTACTGGGGTGGTTATTCATGCATGCCTCTGGGGGGAAAGGTTAAAAGGCAAATGAACTGATCAGTTGTCGGTAAATGGATATTCTGCTACATTTTAATTGATTTGCTAATTCTATGGATTACAATGAGATGACAATTGGACTACTATTTGCAATTAATTCATATACAATTTTACCAGCAGTAAAAAGAAAGAAAACTGGAGGGCAGGTTGATTTTGTTTTTAGTCTTTCTACCATTGCAAAAATATTCAGATTTCTTGAAATACACCAATACACCAAGCCCCGCCCACTGCGCGTGTGGGCAATTAACACGTGTTTCTTTCTAATGCCACACACTGCATGTTCCAGCCGCACGCGTTATATCCACTTGCAGACATGTCCGACATAAACTACGAATCTGATTGGTCAGAATACCATCGGGCTACGCACACTGGATCGGTCTATTGCAGGTCACAGATTCCAAATAGAAAGGAACCCCCATTGGTCAATCACAATCTTTATAGGGGTGTATACTTACTCATACTGACTTGGAAAAAGGAGCTGTCTTTTAGGCTCTGTTTCCCTTTACGTCCAAACAGACTGAATGACGACCACAACTTGTTGGTCCCAATCTTTCGCCGTACAGTCTGATTGACCTCTTCGCCCCCCACTAGACTTAGGTAGCGTATCTGAAAGATGAAAAACGAATTGTGCTATTACATCCTGTCTTGGATACTGTAATTTTAGGTTACACCCCCTATGTTCCGACACCCCTATGTTCCGCAGACACCCCTATGTTTCGACACCCGTATGTTCCGACACCCTTATGTTCCGACAACTCAACCTATGTTCCGACACCCCTATGTTCCGACACCCCTTTGTTCCGACACATATACAGTACAGAGTCTAACCCGTATTTCCGTTATTAGTTGATACATTATGCCCTTGCCGACGCAACAAAGCTAGGTCCAAACTGGCCCTTGAAATGCCGTTTTCCGACATCTCCAGCTGTGGAAAAGTAGCACGGTTTGCCTTTATCTGGATAAATCTGAAATGTTACTGTTGCTCCACATATTGCAGCTAGTTCTTCTGCCTGCAGTTGACAAATAAGTTGGAAAAAACGGAACTCAAAATTTTATTACCCATATATTAATATAGAAATTTAGATATATTTTCTTTCTTTATACCACAAACAGATACGAGAGAGGACTATAACAAACGCAAACATGAAACCGTCAACGGCAAGGTCCCAGAGACAGTTGTGCAAGCGATCGGTAAAGTCAGAGACGTTGTGCGAAGAAGGCATTACCTGATGGAACCGAAGGAGAAAAAAGTGCACAAGAGTCTAGACGGCCAAAAGAATATGAACCCAGACCTTGTTTTGTTTGTGACAACTGCTGAAAATAATCGCATGGAGTACACAAAGTGCCGTCTGAATGGTGAAAATCCAAAGCTGAAATACAACCCTGTAACATTAGAAGGTGTAAAGCAGGATCAAGGCATAAGGAGCAAATCTAACGATTGGATTGAGAAGGAAATTCTGACACTGATTGACCGACTACCGCTAGATTTGGCATCACTAATGGAAGATGATTACCGGGAAAAACAGTTCTTTTTTAATTCTATAATCGACTCCTTGAAGAATTAGCCAATGCTGAGGAGGAAGATGTATCACTTCAAACGCCTGACATTGAAGATGTATCTTGTCTGACATTGAAGACGACATGTAACCTGTTTGGTTTACTTACAATGACCCTGAGTCGCATTGTTTTCTCATAAAACACCTTCTGCTTCGCCGTTCTAACTGGCATGTACTGTTTAGGCCTCTTTTTCCAGGGCCGTTTTCACCTTTGTCATCACCTCAGTCTCACCTCTATCATCTGCAAAGACAATAAAATGAAAGACACATTAAGTGACATGATTCTGATCAACAAAGAACAGAAATAATTATCAAAGAACAGAAAAAAATTACCATCACATTCTGTCACTGGAAGCAGAGATGATACTGTTATGTTAAAGCTTCTGTCAACAGGTACATCAATTGCCTCATAACTGTCTCCAGCTCCTTCCATCGATCCTCCTGCCACTCTTTCAATCATCACATCTTCTGCCCCATTCGGTTCCACGGTCACCTCTTCCGCTATTCCCATCATCACCTCTTCAGTCGCTCCCACCATCATCGCCTCTTCAGTCGCTCCCACCATCGCCTCTTCCGCCGTTCCCTCCATCGCCTCTTCCGCCGATCCCTCCATCTCCTCTTCCGCTGCTACTGCTGTCACATCATTCACCACTCCTGCCTCCGCCCCTTTTTGCCAATCCTGTCACTCCTGTCACATCAACATCCACTCCTGTCACTTCCACTCCCCCTTGAAGCAAATTGAAAAGGTGAGATAATGCAGTCGCATCTGGGGGGAAAGAAAAAAAACAATTTTTATTATTTATTAATTTAGGCCTATTTTTTGTATCAAAATTGTTTCCAATGTAACCTACACTGGTTTAGAAGAATGTAGCTTGATAGCAATCATTTTAGACACAACATAAAGAGTAACACTGGAAGAGGTTAAAAAAAGAAACAAAATGTAAACAAAAATCCATCTGGCATCTTGGAAATTACGCTACATTGTATTTTCAGGGGGAGGAAGGGCCGCCTCCTTTTTTTCCCAAAAATCCGGACGAGAAACTGTTCTATTTAAAAAGCCCGGACGAGAAACTTTCTAATTTTACATGACCTTACAATAAAATAATAAAATCAATATAATAAAAAACTACCCAAAGTGGAGGTGTAAATAAAAAACAATAAACACCCTATCTGCCCTACGTTACTCTAAAAGCATGAAAAGTCAAACCAAGAATCAAGCCTATACCCCGCAACTTTTCTGCAACCTTAAAAGCGAGCAATGACCGATTTCTCATGCTAGTAATCCTATTTCATTCATCACACGTTTGTATCAATAGCATGATAAAGGAGTGAGTTGTCCTTATTTACAGAAAACAAAGTTAAAATTAGGTTAAATTATATCAATAATAGGTAATTAATGTAAATTTGTACACACCGGTCTTCTCAGCGTCCGACATGATGTTGCAGAGCCGTAAAAAGTGTTCATGTGCCGCGAAACCAATGAAAACAACACGTGGATACAACCACTATGACTACCTAGGTTAGTAATAAATTATTTGCCAAATTAATAAATTATAAATAAAATTAAACTGATTATCGTGACTTTTAAAAGAATGCCCACAAAGAATTTATTCTGCAATTCATTTTCCATTGAAAATATCAGTAAAATTATGACTGTAATAATAATTTTAGCCCCTATCGGTAGAAATTAATATGTTGTCGGCAACTTAGGGGGTCTTTGTCCGTAGATCATTTTAGACAAGTTTACAAGACCCACAAATCAGCCGTTTTCGCCGCATATGCCACCGTAGTTTTCTATTCGTGCCATGGCAGGAACTCCGCGAATTCGTACTATTACACGAAAAACGGAAAAGACGCTGTACTGATATACGTACGTATGTTCCTTCATCCTATACCATAATGGGAATAAGCCAGTTCAATGTTTCGCTCGCGCATGCGCCAACTTCCTGACGACCGTTTTTTTTTTTTTTTTTTTATAAACAAACCGCCCGATAGCAACGCACGTCTTGGACACGTTCCATTTCAGCTTGGATTTCTTCATATTACAAGTCTAAATTTTCCAAACCTGTCGAAATGTTTGCCATCATAGGAAACCCCATTAAATAAACTATATATTGGTTTTAGAATCAGCATTTTATCGCTCAGAACAAAAAAGTTGTGATTTTTCCTGAACCCCCGCACATTGTCCGGGCCCACCGGACGTCCAGCCCGTGAGACACGGGCAAAATTAGTTCCAAATCTTGCTTCGCACAACGCAACAACACAGACAGAACATGTGTCGCGTACCGCAAGCCAGACTAAGTCTGGCAATGGACTTTATGGCATCCACACACAATACGCATACGGTACCAGTCTGGTTTCCGCCACGCAAGATGTCTCGGGGTTGTTACAAAATATTCGTTTTGCTTCTGTACTCGATCTATAAAAATACTTGTTGACTAAGTGCGCCTGGTTTGTCTGGTTTTCTTTTTATATCACCCTGTTTATAAGTTTGGACTTCATGTGTACGAAGCTTAGGCGTTTTTTTGGCGTTCCTTTTATTTATAAAGTTACATTCGACAAAAATTACAATTTGTCAAAGAGATTTAGAGTTTTACATGCGATTTCAATGAACGTTGCGGCACCGACGCGTGAAAAGCGCAAATTGAAAGTTTGATTTTTTTTAGATTTAATTTTTCTGCCAAAATGAATGAAGTTTCTATATAAACACCATGGATCGTAAGAGTTAATATTCCTTTTGATATCAGGGCACTTGTTAATTGATTTAGACCCATGCTAATACTTATTATCACTGTTTGAAATTGACTACTTTTGAGTACGCTATGCACAACACGAATGGCGCGCCCGCGTACATGGGTTTGTTTATCCAATTTCTGTCCCACAATTCCCTGCGCGCCCGAGACATCGAATTGGCTTATTGAGTGACCAATCCACTGTTTGTCATCTCTTCCAAATACTGTGAGAAAAATCCTTTGTTCCCCGCTAGGCATTTACTTCTCTGTGTTATTCCTGTGTTATAAGGCCCTTTAAAAAAAATAAAAATAAGAGCCTGGCTGAATCCGTTGTCTGAGTGAGGAGAAAATAGTGAAAACAAGGCTGTCTCAACCACCCCCACCCCCATGTGCATTGGCTACCGGGCTTGCAAAATAATAACGGGACCCGCCTGCAGATAGGCCTAACATAGACTTATACAAAATGACGCAATATGCCTTTGCCAACATGGTGGACCCATTTTCATGGCTGCTTACCGCAGAATTGTGTGCTTGCGATCACCATTCTTCGCTTAAGAGGCAAGCGCCGAAAATCTGCGTTAGCTGTGTAAATGCCTTGTTACGTTAAGTGCGCACGCGCACAAGCCAAAATTCCTTGCTAACCTTTGAAATACGCTTACAAGCATTCTGTAAGCGTCGATTCTTTGCAGTGCACACGCGCGATGTGCAATTTACATTTTTCATGAGAAAGGCCCATTCTTCTTTTTGCACCCGAATCTGATCCAGTCAGTTTACCCTTGCGGATTATTGCTTTATTATTTTAGGTTGCACTGAGAAAGTTTTACAGAAAACTAACCACTATGCAACACTCAACAACTGACGTAGACCTAGCCGTGCAGCACATAAAAAGAGTCCTACATAGGGCCACAACTGACGTTGACCTTTGTTGATCCACTAGGCCTACTTGAGAACTAATTTCTGGCACCAAATTCATTGCTTTCCTCAGCCAGCTTGCCCCCGTTTCATGGCTGAGTCAACCGCGGAATTCATTCTGCGCTTGCGTTTACCATTCTGCGCGGGCAAGTGCCGATTTCGTATTAAGTGAAAACCTTTAACAGGCCAACATGACCTTATTTTCGAGTGTCGGAACATAGGGGTGTTGGAACATAGGGACGTCGGAACATAGGTGTGTCGGAACATAGGTTGAGTTGTCGAAACATAGGGACGTCGGAACATAGGTTTAGTTGTCGGAACATAAGGGTGTCGAAACATAGAGGTGTCGGAACATAGGGCTGCTACCAATTTGGTTAGTCCAGAACAGGCCATGTATTATAAAAACAACGGTACTCACACAAACCCTTCATTACGCTACCTCATGTACAGAGTTGCAAAAATCATTGTGTATGCAGGACACATACGTGACAAATAAAATCTTGTATCACTGTTGACTGTTGGTTTTAACACCTTCGGGGTTCCAAAACGTATCCTCAGGTGCAGTTTGCACCATCACACATCACAGCACTCAACAAATATACTGTAATGCATTTTTGCAGTTTTGTTAATCATAAGCAAGAATAACGATAACGGGTGGATAATATGGAGAAGTATGATGTGACACCTATAATTATGACTGCTTAATACTGAGGTTCACATAATACTGAGAATTTGAATTGTACATTACAAGTGATAAAGTGGGACAGTAAATATTGGTTTGACATGGGAACATGTGAACATTATTATGCCTATTTTTGTTTGTCTGATTGAAGCTGTTGCTTTAGTGAAAAATTAGTGTTTTTTAATAAAAGAAAAAAAATCCCTACCCGACCACCAGTTTTTATCTTAGCTTTCCCTTCAGCATCAGTTTGCAGTTTCAACCAAATCCACTTGTCTGTGTAGCCTCTTCAATTGCTGGTGGTATGGGTTTCCCAACTTCATGGTTCTTAGCTAACTCTTTCAACAAGTTTGCAGCATTCTTGGGGCTCAAGGGGTCATGGTCAGGGGGCTCATCGGGGGAAGCTTCCTTGCTTGTCGAACATTGTGATGTGGACACCTGTGCACCATTGTTAGTACATACTCGTGTACATGTTGTACATGTATGTTTAAGCAGGTTGTTAATGTTTCATATTCTCTGGCAGTTCATGCACAGCACATTCAGATTATCCAGTTGTACTCAAAGTACTCTAGGGCTAAGTGTGATGCTGTGGTAGTAAGCTTTTTCCTGCACAGTTTAGACATTTAATTGTAATTGAGTTAGCATGCTTGAAACAAAGGGACAAACACTTAGAGCAGAAATTATGCTCACATGTAGTTTGAAACGAAGGTCTCCCTAGAATGCAAAGACAAATACCACAGGTGAATAGACCCTCCTCCCATTCTGCAGCACCTCTTGCACACTTTTGATAGATGCTGGTCTGGAATATCGTTCCATGTACTAAGTCTATAAATGCTGTAAATGTCTTTCCTATAGTCACTTACATTCTGAGCCTGGTTTCTCGATTGCTGCAAACTTACTTTAATACGATTGGAACAAATTCTGCAGATTTTGCTCAAAGCCTCAATATGAAATTTAAAACTCATTATTCCAAAAATAAAACTTGAAAAATCCCATTGTTTGTGATCCGTATATACACTGTGCTTACACACCTCACAGATTGTACTGTGAAAGATTCCTGGTTATGCAAAGTAAACAATTCATATATGCCGCGCGCCTCAGATGGCTGGTTCCCGCCCCATGACGTACGCATTATTAATACAAAAGACTGAAACCAGCGCGGTCGCTAAATTTCGTTGCGCGAGTGAAACGAAATTTTCTCGTACTTTGCTTTGTTTTCAGGGGGGTTGTAGGGTTAAAAGATTAAATGTCCTGCATTAAAAAAAAAACATGGATATTGAAACAAGGTCATGAATTTTCAAAAACCTTTTTTCCGTGTTGGGACTTTGTTACCGATTTTCTTTGTTCTCGCCACAACATCGTTAGAAAAATGCGCTTTTTAACCTTTACGTAATCTTCAGTATGCTAATAAAGTACTACAGATATGTTACAACATAAATTCTTTTCTATCAAAAACGTTTCAGATTCCACAAAAAATATGTCGTGGCCATAAGATTTTGGCTGTTAAATTCTGTTTTCCTCGTACGTAAAAAAAGTCGTACGTGGGCGCCGCCTTGTTAAGCGATGACGTCATGGTCGCGTTATGAATAATGCATAGCATGCCGCTGAGAAAACTTTATTACGTGCAAGATATAGCCGCGGGACAGCCGTGCAGGCCCCACGGTGAACAGCCCCGCGCTGTAGACGGCAGCGCAACAGACGCTCTGTTCCACCCGGAACGTGACATTGCCGAGTTGCGCCTGGCGGTGTAGCGGGGGCGGCGCTTCGTCCTGGGACAGACACCCCACGTTTCCTACGCCAACGCAGGCGTCAGAGCTCGTGAGGATTTACCTCCTGGTACAAGCATAAATGCAGCGGGGACAGCCTACCATGGGGGGCGCCTATGGAGCGGGGCTGGTGCAGTTGCATGCTCCGCACGGGAGTTAATGGAGCGGAGCCCGTAGAGTTGTTCCGCATGGGAGTTTATGGAGCGGAGCCCGCAGAGCTGCTCCACACGGGAGCCAATGGGGAGGAGCTGCTCCGCACGGGAGTCAATGGAGCGGGGTTGCTCCGCACGGGAGTCTATGAAACGGAGGCGGCTGGCCAAGGGAAGGGAGCCGGTACCACGGGACATCATCACCACTCGGTGCGCCCGCGCGGATTTCAGCCGCTCCCTACAGCCATGAGACAACATGCTAGTTGCTACGCCTGGTGCCTGCGGGGCCGCTGAGCTGACGGGAAGGGAGGGAACAACTGTTTCGCCAGACCGAGGTCCAACGACAGCCGCCCCCTACGAACTGAGGACCGGACGCTGCCCTGTGGATCATGCCCCCTTTTTCTTTCCTTTGTGTATTTGATTCTTGTTTTTTTTTTTGTGTGTTGCAGGCGCCTCTCGGACCGGGGTCTCCAAGGTCATCCGGTTGCCGGTGCTCGCCGCCTTGTTCGGGGATGAACAAGGGTCTTCGGAGGGGGCGGTGTAGCGCCGGTGCCGGTCGGCCGGCAGAGGGCGCCAGCACGGACTAACGGTGAGCCGTTGCAGTGGTGCCCCCTGCTGGTCGGCCAAGGAGACCCGTTGCCGGAGGGCGCCTGCGCAGTGGAGTGTTGCCTTGGTAACAAGCAGTGTGCTTTTCCCCGGGCAAAATGTAGAGTTGTGATTTTGGTGCAAGAAATAAAGGCTAAATGCCATGAAGTACCCAGAGAAACTGTGCCGCTTTCCTTTTGTCAGGTGTGGAGACTTCCTACGCACGGTCAATGGTTAACGTTACAGTATAACAAAGGGAACAATACTGTCTTCACAAGTATTTCCTTTGTCCGGAAGGTGTCCTCACACGTACACGTGTGTTTAGTCTAAGGGGATGGGTGAATGTGTAGAAATAATAGAAAGTCTTGACCAGGATGGTGGGGAGAGTACTACTGTATGGATATACTACTGTGTGGATACAAAATAAGAATATACACAAATAAAGTTACTAAACTACAAACGGGATATAAGAACACAAAAAGACTAATAATACAAGGAGCTATAATTCACCCTGTAACACAATTTTATTAAGACAGCTGTGTGGCTTTAGTGAATATCATTGCGTTTAAATTCGTCGTACAGTTTATACAGTGTCATGGTGAGGTCTCTGCAGTGCAACAAGTGCAAAACTATAAGTAGATCTTCGTCTCTGAACCACATACACATGTATACACTTACTGTCAACTTTATCATGTAAACATTCAAGCATAATCGTATCTGGGGACACACCTAATTTGTGCATTTCCCGAATAACCTCTATCCACCTTTTTCAAAAAGACCCCTTATTTTTGTTATCACTTTAGATCTGGAGAAGACGATCATACTCTTATCTGTACCCATGTCGTCATGCAATTGTCCAACATGGTGTCTGAAGATGAAGAGCCTGTAACTGTCGTTGTGCTGAACTCAACAATGAGGACAGTACAGTAGCTTCAGAGGACTTTGACTTCTGGAGACCGACCAGGGTGGTGTTTTCTGGAGAGGACGCAGAAGATGAGGGTGGGCCACGTCGTGAATTTCTCAAGTAATTTGTTTCTCTTTCAGAATGCAGATTTATGAAAATGTAGTGACCTGTTCTTTTCAATAATGCGTAAACCACAAGTCTGTCTTCTTTAAATATCAAACAAATTACAAGGTAGCGTAAAATTATAAAAAAAAGATGAAAAGCAGAAACAAATCTATTCAGCAAAAGGATTGGTCCTAAGATGATGTTTTGGTGTCAGTATTTAAAGAATTTTTGTAAGTGAACAAACCGGCAAAATTGGTAGGAGTAGGATTCGAACATGCAACTTCTGGACTCGTACCGGCACTCTACAAAGCTATTTTGGCCTATGTTGGCAGTCTCCCAAATTGTCAGTGTCTTTAAAATTTGTTTGGGGTCGCTATAGTCGCTTGAAGACTTTAAGGAACATTTTATGGGTAATTAAAAATATGAAACCTCTATGGCATAACTAGGGGGGAGGGACATGCCCCCCTCAGCTGACATCTATCCCCCCCCCCCCCCCACCGGTTCCCCCATTTAAAATCTTGAAATGTGCACAAAATTGCAGAAGCTGCAGTCTATGCACTTTCAGTGCCCTCTTAAAAAATGTTTTGCACCCCCAGGTGCCACCTCCCCCACCCTAAACAAAATAACCCAATTCACCCAGTTACGCCACTGTGTAACCCACTTAGTTTTGACAAAGCTACACATATACATTAACTTCATTTTAATGTTTTAACACAGGCTGCTGATGAGGGAACATCTCACTTGCTCTGGAGCATTCAAGACCTGAGCTGGGAAAGCAACTTTCAACTACGACTTAAAACGCCTCAACCAGAACTCACACAAACTTGCAGGCCAGTTAGTTTTACGGAGCCTTTCACATGGTGGGCTTGGACTGCACGCATTGTGTCCATCCGTGTATTCATGTATGGCAGATGTTGGAAGTGTTGACCTTTCTGACATTGACAGCATTCCATATCTGACTGCTCAGGTGAACATGGGAAAGGTAAATTGTTTACACACAAATGTATTTTTACTGAAATGTATTCAATTTCCCTAGTCAGTTTCCCTTGTAGATTTGTTGACGAATTATAAGTTAAAAAGTCGTATCCTCATTGAGTGATCCCCACAATGTCGCTTCCCAGATTGTATAGTGTAGAAATAATAGAAAGTCTTGACCAGGATGGTGGGGAGAGTACTACTGTATGGATATACTACTGTGTGGATACAAAATAAGAATATACACAAATATAGTAACTAAACTACAAACGGGATATAAGAACACAAAAAGACTAATAATACAAGGAGCTATAATTCACCCTGTAACACAATTTTATTAAGACAGCTGTGTGGCTTTAGTGAATATCATTGCGTTTAAATTCGTCGTACAGTTTCTACAGTGTCATGGGGAGGTCTCTGCAGTGCAACAAGTGCAAAACTATGAGTAGATCTTCGTCTCTGAACCACATACACATGTATACACTTATTGTCAACTTTATCATGTAAACATTCAAGCATAATCGTATCTGGGGACACACCTAATTTGTGCATTTCCCGAATAACCTCTATCCACCTTTTTCAAAAAGACCCCTTATTTTTGTTATCACTTAGATCTGGAGAAGACGATCATACTCTTATCTGTACCCATGTCGTCATGCAATTGTCCAACATGGTGTCTGAAGATGAAGAGCCTGTAACTGTCGTTGTGCTGAACTCAACAATGAGGACAGTACAGTAGCTTCAGAGGACTTTGACTTCTGCCCTCACCCAATTGGGGTGTACACCTCATTATTTGGTGCAGTTTTAGTGCACATTTGGTGTACACCAATTGTGCACCAGCTTCATGCAAATGAAGTGACTACACCAAACATGCACCACAGAATCTTAGCCCTAATGGTACATACACCAAAAGTACACCACATATTGTTTGTTCTCAGATCACTGCACCAAATATACACCACATACTGTTTGTTCTCAAAGCATGGCACCAAATGTGCACCACATAAACTTAGGTCTCAGATCACTGCACCAAATATGCACCACATACTGTTTGTTCTCAAAGCATGGCACCAAATGTGCACCACATAAACTTAGATCTCATATTATAACCTTGCATTATTTTCTACAGAAGCTTATAAGCTCTGGGCACTGCAAAGTACAGCAAAGTGCAGCTATGGGGTCCCTTACCGAACAAGACTGCTATAATGCATATAGCATTCACAGATGATTGCTAGATTTTACATTTAATACAGCATTCTTGATAGCATGAAAATCTAGCTGAGCATTCCAAATAACATGTGAGCTCCAAAGCATATATTCTACATTTGTACATATGCAAGCCTATATGGACAGACTGCAAATTGAATGCAGCATTTGTAAAATATAAGTACAATGTATCTAGCATTCTGTGGCTATAAGCACAGCCTGCAATGCAGCATTCCAATATTTCAATAAAAAGTACACAAGCCTATCATATTACTTAGCCTCCACAGTGCAGCGTGTATGAGCCACAAAGTCACATGACACTAGTGACCTTGCATACCAACGGTCAGTGTGGGAAATTTGAAATTGCAGTCAGTTGAATTTCAGTGCAGTGCAGTGCAGTGCACTTACATTGTAGTCTTGCACGAAACTGTAGAAAACTGTATGGGTAAAAATCATGGACATATAGGCCTATGATGCCTGCAGGCAATATTTACTGTTCATGTACACACTTAATCTGTACATAACATGTAAAAAATACACTGGATGATTGGCTGATCTTTGGAATGAACATGACAACTCAAACGCAGCATATGTCATGGAACACACTCGACTCACAAGCTGTTTGTCAGTTTGTACATGTATGCGGTAAGTTAACAATTTTGTACTATATACCGGTATAGTGATACAAGTGGGAGGTGACATTCACTATTTTGGCTCAAATAATTTCATTTTGGCTTTTAATCTGTTAAGATGTCCCCATTGTTAGTGATAACAAAAACGGTATGACTTAAAGAATTGAATCAGCTGTCTATAAATTTCGAATGAAGGGGAACAATTTTAAATAATTGATGGCTTAATATAAGTTTATTTCTTAATTTCCGGTGAGCTGCTAAGATCATATGAATTGACATTGCAACATACAAGTATTGCATCATCACCTTGCAGTCAATCATTCCGATGTTATGACGTCTTGAACATTTAATTCGGCGATTTTATGGCCATCATTTTATCAGAAGTATGATAAGCTTGGATAATGATTCTCGACATTTTCCATCATAGTGTCCAGAAGGTGTGCCGGCTGAAATGTCGAGGCCATGTGACCCTTTGTTAAAGATTATAATATCGATTTTAACGGACAGTTTTTGAAAAATCATAAAATCATTTTGTAGACAATGAAAACGCATCCCACCTGGCTCTCATAGTAAAGTGCACATAGCGTGACGTCATTGTGTCTCGGGACTATCACACAATGCAGTTTTAATTAAAAAAATATATCAGTTTAACATTTATTTGTTCTTATGAGCAAAAGATATGTATATTTTTATGGACATAACGATGTGCCCCCCATGCAGCCATACATGCCATATAGTGTTTTCTTGCCTTATTTTAAATTTTAAAAAGTTCATTTTCTTGCCTTTGGTTTGGACATCAGGCATGCAACTTTTCCTTTGATCAGCTGATTTATATACAGGGTGTATCCAAAAAAATGTCCCACTATGAAAAATTGCCTTTAAATTAATATTCTATAATTTTTTGAGAAATCTTTTACATAGATTGATGGACGATGGTTCAGTGCTTTTTTTTGTGCAATTGCACATACTCATCATGTCACGCATGATTGAGCACAGGCTAATTACGTAAATTGCGATACATCTGGTTTGCGCGAAAAAGTGCTGGGTTGAAAACAGGATCTGAGACCATGAAAAACAACGTTAGGTATGCCCTTTGTTTATCACAAATTGCCATTACTTTTGAATTAACCCTTTCACACTTTCAGTCCTCAACTTGTCCACCATTTCTTTCCTGGCAGATTTGGGCCCTCCTCAGCATATCGTACACTGCACGCCGGATCAAAGCTCTGTCCCTTCTGAGAACATTGACTTCTGCCGTTATGCGTTCCTCAAGGTCATCCAGGTCCCTAGGTGGAGTAACGTACACTTTTGACTTAAGATGACCCCACAAGAAAAAGTCAAGAGGGCTGAAGTCCGGTGACCTCTGGGGCCATTCCACGTCACGGTTTAGGGCAATCACTCGTTTTCCGAACAGTTCTGTAAGGCGGTCTGTTACAGTCCTCTGTCTGTTGGGTGGGGCACCATCCTGTGCCCACCACGCTCTCTGAAATCGGCTATTTCTGTTGCGACGATAACGGGGCAGTTGGTCAATGACAGGAACAATGTCCTCGTTAAGCATCTGCAGATAATGCTCACCGTTAATGTTATGGCGGAAGAAAAAAAGGCCGATAATTGAGCCATTGCCTCCCAAACCTATCCACACAGTCAGCTTGTGTCTGTCGTCACGACGTTGATACTGGAAATCAAGGGGAGCGTGTCCACGAGGGCAGTACTCTCGGATATTGTGAGTGTTAACTGATGCATTGAGGGCAAAGCCTGATTCATCCCCGATGATAAGATTGTCCAAGAATCGTGGGGGTTGTGCAAGGAGCCATCTGCAGAAGCGCAGTCGTCGCTGTTGATCCCCAGGTAGCAGTTCGTGACGCTTAATCATCTGATAGGGATGAAAGTGAAGGTCAACACGAGTTATCCTGTTGAAAGTGGCTGATGGCAGCCCAAGACCATTGCGTCGGCTGCTGATTGTCTGAGCTCTTCCTTCTCCTGCCTGTTGCTGCTCAACGAGACGATTTCGGACAACTTTGATATACAATGTATTCATATTTTATTTAATGCATTTCTACATATTTTAATATACATGTACTCGCAAATGTCTATTCCATCATGCCAAGCAATATAGGTATATCTGTCACTGCAGCATGTTAACTTTTTTTGTAAATACAGTATGGCAAGCTTATAAAACCAAATTTACTCATTCTTTTTTGTTTTTTTGGAGACATTATTTAAGTTTTACTGTTTGTGTTGCCAAATCAGCTCAGGAATTGTGTGTAACTTTTGCTCAGGTATTCTGTACCCTTTACAAACAACAATTTTTAAAAGCATGTTCAAACTCTTGCCTATTATAATTGAAAAAACAACAACAAAGTAATTAATATATATAGTTTGGCATTAATGCAACAATTTAGCCCGTCTTTTTTTTTGTTCTGAATAAATTCATTATGTATTACTTACGGTTTGAAATGCTTTTGTTTACAGCTTTGTGGTATTACTTTCAACAACATTGGGCTCAGCTACATGTACATGTACATGTATAGTCTTTACATTCATTTAAATGAAATGTGTGAAGAGCAAGGTGCGTATGAATTTTCTGAATGTAAGTTTAACATTTAAAAAGCAACATCCGATTCCGCACCATTGGGTGCCGCACCAAAACAGCACCACTCGTGTGTGGTGCACTTTTGGTGCTAATTTAAATAATTGGAACGCACAATAAAATCCCATAAGGGTGCCGCACCAAAACAGCACCACAATCGTATGTGGTGCGGTTTTGGTGCTAATTTAAATAATTGGAACGCACCACAAGTGCACCCCATCAGCAAAATGGTGCAGTTTTGGTGTAAGGATTTAGTACTGCAGAAATCTGGCCCGCGTGCACCAAATCCGCACCATTGGGTGCCGCACCAATACAGCACCACTCGTGTGTGGTGCACTTTTGGTGCTAATTTAAATAATTGGAACGCACAATAAAATCCCATAAGGGTGCCGCACCAAAACAGCACCACAATCGTATGTGGTGCGGTTTTGGTGCTAATTTAAATAATTGGAACGCACCAAAACTGCACCCCGTGTACAGTTTTCGGGTTGAAATTTTTACAGGGTGCACCAAAACAGCACCATTCACAAAGGTGGTGTCAATTTGGTGTACACCAGCTTTTTGAAAACACCTACACTAAAACTACACCATATGTACACCATATCTGCACTCCTATTGGGTGAGGGTGGAGACCGACCAGGGTGGTGTTTTCTGGAGAGGACGCAGAAGATGAGGGTGGGCCACGTCGTGAATTTCTCAAGTAATTTGTTTCTCTTTCAGAATGCAGATTTATGAAAATGTAGTGACCTGTTCTTTTCAATAATGCGTAAACCACAAGTCTGTCTTCTTTAAATATCAAACAAATTACAAGGTAGCGTAAAATTGGGCGTAATCTCTGGCAATACGACATTATGGGTTTATGACTTTTGAAGTTAACTGAATGGTATTATAAAAAAAAGATGAAAAGCAGAAACAAATCTATTCAGCAAAAGGATTGGTCCTAAGATGATGTTTTGGTGTCAGTATTTAAAGAATTTTTGTAAGTGAACAAACTGGCAAAATTGGTAGGAGTAGGATTCGAACATGCAACTTCTGGACTCGTACCGGCACTCTACAAAGCTATTTTGGCCTATGTTGGCAGTCTCCCAAATTGTCAGTGTCTTTAACATTTGTTTGGGGTCGCTATAGTCGCTTGAAGACTTTAAGGAACATTTTATGGGTAATTAAAAATATGAAACCCCTATGGCATAACTAGGGGGGAGGGACATGCCCCCCTCAGCTGACATCTATCCCCCCCCCCACCGGTTCCCCCATTTAAAATCTTGAAATGTGCACAAAATTGCAGAAGCTGCAGTCTATGCACTTTCACTGCCCTCTTAAAAAATGTTTTGCACCCCCAGGTGCCACCCCCCCCTAAACAAAATAACCCAATTCACCCAGTTACGCCACTGTGTAACCCACTTAGTTTTGACAAAGCTACACATATACATTAACTTCATTTTAATGTTTTAACACAGGCTGCTGATGAGGGAACATCTCACTTGCTCTGGAGCATTCAAGACCTGAGCTGGGAAAGCAACTTTCAACTACGACTTAAAACGCCTCAACCAGAACTCACACAAACTTGCAGGCCAGTTAGTTTTATGGAGCCTTTCACATGGTGGGCTTGGACTGCACGCATTGTGTCCATCCGTGTATTCATGTATGGCAGATGTTGGAAGTGTTGACCTTTCTGACATTGACAGCATTCCATATCTGACTGCTCAGGTGAACATGGGAAAGGTAAATTGTTTACACACAAATGTATTTTTACTAAAATGTATTCAATTTCCCCAGTCAGTTTCCCTTGTATATTTTTTGACGAATTATAAGTTAAAAAGTCGTATAAAAGAAGACTGTCTGTAGAGATTTAAAAACAATTCTATAGATTTCTATAGAACACTGATTAAACAAATTCCTGTCGGTCTTCTATATAATTCTATATGTTTCTATAGAAATTATAGACATATTAATTTGTTTGTTGAAAGTATGTACAATATGCCCCTAATTTCTATAGAAACATAGAATTATATAGAACACTCCATATGATTGTATTTTTCTGATGTAGAAATTAGAGACGAGTATAACTTCCAAAAATCTTTTTTCAATCAAATTTACTAACAAGATCAAGGCTGAGGACTATGATTTTTAAAGAAGCGAATATATTAGCATTTTCAATGTATTCATTTGTTTTCCCTAACTGAACTGTGGTGATGTACACCACATCATAATTCGGTGCAGGTTTGGTACATCATGGAGGAAGGAACATGTACCTCTCTGGTGTACACCAATTCTGCACCATGCAATCACTGATGCAACAGCACATAGTACACCACACATACAGCTAGCCCAATTCTTCATTGAGAACAGTTTACTAAGCCATGTGTACAGACCCTGTACAGACCAAAGCCTACATGTACATGTACTGTCATCATCAAGAGTATCATGTTACTTAGACTCAAGTCACATGACACGGTGACCTTGCTGATTGCATACCAGAGATAAACGGTCAGTGTGGGAAATTTGAAATCTGCACTGCAGTCAGTTGAATGTCAGTGCAGCAGTGCAGTATATGCTTGATGGCAGAAATTGTATAAAACTGGGTCAAAATCGTGGATATTTGCATGACATTTATGCCTGTGGACATAATTCACTGCTCATGTACACACTCAACCAATGCTGTTCAAATCAACCAGCCCAAGTGGCTGCAATGGCCTGGAGACGAAGGAGGTGCCCTGTGTTACTGTGAAGGATGTCTCTTCTATGATCCTTGACTATCTCGACAGGCATGACAGGTGAATGAACGTGTTATCTAAGTGCAAAAGGGAACAAATCTTTGTTTTAAATAATGACTGGCAGGGAGGCAAACTGTGAATTCACCTAAATTGTGCAACTAGCAAGACTATATGGTTAAACCAGTATTTTTTTTTTTTTTTTGTGGGGGGGGGGGGGGGGGTTGGGGAAGGTAACAGGTAGTTTGGAGCAGGGCAAGAATTATAAATCTCTCAAAATTATAACAAATTAAAACATGAGGTGTACCGGTTTTCTCATGTGGGGGGGGGGGGGGGGGGGGGGGGGGGGGGTTGGCAGTGTCATCTAGCCACCTGTCTAACTGTCCCAGGCACAGCCAACAACATTTTAGCAGTTTTTGCTTGTAGAAAATTTACAAACCCCTCTTTTTAACATTAATTATTTAATGTTAAAAAGAGGAGTTTGCAAATTAATTATTTAAAATTGCTATATCTTCTCCCAAAATCAGTTTGCAAAATTTTACAGCAAGTTTTCAGTCTTTGCTGGGATAGGACAGGCAGATATTTTAATCCTAGCCTATGGGGGAGATGGGGGAGATAGGAATCCTTAATGATTCAATTGGGGTAAAATCCAATGTTATACGTAAAAGAACGTGAAACATTTTTGACTGACTAGAAAATAACTTTAAACATAACACTACATTTTTCCTTTCAGAAACGGTTCCTTACTTTGGCCCAGCTTCATCCCAAACAATGAAATATGGGTCAAAATAGGCGGGGACTTTGGCGGTTCATCTTTTAAGATGTGCTATCAAATAGTAAACGCACACCACCCCAACTCAACAAGGAACACTGTGGTTTTTGCCCCTTTCGAGGCACACGACTCAACAGCAAATCTCCAACAAGTGCTGCCCCCAATCATGAAGCAAGTGACAACTTGGCACAATGAAGTGGAGGTAAGGTACTCAACATCTGCATGATACTATTCAAATGTACCAGAATAATATAAAATGGATCTTTTACATACCTTTGAAAATGAATATATTTGCTTTTCCTGCAAATCTTGAGTTGGGGCCAGCATTTACTCCACTTGCAAAATCAAACGAACTGAAGGTGGTAGGAACTAGATGCAACCACAACAATGGTGCAGATTCACCTATCAAATAAAACAGGATAAAACATCCAAACAATTTTAGGTTAAGCCTAACACATCATCAACACATTTTAAATCGGTATGTTTGTTTCATACAGGGGAAAATCCATACGACTCTTCACTTTTGGTGAATATGAGTTCCTCACCAAGCTCTATGGAATATGCAGCTGCAATGGTGAGTAGAATAATTTATGCTACTTCATGGTCTCAGGACCAGTGATGATTATTATCAGATTTCCGGCTTCAAGTCCCCCCCCCTCCCCCTTTATGTGATCTGATTAGTAATGCTTGTGTGTGAAAAAATTCCATAGCAATAAAAATAAATGTCATTTTCTCAAAAAAAAAAAAAAGCCTTTAATTGTTTATAGCTCGACACTGTTGCCTGTACTGCACGGCTTCAAGAGACCAAATGAAAGAGGGCCGTCGTCATCGCGAACCTTGGAGTCCATCATTGATAACTTTGAGGCATACCTTGCTGACGGCTCCAAAAAATCCAGGGCAAAAGACGTCTCCAACAGTGTAATAGCCAAGCCGATGTTGAGGGTCCCAGTTGATCATGTAAGTTGTTCAATAAGTGTCCAGTCTAGAGGACAAACAATATTAATATGTCACTTTGACAACTATTGTATAATGCAACAGAATGAGTAACTGGTATTAATCCGAGAGTGATGATTTTAAAATGAATCTTTTCAACAGTTCTTCGCATATGAATAATATCCCTCCTGTTCTCAGGGCCAAAATGGACCCAGCTGCTGTACAGATCAAAACCTATCAAGTGACAGGTTGAAACACACACAAACTGTGAGAGTTGGTGTTTAGAGTTTTTGATAGGTTGTGAAAGTTATAAGTATTAGAGGGTTAATATTAATCAAAGGAACTTTACGGTTCCAGAAGCAATTTATGCATCATGTTTTTGTTTTTTTCAGGTGGTGCTACCGACACTCCACATGTCGCTCGGCATTTTCAAAAAGCTGTACGACATGTTGGAGGAGAGGTGTCACCAGTTGGATTTGGAACTGTTTGCACTTTGTGTAGAGCATACAGACTAAAGTGACAGTCCATCATCAGACAACTTCGATCAGCGTATACAAGCAGAGTACATCCATCAACAAAAGGCCAAGGAGGAAAAACTACCAAAGAGGAAGAGCTGGAACAAATAGAAGAGGAACTGCCCCTTTACCTTCTTCAGAAGGAGCTTCCAACAGCTGATCTTGTCTTCAAAGACATGGCTAACCGGGCATTTGCACTCCGCCGTGAACTTCAGGAGCTCGTGAGTAGGCCTGCATGGGATCCCTTTCCTTAAAAGTGCCCTGTATAGAGAAAGTGCATGAACACCATTTTTATGATTATTTTGTTTAACAGGAAAAGACTGACTTCAGTCTTCCAGTAGGATCAGGCCCTGTTGTCGGATGCCTGGAGGATGTCCTGAAGCAAAACAAAGTAGAAAGACAGGCTTATCACGGCAAATTATTTGTTGGAAATCATGTCTACAAATGTTGCCAGGTATGTGCAATACACTTTGTTGCAGTATTAAGTATACATTCTCCTTGGGGAATATTTTATGCAAAATTGTGAAAGAATTATCTTGACTTGGCACATTACCTGTATCATTGGTGATAAAACTGACATATTACATGTTATGCCATCACAAATTTATTACATCATTTCTCGATACATGCACTACTTACAATGTGAAGTACACTTTGTCCGACAGGCAAAGGTCATCCAAGCCCTTACAGCGGCACCCAGAAAAGTCCTCCAAGAGCTGGACTGTGACTACATCCCTGTGTCTCAACACCAGAAGCTCATCCGTGATGCTGCCAAAATGGGGGACATCTTCAGTGATGTGCTTCTGAAATTTGCAGATGTACATCACGGGATAAATAAATCACAGCAGGCCAATGACACAGAATGACATAAAAAGGATTGGTTTGCAAATTTAACTCCTGGCTTTGTTTCCCCCTTTTTGCAAACCTGTCTTAATTTTGTGAAATGGAACATTTTGTTGCATTTTTGTTTACATTTCTTTTCCATGCACTTTTCACTTCAAGGCATATGTATCAAGAACTTCATGGCTTGTTGTTATATAAGCAACTTCCCTCAATCACACCAAAGCTCCACCTCCTCCAGGACCACACACTCGACCAACTACAGCAGTTCGGCGTTGGATTCGGTGTGCTCAACGAGCAGGGTGGGGAACTTATACATACCGAATTTAATCGAACTGGCAGAGTGGTCCATGGTATGAGAGATCAGCTCAAACGTCTCATCACCACAGTGCAGAGGCATCATCTCAGCACCACCCCAGAGGCCCAGAGCAGCATGGTCTTCCAACCACAAGAGGAGTGAGGATCTTCGTCCTAGAATTGAATTACATTTGAAACAAAGGCCTATCAAGCACTTTATATATAAAAGTCGTCCAGAAAATGTAACATGCATAGATCTACCATGGTGAAGTTTTAAATAAAATTTCTTTCCCACAAAATCATTTATCCCACAATCATAAAAACAAAACATGGTGTCAATTTCCTTTATTTATCAGCACTGCCCACTTTACATTTTGTTATACATGTACTTCTGTCTTCTATACATGTACATGTAGATGCTATCTGACAGAGGGATTGAATGAAACAAGAATGTTCACTTTTAAGGTTTATTTATCTTTTCAACTGCACTGTTAATTTTTTCTGAGCACCCATCTCACAATATTTGAAGCATGTCAGCCCTTTGCTACCTGTACTTACATTGCACACGTACATGTAGGAGCCTATACATGTACGTATTTCAAAAATTTTATCATGTAAATATTGCATAGTACCATGGATATTGTACTTAAATATATTACTGTTATTATCAAATGGGGGGGGGGGGCCCTATAACTCAACTGGTAGAAATATCAGAACTCAAGAGTTTATTTTGCACATGCCTTGCACAGAACTACTGGCATTGTAAGTAAAAAGGTAAAACTGTAATTGACATTTTACTTTGATAGGTCATTCTGAATTTGAATTTGGATCACCCTTTTCATTTAATTATATGCCAGTTTGTTCTTTGTGTTGTTTTTTCACGTGCAAATTTATAAGACATGTATTACTATGACATGCGAATGCTGCTATTTTTAAAAAATTACAGCAAATTTGCTTTTACATGTAGGTCTTTTTGTTCTGCTGACGATCCCGACATCGCCCTCCTCTGAATTATAGGATCACCACCCCCACCCCGCCCCCCCCCCCCCCCCCCCCAGGCCTAAACACATGCGCATGTACATATCATGATATGTTTTATGTATACATGCGCATGTACATACATATCATGATATGTTTTATGTATGCATACATTATATGGTACACGTACATGTACATACATACATGTATGTCATACGTGTCACGTAAATACAACTTGTATCAGCAAGTACCTGTACATGTATGTTTGCATGTCGTGTAAGTATGTTGTGTGTGTACAAATTGTACATGTCCATGCATGACTAGCCGGAGTGCCTCTGGTGGTACAGTACTAGAAGCACACTGTGCCCATCGTAAAATGATTGTCGCAAATACTCTACGTGCTTTGAGCGAGATTATCTTCTCATCCAGGATAGTGATTTCTAAAGTTCAGGGTACCTACCTGCTCATAGAGAAATTCATACCGTTGCTAAAAAAGCTCCTTTATCTAGAAACCTTTTATCCATCTGGCCAAAAAACGGTCTGTCTGCATCTTCCACATTGTACATAGTCTCGAAAACGTTCCTGCATGGTATTTCAAAATGGCGGACGGGCTTTGCCAATTGTAATGTAGGCATTTGTGTAGCCGGCTAGCTCCCCGAGGCAAGCTTACTAGCTGTGTTTGCAGGGTCCGGGCTGCGAACTGCATGCATGATGTTGTGCCGACCAGGCTGTACAAATGCCAACTTTACAATGCACAAAGCCCATCTGACATTTTAAAATCCCATGGAGTGGAGGAACGTTCGTAGCTATTTTACTTCGCAGTGGCTAATTTTACGGCAGCCGTAACGCTACTTTTAAATGCTCAAATAAATCAACACATAAACAAGAACATATAATGCAAAACATAACTTTAAATTTATTCTTAATGACTTATTACAATTTCCAAGTAATCATTGTCCAATTTTATTCAATATTTTTAGTTATAATATGCTTTAGAAGTATTGTTTGTCCATAATTCAGTGTTGATTTGCAACAATAACAACAGCAAAACACAAAGTTCAACAGTTATATACATGTGTGACACAAAAATAAGTCAGTCTTTAAGGATAAAGCTCTAGACTGGTCATCAAAACTCGCAGGTATCTCATTAATTAGATTAAAAGAGTTAAAGCTAAAAACTACAGAAAATCTAATCTTTTTATGCTAGTTTTTCTTTCTCAAAAGATACATTATCAGGTTTGTTTTTTAGTTGATGGGTAAAATGCTTAGCAAACAAATGCAACCATACAGTTACTTATTATGAGTGAGGTTCTTCAATACAACTGTCTCTTGAATAGTTTAATTAGCATCACATGTCAGACAAAAGATTTTGACTCTTTTAGGTGTTGTAAGAAAAGTCAGTGGTCATTTGAAATATGGTCTATGTAGTTTTGTTCAAGGAAACAATTTTTTTACTTTTATGAACTTTTTCTGGCTTTAACAAACTACCATTCGAAGATTCCTAAAAACTTCTGGAAAATGTTAAATCCACAATAATGCAGTCTGTTTAAAATTCAGTATTACACTGAAATGTTTTAGAACTTGGCAATCATAAAGATTGCCTTGTACTGTACTGTTCTGATCACTGTTGAATTTTCAGGTCGGAAAAAAATGAAAAGAATAACAAACTTAATTTGTTTTGTTTTACATATCTGTACTGTTTTAATTACTACAACTTTGTATGGTCATTAATTAAACTTTAGATTACCTGAAACAATTATGATGGTGCTACTTTTGACAATGCCCTTGATGCCATACACTACTGATTCTAAGAACTCCCATGCCCCATCGCACTTATCCTGATACTGTAGACTACACACAAAGTAGGACTTGAAACATACATCAAGTGCTTTAAGAAGTGGGATGGTTGCATAGCCCTCCTCTCCATGATCACGAAGACTTGTAGTGATGGTTGATGCGGCCGATTTACTTACGGTCAAGTACCGTGTTCCAAGTCCATGTTTTCCTAAAGAAGTACAAAAAAGCAACATAAATACTGTGTACATAAACCAAATCCCCAATTATTTACAACAAAGAAGAAGTCAACTTGAAAAAACAATTCTTTGCTAAACTTTATAGCCATGTAGGCATGAACTTTATGTGCATTTTAATGATTTAGACTTCAACATAGAAACAAACTGAGCAAATTCAGTGAAGCTAGCCCAGCAACCTCTATAAACAGCACTTCAACTGAATGACAGATCTACAGTAAAAACTAGCACTAGCATTTGAAAAATATTGGGGAGTGTGTAGATCTTAAATGTGGTTCACAATGCTGCTCAGGGCAGGACATGGAAAAAGTAAATGTTCCTGAACTGGAGCCGAGTACATGGGCAGGCTAAGAAAGGAAAAGTTGTGGACAGAACCAGCAAAAATGTCACTACCTTGAAAGAGCATTGTAGTTGTCATATTTTTAGTGCATATGACTGAAATTGTACTTGTATACTATTCTATAGTTGATGGCAGTGCATCATTCACAGTATTATGCCTGTCATATTTGTCTTGTGACGGGCGACTTGCATTAAAAAAAATATTTTGACCAGGGTCCATAATAAAGGTCTTAAAGTTGATGCTTTGTTCCAGGCCTAATTTTAGAGTGTGAATCGTTAATAAAATAAAAGATGTAAGATTTAGCTACTTACTCTCTGGAAGTCCATGAATGTTCCTGAAGACTCACTGAAACTGATAGGCCTCCTCCCCTTCCTTCTTCCAGTAAACAGAAGTGGAAGAACATGTATGGCCAAGTTCTTCCTTTGTTCTGGATAAATAAGAATATACAACATTAATTATATAAACAACAGCAATAATGCCATGCTTTTTTAGAAAGTCGTCATGAACAGTCGCCATGAACAGAAAAACATACTTTGCAACAGCTCCGACATTTGGGGGCTTCAAAAATATAATAAACGCACTGGCTATTGTTACGGCAGCCCTCGTTACGGAACTGCCTATTGTAACAATAGCATTTGAAAGTCGCGTTACGGCTGCCGTAAAAATAGCCACTGCGTATAACAAAATGTACAATATACGAAGGAAGTCTAGTATTTTAGCCACATTTATATGGATTAATAATCCGTTGTTGACAGTCCGCGCCACTGATTTATAAACCGGGTATGCTATTTGTGTACCATAACCATCGCAGCCTACAGTGTGTGGCAGGCCTGCATGTAAATGTATAGGCCTACATCGTAGCCTACATTGACTTTCTCAAACACTTTCACCGGCGTCCATGCACTGCCCATGTTTTACAAAATCAGTAGCTCTACACTGAAAAATTACTGTACCAAATTGTGGCATGTTGGCCTACGTTATTGATCAAAACACCACCCGGACAGGCTTTTCTTCATGTTTTCCGTCGAAGTTCGTTGTGGACGACACGTCCGTTATGAATCGATGCGAAGCACATGGTGTCGAATACCCCTTAACTAAGTAATATTTACACAACGCGTGACAGATTTCACATCGAATTGTGTAAAACTTACGTGGTCGCTATAAAACTTGAGCAAGATTACATAACTTGTGTAAAAAAAAAAAATTACATTTAAAACAAGATATTTTAAACTTACAGAATAGTTGCGTATTCTATTTTGGTCATATTTTACTTAACTTGTGTAATATTTTACCAAACCGTTTTTACCGATAATTTGTTTACCATTCATTTTGTGTGTGTACCGGTAAAGGTGGGTCAGCAACTGTGGAAGGGTTAGGGACGTCACGACATACACCTTACAGCCACCCAAAGTGCCGCACTGGATGAAGTTGGCATTCTCGAATCGTGCAGAAAACCCAATGTTTTTCTTCGTACCATAACGGGCCGCTGCTCAGGAAAAACTTTTGGTTCGTCATCTCCCTTACCATTGAAAACTCTTCTAGGATAGCTATCCCGTCGACATATCTAGCCTAATTAAGCGTTTCCTGTGCGTCCATCTTGGCAGAACGATGCGTTGTAACATGTGTGCTATCCTCTCTCAGCCCACATTATGTTCTTTGCGCATAGCCAATCTTGGGCCTGAAGGTTTGGATAGTGAATGGATCTGTTGAGAATGGCTCATTTTTCTCTGGGAGCCAATCTCCACACGGGTTGGTTAGTTGTCACAATGACTGGGGTACGCCTGAGATATGCCTCTGATTGATGTTTGAGTGGTACGAATGTGGGTTGTCTCTCAAAGATAACTTTAGCCTTCTCAATGATACACTGATCAATATAGGGTTCGTTGAATACAACGAGACGCTTATCAACACATTCCTGCCACAAAAATAAATATCCCTGACTACCCTGACTAATTTCACCGTAATGAGTAGATAGTCCAGTGAGACTATTTGTCAGCCATGTTTTTCCAGCATTGCTGGCCCCCTCTAAGATAAGAGTATTCACCTTGTTTCTACGTTTATCCATGATGTCTCTTACATCTGAAACTAGTTGTTTACAGTTTGTTCTGTTCGTGAGCCCACTTTGCCACGATTTGAGCTGAGTGTTCAACGGGCTCGTAGATTTCGTTCATGTCTTCTCTGAAGTTGTGTTCTAGTTCTGTCATGGACATGGCGAGAGTATCAAACAATGCCAAACACACTTTTGGAAGAGCAGACCAAAGTTTGACTTGTAGAAAGCCCGTTCGATGTGGCCTTGATGTTGTCGGGTTCATATTTCATGACCTTTTGCATCAGATCATTAGATGATGAAGCTGCGCATTTGCGTATCATCGACTGAATAAGTTCGACATCGGTTGTTCTACCGATACGGGTGGTCTCACTGGTCCCCTCTCCATCCTCTTTTTGTCCTCCATCTTGTTGATGTCATCTAGACTCACCGATGCATATCTTTCTACAATAGTCGGATGTGTATAAGGTGGCAGTACATTGTCGTCAATCTTGGTCTTTCCAGCCATGCGCAGATAAGCCAAATAGGCCTGTTCTGAATGTACTGTTTGAGTTTTGCATTGGTAGCACAGTTCATAGGCCTCGTTCTTCAGACATTTCCATCGATGACTGTTGCCGATGGGTGTGTTTATCTCTAAATAAGCGTGGATGTGATTTCCTTCTATGCTGCACGGGATATTGTCTGTTTCGGGTCGATGTAGTACCAATACATAGTCGGATACATCACTCATGTACTTATCAAACAAATACTGAATCTCTTCGGTGTTCACATTTGCATGTGCATTCATGCGTTAAATAATAATGGCTACAGAGTTAATACAATTGTCTTCTCTGCGGCGTTTGCCATAGTTTCCATGAAGTACGTTGACGGTAGCATTGCTTGTAGACGGTCCACTACCAGAAGGTGCATTTTGACGTAATCTTTTAAGGTTCCACTCCACTAAATACGGCGCTCATTGTAACCAACACAAAAATAAGAAGAAAGAGCACCGCCTGGTGACGCTCAGGAGTAAGGTGGCAATATTTTTTTTCACTGGAAATTAAAGATTAAGACTCCTAGAATAATTTTTTTTCAAATTTATGAGAGTTCAAGGAAATTATTTTTTTAACGAAATCCCCCGAGTTGGAAGCCACGGGTCACCAATTCTTGATTTCCACAAATATTTCTACAATCAGTCCAATTTATAGGCCCCAGGGACCTCTTATTCAAAATTACCGGAGGGATCACAAAATATTAATGAGCTCGCGCGCAGTGATTTTCACAGATTTAGTGGCATGCACCCTTTAATAACACTCACTGGGGCCTTTGGTGAGAAAATGGGCCTCAAAACAGTGAAAATTTACCTAAAATACAGTAACCACTTCAAAAAATGAAATGCGATAGACTTGCTGTTCTAAAATGGGGCGCTACAGTTTAGTCCGCGGACTCAGATTTTTGCCATGTTATTCAAAGGTGCATGTATTGCCAATGCAAAGTCAAGTCAAAAGGGGAAGCTCTTCCTTCACAAAAATGCACGACACACTGAAGATAAACTAAAACAAACCAAGCACTAGTATATTCTCTAAATTCATTAGCAACCTCTATATTTGATCCAATGTTTTCCTGAAATTTTTTTTCTTGGGGTAGGGTGGAGGGGGGGGGGGGGGGAGTATGGTCAGATTGGTGGGTTGGGGAATTTCAGACATTTTTTCAAACTATACTTTTAGGCAAGATAAGCCAAAACTCTGAAGAAAAGAGAAATGTCACAAATCGAAATTATTTTAACTTGCTTTAGAAATTTAATAATTTTCATTTCACCAACTAGTTCATATTTAGAAAATGCCTTTGGTTATTGGCACAACAGGGAAGCAGTAACTTAAGCATGCACTGAATGAAATGCAATAGCTTTGCAAGTCCAATTTAGTGTGACCACGCGGCACGCTCGGCGTGCGTAACAATGGATGTTTATTGTTAGTGCACCATTATTCTTTTGTAAGATGTTCATAGTGACATGGAATAAACAAAACTCTTCATAACCATAATTACTCACCAACTGAAAGGTCCACCATGGTTCGCTATAGAAAGGGCATGTTTAAGAGGAAAAAAGTTTATTTAAAAAAAGGCAATGGTCTGACATGTCAGTTGATAAGAGAAAAGGCTGATGTTTCATCTTCCTATATCAGACCCACAAATGAACAATTGCAACTAGCCTTTCCCAGAGATGAGCGAGGTTCTTTCTACAACTTACCAGGTGCCAGAAATAATAAAACTGTGATGATGCTGCGACCGAAAATTTACGAAATATCGCCGATAAGCAGACTCCAGAGGGAAGGAGCCGACAACTTGAACCCAGGCGGCTACAGAATTGTTCATGTCAACACTACAGTTGAGACAAGTGTTCGAGCTACCCTGGACCATCAGCATGCGAATCCTGACTGTGATGGCTGGCCTCAGCTACAGGCAGAGCAAGAAACACACCGGGGCCTTGCTGTTTCAGAGGTGCTTCATGCAACAAGTGCCACTTCTCGACATTAAGGAAGAAGCTGTACTCAGATATACCTCAGGTCAGCAGAGGCCGACGCACTGCAACTCCAAACATGGCCTTCCAAGTTGGTCTCCTCAACACGGGTATTGCAGCCACAGGAGCAAGACGACTTTTGACAGCATTGGGTACAACTGTTCCTTCAATCAGTGGGCTGCAGAAAACAGCAAGCAAATGTGGGGACATTATTATCAATGAAAATGTTAGAAGTACGGCTGAAAAGAGAAAACTGGTCAAAGGTATTCAAGAATTACAGGGTTATGACAGAGAAAAACCGATTGCTGTCGAATTAGATAGACAATACAATAACCCCTTGAGAAACTGTCGGGGGAAAAAAACACCATTTGTGCCGGCAACCCAAACTAGGGACGTAGTATGTGAGAATGTAACCACCAAAAAAATGGTAGTAATCTACCACCACGAGAATAAACTCTGTAAATGTGCAAATCAAATGTCAGGCAAACACAGCAGTAACAAGTGTTCCGAGCACACAGATTCTTGTAGTGCTACACGCCCAGCAAATTACAACATGGGGGATGAAAGAGCTAGGGGGAATTCAATGTGCCAAGAAACTTCTAGAGTGTAAGGAACCCTTGTTGGCAGAAAGAGTAACAAGCGATGCGGACGGGTGTATGGCAAAAGATTTTATGTCTCAGATGAGAATTAAAGCAGGTATCGAGCCAGAACACTTTCTTGACGCACCTCACTTAAAACGATCACTAAGTTCAGCAATCAGTCGGGCCAAATTCAGTGGTGACATGATGCCTGGTAGAACTAAAAAAGAAAAGAAAAAGATACAAGACCGGTTAGGTGACGATGTAAGTCACAGGGTACAAGCAGAAGCAGGGGCAATCCTCAAGAAATATGGAAGAAACTTTGCCCAAATGCATGACATGGCTGAACAGGCTGCCTCAACCATTCCCGAATGTTACCAAGGTCGCCACAACCTTTGCAAAAAGCGGTCCTTGGTTTGCAATGGCAATTACAGATTTCCCTACCTTCCTGTTCATGTTAGGGGGAAACTGAAAATGCTCGAGTCTGACAAGAAACTGCTTTTACTGAAAATTCAGAAGAGAATTGGTCACGAGGCAATGCAAAAAACCAGATATGGGACAAGTACACAAAAAGCAGAGTCCATGAACCATGCTTTTCCAAGTACTAATCCAAAAGGGACACTAACCTTTTTCAGAAATGCTCTCTCAAGAGACCACAGCGCAGTTCACCTTGTCAACAATGGCAATGCCAACTCAATCATCCTCAAGTGTGAAGCTGCAGGTTGTCCTGTTTTGCCAGGATCTGCAGCTGCAAACAGTCTGGCTGAAATGGACAGAAAAGAAAAATATCATTCCCAACGGGCTAGGAGCACACATTATAAAATACGAAGGGCAAAGTGTAGGGCACAACTGTGCCAAGTCATTGTACAAGAAAGGGCAACTGGAACCCAAGTCAGCAATCCCTCCAGATGTGGATTGGCAAAGAATTCAGAGTGAGCACAATTACAGCTATGTTTCAATCCAAAATGAATTATAAAAGCAACAAGTGTAGCATCAAAAAATGGTGAGCAATTTCAGTTATCAAACTTAATGGTGAGCAAAAAAGTTCTCCTTAATTACATTTTAAAGAAGACAATCCTTGTATGGGCTATGGCCCGAACACAAACGGCATCTCTTACAACGAGATCTTGCAGTGTTGATGGCGTGTGGCTCAAGTGACAGGTGATCAAAATTCACGCACAAGGAGTTGTGGCACAGGTGACTGACATCATACCCCCGGGAAAGATCAAGGACTCCAGAATAAACAATGTAAGTCAACCTGTGCACACGCATCCTTGTGCGTGAATTTGATTTTGAGCCAGGCATGACAACATTAATAATGCCATATTTCTGCTGGACATATCCTGTCCATATTCTGCAATTTTGCCTGCCTCTGTGCACAGTCTATCTTAAATTCTTGCCTTTAATTGAGGCATTCCAGATGGAATCCATTTTGCTATGGTTTAAGAAATCTGCATAACAAACAATACAGACCGCGTGCGTGAGGTCAACTTACCTTTGCTACCATTGGTCAAAAGCTTTCTCCAGCAGTCATGATAGCCCTAGCCTGGGCATGCTACAAATAAACATATTAAAATAAATATAAATCTCAGTCAAAAAATTGGGTGAAACTGACAATGCAGACAAACTACTTACTTGTCCAACAAAAGTCTTTAATTTTCAGTAACAAAAAAGCACGTGTAAATTTACGAGCCTCAGCGCAACCTATTGTAAACATGTTGATAACATGGCGAATAGGCATCTGAAATGTGTATGTGAATAAAAAGACAGCGAGAGCAAAAATAGAAAAGAAAGAAAGAACCAATTTTGTTCTCTATCATGTGTGTAATTATTAGTGTGTTTTCTGTGAGATTTCATAGTTCAAAACATGAAACATACCTATTTTTGGCGAGTACACTTGGCATATGGGCGCCGCCATGTTTGCTTCATATAGGTTCCACTCCACTAAATACGGCGCTCATTGTAACCAAAACAAAATTAATAAGAAAGAGCGCCGCCTGGTTACGCTCAGGAGTAAGGTGGCAATATTTGTTTTCACTGGAAATTAAAGATTAAAACTCCTAGAATAATTTTCTTTTCAAATTGATGAGAGTTAAAGGAATTTTTTTTTTTTATACTCCCCTCCCCACAAACCACCCCTAAAATGGTGGCCCATCTCTGGGCCCAGGTCTAAATGTAGCCCCCCGCCTCTATGCCAAATAGACCCACGTATTTGTCTTTTTTGTGAACGGAATCCCACGAGTTGGAAGCCACGGGTCACCAATTCTTGATTTCCACAAATAATTCTACAATCAGTCCAATTTATAGGCCCCAGGGACCTCTTATTCAAAATTACCGGAGGGATCACAAAATATTAATGAGCTTGCGCGCAGTGATTTTTCACAGATTTAGTGGCATGCCCCCCTAAGCGAAGCCGCTACCGTGGTTTGTTGATTGGCCATTTTGAGAATTATGATTTAAAAATGTTCGAAACAAATAATATAAACTTCTATGTGCGTCGTCGTTGTTTTGTTCTTACGCGCGCGTCGCGCTACCCATACATCTTTGCGGCTTTATTTGGCGGGAAACTTTTCTCTGCTGGATTGACGTCACTGAGTTCACCGCACTTTGTATATGGTGCTGCAGCGGATTCATAGCGTATTGATTTATTGAATCGATACCTATAAATTCCATGGGTCGAGTAACATTTACTTCGGGGGTGGCTCCGGGGCGAAATGGCTAGTGTGAAATGTCGCACATTTTCACCCCCGCGTGCGAGGTTTTGTACAACCCTGGTTACAAAAACAGGTGGTCCAGAATTCCAAAGGTCATGTGAAAGCGCGCGCTGTTCTTATTGTACAGCTTGGCCGAGAGCGTAGTGCGATCAAGATATGTGGTAGAGGGGTCTTTTGTGTTGGTCATTGTGTTCCCGGAGTCTTAGGAATTATTTTCAGCGAGGAGGAAGTTAGGAATTTACTGGCCATCTGGGGGGGGGGGGGGGGGGGGGGGGGGAGGTGGGGGTCTATGAAAATGCAAATATTATTCAACTCTGCGACTGGAAATTGGTCGAAAACATGTGATCAAACAAAAGTTGATCATACAAAAACGCGATTATCTTAGAATGAAGGTTTGGCCGACTTTGCGGGTTTTTGTCACTTCGTGAGCAAAGCGACGATATGCACGAGTTCAGTGCAGGGTCTCAGTCTATGGAAACTTTCAATTAAGATAGAAGTCTGTTTACTGGAAAAAGTGACCCAGAGAATGAAGCAAATAAAAGCATTTACCGGTAAAGGTGGGTCTGCAACTGTGGAAGGGTTAGGGACGTCACGATATACATGTACACCTTACAGCCACCCAAAGTGCCGCACTGGATGAAGTTGGCATTCTCGAATCGTGCAGAAAACCCAATGTTTTTCTTCGTACCATAACGGGCGCTGCTCAGGAAAAACTTTCGGTTCGTCATCTCCATCTCACTCACCATAGCTATCCCGTCGACATATCTAGCCTAATTAAGCGGTTCCTGTGCGTCCATCTTGGCAGAACGATGCGTTGTAACATGTGTGCTATCCTCTCTCAGCCCGCATTATGTTCTTTGGGGGGGAATTGCGCATAGCCAATCTTGGGCCTGAAGGTTTGGATAGTGAATGGATCTGTTGAGAATGGCTCTTTTTTCTCTGGGAGCCAATCTCCACACGGGTTGGTTAGTTGTTACAATGACTGGGGTACGCCTGAGATATGCCTCTGATTGATGTTTGACTGGTACGAATGTGGGTTGTCCCTCAAAGACAACTTTAGCCTTCTCAATGATACACTGATCAATATAGGGTTCGTTGAATACAACGAGACGCTTATCAACACATTCCTGCCACAAAAATACATATCCCTGACTACCCTGACTAATTTCACCGTAATGAGTAGATAGTCCAGTGAAACTATTTGTCAGCCATGTTTTTCCAGCATTGCTAGCCCCCTCTAAGATAAGAGTAGTCACCTTCTACGTTTATCCATGATGTCTCTTACATCTGAAACTAGTTGTTTACAGTTTATGTTCTGTTCGTGAGCCCAATTGGACACGATTTGAGCTGAGTGTTCAACGGGCTCGTAGATTTCGTTCATGTCTTCTCTGAAGTTGTGTTCTAGTTCTATCATGGACATGGCGAGAGTATTAAACAATGCCAATTGTTTACACTTTTGGAAGAGCAGACCAAAGTTTGACTTGTAGAAAGCCCGTTCGATGTGTGCCTTGATGTTGTCGGGTTCATATTTCATAACCTTTTGCATCAGATCATCAGATGATGAAGCTGCGTATTTGCGTATCATCGACTGGATAAGTTCGGCATCGGTTGGTTCTACCGATACGAGTGGTCTTACTGGTCCCCTCTCCATCCTCTTTTT
The DNA here is from genome assembly GCA_037893225.1 of Hippasteria phrygiana. NCBI lineage: Eukaryota > Metazoa > Echinodermata > Asteroidea > Valvatida > Goniasteridae > Hippasteria > Hippasteria phrygiana. Next base: position 260,518 of record JAZGUH010000564.1, on the reverse strand, counting down.
GTCCTCCATCTTGTTGATGTCATCTAGACTTACCGATGCATATCTTTCTACAATAGTCGGATGTGTAAAAGGTGGTAGTACATTGTCGTCAATCTTGGTCTTTCCAGCCATGCGCAGATAAGCCAAATAGACCTGTTCTGAATTTACTGTTTCATTTTTGCATTAATAGCACAGTCCATAGGCCTCGTTCTTCAGACATTTCCATCGATGACTGTTGCCGATAGGTGTGTTGATCTCTAAATAAGCGTGGATGTGATGCCCTTCTATGCTGCACGGGATATCGTCTGTTTCGGGTCGATGTATAGTAACAATACATAGTCGGACATATCACTCATGTACTTATCAAACAAGTACTGAATCTATTCGGTGTTCACATTTGCATGTACATTCATGCGTTGAATAATAATGGCTACAGAGTTAATACAATTGTCTTCTCTGCGGCGTTTGTCATAGTTTCCATAAAGTACGTTGACGGTAGCATTGCTTGTAGACGGTCCACTACCAGAAGGTGCATTTTGACGTAATCTGTTAAGCGAAGCCGCTACCGTGGTTTGTTGATTGGCCATTTTGAGAATTATGATTTAAAAATGTTCGAAACAAATAATATAAACTTCTATGTGCGTCGTCGTTGTTTTGTTTTTACGCGCGCGTCGCGCTACCCATACATCTTTGCGGCCTAATTTGGCGGGAAACTTATCTCTGCTGGATTGACGTCACTGAGTTCACCGAACTTTGTATTAAAGGTGCTGCAGCGGAATTCATAGCGTATTGATTTGTTTAACTCCATAATATGTTGCCAACCAATGAGTACGACCACCGCGTTCATTAACTACGTGCATCTTACACCAATACGTTACATTGAGTTTCATCACAATCTGCATTAGGTTATTCTCTGCGTCCAGTATACACTGGTAGTTTGAGGAATATATCGGGGCTCCCTATGGGAGAGTGGCCAGTCGCGAACGCCAAATTGGTAAATTGCATCGCATGGCATTCTTAATATTCTTTGCATATGCAAATTAGTTACAAGACCCCCCCCCCCCCCCCCCCCCAACAAAAAAGACGCAATAATAAGCATAACTATAGCAGACATCCCACAAACCCACGTGCGCTGTGTGAATTTGCTTTAGACTCTAGGTTATGACTCGGATTCATGGTTTGGGTTAGTAATCCTATATACCGGAATAGGGTTGCGAAATTCTTGTGAATTTTTACAGTGGAAAGTTTCCACCGGAAATTTGGGGAATTAACGGGAATTAACAGGAACTTTGCGAATTTTCAGAAAATCCTAAATTCACAATTTAAACAGCGGAATTACTGTGTAGATTGAGTAATTCAATAAACAACTTAGGGAATGATTACTAACCAGTCTCCGTCCGTTTTTATTAAAGAAAACAACACTTGTCAGATCTTGCTGCATTAATCATTTTTTGGTAAAACATCTTACATTAGTACAATGATTTTAAAACTATAACCACAGACTCCGCAGTGATAATTATTTTAAACTTATATAATAAGGTCTACTTTAGTATAGGACTACTTTTGCACTTTCAAAAAAATTGTTTACCAGCTAAGTCATCTTGATTTTCTTTTTAATTATTCAACGATGGCTCATAAAACAAGTTTGTTTTTTTGCAAATCGCTTATCACAAGCCCCAGGGCACTCGAGGTGTGAGCTGCAGAGGATTATGTGGAAGAACCAGCTCCTCACACTAATAAAACAAGACCAGCTAATCTCTTCACAGTATGAATATGATCGGGGTGGGTGGTAACTAGTCCACACAAGACATTAATAATGCCTCTACCCATATTAAGCGTATATTTCAATGTGCCAAACCACTAAGCCACAGCACTGTACATGTGTAATATACAATTGTTGTGGTGCATTCTACATTGTGGTTAGATCAGCTGCGCCTGTAACTAGATTGTTAGTCTGACCATGGAGGAAGGATAGGTCTGACATAATATGTAGTTAAGTTGTGGTGCATTTATATTGTATTTAGATGTTCTCAATTCTTTAGTTGCACCTGTAAATAGATTATTAGTCTGACGTAATATGTGGTGTATTTATTTGATATAAGTTAGCCGTTTGCATTTGTTCAGTGCAGTTGGTTCTTCGGCGTGATGCTGTCAACATCGGCTCTTCAATTTCTTTATTTTTTGTAGTCAAGTGTTAAGTTTAAATAAACTACTCTAGACCCAGAATATGGTGTCGCTTTTTGTTTTATTCTCTTGTCCCCGGTACCTCGGTGTGTCAACATAACACAATTCTTACCACAAGGCTCGCCCCTCACTTCCAGTACACTAGTTACCCTTTCCATTGTTTACCTACATATGCATGTTTATGAGGATTATAAATTGGTATAGATTTTAGGCCAAAATAACAACAAATAACATGTATTTCTCCCTACCCCTCCCGTCTCGTTATTTTCCGTTTAGATTTTACATGTCAAATTTCTTTTAGTCATTTTCATTTACTGACCTAAATTATAGAATATTATAGTTTTTAGCTAATCAGCACTAATTACTAAATTAAAAAGGTAATAGCAAGGGCCACTACGGTACTTTTCACAAGAAAGTGGAGAGTTAAGTATTCCTCTCACGAAATGGGCGGAGCCTTTGTTGTGGCCTCCCGCACATGTGTGACCCGCGTGTGACCCCCTTTGCGGTCTATGAATGAACGGTCTTTGTAGAAACGCTGTAAGGGTATATTTCTGGAAGTTTGCGTAATTATGTCAGTTTATTTTTACATGTGGCGTAATCGTAAGAGTGTCCATAAGCAGTGTCCAAGCGCTTTATTTATCAGCATTAAGACTGCACCCAATCGGACGTACAGTTCTTTAGATATAGTTCTTTAGACCTTGAAGTGTGCAACTTTTAGATGACGTCACGTGACCCATGATGACGTCATCACAACGGTACTTGCCAAAGCAAACATGTGCAACGTGGTCTTGGCCTGGGTCGAGTTTGGAGTCAATCTGATCAATGACAGTGTCAAATTCGGAGAGTACATTGAAATTTGAAACATTGAAAAATGTATAGAAAATTAGCCGATGACGTCACAATGACGTCACTTCGGATTCTGGATGCTAGTGAGAATATCTACCTACCCACCGATTTTCATGACGATCGGACCTACCCTTATATGTGTTTTTAAAAAGCACATAGCGGAAGGAAACGTGTACAAAGTCTATGGGATCAGGTGCCTAAGAAGAAAAAGAAATAAGAAACAAAAATCTTAACAGAAACAAAGGCTTTTCCGCAACTTTGCGGAAAAGCCAAAAAGAAATATTAACAGAAACAAAGGCTTTTCCGCAACTTTGCGGAAAAGCCAATAACCTACATTTTCTGTAATTTCCCTCTTCCTCGTCCCTTGGCGATGAGTGTTGTTGCCCGACTTAATGATGAAGGCTGACTCGATTCGCTCCCTCGGCTGGACTGGCTTTGTTGACTGGAGAAAGTAGATTGACTCGAGCTGCTAAACTGACTTGACTAAAAAGTCTGGTCAGCACAACTAGACTGACTAGTTTGACTGTCCTGTCCTGTTCGGGCACATCGCTCAGCCCAGGTAAGCTGACTTGATTTATCAAACTGGCTGGACTGTGTCGACTGACTTGCTTGGCTGTCCGGACTTGACTGATTGACCAGTCGTGGTCGACCACCCTGTCCGGCCCGGACCCGACCGGACCCAACTGGACGGCCGGGCCCGACTGGACGGCCGGACCGGACCGGACGGCTGGATCTGCCTGGACGACTGAACCGGACTGGACGGCTTGATCGGACTGGACGGTTGTTTTGGATCGAACGGCTTGACTAGGCTGGACGGCATGACCGGACTGGACGGTTGTCTTGACTGAACGCTTTGACAGGGCTGGTGGGCTCGGCCTGGTTGGTTGTCAAAATGAAGTGGCTGTTTTGGCCGGTTAACCCGCCCACCTCGAGGGAGTCGGTTAGATTGCGGAAATTTGCTCTGCCCGCTAGCTGGTTCGGTGAGATTTGGTCGTTTGGGGCGATCTGACGGATTTGTGTGACGTTTCTTCCGTCGACTTTCGTACCCAGTTTGTGCATTTTTCACGTTGGCGCTGCACTCCCCGTCGGGTGTAGGAAACGTATTCCCATCCATCATCTTTTTGCTCCTCTCTGTGTGTTGTCTTCTTCCTCTTCACGAATTTTGTCATCCTGGTCTACTTCGATTTCTACATCTGAGGGTAGTTCTTGTTCACCTCCAGTCTCTTCTTCATCGACAATGGCTACCTTTTTACTTGCCCCTTCTTTGCGTTCTTCTTCTTCCCCTGTGTTTTCCTTATCTTCTTCTTTGGTACCATCCCGTTTGGGTTTCCGCTTTCTATTTGCCTGTTCTACAGCCTCATCCCAAAAGCCTTGCTGTTTCTTTTGGGGTTTTGTGTTCGTCTCCGATGTCTCATTTGGGTTCCCCTCTTCATATTCAACTTCTTCCTCCATCTGAGAGCTTTCTCCATCATCCTCAGGTTGTTGACTTTCTTATCTGTCGTCCTAATCATCACGCCATGTAGATCGGTGTCCATCGCTGCCACAAATAAAGCACCGTCCCTTGTGCGGGCAATCCCGTGCAAAATGGCCCGGCTAGCTACATATTTTGCACGTCTTCTCCTGGCCATGGTGACGTACAGGAACATTGAAGGCGCCTATTCTGATGTAGCTCGGAATTGGTTTCTCCACGTTTCGAACCAACACACTACGAGTGTTGTTCTCAATATTCGCATCGAAATCATGAACCAGCCTTCTGACATTAACCGCCGTGCTTATTCTGCCAGATCTCGTACGGTGCCTTTACGTAGACGACAACTGAGTTCATTGTGTTTGTGCGTTCGCACGCAATGAGGGCATTCTTTACAATTAGTCCTCGTCGGGCCACCTCCTCACAATGCTGCACATTTACTGAGGGTGATGTTATACCAGCCGTTATCCAATGACGCAATACATTTCACCGTATCTGTCGTATTCAGTTCATTGTTAACAACATCTCGCACTTCTTTGAGGGTTACGTCACCCAAATTGCTTAAGTTGAATTGCACTGATGTTGGTCGATTCAGCTTGCAGCTTCTTATGCCATGCCTATTCATGCCGCCGTATTTAAGATGGCCGCTGTAGCTTGGCTACAGGACCGATCCTGACGCGACTTCCACCAAAATGCAAGTAGAAAGCGCTGATAGGTGGCACAAAATTCCCCGGCGATCTCAGCGACCTACAACTAGCAAGCTGAACGATCACGAACAAACCAGCCCACAAGACACCGTTTAGAAGTGGGAGCAGAACGAAAACACGTCTTGCACCTTCGAACTTATTGGCTTTTCCGAAATCCTTCGGAAAAGGCTTTGTTTTTGTTCTGATTTTTGGCTTTTCCGAAATTTTTCGGAAAAGGCTTTGTTTTTGTTCTGATTTTTTTTTTGGCTTTTCCGAAATCCTTCGGAAAAGGCTTTGTTTTTGTTCTGATTTTTTTTTTTTCTTCTTCTTTTAGTTCTGACCAAAATCCCATAGACTTTGTACACGAATTTTGTCGGCGGCACTTTAGGTCTTAAAAAACGTCAGAACCTAACCAAACTTACATCAAACATAGACCCTAAGCTGAAATTGTATGTCGTAGAGTGACGTCGTGATGACGTCATCACGTGATTTTTTATGAATTTTTGAATTTTTAAAATCGTAACATTCTTTTAAATATATCTAGCGAACAAAACAAGATATTTTCAAAATTATTTTTCTTATAGCTTTGGTATGTCTCAAAGATATGCGCTAAATTGCGAAAATTGTGTGACGTCATGATGACGTCATCAAAAATGTGTTTTTTTGTTAACGCATGTAAGGGTCAATCCGATTACAAAAATGTATATATTGAATTTTCCTGTACCCAATTCCAAAATTTCATGATCGTGGCTCACTCAAGTAAGAAATGACAGCCATTTCAAAATTTAGACCAAATTCAATATAACACAAAGGAATTCTGGGACGGGCTGATAACCATGGCTATTATGAGCTTGCTGTTTATAAAAGGGGTTGATTTCTAGTCTTTTTTCAAGTCGCTGAATTTTTGAAGTTTTAAAATCGTAACATTCTTTTCAATATATCTAGCGAACAAAACAAGATATTTTCAAAATTATTTTTGTTACAGCTTTGGTATGTCTCAAAGATATGCCCTAAATGGCGAAAATTGTGTGACGTCATGATGACGTCATCAACAATATTTTTTTTTTTAAACGCATGTAAGGGTCAATCTGATTACAAAAATGTATACATTGTATTTTTCTGTACCCAATTCCAAAATTTCATGATCGTGGCTCACTCAAGTAAGAAATAACAGCCATTTCAAAATTTAGACCAAATTCAATATAACACAAAGGAATTCTGGGACGGGCTGATAACCATGGCTATTATGAGCTTGCTGTTTATAAAAGGGGTTGATTTCTAGTCTTTTTTCAAGTCGCTGAATTTTTGAAGTATTAAAATCGTAACATTCTTTTCAATATATCTAGCGAACAAAACAAGATATTTTCAAAATTCTTTTTCTTATAGCTTTGGTATGTCTCAAAGATATGCCCTAAATTGCGAAAATTGTGTGACGTCATGATGACGTCATCAAAAATGTGTTTTTTTGTTAACGCATGTAAGGGTCAATCCGATTACAAAAATGTATATATAGAATTTTCCTGTACCCAATTCCAAAATTTCAAGATCGTGGCTCACTCAAGTAAGAAATGACAGCCATTTCAAAATTTAGACCAAATTCAATATAACACAAAGGAATTCTGGGACGGGCTGATAACCATGGCTATTATGAGCTTGCTGTTTATAAAAGGGGTTGATTTCTTGTCTTTTTTCAAGTCGCTGAATTTTTGAAGTTTTAAAATCGTAACATTCTTTTCAATATATCTAGCGAACAAAACAAGATATTTTCAAAATTATTTTTGTTACAGCTTTGGTATGTCTCAAAGATATGCCCTAAATGGCGAAAATTGTGTGACGTCATGATGACGTCATCAACAATATATTTTTTTTTAAACGCATGTAAGGGTCAATCTGATTACAAAAATGTATACATTGAATTTTCCTGTACCTAATTCCAAAATTTCGTGATCGTGGCTCACTCAAGTAAGAAATAGGAGCCATTTCAAAATGTAGACCAAATTCAATATAACACAAAGGAATTCTGGGAAGGGCTGAACAAAACAAGATATTTTCAAAATTCTTTTTGTTATAGCTTTGGTATGTCTCAAAGATATGCCCTAAAAAGCGAAAATTGTGTGACGTCATGATGACGTCATAAAAAAATTCTTTTTTCAAGTCGATAGAATATTGCCCATAGCATTTGTAAACGTTTACTTTCTTACCGGCCACATTGGCTACTTTTAAACTTGGCAGACACTTACCCCAACTGCTCACAATGTGTGCCGAACTTTTACGTCCTGATGACGTCATCACATGGCACGTGACGTCATCTTAAAGGGGCATTTTTCGAAGCCATATATCTACAAAAGTACAAGTCCGATTCAGTTGGAACGTAAGGTATGCCACCTGGTGTTATAGATGAAAATTGACATGACGTTATGATCAAGTCATAACATGTCACGTGGTGTCATCTTAAAGGGGCACTCGCTAGATTATTGCCTATAGCATTTGTACACGTTTTCTTTCTTACCGGCACTTTGGGTACTTTTAAACTTGGCAGACACTTAGACTAACTGCTCACAATGTGTGCCGAACTTTTACCTCTTGATGACGTCATGACATGCCACGTGACGTCATCTTAAAGGGGCAGTTTTTGAAGCCATATATCTACAAAAGTACAAATTCGATTAAGTTGAAAAGTAATATCTAGGTAGCCCAGTAGGTTTATAGCTGAAAATTGACATGACATTATCATAATTGATGTCATCACATGTCACGTGACGTCATCTTAAAGGGGCAGTTTTTGAAGCCATATGTCTACAAAAGCACAAGTCCGATTAAGTTCAAAAGTAATATCTAGGTAGCCCAGTAGGTTTATAGATAAAAATTGAATTGACGTTATGATGACGTCATCACATGTCACGTGACGTCATCTTAAAGGTGCAGTTTTTGAAGCCATATCTACAAAAGTACAAGCTCGATTAAGTTGAAATGTAATATCTAAGTAGGCCAGCAGGTTTATAGATGAAAATTGACATGACGTCATGATGACGTCATCATACGATTTTATAGTAATTTTTAAGTTTTTGAACTTCAAAGTTTCTTAAAGCCATATCTCACCAACAGAACATGCTAAATTCAAAATTCTTTTTGTAATAGCTTTGTTAGCTCCTATATTCCTTTACATAAATGTGAAAATTGTGTGACGTCATCATTACGTCATCAAAAATAGGCTTTTTGAAACACATATAAGGGTTGGTCCGAGCGTCATAAAAATTGGTGGGTAAGTAGATAGTGATACTAGCATGTAAAATCCGAGGTGACGTCATGATGACGTCATCGGCTGATTTTCTGTTAATTTTTTAGTCATGATGACCATCAAATTATTTGTATATTTTTTTGAAGGTTTTGAAATTTTAAGCCATATCTCATTAACAGAATATAATAAATTCGAAATTCCTTTTTGTAATCAATTCATTAGGTCAGAGTTATGTATGTTAAAATGTGTAACATCATCCTGACGTCATCAAAATGCCCTTTTAAAAAACACATTAGAGTAAGTGGATCGTTATGAAAATTTGTAAAATCTGAAGTGACGTGATTGGCTGATTTTGTAGGAATTTTTCATTTTTTTCAATTTTTTTAAACTGTCATTGATCAGATTGACTGCAATCTTGACACAAGCCAAGACCACGTTCCGAATATGTGACGTCATGACGACGCTATCCTACGATTTTATGTTGATTGTTAGGTTTTTTAAATTTTTTATGTAATTTCTAACCGGGACTTGCGCCACATAACAGCCTAAGGTCTTAAACAAGTTTGTCATATATATCCTATAATGGAAATTACATGACCAAGAAAGAAGTCAGGATGGCGTCACGCTTAAAGGTCAAGTTTGAAGTAGCAAAAGACATAGAAGTGATGGAGCTTTGTGCTTAATATAACAGAAAAACGGAAAAGCCCTGCGTCTGTTTGCAAGAGACGCAAGATGTCTAGTTTTTGGCTTTTCCGAAATCCTTCGGAAAAGGCTTTGTTTTTGTTCTGATTTTTTTTTTTTTTTTTCTTCTTTTAGTTCTGACCAAAATCCCATAGACTTTGTACACGAATTTTGTCGGCGGCACTTTAGGTCTTAAAAAACCTCAGAACCTAACCAAACTTACATCAAACATAGACCCTAAGCTGAAATTGTATGTCGTAGAGTGACGTCGTGATGACGTCATCACGTGATTTTTTATGAATTTTTGAATTTTTAAAATCGTAACATTCTTTTAAATATATCTAGCGAACAAAACAAGATATTTTCAAAATTCTTTTTCTTATAGCTTTGGTATGTCTCAAAGATATGCCCTAAATTGCGAAAATTGTGTGACGTCATGATGACGTCATCAAAAATGTGTTTTTTTGTTAACGCATGTAAGGGTCAATCCGATTACAAAAATGTATATATTGAATTTTCCTGTACCCAATTCCAAAATTTCATGATCGTGGCTCACTCAAGTAAGAAATGACAGCCATTTCAAAATTTAGACCAAATATAAATTATTCAATATAACACAAAGGAATTCTGGGACGGGCTGATAACCATGGCTATTATGAGCTTGCTGTTTATAAAAGGGGTTGATATCTAGTCTTTTTTCAAGTCGCTGAATTTTTGAAGTTTTAAAATCGTAACATTCTTTTCAATATATCTAGCGAACAAAACAAGATATTTTCAAAATTATTTTTGTTACAGCTTTGGTATGTCTCAAAGATATGCCCTAAATGGCGAAAATTGTGTGACGTCATGATGACGTCATCAACAATATTTTTTTTTTAAAACGCATGTAAGGGTCAATCTGATTACAAAAATGTATACATTGTATTTTTCTGTACCCAATTCCAAAATTTCATGATCGTGGCTCACTCAAGTAAGAAATAACAGCCATTTCAAAATTTAGACCAAATTCAATATAACACAAAGGAATTCTGGGACGGGCTGATAACCATGGCTATTATGAGCTTGCTGTTTATAAAAGGGGTTGATTTCTTGTCTTTTTTCAAGTCGCTGAATTTTTGAAGTTTTAAAATCGTAACATTCTTTTCAATATATCTAGCGAACAAAACAAGATATTTTCAAAATTATTTTTGTTACAGCTTTGGTATGTCTCAAAGATATGCCCTAAATGGCGAAAATTGTGTGACGTCATGATGACGTCATCAACAATATTTTTTTTTTTAAACGCATGTAAGGGTCAATCTGATTACAAAAATGTATACATTGTATTTTTCTGTACCCAATTCCAAAATTTCATGATCGTGGCTCACTCAAGTAAGAAATAACAGCCATTTCAAAATTTAGACCAAATTCAATATAACACAAAGGAATTCTGGGACGGGCTGATAACCATGGCTATTATGAGCTTGCTGTTTATAAAAGGGGTTGATTTCTTGTCTTTTTTCAAGTCGCTGAATTTTTGAAGTTTTAAAATCGTAACATTCTTTTCAATATATCTAGCGAACAAAACAAGATATTTTCAAAATTATTTTTGTTACAGCTTTGGTATGTCTCAAAGATATGCCCTAAATGGCGAAAATTGTGTGACGTCATGATGACGTCATCAACAATATTTTTTTTTTTAAACGCATGTAAGGGTCAATCTGATTACAAAAATGTATACATTGAATTTTCCTGTACCTAATTCCAAAATTTCGTGATCGTGGCTCACTCAAGTAAGAAATAGGAGCCATTTCAAAATGTAGACCAAATTCAATATAACACAAAGGAATTCTGGGAAGGGCTGATAACCATGGCTTAAAGAGGAACTAAAACCAATTTGCATTTTTCCACTTTATTGGCTTTTCTGATAGCTTGTATATTCTTCTAACCGAATACAAATTGGTAAAGAACGATTAAAATTTATTTCATTGAAAAAAAATGGACTAAAATTGCCCCTTGGAGTGAGCGTTTGGTCTCAATTCCTGAAAAGGTCATTAGGGATGCAAATGTACGCATATGACCTTATGACGTGTGTGCGCTTACCCAGCCGTGCAGCCATCACGTCTGCAGCGTGTTGGTACTATCATCCACGTGTGTTTTATGACATTTTCGTCGTCAGCTGGTCGTACTTTCTTGGCATTTTTTGCCGAATTCACGGCCTTCCTAGCTTACATTCGGAGCTCGAATGTATTAAAGTTAATAAGTATTATGCCGAGAACGTGTGTGGTAGGTGGCTGCACAAGAAATACGGACACAAATCCGAACCTATCTTTTTTAAGATTCCCCAAAGTTGATGGGAAACAACGACGGCAGTGGGTCCGGTTTGTGGAAACAACGCGATCTGACTTTAGGCTGACGAAATGGTGTTACATATGTAAGGAACATTTTACGAAAGACTGAAGATGAAATTGTATCTTTCGGCAGGCAGGCAGGCAGGCAGTTGGGGAAAGAAAGGAAGGGAGAGAAGGGACAGAGAGAAGGGGGATTTGCCCGCGCCGCAGACGGGCGAATCTTTCGGCAGGCAGGCAGGCAGGCAGGCAGGCAGGCAGGCCGGCCGGCCGGGGAGTTGAAGGAAGGAAGGGAAGAGAGAGTAGAGTAGAGAAGAGAAGAGAATAGAATAGGAGAGTAGAGAAGAGAATAGGAGAGTAAAGACTGACAGAGGGGCACCCTTTGCTGTGGAGAAATCTGAAAAACTTGGGCTCGGTACGCCCGTTGCGCAGAGAGGAGAGGGTACCTCCGGCAGGCAGTCGGGAGAGGGTCCGGAGGGCCGGCCAAAACGCACCCCGGCAGCCCGGTCGAGTGCCGGGCGGCGAGGAGAGGGGCCGAGCCCGGATGGAGAAAAAGTGTACAAGACGGGGTTCCGGGAGAGAAAAAGTGCCGGTAGGGACTCCGGGCCTTCAACCCGATTTTGCGGGCCAGTCAGACGGGCCGAAAATCCACGTCAGAGTCCGGGTTGGGCAGAGTCCGGCGAGCGGGACGGAGCTCCCACCCCGCCGTACGGCGCTCCGCTGGGCCCCGTCAGACCGGGGGCACCCGACAGCGGGAGGTGCGAACGGCAGATTTTGCGCACTGTCCAATGGCGGGTTCAGCCATGTCACACTGGGCACCCAGTGTTGGTCGACTGGGGGTACCGGAGGGTGGCCGCGCTCGGCCCTGCCGTGCCGGCCCGGCGGACACCATCGGCCCGAGCACGCTGGAATCAGGCCGCAGTTGGACGGCACGGCTGGCGCCTGCGCCCGCTGCTGCGGTCCGAAGTCGTACTTCGGGTTCGATTTTCCGAGGGACCGGCACGGCCAGCGGGACACGTAATTTTTCCCCGCCGTCCAGCGGCGCGGAGGCCCCGGTGACCCGCATCGCACGGGAGTGGTGTGCCTCGAGCACACGTAATTTGTTTTGCCGCTATAACATATGAGCCACGACCAAGCCGATGTTGAAGATGGGAGCAGGAGTCGATCACGCAGCGCGACACCATCGCCTTTTAAGCAACGACGTATGCGATCTGGAGGTGCTTTCCGGAAAAGGGAGAGGGCACGAGTAAGTATTAAAATGGTCATTGATGATGTTTAGAGTACAGATTGCTACCGATTGTTGGGGTGTCCGGTAGCGTCTAAACATTTTCATAAGTGGGCATTGCAACCAATTCGTGATAAAAAAAATACTTGTGTCGGGGCGCCATGGGCGCGGGCAGCGAAGGGTCTTCGGGGGAGGGGATAATATAATAATATATACAAACTCATCAGTGCAACGTTCATGCAATAATGCACCACCAGGAACAAGAAAATTAGGACAAAACCCAACACATAGTACTTAGTAGACATGCACGCACGCAAACACAATGGGCACTCGCATAGTGACGTCATCTATCTCCACGCAGCTACGTCACACGATTGGATTGTAAACACGCGGTTGACCCCGAGCTTTTCTGATTCTGAGCGAAAGCGACTCCAAAGTAAAACTTCTCTAAAATTGCCAAATCCATGCATAAACTCTTCAAACCTACTTTGTTAGGTTTGGGAAGGCATAAGCTCTCAGAAAAGCCACTAAAGTAGAAAAATGCAAATTGGTTTTAGTTCCTCTTTAAATGTGCATGCTGTTTATAAAAGGGGTTGATTTGTAGTCTTTTTTCAAGTCGCTGAATTCTTGAAGTTTTATAATCGTAACATTCTTTTCACTATATCTAGCGAACAAAACAAGATATTTTCAAAATTCTTTTTGTTATAGCTTTGGTATGTCTCAAAGATATGCCCTAAAAAGCGAAAATTGTGTGACGTCATGATGACGTCATCAAAAAATTCTTTTTTCAAGTCGATAGAATATTGCCCATAGCATTTGTAAACGTTTACTTTCTTACCGGCCACATTGGCTACTTTTAAACTTGGCAGACACTTACCCCAACTGCTCACAATGTGTGCCGAACTTTTACGTCCTGATGACGTCATCACATGTCACGTGACGTCATCTTAAAGGGGCATTTTTCGAAGCCATATATCTACAAAAGTACAAGTCCGATTCAGTTGGAACGTAAGGTATGCCACCTGGTGTTATAGATGAAAATTGACATGACGTTATGATCAAGTCATAACATGTCACGTGGTGTCATCTTAAAGGGGCACTCGCTAGATTATTGCCTATAGCATTTGTACACGTTTTCTTTCTTACCGGCACTTTGGGTACTTTTAAACTTGGCAGACACTTAGACTAACTGCTCACAATGTGTGCCGAACTTTTACCTCTTGATGACGTCATGACATGCCACGTGACGTCATCTTAAAGGGGAAGTTTTTGAAGCCATATATCTACAAAAGTACAAATTCGATTAAGTTGAAAAGTAATATCTAGGTAGCCCAGTAGGTTTATAGCTGAAAATTGACATGACATTATCATAATTGATGTCATCACATGTCACGTGACGTCATCTTAAAGGGGCAGTTTTTGAAGCCATATGTCTACAAAAGCACAAGTCCGATTAAGTTCAAAAGTAATATCTAGGTAGCCCAGTAGGTTTATAGATAAAAATTGAATTGACGTTATGATGACGTCATCACATGTCACGTGACGTCATCTTAAAGGGGCAGTTTTTGAAGCCATATATATACAAAATTACAAGTTCGATTAAGTTGAAAAGTAATATCTAGGTAGCCCAGTAGGTTTATAGCTGAAAATTGACATGACATTATCATGATGTCATCACATGTCACGTGACGTCATCTTAAAGGGGCAGTTTTTGAAGCCATATCTACAAAAGTACAAGCTCGATTAAGTTGAAATGTAATATCTAAGTAGGCCAGCAGGTTTATAGATGAAAATTGACATGACGTCATGATGACGTCATCATACGATTTTATAGTAATTTTTAAGTTTTTGAACTTCAAAGTTTCTTAAAGCCATATCTCACCAACAGAACATGCTAAATTCAAAATTCTTTTTGTAATAGCTTTGTTAGCTCCTATATTCCTTTACATAAATGTGAAAATTGTGTGACGTCATCATTATGTCATCAAAAATAGGCTTTTTGAAACACATATAAGGGTTGGTCCGAGCGTCATAAAAATTGGTGGGTAAGTAGATAGTGATACTAGCATGTAAAATCCGAGGTGACGTCATGATGACGTCATCGGCTGATTTTCTGTTAATTTTTTAGTCATGATGACCATCAAATTATTTGAATATTTTTTTTAAGGTTTTGAAATTTTAAGCCATATCTCATTAACAGAATATAATAAATTCGAAATTCCTTTTTGTAATCAATTCATTAGGTCAGAGTTATGTATGTTAAAATGTGTAACATCATCCTGACGTCATCAAAATGCCCTTTTAAAAAACACATGAGAGTAAGTGGATCGTTATGAAAATTTGTAAAATCTGAAGTGACGTGATTGGCTGATTTTGTAGGAATTTTTCATTTTTTTCAATTTTTTTTAACTGTCATTGATCAGATTGACTGCAATCTTGACACAAGCCAAGACCACGTTCCGAATATGTGACGTCATGACGACGCTATCCTACGATTTTATGTTGATTGTTAGGTTTTTTAAATTTTTTATGTAATTTCTAACCGGGACTTGCGCCACATAACAGCCTAAGGTCTTAAACAAGTTTGTCATATATATCCTATAATGGAAATTACATGACCAAGAAAGAAGTCAGGATGGCGTCACGCTTAAAGGTCAAGTTTGAAGTAGCAAAAGACATAGAAGTGATGGAGCTTTGTGCTTAATATAACAGAAAAACGGAAAAGCCCTGCGTCTGTTTGCAAGAGACGCAAGATGTCTAGTTTCTTCTTTTAGTTCTGACCAAAATCCCATAGACTTTGTACACGAATTTTGTCGGCGGCACTTTAGGCCTTAAAAAACCTCAGAACTTAACCAAACTTACCTCAAACATAGACCCTAAGCTGAAATTGTATGTCGTAAAGTGACGTCATGATGACGTCATCACGTGTCACGTGACGTCATCCTAAATGTGCGTTTTTCAAGGGCCCATATCTAGAGAACAGTATATCCGATTTCCTCCAAACCTGGTATGTTGCTAGGCTAGCTCGTGTTATAGATGAAAATTGACGTGACGTCATGATGACGTCATCATACGATTTTATAGTAATTTTTAAGTTTTTGAACTTCAAAGATTCTTAAAGCCATATCTCACCAACAGAACATGCTAAATTCAAAATTCTTTTTGTAATACCTTTGTTAGCTCCTATATTCTTTCACATAAATGTAAAACATTTGTGACGTCATCATGACGTCATCAAAAATAGGCTTTTTTGAAACACATATAAGGGTAGGTCCGATCGTCATAAAAATTAGTGGGTGGGTAGATAGTGCTACTAGCATGTCAAATCCGAGGTGACGTCATGATGACGTCATCGGCTGATTTTCTGTGATTTTTTTTGTTCTATCCCAAATCCCATAGAATTTGTACACGAATTTTGTAAGTGGCACTTTGGTCACTAAACAACCTCGGATCTTAATCAGACTTAACACAAACATAGACCCTAAGCTGAAATTATATGTCGAAGGGTGACGTCATGATGACGTCATCACTTGTCACGTGACGTCATCTTAAAGGTGCAGTATCATAGGGCCTCTGTCTAGAGAACCGTAGGTCCGATTGACTTTAAACCTGGTATGTTGGTAGGCTAACTCGTGTTATAGATAAAATTTGAGGTGACGTCAAGATGACGTCATCATACGATTTTATAGTAATTGTTAAGTTTTTGAACTTCAAAGTTTCTTCAAGCCATATCTCACCAACAGAACATGCTAAATTCAAAATTCTTTTTGTAATAGCTTTGTTAGCTCCTATATTTTTTCACGTAAATGTGAAAAATGTGTGACGTCATCATGACGTCATCAAAAATATGCTTTTTTGAAACACATATAAGGGTAGGTCCGATCGTCATAAAAATTAATGGGTAGGTAGATAATGCTACCAGCATGTAACATCCGAGGTGACGTCATGATGACGTCATCGGCTGATTTTCTGTTAATTTTTTAGTTCTAGCCCAAATCCTATAGACTTTGTACACGAATTTTGTAAGTGGCACTTTGGTCACTAAACAACCACAGATCTTAATCAGACTTAGCACAAACAAAGACCCTAAGCTGAAATTGCATGTCGAAGAGTGACGTTGTGATGATGTCATCACGTGTCACGTGACGTCATCTCAAAGGTGCAGTATTCAAGGGCCCCTGTCTAGAGAACCGTAGGTCCGATTGCCTTTAAACCTGGTATGTTGGTAGGCTAGCTCGTGTCATAGATGAAATTTGAGGTGACGTCAAGATGACATCATCGTACGATTTTTTATGTATTTTGTAACCAGGACTTGCGCCATATAACAGCCTAAGGTCTTGAACAAGTTTGTCATATATATCATATAATGGAAATTACATGACCAAGAAAGAAGTCAGGATGGCGTCACGCTTAAAGGTCAAGTTTGAAGTAGCAAAAGACATAAAAGTGATGGAGTTTTGTGCTTATTATAACAGAAAAACGGAAAAGCCCTGCGTCTGTTGGCAAGAGACGCAAGATGTCTAGTTTTTTTGGCTTTTCCGAAATCCTTCGGAAAAGGCTTTGTTTTTGTTCTGATTTTTTTTTTTTTTTTTCTTCTTCTTCTTCTTCTTCTTCTTCTTCTTCTTCTTTTAGTTCTGACCAAAATCCCATAGACTTTGTACACGAATTTTGTCGGCGGCACTTTAGGTCTTAAAAAACCTCAGAACCTAACCAAACTTACATCAAACATAGACCCTAAGCTGAAATTGTATGTCGTAGAGTGACGTCATGATGACGTCATCAAGTGATTTTTTATGAATTTTTGAATTTTTAAAATCGTAACATTCTTTTCAATATATCTAGCGAACAAAACAAGATATTTTCAAAATTGTCTCAAAGATATGTCTTAAAAGGGAAAAATTGTGTGATGTCAAGATGACGTCATCAAAAATTAGTTTTTTTTTTAACGCATGCCAGGCTCGGTCCGATTATAAAAATGTATACATTGAATTTTTCTCTACCTAGTTCCAAAATTTCATGATCGTGGCTCACTCAAGTCAGAAATAACAGTCATTTGAAAATTTAGACCAAATTCAATATAACACAAAGGAATTCTGGGAAGGGCGGATAACCATGGCTTAAATGTGCATGCTGTTTATAAAAAGGGTTGATTTCTAGTCTTTTTTCAAGTCGCTAATCACAGGTAGCTGTGGACGGTGGTATCCGAAACCGTGCGTAACGTTTCGCTAACTTCCTAATCATGCAGAATCAAGCCTAACAAAGTACGTACATACGCTGCAGATGCCAAATTTCCACACACGTATAGTCTGCAACAACAACAAAATCTATCTGTACATGCGAGATTCGCCGTTTAGAGCTGGAAGGACTTACATTGGGTTCACAGCGATTTTTGTTTGGAGCGCCGATATCTTCTGTTTCCCTGAATATATCAACCAAACACTCACCCAAAATGCAGAGTAGTCATTCATGCAGCGACTGATCCCCTCAAAATGAGAATACGATCAAGTTAAACCCGAAAAAACATTTTTCGTGCAACCCGGAGCATGCACAAACGAGCTGTGCATATATATTATGGTAGTGGATTCTTAAACATGACATGGATACATGTTTGCATATATCGGCCAGCGGCACTGCGCGCGCCTCGGGGCTCAACGGGTGCCTCTTGGAGTTGGACGTGAAATTCGACTTTTCGTCCGGCTCGTATTTGAACCTTAGTGTCTGCACCTTAATCCTCGAACTCTACTTGTATCTCAAGTGACGTATCTATCATTTTGGATGCCGTTGTAAGGGTGAAACCGGATGCTTTTGTTGAGACTTCAGATACATATTCAGAAAAACCACACGATCACTGCAGACGACCTTAGACCTTAGATCATGTCCAAACGTTTAACAAGGCGATGGTCCAATCATGGAGGAAGTTCAGTAGGACAGCAACATGTTTCAATTTGGTGGTCGAGATATTCAGGTAAGCATGTCGAAAATTGCGAGATTTTACTTTAATATTCCGCACCAGCATGGTTCAGAAGCAGCGAAATCTTGGAAAATAAACCAACCCTGCTTGTCTAAATATGTGGCACTACGTGTTATTTTTAAAGATTTATCTCCTAAATATTTGTGGAATATGAGATAGAAATTTACATAGTACAAAATATATATGAACACTCTACATGTACATTACTAAAAGAGATTTGTGACCATACACTGCCAATAATACATGTAGGCCTAAAGCCAAAACAAATTAACATGTTTTTCCTCTATTTAGCAGTGCAAATTCTCCAACAAAAGCCTCAAATTTATGTGATTACACAATTCTGAACATGAATGATTGCAGATAAATGCTTTGACATGTTGGACAGACATTTTCAACACAACTTGAAAAAGTTGTTGTTGGGGAGTGAGTTATGCTCCTATACTAGTCTTGTCTCAGAAAAGTTACAACCCAGTCTGCAAGTATAGGGCCTACATGTAGTACATCTGTACAAATTATAAACCCAACCAGCTAGTCAGAAACAGCGAAATCTTGGAAATTAACAAACCCTGCTTGTCTAAATATGTGCCACAACCTGTTACTTCAAGATTTATCTCCTAAATATTTGTGGAAAATAAGACACAAATTTACTGTACATGTATGTGAACACTGTAGTGAAAATTCCCCAACAAAATTACAAAATTCTGTGGAGAGATTTTACTTTAATACCCCTACCAGCATGGGTCAGAAACACAGAAATCGTGGGAAATAACCAACCCTGTTTGTCTAAGTATGTGGCACAACTTATTTCAAGATTTATTTCCTAAAAATTTGTGGAAAATGAGACAGAAATTTACATATGTACATGTAACCCTGCTTGTCTAAATATGTGCCACAACCTGTTACTTCAAGATTTATCTCCTAAATATTTGTGGAAAATAAGACACAAATTTACTGTACATGTATGTGAACACTGTAGTGAAAATTCCCCAACAAAATTACAAAATTCTGTGGAGAGATTTTACTTTAATACCCCTACCAGCATGGGTCAGAAACACAGAAATCGTGGGAAATAACCAACCCTGTTTGTCTAAGTATGTGGCACAACTTATTTCAAGATTTATTTCCTAAAAATTTGTGGAAAATGAGACAGAAATTTACATATGTACATGTAACCCTGCTTGTCTAAATATGTGCCACAACCTGTTACTTCAAGATTTATCTCCTAAATATTTGTGGAAAATAAGACACAAATTTACTGTACATGTATGTGAACACTGTAGTGAAAATTCCCCAACAAAATTACAACATTCTGTGGAGAGATTTTACTTTAATACCCCTACCAGCATGGGTCAGAAACACAGAAATCGTGGGAAATAACCAACCCTGTTTGTCTAAGTATGTGGCACAACTTATTTCAAGATTTATTTCCTAAAAATTTGTGGAAAATGAGACAGAAATTTACATATGTACATGTACATGTATGTAAACACTTGTAGTACATGTACATTAATTTCTGACCAGACACTGCCAAGAATAATTAGGCTATGTATAGTGAACACAAACTGTTTTTCTCTATTTAGCAGTGAAAATTCCCCAACAAAAGCCTCCAACTAAAGGTTGTGCCATATGATGACACGATTATGAAGAGAGATTTTACTTTCAAACCCCCACCAACTGAATAAACTGAAGAGTTTGATGTCTAAAATACATGTTTTCGGGGAGTGAGATATGCCCCTACTTGTCTCAGAGAAGTTAATTATTATTATTATACACAGCCTAGTCTGCAAGTTGGGCCTGGGGGCATGCATGTATCTGTACAAATTATAAACCCAACCAGCTCACCCTGAACCCCAGATAAAAAAACCAAAACTCAACACATGAATAAAATATAGAAATACACAGGGGACAATTTTTATTTTTCCTTATTTCAGATTTGATGACAGCATGTACATTTGTCAGTGAAGATGGCAGTGGATCAAACAGAATTGAGCTGCAGTACCTAACTTTTGCCATATCTTAAGAACTTTATTCAACACTTTCTTTAATAAACCACCTTCTGTGTACTTACAGACAGCAATATTGAACAAATGGAAGTCAGACTTTTGCAATTGAAATTTACAGTGATATGGTACAAATAAGCGATGGGTTTCACATGTAACATTGACACCAGTGTCTATGTTACATGTAAAATCCACAAAAATTAATATTTTATGCCTCATATTTACTGAAGAGGTCTGATTTTCATATATTTTCATTAGAGATGTATATCCTTAACTAGTTCATAAAATGTTCAAGGCAAATCAATGGAAATATGTCAGAAAATGTGTTTTTGTTTCACATGTAACACGAACACCATATATTTTTCATTTACGGAATGACCCATAAGCCTATATCTACCAGCTTTCTTAGAAGAGTCGCAAGTTTTATACCATAATAAGACCTACTTATAAGTTTATAAAATTAGTAACAATTAGACAAATTAATAAAAGCAGAGAGAATATAATGACATTTTAAGGTACTGGTTTCACGTGTAACAGGACACCAAATTTGGAGGAATGTCACACATTTTGACAATATATCTTCATCGAGTGTGAAAAACAATCCAAAGAATCCTGTATTTGACTTGTGAAACTACTAATTGCAAGTGTGCATGAACAACGTATCCAGATCAGGGAAAACTGATAAAGGTAGAAAATATATATTTTATGGTTTAAACATTGCCCTTTTTGGCAAAATGTCACACTTTATGTACCCAACTTCATGGAATGAACCACATACATGTAGGTTTAACTCAATACAGTAAGCTCAATGTAATGTGGGCACATAAACATGATATAATTGAAAACAAGATTAGAGATGGTAGCTGAATATTAAACCTAATCATGTAAATGATATCTTAACCATAAAAGTCCTCAATTCTCAGTAGATGATTTTTCACACACCCTAGGAGATTATTAGGGTAAAGGTTTGTATGCAATCTGTTTAGACTATATGAAAATAAACTTTAAAAGAAAACAAAGCAGACTGTACATACCTACATGTTGATATTTAATGGTGGCCGCATTGAATAGTTTTATTCCACCATGATTGTTTGCAGGGGGGGGGGGGGGTCCTGTTATCAACTTGGATGAGAAATGTGCAGTATGGTGATGATGCTGTAACTTATAATACCACAGAGATTTTAAGACAAACAATTCTTTTAAATATTATATTACTGAAAAGAGTAAATAGAATTAGAAATAGAATGAGGGCCAATAGTAGTCATGTTAGGTTAACCCTATTGTGGATTTTTATTGATTTAATTTTTTGGTCATTTTGGAGGACAATTTCAGTTAAAAGTTGTGACCATTATTGCTAAATTGCTAATTTTATAATTGAAAATTTGAGCCTAATTTATTTCTGATCAATTTGTTATAAATATAAAAATAATGTTATGAGTCATTTAAAATAGTAACAATAAACAAACACCAATTATTATAGAAAATTAAATGATCAAAACTAAATAAAAACAAATTAAAGCCAGTCGCAGCACTGACAGAAAATTGGGCATTGCAAATAGCGTCGCCAATGCCGGTTCGCGTGAATCTCTCTACTGACGTGCTACCTCCATGTGTCTGCTGCATGTGATTTAGTCATTTACTATCTTTCTTCTTTCTATCTTTTTTCTGTCTTCTTTGCTGATGGTAGCTGTTAGTGCCACAGCCATTATGTACATCTTATTATATATCATCTTATCTTGTTTTTGTTATTAAAGTGGGTGGATCGGATGGGAGGAGGGCATTAATAATTAACACTTATTTTCAAAAGCTAACAAATGGTTAGCCCCATCAGGGGTTCATCAGTACCATAATACCAAACAACTTTTCTCTGCAAAATGATATTAAATGTCATGGAAATTTAGTCTTGGAAAGTCCTGGAAAGGTCATGGAATTTGGTTTTCAGATTTATGTGGGAACCCTGACTTGACTTTCAATGATGGTCATCACATGTCACGTGACGTCATCTTAAAGGGGCATTTTTCGAAGCCATATATCTATGGAAGTACAAGTCCGATTAAGTTGATATGTGGTATCTAGATAGGCCAGCATGTGTTACAGATGGAAATTGATGTGACGTCATGATTACGTCATCATACGATTTTATAGTATTTTTTTAGTTTTTGAACCTTTTAAAGTCATATCTCATCAACTGTACATACTAATTTCGAAAAAAAAATTATTAGGTCCGTTAGGTCATAGATACTTACATATAAATGCGAAAAATGGGTGCCGTCATGATGACGTCATCAAAAATGTGCTTTTTTTTAAAGCACGTATAAGGGTAGGTTCGATCGTCATGAAAATTGGTGGGCCAGTTGGTATTGTCATAGCATGTAAAATTCGAAGTGCCGTCATGATCATGTCATTGGCTGATTTTTTGTGAATCTTTAAATGTTTCACATTTCATTGTAGGCCTACTCTCCAATTCTATATTGTCATTGATCAAATTGACTCCAATCTTGACACAGGCCAAGACCACGTTGCAAATTTGCTTTGAGAAGTGCTGGCGTTATAACGTCATCATGGATCACGCAGCATGAACTTAAAGGTCGAGTTTGAAGTTAGAAATTTGGGTCATGAAATAATCTCAGATCTTAGAAACCTCATCAAAGACAAGACCCTTAACAACTTTTATGCTGAAAAAAAACAAACAAAAACGGAAAAGCCCTATGTTCTGTTCTTGTAACAGACATAGAAGTCTAGTTTTTTCTTCTTCTTCTTTTAGTTCTGACCAAAATCCCATAGACTTTGTACACGAATTTTGTCGGCGGCACTTTAGGTCTTAAAAAACCTCAGAACCTAACCAAACTTACATCAAACATAGACCCTAAGCTGAAATTGTATGTCGTAGAGTGACGTCGTGATGACGTCATCACGTGATTTTTTATGAATTTTTGAATTTTTAAAATCGTAACATTCTTTTAAATATATCTAGCGAACAAAACAAGATAATTTCAAAATTCTTTTTGTTATAGCTTTGGTATGTCTCAAAGATATGCCTTAAAAAGCGAAAATTGTGTGACGTCATGATGACGTCATCAAAAATTTTTTTTTTTTTTAACGCTTGTAAGGGTCAATCCGATTACAAAAATATATACATTGAATTTATCTGTACCTAATTCCAAAATTTCATGATCGTGGCTCACTCAAGTAAGAAATAACAGCAATTTCAAAATTTAGACCAAATTCAATATAACACAAAGGAATTCTGGGAAGGGCAGATAACCATGGCTTAAAAGAGCATGCTGTTCATAAAAGGGGTTGATTTCTAGTCTTTTTTCAAGTCGCTGAATTCTTGAATTGTTAAAATCGTGTCACGTGTCACGTGACGTCATCCTAAATGTGCGTTTTTCAAGGGCCCATATTTAGAGAACGGTATATCCAATTTCCTTCAAACCTGGTATGTTGGTTGGCTAGCTCGTGTTATAGATGAAAATTGACGTGACGTCATGATGACGTCATCATACGATTTTATAGTAATTTTTAAGTTTTTGAACTTCAAAGTTTCTTAAAGCCATATCTCACCAACAGAACATGCTAAATTCAAAATTCTTTTTGTAATAGCTTTGTTAGCTCCTATATTCTTTCACATAAATGTGAAAAATGTGTGACGTCACCATGACGTCATCAAAAAGAGGCTTTTTTGAAACACATATAAGGGTCAGTCCGATCGTCATAAAAATTAGTGGGTAGGTAGATAGTGCTACTAGCATGTAAAATCCGAGGTGACGTCATGATGACGTCATCGGCTGATTTTCTGTGATTTTTTTAGTTCTATCCCAAATCCCATAGACTTTGTACACGAATTTTTGTAAGTGGCACTTTGGTCACTAAACAACGTCAAATCTTAATCAGACTTAACACAAACATAGACCCTAAGCTGAAATTGTATGTCGTAGAGTGACGTCATGATGACGTCATCACGTGTCACGTGACGTCATCTTAAAGGTGCAGTATTCAAGGGCCCCTGTCTAGAGAACGGTATATCCAATTTCCTTCAAACCTGGTATGTTGGTAGGCTAGCTCGTGTTATAGATGAAAATTGACATGACATCATGATGACGTCATCATACGATTTTATAGTAATTTTTAAGTTTTTGAACTTCAAAGTTTCTTAAAGCCATATCTCACCAACAGAACATGCTAAATTCAAAATTCTTTTTGTAATAGCTTTGTTAGCTCCTATATTCCTTTACATAAATGTGAAAAATGTGTGACGTCACCATGACGTCATCAAAAAGAGGCTTTTTTGAAACACATATAAGGGTCAGTCCGATCGTCACAAAAATTAGTGGGTAGGTAGATAGTGCTACTGGCATGTAAAATCCGAGGTGACGTCATGATGACGTCATCGGCTGATTTTCTGTGATTTTTTTAGTTCTATCCCAAATCCCATAGACTTTGTACACGAATTTTGTAAGTGGCACTTTGGTCACTAAACAACGTCAAATCTTAATCAGACTTAACACAAACATAGACCCTAAGCTGAAATTGTATGTCGTAGAGTGACGTCATGATGACATCATCACGTGTCACGTGACGTCATCTTAAAGGTGCAGTATTCAAGGGCCCCTGTCTAGAGAACGGTATATCCAATTTCCTTCAAACCTGGTATGTTGGTAGGCTAGCTCGTGTTATAGATGAAAATTGACATGACGTCATGATGACGTCATCATACGATTTTATAGTAATTTTTAAGTTTTTGAACTTCAAAGTTTCTTAAAGCCATATCTCACCAACAGAACATGCTAAATTCAAAATTCTTTTTGTAATAGCTTTGTTAGCTCCTATATTCCTTTACATAAATGTGAAAAATGTGTGACGTCACCATGACGTCATCAAAAAGAGGCTTTTTTGAAACACATATAAGGGTCAGTCCGATCGTCACAAAAATTAGTGGGTAGGTAGATAGTGCTACTGGCATGTAAAATCCGAGGTGACGTCATGATGACGTCATCGGCTGATTTTCTGTGATTTTTTTAGTTCTATCCCAAATCCCATAGACTTTGTACACGAATTTTGTAAGTGGCACTTTGGTCACTAAACAACGTCAAATCTTAATCAGACTTAACACAAACATAGACCCTAAGCTGAAATTGTATGTCGTAGAGTGACGTCATGATGACATCATCACGTGTCACGTGACGTCATCTTAAAGGTGCAGTATTCAAGGGCCCCTGTCTAGAGAACGGTATATCCAATTTCCTTCAAACCTGGTATGTTGGTAGGCTAGCTCGTGTTATAGATGAAAATTGACATGACGTCATGATGACGTCATCATACGATTTTATAGTAATTTTTAAGTTTTTGAACTTCAAAGTTTCTTAAAGCCATATCTCACCAACAGAACATGCTAAATTCAAAATTATTTTTGTAATAGCTTTGTTAGCTCCTATATTCCTTTACATAAATGTGAAAAATGTGTGACGTCTCCATGACGTCATCAAAAAGAGGCTTTTTTGAAACACATATAAGGGTCAGTCCGATCGTCATAAAAATTAGTGGGTAGGTAGATAGTGCTACTAGCATGTAAAATCCGAGGTGACGTCATGATGACGTCATCGGCTGATTTTCTGTGATTTTTTTTAGTTCTATCCCAAATCCCATAGACTTTGTACACGAATTTTGTACGGGACACTTTGGTCACTAAACAACATCAGATCTTAATCAGGCTTAACACAAACAGAGACCCTAAGCTGAAAATGTATGCCGAAACGTGATGTCATGATGACGTCATCACGTGTCTTGTGACGTCATCTTAAAGGTGCATTTTTCAAGGGCCCATATCTAGAGAACGGTACGTCCGATTGCCTTCAAACGAGGTATGTTGGTATGGTAGCTCGTGTTATAGATGAAAACTGAGGTGACGTCATGATGACGTCATCATACGATTTTACAGTAATATTAAAGTTTTTGAACTTCAAAGTTTCTTAAAGCCATATCTCATCAACAGAACATGCTAAATTCAAAATTCTTTTTGTAATAGCTTTGTTAGCTCCTATATTCTTTCACATAAATGTGAAAAATGTGTGACGTCATCATGACGTCATCAAAAATATGCTTTTTTGAAACACATATAAGGGTAGGGACGATCCTCATAAAAATTAGTGTGTAGGTAGATAGTGCTACTAGCATGTTAAATCCGAGGTGACGTCATGATGACGTCATCGGCTGATTTTCTATGATTATTTTAGTTCTATCCCAAATCCCATAGACTTTGTACACGAATTTTGTACGGGACACTTTGGTCATTAAACAACATCAGATCTTAATCAGGCTTAACACAAACAGAGACCCTAAGCTGAAAAATGTATGCCGAAACGTGACGTCATGATGACGTCATCACGTGTCATGTGACGTCATCTTAAATGTGCGTTTTCCAAGGGCCCATATCTAGAGAACGGTAGGTCCGATTTCCTTCAAACCTGATATGTTGGTAGGCTAGCTCGTGTTATAGATAAAATTTGAGGTGACGTCAAGATGACGTCATCATATGATTTTATATTAATTTTTAAGTTTTTGAACTTCAAAGTTTCTTAAAGCCATATCTCACCAACAGAACATGCTAAATTCAAAATTCTTTTTGTAATAGCTTTGTTAGCTCCTATATTCTTTCACATACATTTGAAAAATGTGTGACGTCATCATGACGTCATCAAAAATGTGCATTTCTGAAACACACATAAGGGTACGTCCGATCGTCATAAAAATTAGTGGGTAGGTAGATAGTGCTACTAGCATGTAAAATCCGAGGTGACGTCATGATGACGTCATCGGCTGATTTTCTGTGAATTGTTTAGTTCTATCCCAAATCCCATAGACTTTGTACACGAATTTTGTAAGTGGCACTTTGGTCACTAAACAACCTCGGATCTTAATTAAACTTAACACAAACATAGACCCTGAGCTGAAAATGTAAGCCGAAACGTGACGTCATGATGACGTCATCACGTGTCATGTGACGTCATCTTAAATGTGCGTTTTCCAAGGGCCCATATCTAGAGAACGGTAGGTCCGATTTCCTTCAAACCTGATATGTTGGTAGGCTAGCTCGTGTTATAGATAAAATTCGAGGTGACGTCAAGATGACGTCATCATATGATTTTATATTAATTTTTAAGTTTTTGAACTTCAAAGTTTCTTAAAGCCATATCTCACCAACAGAACATGCTAAATTCAAAATTCTTTTTGTAATAGCTTTGTTAGCTCCTATATTCTTTCACATAAGTTTTAAAAATGTGTGACGTCATCATGACGTCTTCAAAAATGTGCTTTTTTGAAACACATATAAGGGTACGTCCGATCGTCATACAAATTGGTGGGTAGGTAGATAGTGCCACTAGCATGTAAAATCCAAAGTGACGTCATGATGACGTCATCGTGTGTCATGTAACATGAACTTAAAGGTCAAGTATGGAGTACGAAATGTGAATCATAAAATAATCTCAGATCTTAAACATAGCAAAGACATAGACCTTCTGATAATTTATGTTAAAGAAAAAAAGAAAACGGAAAAGCCATGCGTATGTTTACAACAGACGCAAAATTTTCGGCTTTTCCGCTACAGCAGCAAAGCCTTGGTTTTTGTTCTGTTCGCGCGATTGTGTAGTTTAGTACACTTTCGCCCAGGCATGAACACAATCTACTTGAAAATTGTTCGTTTTGCCACATTCAGAACAAAGGGCCACGTCCAAGAACATCTCCAGGTTTTTTTGAATGAAATCGTTAGCTCAGAGGTCAAAAACACATGATTGCACAATACCCAGCTTCACACGGATATATAACTGGTGGGAGAGTAGGAGCTGGTTCGAAATTGACCGAGCCAAAACATGACACAACGGGTGGAAAATCATATTTTCCGCCTTAAAAAACCTTTCCAAATCACAAAAGCACGTGTCATTGGGATTCAGAGAAGTCTACTTTAGTGACAAAAAAGGCTTTTGGAATAATCAAATACTCCAGGAGCTAACATGAACACAATTAATACACAAATCCTAAACTACACAATACCCACTTTTTTGGTTTCTTAAACACGAATTTTGTCTACGGCACTTTAGTCACTAAACAACATCAGATCTTATTCAAACTTAATACAAACATAGACCCTAATCTGAAATTGTGTGCCGAAAAGTGACATCATGATGACGTCATTATGTGTCACGTGATGTCATCTTAAAGGCGCATTTTTCAAGGCCCATATCAAGAGAACCGTAAGTCCAATTGCATTCAAACCTGGTATGTTGCTAGACAAGTACGTTATAAATAAAAATTGAGGTGACGTCATAATGACGTCATCATATGATTTTTATAGTAATTTCAAAGTTTTAACATTAAAGATTCTTAAAACCATATCTCATCAACAGAACATATGTTAAATTCAAAATTCTTTTTGTAATAGCTTTGTTAGCTCGTACATTCTTTTATATAAATGCGAAAAATTTCTGAGGTCATAATGACGTCATCAAAGGCATGATTTCTTGAAAGACATATAAGGGTAGACCATGTCTAATCGTCATGAAACTTGGTGGTTAGGTAGATTTGTCACTAGTTTACAAAATTCGAAATAACATCATAAAAACATATGGAAAAGCCCTATGTTCTTAAAAACATAGACCTCTAGTTTTATTATCTATTATAAATTTTTTTTAGCGGACGTGTGTTCCATCGAGCTCCGAGTAAGTACATGTTTTTAACCCTTATATGACTGTTTTCATTACTGTTTTCTTGTATATATTGTTCATTAGTGTATATAGATCCCACTAGACCTTGCTCACCGTGTAAAATTTTCCCATGGCCAGTAAAGGAGAAAAGCCTACAGCGAGTCGCTCGACCGTTGGAGAGGGTGAGCGTCCCAAGCCCATTGTTCCTGGTGACGAGCCGTTTGTTGGAGTCACCAGGAACAATGGGGTTGCATTCAGAGCAATTGACCGCGTCCCCCTCCATGAATACCCTGACAGCTTTGCTAATTCACTGCCAGACAAACACGTAATCTCCGCTAGCCGCATATCTAACAATAGTATATAGCAATCTATCTACGCTCGAGGGAAGACGTCGCCGATGCAGTAGCTTCTGGACTGGCACACGGTGGCTCTTTCCTCGAGCTTGTCCCCCTTGTTCGACCCACTACCCGGCTCACTCTCTCCAACGTATTCCCTGAAATCCCTAACACAGTCCTAGCCCATAACATCTCAGACTTTTGTAAAATAGTGTCGTCTATCCGTCCCATTCCCCTTGGTCTCAAACACAAACAGTTGTCTCACGTAATGTCCTTTCGCCGACAAGTCCAGGTCCTTCTCAACCCCGGTGTAGTTCCCCCTGATCATATCAATTTCACCTACACCGGGGTCAACTACCGTGTCTTTCTCTTAACTGAGTCTCCCCGTTGCTTTAACTGTGGAGAGTTCGGCCATATAAGCCGGGGGGGGGGGGGGGGGGGGGCCGTCCAGTCACGTCTTTCCGCCCGTGCCTGGGCCCTCGGGCTCGGCTCCGCCCCCCGGTGCTGCTGCGGCCGCTGACGCATCTGCTCCGGCGTCTGCTAGGGCTGCGTCTCCGGCCGCTGTGGGGCCGGGGGTCGGGGCGGGGTCTTCGGCCCGGGTCTCATTTGGGGCCGGGGCTGGAACCTTGTCTGGGGCGCCGGCTTCGCCTGGGGGCGGGGCCTCGTCCAGGGCTGCCTTCTCGTCGGTGGCGGCTGCCCCCTCTTCCGGGGCGGCTTCCCCGCCCGTGGGCCCGCCTTCTGGGCACGGTCCGGCGTCGAACGCCGCCGAGGACATGGACACATCCAACTTCATCTAGGGCACCCCCCCCCCCCCCCCCCCGTTCCTACTAGACTCTTCTCCGACGTGGTCGTAACCAAACGCAAACTGTCCCCCAACCCAACTGATGATCAACCCAAGTTTGTCCCATTTACTTCCCCCACCCCCCTTCGGAAACTGCAAAAGAAGACCAAACCGCTGTCCACTCCCAAATCCAAAATTCCAACGCTATCTCAAGCCCTTGACTCACAGAGCCCGGCATTTTCCACTCCCAGTCAATCCCTTTCCCCCCCACCGGCGTCTCCAATCCCCGCCCCCTGCACTCTTCCGTAGTCCCCACCCCAAACCCTCCCTCCGAACCCTCCCCCTCCCCTACCCCCTTCCCAAACCCTACCCCCTTCCCAAACCCTACCCCCTCCACCTCCACAGTTGCTCCGGGTCATCCCCTGGCTCGGGGGTGACAACACTTGTTAAATCCAATATTGATGTCGTAACCTCTTGTGTTGTTTTCAATCAATATGTTAACTATATCAAAATCAAATTAAATGATGTGTTTTATATTATCTACATTGTTCTTATCCCCCAATCTAATGTATTTGCTTTAAAAGCCATTGACGCTATGAACGCACATTGTTCCCAATATAGTAGCGATGACGTCATTATTATCGGAGGTGATTTCAACTGCACTGACGATCCTAATATGGACCGTCTGCATAAGCCGACCGAGCATTGTCCCCAAATTTCCATGGCTCTCAGGAATTCCTTTAATAATCAATATTTGTACGATGTCTGGCGTAGACTGAATCCGAGCGAGAAACGTTTCACCTGGCTAAGGATGTACGCAAACGATCCTGCGGGCGTCTCCAAGACCAGGTTGGACCGTTTCTACGCTCCTCTAAATCTTTTTCCTTCATCCGATCTTGCAAAATTATTCCCTGTTCCCTTTCAGATCATTCCTCCGTCAGCCTTGTATTTCAGTTTCCATCTCCCCACAAAAAAAGGAAGTGCCTATGGGCACCTTCAATAACTTTCTTCTTTCTGACATGAACTATCGCGAAATTCTCACCTCTTTCTAACCTAACTGGCGACTCCAGAAGACCAATTTCTCCAACATTGGAAAATGGTGGGATTTTGGAAAAACAAAAATAAGACAACTCACCATAACCTACTCTTCTCGAGTCGCCAGAGAAAAGCGAACATTTTTTCGAAAATCTATATTCTAATATCGAGCGGCTTCAGTCTGCGCCAGACATCTCCCCAGAAACCAAAAAGTTACTCGATGTACAACACAAAGAATTAAATATTCATCTTAAAAACGAGGCTCGGGGCGCTCTCGTCAGATCTTGTTTCCAACACATTCACAAAGTGGACACCAGCTCCACCTATTTCTTCAATCTTGAAAAAAAACCTCTCAATCCAAAACTATTTCTAGTATCCGGCTTTCCTCGGGATACGTCACTGCTAATTCCGAGGAAATAGAAACTCAATGTCGCAATTTCTACGAAAATCTCTATGCTGGTGTCCCGACCGACGAGGGCGCCCTCGAGTCTCTCTAGTCGGTAATTTGTCTGAACTTGATAGTCCGGACGCAGAGGACCTCGATGCTCCTCTGCGCCCGGACAAATTGGATGCTGTTGTCAAGCAACTTGGCAAAGATAAAAACACCGGTCTCGACGGATTAACCTCCGAATTCTTTCTCTCCTTCTGGTCTTTGTTTAAATCCGATCTCTTAGAAGTTATTAATTCATTCGGATACCCTCCCCGCTTCTTTTCACAAAGCTGTCATAACTCTCATCCCTAAAAAGGGAGATCTTCTCGATATCTCCAACTAATGCCCTGTTTCTTTGCTAAACACCGATTATAAAATTGTTGCCAGGTTGCTTGCCAACAGACTTAAACACTGTATAAATTCGGTCGTCCGGGAGGATCAATCTTATTGTACTCCCCGGACGTACCATTTATGATAACCTTAATCTTATTCGCGACGTAATAGAGTGTTGTTATTTTAATGACTTACCGCTAGCCGTGTCAACCTTGATCAGAGGAAAGCCTTTGACAACGTTGACCGCGGCTACCTATTCAATGTAATGAGAGCTATGGGATTTAGGGACAAATTCCTCTTTTACGTTAATCTTTTGTACAGTGGCGCCGAGAGTCACCTGAAGGTTTGCGGTTCATTAACCGCATCCTTTCCATTCAGTAAAGGAATCCGCCAGGGCTGTCCGCTCTCGGGGCTACTGTACTCAATAGCTATTGAACCCCTATTAAATACCCTACGCCAAAGTCATTCCGGTCATAGCTTTCTTCTCCCAAATACAAATACTTACTGCTCGGTCTCTGCTTATGCAGACGATGTCACTGTTTTTATCACCTCTGGGCCGACCAGGGTTTTAAAATACTTCAAAGGGTGTATGACCTATTTCACAAATCCTCTGCTGCCTCCCTAAACTTTCAAAAATCCAAGGGACTGTGGGTCGGATGTTGGACCGGACGAACCGACGCACCCCTGTGCTTTCAATGGAATAACCAGGGGTTGCAATTTCTTGGAGTTCACCTCGGAAACAATGACACGCACACCCAACAAAACTGGTCTGAATAAAAATCAACTCTCCAAAACTCTCGCTAACTGGAAATCTCTCTCTTCTACCCTGTCTCTTAAAGGAAAAATAATGATCGGCTAACCAACTCGCTGCTTCCAAACTCTTTCATTGCATCTCTGTTCTCACATGTACCCCCAATGTAATAAGTGAACTCCAAGAAATGTTAGTCGACTTCGTCTGGTCCAACAGACGACACTTACTACCTAGAACAAATTATTTCAACATCCTAATAAAGGTGGGCTGGGTCTAGTCCTCCCTCCAAGCACACAGCCTCACTTCCAAATTCAACCTCGTCCAACGTTATCTCTAATCTGATTCCCATCCCTCTTTTGCCCTCGTGTCTCACATTCTCCGCCGTTACAAAAAACTGAATTTAAAGTAATATCTAGGTAGCCATGACGTCATCACATGTCACGTGACGTCATCTTAAAGGGGCAGTTTTTGAAGCCATATATCTACAAAAGTACAAGTTCGATTAAGTTAAAATGTGATATCTAGGTAGGCCAGCAGGTTTATAGATGAAAATTGACATGACGTTATGATGACGTTATCACATGTCACGTGACGTCATCTCAAAGGGGTGGTTTTTGAAGGCATATCTACAAAAGTACAAGTTCGATTAAGTTGAAAAGTAATATCTAGGTAGCCCAGTAGGTTTATTAATGAAAATTTTAATGACATTATGATGACGTCATCACGTCACGTGACGTCATCTTAAAGGTGCAGTTTTTGAAGCCATATATCTACAAAAGTACAAGCATCTACAATCCCGGCCAAAATGCTTGGGCCACGTGATGGTAAACATACCCTCCTCCGCGCCCCCCGCTCCCCCGCTCAATGTTGTAATATCAAGCCGGAGCGCATTCCGCGCAATGAGAGCAAACATTGACCGGGGGCAGGTGGGGTCGGGGGCCCAACGAGATTTGGCCGGGATTGGCCGGGTAGTGTGACCAATCGGGTTTTCTCACTCACCTTTTACCCGACAGGTCCCTTATTTCATCTTAACTTTTGTAATACATTCCCGTTACACCACGTCTTCCGTATCGTGTCCGTCATGTCCGTTTGTTAGGGGCCATTTAAAGTTTTCAATGTTTTAAAATTATGATCTTAAAGTATTGATTTGCCATTCAATTAAACAAATAATAAAATGCCCAGTTTCATGACAGCGTGATGCAGCTGTGGGTTCCCCCCCCCCCCCCCCCCCTTTAACACGTGCCCTGATGACTTCTAGTGTTTCATAATCAGCTTCTGACCTAGCGCTGGCGATACTGATATTTTTTCACCGCTATATCGCCGATATGGCAATAAAATCGTCTACAAATTACGGCATGATAAAAATGTTTCGAACGGTTAGCGATCTTAATTTTCTAATACAAACGCATAGGCCTAAACAACTTTCAAAAACTCAACACCGCCAAACAAAGCTCTCTGTCACAATATCGCCACTCAGATCGTCCACCCATACATACCACTGATCTCTATACACTGGATTGGCAGCGCAGCAGTGATTGCCTATGCGTGAATTAAAGCCACCACGCGGTCATCTTGCTATATTCAAAACAAGCTCCGTCTCCAACTTCAGCCCATTCACAAACTGCATGCATGGATGCAGTTTGGCAATGGGCTGAATTCGGAGACGGAACTAAAGCCAGGGGCTTTGACAACGGCCATTGTTTTAAATATAGCAATATGGCCGCGCGGTGGCTTCAATCGCGAAGCTTTGCAGCCAATCCAGTTTATAGAGATCAGTGACCCATACGGAGGAATGGTCCACTAGTATACCTAGTAGTCAATAAAAAACGGGGGAGGGCAGTGAAGTGGATTCGGGTAGGCCTACACGATGACAGGCTTGGTTCCCTGGGGAGCTGTCTAAGTTTCGATGGCAAACCAGGTGATCTTGGATGTTTCGTAGCATGTCTGTTGCCAATAACAACTTGAATGGGGCACCCGGGGTTCTTCTCATGAGTAACGTCTGTTGAATATGCTGAAGTATAACAAAAATTGCGTTTTCCGGCACGCCTGCCTCTGAATCGCAGTAGGTTACTTTTAGTTACTTTTAGAAGGGTTCCTTTTGTCAATTCAGTTATTGATATTTACTTAATTCCCAATATAGAGGGAGGTTAATCCAGACTTGACCTCAGGCTTGTAATTGGTTTATGGACCAAACTAACTACATGTTATGTCAATTTTTAGTCATGGTATAAAGTCATACCTTCGTGAGATTCCAGCTTCACATCCTCCAGGCTTCTCCCAGCTAGCCCTTGTAGGTTTCCGCTTTCCATTGTAAAACCCTGCAGGGCACCGGTGAACTGTTTCGGAGAGTCGCTTTTTGCTAAAATTCAAATAACTACCGCCCTGGGGGTAAAACAAACTGAATTTTTCAAGTTCCTACATGACCATAAGCCAGATGACCCCGTAGAGTCCTCATAGCTAGTCATGTTTCATTCACCCGTAAATAATTAGACAAAACACCATAGGTTCATGACCTCCATATGTTTTGTGCACTGTGGGCTGGCCTCCATATGTTTGTGCACTTATGTTTTAGTGGCGCTGGCTGCAGCTGCAGAGCCAAGATTTACATCGATGTATTATGTTGACCAATGAACACCATCACTGGACAAAAAGGGTGGGCCTTCCAGAGGAAGTTTAGCCGGTACGGTACCCCAAACCACACTCTTGAGTGCTTGCCAAGGACTTTCGACTATCTTGGGTCGGCATCCTCTTAGGCCGTCTGGGGCCTGCTTGGGGGATATAATAGGTTTTTTTTCAGGAGAAAAATATATCAAGAAAATGGGAAGATAATTATCTGCAAAAAAGGAAAGAACAATGCTTCTATGTACGTACGTGTATGTATTCTCGCGAACAGTACACAGGTGCGAGAGTGTTTGGAATTTTGCCTGGTGCCCCGAAGGGATTTAATTAAGGAGCACGTTTGAGAGCTGGCTACTGAAGTGTTGACTCTGGGAGGCGATAGTACTCGCGGTGTGTCCTTATATCATGTCCAAGAAAGCTTGCAAGCAAGTCGAGCTCATTATCTTGCAAGTTAAGAATTTGCGAGACTGTGTCGATGTGCTTTCTGAGTCTGGTTGCACGAAGACATTCTGGATTCTTTGCTGTGTCTGTTTCCCGAAAGTGTCCATACCTCTTGGAGTACCGAACAGGTAGACATTGTTGTCATCTTAGCCTGCCCTATTTCCCATTTTCTTCAGTGTCAAGAGCTGCCTCCATCTTCGTAGTGCAAAGTACCACAACTGTACGGGACCGCTTCCCAATGATCTCCACCCTTCATATCACTTTACCTCGTGCTTTCTCCATTGCAGACAAGGCTCCATCAACGACACACGTCTCCCCACTCGCACACCTGGCTGTAGTCATCCGGCTACTGTCATTTTGAGACCTCACCAGGAGGACGTTTACGGTTGAACACAATGACTTGTCAGCATGACCTCGGCTAACTTTACCCGAACTGTCTGTATTCTAATCTCAGACTTCTGTAGCTCTTCATGTTTTGTCTTTGCCTCGCCTTGAAGATATCTAGATAGTTGCACATCTTCCGTTAACGGGAGCAGCTTATAGGGTTGTTACGTTTGGCTTCCTCCAAGGTTCTCAGTGCATGGTGGCTCACCTCACCCTCCCAATGGAAGCTATATACTACAACAGCTTCTTACTTCTCCAAAACTTCATTACCAGACATGAGTGCTTCTCCTCTTAGAATATCAGTACACGCCTTCTGACTGTGTCCTATTTTAAGGGCCTGGATTTAAGTTGTGTAGAGATTGCTTTCTCCATTTAATCTTGTAGCTCGTCTTGTTGCCTGTATGACTTCATTGGATTTCTGTGGGAAATGAGGTCTGCAATTTGAGCATTTGGCAGTTCTAAGTCTATTCTCCAACACAATTCGTGCCACTTTGCGCAACCGCTGCCTTATATAGCATTCTAGGTCTTTAGTGTGCCCACGCTTCCTAGTCAGTTTTTCTCCTAACAACTTTATAAGTCGGTCGGACACTGACCAGCCTTGCTATGTTGTCGTTGTTCTTTTTGGCTAAGATTTCGTAGGTTCTCTATATTTCCAGGAGTGGCTGGGCAACATCATTCCACTTGCCTTAATAAGTCCAGTCCTTTTCTTTTACAGGGTTCTTCAGCTTCATCTGATTCGTCAGCTGCCTGACTACACTCCACAAGTCATTCTTAGCAAAATAGCCATAGCAACTGGGGCAAGGCAAATAGTCGATATACGACTATAAGGGTGCATGTTCCTTCCTCAAGAAGTTTAGCATTATGGAGAAAGTTGCCATAGTTTCTCATTAGTGTGAGATACTTTGCACGTTGCATTGGGTGTTTTGTTACAAGCCACTGTTTGACTTGTGGTTCATCTTTGTGCTTTACAGCAGTTAAATGACGTGGTAACTTCTTTTGCGGCTTCATACAGAAGCGACAAAACTGGCTTATCCAACATGCGTCTACCACCTTAATTTGAAGTGCTTAATACCTGAATGTCGGATTTTTCGCATGAAGAGCTGGAGACCTTGGGAGGAGGATGTAACCTGCTGATTGTTTGCCCTGTCAGAAACTCTAGGTTCACTGCCAAACACCCTGCTAGCATCATCACTATCCAGATGGAGACGTGCATATTGATTTCTGTTGGAGGGTACTGTGAACAATTTGACAACCTCCAAGTTTTGCTCTAAACCTAGCCCCAGGAATCAGCATAGTGCATTGGCGTTCCGTCAATCGGGAGGCGGGGGCAGGGGGACATGACCCCAATGTTTTGAAGGGTGAAAGACACAATATCAAATCCCCTCATTGTTTTTGAACTCGTTTATTTTAGGGCCCTACATGTACTGTAGTGCCAAGGTACTGCAGTCCCGGGGTATGACATTAAACTGCGTCTGGCGACAACGTTAGTACCTTGTGGAAAGCGTGGGGTTTAATGAGGCTACCCCTAACCATCGCTGCCTCCGGGTGGTCCTTGGGCAAGATCTAGCACCCGTCAGCCCCCTACCTGGGTTACGGTCGGAGGAGTCAGGGCCCCGTTAGCGGCATCCCGCTGGTACAACCACTGGGTTTGTGGTAGCCCTACCCCAACCATGGGTCAATGGTGTTCAGTTTCGGATTCCCGAGCCGCGGCTTCCTGCCGTCTCCGGACTGTTTTGCACTTAGGCACGAGCGGACGAACTGCGGCGTTTCTTGGGTCAACAGTCGGGCTGGAGACAAACTGGTTCTGTGCCTTCAGCCGGCAGCCTTGTCTGCCTGCCTCTCCTTGAACCCCCGCTGCCTTGTGGGAAGACATTCTGTCAAAGGCTAGGAAAAGGATACTCCAAACTCAAACCCGGCTATCCCCTTTCGCCAGCTGTCGCGTCATCGACGTTCCGCTAGAGCCCGGAGAAAATATCTGAGGGTGCCTATGCATGTCGCGAGCGCTCTGGCACCTTTAAACCTCAGCGGAGGAGTACAGGAAGTCCTGCGGCGATGGACCGAAAGTGAGGTGGCAAGCCTGAGGAGCTGGAAACCATCAGCTGGAAGTCTGCACGTAGGCCGTCTGAGTGTGATGGCCGTGACACCTCTGCAGAGTGGCGGAATGTCAAGGTCCTGCTCAGACGACCAGGCAGCCCTGTTTAGGGTGGCACTGCCTGCCCACGTCCTGGGACGCTCCGATAAAAGAAGGAGTAAACAAAGTCCGCTCATCTCACTCCTGGCCGGGTTGCCACGCCCGGCGGGATCTCCATCTTGTGGCCGAAAGACAACGGCTCTATAAACTGGCATCTTGGAACGTAAGGACGATGATCCAGGGCGCCTTCAGAGGAAGACTGCACTGATCGACCGAGAACTGGAAAGATATGGCATCCACATTGCAGCACTCCAAGAGACGAGGTTCCATGGCACTGGGAGCTTACGTGAGAAGAATTACACGTACTTCTGGTCTGGTCGAGATGCGGGGGAGCGACGTGAGGCTGGCGTAGTTTTTGCTATCGCCGAACAACTACTCACAGAGGTGACCACTCACCCTGTCTGCATCTCCAATAGGATGCTCTCTATGCGGCTGCAACTCTCAGCTGCTGACAACCATCTTATGAAATTATTCTCCGTATATGCCCCAACCATGACGAACGACGACGCAAATAAGGAGTTTTACCACTCATTGCGTCGCCACCTCGAAGCCGTACCCACGTTCGACAAGTTAGTGGTACTGGGTGACTTTAATGCGCGTGTGGGGAGCGACCACGCGCTGTGGCAGCGAGTGATCGGCAAGTTTGGCAGAAGGGAAGCCAAATTCAACCTCTGCACGGAGCTACACCTAGTTGTGACCAATACCTTCTTCAAAACCCCGCCGAGGTGGTTCAACAGCTGGCAGCATCCTCGATCGAAGTGATGGCATCTCCTCGACTATGCCTTGGTCCGCAGGGCTGATCTAACTGATACACTCAGCACCAGGGCCATGCAGGGGAGCTGACGGTGACACCGACCATGTAATGATTTGTACAATTTACCGTTTCACTGTCGACGCCAGATGCAGGCGGACTGCAAAGGCACCACCAAAGAAACTCAACACAGACAAATTGCAAGACCCGCACTGTCGGAGATCACTCGCCCGTGCTATGGCTGAACGTCTGGAAGCGCTGCCACCCGCGGCAACACTGACCGCAGAACAGGCCTGGATACATTTCAGGGACGGCGTGTACCAGGTAGCGGTTTCCGAGCTGGGTCATCCGCAACGCAAGCACGCAGACTGGGTTCGACGAGAACGACCAGCAAATAAAGGCCCTACTTGAAGAAAGGAGAATCACGCATCAGGCCCTCTTGACTGGTCACCGGACAATGATTCGAAAGCCTGAGCGCAGAGAGAGAGCTGCCAGCCATGAAGGATCGATGGTGGCTCCAGAAAGCAGAGGAGATCCAGAGGCTCGCTCATTTGAACGATGGAACGATTCTTCATACAGAAAAGCCTGCAATTCTCCTTCGGTTGGCACAAGCACTTTGAAGAATTACTACCGTGGGATCTCCCTATTGTCGATCGCAGGGAAGATCCTGGCCAAATTCCTGCTTAAGCGACATCAACGGGTAGCAGAACGCCAGCTTCCCGAATCTCAGTTCCGTGCCGCACGCAGCACCTGCGACATGATTTTTACACTCCGTCAACTGCAGGAAAAGTGTGTCGAAGAGCAGAAACCTCTGTATGCTGTGTTCGTCGACTTTACAAAGGCCTTTGATACAGTTTGACGCGATGGCCTCTGGAGAAGTACTCCTGCAGAAGTACGGCTGTCCCGCAAAGTTCACAAAACTTGTTTAGCAATTTCACGACGGGATGATAGGATCTGTAACGCAGGCCGGAGACACATTCGAACCGTTTGCCGTCCAGCACGGCGTCAAGCAGGGATGTGTTTTAGCGCCGACGTTATTTACCCTGTTTCTGACAGCGGTCCTCCAGCACACTAACCAGCTTCTGGATGAGGGCGTCTACCTGTGAACACGCTCCGATGGAAAGTTGTTCAATTTGGCACGCCTGAAAAGCTCTCACAAAAACCGGACTCGCCTGTATTAGAGATATTCTTTATGCCGACGACTCGGCGTTTATCGCATATTCTGCTCAAGCCCTGCAGACCATCTTGGACCGTTTTGCACAAGCTGCCAGGGCCTTCGGCCTGACAATCAATGTTAGGAAAACCGTAGTGCTCCACCAACCTTTACCAGGCATCCCCTATGTGGCGCCAAATGTCACATTTGAAGGGACCACCCTGGAGGTTGTGGAGCAGTTTCCATACCTTCGTAGCGTCATCAGCAACGACAACTCCCTGGACGCGGAACTCAACAAGCGGATTCAGGCCAGCTACGTACGCCGGCTTCGGTCGACTAAAAGATCGGCTTTGGAAGCAGAGGGGGATCCGACTATGCACCAAATGCAAAGTGTACCGTGCGCTTGTGCTGGGCTCCCTACTGTACTAGGCAGAGACATATACCCTGTACAGACGGCATGTCAAGAAGCTACGGACCGTTCAGAAGCGTCAGCTCCGGTCTATTCTCAACATCTCCTGGAGGGGGATCGGGTTACCAATGACGAAGTGCTGCATCGAGCAGGCGTGCCGAGTGTGGAGCACATGTTGCTGGACATGCAGCTCCGTTGGACCGGGCACGTCGTGCGCATGGAGGAGCACAGACTGCCGAAGATTCTCCTCTATGGCGAGCTTACGGAATCACCCAGACCACCAGGCAAGCCGAAGCTGCGCTATAAGGACGTCATCAAACGCTACCTCAACGCCGCCTACTTTCCGACCAACGACTGGAAAAATCTGGCCGTGGACCGTCCCAGGTGCAGTGGCGAGCTGCAACCAAAGATGGCGTCAAAGCTGCAATCGTGTATACTGAGCAGCCATCGGCGCAATTGATTCTACTGTACTCCAGAACTCTTCGATAACGAAGATCTGCCACACACACATGTACTGTAGCGCAAAGTGTGAAAACATACCGGAAACTGTGCAGATTGGGCGGGGCATAACGCTTAGCGATATCTACGGGGCTAGTGCGTGCTTTGTGGACAACTACGGGCATTTAATGTGATCATTGAATCGGTGATGCACTTTCGCGAGTAATGGACTTCTGCGATCGGTGATGAACTTTTGCGATCGGTGATGAACAAGTTAAAAGTAGTGTACATGATGGGTCATTGTTGCAATTTTCAGAAATGGGCTGATTTGCGGGTAAGTATTTTATAGGAAATATCGTTCCACTGACCTGTTCAAAGTTTTGCGTTGTTGGATGGCGAAAGAAAACGAGAGAAAAACGGCGCTCGTTTTTAACCGTCTAGCGGATGATAGCCTTTAGTGAAGGCACGCGTGGCAACCTGAACGCGTGATGCGCCGGCGCGTCACGCGTCCAGGTTGCCACGCGCGCCTTCACTAAAGGCTAAGGGCAGTTTTCCAACGATATCTAGCTAGAAATCGTTGGGAAAACGATATACATTTCCAATTTTCTTGACAACGACAGCACACCTGCTGCCATCATTTCACATGATGATTTTTGAGACTACTATTAACTTACAGTATTAAAAATGGAGGATTACCAATCGTGCACACCACCTTTAAACTGATTTTACGGGCGTAATTTAGAAGAAATATTTACTTTAAATTAATATTTTAGTATTAATCAGGCCCTAACAATTATATGGCAAAAAATTTGTGTCGGGGAAAAATTATATGTGGTTA
The DNA here is from genome assembly GCA_037893225.1 of Hippasteria phrygiana. Taxonomy (NCBI): domain Eukaryota; kingdom Metazoa; phylum Echinodermata; class Asteroidea; order Valvatida; family Goniasteridae; genus Hippasteria; species Hippasteria phrygiana. The sequence continues at coordinate 218,325 of JAZGUH010000564.1, read as the reverse complement.
TTTTTTCCATTTAAAGTGGTTGCTAAGGTATCACAAAATTCGAAGTTTCGATAGGCCATGTGTCACTTTACACGAAGAACAAAGTACGCCCTCTTTTGTTGAAATCTGGCCAGCCACTGAATCCGCGTGTGTGACGTCATAACGGCCTTTGGCGCCTGACCGGGGGGGGGGGGGGGGAGGGAACCGTTTTACCCTGATTTGTTCCCCCGTTTCTGACTAGCGCCCGCCCGAACAAAGATGCTGACAATTTGGAAGACCACCAACATAGGGCAAGATAGCTCAGTTGGTAGAGCGCCGGTACGGTAACCCGGAGGTCGCAGGTTTGAATCCCGCTCCTGCCAGTTTCTTTGTTCATTTTGAAAATGGTTTCTTATTGAATTAAACTGTCATCAAATGTAATGGTTCAGAAATTGTCAATAGTCCAAATTAGAATACAAATTAACAGCTTCGCTTTGGGTTTCTATAAAGGAGTCAACAGTAGGGACCTTGATGTTGCCTTCGTTACCCCAGAAGCACTGGATTATTCGCTGAAACATCTACCACCAGCTTTTGTAAGGAAATTGAGGCTGATAACAATAGATGAAGTGCACCTTGTTCCTGAATAGTAACATTTGAAATGAAACGAGGAAAACAAACGAACACTTTTCTCTTCTTTTAACAACAGCGGCTTATCTATATGGGTTCAAATTTGGAAGTGGGGGTAATTTTTCTAATGGGGAATTTCATGGAAACAATACAATATAGGCTTCACAGTCTGGTGCACAAGTGCAATATATAGTGGTCGACGGGGTGGGGGGGGGGGGGGGGGGGGGGTGTATATATAGGATTTACGCTCTTTTGTGTAGTTACACAACTATCCTTTTAATACCATTCTAGTTTGGTGGACAGTATTTCGTCACCGTTTTCACGAAGAGACACACGTGTCAAAAATGACAATTTTTTCGATTTCGATTTGTTTCACTATTTTGCTTTAAAACGCTCTACCTAAAGGGGCTGTATCGTCACGATCATAGCAGGCTTGCGGCCGGCTGTACACTGAATCCCGAACTGATGAACTTAGATGAACCCAGTAACTGCAAATAACACCCCACGACCGCGCGCTGACCTACCAGAGGGCGCGCGCGCTGACCTACCAGAGGGCGCGCGCGCTGACCTACCAGAGGGCGCGCGCGCTGACCTACCAGAGGGCGCGCGCGCTGACCTACCAGAGGGCGCGCGCGCTGACCTACCAGAGGGCGCGCGCGCTGACCTACCAGAGGGCGCGGGCGCTGACCTACCAGAGGGCGCGCGCGCTGACCTACCAGAGGGCGCGCGCGCTGACCTACCAGAGGGCGCGCGCGCTGACCTACCAGAGCGCCAGATCAGATTACAATTGCAATGACTGCTGCATGCATGATCCTGTAGTTATGATACATACTGCATGTACAATTATTGTGTATGTGTTTGTGCAACCAAAAATATACGATAGGCCTACAGTGGAACATAGTTCGTGCCACCCACCCGCCGGCCAAACGCCAAAATGTACCATGACAGAACCAAACGAAAATAGGTAAATAAGTAAATCTGTATTTATAATTGTAAAATAAATAATGTACCAGCCCCTTCCTATACAAAAAAAAAGTTGTAGGCCCATGTATCGAAATAAATTTTGACTAAAATCGGCTGTGCGTGCAATGATGAGCAAATCAAAGTAAAACAGCTATACTGATGGCGATATTGAGTCCACGACCTTGTGTTACATTTGACGGCAGGACTTTATGGAAAGTTACATCATAGAGTTTTTTTCAACACTATCAAATAATAAACACAATAATAAGAGTTATTACCAATAAATAATATACGCCAATGAAATGAGATTTCACCAGTGGCGAGTAAATCCGTGTCGAAAAGTGGGGATGATTATTGAATTTGTCAACGAAGTACTGCATCTTAAACTGTTCTCAACGGGGGATACCGTACCCCCGCCCCAAACACCGCTTGAAATTTGAAACATCACCTTGTGTACAATTTCCCCTTTTTAAATTTGTTTACGAAACAAAAAAGAAATACAAATCGGCGGGCCCATAAACTCCTTCCCCCTGTTCCCCACATCACTATGATAAAGATGACTACCGAAGAAACAAAGAAATAAACACCCCGACAAACATTCAAACAACCCCAATTTTCACCTGTTTTGCACGAATTATTCGCTTTTTACTTTTTATGACATGAACAATTCACATACCGAGTACATGGATCAGATGTACTGTACATGTAATGTATGTACTGTACATGTTGACTATACATTACATGTAGACTTGATATGCGGAAATATTGTTTCACACAGCGAGTTGTGGAATAACGACCAAGTGAAGTTGTTTCAGCTCCATCTATCAACTGTTTAAAAAAGACATGGAGTTCTAAGTTTTGGTTTTTTATTCTTTTTTCGACGCTAAAGAACTGTCTGCAGCCACTACCCCTCTTTTTAGTAGCATGATATTTTTGTTATTGAAGTGACGGGTCAAAATAAGCCTGAAGCTTTTTATCGACCTAAGTTTACAAGCAAGATACAAACAAGATACATCCAAATGAATGTACACATAATACATATACCCTTTTACGGATACCCCGCCTGTGGGATCTTGTGTACAACATTTAGCGCAAACTGTCCCACAGCGACAAGACACGTTGCAGTTTTGCTGTGCACATTTACATGGACAAGCACCCCGTGTGCCGAGTCGTTCTCTCTGGCAAGAGTTTCGGCATGTACATGTCATAGGTTCTCCAGCGTCGCCAACCTCCAATTCCATGCAACTTTCAAACAAATGAAATTTTATGAAATAAACAGATGAAATTTAAAAGATTTTTTAAATAATCTTACTCTTAGAGAACTGAGTGCCACGATGTGTGCTTCTTGTTTATATATACATGTATGTGTATGTCAGTACGTAGACGCTGGACATGCGTGCGTGTTCCAGGGGGTGTAGTTTCCAAAAGCCAATTCCCAGAACAGCCATAACAAACGGATGGAGGTTAAAAATAGCACATAAACGAATTGAAGCGCAAAGGGGCGCACTCCAATATTTGATTCGTTAACGCCAGATGGCGCGACGATACAGCCCTTTAACAATTTTGACATGCTTCTGTAAGAAAAACATCATTAATTAAAAAAATACATTAATTATGCAAAGGGCAGGCATCTTGATAATTGCATTTTGCGTTTTCACGAAGAGACGCAAATATGCCTGCCCCTTGAACGCGTACAAAACGTATTGTACGGAAAGGCGTAAAAGTAGGTCAACTGAGATTTTCGTTTTCACGAAGAGCCACACATCTTTGTTACATTTTCAGCTGCGCGCACGTAAACACGTGCGCCCCTTCCATATGGAAAAACACATTGAACAGAAAGGGCCACAATGTAAGAAAACCTGAATGTTCGTTTTCACGAAGTGACACGCAACTTTACTAATTATTTTAGGCTAATTAACCACAGTGTTAATTCTAATTACTGGGTTTACGTAAAAATTCACCTCTCAGAATCATGTGAATGTTTCCTTACTGCACAAAGTTGTTGCAAAGTAGTATTTTTTGCAGTTTTAAAATAGGAGAAACTTCTCTTGCGATTATCTCGAAAACGCTTTTTCTTCAAAATCCACATGTGTGTCTCTTCGTGAAAACGGTGACGATTTATTGCATTTGTCTAATTTGCATAATTTGTAGTCTGCTCTTATCGTCGGAGATCGTCATCTCGCAGCTAGCTATGACAAGAGTTCGTATTTTCATTGAACCGTTATGTAATTTAAACGTTTCCGAGAGACACTATTATTGTTTTGAATTTATGTCTAAGGGCGACTCATTTAGACCCGCCTTTATCAAATTGGGAAGACTGCGGAGCCAAATGGATGACGTCCCCATTTTATTGTTAACTGGCACACTCAGCAATTCGGGCCGTTATAGGTGCTTGAATGTCTACATTTAGTACCTGATGTAACAGAAATAATATGCATCGCCAGACAGGTCCATTTCGGTCCATTATCAACATTTTTCTACCAGTACTTGTCAGGGCGCATTTTACATGTTCATTATGTTCTTTAATGTACGTTTTCTGCAGGCCAAACATCACCCTTTATTTTAAAGGGAAGAGTGGGATGAAGATTAGTGAGGAGATTGACTGGTATGCCGAGATGCTAACAGAAAAGAAAGCGGACGCACCAAAGTGTGTTGTGTTTGTCAACAGGTATAGAGTAAATTTGGGCCATGTCTAAGAGGGCGTGTTGAATATACACCTAAAAGTATTGTCTTTCCCAAAATCCAATTACAACGCTTCTTACATTTTCCTCTCTTTGAACCTCCCCTGGCCACTGCCTATTTAAAGAAGGCCACAGTGTCTTAATTTCTATTTTAACACAAAGTGGTGATCATTTAAAACAAATTGTGCTTTTAAAGTCTGGATTTTCTTTCCACAATTTTTTTTCGAAATATGTCACTTTATATGGAAATTGTCATGTTCTTTCTTATAATCGTTTAAAAAAATAAAAACATTGTTTCTCTTTACAACAGCATAACAAATTGTAAACGAGACGCTGTTTTGGAGCATGCATGTGCCAATAGCGGGAAAACATTGCATGGACGCGATACTAAGGAGAGCTAAGAAATGGATATGTTGTTATATATTGTAAAAGTTAGTTGGTTATATATTTCCAGCTCTTTATCCTCGCTTGGGAAGTTGACCGCTAGTTTAAGACAAACGCTAGGAAAGTGTGCGTTTCGTTTGGGCGAAGTATAACGCGAGGAATTGCTTGTTGACACTTTCAACGGTAATCTACCCGAAGTTGACAAGACACGAATCCTGAAGGAATTTCCACCACCAACTTCAAGAATCCGATGTCTCATCTGCACGATTGCATTTTGGATGGGCGTTGACATTCCCGACATTAAATATGCAATCATATGGGGTGCAACTTTAAGTTTGGATGCCTTCTGGCAAGAAGTAGGCCGCATTGGTAGAAACGGGGAGCCTGCCGAAGCTTTCGTATATTTCACGGCCAGAACAGTGACAAATCAAGGCGTCAAGCGCATGTACAAGAAAGTAAAGGAGCAGAAAATTAAGTGTCTCAGGCAGGAAATCATCCGCAATATAGTGTGTTATCCATTCTCTTTGGAAAAAAAATGATAGATGCTGTGTAGACTTGGATAAAAACTCCTTTCATAATTAGAAAGAGGTACCGGTATTCATGATATTGGTCGCTTTTGAAATGAGGAATCAGACAAGGTTCTTGAGTCATTGGCAAATTCCTTATCTATTGGCGAGGATAGAGATTACTAATAATAATGCTCAGGTCTCAAAACTAATAACTACAGTATGGCAAATTAATGCAACGATTGTATACATGTATCTAATCTATCATAACACGTTCGGTGTCAACATTTTTAGTGTACGTTCTCAGACGTACAAGAAGTTTGCGGGAATTGGGGATATGTACTTCATGCAGAAAGGAGCTAAATGCAGGATGTTTTCGGGTCGCAATAGTGCTGAACAATTTATCTGCCGCTAAATCGTCCACGATTTTCTCGATGTCTTCCCTGTAATGCTATTTTTTGGAAGGGCTTGATCCAACGTATTTCTCGGTTAGCTAAGTGGTCAATGTTTCCTGTAGTGATCTCGCAAGATTTCTCCCTGTAATCTTGCCAATGCGCTGGACATGAGCCTCAGAATAATTCCCATGGTTGTGCTTCAGTGTGGGTATAAAAAAATAATAGTTAATGAGGTTTTCCTTCTTTGAATCTAAACAGACTTTGGACAAACAGCACAAATAATGTATTACAATTGAGTATAAAACATGAATTTTGAAGTTACACTTTCCTAGATGAGTTAACAAATAATGTAAAGCTACCCTGATTTTCTGCAAACACCGATTTTCAATACTCACTTTTGAACTCTTGATTTTCAAACTCATTTACTAAATCAAATAATGCCAAGTTGTTGCCTGCACCACCTCTCAAATTCGCTGTTCGGTTCCAAATGAGGTCGTGTTTTACTCTTGGTTCGAGCCAGTCATTTACGCCTGCCGTGTAGAATAAATGAGTAGAAACGGTTGAAAGATGAACGGTTATTAAACGAGTATGTGACCATCTTCTGGTCACTCACAGTCCCTCAGGGCGCATAGACGTGCACTAGTCACCGAATTGCCAGTCTATGTGTATAATGACATGTTGAAGACGTGGACACATTTCGATAAGTCTATTGTGTGTGTGATCAAAAGGTATATAATTAATTTAAAATAGTTATGAACCAAAATAAGTTCATTATCTGCCAATAACCGATGGCTTAGTATGAGGTACTTATTATGGCCCCTTGACCAAAACAGAGGGACGCATAACATCAACAGTCGGATAGGAAATGGCGCATCATTTTCACGTTCTGCATCATTGTGGACAAGTTGAAACAGTCCATGCCACGCAAGAGCCCGCTAATACTCTCGAAGAAAGTCCGGCTTCTTTTTGGTCTTCTTCGTTGTTGCCTCGCACTTCTTCGAACAGTACCAGTCGTTCCCTAAACAAGGAAAAGGGGTTAATATTGCGTTAGTTGTCTTATGAAGTTAGTTTGTAGAAATGTTATAGTACGGGAGGACAGACATTAAACAACTCAACATCAAAGCAGCGGGATTCGAACTAGTCTTGGTTCCAAGACGTCCTTAGCGCGGTGCGACGTACAGCGCGCACGGCAGTGCCCTCTAGCTACACACACACACACAGTCATGTATATGGTGTAAATCGAGGACCTCCCATTATTCCTCTTTTGTTTATACTCTAACTTTTTGCAACAACTCCCATTGGTTTTGTACACACCTACGAATCGAGGACAATCCTCGATTCGCACACCCCATTGTCCTCTTACATCATTCTTTTGTTCCCTGTCCTCGGGATGAATGTGTACACATGTACACACACACACGCCAAGGCCAAATCGCTAAGAACGTCTTGGGTATTTCGCAAGGAAGCGCGCGCGACCTGCTTATGTATAATTTAACAGGCGGGTCAAACGAATAATCGCGCTTGCGCACTGGACTAAACAGGGGGGGGGGGGGGGGGGGGTAATAATTGTAAAGCGCTTTGAGACATTTGTATAAAGCGCTATATAAGACCGCATTATTATGTTTAAGTAATAACTTACTAGTCAGTTAACGTTATGAGCAGAGTGATTCTGGACTGGCAAACAGGATTGAGAAATCTTCGGATTGTTCCAAAAATGTGATCTGGAATATCAGACGTTATCTCTGCCAATTTCAGTCCCAGATGTTCAGCACGATGTAACTGATCAACGGCCAGAGCTTTCAATGGCACGACTACAATAATCAGCGCTTTCTCCTGTTTGCTTTGGTTACTTCGTCCATGGAGGTAGGAAACACCTCCATGCTTCGTTCAAGAAATCTAAGACCAATGGAGCAGCTTGAAAAATTACACTCTTGCCAAATCCCGTTGGTAAATTAACAAACAAATAATGGCCACGTACAAATTGAGGAATGGCACTGATCTGATGACTTTTTAGCTTTCCAAAGCCCAGATATTTTTGCTGTAAAATCGATCGCTTGGTCCACGGCGCGGTCAGAATGTTTTTCCAACAAACAACGAATGGCTTGGTACTGCGCTGCACGTTCATACGTACACGTAAACCCGACGTGAGTACAGAAACTATAGACAAGTGGGTGGTTGGCTATTTACATGCGATAATGCAGCTACGTCACACGCGCATGCAAATGCCACACAGTCTGCTCGCGATTTCGCGAGCAGAACTTGCGAAATTCCCAAGACGGTCTCAGCGATTTGGCCTTGGCGTTTATGTGTAGCGAGAGGGCGCTGTCGGCCGGCCGTGCGCGCTATACGTCGCACCGCTAAGGACGTCTTGGAACCAAGACTAGATTCGAACCTGCGACCTCCGGGTTACCGTACCGGCGCTCTACCAACTGAGCTATCTTGCCCTATGTTGGCGGTCTCCCAAATTGTCAGTATCTTTGTTCGGGTGGGCGCTAGTCAGAAGTCATCAACCCAGAATGCCGTGTAGCTCTTCTGCAAGTTCAGTCGTTAAAAAGGGCCAGCGAGGTACAGTTTCGATTTAAAGGTAATCGTACTCAGCGAAACAAGAAACTAGCATTCATTTTTTGAAAAGTATTTGTTGGAACCAGCTTGGAAAGTCAGAGGTAGATGTTGGGTGCACAGGCCAGACACAAATGGCCCGAAAAAGAACTTATTCAAAAATCAAATTCTTGTTTTATGTAACAAAAAAAGTTTTGGTGATATTTTCACCAACAATTTTGTTCAAACGAACCAACCAAATAAATATAGCGCCCTCTGCATTCTGACCGGTTTTTTTTTTTTTTTTTTTGGGGGGGGGGGGGGGGGTTACGTTTTACCTCAGAGAAAAAAAACAAGTAATTTAACGCTTGTATACAGTTGTAAGTTGGTGGCGCCCATCGCTTTTGATTGGGTTAAAAAATTAAAGGACTCAATTGCTATTTTAAATACCAGAAAGGTGAAATCTCAACGTCGACAACCACACTTGCAAGGCAACAATCAAGGGGAAATCTCGGGAAATTCCGTACCCGCCATGTTTATTATACCAACACGGGAAGGAGAATGAATATCTGCCATCTTTTTAGGCGGGAGATTCTTTGGCAGGATCTTGGCTCAGTGGGTAGAGAGTGTTCTGTGCTCACTGAAGCATGACAGATAAATGGGAGCACTATTGGGGTAAACATCCGAGTGCCAAGGGTATGGGAAACCCATGATTGAATAGTCTGTGGTTCATTAACATATTGATATAGATAGATAGATAGATAAATGGTTTATTACAAACAGCCTCCTGGCCACCATAGGCGGAATTGTGTAAGCTGTTACAATCTTTAAAAAGTAAAAAATTACATTAAACATACCAAAGTAATCATTACAAGTAAAAACTACTATAATTTAAACTGTATAAAAAATACATAAAATACAACATTAAAAGTAGAACATATACACAATGGGGTCAAAGATCGAGGAGGTAGGTTGACAATGAAATAGGTAGGGGAGGGGGATGAGGGGGGTAGGTTAGGGGTAAAACGATAGGTTAGAGGGGTAGATTGGGGAAGTAGGTTGGGGGGGGGGGGTGTTAGGAAAATAGGTTGGGGTAGGTTATAACAAAGTGGAAAAAGGAGACCAAGTAATAGGGAAGGAAGGTGGTAAAATTAACGAATATGATAAAGTATAAGACAAAGGATGAAACTGCTACCCGCAAGTAATACCAAACAATTTAAACCATTGAATTAATTATATTAATTAAATGAGGTATTGCACTGTTTCTGAACCTATTTGTTTTGCATCTTGGTTCAGATAATAATTTTGATCGGCGTAATACTTGGTTACTTTGAGATTGTGGTAAAAGATGTGACATGTACTCATTAGTCATCAAATCCCTAGCAAATCTAGAGCACAGTGTCGTGCGACGGTCAGTCAATGTTTCTAATTTAAACAAATCTAATGCACTTTTATAGTTATTATATTCAACACCCAAGATTAATCTAAGGACACGCTTTTGTATTTTTTCCAATTTATCTTTTTGTTGATTTGTTATTGCACCATTCCAAACAGGGACTGCATATTCCAAGAGGGGACGAAGGTACCCTATATAAATAGTAATAAGATCTTCAACTGGTAAGCCGTGACTTTTTAAGACACGCAGCATATGAAATCGACCATTAGCCCGTTGGAGTATTGTGTTAATATGGGTGTCCCATTTAAGATCTTGCTGTATATGGACGCCTAACAATTTAACAGTTTCTGATTGTTCAAGGACATTATCTTGAACATAGAAGACAGATGGTGTTGGAGGCTCTTTCATAAAATTAATTTCCATAGTAGTACATTTTGTAGGGTTCAGACGCATATTACTATTTTCTGACCGCTGAACTAAAGCATCGATAGTTTCTTGAAGACCAGATTGTTCATTGGCAAGACGGGTCTCAACCAAACTCAAATCGTCCACGTATTTCCAATAATGCATCTGGTCGCCTAAATTTTGACAGGCATCATTAATAACAGCGGAAAACACAATAGGGCCCAATCGTATCCCCTGTGGGACTCCAGCATGCATAGCAGTCCAATCAGATGTAATAGCCCTATAACGTACACACTGTTTGCGGTCTGTAAGGAAATTAGCAATCCAATAGACAAGTGATGGATCCACTATTTGAGGGGTTCGGAAGTTTTGTTTTTAAACGGCGTCGTCATGACGCCGTTCTAGGACCATCTGTGGGTGGTAGTGTTAGTGTGTGCCAAGTCTGAAGTCGATCGGATGTACCAAAGTGCCTGGTGAAAGAAAAAATGACGTCATCATCCTAGGACCATCTGTGGGTGGTGGTCCAAGTGTGTGCCAAGTCTGAAGTCGATCGGATGTACCAAAGTGCCTGGGTGGAAGAAAAACGTGCACAAACCCTGTGGAGAAAAGTCTGAAAAGGAAGAAGAAAAAGGGAAGAAAAATATTAACGAAAACGAGCTGTTTTGGCGGACTTGCCGAAACAGCTTTAAAAAAATTACCGAAATACAAGGAGCTGTTTCGGCAGAGTTGCCGAAACAGCTAAAAATTATAAATCACAATGGAGAGTCCTTCTGACTGGGCACCTTAATATTACATGCTGAATAATGCTGATAGTGTTAATGTAAAACACTTGACAAATCCCAGAAACGGGCATGTAATTCATAGCGGATATTGGTTACCTGTTTATAGTATAATTGTTTTCTATCAAGGTCTCCTAATTGATGGAAGAACAGTTAAAGAGTGTCTGGCTAAATTGGAGGGCGAGCTTGAAATTCTCACAGGTGGGTAAAGGTGCCATATTTTTGCAACTTGGCGTTTAAGTAAATGAACCCCGTCCATGCGGAAATGTACTGCAATTTTGCTGCATATGCAAATATTGCGTTGGATGTTTAAGTAGTACTCATTTTGTCAACACTGTAATAACAAAACTGAAATTGTTTTCAAATACTCGGAACAACACAAAAAAGGTGATAATACAGTACTTTATATGGAACCCTTCACATAATACTTTGATGTCATTTTGCCAAAATTATTCTCATTTGTGTGTGCATTTGTACTGTTCTGATGGAGATAAAATTATTTTGTGTATTAAAAATGCAAACTAAATAGGCATGTCCAAGATCCTGCTTAATCAGTCAAAAATTGTTGACTGGTCTTGGTGTGTTGCTTTATTCTTCATGTGTATGGAAAATCAAGGAGGAACCTGTTGTATAAAGGTGAATTAAACAACTCAATTGTGTTTTGTTGAATTTCATTTTGGTAAATGATATTGTTTCAGAGAAATCAAGGTGCAGGAATCCGACTTGGGACAATGTGCGTAGAGTGAGAGATCTTATTATCCTGAAAATCCTCTTGACACAAGCACCAAGACCTGCAGTGATACAAAATGCAACTCTCAGCCAGTACCGAAGGCGCAAAACAGTGGTAGCTCCTGAGACATTAGAGGAAGTGTCTGTTATTGAGGTAACGATTTTACTAACGTTTTCACTCTGAGGCCAGGAGTCCCAAAGTGCTGGAGGACTGTCAACAGTGTCATACCAAAAAACAGTGTAAGTGTATTCTTAACCCTAACCCTGCTAAATGCAATAGTTTAAACAATTTTGCTTGCACCCAAGGGTGTTCGGATTGATTCATCTTAGAAATAGACGAAATTATACATACATCTGCCGCGTGTCCACATCAAGTGATAGCATTGTTTGTGTCCTTCTGGAATGTAATGAACCAGAAAAACATGCAGCTAAGCACAATGTGCATGTACCCAAGTACTTAAAAAAAAAAATGTTGACATCAAAATAGTTAAATTCAATCAGGATGGGCGTTCGCGTGACATTTCGTCTCTTATAACCTTTGACCTCAACTACGTATTGAGATGCCGAACAGGCTGATTTATTTCATGGTTGAGAGTTAATGTAAATTTGAAACTGTCATTGAAACCTACAAAGTTGTATTAATAAAAAGCATTGTCTCTCAAGCCTGTCTGGCATATTTCTAAATTGAAAAATCACTGTTTTTATGTATGGAAACTGTACTAGTGTTCATTTGTAATTATTGCATAGTTTTCACAGGTTGGTGAACATAAGACATCAAAGACTGGACCGGCCGCAATCATCATACACGAGGCCCTGGAAAAACAACTTCGAAGCTGTGTGAGGCATTACCGCCCATACACGAATTGTGAAGGTATTGTTTGTAATATTTTTGTCAATTCATAGGTCAGTGCTGTAATTTTGAAGGACCAATTCTGAATGAAATCTATATATTTTGTTCTAAATTATTACACAATACCTTACTAGACTGTCGGTTAATAGTAGTCTCTATCCAACCCGGGCCAAACATATACAAAATAAAAGGCGGGTAAGCTCGAGATTCCTTCTCTTTACTTTATATACAAATTTATTCAATATTTACAATCTTTATTTTACAAATTTACTCATGGATTGGCTAAAATGTATATATATATATATGTCAGCTTCAAGAATTTTCCTGATCTGATTATTATATGGCTTTCTTCTTTTCTAATTATAGATTACTCTACTTTTCTATTCACATGCAAACTCAGCTTATCTTGTATTTAATTTCAAATCCAATCTTCCAAAAAACAAAAATCCACAGAACAAAAACAAAATATTACAAAAATGGTCGATTCCTTACTTTAATTAACCCAGGATTTGACCTCAACTCAAAACAATTATATACATACAATTAGTGTAGCTTCCTTTTCCTCTAACAATAATTAGGAAATAGTAGTCGGCAGATTAGCGGATCCACTGTGGTCGCCCGATCACTCAGCTACACCCAACCCTAGCCTTCCACCTCGAGTGTGTATGGTTCACTGGTATGGTCCAGCCCTCCTAGGGTGGCCCTCGGTCCAGTACCGTCAGTATAGGTGTAGGGAACTTGACCGGAGTAGGATCTCGTCCCGTCCTTCAGCCCAGATGTATGGCCATCTAAAGATTCAATACACATGAACCAGGACTTCGGAAATACTTGCCATATATTCACACTAAACTACAATAATAATTATCACACAAATTGTAGTCTCAAATGTGTCGGACTATCGGGTCAATTTTGGAACTTCACAATAACCCCAAAACAACATTTTCTTCAAAACAACATTTTCTTTCAAACTTTGATTAATTCTAGGAACGTAAAAGTAGGTTAACACAAAATCAGAGATGAACATCTATATCAGTTTTCCTTTTATATCGGAATAAGTTCAAAGACCGTGTGGTGACTTTCGTAGATATAGGCTAAGCATAAAACATAAATTTTCGGTCTTAAAATTTGCCAAAAAGAAATCACGAGACAATATTCAAACACTTACGGATTTCCATAAAAGTGGAAGTTTTGATCCTCGCTCAGATCATGGAGGAGATTGAGTAGTGCCTGCCACCATGGAGACTCCAGGGCCAAAGAATAAGTTGGCCACGCAAAAGCAAACTAGTTGCAGGGCGTAATCTGCCTTGGTGACTTTCACCAAGCTAAAAGCTTCAACACCAGAATATGTTAACTTAGGCACAGATTGCAGGGGAGTCGGTTAATAAAATGGCTAACTCTGGCAGCACCCTCTTTCTATCACATCATGTTTCATTCTCCCTCACTTCACTGATTTCACTTTCCTCTACACCTTCCCAAAAAGGCGTTCTCTCCAAATTACCCAGTGTTCTTTTTACTTTATTCTTTATTTCCAACTACTTCCACACTTCACTCATTTACAAAAGAAAGACACCGTTTAACACCAAGGGTGCATCCTGACTCTAGATGCTAATTTATTGTTCAAATGCAGCAATTAGTTTATTTGTAAATACAGGATCTATCCTACTTGTTTTGGTTAACAAAAAGAAGCTTCGCTAATAGAAAGGTGCACATTCACAAGTACCGAAGGGTTGTGTTGGGACGCCCTTGGACAGCCAGGTAAAGGAAACACAAACAAAGAAAAGAAAACGATTGGAAAGCCATAGCCAAAAACCGGTTCAAACCAGTCTGAGAAATTAAGATAAACTGGGCGAGACCATTTTGATGAAAGGTAAACAAAAAAACCAACAAAAGGGACACCAGTCTAAAGTTACGTTTAACTGGGCGATACCATTTTGATAAAAGGTTTAAAAAAAAAAGGAACAACTGTGACAGTCTCAATCATCCTTTGAAGTGATGGCACTAGGTGTGCTGTCGTTGTCAAATTTATATCAGCTGGAAATCGTTGGAAAACTGCCCTGTAAATCGTTTGAAAACTGCCCTGTAAATCGTTTGAAAACTGCCCTGTAAATCGTTTGAAAACTGCCCTGTAAATCGTTTGAAAACTGCCCTGTAAATCGTTTGAAAACTGCCCTGTAAATCGTTGGAAAACTGCCCTGTAGCCTTTAGACAAGTGGCGGGCCCCGGACATGCTGGCATATCGGGGTCCTTTACGTGTTCTATGTAGCCACGTGAGCCTTGACTAAAGGCTATCATCCACCCCAAGGTTGAAAACCGTTTTTCTCTTCCTTTTTGTTCACCATCTAACAACACAAAACTTTGAACAGGTCAGTGGAACGATATTTCCTATAAAATACTAACCCCAAATCCACCCATCTCTTAAATTTGCAACAATGACCAATCATGTACTCTACATTTAAAAGTGAGATTTAAATTTGAAAAAAAATATGATCTTACTGCGTAGATAGGTATTTCTTAACAATACATAAATGTGCAACTTCCAATGTATTTATGGTTCATTATGAGTAAAATTTTACTGACTGAAATTCTTCCAAGTGCAAAATTTTCACTTATTTAAAAAAGAAAAAGAAATACATGCTGATTACAAAATCAGGTTTCACCAACAGTGATGCTCCTCATCTGCTCATGGTTCACAGGTATTGACATGAATGCTGAAACATCAAGTCTTTTTTTGGACCAGTCAAAGACCTTCACAGTTTCCAGAGTCAGCCAAGTAGCTGAACGTGCATTGCAATCATTTGGTTATGATGGTATTAGATGTACCTCCACCATAATCAGGAAAACGGCAGCAACCAAAGTTAGCACCTTGTCAAATTTTGTTTTAAGAACTGTTCCATAATGGTCCAATTTTAATGTATACTTAGCACAGTTAGGATTGCTATGGAAAAAATGCCAAAACGTCCTGGCTTGTTTCCTTGGTTATTGTTGAGCATGTACATTTTCAGAATAGCTGCTCAACAAATTTGCTCGCAGTTAATTATCAATCGGCAATAGACCCTTTTCGCATGGCATCCCCTACATGGTACCCCTATCTACTTTGGACCAATTGCTTATTCAACTAAAACAGTCATACATGTCCACGGCATACTGTACATGTACATGTACATGAACTGTGACCCCTGTAACCCCTCTTGTGGGCTTGTTTACAGTCGGCATTATTTGGTCAAGTGAGTTAAAGGGTCAAATTCCCTTTTTGAAATAAACAAAGGTGAGAATTTGAATGGTTTCATGACAACTGTTAATTGGTCAGAAGATGGAATGTTTGCGTCGGGGGATAATGTAAATTAGAACAGAGATGTTTTCTCTTAAGACGTCTGCACTAGGAAGCAGGAAGTCGTGGGTTCGAATCCCGCCCGTGTAAGACTGTGCATTTTTTCACACAGGCTCTCGGAAAGCACTGAGTATACAGTGCTTCAGATATTACGTCGGGACAGGGCAAAAGAGAAAACATCTCTGTTCTAATTTACAACTTTTAATTGCATAAAATGTATAAATCTGTGCATGCTCCCATAAACTAGTCTGAACATTATTATTGTAGATATAATTGTTGTTCATATAACTTAAAAATCAACTGGGCAATTGGTGTCCAGCAGGAACAAAACTTATTGTTCAGTTAATAATTGATGTAAATTGGGATGTTAATTTGTACACACTTGGACGCATGACACCCAGGAGTATGTAACAAATGTTTCCCAAAACACTGAAATATATCCTTCACAGCTAGCGGCCATACTGATTATACTACCAGTTAAGCAAAATAGAACTTAATTAGTTGAAATGTTTTTGTTTGGTTGGAAATGATTAACACCATTTCAATATCTTTGTTCTAAACAGGCAGTGAGAGGACTGTCTACACAAGATGCTGATGCAGCCCGTACAAAAAAGTTCTGTAGAATTCTATAAATAGAAAATCTATAGAATTTCTATACGATATTCTATAGAATTCCTTTATAGAATTTGTATAAAGTTTCTTTACAGTTTCTTTACAGATTCTTTAGAGTTTCTTTAGAGATTCTTTAGAGTTTCTTTAGAAAATGGGCCACTTTTCTATAAAAGATAATTCTATAGAATGTCTATAAGATTCTACAGAATTTTTCTATAGATTTGTATATATAGTTGTTATAATTTCTTTAGAGATCCTCTATAGTTTTTATAGAATTCTTTAGAAAATTTGCCTTTTTTCTATAAAACATCAAATAGAATTCTATAGAAATATGACCACTTTTCTATAAAACATCTAGTAGAATTCTATAGAAATATGACCACTTTTCTATAAAATATCTAGCAGAATTCTATAGAAATATGACCACTTTTCTATAAAACATCTAGTAGAATTCTATAGAAATATGACCACTTTTCTATAAAACATCTAGTAGAATTCTATAGAAATATGACCACTTTTCTATAAAACATCTAATAGAATTATATAGAAAGATGACTCCATTTTTATATAATGTCATAAATATTTACAAACTTGGTAACTTTTCTAAACATTTTAACTGAAACCTTTATATGTATGTCGACTTTTCTATCAACCAATGGCATTACTCTTGACAAGAAAATATCAACGTGATACACTTCATCCTTCAAAATTTAAACAATTGGAGATCAATACTTTTTTGCTGTGTACTTTTCACTGCATTTATTTCCAGCATAGGCCATAGCCAAAAGAGTCCTGAATTTTTCCAAATCTAATACTGTACATGAATAATTTTACACAGGGAATTAATTAAAAATGCATAAATACATGTATAAGCACCCGATATGCAATCAACATTAATTAAATAGGAAACTACATAATTCCACATACATCATTGTTTCTATATTAAAAAATTGGTAGGCAAAAAGGAATTAAAAAAAAACTTTGGACGGATACAAAACAATTAAATTAAAGAAGGCTTAAATAGTTTTGTATTTTATAAACAAATGCAAAGAGACGAACAAGAATGATTACAGTATGAAAGATAAAAAGCCTAAAACACATCAATCTTTAACAATGAAAATAGATCCCACCATAAATCTCTGAAATTTAACGGAGATTTAAGGGGAAACTACATTTTCGTTGTTAAAATATTAATAGTGAACATCACCCCTGTTGGCGCACTTGGAAAATTTACATTGATCCCTTAAAAGAGGAACTAAAACGCCAACAAAAATTTGACATTTTTGACTTATCTTATAGTTTATGCCTCCCCAAAACTAATGTAACAAGTTTCATGATTCTGAAAAATCAAACAAAAATGTTTTTGAGCCTTTTCTTTCTGAGCCACTTTGACTCGATTCAGAAAAGGCCGAGGTCAACTGCGTGCCGTATCGCGCGAGTATTGACGTACACGTGTAGAAACATATGACGTCACTGTATTATACGACAATGTTTTACGTAGAGTCTGTACGTATTTTTTTGTCTAAGGCTAGTATTACTTGCTGTGCTTTTTGCTCATGATTCAGGAGTAACACTACGATAAACATATTTTAAAGTGTTGACATCTTTGTGAGACACATTAGGAATTGGGGTTGTAGGCTTGTTCTTGCTGAAAAACTAGTTATGAGTCATACTTTCCTTTGTTTGCAGTCGGCTTTTATTGGGACCTGCGCGGTGAGTTGTGTGTGAGCTGATGCTATACTCTAGTCTGGCGACTTTGATTATGCAGCCCTCATAAGGACCCGCACCTTCTCAGAACTATACACACAATTTCTGTTATAAGGTACCAGACTCAATCGCATGCAGCGCATGCGGTCATATGCAGCACGATATGAGGCAGCTTTTTTCACCATGCATCATCTGCAGGACCTACAACTTCCTAGAGTCCTACACAAAACTGGTTCACTGTATCCGTCTTTGCTTTTTACTTTGTGCACATTTCAATGGTGTAGGACTGTAGGAAGTGTAGGATCCTACAAATATACGGAGTGAAAAAAAAGCTGCCTCATCCGGCAGGGTATACATGCGGTACCGTGCGTGTACAATGCATGTTGAGTCAAGCGAGCGTGGACAGGGAGACGACCGGGGCTCTCTGGCTGCTCGAGACGGCAACCGCAGTTAACGTCGTCGCGCTGGTGCGCGTGAGTCCGGGACACGATTGGAATGCTCGGTGCTTTTAGAGTTGGAATGGCTCCATCCTTCAAACGGAATTGTGCCTTCAAACCCAGCTGAGTTTTCATACTAACACTATCATCTATACAGTCTTTGGAGTTAGGTCGACAAAAACTCTTCAGCAGCATCAACTCCACGTACGTACATGCATAGTGTTTGGCTGTAGCATCAACCGACTCTACACGTGTACGTCACGGGGTCACGTACATACATTTAACATACATAATGAGCTTTCGCGAAACAGGATAAATGGTTCAGAATAACAACCCTTTTTTTTTTTAATAAAAAAATTTCTCTCGTCTGCAAACTAATCTCCATCAGTTAAAAGAGTATTTAAACTGTCTGAAAAGTCCAAAAAGTCAAAAACAAATTTGCCGTTTTAGTTCCTCTTTAAGAAAATCAGCCCTGAAAAAGGCCTTTGTGAAATTTTTATTAGTATATAAATTTGTGGAAACTGATAAATCACCTCACGTAAAGAGAAATGTCCTGGCGAAAAATTGAACTTATACTTCCGAAAATCTAAAATACACACGGACTAGTGAAACTCGGTTTACTCCGGACACAGATAATTTTGTGGCGATAAATAATTTTGTGGCGATCAATAGGCCAAAAATAAAAGTTAAACAAAACTATTTTTGAGGGTTAAATGGACTTTCTGATGGACTTAAAAGCATGGGCAATCATGGGGGACACACTCCCCCAATATTTTGGGAGTTGACGGCTATAGCAGTGTGTCCCCCCCCCCCCCCAAAAAAAAAAGAAGGTTTTTTTCCTTTGTCATATACATTGTATTTTATCTTTTTATTTGAAATGTAGACAGCTGGCTAACAACTGTTTTGTTATCATTAACATACAAAGCAACAATGGGTATAATTTGTACAGAATATTAGTCAAAATAAGATTGTGTAAGCCAAAAAAGGGAATTTCATGACATCAACAATTGAAGTTTCATTGTGACGTTCTCCGTTACCATAACGAATTCGCTTCGCATACGCATTCGCATCAAGTATGAACCGGGCTTAACTCGAACCCTTTATTGCCTTTTTAACATTTGGACATGATCTGGCGATAGTAGGGTCCAAGGTCGATGTATGCTTTCGACTAAGAATTAAAACGACCACCGAAATACTAGATACGCCACCTGAGATACAAGTTGAGTTCCAGGATTAAGATGAAATTTACCGTTCAATTCCTGAGAGCACCCGCACGGCATGTCATCTTGCACTTGGCACTGTAGAGTTCAAATATCGTGACTCCTTGACCTTGCATGATGTCACTCCTGCGCACGCACGCATAATGCACTTATCGTATGCCGGCGACTGTTTCCTGAATGGTATGGACGGTCGCGGCCAGACTCAGACGTGTGCAGACCTGAAGCGGCCGATAAGCGTATACCGCGACCGTATATTGTACCATTCAGGAAACAGTCGCCGGCATACGATAAGTGCATTCCATTATGCGTGCTCGCGCAGGAGTGACATCATGTCCAAATGTTAAAAAAGGGTTCAATTTACTTGGACTACCTCGGGTGTACAAAACACCATGGACCACATCGCAGCGGACAACAATTGCATGTTGTGTATAATATAGTCTACTACCAGTGGTTACAGTAACACCTTTCTAATGTACAGAGTATCCATTGAGAATGTGTTTTTGGATGTTCATTTCAGATGATCCAAATGAAGCATGGGAGAAAGTAGCTGAGGCATGCACATCACCATTTAGCAAGAGGGTCATGCTACGGTCTGCGAGAGATCGTTGCCTGCGACAACTTTCCTACTTTGTTGCAGAGGATAAAATAAACTTGAAAAGGTAAATACAAATAATAACCACACTGTTGAAATGGTGATTTGACTGTTGGCATATTTGGTGTATGGATTCTTTGGTAAATTGAGTATTTTATATTTTTTATTTGGGCAAGTATGTTAAAAATAGAGACTGGATTTCAGATGATACAACATGTACTTTTACAACAGGATTCAAATCCTTAATTGATTTAAATGTCAAATCAAAAATATCAAATCGAATTTGATAACCTTTTTAGATGTGACAAAAAATTGCGGGCTTTATGCCTTTGGGAGAATTTTGCAGTTGAATTACTCTTATGTTTTGGTTGCTGGACACTGTCATTTTTTAAATACTAAAGATAAATATGTTCAAAAGTTCATAATCCGGCCTAGTAGCACCCTACTAGCAATTTTAAATTGAACTGATTTCAGATCAGGTACAGACGAGGAGTACGGCGAAAAGAAAGAATTACTACAAGAGATACAAAGTCTGAAGGAGGCCGGGGAGCTGTTGAAGAAGGACAAAACAAAGAAAAGAAGGCTGGTGACAACTCCTGGAGGCAGTGACGTAAGGTTGGCTACATGAGGGGGCTGAATGGTAAGATATTTTAGTGGCGCATCAGGCATTTGAAGCAAGATATGGGACAGAGGGAACCCGCCTCTTTTGTGTTGTCATTGTTTTCCTGGAATCTCAGGAATTCCTTTCAGATATCTGGGGGATGTGTCAGGCAACAATAGTCTGAAGTGTGTATAGAGGACCGAAGTCTGACGTCAGTTGGCGCAACAACTGGTTCCAAACAAATGCAGTTTAGAATGTATTCTGGTTCCAAACATTGCATTGATTGATGTCATCATTTCGGTACTCTACAGGGTATAAGGACAAGAGGGGGTACCCCTTGGTCCCATATCTCGCTGGGTATAGAATCAGGTGGCGGTCAGTTGCTCAGAGGTCTTGAATTCCCCCAAAGAGGTTGTCAATGTTGTTATTTTATCCACCAAATAGAGCTGATAACTCTGCAACTACTACCGAACCCTAATGCTACCTGTAAGAGGTTTTTGAGATGTCATTTTTGTATATTTAACAATTAAAGAAAGAGTAAATTATGAATTGAGCCTGAATTTTGTGTATTTTTTTTTAATGCACACTTGCCATTACCGGCAGTTTAAATGTCGTTGGTGAACAATTTGCAAAAAATAATTATTTTTATCAATGTTAGATTTATTTTGTTGCAATGAAAAACGAAAAGGAAAAGACCAAAGTAATTATATGTTGCCTAACAGAAATTATTATAGAACTTAAGATGACCCAGTGTCCCTCTCCCCAACCCAGACACAAACATGTATTCACTCTAAAGAAACTACATATAATTCATCTCAGTAATTTCCTTCAGTTAAAAGCCAAATAACTACAGAATGTAAAAAAATGAGATGTTTACCCCTAGGAAAATTGAACTTCACTTAATTTTCCATGTGTATTGTCAATTTGTGACTGTGGCACTATTGTTTGAAATGTTTTGCTATGATTGGTTGCATCCCAGGTGAGGCGGAACACTTTTGAAAGTGTGGGGGGGGGGGGGGGGGCAGTGCTGGTGCTGACCAGCTGCTGCCTTTTCCTATGTTTTTCTTGTTCGGAACTGCCAAAAGTAGGGGGAGGGCATTTCCCCCAAGTGGAAAAAGTGATGAAGCCAATGTCCCCCCCCCCCCCGTCATATTTTGTGACAATACTTCTAATCTTTGTATTGTATTTACTATATTTGAAACAGCCACTGATGATCGGGAATGCACATTTAGCGACGAGGGATTTAAAAGTAAGGTTTTGTTCACTAAAAGATTACAGCTTGATAAGATGTTCCATTTCAAATTAATTCCAAAGAGTCACTAAACTTTTGACAAAATGTCAAACACTATCAGTAATTTAAGTACTAGTTCCTGACCTACAGTGCAGGACTTTTTACTAAGATAATAAGCAGGATTTATTGTCCCAGATGTATAAAATAACTAGATATGAATACAAACAATCAGAATGGGAGCACAATACTTGTAAATGCAAATTGTACTTTTCTAAATGTATCTCTAACATAAACCATGAAAAAATAAATTAAATAATGATAGTGCTCTGAAATTGTTGCGATAGACCTCACTTTTTAAAGGTAATAATTGCATGTTAGAAAATAAAGTTTCAAAATACATCTACAGAAATTAAACTAATTGTCAAAAACCAGGTTCTGAAACCTTAGCCACCTTCAGAAAATTCAAGCAACCCAATCCCACCCCACCCCCAATTGTACAGAATTGTAGCTTTATAAATCGTACTATTTTGATGGAAAAAAAATCTTGCAAATATATGGGTTACAGCGTTTATTGGGAACAGAAGATTTTTGGGTTCAAACTAAAATGTCTGCATCAGTGTGATATAGACCTGGAAATTAACCTGATAATTTTATAGTACATGTACAGTGAAAGTGTATGAACTTTGAAACACTGAATGTAAGACTTTTCTCGGTGTTCAAACTTGAGCCTAGTCAAGTTCAAGTTGAGATTCAATCATGCAATGTCCACTCTACTGGCCTAGGGTAAATAATTTGGGTTCAGAGGCCTGCAGACTTTGCTAGTGGGCTTTTTCTGTAAATCAATAAACCGCTCAAGCACTCCCCTATTTTTTTTTCATTTCAGGGTCGAGGCTTACTTCAGGACAGAAGTCAATGCAGATATTTCAACTTCTAGCACAAAAGCAGCAAGCAGAGATGGAAATAAAGAACCGACAGCTAGAACTAGAAGAGCAAAAAATCGCGCTTGAGGAGAGGAAGCTGGCTCTCAAAGAGCAAAAAATAAAACTTGATCAGGCAAATTATTGTGAAAGTTAAAATGAAGTCTAAATTCCCATGAAATCTACGGGGATGAGGACCTTTGCTTATTTTCATTATTGTTGAAGCCCAGAATTAGTTTTCAGGAAAACAATTCCTAAATGGATCCCATGATCTTTAGTCCACTTGTGGTGCTGATGCCTGATTGACATTAGCACAGCGGTGATAACAACATACAAAAGATGTTACTTAATTTCTCAGTCATGTTTTTACATGTTGAGTATCGGGTTGTTATTATGTATAGGTATATCTCGGGCAATTAGTTAACTTTTGCTTTAGTATTTAAATAAGTATTAATTAACGAATCTGTAAATATCGATTGGGTGACAAGTGCTCTCTTGTGCATATGTTTTTATATGCAGGATGTTTTATTATGTGTGGCTATCTCAGGCATATCCCAAGTATTGCTCAAGGGTGGGTGGGGTCCAAGTTGAAATACTGTGAAACCTGTGAGCCTGCACAAGTGTGTGCATTGGTAAGCAAGGTACTCACCAAGTAATACTTGGCAATGGGCTGCAGGTAGATTTTTTTATTTTTGTGGTAGTCGATGAATGCAAACATCGAAGAAACCTTATTGAATCCCCACTCCACACTCTCCCTTACCTGTGACGTCAGTCTGTTAAAGTGATGCATTTCCTGCGTCAAAGCAGCCCCTTTAAAACTAGTGATAAGATAAGGTCTTGCTGCATAGGCAGTGTCACCAAACACAGCCATGGTCGTGCCATCAGGAGCAAAAACATTGGATATGATATTATCAAGACCCGACTGGTGATAGACGGCACTGTCATGGCGCCTGCCCTCAACAGGCCCAAAGCAGTGACCAATGATGCCATTTGGATACATGAGGCTTTGATATTTTAGACTATGCCTCCGTTTGTGCCCACTGAAAACTTCCTCCTGATACATCTTGGGACGGCAGTTTGCCCTCAAGGTACCATCTATAAATGCCCAGACATTAGGAAGTGGACAACCTTTAGATGCAATTGCTTCAGCGAACACCTCGGGTCTGACAAGGTTATAATCGATGTTTTGCAGTAGGTGACCATGGCTGTTGTACAATGCTTTGATCATCGTGTTACTAATCAAGGATAATTCTGTTTTGTGACGGCCAAAAATATGGACACAGTCCAATAATCGGTTTGGGTATGACAGCCGTTTCAACATGATGCATAACCTTTCTAGTGCAGTCCATGTTGTCCTGTTAGATGCCTTGTACTTGGGTTCCAACCCCAAAACTGTCACTACATGTAGTTTGTGCAGCGTTTCTTTATCAAAGCGGAACTGCTCCAAACACTCACTGTCTGTCATAGCCTGTAGGACAAAAAGAAACCAAACAAAGTACAGAAGAAAAAAATAAGACAATACAGTGTAGTTTGAAGAGAAGTGGAAGTGAAAGTTCTATAGAAAGTGAAGGCATGAGATACCGGTACAACGCATATTCATATTTTCAACGAGTACATCTGTACATGTATGGTAGTTCACGACACTTGCCACTTTAGGATAGTAAAGATTCAACAAAATTGTACACACACAAGATGTATATTATTGGGTAAATTTATTGTTTTAGATATTTAAAGCGTTAAAAATATTGTTCAATAATTGAGCTTGTGAATGGACTTTGTAATTGCCCGTTTGGATGAATAGATATTTAAATTATTGATTTCAAATGAGTTGAACAATTGACTAGATTCCGATCAAGTACTTAATGGACAAAAAAGAAACTTGACCTTTACATACAAAAAATGAAGATGCTATAAAAGACCAACATTTAAATCGAAGCGGCCGTATTTTAGGTGATGTGGTCCATCTGCTGCTTCCTCGTTTGCAGCTAGTAGCATGAGTACATCCTCATCGTCAAGGACAGGATTTTCAGAGTCTTGCATCAAGAGGACTACTGCTAGGTCTGAATGCAAAATATTAATTTTATTTATTTTGATATTTAACTTTTCGACTGACTTAACATTAGTCTAAAAGTAAACCAAAAATAAATAAAATTAAAAGTTAGGCCTTTCTTCTTTGTGAGGATAACGCAAGGCCTAAGTATATTATTTTTGGTCTATATCTGTCATGTTTCCGAGAGAAATGTTAATTCCTACCTTTCTGTTTTCTGGAGTACTTACTCCAGTTACTTTCACTTTCACTATGTTTTGTGTCTAAATTACCATTAAACTACATGTACTAGTCACATCTTAAACATATATAGGCCTACTTACTTTTGTTTTTATGACTGGAGTACCGAAGGAGTTCAAGTTTGTGACTATAGGCCTATACAATGGATTTTTTTACGGGCTTGCAAGATTTGCCATAGCGTGCAGACTTGACGTTTTGAACTGACGTGACGTGCAGCTAAACGTTTCATTGCGCGTCCGAACGCCCGCGTTACCGCCGCTCCAAAAATGTCGGACGCGCTCGCGTTGACGTTTGCGTAATACGTGCTGCTAAACCTCTCTAATGTAAGAACGCTAATGCACGCGTATAAAATGCTGCATCTCGTGCGTGTGCATACGTACACGCGACAGACAGGCGCGGAGCACCTTCATGCGCTCACAAGGCCGACACG
The DNA here is from genome assembly GCA_037893225.1 of Hippasteria phrygiana. Lineage (NCBI taxonomy): Eukaryota > Metazoa > Echinodermata > Asteroidea > Valvatida > Goniasteridae > Hippasteria > Hippasteria phrygiana. The sequence continues at coordinate 192,752 of JAZGUH010000564.1, read as the reverse complement.
TACGCACGTGTTTTGTACTGAGCAAATGGGAGAAAAAGTGGGGTGAAAAAGCTTCGCATTTTGTCCTTTTTACGGGAGGTTTTTCCATTTTTCGTAAGAAGGCATTTAGAATGGGGATTAAAATGTGATGACCCCGTCTTTACCAGTCAATAATAACCTTGAAGGGTCGTGACCGCTGTTAATGGACCGAGCCGAAGGCGAGGTCCATTAACAGCAGTCACGCCCCTCCTCGGTTATTATTGACGGGGTAAAGACTAGGGGCCAATTTCATAAAGCTCTTAAGCACAAAAATTTGCTAATGCTAGGTTCCCACTGTCGTGCGATCCGTTACGAACGCGACGATTGGCCATTCGTAGCTGATCGTGGAACTTCTCTGAAATGTCAGGTTTGGATACGAGGTGATGCGAGTCGATTTGGTGCGCTTGGATGCGATATGGTCACGATTGGTCAATTTCAGGTGACACGATCTGTCACGATCTGGTCTCCCGTTCAGATACGATCACATACGTTCCGATAGGATTGTCCCGATTGAGTCCACGATTGGGTCTCGATCTGACACGATCATCACGATCGGGGTCCCCGATTTGGGACGATCTGGTACGTGCAGATACGTTCGGCTACGTTCCGATACGATCATCACGAACCGATGCGCTCTGTTGCGATAGGATACGATTGTGGTCGCGATGTCTTTCACGATCAGGATCGAGAGTGATCACGATTTGAGCTAGGATTGGACCCCGACGGGTATATATACAGCCCGAATGGCCATGGACTTCATTGTTTCTTGAACTTCTACAGAGTGAACACTACAACCCACAACCATTGATGATGGCAGGAGTTGAGGATGATGACAACGTGACATTTTCAGTATTACTGTATGCTTACATTATTACCAGAGAGGAAGAAGACGAGCAGCAGCCAGACCAGCCAGAACCCCAACCACAAAGGGCTAGGAGAGCTGCAGTCAGGCAGTTCTGGGTGCGACCATGGCTCACAGAGGAGAGGAGACAACAGCTTGGCCAGTTCTCCAGCCTCCTAGACACCCAATCGAGGCTGGAGGATCCATTAGCGTTCCAAAACTACACAAGGTTAACACCACAGCTCTTCGATAAAGTCTTGCAGAGGGTGTCCCCAGCAATCGAGAGGGAACTCACCAGTTTCAGGCAACCCCTCTCACCTGGACTGAAACTGGCAGTGACACTGAGGCACCTTGCCACTGGAGACAACTATCGGTCCCTTGCGTATGCCTTCAGGTGTGGAGTGTCCAGCATCTCAGAGTTGGTTCCAGAAGTGTGCCAGGCAATTGTGCAAGCGTACAAAGATGAGGTGTTCAGCCTACCTGTGACCCCTGAAGCCTGATGACAGCCGTAGCTAACCAGTTTGAGCAGAGATAGAACATCCCGCACGCCATTGGGGCCCTGGATGGCAAACACATTGATATCAAGAAGCCACCCCACACTGGCAGCCTGTACTACAATTACAAGGGCTTCTTTTCGATACCACTCCTGGCTCTGGTGGATGCAGATTACAAGTTTGTGTGGATCGAGCTTGGTGGAAAAGGACACATGTCAGATGCTCAGATATTTGGCGACTCTGAGCTGTTCAACGGCCTGGAAGAAGAAGCCCTAGGACTCCCCCCACCCTGCCCTCTGACTGCAAGCCCTGATGACCACCAATACATGCCCTTCTTCATCATGGGGGATGACGCCTTCGCACTCAGGAACTACCTCATGAAGCCATACAGCAGAAGAGGGATGTCCAGGGAGGAGAGGATCTTCAACTACAGACTCTCAAGGGGGAGGAGAGTGGTGGAAAATGCCTTTGGGATTCTGGCCAATAGATTCAGGTGTCTCCTCGGGACTAGAGCAGAAGCCCAACACTGTGAAGGATATGGTGGAGGGGGCGCCGCCTCAATTGTTTTGATATTTGATATTTTGATGTTTATTTTTGAAAAACTCAGGAAACTGATATTGAAGATGCATAACTTTTTTTCTATTCTTACTGACTATTCAAAGTCAATGTTTTAGAGCAAAGTAAACTCATTTTAGTGTCATTACAGCAAAGTTGTTAAATCTAGGTGACATATCAAATATCAAATAACATGGTACCCCCCTCCTCCTCATTTTCAAGAAATCCGGACGATCAACAATCAATTAATTTTACTGGGCCTAAACAGAGACAGCACATGTTGTTGCTTTGATGAGTTTCTTCTGGCTAACTGCTTGTAACCAGCTTTAATAGTCAATTGCATTTCATTCAAATTACATGTACCATTCAGTGTAACATCAAATAAATATTCATGTAGTCGAGTAAGTTAACGACTTTCGTTTCTATTCTATTTAATTTCTTTATTGTATATTTCTCTTATTTTTTGTAATCATCACATAATGTTCTTTTGAGAGGAAGTGGGTGGCCCTAAAAAGGGCCGTTAACGAGTCTCTGTCTCTGGGGGGACTTCTGCCACAAGGAGTCTCTACTGGTCGTCCGGGGGGTCTGCCTGTGTCAGGGACAGGTCTGTGTCATCATCCTCAGCAAGTGGATCAGGGGTGTTGAGCTGCGAGGAGAGGTTGAAACTGCCGGCAGCTGGTGGACTGGGTCCCAGCAGGCTGACCAAAGAGTCATGTAGGGAGGAGGGCAGCGCAGTGGTGGTCGTGGTGGTGGTGGTGGCCCTGCCCCCTGAGGGTCCTGGCTGTGGCTCATTGGTTGGCGGTATTGGGCTGGTCATCGGGAGCTTGGGGAACTGTCGCTGGACGTAGATGCAGTCCTGACTACCCCAGATACCGGGTTAAGGCCCCACAGGGCGAGGTGGCCACTGGGAGGGGTGAGGCTGCCACGGGGCCTGCTGGAACTGCTGCTGGAACTGCTGCTGCAACTGCTGCTGCAACTGCTGCTGGAACTGTTGGGACTGCTGCTGGAACTGGAAGGGGGCCTGCTGGTCTTGGCTTGGTGGTGGCTGCGTCTAGCTGTGCTCAGCTGCCCGTTGAGCCCTGTGCAGCTCCTGCATGATGTTCTCCTCAGCATCCCTCCTGATCTCCCCAGGCAACTTGGACAGGGTCTCCTCCACATACTTTCCAAAGTAGGAGCTGTCAGACGCAGGAGTACTTCTAGACATGAATTCCACCAGCAGTCCTTCTGAAAGAGAGAAAGCGAGGGAACCTCTTCTTAGAAATATTATTATTTCTAGTAAGTATATCTCCAAGTATATCTTAATGCGAAATTAAATTAAATTGCAATTGTTATTAGGGGAGATAATACTTACTCAGTTCTCCAGAGGTCACCCTATCCTAACTGCCCCGTCTGGAGCCGACCGACCCTGGCTGGGAGGCTGTCTGGGAGGCTGGTGGTGAGGCTGCTGGGAGTGGTGGTGTTGGAGCCCTGCTGGAGGTAGAGGCAACTACTGAGGTTTGGCTGGTGGAGGGGGTGAGTTCAGTGCCACTGGCGCTTGCTGCTGCTGCTGCAAAGGAGGCCACATTTCTGGCATCCACCGTCTCAATGTGAGGGATCAAAAACGAGAACTTCTCCCACACCCACTTCTCTGTGCTGTTCATGTCAGTAATGGCATCTTCTCCTGACCCACTCTTCTTGGCGCGTTTCTTCAGCCGGCCCATCATGGTCCTTATGCTTGTGTACCATAGTTTAAGTTGCGCCACAGTAGTGTTCGTCTTGGCAGCCTGTGCAGCCAAGAGATCCTCCTTCTGGGTGACATCCTTAAACCCGCAAGGCGTTTGCTGTAGAGGACCTCATTTCTCATGAGGAACTCAATGATTTCCTCCTTTTGCTTTTCAGTAAAGGCAGTTACTGTTTTCTTTCTCTTGGCTTTCTGGGTGGGGGTGGTCTCCTCTGCCTCCTCTGGTGCCGGCTCTGGCTGGACTGGTTCAGGCTCAGGGGGTGGGACAGCCTTGCCCTTTCCCTTCTTGCCTCTGGTACCCTTGGGTGGCATCTCTCAAAGGCTCCAAAAATTACGAGCAAAAGCAAGTTGACAGTAAAGATGTGCTCTCTTCAAGTGTAGATCGCTGAATGAGGCGCATTCAATCTTGTCCGGTATATATATAGGCGCGAGAACTCGTAACAGATCGTGAACGTCCGTGAAAAAGCGTGACTACTCGTATCTACTCGCATTTACTCGCATCTACTCGTATCAACTCGTATCTGCTCGTGAGTCATTCGTGTCAGGTCGTGAGCAATGGTACAGAGCGTCACAGATCGTGGGAGATCGCAGCACATCTCAACAGCGCGTGGTGTTTGTCTTGTCCAAGGTTGATCCCGATCACCACGATTTTGAAGCACGATTAGATGCGATCTGTCGCGCTTTGTTACGATCCAATACGATCTGATGCGATGATCACGATTGACAATTAATCGTGTTGATCGTAGAACATTTTTGAACCGTCCAAAACTTTTCTACGATCAACACGATTGCCACGACTGACTTCAAGATCTGATAGGATCACCACGATTACTCCACGATTAAGACCACGATTTCAATCGTGGCGCAAATCGTGATAGTGGGAACCTAGCATTAGCATTCAAATGCTTCCTTGATAAAAACTGGATTACCAACCAGATTTGTATGTGTGGAATATTGTTTTTGACTGGCATCCAGCTGTTTGCTTGGCATATAAATTACATGGAATTTTGGCTGGTAACCTGTTTTTACTAAGCAAATTTTTGTGCTTAACAGCTCTATGAAATTGGCCCCCGCGGGTCATCACACTTCTATCCCCTTATTTAATGATATTGTTAAAAATAACAAATCGAAAAAGGCTTTTAAACATAAGGTGATTTGTGAATTTAGGGCCTAAAATGTGCATGTCACAAGTTGGCCCCCTAATTTAGGAATGACCCATATACCTAGATGTATCAACTTCAAAAATGGCAAGAAATGCAGAAAAGACAAAACCAAATCCCTATAATACATAGCTGTATAAAGGGAACAATCAGAAAAGTCACAGTTATAGCTTATCAGCTATTTTGTTCATCACCTCCAGATTCGCAGCATGCATGCTGCTGATTTGTCCATTATTTTTTTACGTTCTTCTCTTGCATGTATGCAATTATCTCCTGAGCAGGCGAACGCTTTCTCTTCCTGGATTTCTTCTCTCTTTTGCGCATTCCAATATCTTTGTCCTCTGCCAAATTGCTCTCCTCATCATCGTCATCAGCATGTGGATTTTCTGCAGCGGCTTCTCCTCTCACAGTGGCCTCAGAATCAATTGTCATTTTGTGAATGACACTGGGGTCGTCCCCCATGATCTTGCTCATCTTCTTGTCAAATTCGAACTTGGATGGGCCTGCTCCAGTGGAGTTTGTTTTTTGCACGTAATCACGGTAGGCCTTCTTCAAGTTCTTCCACTTATCTTCACATTTACTGGAGGTGATACTTAAATTCATCAGCAATTGCTCTCCAGATGCCCTGCTTGTTTTTTGCCATCTTTAGGTGTTCTAACTGTGCATCTATCAGTGCAATCAGATGCCTTGTCTGTTTGCTTGTCCAATCGTGCCGGATTCCAGAAAGAAAACAATATGATGTTTTTCAAGCAGCAGGTCTGTGGAGAGCTACAATTGACTAATTCAGCGACCGCCATTTTTGAGGTGGCGCCACGCTCGCGTGCAGGTTGGCCGCATTGTAAACACCCTGTTGGTCGAAGCTGCATCGAGCTTGACACGCACGCGAGCGTGGTGCCAACGCAGTAGATGCTTCTAATTTAGGTCACAGGATTAGTCTATAAAGCTTTAAATTTGTCGGCTAGATTTCTTGCATCGCCTCTTTGCCCCCCCCCCCCCCTCTGATGATCCCTTCCCTTTAAGCAAACTGTCTGCTTGAATCCACGGTGCTGCTAAACAATGTTTTCTGTGCACAGAATATCTGTCCATTCCATGGAGACCAAGCAATAGGTACAGAGAGGAGCAAGCTAATATCAGAGGCAAAATTGGATTAAAAGTAGTGATTTAGCAACATACATCTCCATACACAAGCAATTCGGTCAATTCACAACTCAGTGCACCGCCAGCGGCAAGCCGGGAAAGGCCACTTTCGGGGTCGACATCGCGTCTATCGCGTTGTATTAGATGGTGGACAGTAGGAAAGATGGGAGTTAGTTGGAACACTGGGTAAGTTGAAACATTGAGATTTGTTCCATACATGTAGCTAGCTATGGGAAAAATCTCAATGTTTCAACTTACGCAGTAACCCTGATCTCCCCTACAGCTGTATGGATTTTGCGCGAATGCGAGTGGATGAGTTCAAGTAATTTTTGACTAATCAGGGAATACCTTGTGCGGGAAAGAAGAGAGAGGAGTTGATAGATTTAGTGGAGAAGGGATGTAAGAAGTACGGTCGATGCATTGGCGATACCCACTTCCGGTTTTGCGATGTTGACTTTTTCCCATGATGCACTGCGTAATTTGGCCTATCCCCGGTTGCCGCTGGCGGCGCACCGAGTTGTGAATTTACCGAATTGGCATTGGTGCATGAAGGGTGCGTCAGTACAATTGTTGTGTTTTGTTTATAGCTAGGGCTATTCCGAATATAACGAATATTTAATAATCAACTGAATATTCGAATACCTTTTTGCCGCTTCAAATATTCGGAAAAAATATATTTGCTTGGACAGTGATGACTCTGATGCTATTTTAATAGAAAAGTAACGGCGCTTAGTAGTGTCAAATGCCGCATTGTTGTCGACGGTAACTTTTTGTGGACAGAAGTTTATTGTTCTCGTCCGTAAAAAACTTGCACAAATAATTACTGCAAAAATGCCGGATGGAGTTTGGTTTCTTGTATCAGAACGTTATACATACCCGTAATGATTTTGATACAACAGGCGCCATGCACAAAAAAATGTCGATCGGGCGGTCCACAATATCGGCATGGCATCCGTTTGCCGGTGACACGTGAAAAACTTGATTGGCGAGTATCGACTATTCGGTCAAACCAAGTTTCGAATAATCGAATACTAAATTATTTGAAAATGAACAGCCCTATTTATAGCACAACTGATAACTTACCACCAGGTGTGAGAACAGGCTGTGACTTTGTGCATCCAGCATCTAACTTAGTGGATTTATGTTCTGGCACTGTTGACAGGGCAGTCGGCTTACTAGAAGCAGATCCAGATTTCCTTCCAGTCACAACACTTGTATTCCATTCTGAAATGCGAAAAATGATCTTGTATTCTGAGTAATGCTTAATATGAATAAGTAAAAAAAAAACATGTTTAATTAACAAACAAAAAGGAAGGGGAAGGAGCTTTCTATTTTTTGTATTTCAAGATGACTGCTATTCTTTTCAAATCAACGGCAACCGTAGGTTTTCAACTGTTCAAAGACACACAAATGAAAGAGACATGTTGGACCAGATAATTGAACATGTTTACAGTGGTTTTCATTGATTTAGTAAGCTTGTATTTTATTTTCCGATGGGTCTGTTGAAATTTTGGGTTTTTTACACTTTATTTTCAACTGGGAATTCTTTTTTTTTATTCTAGGCAGCCCCAAAAAGGAAGCGGCCGGGGACGCTAAACATGTTTTATTTTTTACTTCACTTAACCCTAACTGCTAACCCCCTAGAAGTGTCTTTACCTATCAAAACACTGTGCAGTATACCTATGGCATTCTTTAAACTTAGACAAATCGGGGCATCATACGTGGTAGATCCATGTAAAGTAATGCTGTTAAGGCACTAGACCCGAACCCATCAAATTCAACACATGCTGCTGGAGTTTGTAAGGCTTGGGGTAGTTAGGCTCAAAGTCCATGATTGTGCAATTTAATCACAAAGTTTTGTCCTCTGTTGCAATCATTACCAATTTCATTTGTACATGCTGATGACTTGGGAACACTTACCAGTTTCTTGCGGCAAACAAAGCTGAATAGGTTGGGTGGGTACAGCTGTCCCCGGTGGATACTGCAATTTAAGGTTCGATATCACATCTGCTATATCTGCAAAAATAAGATATAATGTAGTCAAGAATGTGTGTTGAATGCTCTTTGCCACATCTAGGTACATGTACACTGTATGGTCACAGTTTGCATAGAACATGCATATGTGACTTGGTTTTACAAAATGTAGAAGAAGTCCACTTAATCTATCTTAATGAGGCTGTACAATGTGTTATTTCAAGGCTTGAAATTACCATCTAACTTACTAGTGTAAATAGAATTTTAGCTAGTGTTATTGATGCAGAGGAAAATGTGACTGACACAACCCCAAACCTAAAAATTGTAAAAAATTACTAAGGCCAAGTACAAAAAAACACCAGTTGATCGTCCCCACCCATGTCCTTTTTTGAAGCTACATACTTCTTTTGGTATTTATTTTTTTCCTCCAAATATATTTTTTATGCATTAACAGGTACTTTCATAAAATACATAGAACACCGTTTAAAATGGTTATTTTGACTCAACTTTAGTAGTAGCATAAGTAATAAAAAGCTGACGGTCATTTTGAACTGAAAATTTAGCGACCATTGAATTGACCATTGGGCAACCATTGAATTAAAATGCATGGCAGCCATCTTGGGGGAAAAAATAACAAATAGAAACACCCTCAGCCTCTTTTTGAAAAAATCCGGACGATCAACTAGTATTTTTTTTACTTGGGCTAAGATTGAAAGATAACCGAAGTTGCAGAAGTTTTTTTTCCCAATAATAACATTCCAAGAATTATGAAGAAAGAGGGGCCAACCGAACAAGTTTGTGCAATGTTTCCTGATGGATGCCCTGCCAACTCAACTATTCGGATTTAGATGTTAGTTGTCAATGACATAATAAAGTCTTATCGCAAATAGTAAATACTGCCTGGTTGAGACGTCACAATGGTCACAAGGGATTGTGGGATGGGAAAAGGAGCAAAAGGTTTTTAATCAAATGGTTATTTTTATTTAAGTAGATTTAATTTTCTTCCCTTTGAGTTTGATTTCAGTGGTTTTGAAAAATTATTTTTAAAAGGAAAATAAATTCCGAGAACTATTTGGTTCCAACAGCAGATTACACCCCCTGCAGCATTATGCCATAGGCATGATAGGCCTAACGTTAGACCTTATGGCATACTGCCGTTGAGACGTCACAATGGTTACTACTGCTTAGTCCGAGTAACTTGGACCCTTTAGCGCCTTTTTTAACATTTGGACATGATCTGGCGATAGTAGGTAGGGTCCAAGTACGCGTACGACGATTTTCTATTCATTAATTAAATACGTCTAAAATCCCAACAAAAACATCAGAATTCAACCTTACAACGGCCACCAAAATACTAGATACGCCACCATCTAAACAAGTGGAGTTCCATGATCAGATAAAGGTACCAAGGTTTACTTACCATCCAAAATAAAAAGTGAAATTTACCGTTTAATTCCCAGAGACCCCCGCAGAACATGTCTTTTCGCTGTCTTGTGACCCCTCGACCTTGCATGACGTCACCCTGATGCGCAGCGCCCGCATGCACCACGCGACAACCTGTTTATGCCGGCGACTGTTTCGTGAGTGGTACAACGGTCGCGTCGGTCCGATTGGAGGCTGCACGCACGTGGGACTCGTTCTGTTTTGTATTGTCCTGTTGCGTTTTATTATTGGGGGCGGGTGTAAATTTGTTAAGGAAGATCAACCTGCTTGATCTTAATTTAATTACAAGTATCTGGTGTATCTGCCCATCTGCCTGAGATTTAACATGAAATTAAAGCACATCTAATTTTCCTCTTTTTTTTTTGTTGGGGGGGGGGGGGGGGGGGTTTACAATGTTTATTTATTGATTTGTTTTTTTGGGGGGGGGGTGAAATAATGAAACAATGAAGGATCTACAACCTGAGGGAACGCAAATAAGTCAACGAACAATTGATGGACTGAAAGGAAATTATGCATTATACATGGTTACATTCATTTAAATCAAGCTCTTTGAACGTCATTAAAAAAGGATCCCACAAAACAATAACAAAAAAAACAACATCAACAACAAAACAAAAGAAATCAAACACAAAACTGAGTTCATGGAGGAAGTAAACAGGTTGTCGCGCGGTGCATGCGGGCGCTGCGCATCAGGGTGACGTCATGCAAGGTCGAGGGGTCACGAGACAGCGAAAAGACATGTTCTGCGGGGGTCTCTAGGAATTAAACGATAAATTTTACTTTTTATTTGGATGGTACAGGCTCATGCACGCATGCGCGACAAGCCATATGCCGGCGACTGTTTCACGTTCATTGTACCATTCATAAAACAGTCGTCGGGGATCACAGAGGTGACGTCATAAGGTCCAGGGGTCACGATTTAAATTTCATGGCAGCGAAAAGACATGTCTTACGGGTCTCTGCGAATTGAACGGTAAATGTCACGTTTTATCCGGATGGTAAGTGAACCTTAGCATGCTTAGTACCTCCATCTTAATCATGGAACTCCACTTGTTAAGCAGGTGGCGTATCTAGTATTTTGGTGCTTGTTTTAAGGGTGAAATCTGATGTTTTTGTTGGCAGTGGTTGGGATTTCAGACATATTTTCAGAATCACCACTTTTTACTGCAGACTTGCTTGGACCATACTATCGCCAGATCATGTCAAAATGTTAAAAAAGGCGATAGGGTCCGAGTTACTCGGACTAACTACTACTACGTACTAGGGTCAGTAGGGATTGTGGTAAGGAAACGCGCACGAAAATGGCTCCAATTTCTTTCCCACAATCCCTTGTAACCATTGTGACGTCTCAACCATGCGGTATTTGCGATCATTGTTATTGTCCAGCATGTCCAGGCTCCATAATTCTTTTTTTTTTTGGTCGATCCGGCCGCCTTGTCCGCTCTGTTTTCCCGCTTTGTTGATACTGATTTTAGGATTACAAAAATGCTACACTTACTTGACTGTACCCACACAAGATCTCTGAAGTTGCTGACAAATGTCTTTGCAAATCGCCCATCCCCAATGTCAATTTGTATGATAAATTTGGTCTTGTTGGTCGACATGGTTGAACTTAAACTGGCCGCCATGATGCATTTATACCCATGGATGTTGCAGTGCACTGTGGGATACTTCCCGAAGTAACCGGCTCAGCGAGTCGCTCACTTGGGCCTGGCGCGAGTAAGCACGAATGATGACGTCAAACATAAATCGAACGGTGTCGCGCAAGCGCGAGTAAGCTCGGGGAAGGTAATCGAACGCACTAATTATGAAGTTCAGTACATCTTGTGCGCGCACGTACCGCTCTCCCTCACCAATCAACCATCTTGAATTTACATCAAGCGCATACACATCCGACGGCTGTTGTGTGAAAGTGCCAAATTAAACATGATACAGCCGTGGCATGCGAAAGGTCATCCTCGTCCAATAATTAGCGGTTCGTTTATCTGTATTTCGGATGCGTCTTGCTTAAGAATGGTTTAGTGAAATCGATCTTAGGACGCGTCTTAGCTAAGATCGATCTTAGAGCAGGAACTCGTCTTAAGTCCTAAGATGAGTCATAAGTTAGGAAGAGTTTCGTGAAATCAGCCCCAGGGCTCAGGAAAAATAGTTATGGCGTGTAAGGGCTATCCTGGTAACTTAAAATGATGTAGACAAAAACATTGCCAAGTTAATCATTGGTTGCTTCATGCTTAAAAAAAACACCGAATTTGTTGGGGGAAGGCAGGAAAGTTTATCTGTTGTACTTTTGAACGACAGTCTAATTTGTTTCTTTACTTAATTCTTGTTTATCTCCCAGACTGCCAGAAAAGATACAAGAGGCTGAAAGACACATACTTGAAGGAAAGGAAACGCCTGAGGATATTAAGAGTGGGACACGTGGTGGCAAACAGAATAAGCTGTGGGCCTACTACAGTGTAATGGACAGCCTGTTAGGGGAATTTTAGGATGTAGTAGAGTAAGTAGTCAATTCATCAGAGAAATAATTTTCAATCATCTTTGCAGCGGTGAAAATACTGCTGCTGTGAAAAATGTAAATAGGGATTGCCTTCAACCTGTTTTCCTTTTTCCAAGGAATTGCCTTCTAACTTTTTAAAGAGATATTTTTGCGTGGCCTAAACGAATGTTTTAGGGGACACTTACCAGTCCTAAATTCTGTATCCCCCTATGTCCGTGAGGTTAGGTTTTTGGGTAAATTGGGTCTCATTTGAAAAGTTCAAGTCTAATTGCAATCAAACTTGGGTCACCTGTGCATTTTGTTAACCGTCATATGATGGTGATGTGAAAGGTCACATACTGAAGTGAAAGGTCATTTGAGGTCAAGTTCTAAAAAAGGAAGTTTGAAACTTAGATGCAGTGACCAAAAAAAGGCAACACAAGTGATCGGCAGATCACCTTGTTTTCAAACAGAACAAAATAGAAATAGGAATTGCCTTCAATTTGTTCAGGGATTGCCTGCACATTTTTCGTTTTTAGAGATTGCCTTCAACTTTGTGTTTTTCTAAAAAAAGAAAATGAGGAGCTTCTTGATTTGCTACTGTGGTTGGGGTAGTTTAGACCAGTGGCAGGAGTATAAGTGGGAACGGGACTGTCATCTGCCTTGTCACCCATTGTGTCTTCCTTTTATTTCCCTATCTTATCTCAACCTTTAGAACACATGGCAACATTGAAGTGTCCTTTCTCTATGCTGCAACGGAGAAGGTAAATAATAATGACACCCCAAGTTGTACAACTGAGGCCGTTCTGTCGGTTCCCTATCAACCCAGCATGCCCAAGAAGCGATGCAGTGAGTTGAACGTGCTTGAAGATGCCCTACTGAAGAGCGTAACTGCTACAAATGAGGATAGCCTGTTTAGACAATCTGTCGGACAGACATTGCAAAGACTGGGCAATACCCAGAAGGCACTGGCTAAAATTAAGATAATGCAAATCCTATTTGAATCAGAGTCTATTTTTTTCAGGGAAAGAGTAAACGCTTGATCAGTTTCAGTCAAATGTCAAAGCAAGTATGAACTTTCCTTTAGCTTTTTTTTCCAGGGAAGAACTTTTTAAGTGGGAAAAGGACATTCACTATCAATTATAGATAGAGTAGACCATTTGTCATTTGTACCTTTTTGTTCAAGGCAGCAAAAGTACTCAACATTTTGAACAATAATTTGGTCGGTTTCCTTTTGGATAGCGGCACATAAGCCACTCTACCTTTAAGTCATCAAAATAACACAAATGTATTTGTTGGGCAAGGGCACAAAAACACAATTTGTTTTTTCAATAACTAGCTGCAAAACTGTTTCGTCAGAGAGACCAATTCTAAGTTTATTGAAATTAATTTACAAACATAAAAACACGTAGGCCAAGTCTTCGAATTTGAGCTGTTAATGTTTAATATTTCAATGTTCTTAAGAATCGAAATGAAAATAGTGTTAGACATTTTTGCTAAAAGAATAGAAATGTGTTTAATGTATAAAAAGAGGATATTGATGCAGTATGTTATGTTATCCCACGAGTGCAGAGTGGAACAGAGTGGAACACGGAATAATGTAGTGCATTATTCCGTGTTCCACGAGCGCGAGTGGGATAAAGAATTTATCTTTAAGCAAACTTGACGCGCTTTAAAGATTGAACACGCATGGCGCTGTGCGCAAAACCAGAACGTACCACGTACACGCACGCATCATGACAGTCAGAAGATTTGTCGATTTTATTTTCTGATGAGTAGTTACAATTATTTATATTTTCCTAACTCAAGTCAATAACAAGACAATGCAACGAGGATTGAATTTTTCAACATTATTAATGAAATAGGTTAATATACTCAAATAAGTAATGTTAAATTCTGTACTGTACCACGTGCCTTTAAAAACAAACATAAGGTCTCGTTTATGTAAAAAATATTCGCATTGACAAAATGGCCTTATTAAGGCCAAACAGAAATTAGTCGGTCTCTGGTCAGACGAAAGTTCCGGAATTTATGCGGCGATGCGTCATTTTTTTTTTTTAGGATTTCTTTTTTTAGGCTTGGATTGGACAGACAAGGTGGGTACTATTTTGCTTTTTTGTGTCCTGATATGCCTTGGTGTCCTCCTCCATCATTGCCTTGGTGCCCTCCCCATTCCTTGGTGCCCATCATTTGCCTAGATGCTCTCCCAATGCCTTGGTGTCCTCCATCATCCATGTGCCTTGGTGATGATGTAGGTGCCCTCCTTGTTTGCCTATGTACCCTAAATGCTTTCCTTCTCATTTTCCATACAACCAAGGCAACTTTTTATGACTTGGACTTTGCCTCCCAAATGTTTTAAAAACAAGCCCTGCTACACATTCAGAACAACAGAACCTGTTTTTTTAAACAGACATAAACTAAAGACTGCCAATGGTCCAAGCCAGCTTTTAGACATTGCTTTATTTTTTGTAAATGTGAGTAGGCCTATGCTGCATTTATGTTTATACCATAAAAAGCAATGTGGTTTTTAGCCGTGTCGCATCGCAGACGGAGCTCTATAAGCGCTTAATAGCATTCTTCTTCTTTTTCTTCTTGTGCCAAATTCGTTTTCGAGACACGGCTCAACAGAAGAGGGTGCTACAACATTTACTATGCTTCACTGATTCATAGGTGGACGACGCGGCTCCTGCACGATTTCGTGCTTAATTGCTAGCTAGAACCAGAGGCCTTTTTAAAATGATAAACACAAGCTTTTAATATAGGTTTTCCCAGTTAATTTCGCACTTCTGTCATTTAAAATTGCTTAAAAGAAAGTTTAATTTCGTCAAAGAGGGTCACTCGCCCCAAATGTTGATTCCAATTTCGAAATAACACCACTAGATTTCACTTTTAGAGCATTGTAATTTACGAAAAAAACATTCTTATTCTTATTCGTCCCATTTATCGTCATTTTAGCAGACAAGACATTCTAGACAAACCAGAGAAGATTGTATGGGTGTTAGCCAAAAACCCGCTAAAGTCGAATTACCCGATAAAAACAACAATATTCTAAAGTTTAAAAACTTTAAAAATAGACAACCGGTGCCTTTTACTGTATACGCGGACTTTGAAAGTATTTTTTTGTACCATTACAAACCCCAGATGAAGAAACGTTCACTACAAAGACTCACGAACATAAAGCATGCGGTTACGCATATATCATAATCGGACCCGACGACCAAGTCTTGGGAGAGCCTATAACTTATAGAGGATCAGACGCAACATCATTTTTTAAAATAATTTACAAGCCGAAAAAGACAAAATCAACGAAATATTTGAGAATCCCAAACCCATGATTTTTACACCTAAAGACGAGTTAGAATATAACGATGCTAAAAATTGTTGGATTTGCGAGTACCCCCTTAAAAATAAAACAAATACTTGCAAATGTATTTATTCAGAAGTTATACATTTAACAAACAAACTAACGAAGAACTACTAGAAATAGTCGCCGATAAGCACATCTCACTGGGCGATCCTACAGGGAAAAGAGGTCAGCATATTAAAAAAGACATGATATTAGCTATACAAAGTAAGCTTTTCAAAAGTCTGCCTAACCTGGACAATAAATATCCACCAAAATGTTGTATTATATAGGCCGACCAGAATGAGAAATCTTGGCAATTACCATCATAATGCTGAAGTACTTCTCATGGAGAAAGGTACAATCATACCAGTTTACAGGCCTAGCTCTATAAAGCAGACTACAGACACTACTTGCCCTGCAGTGTTTGTAAAGGGTACTTTGCCAAAGGAGACCTCTGGAAACATGACTGTAAGCTAAAAGAAGATCAGGAGAATGAGGGCCAACCGCCAAGCAAGAAAAGAAGGCGAGATTTTGTCAGATTTGGCAGATGTATGCTCCCTACCTCTGACAGGAGTGAAAAAGTGCAGAAACTGTATGCAGGCCTCACAGAAGATGCAGAAGGGGTTGCCTGTTTCATAAAGGGAGACCCGCTTGTAAGAAAGTTGGCTGAAAAACCTACCTTCAAGTTGGGTCATGATGAAGAACAGTTTGCCCATGTTAGAGGGAAACTTCGTGAAGTTAGTCGAATGATACTGGCTTACAGAGGAAAAACGTCCGAAAAAATGCCTCTCTGACAGATGTTGTACATCCCCGGAAGTTCAACGATATCATATCTGCAACAAGACAAACAGCAGGATTTTATAAGAACAGTCATCTCTTCCGCACACCAAGCTTGGCCTTAAAAATTGGGCACACCCTGAAAAAAGCTGCTGGAATTCTCCTGGGAGAGGCTATCAGCAATGAGGATGAGGTCCTCGAAAAACGAGCTGTAGCATTTAATAAGCTGTGTGAACTTATTTGGGAAGACATGATTTCAACTCATGCACTAAGGACACTGACTGAAAACAAGAGAAACAATCCAAAATATCTACCCGTGACACGTGATGTTGTCAAGCTCACATCATACCTGAAAGGACAAGTAGAACAAAAAAGGAAGAACCTGTGCAACTCGGTTGACAAAGCAAATGTAGCAAATGTATATCGACAGTTGGCTGAGGTGACTCTGACTTCAGTTTTGGTGTTCAACAGGAAGAGATCAGGTGAGGTGTCCAAGATGAAGTTGTCCGACTTTGATAAGTTTAAGAAAGGTGAAGAAGGCATCATGATGAAAGGCTTGTCCAAGTGGGAAAAGGAGTTGTGCAAAGTTGTGTGGCGCCTGCCTGGAGATTGTTGGGAAAAGAGGAAGGACTGTGCCAGTACTTCTCACAGAAGACCTGAAACAAAGTATGGACCTTCTCAAGTGCAAAAGAGAACAAGCTGGTGTGATGAATGAAAATCCGTTCATGTTTCCAGTCTACAGTTCCATGGGCCATATCAGAGGTTCTGATGTTCTTTGTAAATATGCAGCATGCTGTGGAGCTAGCAAGCCTGAGTAACTTAGGTCAACTCGTTTAAGAAAGCATATTGGTACTGTTGCACAAGTAATGAACGTGAAGGATCATGAGCAGGACATACTGGCTAATTTCATGGGGTCATGATATCAGGGTTCATAGAGAGTTTTATCGCCTACCAGAGCAAACGCTAAGTTTCCAAGGTCTTACTTCAGATGAAAAAAGGAAACCTGTCAAGCCTGGCTGGAAGCAGTCTTGATGAGATCAGGGTGGAGGAAGAAAAAGGTTCTTTTTCTTCAGTCTATCACAATTAACA
This sequence comes from Hippasteria phrygiana, assembly GCA_037893225.1. NCBI lineage: Eukaryota > Metazoa > Echinodermata > Asteroidea > Valvatida > Goniasteridae > Hippasteria > Hippasteria phrygiana. Next base: position 175,722 of record JAZGUH010000564.1, on the reverse strand, counting down.
AAAATTTGATCCTAATTAAAATCTTTTTTCTTCTGAAGTTCCATCATGTTTTTTGAAAATCATGTATGTACAAAAATAGAAAAACTCCAATCCCTTTCAAACTCTTCTAAATAAGAACTTTAAATGTCTCACGCGCGTCAAAAGAAAATTGATATTTTTCTAAATTGTGTCGTATACCTATACAGCAGAATTCCGAAATTGTTTTCAACAAAAATAATATATTCTAATTTCATATATTTCTAATTTCGTATATTCTAATTTTCCAAATCATGTAAAAAAAAATTAGATAAATTTAAACAATATTATAATAATCTATAATGAAGATGAATCCAGAAAATACCAGAGATAGAAATTATACCCGCGACGGGTTACACGAGATGGTCAAAATACTATCTGAGAAAGTATATCGATAAATACGAAATTCCTTTAGGCTCACCATCTGGCCGTAATGATACGTACATCAGACGAGACTATATGTCTACCATAAAAATGAATGACAGAAGCGCTTTATACAAATTCACGTTTCAAATCAAAAGAAACGCTGAAAAAGTTAATCGATGATAAACATATTCCACTGGGCGAACCAGTATATTATAAAAGATCTGGAATCTGCTATAAAACAGTACCATAAAATACACGATGAGGAACTTCAACTTTTAGATTTCAAACGACAACAAGATCAAAATTATAGACAAATTGAAGACGTACTAAATGAAATTCGACGATTTAGATTTCAGCTTGTGTTGAAAGTTACGATGAGAAAACATGATTAAAATATGCGAATGATACTTTTAGCGAGTATGTTTTATGGATTTCAATCTGACGTATTAACCGAAGACGTTATAGAAAACAAAGTACAACAACAAATAGATATAATAATCGAAACAATAGAAGATATTCAAGAAAATGGAAGCGGCTGGGAAATTTACGATTTAAACGCACTTTACATCAACATTTCTAGATATCAACTCATAAGAGGTGATTCTTACATTCCATTCCCCAAATACATAGCCCACAAACTCGCGGTCATCAACGTGAAAAATTCAGACCAACGATGCATCAGGTGGGCGTTGAGAACAGCTTTATCGTTATTTAAACCTTCCGTCAAAGAATCGATTATATTCAATCCCAAATATAACAATTCACTACGATAAAACTTATCTACGAAGAAGACGATGGATTAGATTTTACATTCCTCTTAGAATAACCCCTACTCTACGAGACCCCATCATCAATCTGTTGTGATTTTCTCAAGGAGATAATAATCATTATTGTTGGATTCAAAAACTCGATCGTTTATTGTCTAAAGAAACTAAACACGCCAACCACCTCTATTTTTGTACGTGGTGTCTGCAACATTTTAGCAGACAAGACATTTTAGACAAGCACCCAAAAAATTGTAGAGGCGCTAGCCGAAGACCTGTTGTTAAAATTGATTTACCCGATCCAAACAACAATATTCTAAAATTTAAAAACTTTAAAAATAGACAACCCGTACCTTTCGTCGTATACGCGGACTTTGAAAGTATTGTAGCGCCGGTGCCAGTCGGTCGCGAGAGGGCGCTAGCACGGCACCACGGCGGAGCCGTTGCGGTGGAGCCCCAGCTGACCGACCGAGGAGGCCAGTTGCCGGGCGGCGCACGCGCAGTGGCCGGTTGCGATGAGCAACAACCAGGTGCTTTCCCCCGGAATATCTGGACAGTCTTTTGTGTTGTTTTGTGCCTAAATAAACGGCCTAGAGCCTCTCAAACAAAGAGAAAGTGTGCCGGAGTTGGTTCTTCATGTGTATAGTACCGCGCACGGTCAACGCTACAGTATCATAGCACCGTTACAATCGACCGATGAAGAAACGTCCACTATAAAGACTCACGAACACAAAGCTTGCGGCTACGCTTATATCATAATCCGGCCCGACGGTCAAGTTTTGGGCTCACCTAAAACTTATCGAGGGGCTAACGCAGCGACGCATTTCTGAAAAAATGTACTAGATGAAAAACACGACATCAACGATATCTTTGCGAGTCCCGAGCCCATGATTTATACGTCTAAGACGAACGAGAATATAACGACGCGAAACGATTTGCTCGTATCTCTTTAAATACGGAAGAAACACTTGCGAATGTACTTACCCAGAAGTTCACAAAGGTGAAGATAATTGGAATCCTATTTTGTGTATTTTATTAATTTTTTTTATTATTATTATTATTAGTATTATTAACGTGGAACTAGTGTTTGCGCGTTTTAGACAAACGTACGACGGACGTTATGTCCTCGGCCAATAGAAAATCTTAACTTTACAGGCTCCACCCCAGGCTCCACCTACCACGACCGTCACGACCGTCTAATTCAACAATGGCTTGAGTTGGGATTGTTGCATTCTATTCATAGAAGCACTGGCGTAATCCTTGTCGAGGACTTGTGTATCGCCACAATCTTCGCCAAGGACATTCCCCTGGAGCGGCACAAACATTCGTCTTGTAAATTGCGCGCGTGTGTGTGTGCGTTTGTAAATACCTGCAATCGTGGACCATCAGCAAACGACACACCTGTCAATCGCGGTCGCACAGCGATCGCGGACGTCCACGGTTACAATAATTAAATTTCTGGAAGTTATACGATCAAATGTGGACGCAGTTTCGATTTCTTGAAAATCTGACGATTGTCCACGTTTGTATATTAACCGTCAAGATTTTGTGTGAAATTGTACACCTCTTAATCGTATCGTGTGACAAAATACGGGTTACAATAGTAGCAGAGTGAAAATACGCCCTCATGTGGTGGTCGCCCCAGGCAACGTCGTTAAGTAGCCTTTATTCAAGACGTTATTTATACGCGATCATGTAACGTTCATCTTAAGTCGGTTCATAGTATATATACGAGATAACGGTTCGTTATCAAAATCATTCAACGTCCAGAATCAAGACTACACCATAAGCTGGAGCGCGCGGGCCGGGATGGAGCGCGTGCTTTCCATGCCCCGAGGCGCCATTTTCGTCCACGTTGATTCGGTGCTGCTTACTGCGCCGTAAAATGGTAAGAAAACAAATGTTCTTCCTTCTACTTTTTTGTTAATCACTTCTGAACGATTCTAAGAAGGCCTAACGTTAATTTACTATAACTTCCGAGAGTTTTTTTGAGGATATTTCATTTTAAAATCCTGTGTTTTCATTGTCAAAAGTTGCAGAACTTTGCACAATCATGACACTTGACATGACACTATGCGTACATTGGATTTGTATGCCTAAACAAAAATAAACGTTACACACGTCGTATAGCAGGCTAAACGGCAGTTACGTTAATACAACATGTACATGTACTTTGTCTGCCGTTAGTTAAATGCGTTTGCTTTTAAGTTCACTTTTAACATGGCAGGTCCTTCATTCTCGGCGAACAGCGCAAAAATTGTCGTAATTCAGAATTACTTAAGAAGATTAATTATTGCTGTCTGTGTCCTTTCTCTGTGGATTGTTGTGGAGACAGTCATCATTGTGGTGGTTCTCGTCATGATTTGCTATCCTGCAGAAGTCGGTATGTAGTCCAAAACCCTGTTGTGTTTCATTTTCCGCGATAATTGTTTGTTTGCAGCAGTTGATAGGCCTAGGGCCTATGGCAATATTTTGCTGGTCATCAAATGGGTAGGGTAAACGTCCCTAATTTCGGCGACTGTGTAGTGTAGGGCCCTGTTCCCTACATGCCCTATAACTAAGGGAACAAACATCCACTTTTAGGTTATTGGAATTGCCAAACTAGTTAGCGACATTAAAAACCAACAGGTATGCCGTAGATAAAGGGCAGGGTTTTACAATGTAGTTTTGAGGTAATTTTTTGGGTAAAGCGGCGATGAGGACGACAAAACGGTAACGCGAAAATAAAGATGGCGATCACCGCGACGCACAGTAAACACGCAAAACCGCGTTCATTCGCATAGCAACTGCCGTAAAGCGCCGTCAGAAAATTGCATTTTCTACCGAAATAAACCGTTCAAAATTACAAAAAAAACGATGTCAATAGAATTAAGAGAAGTCTGCTTTAGGTTGAAAAAGTCATTTTGGAATGAGACAAAATACCCTTGAATCTAATTTCATCAAAACTAAAAGGGGCCCTACACTACACAATCGCCCTAATTTCGGCACGTCCCGAATTTCGGCACCCCTATATAAATAGTAACCTAGCCCGCCAACGCGGTCACGTGACCACCCGTGTTGCTATCCAGTGACACGACGAACTCCCGCCCTTGGGTTTTCAACAACAAATAACTTTAAAAAAAAAAAAAAATTCTTGCAAACTAACTGCGAATAAAAAATTTCCTGCAAGAGGTGAACTATTTTTTTCAAGTTTTTAGGATTCCTTGTAAGATGGGGTTAAAGATGAAAGTGATAATTCCATCAATTTGTTTATATCAAAGTGGTTAAAATGGAAGTTTTTTCTGATGTTGGTGACGGTTTCTGCCACTGTCATACAATGTACGTCAGTGGAAAATACAAAGTGGTGGTGTGTAGTCTAATGGGGGATGACGAAATTAGGCGCAGGGATCGGATAGTGTCCCGAATTCCGGCACGTGATTAACAACCTATGCTCTGCAGCATCATCCGATATTCATCCACTGTAACATGAATATCGTACGCATGGTACGCATGGAATGACATGAATGGTGTTTAGAAAAATTAACTTTAAACTTTACGTTAGATTTAAAAGCAAACAGCCTTTGTAAATCGAGCCTCGAGGCACGTGCAGTGCCGCTGGCCGATAATCGATCGCAAACCATCGTTCATGTTCAAGAATCTGCTACCATTGCTTTGTACACAGCTCGTTTGTGCATGCTCCGGGTTGCACGAAAAAAATTTTTTTCGGGTTTAACTTGATCGTATTCTCATTTTGAGTGTATCAGTCGCTGCATGATGTAGGCCAAAAAAAGAAGTTCTGCTTCTGATTACATGACATTCAAAAATAGGGTAGGTATGTAGGTAATTTTTTTTTTGCAATTTTGTTGTGTGTACAATCATATGGAGGTGTCTGCGTGCAGTCAAGGGTAAAAGGTAGTAATTGATGATTTTAGTTTTTTTCTCATTTTCCCCCAAAAAAATATAAGGGTAGGGGCTGTCAAAATAGGGTAGGTAGGGTAACCGGAAGCAGAACTATTAATTTTGTTTGGCCTTACTACTCTGCCGGTAAGGTGAGTGTTCGGTTGATATATTCAGGGAAAGGGAAGATATCGGCTCTCAACAAAAATACCGCTACGAACCTTATGGGACGTCTTCCAGCTCTAAACGGCGAATCTCACATGTCATGAGCCTAGAGCTGGAATTTTCAAGCTACATGTATCTGGAATTTAGACTGGGACCTTAACTTGAGTCTTGAAAATACAAAATGGCTATTTTTACGGCAGCCGTAACCGGTCGTGCTATTTAGCGTCAACAAGCGTCAACAAACCCGATCAGCGTCAACAATGCACATTTTAAGCTTTACAAAAGCTATATAGCCTACTTGTAAACTCTCGTATTATGTAAGAAATTGGGCGAATTCTCGTTCACAATCCCACATAAAAACGGAATTTTTACGGCGACACAATTACGATGAATGGGCGCCGCCATCTTTGTTTTCTCTTTTGCGCATGCGCGATTGCACCATGTCCCAGAAAAACAAGATGGCTGCCGGGAAAAAGCACCATTGATGTCGTACTTTTTCGCTTAAAAATACTTTTAAATACTTGTGATACTTTTAAATAAACATAGGAGCCCAATGAATATTGTGAACAACATGTTTAAGCTCAACAGAGCTTTTACAAGTTGTTGACGCTTTGTTGACGCTTGTTGACGCTTGTTGGTGCTTGTTGACGCTAAATAGTGTAACGCAATGCAGTTTCTGGTATCGATTAGTGCGATATTCGACTTGTAGTCGCTGGGCTACGCGACCCCTGGCTAGTTCCTAGCCGTCGTGAGCATGCTAGCAGCATGTAGTTGGAGGGGTGCCAGCCGACAGCGCCAGTGTATAAAAGCGGGAGCACACGTAGGTTCGCTCTCTTTCTGCTGTGGCTCTTGACCAGAGCGTGTGGTCACTGCATGATCGTCCCGCAACTTATCTAATCACCTACAATCAACCAATCGGCCCCAATACTAGTCACCGTGGAGAGAGCCTCATACCTTGTGTGAGTGTTAATTAGTGTATGATTCTAGAATAATTCCCCAACTGATAATTAAGTGATCTGTACATTTATACCAGTCCTGAGACGCAATATCCAGTGTATTGAAGTTCACGAAGGTGAATTGGAACCTTAGGTGAGGCACCTAGAGAGACACCTGGATAGGTGAAGGCTACATTAAAACTCCTGTTCAGCCTATACCTCGTTTCCGTTGCCCGTCCTTTCTCAAGTTGTCCTCCCTCCCCTACCTGCTTGACTGGTGTGGAGTGTGTGTGTACGTGTGAGTTTGTATATGCCGGCAATCGTGGACCTAGGACAAAAGAATTCGGGCGTAGACAAAGGGGTGCACGTTTGACCTAACGTCCACGATTGAAAATCGTGTACAAAACCAATGGGAGGCCTTCCGAAAAAGTTAGAGTATAAACAAAAGAGGAACAATGGGAGGTCCACGATTGCACCCGTTTACATGGGTGTGTGAGTGTGTGTGTGTTGCTGCTTTGCTAAGGGGTGAACTTTGGTGGTGGGTTACAGGCCTAGCGGTAGACTGCCGCCAAAACGGATCTGCGTTTCCGGCCTTGGAAGTTAGACCGCTCACTGACGTTGGCCGAGACCGACCCGGGCAGCCGTCCAAAAGGGTTAAACCGCTACAAATTGGTGTCAGAAGTGGGATAGGCGCCGTGATTGTTTCACTGGAAATCACCTACGCCTGTAGAAGCGCCTAGGAAGGTGACATCATACAAGCACTACATATTCTACCACCATGGCTGCTCCAATAGAAATTAACTGGGAAGACGAATTGATGTCGCTCCGGCTGGATGTCCAGCGTGGGGAGGACGAGTTACACCACTCCCTTGCAGAGAACAGGGAGTTGACGGAAGTGAAGGAGTTGCTGCTGAGGCAGAACCGCCTACTCAGGAGACAACTACCGCAATCACAGACAGTGGCCAAGGCGTCAGATACGTCTATGACTACCCAGATTGGTGACAAGATTACTTCAACTACGGTAGGGTCCATAATGTCCGTATGTCGGATATTGGCGAAGCCAAATGAATGCCATCAAAACTCTGTTACTGGCAAGATGGCGGTGTCGTCGTCCCGGTCCATGATTATACAGATAAGGCTGCAGCAGCCGATTTCACGAAACTGTGCGTAACTTACGCCATGGCGTAGGACTTGCGCTATACAAATCTTGCGCAGCTGCGCTACATCCTTACGATCCATTTCACGAAACACTGCGTAGCTGCGCAGTATTTTATATATTTTATACATCGCGGACGAGGCTGAATGCAGCAATTACGACGACTGTTTGAGTACAACAATAAAAATACATGGAACAGTCGTCAAATTGAACTGTGGGCGCCATTTTGAAACTTTTCATTTTTGAAACTTCGCTCCGAAAAAAAAATTGATGGCAACTTGGCGGAAATATCTCACAGGTAAACCTAGAGCGGATGATCATTTCATTGCTCTCTAAAATAATCTAGTGAATTTAATAAATGATTTGAGCAACTAACGGCTCTACTATGCTCACCCTCCGCTAGCTAAGTCATCATTTCGGTGTTTGTGCGGAAACCTTAAGCCACCTCAAATGAGTGCATAAGTTACGCCATAATTTGTGGCGCAAGTCAGCGACTTGCGCACTGCGTAACTTTCGTGAAATCGATTTTTAAAATGTCACAGATGTTGCGCAACTTACGCAATAAATTGTGGCGTAAGTAGAGTTGCGCAATTGCGCAAGGTTTCGTGAAATCGGCTGCTGGTCTTCAAGAATTCGGGCCACAGACTCTGGTGTTTCCCCAGTCATTCTGTAAAATCTCGGTGGGTCTAGCGAGAGATCATGAAACAAATCTCTTGGATCATGGCTCCTGGTCCGTCGTTATACGGGAACAGAAGACAATTGTGGATTTGGAGCGGGCAAAGCAATTAGGCAAGAAGTTAAGAAGAAGATAAAGGAAGTACCCCATGCATTCCATAAACAAATTATTTCCTCGTTGAAAAGATATTCTCCGGATGGTAGAGTAATAGGCACAAGAAAATGGTAAGTCGTACAAATTATTAGAAGCATCAATTTTGATAGACGTTAGTGAAGTACATGTAATTACAGAATCCATGAAGTATACAAATATCACCTTTTTATACGAAAAGTCTCTCCAGTTTCAATGAATAAGGATGATGTTTGAAAACGTTAGCTATAATACACTAAGTTCTTTGTTAATGTTGCGAATGAGAACGTAAGAGTTGAAAGAACCTCGCGTATTATTCTTAGAGGTCTTTGTAGTTTTATGAATGAGGACGTAAGAGTTGAAAGAACCTCGCGTTTTAGACCTAAAGATCTTTGTAGTTTTGTGAATGAGAACGTAAGAGTTGAAAGAACCCAAACGTCTTAGACCCAAAGGTTTTTGTAGTTTTGTGAATGAGAACGTAAGGGGTGAAAGAACCTGGCGTATTAGTCTTAGGTGTGTTTGTAGTTTTGTGAATGAGAACCTAAGAGTTGAAAGAACCCAAACGTCTTAGACCCAAAGGTCTTTGTTGTTTTGTGAAAGATAACGTAAGATGTGAAAGAACCAAGCGTCCTAGACTTAAAGTCTTGAATGAGAACGTAAGAGTTGAAAGAACCTTGCGTCACAGACCTAAAGTCTTCGTTGTTTTGTAAATAAGGACGTGAGATTTGTAAGGGAAGACTATAAAATAAAAATATTTGTGGTACTCTGAATGAAGTTGGATGATTTGAAGTAAGGTTGAAAAAGTCCACCTGAATCCCCTTGGTTTGAAAACTGAAACTGTGCTGCATTTTGTTAAGAACTAAGTTCAATAATTAATTTACTGAATATTAGAAAGGAACAGGAACAATTTATTCTATCTTTTACTGTCACGATTTCATGCATTTTTTTGTTTTGTATTGTTTTGCATAATTTTAAATCTTAAATCACTGAATATGTATGTGCTGCCTTTTTCGGTGTGCATTGTTGCGTGGTATCACAGGGGCCCGAGTACAACCAGCACACCCTCAGACACACCCTTACTTTTGCCAGCACATAGCTTTTCAACCAAAATGGCAAATCGCAGGGCAAGAATGGCCGTGGATAATGCGGAGAGGCGCCTCATTTTGGAAACTTATGAGGCTCATGGAGATCAATGGGAGCTTGTTGTTGAGCACATTACAAGAAATTTAGATCCACAGGGCCCCCTACATCAATTTTATCTGCAGAGGAATGGCCCTCAACCGAGGCGCCGCGTACGCGAGGTAGTAAATCGTGATGTTGGCAGGTATGTCGCTTTGGATTTAAAATATAATATATTTTAGCTTATTGATACAACGTCTTAAGTTATTTAATTTCATACCCATCCTATTTTCAGAATTCATTGGAGAGTCGAATTTAAACTGCCATAAATATGGATAGGGAATCCAGTCTCAAATACGCAAATACGTAGTGTTTTTTTCTTTCAAAACTAGGGCATCAAGCACAAATCGTCGGTTCAGTACTATTGAATAAGTCCTTATTGGAAAAAAGTTGCACTAAAAGGTCCTTATTGACAAGAACTATTTTAAATACCAAAGTGGGCAGAAAGAAAGGGTAGAATTTAACTACATTGCTTGAAAAATGCTATATTATACCTTTAATTGAAATATCAGACAACTTCCAGACTACACTATTTTTTAAATTACATTTTACAAGCAATGAAGTTAAATTGTACTCTTTCTTTCTTCCCACCTTGATATTTAAAATATTTCGTGTCAATAAGGAGCTTTTAGTGCAACTTCTTGAACCGACAAAATGTAATTCAACCCAGGAAAATAACTTACTAGTTGCAAGAGGTACTATTGAGTTGTAGGTCTTAAAATACATATAGAACAATGGAAAACAAAAGGTTTTCACGAAAATAATGCCCAAGTTTAACAATATACAAAACTGAGTGCTATGGCAAGTTGGAGAGACGAGTATGTATTTCAAATATATTCAAAACTAATCAGTGAAACAATTTCCGTCTTTATGGCTGCGTTTAATTGTAAAGGACTACAGAGGAAATCAGTTTCACAAATATTTGAACCTTTTTACTTGAAATATCCTCGCAAGTCTGGCAGTGTGCGAATTTACTTTTTCTCTTCGATTGCTCTTGATAAAACAGAAAAAAAGTAGTCAAATCCAACTTTATCCCGAGCCCTTATACATGAAGTGTTAAACCTCTCAAGATTTTAACCATGAAAACACACAATAGCGATTTGTATTATCTTCTTGTGGGTAAACGGCCATAATAATCATAATATTATTGCTTGATGCTAACGAATTACATTTTAATCACTTCGATAAAAATACCTTACCGCAAAACCCAGAAAGAAATTTAAAAGCAAACCGGTCTTCTGTTGAAATGATTTCGCAGACTTCGAGATCAAAGGCAACAGCAAATGAGGTATGCAGCACGAGGCAATCCTGCACAGAGACGGCATCGGAATGTCATGATGCCACTTGCGGCAAATCATGGAGATCATCCACCCCTACCTCCAGGTATCCAGGCACAACAAGCTGTAGATAATGTACCCGAACCACCCCCACAGCTGGCAGACGACCTAGAATTACAACACCAATTTCTACCATTGGCTGCCCCACACCGATCTCCACCACCTGTTCAAGCCGGAGAAGCCCAAGCCCCCCCCCCCCCCCCCCCCCGAAGTTGGACCACAGGTCGACCCAGCTGGAGCACCCCCTCATGACGAACATGCCAACCCAGCCCAACACCAAGATGGACACCATGCATATCCATTCAATCAAGCATTTCAGCAACAACAATTTCCGGTAGGAGCCAACATACCAATCCCCAGAGGCAGACAGCCATTAGCCTTTTAGAGGTATGGCGGACACAATAGGAGGGCGCTATTTAATTTGGGTATACCTTTTGTGCCAAAAGGGGGAGGGGGTTCGACCCCCCACCCCCGGATACGCCCCTGAGTATCATCACTCTGCATTGTTTTTAAGACCAAATTCCTTCCTTTTTTTAAATGGGAAATGAAAAATAACAACTGCTCGATAAAAATCAAATGCTATATATAATTAATTTCTCGCATAGAGAAAATATTAATAATGTCTAAAACGGCATGTCCAAGGCAACTAGAACTGCAACAAATTTTTAGCCACATTTTGAGATTTTCATTTGCGTAAATAGGGTTAAGTACGAACCAGTCTCCTCCTCATATAAACAGTATTCACCCACTATTTCCTTTAAAACAAAAAATAGCATTTAGAAGATAGGAAAACAGCCTGTTATGACGTACCCTTTTGAACAGCACCCTACCAAGCTTCTAAATAGTTTGGATCATCCCACTATAAGTTTTGAGGCTTTGCATAGTGGAATATCGATATCGTTTCGGTTTGCACACCCACAAGGTAAACACCCACAAGGACAGACATGATCCAAGCCGTCAAGCGGGGGTTTACCGAATTCCTTGCACTTGTGGTAAAGTGTACATTGGCGAGACCGGCAGAGACCTTATGACATAGCCCCTGAGAAGCATTGGTACACCCGTCGTATCAGAGAGGCTATTGAGATTCACAAACATGACACTGTCCCCCAGGACATTGGCTTTTTCATCAGCAACATTTGGCATTCAATCCTACAATCCACCAACACTCACACCCCACAGTCAACTGACACGCCTCAGCGAGCAAGGAACTCGCACACAGCAGAAAACGCACACAACAAGAACAATACCACGGTGTCAACCAATCACAACACATCACACAACAGTGGCACCAATCGGAACGCTTCCAATTCTACAATCCCAGCAAATACTACTTAAGGAGCTGCATCAGCAAACCTCCTCTTTCTCCTGACGACGCTAAGAGCAGGCTAATCGAAACGTTGAGAACAACCTGAGAAGTCCTCATGGTTCTCCCTGAACCGTATTAACCCGTGAAGTCCCCATGGTTCTCCCCTGAATCATATTTCTCACTTATCGACAGTAGAGAAAACGAGTTGCACGAAAGTTGGTTCTCCCTTGAACCCTTCTCACTTAACGAAGGTTGAGATACGAGTTGTGCGATAAGGTTATTTTCAGAACCCATACCTCTCGTTAGTTGAGATAAACACATAGTGTTACCGCAAACCGAAACGATATCATCCCACTGCTACAGCCAATTTTAGGGATTTGAGCCAGTTTGTGTATATCAAGAGATATTGCATTTCTTTTTAACATAGATTTACCGAGTGTATGAAGAACAGACCTTTCCACGGGGCCCGCTCTATATATAGTCCCCCGTCTTATTGGACCCCCGTCTCATTGTTCCCCCCATTTAATAAAGAGCTTTAGTGACGCCAATCGGTCTTTTTATGATTTCTTTTTAAGTTCATGCAGTTCATGCACTAGTATGGTAATAAATACATAAATTATTATTTAGTGATTAATTAATTAATCAATTAATTTCTTGATGGGCTATTGAGAAGAAGGAACTATAGGTATAAGGAGGACCAGTGAGACGGGGGACCATTGAGACGGGGACTATAGACATTATTCCCCCTTTCCACTTGTCATGGACCGCATAGTGTAGTGATGCTAATAAAATAAACCAGTCAAACGTGCCCCATACGATACACGTACGATGATCACTCCAAGGCGGTCCACATGTGGTGGTTTTGTTTACATTTCACGCCATCTGGTCACGTGGGTAAAAGGGGTCTATAGTTTTTTATTAGCTTGTGTACCCAAAAACAGCATCACCTTTAAAAATTTACGAAATCCACCAATCATTCTATACAAAAACTTATCGCCGGGCCTACAAGTGGTGAATCATTCTTCCTCCTATACCGTGGTTACGGAGTTGAATTTTCTCATTTCTGCCAACCTTTATTTTGTTATACGCTATTCTGTGCTTTTATGAATAGAATGCAACAATCCCAACTCGAGCCGTTGTTGAATTAGACGGTCGCGAGGTCGTGGTGGGTGGAGTTTGGGGTGGAGCCTGTAAAGTTAAGATTTTCTATTGGCCGAGGACATAACGTCCGTCGTACGTTCGTCTAAAACGCACAAACACTACTTAGACGACTCTACCGACTATAACGACCCTCGTGTTTTAAGTTACATCGCGCGCAAAGAGAAATATCCTCCAAAATTTTGCGAAATATGTACCAAAGAGATTAATGCGTTTGAAAAATGTCGCGAACACTGCCACATAACGGGTAAGTATCGTGGAGCCGCTCATATCTGTTGTAACTTAAAATTACAGATAAAACCCAACGTAACACCAATCCCGGTCATTTTTCATAATTTTGAAAATTACGACGTGCATTTAATTATGCAAAGTATTTCAGAAACCGACGGAAGACTAAATTGCATACCTAAAACGTCAGAAAAATATATTTCATTTTCGGTAGGTCAACTCAGATTTTTAGATTCGTTTCATTTTGTATCCACGTCGCTAGAAAAACTGCTAGCCGTTTGTCTGAGAGAGGCGTTTAGATATATCGATAAAGCGCTCGCTAGACCAATAGACCCCGAAAAACGTCAACTTTTGATTAAAAAGGGTGTGTATCCGTACGAATATATGAACGACTTTGAAAGATTTAACGAAACGCTGACATAAGCGACTCGGACTACGAACACGCTAAACAAAGTATGGCGGGAATTTAACATTAAAAACCTAGGCGAATATCACGACCTTTACGTATTGACCGACGTATTATTATTGACCGATGTGTTTGAAAACTTTAGAAAAATCTGTATCGTAAATTACGGATTAGATCCGTGTCATTATTACACGTCACCGGGCCTAAGTTGGGACGCTTTATTAAAACATAGTAAGATCCGCTTAGAACTCTTGACCGGTATAGACCAACATTTATTCGTAGAGTGTGGGACCAGAGGAGGAATATCTAGCGTAGGATCGTGTCGCTACGCTGAGGCTAATAATAAATATCTAAAAGATTACGACCCAGATAAACCGGACACCTATATCCAATACTTAGATGGCAATAACCTCAATGGATGGGCCATGTCTCAACCATTACCGTACGCCGATTTTAGGTGGGTCGGTGAAAATTTTTTACCTTTATGGACGTCCGAATACGCGTTATCCCTGGGAGAAGACTCCGCATATGGTTATATTTTAGAGGTAGACCTGGAGTATCCCGAGCACTTACACGATCTACACAACGGTTATCCTTTGGCCCCCAAAAACCTCGTTATACCTATATAATGGATGAGTCCTTATCAAATCGACTTGATGGAAAAAACCGACTCGAAACCATCGAATGAATCCAAGCTGGTAGCAACTGGTGGTACCAAAAATCGTTACGTAACGCATCTAAGAAAACTACAAATTTATTTACAACGAGGACTCGTTCTAACGAAAGTACACAGGGTTTTAAAGTTTAAACAAGCGCCTTAGATGAGATCGTACATCGATAAAAATACTCAACTCAGAAAAGAAGCTAAATCAGATTTTGAGAAAGACTTTTTTAAATTGATGAATAATTCGGTATTTTGTAAAACGATGGAAAATGTTAGAAACCGAATGGATGCAAAGCTAGTAAGAGCTGACAAAGGAGATAGAATTCGTAAATTGATAGCCAAACTCAATTATAAGGGTACGACAATTTTTGAAGATTGTGAATTGGTTTTTATAGATATGTATAAAACTAAAGCTCGTTTGTGCAAACCTATCTTTTGTGGCATGAGTATTTTAGACTTGTCTAAACTTGTAATGTATGAATTTTACTACAATCACCTCAAAATTAAATATGGAGACAAAGTCGATTTGGTTTATACGGATACGGATTCTTTGCTTTTAAAAATACAAACTCGAGACCTGTACAAAGACATGGAAAAAGACAAAGATCTATACGACTTGTCGAATTATCCAAGAGAACACGATTTATACAATGACGTAAACAAAAAAATAATAGAAAATTTAAAGACGAATGTGCCGGAGGTCACATCAAAGAAGCGGTTTGTATCAGATCAAAAATGTACTCTATTCTCATGGACGATGGAAAAAAATATTAAGAAATCAAAAGGAGCTAGAAAGTTTGTCGTTTTAAAGAAAATCATCCATCAAAATTATAAAGACTGCCTGTTTAACTCTATAATTTATCGACACATGAACATGTTTAGAAGTTCTGAGCATATCATATACTCTTTGACTCAAAATAAGGTATTACTCAATCCTAGAGATAACAAACGCTATACCATCGATGATGGAATTCAAACCTTGATACATAATTATAAAACAAATGAAATTAAAAAATGAAAATAAAATTAATAATGATTTATATATAATCATGTGCAAGTGGTCGAACATCGGAAAGCTAACTACGTGCGAAAAAGGTGGAGATCCGTGGTGTATCGAACATTTTAGCAGACGCGATCAAGCACCTAAAGCGTGTTTAATTTGCGGTAGTGGAACCGAGTCACGGAATCAACTTTGTATGAATCATTCTACGAAAGGAAAACAGCGGTTACAACGTATCGAGAATATAGCTAGAACTAGGTATAAAAGAGTTATAAAAGAACGTTTTTGTTTGAGCTTGCGCGCCAAGTATGGCGTACACGTACGTTCTCACGCTTTCGTTTATTTTTTCTATACCCACGTCGGTAAACGAGCTTGTTCGAGGTATAAACTTTTGCCACCCTTAGGCAACGTCCGAGGATTGTCTGATCCACGTAACCGTGTACTTACTAAAATATCGATGCGAGCCCAAATTATCGTAATAATAAGCAGTACCTAATCCTCTAGAAGTTAAGTCTACAGTCTGTTTAAAACTCACGTTTGGATCTAATTGGAAGTGTCGACAAGTACCAATATGAGCGTTGTGATCGATGTTGTTGTTGTTGAGGTCGTTGAATATATTATTACCTGGAACTGGACATTTTAGATAGTAAAGTATCTTTCTGATTGTGAAATACGCGTGAAATTTGAATAAAGCCGAGAAGACTTGGTTTTTATGATTCAACAGATCGAATCCTACGCCACAACCCGAAGTTGCGCACCAAACTGCAAAGTTGAGTTGATTTTGATAAAACGTCATGGGATCCGATGAATAACGTCGGACTTGTTCGTCGTGTTTTACGTCAGACATGATATATAAGCTAAACAAGTCTACGAAATTCACGTCAAAAGAGCCGTTGTCGTTGGCGTTTACGATGATGGTAAGATGACTCAAGTTCATCGGTTTTATAATCGAACGAACTGCGTCATTCTCGTCGGATAATTTAGAAATCTTATCACCCACGCTTTGTGAGTGTTTATCTAGACCTTTAGCTTTATCCACGATATCTTTGCCTTTTTTTTAGTACACTATTATTGACGTATACAATTTGAGCAACTCGTGGATCCATTTTTATAAAACAAAAAACTATTTAAAGAACTTTTATAAAATGGAGTCGCACGTTTTTGACTTTATCAGAACCCATCGATAACACGAGCGGAGATTACTGTAAGAGTTTAAACAACGTATAGGCCGTGGGCCGAGTCCCAAAAAGTGCTTTAGTTTTTAATTTTCGTAACGTACCTCAGCAATATACCTGCAAATCATATTAAATCGAAGCCAAAAATAGACTGAATTGTGTGAACCTTGTTCTTTTTGTCTTGTTTTGTTTGCTTTTATGTAGTAGTAAAAAGTTCGGGCTCTTAAAATTCATTCAAAGCTCTATTTTTTGGAGTACGTGGCTGTAAAAAAAAGTCGGGTCCCTCTGCTATCGATCAATGTTAACAATGTATTGGAGCGTCTGGTAACAAGATGTTGCGCAATCCAAGATGGCGACGTCCGGAGGAGACGGACATTGACATGCATTCGTGATTTCGGTGCATAATACACGTTGCACAATCTGCCAAAGGAAAAAGTGTTCCCCTTCACTGAAACGTCATGTAACAAGGTGACACACTGTGTGCAAAGGGGGGAACAACTGGACAGAAATTTCGCCGAGATCGCTCGTGCAGTAGCGGCGACTGCGGATGTCTATCCGCGGCCGCGTTAACAAGCGCTGGGTTTCATCGGGAATGCTGTGTAATCTCACTTATTTCATTACTTTATTAAAATTGTAAGCCAGGCATCTCGACTAATATTATTTGTTAACAGGATATAAAGACTTTCATTCAGTAGTAAGTACAATTAAGGCATACTTGTATGGGGGAAGGGTGGTAGCTTTATCCGAACAAATCAATTCTAAATTTTTTACGATATTGAACAATTTTACCCATAATTCCAAAGACATGTATTTTTTCAAAGTATTTTATGAAAATTAGGTCAGAAAGAAAGTACAGAACCTACCCCCCCAACATTTTTTTAAAATAAAATTAAATAAAATTAGTATTAATGAAACCATGCCTGACAACGTTTTGAAATTATAGCTCGTGGGGGTCATACATTTTTACGAGGAATCTTGGTTAAATATTATGGGTGCACATTTTCATTTTTACTACTAGTACTACAAGCTATATTAGCTCATTATGAGAACCAAAGCAAACATTTAAGTGAGACTGAGCTGTTCTAGTAATCCTTATGTTCATCTTAATTGTCTTTACCAGTTAAAGATGCTTTCTGTGTTTTTAGTGTAGTTCAATTTATTTAAAAAGAAAGCAAATATGTATTGAACTTGTGCTTCATATCAGAATATTCCTGAGGTATTTATTGTTTATAGTAGTCTTATCAGTATAAAGATGTACACACCTGTTCCCTGTCATTCTACCTCATTTTAAAAAGGCAACTTAAGTTTGAAGTATTCTAATGAAACTCGTCATTTGCTATAGAGCAGCATGCATGATGAACAAGTATGCTAAACCTTTAAAGTAGTTCAAATTGTTCTTAAATTTACTTTTTAAAACCATTGCATCAGAAAAAAATTGTTCAGTACCCTGAACAAAAACGTTTGTTGGGGGGGGGGGGGGGTGTTTCCAGACAGACTAATCACCCCTTGTAAAATTACACCTGTATTGCAAGAGTGTTAGATTGAGTACAATTTTTTCCTTTTTATCATTTCAAGAATATCTACAAAAATATAATCCATCAATTTATTGAAAATAACTTTGAAGTGTAATTTCTCAAATTTCACATGCTGATCATGGAATAAATTTGTTAATATATGAACATGTTAACTTTTGTCAGCAATTTATTTTTTTCATTTGTTATTAATACATGTACTTACTAAAACAAGAATTGCAAAGTACAACACCTTGGAAAGTGATTTTAGCCATTGAAATTATTAATTCAGAATTGTTTACTCCTTTCAGTCTTGAATTGAAAATTCACTTCCAACAGTATTGGAAAAAAATTGGGCACTGACTGTTATCTTGCAACATTAATTTTAAAAAATAGATGGCCACAGTTCACTGTTCTTCTCAGACCTTACAGTTCCAGTCGAAGAATGGCATAATTAAGTTATAAAACAGTCACCGATATTTAAAACTTTGAGTGAATATCACACATTGTATTGTCCATCAAGGAACAAGACTGAAAAATGAGTGGCCTTAAATTACGTAATGGTTGATGGCATATTAAGAAAGAGATCCCTTAGTAGTACTTGCATTTGGTCACGTTAAGTAATGGAAGACACTTTCTCGAAGGAAGATTACTTTAGCTCCAATGTCTTCTCAAAATCCAAGTAGCTTCATCAGGGCCGCCTTGTCAGTGAAATTTAACAAGGCATAAGCACAACATGCAACATAGAAAGCCAAAATAATTGCCTGGAATCAAAAAATAAGGTCACAGTAAAATCAGGTTGCCTTTCTTCCTTGATGAATAAATGGAGTGCACAGTCGATCCAGTCCTTGGTGAAGTCCAACAGGGCATGCACAAAAAGGCGTGCACATTATTTTTTTTCTGTGTTGATCATGCTGGTGAAATTTCTATGGGCCCTTTTGAAAGATCCTTTGTCCTCCAGTGACTGGTGGTAGACCCCTCGTGCTGAAAAGAAAAGAAAACAATTATAAATACATGTACATGTAAAATGAATATTCAAGATGGTTGGATCCTTCTCTCAGATGTTGATATAGTTTGCTAATATCTCCAGGATGTCCTGAAACTCCTGATAAAGGCCAATTAACGAAATTTATTGGAAAATTTTGAACTTGTCAGGCAAATTTATTGGAAACAACTTGCTGGAACATGTTATGTTGTGCAAAATCAACCCAACCAATGTGGTTCTTTTTAGGGGCGGGGTGGTTAAAGGGCGCAACAGTTTGGCTCATTGTTTTTGGAATTATTTGAAATATTCAACGGAAAGATTGCAACGTCCTGCCGCTACTTTTTTTCACCATATCTTACTTCATGGTTAGTCATTGCAGATATATGTATGTTGAAAAAGGAAAAAAAAACATAAATTTGGGACAGAAAATTTCAAAAAATGGTCATGAGTCACCATAGACATTGTACATAACTTACACAATGGCGTCTCAATACTACATTCTTTCCTATTCAACTAGTGTCCCTTGAAAACAAAACATTCATAAAGTGATGACTTTACACAGTGTGTAAGACCTTTTCTCAACAGAACACCCCCCCCCCCCCACAAACCCCAAAATAAACTAAATACTAACCTCCCAACATTTCATTTTAAAAAGAACACTGCCATAATGACCATGACAGCAGTCTCGACCAACACTATACCTGCAGACGAAAATGCAGTTCTGCTAATCCTTGTAAGTTGTACATGTATAACGTTGGCCCTTGCAAAGGCCTACATGTATGATGCACATGAATACATGGGACGAGTCTTCGTTGTACGTAGTTTGAAAAATCAACCAAAACATGCCTGACCATTGCATAAATCTATCGAAAATATAAGGGGGAAATAACCTCACCTTCATTACAGCCTTGCTTGAAAGTATTGCGTCAGCGACCTGAAATTGAGGGTGCATACACTGTACGTGCACCCAAGCAGCTGATGTACGAAGTAAACATGACTCAAACGGCCTCAAACACTTGTTGTTTTGACGTATTTCTAAAGAAAATATTTTCAAACTCAGGAAACCTGCAAGAGCTATGATACATTCTGTCCCAGATTTTGTGTTTTAAAGTTTTAATTTTCCTCTGTCCACGTTAGAACCGCTCTCTTTGCATCGCTCTCTCGTAGTCTCCTGCGGTTGCTGAATTTGCGTAAACAATGGCGCGGTACTATGGAGACTATTGTATGGCTCCCAGACGTCACATACACACGGTGAACTGTGCCAGACTAGTCACTTTTCAGCCTCTTTCCGTGATAAGAAGTCGATTTTTTCAAAAGTTTGAGAGTGTTGTGCTCATTAACAAACAAGATTCACAACTAAGAACAACCCAAATACTATCTGTGATATTTATTTCTATTGAACAAACCAAAAAGAAATCATCCTCCTTAGGTACGTTACGAAAGAAGCTCTTTTTGGGCCTTGGCCCACGGCCTAGTAATGTTTACCGTGGGTTTGTATAATGTCGTGGGTCATAGGCAAATACCTTATAAATAAAAATCAATCCTAATTCACATAATGGGCGTTCAGAAATTCCTGTAACGGGTGAAATTTTGATTCTAGCAGGAAGGTATGATATCGATTGGTTTCTATATAAATTAGGTAAATTACAATTTATGGAAGTTTCTGTAGACAGGTTTGCGAAATAAATCTTCGCTAGGATTAAGGCGTGTGGGCGAAATACAAACGGTATGTGAACCGTTCGACGGTATGCAAATTAGGTCTTTAGACCGTTGAACGGTTTGTAAACTATCGTTTGGGCCTCGCTTTCAGACTCCAAACGGTTTGCTTTCTGTACCCCCCTTCAAGAGCCCAACAAAAGAGGCGATTGCCATTGCGGTTTTACGGAACAAAGGAGTGTTCTGACTGCTGGACCTCAATGGATGTGCCGCCGCTAATCCTCAAGGGTTAATTAATCCTGGAGGATTAGCGGTGGCGCAGTCGTTAAAGCTATTGTGAGTTGAAAAGCCCATCCTGGCCCACTTACAGGGGTTTTGCGTACTGAAGATTTTTTTCTGATTGAAAACGACTGCACTCGAGCTTTATAACCATATAATGCACAGTCCTAATGGCAAAATATCAGAATCATTGGCTTAGAAACTGGGAATATTGGATACTTTACAATCACTCAATTAAAGAAACAAAACAAAACACGGCCTGTGTATTGCTAAACTTACGTCCCGCAACAGCCTGCCAGACTGGCCAAAGATTTACGACCAATGCATGTTATTGACAATGACGGCTAATCCGATAAGTACTCCATTGTGCAACCAACCAACCTCCAGACCGTGAGCAATCAAGTGTATACCGTTTGGGCTAGGGATTAATACCGTTTGAGCCCATACCGTTTGGGAACTCTCAAGTAATTTGCATACCGTTTCTAAATCGCACTGACGCCTAACATAGAACATTATTTTCTACATTTTGATCCAGACATTGCCAATTTGTTTGGGCTACCGGCCAATAATTTAATCTACAACGTAGATTACGTAGGAAAATACAATATGAACCTTAACGACACCATTTGTATACATTGCGATCAGCTATCCACTACAGATAATTTCTACAATGGACAGCGTACACACGTGTTGAATATCATACCGTTAGTCGCGAACAGGAATGCGAGCGATATTGAATTAAATCACGTTATATATATATATATATATATATATATCGAAAAAAGAAAATTAATCCCTCACAGACTCGTCAGCTCTAAGATAAACCAACTCAGCTTTAGCGTCCGGGATTCTTGCGGTAAGTTGATTGATAATCATGGAAAAAAGAGATTGTCTTTCACGTGGAGGTTATGAAAAGGGATGATTTTTAAAAATCAAGTTGGGAGATCCTAACTTTTTTATTACACTCTGTACAATTACCATTCTTAAAAATAGTACCGCGACCGCAGACATTACAGGGGGTAGGGCTCTGTCGTGTGTACTCTTGGGTGTGACTCGACAGTTTACTAACATCTTCTTGAAGTCTGTAGGGAGTAATTTCTACATATGAACACCACAGACAATGACAACTGTTAATTCGAGACTAACTCAAATAACTCCAGTCGAGATAACAAGATGTCCCAGATACCTCACAGATGTGAGGTACCTGAAGGCAAGTGATTGGAAGTCCTGGCTTTTATATTATATTATTCCCTGCTTGATAAATATTCTCCCAAGTAATTATAAACATATGAAACATCTTGCCATGCTTTTTGAGATTAACAAGGCCCACTCTCTCTTGCTTGAATTCGTTGGAAGAATGGAAATGTTGTATGGAGTAGAAGAATGCACCTTCAATGTACACCTTCTGACTCACTTGGCCAAATCGGTCAAAAATTGGGGTCCTCTTCGGGCCCACTCTGTGTTTGGATTTGAAGGGGCAAACGGGTAGCTCACAAGGTTAATTCAAGGAACGCGGTTCATTCCCAAACAGATTGTCCGTAAATTTCTTTTGGGCCGTGCCCTACCACTTGTGGTTCAACATGTTCAAATGAGCTCCTCTTCTGAACAAATGTATGGTCAATTGACACAACATCCTAGAAATTCAGTTGTGACCAAGACTGTTGGAAATGCTATTATGTTAGGAAGGCCACTAATTGCACAGTCAACTGTACCTGAGGTTGCTACATTCTCCAATCTTGGTATTGACCCTACACCTCCTGAAATTCATATCTTTAAGCGCATGATATTCAAGGGCCAAGTCATCCACAGTGTTGAATATACTCGAGCAACGAAGAGAAATGATTCAGTCATTTTTCTTGAAGACAAGCACTGCATAGTTATAAAAATGGCAACATACGTAGATCAGGAGAGTATAAAGACAGTTATATTCCTCAGGCCATTAATTAAGTCTTCTCAACAAGTGCTTGTCTCCCACATTTTCAAAGTAGTTGCTGAAGAGGATGGCATTTTGGCTGCAGGTTTAGCTGCCATTAAAGAGAAATGTTTGTATTTTTCTACTGGCAGTGATGAGCACTATGTTTGCCACCTGCCGAACAGGTGTGAGCGTGATTAAATTGGATTAAATTGTGGCCATATCTCAAGAACACATGCTGCCTTCAAAATTCTTTCTGTAAACACCTGTAGGTCATAGGTATTTGCACAAAAATATGGCAAATGTGTGATGTAATCATGACGTGATCAAAAATGTAATCTCTATAAACACATGAGGGTAGGTCCACTTGTCATGAAACTTGGTGGAAAATTAGACAAGGTAATTAATATGCAAAATATGAAGTGGTGATGAGGCAAAGTTTTCTCTGAACGGGTGAATCAACAAACAGAACACTAGAGCCTATGCAGCAAAAGACCGTATTATGGTGGCTTGATTAAACATTTCCTTACTAATAGGAGGGAGAGCGTTGTTTGTAGTGAAGAAATATAATCTCCTGTGAATGTCACTCCAGGAGTACCACAGGGATCTCTTTTAGGGCCAATTTTGTTCATTATTTATACAAATTACCTTCAACATTCTGTATCTCAGGAACATCTATGTACTTTATGCAGATAATACTGTAATATGGGACACGGACGCACTACAATATTCCGTGTTTCACTCGGCGCTCGTGGAATAACTAATAGTCTTCATTTAGCCTCAATTATCACTTTGATGATTATTAATTATTAAGTTGTACTTGACGCTCTGCAGACCTATTTTTCCCTGTTTGGAATCCCTATTTGTCGTGCAATATTGTCCGTACAGAACGGATTCAGAATTTGTTTTACCAGATTTAAATTCAAACAACCATGACTCACCTGAATGTTAACTACCCACACCAGTTACCCCTTTCAAATCTTGCATAACTTTAAGGAGAAACTGTTAAGTCATTGTTTTTGTTTTAAATTATTTCATAATAATGATATAATAATGATTTTTTTCAAATCAATATGCGTAGAGACCATCCCACTCGTTACAATTATTTATTTATTAAACAATATATGTTGTACACACTATGTGGAATTGTACACAAAATAAAAGAACTGCTTCCTGTGAAATGTGAAAAGAAATAAATATTTATTGATAAAGATACATTGAACTTGCAAGTTATGTTTATTATTTTTGGATGAAGTGCAGCCCTCTGAAGTTAGGAAAACTGCATGTTTCTAAAAGAATGTACAAGTAGATGTCTTTAATGCTATACATTTGTACATACCATGTGGCAAATGACAGAACAAATATCTTTATTTAGATTAAATTATTACAATGTACATAAATGTACACACAAAATTCCCTTATGGTTAAAATTGCATACAAATCATAATTTATAAAAACGTTTACATGTATCTGAATACACAATTTTTTGCAGATTTTCAAATTATGTGGTAATAAAAAATTATCTGATCCAACTCGACTCCCAACTAATTCCTATTCAACCACTTGGATCCAACTCAACTCGCAACTAATTCCAATTCAACTAATTTGATCCAACTTAACTCGCAACTAATTCCAATTCAACCAATTGGATCCAACTCAACTCCCAACTAATTCAAATTCAACAAATTGGATCCAACTCAACTCCCAACTAATTCCAATTCAACCAATTGGATCCAACTCAACTTCTAATTGAATCTATTTAATTGGATTTAATTGGTAATTTTGGTAAGGAAATACCCATGCAAGCACCATGTATCTTATTTCGGGGGACTTGATGCCTGAAGAACCTGGGGACAAACATACATGTACCAGATTGTGAGCAGCCATTGCAGCACATCGAAGGGGCGGGACTAGCACTGGGACAAGCCACGAGGGACCAAATAAGCAGGTCGATGTACCTCAACAGGAACCACATAAATTGAAACCGATCCATTCCTATGAGTTATCCAATACGGGCGATCTCCAACATTAAATACCAAGAGGTTGTCACGGAAAGTCAATTTTTCAAGTTTAAGGTCAACAAAATGGGTGCAGGTCTACTAACATTGGTCCCAAGTCAACTCGGTCCCAATTCAACTCAATCCCTATGGAAAAAAAACACACAAACAAAGGTCAGAAAATTTTAAGTCTGTTGTATTAAAATTAATGGACCGTTTCCCATAATGCACTGCGAAAAGTGGACTCTTTGCGACAACCTCTTGGTAGTACACTGCGGGCAGAACTGTTGAATTCATGTGCGTGTTCATGGAACACAATTAAATTTGATGGAGTGAATTTTGAATGTGTACTCTAAATGCAACATGTAAGAACAATATTATACAAATAATGAATGTTTATGAGTGTGATGGTAAGAATAATTTCATGAGGTGACAGATGGCATGTTCTATTCCACGAGGCGAAGCCGAGTGGAATAGAACATGCCATAATAGAACATGCCATCTGTCACCGAATGAAATTATTCTTTCCATCGCACGAATGTGAAACATTCATTATTTGTTTTATACAACGCCTGAATAAATTCTCGTCATCTGATTGGTAACTTGTAAACTGGTGCTTACATAAATGTAAGAAACATGTAGTAACACTGTAGCTGGGGGAACACTTTCAATGCATTTTATTCAAGTTAAAAACTGTTCAGAATTGTAAAAAACTGTTTCACAAATTCAGAACTTCCAGTAACCAATTACTGTTTCGAAAAGTCTCAAACAGTTAAAAATGTTCACTGTTTTTCAACAAGTTCAGAAGAATTATTCACTTCAGATGCAGAATGTCATCTAAAAATATCCGTTCCGAAGTGTTGAAGATCAAACTGTTCAGAATTGTTAAAAAGCTGTTTCACAAATTCAGAACTTTCAGTAACCAATTAATGTACTTTCATATCCAATTTATGGAAGTTTACAACTGTACTAGTCCAGAAAAGTTAAAAATGCGGATGGCATGCATGGATTTCTTTGTGTACAACGTGCCGTTTTCCTTTCTCAGTCCCGCATAAAACCGGGACAAACAATTGTCGAGTTCCGAATTAGTTAAAGCTTCAATTGTTGTTCCTGCGTGTCTAGCAAATTCATCTACTCGTTTCACTGCATATTTGATTTGTCTCTTTGTATTTGGAGCGTCAGCATTGCTTACAAGTTCCAATATTTCGTCGTCTGTTAGGAGAACAAACCGCGGCAGTTCGGGTAACTTGGCCGCCATGTTGTGTGAATGACAGCGCTGTTGTAGCGCCACCTAGTGACCGTGAAATTAGAAAAGTTTTTTGGTTCTATCAATGCGCGCGCACCATGTGATAGACCCATGTGATAGAACGTATTGGGCGGGGCGGGTTCGCGTCGTGTGATGGGTCGAATAATTAAATGCACGTGATCGACTCTCCACCAATCGGATGGCGGGAATTTATTGAGGTGTTGTATAAAGGCTAACAACTTACGCGCAAAAATCATCTGCAACGGAAATGTGCAGACGTTTGCGTCGTCTCTGCAAACCAAAATGAAATGCTCATTTCCTGATTGTGCATTCCAGTTTTGGGCATATTACGCACATGTGTAGAATACAAGCACAGATATAGCCGTACAAAAGCCGATTTTTTTTTAAGATTTCCATTTGTTTGTGCTTAAAGAGTGCGCCCAGCAAACATTGCTTTGTACATCGCTTACCTTTGACTTGAGAATCAGTGGGCTCAGTGAGGGATTTATAATACATTGCAACATCAAGAGTTTGCCATGAGTTTCAAAGACGGCAGTCGACAAACAGTAAAGATAAAGCAAGCTCTTGGTGGTGCACTGTATTATAAATACTAGCCAGAAAGCAGAATTAGGCCAAAAATGCATGTGTCCGTCACACAGCGCGCTTAACGGACACATGGATTTTCGGTTTTATGAGGACTACTTACCTTTTACTTTTACATTTTTAACTCAAGGAATTTTGTTTTAGTTTCGTAATACTTGGAAATGACCTGATACATAATGGTTCGCTGCTCGTGTTCCTCTTCCATTATGGCTATTTTTCTGAACATGTAATCTCCATCTGTCAGCTTTCTCTTGGTTGGAGTTCTGCATGTGGTTGCTGAGTTGGTTCTTTTAGCACTCTCTTTATCTTCAGTAACACCTGGAATGGCAACACAAAACAAAAGTAAAGTAACAGTTTTCTTGTGAGCATTCAAGTCTGACTTTGAATGAAACTCGTTAATTAGCCACCAATTTGAATACAAAGAAAAACGCTGTATTCTGACAAATGTATATCTCCTTGATGGCTAAGAATAAGTCAGACGGATTTTGTTGTACGACACCTGAATAAATCCCCGTCATCTGGTGGATCTTTGATCAAATGCATTGATTTATTCGTTCAAATGCACGGCACGGCCGTACCGCAAAAATAGACCGTACAATGGAAGTTCCATTCAATGGTGAATGGAAATTCCATTGCACTGTCGCGCTCTGACCAATCAGATGACGAGGATTTATTGAGGTGTTTCTGTCAAACAAATAATGAATGTTCCACGTTCGTGCGATGGAAAGAATAATTTCATTCCGTGACTTCGTCTCGTGGAATAGAACATTCTATCCGTCACCTCATGAAATTATTCTTACCATCATACTAACAAACATTCATTATTTGTATAATGTGCCACTAGCCTACATCAATCAAATTTTTCATAGCAACACAATCTACTTTCATTTATTTGCTGCTGCCTCTCTACCTCACGTAAAGCACACTCCCAGGAACTGAACTGTAAATGAAAAAAAAATCTTAAAGAGGAACTAAAACGGCAATTCTTTTTTTGACTTTTTTTACTTATCTGATAGTTTATGCCACCCCAAAACTAATGTAACAAGTTTCATGATTCTGAAATGAATAAAAAAAAAAGTTGTTGAGCCTTTTCTTTCTGAGCCACTTTGACTCGATTCAGAAAAGGCCGAGGTCAACTGCGTGCCGTATCGCGCGAGTATTGACGTATACGTGTAGAAACATATGACGTCACTGTATTATACAACAATGTTTAACATGGAGTCTGTACGTATTTTTTTGTCTAAGGCTAGTATTACTTGCTGTGCTTTTTGCTCATGATTCAGGAGTAACACTACGATAAACATATTTTAAAGTGTTGACATCTTTGTGAGACACATTTAGAATTGGGGTTGTAGGCTTGTTCTTGCTGAAAAGCTAGTTATGAGTCATACTTTCCTTTGTTTGCAGTCGGCTTTTATTGGAACCGGCGCGGTGAGTTTTGTGTGAGCTGATGCTATACTCTAGTCTGGCGACTTTGATTATGCAGCCCTCATAAGGACCCGCACCTTCTCAGAACTATACACACAATTTCTGTTATAAGGTACCAGACTCAATCGCATGCATCGAATGCGGTCATATGCAGCACGATATGGGGCAGCTTTTTTCACCATGCATCATCTGCAGGCAGGGCCTACAACTTCCTACAGTCCTACACAAAACTGGTTCACTGTATCCGTCTTTGCTTTTTACTTTGTGCACATTTCAATGGTGTAGGACTGTAGGAAGTGTAGGATCCTACAAAATATACGGAGTGAAAAAAGCTTCCTCATATCCGGCAGGGTATACATGCGGTACCGTGCGTGTACAATGCATGTTGAGTCAAGCGAGCGTGGACAGGGAGACGACCGGGGCTCTCTGGCTGCTCGAGACGGCAACCGCAGTTAACGTCGTCGCGCTGGTGCGCGTGAGTCCGGGACACGATTGGAATGCTCGGTGCTTTTAGAGTTGGAATGGCTCCATCCTTCAAACGGAATTGTGCCTTCAAACCCAACTGAGTTTTCATACTAACACTATCATCTATTCTATACAGTCTTTCGAGAAATGTTCTGCACATATTTTCGACCATTTCGACAGCCCAAAATCAGATATTGTATTGTCTACAAAGCGGACCCACTGTCGCCTTTGAGCTCCATTCAGCACTGGGAATCGCAGTACGGTTGGGTCAGGGTTTTTGTCGCTGTTCCTCGTGCAACCCCCAAATACACACGATCGAGGCATAATGATTATCTCAGATCCATAGTCATACTGAAATAATATCAAAATTAGACAAAATAGACGGGAAAACGGAGGAGTTAGGTCGACAAAAACTCTTCAGCAGCATCAACTCCACGTACGTACATGCATAGTGTTTGGCTGTAGCATCAACCGACTCTACACGTGTACGTCACGGGGTCACGTACATACATTTAACATACATAATGAGCTTTCGTGAAACAGGATAAATGGTTCAGAATAACAACCCTTTTTTTTTTAATAAAAAAATTTCTCTCGTCTGCAAACTAATCTCCATCAGTTAAAAGAGTATTTAAACTGTCGGAAAAGTCCAAAAAGTCAAAAAAAAATTTGCCGTTTTAGTTCCTCTTTAAACATGACTGTGTAAAATTTTAATATTTATGTGGAAGCTAATTGTTTCATTGGTGGAAATAAGGCTGGAAAGCATGGTCTTTGTGTAGACATAATCTTGAGATACAATGTAGACCAAAATGGTTTCAGTCTTCATGTGAATACAAATGCGAAGCAAATTTCAGTCAACAATGGCAAAATAGCACGTATTAATTGTGACTGTGTGTCACAGAAATTCGCTTTGCATTAAGACTATCACAAAATTTAATCAATAACATTACTCACTTGCTTGGATCATATATCGGGGCCGGTCTTTGCACTGTGCGATGGATTTCTGATTTCTCCGTGCAACACTACCAGAAAAAAAATACAAAATATTAAACAAAAAACAAATTTACCCATAACCAGCAACATTGTTTCTTAATCTTATAAAATAGACATTGGCTATCGTTACGGCAGCCGTAATGCAATTTTCAACTATCATTACGGAACCGTCTGGTTCCCTGATCCCCGTCACACACATGTTAAACCACTCTCACACCGGGTCCCGCAAGCGGCACGCATAGTCCCGATCCCGTGGTACGGGTAGTTACGGGATAAGTGCTGGAAGGATCGTAGAAGGATCTTCTAGGTGCGGGTCCTTGCGGGATAGTACGGGAGGCCTCTACGCAAGTTTCAAACTGTTCAAAACTTACGCGGTCCATCGTGTTTATATTATAGATCGTGCCCCTTGCGTCGCCCTTGCGCCTACTACGTGGCACTTGCGAGGGACCTACCTAGGGGGTACGGGATAGCAATCGGGTAGGTGCGTAGAAGGGATAACCTGTAGCTCCCAGGTAGGCTGTAGGTAAGCTGTCCGCAACTACTGCGCAACATAGCGCACACTGTACGCAATCCCCCCGCACCTTCCCCGCAAGAGTCCGCGACCGGCACGTAGGGAGCCGTAATCATCCTGCTAGAGCCCGCACGAACGCGACATCCGCACGCAAGCAGTGCGCAAGCGCTACGCATGCGCCCCGTATCAGCAAGCCGTATAAAGTGGCGCGTCTGATTCCAAGGAGATCAGAATCCAGTTGTGAGCTGCAAAGTCAACATCTACTATACTACAAGACTAAAACTACTACAGCCATGCCAGGAAGAGGCAAGAAGACCAAGGGCAGCCCATGGAGTCCGAGGTCCATGAACAACAGGAGGAAGCTGGGTCGCAGGCCAGTGCTGGGTCCCAGGCCAGTGCTGAGTCCCAGGCCACTGCCTCCTGCTGCACCACCCAGACCGTGAAGAAGACTAGGACTATAGTCCACCTCAGCCCTACCGACGAATCCAAAGTGGCCCAGTGGATCCAAGAGCACCCCATCCTCTATGACAAGGGCCGGTTGGACTACAAGAACACAGATATTAAGCAGGTCCTGTGGAAGATCAGGGCTGATGCACTGGACATGTCGGTGCAAGAGCTGAAGACCTGGTATGACAGCTGCAGGTCAAGATATGGCCGGCTCCTAGGCAACAAGAGTGGTGATGGGGCCCAGGAGGGAGGGAGCAGTGGCTCCTCACAGCCTTTGCCTTCCTCAACCGCCATATTGTGAGGGTCAAAAGCAGGCAAGGTGTGCCAATCAAAAAGCCAGCCACCATCACCAAACCCTATTTATACCTAGACACAAATTCGTGCGGGTCCTTGCCTCCCTGATCCTTGTCTGGCGTAGAGAGATCGGCATGTACGTGATACTTACGTGCTACTTACCTGTCTGTACGTACTCCTTGCCTCCTCTTACCTCCTACCTACGGGTAGGCTACGGCAGCTACGGGTCAAATCCTGGTGCTTGCGAGCGGGGTGCGTGTTAGATCGGTTTGATTTCGTGGGCATATCGTGCGAGTTGCGCCCTGCTACGTGATTGATCGGATGCTGTCGGGCTAGTTACCTGCTGTTACCTCCTGGTTGCGTTCTAGGATCGTACTACTTACGGGTTTTTAAGAGATCGGGATGACTTCAGGGTAATTTTTCACCCGACCTACCCGCATCAACCCGTAAAGTCAACCCCCCCGTAGTCGACATGGTACGGGTATATACGTGCCCGGTGTGAGAAGAGCTTTATGTGCTACCGAAGTGTTCTGATAATTATACATTTTGTAAATGTGATGTATAGATTCGCAATGGTAGTTTTGCAATACCGTCGTATTGATAGCAGTTAAAAATCGCAGTATGGCTGCCGTAACGATAGCCACTACGTTCAAAATAAATACATTTCATCGTAGACCTGTCATCTGTGAATGTGGCTAAGATATATACATATACCTTATCGCAAATACCGCCTGGATGAGACGTGGGAAAGAAACGCGTACCATAATCGCTCCCATTTCCTTCCCACAATCCCTTGTGACCAATGTGACGTCTCGCCCAGGCGGTATTTGCAATTATGGTCTATAGCCACGGTTCAATTATATTTTATGGACTTTCGACATGTTCCAAATCCCGGTTGGAGACCTTCCACTTAGAATCGCAAAACGTAATGAGCACTGTATGTTCAGTACTTACAATAATCACTAACTTACATTAAGAGTTAATTCAAGAACTTTTGACATTCCAAAGAAATTTGAAGGAAAATGCAAAATGGAGCCCATACGAACAACTACTGTACACATTTTTTTAAAGTCCAGAGATATGAGTTACTAATTAGGACTAGGCCTATAATTATGCACCTATCAATTGCTTCACCCCCCCCCCCCCCCCCCCCCGGGCTGCCCCAGGTCTTATGTGCGGTTTGGTCACATTTTTCAAGCCCCAGATTTTGGTCACTCATTTTGACGTTGTTTAGCCATAATCAGAAGTAAACCATGACTGAGGTGGGGGTGCCCCACCCATGTATGTCGGGGATTGTCACTAAAATGTTGCCCCAGGGGTGAGAATTTTGTCAATTCAAAAGTGACAATCCCCACATCTTGGTTGGGGCAGTCCAGGGAAGGGGTGGGGGGGGGGGGGGGGGGAGCAATTGATAGGCGCATTATATTGGTAGTTTAACGGTAGTTTAACAATAACATGTTTAAACTTGTTCCTGTTGTTGAAAATGGCCTTGGCGTAGTACATGTAGTATGACCATAATTTAGCCCTACAAATAGGGCTGTAAATGGTTCCTTTTTTTAACTCCTGGCTTTTTACTGTCACCATTACAGCCCTACTCCAACGGCAGCCGTACACGCTCCAAAATGGCCGGCCGCATATTTTTGGCCTGCGATTTGCCCAGATGGCAATCATCTTGACACTCACATTTGTGATTGGAGGCTTTTGCGGGCAACTTTCACGCCCCCCTCATTGGGCAACAATCTGCTGTTTTTAACATTGGCCTTGAGATTCGATGTTACGAAACCTCCCCGAACCCGGAATAGAGGGTTTTGTTGCAGCCAATTAGGCTACTGCGATTTGTGCACAATAATTCGCGTTTTTTTACGCGGATTACGGGCCTTTTTGACCGCTCGGACATTTTCGTCCGGCTTGGCACGCATATTTGTTTGCGTATGGACATCCCTGGCGTGATAACTTTTTGATTTATTTTTCGAGCAGTCGCCATTTTCCACGGTGCTCTTATTCCTACTCCCATTTTTTGGAACCTAAGAATTTTTCGCATTACAAGCAGAATGTTGGGATTCATTTGAGTATAATACACAAAAACCGACTCCTTCTTTGGCGTTTCTCTTGACTTGGTGCTCATAACCGAATCCAACTTGTTCAAACAAATTACTTGTTTTCCAATCCTGTTTATATTATGTTTTCATTTTGTTGTATCTTATGAGGTAGATATAGAGAAGAAATGTATTTTCTTACGAAGTAAGAAAGTCACTTGCTCCAGAGAGAAGTTGCCTACCTCGAACATGTAGTTTCAGCTGAAGGAGTGAAAACGGATCCCGCGAAAATTCAGCAGGTATAGAATTGGCAGAGTCCCACATCAGAGCGTTTGGGGGCTGGCTTCTTACTACAGGAGGTTTGCCCCGGGATTTGTTGGATTGGCAAGACCGCTTCATAACAGAGGCCGGCATGGTATTTCAACAGCCTTTCGATGAGTTGAAATCTCGGTTAGTTTCTTCTCCAATCTTGGCTTATCCTTCACCAACTTCAACGTTCACAATACATGTAGATACAGACGCAACGATATGATGGTGAGGAGCGTGTAATAGCTTATGCAAGTAGAGCCCTGTCAAAAGCAGAGAGGAATTATTGCGTGACCCGGAAGGAGATATTAGCGGTAGTATATTTTGTGAAGTATTTTCGTCCATACCTTTATGGGCAGCAGTTCTTGTTGAGGACAGACCACGGGGCTCTTACCTCCTAGATGGTTGTTCAATTTTAAAGAACCCATAGGACAGGTGGCACGGTGGTTGCAACTCCTGGCTGAGTATAATTTCACCAAAGAGCATCGTCCGGGCCGCGAACTATTTTTTTCCAAACGTCATCCGAATGGATGCATTGTTGAGTGCCCTCTGTATATAATGCAATGAATTCTCGATGTCTGCCGAGCATTCCGATGGCCTAGTGGATGGATATGGTGTTGGACTGAGGTAGAAGATTGTGGGTTCGAGACCTCAACGTTACTAAAACATTTTTTCTTTCTAATTTCCAGCTTTGGAAGAATTCTTTAAAGGGAAATAAAGTCCGAAATTTCAGTACGTTCGAATTCATTTTTTTTCTTCTAATTCGTGGCTCCGGAGGATTTTTTTAAAGGGAAATAAAGTCCGACATTTCGGATGTCGTTTTGGAAAACAAAATCGCGTCCGGGCCGTCAACACAACAATGCAGATGCAATGTCGAGGATGCCATGCAATCAGTGCCAGTTTCCATGGAAAGAAGAGAATAGCTCTGTCCTAACGGACATTAAAGTGAGTTCATTCAGAAGAACTCGAAGCTCTGCAGTCTGATGAGAATGTCATGATACAAGTGGCGAATTGTCGAGCAGCGTTGGGTTTAGCGTCCAATTGGCTTGAGGGTATGTCGACCTCAAGTCTTCGAGATAAACAGTTGGAAGAACCCGTCCTACACAAAGTCATCAACTGGCTTGACATGACTAACCAAAGACCGGCTTGGGAAGAAAATCAGCGGAAGGTCCTTGGTTGAAAACATTGTGGGGTGCTTGGAGACAACTATCTCTTAGAGAAAGAGTGTTGTGTCGGAAATGGGAAGACAACACCGGGAAGCAGATACATTTCCTACCAGTGATTCCTAGGGTTTTGCATGGAGAAGTCCTTCGAAAATTACACGATTCTCCTACTGGAGGTCACCTTGGAATAAAGAAACTATACGAGAAGGCAAGATGCCGATTTTACTGGCAAGGAATGAGAAATTTTGTCCGAGATTGGGTTAGGCAATGTCTAGAGTGTGCCAAGCAGAAGATGCCAACTAAAACAAGACGGGCACCACTAAAACAACAAATGCCTGGAGTACCAATCGAAAGAGTGGCTATTGACATCACTGGTCTGTTCCCTACAACAGAAGTTGGAAACAGGTATATTGTAGTCATAACAGACTATTTCACCAAATGGACTTGGAAGCCTTTCTAGTGGCCTCTGTTACAGCGGACGTCATTGCCGACGTGTTAGTCAACGAGTTTATCTGACGCTTTGGCGTGCCAAGGGTTCTGCATAGTGACAAGGGAAGACAATTCGAGAGCGAGCTATTCTAGAAAACCTGCGCTCTTCTTGGCATTGAAAAGACAAGAACAACACCGTATTATGGACAGTGATTGACAGGATTGAAAGATTTAATAGGACTCTCAAAGTGATGTTATCTAAATTTGTTAATGTTTGGTAGAGATGTAGAACTTCCCATACCCTAGAGAATTGTCAGAGGTACCAGATTATGTATCGGAGCTAGAAAGGAGATTAGCTCATGACACAGCGAGAGAGGATCTAAAGCGATCCGCTTGTTACCAACGTCGTCATTATGACAAAAAGACGACAGATGATAATTACGGAGTAGGTGGGCAGTAATGATGAGGGTCACTACAACCGAAATATGACGGACCGTACCTCATAATTAAGAAGTTAACCGATGTTGTAGTCGGAATTTAAAAGCGTCCCCGATACAAACCTAAAGTCGTTCACACCAACTTACTAAAACCATTTTAAGAAGAAGTCGACCGGTCATGATATAACATTCCCAATAATGACGAGAGGAATTGGAGTGAAAGTGAACCACAGGAGATCATTGAACACGATGATCTAGCCATTGCAAATGAGAATAATGACAATGAGCAACCTGAACAAAATGCCACAAGTGACAATCAAGAGCACTTTTCTGGTCTACCCAGACGGAAACGCAAACCCCCCGACAGATTTGGGGAATTTTGTAATTAATGTTGTTCCCCCCTTTTTGTTTTGTTTTTGTGTGTCGCAGGCCCTGTGGGTTGGACAAGAAGTAGAAGTCCAAACGCCAGACGATTGAAGTGTGTGGAATGCCAGCGACATCACCAATCAGAACAACCTGCGGCGACACGTAGGTAGATCAGCATGGTTCATGGTCTAAGTTTTAGAAAGACTAGCGGGATGGGTGCAACGCGCAGCGGGGCACTTCTAACATTGTCTTATGGTACAAAATTTGAGGGAATGGAATTCTGCCTTTTTATGACAGGTTATTATTTTGTTACCCAAAAATCCGTCTTAAATTTGAATTGGGCTGACTGTTTCTGCACAGTTGGATTGGGCACCAGTTAGGTTGGAGCCTTGGAGGTCGAAGGTTGAGCTTTTAATTTGTTTAATACAAAAATAATTGTTCGGATATTTAGAATGGTACAAAACTTCGTGAAACGGCATTCCGGCCGCCACTGCGGGCGGCAGTAGTGCAGTGGGGCAGTATAGGTAGTGCCCCGCCCCTCTTTTTGTGCACGTTGTATAGGGATTGCGGAGGAGGTGTGGCTAGATTTGTGGAGGGAATTGAGGAGGAAGTGGAAGGTCACAGTACACAACAGATAAGAGGATTACAGGATGTATTATGTATGGTTATGTAAGAGGTTGGTTGCAACTATGGTGGAAGGTCAGTACAATAGGCACGTAATTAGGTTGTATTGATGGGCATGAGGACTATAGATGTTTTTAATCACCCTACTGTATTTTATAAGGTCTACATAGTATAGCTGGTCTGTATAGTGTAAATGATTACATAGTTCATCGATGGGTTTGGGTCAAGGAATTATAATGGAAATGTTTGCTACGGTTTAGTATGGACATACAATATTTTAAGAGCTCGGAGACTCTGCGTGGCACTTCATATGTGTTGGGGACTGCTTGTAATGAATGCTTGGGTCTGTCGTTCATACTTCAGACAGAGCGGCACACCATCGGGAAAGGAATACACGGAGTCTAACCGTCAGGTAAACCTATTCCATTTTACAATAAAACTCAAATAAATTCAATATTTGTTCATGTGTATTCATTCATTTATTTATCGGTACAAACTCTGCCCATTTATTGAAGATTTCCTTAATCGTCATTTCTATGTTTTTTCTTCTTTAACATAGACGAACATTATGACAAGTAGTAAATTACACTGTTGCTCCTAAATTTACTTGTTTTATCGGACCGGGAAGTATAAAGTGAGCCATGTAACGGGTTTTAAAAGGTAAGCGTGCTAAAAGTTCACGTAAAAATTAAAACATAAAACATAAAATTGAAACAATCAAAGTAGATTACGAAAAAGCAAAAACTAAAAGTAAAATTTTTAAGCAAATGTACAAATTTAAAGTAAATTTGTAAAATATACGCTAATGTGATTAGCGTTCAGCATAAAGAAGTAAAATATTAAAAGTCTTTCTGAAACTATTGGTCATTAATCATAACTGTCTTCCTCGCTATTCAAGTTCCTCTTCATCTTGTTGGAACAGTCCATCAAATTTGGCCTGGTGTTAAGGCATTACTCTGTTCAGGGCTTTGTTTACTTCTAGACCCTTATCTAATTTTT
Source organism: Hippasteria phrygiana (assembly GCA_037893225.1). Classification (NCBI taxonomy): domain Eukaryota; kingdom Metazoa; phylum Echinodermata; class Asteroidea; order Valvatida; family Goniasteridae; genus Hippasteria; species Hippasteria phrygiana. The sequence goes on along the minus strand of JAZGUH010000564.1, from coordinate 138,500 downwards.
CTTCGAGATCTTCCACAATATCTTGATGAGTATCACTATCCTTTAGATGTAGGTAACTTGACAGAAAATCCTTGTATTTGTTGAAGAAGATTCGTTTAACCACCCAAATAGTCTTTCGATTGGCTTTTTCCCTGGCTTGATCTTCACCCACACCACAGTTGACGTACTTTTCGTATTTTTCATTCCACATCTCTTCAGTGGCTTCTTTGGCCTCTTCCAACCAGTCTAGATAGGTGCCATTGTCTTCCAATTCAGAACTAGACTCATCTTCATCTGATAATTCGTCATCTTCTACCTCAGTTTCGGATTCCAAATCATTTTCCTCGAAATCTTCGTCTTCATCTTGCGTAGATTCAATTTCACAGTTTTCTATTTCTGAATCTTCAAATCTACGCCTTTCCAGATTGAATAGCTTCAATTTCAGGATCATCGTCAACTTGATTCACTGTAGATTCTTCTGCAGCATGTACATCTTCTGCATGCCTGCGTAGGTTATATCTCCGTCCAAAGCTTTTGTTACACTGGTGACAAGCATGGGGTTTGACTGCCGCAATAACATTCATGTTAAATCTTTGAAGGCTAATCTCCGAATGACAAGAAACGGATGAAATTGTTCAATATAAGCACTTATTTTCGCTGCTCATTTACTCATTTCGCTGCTCATTTGCTCATTTCTTGCTCTTTTTTGTTGCTCATTTACTCATGAGAGCAAGAAATGAGTAAATGAGCAGCAAAATGAGTAAATGAGCAACAAAAAGAGCAAGAAATGAGCAAATGAGCAGCGAAATGAGTAAATGAGCAATTGATCACAAATACCAGAGTTAGGAACAAAATAAGTGCTTACATTGAACAATTTCATCCGTTTCTTGTCATTCGGAGATTAACCTTCAAAGATTCAACATGAATGTTATTGCTGCAGTCAAACCCCATGCTTGTCACCAGTGTAACAAAAGCTTTGGACGGAGATATAACCTACGCAGGCATGCAGAAGATGTACATGCTGCAGAAGAATCTACAGTGAATCAAGTTGACGATGATCCTGAAATTGAAGCTATTCAATCTGAATATGGTGACGTGGATCATTCTAAATCCTATTTTAAAAGGCGTAGATTTAAAGATTCAGAAATAGAAAACTGTGAAACTGAATCTACGCAAGATGAAGACGAAGATTTCGAGGAAAATGATTTGGAATCCGAAACTGAGGTAGAAGATGACGAATTATCAGATGAAGATGAGTCTAGTTCTGAATTTGAAGACAATGGCACCTATCTAGACTGGTTGGAAGAGGCCAAAGAAGCCACTGAAGAGATGTGGAATGAAAAATACGAAAAGTACGTCAACTGTGGTGTGGGTGAAGATCAAGCCAGGGAAAAAGCCAATCGAAAGACTATTTGGGTGGTTAAACGAATCTTCTTCAACAAATACAAGGATTTTCTGTCAAGTTACCTACATCTAAAGGATAGCGATACTCATCACGATATTGTGGAAGATCTCGAAGAAAAATTAGATAAGGGTCTAGAAGTAAACAAAGCCCTGAATTAGAGTAATGCCTAAACACCAGGCCAAATTTGATGGACTGTTCCAACAAGATGAAGAGGAACTTGAATAGCGAGGAAGACAGTTATGATTAATGACCAATAGTTTCAGAAAGACTTTTAAAATTTTACTTCTTTATGCTGAACGCTAATCACATTAGCGTATATTTTACAAATTTACTTTAAATTTGTAGATTTGCTTAACATTTTTACTTTTAGTTTTCGCTTTTTCGTAATCTACTTTGATTGTTTCAATTTTATGTTTTATGTTTTAATTTTTACGTGAACTTTTAGCACGCTTACCTTTTAAAACCCGTTACATGGCTCACTTTATACTTCCCGGTCCGATAAAACAAGTAAATTTAGGAGCAACAGTGTAATTTACTACTTGTCATAATGTTCGTCTATGTTAAAGAAGAAAAAACATAGAAATGACGATTAAGGAAATCTTCAATAAATGGGCAGAGTTTGTACCGATAAAAAAATGAATTAATAAACATGAACAAATATTGAATTTATTTGAGTTTTATTGTAAAATGGAATAGGTTTACCTGACGGTTAGACTCCGTGTATTCCTTTCCCGATGGTGTGCCGCTCTGTCTGAAGTATGAACGACAGACCCAAGCATTCATTACAAGCAGTCCCCAACACATATGAAGTGCCACGCGGAGTCTCCGAGCTCTTAAAATAATGTATGTCCTGACTAAACCGTAGCAAACATTTCCATTATAATTCCTTGACCCAAACCCATCGATGAACTATGTAATCATTTACACTATACAGACCAGCTATACTATGTAGACCTTATAAAATACAGCAGGGTGATTACAGTTTTTCTCAATCGCTTTAATGCACTTTCCCAAACTCTTACCTCATTTTTTTAACAGCGTCTCAAAACCCCACATCATGAATGCAATTGGCCAATCCACTATTTCCAGTTCCCATTGTGTGCACACAAAATGCAAAACTCTAAACGCACTTGCCATAGCACAGATGCAATTTTCATTCTATTTTGACATTCTAGGCAAAACAGGTTGTTTTCTTCTCAACTGACTGTGTACATTTTCCATTCGAAATACCGCAGTTGTGCATTGGGTAAATCATTGCATGCAAAATACTACGTACAATGAGCATTGTGTTTGTACAAAAGATAACGCCAGCACGATGGGAGTGAGTAACTGCTCTTCACTGGCACAATTGAATAGGCCTACTACCGGAGCATAATGCTGTCCATTCCATCACACAAGGTGGAAATGCTGAATGTTTAGTACTCATAAAGTGTATATAAGGGTTCCACTGAGCGCACTAGTTCTACGTAAAATGGAGCGAGAGGCAGGTATCAACGAGCGTCGTGCAAGAGACGGTGTCCGTGTGCGTGGTGGTAGGGCAGGAGGAAGAGTGCACAGGGGACGGGGAAGCAGGGAAGGGGAGAGGGAAAGAGGCAGGGGAAGGAATATGAATGTTCCAAATGAGATACGAGCCACCATTGTTGACCATGTAGTGAATCATGGCCTAAGTATGGCTGAAGCAGGTCGACGAGTGCAGCCTCAGCTGACCCGGTCCACTGTGGCATCGATAATACGTGTGTTCAGGAATGATAACAGGTATAGTAACACACTACATGTACTACATATTACAGTACTGACTGTAAAATTGGTCATAATAGCACGCTGTAACATTTCATTTTACTGTAACATTTATATCTATAGAATTGAAGCACTGCCCCACGCTGGTGGGAGAGGCCGAACGTTCACACCTCAACAAGAGGTAGCCATAGTCGACATGGTGAAAGCTAACAATTGTATCCGACTGCGAGAGATCCAGAGTGCTGTCATAGCTGATAATGGCATCTTTGGTAACATTGGCTCTGTGAGTCTCCCCACCATTGACAGGGTCCTCAAGAAGAACGAGATGTCAATGAAACAAGTTTACAAAGTTCCATTTGAAAGGAATTCTGAAAGGGCGAAGCAGCTAAGATTCCAATATGTACAGGTATGAGTCTGAACAGTATGTTTGTTGTCAATAACACCATTGCAGTACATCATGACGATTTGACAATTTACATATACATGTATTATAGTATGCGTGTCATAAGCAGACCTACTTTAAGGATGTGGCCTACACAGTGCATGTGATGTTGTTATACAGTGCAGTGTGTTGCTTTACATTGTATTGTGTCCTGTATTTGGGATTGATGTGAACCGCTGTGCTTACGTTTTTAGAGGATGATGGATCTGGAGGCGAATAACACCCCACATACATTTGTGTATGTGGATGAGGCAGGATTCAACCTCAACAAGGTCAGAAGACGTGGCAGGAACATCATCGGTCACCGTGCCACAGTTGATGTACCAGGCCAGCGTGGGGGGAACATATCAATGTGTGCTGCCATCTCTAACAACGGCGTAATCCACCATGTTCCCCTCATCGGACCTTACAACACAGCCCGTCTTTTGGATTTCTTGGGGGGGCTGTACAATGCGCCCATCCCTGAGAATGAGAGGGGAGTGGTGAATCCTGACTTGCCAAATTATGTCGTGATTTGGGATAATGTCACATTCCACCGCTCCCTTCTTGTCGGGGAATGGTTTGCTGCCCGTTCACGAATGCTGAGGGAGTTCCTTCCACCCTATTCACCTTTCCTCAATCCCATTGAAGATTTTTTTTCAGCATGGAGGTGGAAGGTGTATGATCACCGGCCCCAAAACCAATTATCTCTACTGGACGCCATGAATGCTGGTTGTGGGGATATCTCAATCGAGGACTGCCAAGGTTGGATACGTCATGCCAGAAGGTTCGTTGTATCTATTTCTTTAGTATTTGATGTGGGTAATGTGTGTACATGAGCATTACTTTATTGTTTAGCGCAATAACATTTTCATCTGTTGTCCCACAGGTTTTTCCCTCGGTGCCTTCAGAGGCAACACATCAGATGCGGTGTGGATGAAGTGCTTTGGCCAAACAGGGAGGAGAGAATGGATGCCCAATGAGAGTCCTGTGGAGCTTGACTACATTTGTCAGCAATGGAGCGATTGTACCAAAAACTATACATAAATAAAGAAATAAGAAATAAAACAATACTACATGTACATGTATTACACAATATGTAATAAACGTAATACATTCAAGATACACACCATCACAAATGTGTCTTTTCTTATATAGTGTGTCCATTTGTTGTTTACATTGTCAGCAACACTATCACTCTGTCCAGTTTTGATGCAACTACTTTGCCATTTGGGTGTCGGTGTTCACGCAGTGATCAGAAGGAGCTGTGCATTTGGTTACATTGATGTAGCAATCGACTGACTTAGTGTATTTTGACGCCTGTTAGCATTTTGATTGTTATATTTGCTTTTGCACGGGTGGTACAGTGTTGTGAGAAATGCTTTCAGTGTTTTGGGGATTGCATTTTGAGTTTTGAGAAAGAGGTTAGTGTCTCGGGAAGTGCATCAAAGCAACTGAGAAAAACTGTAAAAGCATCTATAGTCCTCATGCCCATCAATACAACCTAATTACGTGCCTATTGTACTGACCTTCCACCATAGTTGCAACCAACCTCTTACATAACCATACATAATACATCCTGTAATCCTCTTATCTGTTGTGTACTGTGACCTTCCACTTCCTGCTCAATTCCCTCCACAAATCTAGCCACACCTCCTCCGCAATCCCTATACAACGTGCACAAAAAGAGGGGCGGGGCACTACCTATACTGCCGTACTAGTACCGATCCCCGAAAATCGCCAAATTTTTGCTCCGGTATAGCTCCGGCGAGCCAAATCGGCTAGGTGTGACAGGCCCTTTATATAGGGTCTTTATGGTATAGATTGACCCGTGGATGGCGGATGACGTACGTCTTACGTATCTAGACGTGCTGGCTCTGCTTTTCCCTAACTTGATATATCGTTCACCTTTTGTCAATTGAAATGAAATTTTTTATTTTTCTTAAAGCTTTTATCTACCTTTCAGTAAAAAGAACAGCGTCAAAACATTATTTCAAGAAAACTACTACCTTTACACGTTGAAGCTCCTATTCGAGGTGCCCGAAAGTTTGCTTTCTTGTGAACTCGCGTACGTGGGCCAAGGCCCAAAAAGAGCTTCTTTCGTAACGTACCTAAGGAGGATGATTTCTTTTTGGTTTGTTCAATAGAAATAAATATCACAGATAGTATTTGGGTTGTTCTTAGTTGTGAATCTTGTTTGTTGAGCACAACACTCTCAAACTGTTAAAAAAAATCGACTTCTTCTCACGGAAAGAGGCTGAAAAGTGACTAGTCTGGCGCAGTTCACCGTGTGTATGTGACGTCTGGGAGCCATACAATAGTCTCCATAGTACCGAGCCATTGTTTACGCAAATTCAGCAACCGCAGGAGACTACGAGAGAGCGATGCATAAGAGAGCGGTTCTAACGTGGACTTCGGCGATATTTCTTACAATTGTCGACCTGACGGAGGAAAATTAAAACTTCAAAACACAAAATCTGGGACAGAATGTATCATAGCTCTTGCAGGTTTCCTGAGTTTGCAAATATTTTCTTTAGAAATACGTCAAAACAACGAGTGTTTGAGGCCGTTTGTGTCATGTTTACTTCGTACATCAGCTGCTTGGGTGCACGTACAGTGTATGCACCCTCTATTTTCAGGTCACTGACGCAATGCTTTCGAGCAAGGCTGTTATGAATGTCAGGTTATTTCCCCCGTATATTATCGATAGATTGATGCAATGGTCAGGCATGTTTTGGTTGATTTTTCAAACTACATTCAACGAAGACTCTGTCCCATGTATTCATGTGCATCATACATGTAGGCCTTTGCAAGGGCCCTAACGTTAATCCAGGATTACTAGCAGAACTGCATTTTCGTCTGCAGGTCTAGTGTTGGTCGAGACTGCTGTCATGGTCATTATGGCAGTGTTCTTTTTTAAATGAAATGTTGGGAGGTTAGTATTTAGTTTATTTTGGGGTTTGTTGGGGGGGGGGGGGGGGTGTTCTGTTGAGAAAAGGTCTTACACACTGTGTAAAGTCATCACTTTCTGAATGTTTTGTTTTCAAGGGACACTAGTTGAATAGGAAAGAATGTAGTATTGAGACGCCATTGTGTTGGTTATGTACAACGTCTATGGTGACTCGACCATTTTTAGAATTTTTTGCTGTCCCAAATTCATGTTTTTTTTACTTTTCAACATATATCTGCAATGACTAACCATCATTGAAGTAACATATGGTGAAAAAAAAAGTAGCGGCAGGATGTTGCATTCTTTCCGTTGAATATTATACATAATTCAAAAAACAATGAGCCGAACTGTTGCGCCCTTTAACCACCCCGCCCCTAAAAAAAAAAACCTACATTGGTTGGGTTGATTTTGCACAACATGACACGTTCCAGCAAGTTGTTTCCAATAAATTTGCCTGACAAGTTCAACATTTTACAATAAATTTCGTTAATTGGCCTTTATCAGGAGTTTCAGGACATCCTAGAGATATTAGCAAACTATATCAACATCTGAGAGAAGGATCCAACCATCTTGAATATTCATTTTACATGTATTTATAATTTGTTCCCCTTTTTTTCAGCACGAGGGGTCTACCACCAGTCACTGAAGGACAAAGGATCTTTCAAAAGGGCCCATAGAAATTTCACCAGCATGATCAACTCAGAAAAAACTTTTGTGCACGCCTTTTTGTGCATCGACTGGGCACTCCATTCATTCATCAAGGAAGAAAGGCAACCTGATTTTACCGTGACATTATTTTTTTAGTTCAGGCAATTATTTTGGCTTTCTATGTTGCATGTTGTGCTTATGCCTTGTTAAATTTCACTGACGAGGTGGCCCTGATAAAGCTACTTCGATTTTGAGCAGACATTGGAGCTAAAGTAATTTTCCTTCGAGAAAGTGTCTTCCATTACTTAACGTGACCAGATGCAAGTACTACTAAGGGATCTCTTTCTTAATATGCCATCAACCATTACGTAATTTAAGGCCACTCATTCTTCAGTCTTGTTCCTTGATGGACAATACAATGTGTGATATTCAGGGCTTGCCCTTAACTTTTTTTTTCACTCGCCGGCCGGACTACTCAACCAGACTTTTGGGTAGTCCGCAAGCTTTTTCACTCGCCGCATGTTTAACAGTAGTTTCTCAAGCAAACTTATAATAATTATAAGGCATCATATATACGTTTCAGCAAACAAGCATTAACTACTTTAACACTACATTGCTCATTTTTAGTTGATACAGTGTCGGGCCTTGAATTTGGTAATTTTTAGGGCAAGGCCACTTTGGCCTTGAATAAAGCAAAATTATGGAGGGCACCAAGGCCAGTATAAAAATAGGGCACCAAGGCCAAATTATATCTGCAGAAAGGGCACGGAGGTCGCGGCATTGTTGATTTTTCCATTCAAAACGTATTTAACTAAGAGTAAGACTAAGAGTAAAGGGCCGGTCACACTGGCCACGATAACGAAAACGAAAACCATGCGAATAAACGCTCCCTATTGGTGGATGGAACGCGCGCGTATTACACGCACGACAATTCCACCAATCAATGCCATTTATTCTCACCGTTTTCGTTATCGTCTTCGTTATCGCGGCCAGTGTGACCGGCCCTTAAGACTACGAGACCAAAAACATACTGCTTCCGATCACATGGGTATTCAATTATATGTGAATTTCAGCCTAAACTATTTCCGTTTACGCTACGAAAGCTATAACAAAAAATTGCCACAATAAATGATCAAAACTTGCCTGAATTAATGTCAAAAATATTTACGGTCGATAATTCTTTAAAATAATGGAGAATTTAGGTCGTACACATCACTATGCACAACGCTAACCACGATGGGAAACTGGCCAACACTGTCCGTTTATCGTACGGTAATAAGCGTGCGCGATGCACTTTGTGTTGCGGGCGATGAACCTCGTGTTGCGGCAGGAAATGTCGGGGAAACACGCTGCGGTGTATGAGCGGTACATGTACAACCTCGAAATAAATTCATGAACACGGAAAATACATACACAGACAAAAGAGACCAAGTTCTGTGTATTAACGTGCAGAAATCTTCTTTCTCTATCGATTTTTTTTGGCCTAATTATTCATCGAAACTTTTGACAATCGGAACACCGCGATTGCGCCGCGCGTGTTGCGACCAAAGTTCATGAAGTTACTGTATAGATATGCATGGAGGAAGAAATTCTTCCTCCATGCTGTATGTAGCGCGCTGAAGGCGTGCTTCATAGCGCGGCGTGCTTCATAGCGCCGCCTACAGGGCGCGTTCCTCGTACACGAACATCGATGTGTATTGTGAGGCGCGAACCTGCAAGTACTGAGAAAAAGAAAGTCAGTTGACTGCACGTAAACGTTGCCGTACATGTACATACTCCTGCTGCTTTGTGTATTGTACGAATACACACATTTGATCTTGCGGTGGGGGTGTTGATGCTTGAAGTATCGGCATACATGTACTCCGAAACTGGACTAGATTCAGTTTGTGTGCATGTGATTCTGTACGATCGCCAACGTGTTGTGAAGCGAGATTTTATGAAGGGCTGGGCATGACATCGAAAATAGAAATATGAAGGATTGTAGTGGCTGTGTTTTTGCAAAAAGGGCACGGCGGCCAAGGTAAATATGGGGCAAGGCAGAACTGGCCGTGAAGACGGAGATTTGGTACATAATATATTAAACACAACAGAAACTTTTTTTTTAATACACTTTATTTTTGACTCGCCCGGCGGACTACAAAGGGTAGCGTTTTGACTCGCCCGTCGCTGTTTTCACTCGCATTTGGTGACCGGGCGACCGCTAAGGTCGAGCCCTGATATTCACTCAAAGTTTTAAATATCGGTGACTGTTTTATAACTTAATTATGCCATTCTTTAACTGGAACTGTACGGTCTGAGAAGAACAGTGGACTGTTTTTAATTAATGTTGAAAGATAACGGTCAGTGCCCAATTTATTTCCCAATAACTGTTGGAAGTGAATTTCCAATTCAAGACTGAAAGGAGTAAACAATTATAAATTAATGATTTCAATGGCTAATGTAACCGAATGGTTTTTGTTCTATTTATTTAAATATTATGATGGTGGAATATGGGAGATAAGCACCCAAACCCCAGATAAATATCAGGAAACAGAGATGCAGATTATTTTAAGCAGGAATGAGAGACTTGATTTACAAAAATATAGAGATGATTTTATTCCATTTCAATTCCATTTGTATTTCAGTCTGGAAATCTATCTCACTTGGCACATATGCACAAAATAGAAAAACGACAGTCAATACGGTTTGACAATAAGGCTTGGGGTGCTTTGGCAAGCACAGGAAGAATGCTCAGCCACTGGTGTACATCAGTAAAATTGCGATAACATCCACTGTAAACAAACCAATCCAAATACAATAATTCTACACTCATTTCATAAATATCGATGCATCAAACAGCAATATAAAATTTACAATTTGTGAGTTTTGGCAAGAAAATCTGTTTTACGGCAACTGACTTAGTTCCGATTATAATAGTGATTAAGGTTTTAACAAGATTTGATGGTTATTCTTGTCGCTTAGAAAAATCGTATATTAAATTAATATTTATATGAAAATGTCCAAATGAAAAAGCCATAAAACACATGCATTTCATTCACCTAGCATTGTTGAAAAATGCATAACTACGGTTAAAAATTCCAAAAATATGGTTAACATTAAGATTGTCAGGTTGCAAAAGTCATTTCGGAATGATAAAAATCCGATTTCAGGATCAAATAATCTTTCGAAAAGCTAGGAGACGTCTCGCCTAGATTCATGGTATTATGGAAATGTCTAGATAAAACTCTACCCTGGACACCATTTCAGCACGTAAAATATGTCACAACATGTTCAATCTTAAACAAAATTATACATTAACAAAGGGTACTCACTCACCAAGGGTACACTGCCATTGCCAACGTCCACAGTCCTCAATATTGATGAATTGCCACCCGGCAAAAGTCGGGAGCAAAAGATATTTATAATAAATTTCAGCCGTCTGGCTATAATTCAAAATGATACGAAGCACTGTACTAATTGCAGCGTACTTGCAGGCAAAAGGCAAAAATGTGTATAAAACGGGCAGCTAGCACACCGTTCTGACAACTGTCAACACTGCGGGCTTTACAGCAGGAAAAAGCAAAGCTCTACCGCAAGGAGCAGCATATATATTGAAGAAAACAAAGGCTTGCCCCACACCTATTCAAAAGATGTGAACGTACGATACGGTTATGTAATCGCTATAAAAAGTTGTGAACTGGTGATTTAGAATACTGACATTACGTTCGTGCAATGCTGCAGTGGCGTGACACGTATGAGAAAGGGCGCACTAGAACTTTATATAGAGGGCGCACTAATGGCAATAAAAAAATGTACATGGAGTAAGTGACAGTTGACGAAATGTCGACTGGTCACACTAAAATCACAAGGTGTTGTACTTTGCAATTCTTGTTTTAGTAAGTACATGTATTAATAACGAATGAAAAAAAAGAATTGCTGACCCAAGTTAACATGTTCATATATTAACAAATTTATTCTTGTCCATTCCATGATCAGCATGTGAAATTTGAGAAATTACACTTCCAAGTTATTTTCAATAAATTGATGGATTATATTTTTGTAAATATTCTTTAAATGATAAAAAGGAAATATTGTACTAAATCTAACACCCTTGGCAATACAGGTGTAATTTTACAAGGGGTGATTAGTCTGTCTGGAAACCACCCCCCCCCCCCCTCCCCAACAAACGTTTTTGTTCAGGGGACTGACATTTCTTTGTCTGATCCAAGGGTTTAAAAAAGTAAATTTAAGAACAATTTGAACTACTTTAAAGGTTTAGCGTACTTGTTCATCATGCATGCTGCTCTATAGCAAATGACGAGTTTCGTTAGAATACTTCAAACTTAAGTTGCCTTTTTAAAATGAGGTAGAATGACAGGGAACAGGTGTGTACATCTGTATACTGATAAGACTACTATAAACAATAAATACCTCTCGGGAATATTCTGATATGAAGCACAAGTTCAATACATATTTGCTTTCTTTTTAACTAAATTAAACTACACTAAAAACACAGAAAGCATCTTTAACTAGTAAAGACAATTAAGATGAACATAAGGATTACTAGAACAGCTCAGTCTCACTTAAATGTTTGCTTTGGTTCTCATAATGAGCTAATATAACTTGTAGTACTAGTAGTAAAAACGAAAATGTGCACCCATAATACCCAGATTCCTCGTAAAAATGTATGGCCCCCACGAGCTATAATTTCAAAATGTTCTCAGGCATGGTTTCATTAATACTAATTTTATTATATTTTTATTTTTTTTTGGGGGGGGGGGGGAGGGGGGTTGGTTCTGTACTAGTTCCTTCTGACCTGATTTTCATAAAATTCTTTGAAAACAAAATGTATTTGGAATTATGCGTAAATGTTTCAATATCGTGAAAAGTTTAAAATTGATTTGTTCGGATAAAGCTACCGCCCTTCCCCCATACAAGTATGCCTTAATTTTACTTACTACTGAATGAAAGTCTTTATATCTTGTTAACAAAAAATATTAGTCGAGATGCCTGGCTTACAATTTTGATAAAGTAATGAAATAAGTGAGATTACACAGCATTCCCGATGAAACCCAGTGCTTGTTAACGCGGCCGCGGATAGACATCCGCAGTCGCCGCTACTGCACGAGCGATCTCGGCGAAATTGCTGTCCAGTTGTTTCTCCTTTGCACACAGTGTGTCACCATGTTCCATGACGTTTCAGTAAAGGGAAACACTTTTTCCTTTGGCAGATTGTGCAACATGTATTATGCACCGATATCACGAATGCATGTCATGTCCGTCACCTCCGGACGTCGCCATCTTGGATTGCGCAACATCTTGTTACCAGACGCTCCAATACATTGTTAACATTGATCGATAGCAGAGGGACCGGACTTTTTTTGACAGCCACGTTCTCCAAAAAATTGAGCTTTGAAGGAATTTTTTAAGCCCGAACTTTTTACTACTACATAAAAGCAAACAAAACAAGACAAAAAGAACAAGGTTCACACAATTCAGTATATTTTTTGCTTCGTTTTAATATGATTTGCACGTATATTGCTGAGGTACGTAACGACAATTAAAAACTAAAGCACTTTTTGCGACTCGGCCCACGGCGTATCAACGTACACACTCTATTGGGGCCTACTCAGTTACCCATCAAAGGCCATACAGGGCCTCACTTAGGCTTCCTGGCCTAGAGATTTTCTTTTTCAACATGTCAAAAGTTCTTAATTATGTGAAAAATTATTTTATTATCACTCTATTATTACTGAAATTTAGAACCGCACGTTTTAGCCTTCTATTAGTGAACAAATGCTGTTTACCGCAACTTTTTGAACAGTTTAATTTCCAAACAATCCACAAGGGAAACTGACTAGGTAAATTTGAATACATTTTCAAAGTGAACAAAGAAACTGGCAGGAGCGGGATTCGAACCGGCGCTCTACCAACTGAGCTATTTTGCCCTATGTTGGCGGTCTCCCAAATTGTTGTATCCTCATTGAGTGATATCCACAATGTCGCTTCCCAGGTTGTATCATAAAATTGGGTGTGATCCCTGGCTATACGGCATTCTGGGTTGATGACTTCTGACTAGCGCACACCCGAACAAAGATACGGACAATTTGGGAGACCGCCAACATAGGGCAAGATAGCTCAGTTGCTAGAGCGCCGTTGGTTTGAAGGCACGGTTTGTCTTGAAGGCCCACCAGTTCACATAAAGTTAACCGACTCTGCTACACCATACTGCGTAAGCACTCCTCGCAGAATCCCCTTACCCCTACTTCCCCAGTTGAAACAAGAACTGGAGAAAATGGAAACCAAGGGCATCGTCAAGCGCATTACTGAGCCAACAGAGTGGTGTGCTCCAATCGTGATAGTGCCCAAGAAGAACAACCAGATTCGGCTCTGTGTAGATCTGCGTCAACTGAATAAAGCTGTGCAGAGAGAACGGTTCACTATCCCTAGCCTGGAAGAAGTTCTGGGAAAAATTGCAGGAGCGCAAGTATTTTCCTTACTCGATGCAAAGCACGGGTTTTTTCAGATACCCTTAGAAAGTGGCAGTCAGAAATTGACAACATTTATAACTCCATTTGGGCGTTTCTGTTTTTCACGACTCCCTTTCGGCATCACATCAGCGCCCGAGTTGTATCAGCGTATTATGTGTGACCTACTTGTGAATCTGGATGGAGTAGTTGTCTACATGGATGACATTCTCATCACCGGCCGAACACGTGCAGAGCACGATCAACGAGTGCATCATGTCATCCAAATCCTACAGAAAGCTGGCTTGCGGCTTAATAAAGAGAAGTCGAAGATTGCCCAAGGCAGAGTAACCTTTCTTGGTCTACAGCTAGACAAGAATGGTGTGCATGCTGATCCTTCAAATATCACAGCAATCCTTCAGATGCCCCCACCAACATCAAAGGATGAAGTCAAGAGGCTCATGGGCATGATCAACTGGTTGTCACGCTTTATCCCGAATGCAGCATCGGTGGCACCACCAATCACTGATCTACTGAAAGACAACGTTGAGTAGATGTGGGGAGCATCACAGAAGAATGCATTCCGACAACTCAAGACACTCCTCACCAGATCGCCCACACTGGCCTTCTATGGTCCTGCTAAACCGACCATGGTTAGCGCAGATGCCAGTAGCTATGTATGGGCTTGGAGGATGCTTACTACAGCAGCAAGAAGATGAGACGTGGAAGCCAGTTGCATATTGTTTACGTACCTTGAATCCTGCTGAGAGGAAGTATGCCAAAATTGAAAATGAATTGTTGGCCAGCGTGTGGGCATGCGAGAGATTCTATGTCGACATCAGAGGTCTTCACAAAACCCTACAAACGACCACAAACCACTGGTGTCTTTGGTCAATTCAAAGGACCTTTGTGATGCACCATTGAGATGTCAGCGCTTACTGATGCGCCTAATGAAGTTCCACTGTACACTACTGTTTACTCACCATGCAAGAACCTAGTCGTTGCAGATACCCTATCTAGGGCACCAGTGCATGCAGACAAGACAGCCGAGTACAGTGGTGATCTCGCAGCAGATGTAGCAGCACACGTAGACATGATAACCGGCCAGTGGCCAGCCTCAGATACCAAACTTTCAGAAATCGCACTTGAGACGGAACAAGACAGTGTATTGTCACTTGTATTGTCACACGTGAAAGAAGGCTGGCCGAAATACCCCAGAGACGTACATCCAGATATCAAGCGTTTTGGGTAGAACAAGATAAGGTAATCCAAATCAACGACATACTGACATATGGTGACCGCATCATCATCCCACAGAAGATGCAGCAAAGAAATGTTTGAGAAACTCCATGAGGGTCACCTCGGGGTCACAAAGAGTCGACTCCGTGCAACTCAATTGGCACTGATATTGCACAGCAAGTTTTGCAGAGACAAGCAACCGGCACAGAAAGCAGAACCCCTGATGTCAACACCTCTGCCACAACGAGCATGGCAACGTATTGCGTGCGACCTTGCAGAGGTGAAGGGGAAGGTGCACTTGGTGATCGTTGACTTCTACTCGAGGTGGATTGAGATTTGTCACCTTGCGAAGACAACAGCTTCAGCAGTGATCAATTTCATGAAAACTTAAGTTGTATCAGATAATGACCCACAGTTCCTGGGAGAGTTCCAACTATTTGCAAAAGAGTTTGGCTTCAACCACATCACCACTAGTCCACACTATCCCCAAGCAAATGGACAAGCTGAAAAAGCTGCCCATGTTGCCAAGAGTATCCTGCGTCAACCAGATCCCATACGAGCTCTCATGACATATCGCGCAACTCCACTTCCAAGTCTTGGTGTCAGTCCAGCAAGTTTGATGATGGGACGAGAGTTACGTACCACCTTACCGGTGTTGCCCAAGAATCTCCTTCAGAAACCAATCAACCAGACAAAGTTGAAAAAAGCAGATGCTGCATCTAAGTCTAAGGGAGAAGTCTACTTCAATTAGAAGATGGGTGCCCTGGTGAAAATCAGAACAAAATGAAAACTTGGTCCAGTCGGAGAGGTCGTTCGTAGAGCAGGCACACCCCGTTCTTACATTGTGAGAGTGAATGGCGCAGAATATCGTCGGAACAGGCGCCATATTGTCCGGATGCCACCTGAGCCAGACTTTGAGATGCAACTGGAGCATCACGGGAAACATAACCCCGATGTTCAGCAACAGGGAATGAACAATTCTCAGCGAATAAGGAAAACACTAGTGTGGCAGCAAGATTACGTCATGTATTAGAGCACTGAACTCTCCTCACTCAATCACTCATACTCGGTTAAAATCAATCAATCTTACATTATCGGAAGCTCATCTCTGAATTGCATACCCAATTCTGATTCAATTCAGGAACTCTAAAAAATCTACTTCAATCAAGAACATTGGACTCTGGTGGCTGATTTGGAACACTGTTTGTAACATTGAACACTCTACTCAATCCAGTGCATTGCAAATGTGTTATCTTAACCAGTTTATTTCTGTTCTAGAAAAAGGGGAGATGTTGTATGACATGAACTACACGGAATAAAAAGGTTCCAAGATGGCAGCCCTCTACCAGGGTATCTGCGGGTCTTTAAAAAGTCTTAAAAAGTCTGAAATTGAATTTTCTCAATTTAAGGCCTTCAAAAGCATTAAAAAGTATTAAATTGAGTTCTCCAAGGTCTTAAAAAAATGGACGAAGCGAGTAATGATGTTTTTGTTATCAACTCGTAAATAACAATCACACAGTGTGTATAAAAAAGTCAGGCTATTGGAGCGCATAGCAATTTTTTTCCGGAAAGCTGATCGCACGTGGCAACACCACACAATGTATACATACCGAGCATTCCAACCCCGGGATCCAAAATCTACCCATACATCTAGTGTCTGCTTCTTTTTGGTCTTACATTTTGTTTAGGGCAGCATTAAAAGGGTCGTAAAAAGTCTTAAATTTGACTTTCTGAAACATGCAGATACCATGTTTACGAAAGAGTACAGATTACGCGGTGAGTTCGTTCCAGTTATTACCCTTGGTAACGCTACCCAAACTATAACAGAGTACATCCCTGCAGACATAAAACAAACACGCATTGGAGGAACGAATCTCAACTTCTTAGCCTTCTTTTTTTGATAGGATAGGTGATAGGTAAAATGCATGCATCATGCGCAGTACTTGGCAACAGACAAGGAAAAGTGTGGCAAAAAATGCATAAGATCTATAAAAAAAGAATGGTTTGTTTAAAAGTGTAGCATCACACTTAGTTTAAATGTGTGACATTTTCGTATTTTGAAGTGAAAGTTTCACGATTTTGGACAGTTTTGTCATTTGCATCTAAAAGTATTGTAACGAACCGTTACAGTCAAGGATTCTATTATTGATGGAAGTGGGTAGCTCGGATGAAATTCGGGCCCGAGTTGTGAACTACGTACGGACTCAGGAGTAACGTAACTCTAAAGCTAAGACGGGGATATCAACTTAAGTGAAATACACCAGGAGAACAAGCTGATGTTTCAATGATCAAAACGTGTTTCCATTTGTCTTCCACATATCGATCACAACTGTACATGGACTAAATTAACTTACACACAATCTATGCTGAAAATGGCGTGGCTATGAAAAAGAGCTCGAGAGAGATGTAAACTAGTGATGTTTTTCGTTCAATAATTGCCAAACTCGATCTGCCAAATTTTCGGCGGGAGCACACAATTTGTTCAATTTGCACTTTGTGCGCGCGCGCGACGCGATCTTAACAAACCAAAATCGCGCGCTGGACAGCGCCGTCAGTGACTAATCTGTCACACTACCCTCTCCTTTAAGAAGATGTGACCCCACATCACAATTACACAAAAAATTCATAACCAACGCCGAAATTACAAACATAAAAATCTTACTCAAAAAGTTTCAGTCACTGGAAAATTTGAAAATCTGAATAACCAAGATGTTTCTTCCTTCAAAAAAGAAGAAGAAATTACTTTACTTAACACGTTGAAAGTTTCGGTCCTATTTTTATTCCTTAAACAATTCAAGAATTGTTTTAAACTTTCAACCTGACAAAAGGTCTGGTCCTCAATTTGTATTCCTTAAACAAATGTAAGAATATGTTATTCTTTTAAAAATGACAACATATCCGGTCCTCAATTTTCATTATTTACACAATTTTGAGAATTTTTTTAAATTCTGTTTACGACCCCCCCCCCCCCCCCCCCCCCGACAAAAGAAATATATAGTTTGGGATAGTATCTTTAATACGCGACGTCGCGACATCTATTCTTGAAGGAACTTCAAGAAGAACCACCCTTGCCGTGACGCGTCCTCCCTCGTCAAGAAGCTCCCGTCCTCTGTACGACACGGTGATGTCCACCGCTCCGGACTTCTGTCTTCGTAGTTGCGTTCTGCATGATTGGGCGCGGATTGATGGTTCCCTGAATCCTCTGGGTTGATAACCTGCCAGCCGGCAGTGCTGCTCCTGTTGTCTGCTGCGGACACTATAGGAGCAGGCGATGGGAAGAATGATGTTGCCATGACTCTCCTCTCGACGCTTCCAGCATGGAGGCTAATGACGTCTTCCAGGGGTTCTCTTCCAGGGGTTCGGTGTATTTCTGCCTCCTGGGCGACAGCAGGGGCAGCAGCGTAACTAGGGTTGAATTTTTAGGGGGGCACCTGGTGGTGCACCAATTTTTAAAGGGGGGCACCAAATGGCAACAGATGTATTGTTTGTGTGCAATTCGAAATTTCAAATGGGGGGGGGGCACTACCTCCGGTGGGGGGGGGGGGGGGGGGGCACGTGCCCCCCCCCCCCCCCCCCCCCCCCGTAGTTACGCCACTGAGCAGGGGTCCTGACTACATGTATAGGGTCCACATCCCGATGGGCCATTCTCCAATGGCGGTGCAAGTCATGCTTTCTGGTGAAGCTTAAAGCGCAATTCGCATAGGGGCATCTGAAGCGCTCCCTTGACCTTCAGGTTTGAGACTGATGAAACATTGTGACTGAATTACATAATAGAAAAACAATTAAGTATGAAAAGATCAAAATAACATGTGCAAACTATTAAATGCACATCAGGTGTTACATTGTACCTTTGATGTTTTTCAATATTAAATGAGACTCACTTATTTCAGGGACTTATCTCAGGTCCAATACCTCAAAAGTTTTGATACCTTTTTACGACAAGATCAACACAATAGGGTGTTGGGGCTGAGACCAACACAGGCCTGTCACCAAGGGGGGGGGGGGGGGGGGGGGGGTGATTAATTGGCCCCATCTGTCAAACCATCAGCATAAAATTTTGTTTTCTTGTGATGTAGCTCCCCATCAAGCACTTTACCCCTCCCCCCCTCCATGCCTGGACCAACAAAATCAGGTTTCGAAACCGGTAGTAGATCAGTCACTGAACGAGTTTCCTATTCTGTCACACATGTACATGTATTATATGTGAAGCGTTACCAAAGGTACTGCTGTGGATTTTACCGATACCGAGTTTCAAACCATTTGTAACCCTCTGGAGAATTAAGAAATGTTTCAAGTTTGACATTTTGAGAATAAAATGCAAAGATAAAGGGGAATTAATTGGCTTTCTGATGATATTTCTCTTACCTTATTCCAATCCAAAAATATGTGAAAGGAACGACTCCGTACTTCGACCATGGAGACAGCATACTATTTGGAGAAAAACAGCTTTGAAAAAATCAACATCAGGTTTTTTTTTTATAACTGGCTCTTTTTTACATGTACCAAAATTAATTTTCAACTGCTGATTTATTTACACTTAATCTTTCCATTTAATTATATCCGAAACTGACGACATATTCAATCGTTTATGCAACCATAAAGCTAAGAAAAAATGCAATAATGTAGCACAAGTGATATACGCACGTGTTGCCTACGTGAAAAGGCTTTGCGATCACGCAAAAGATAATTTCTGTAAATTCCCAAGATTCCCCTCGACAACGGACAATACATCGTCACTGTTTTCACGGAGACACACAATGTGGATTTTGAAGAAAATGCGTTTTCAAGATAATCGCAAGAGAAGTTTCTCGTATTTTAAAACTGCAAAAAACACTACTTTGCAACAACTTTGTGCAGTAAGGAAACATTCACATGATTCTATGAGTAATTAGAATTAACACGGTGGTTAATTAGCCTAAATTAATTAGTAAAGATGCGTGTCCCTTCGTGAAAACAAAAATTCAGGTTTTCTTGCATTGTGGCCCTTTCTGTTCAATGTGTTTTTCCATATGGAAGGGGCGCACGTGTTTACGTGCGCGCAGCTGAGAATGTAACAAAGATATGTGTCTCTTCGTGAAAACGAAAATCTCGGTTGACCTACTTTTACGCCTTTCCGTGCAATACGTTTTGTACGCGTTCAAGGGGCAGGCATCTTTGCGTCTCTTCGTGAAAACGCAAAATGCAATTATCGAGATGTCTGCCCTTTGCATAATTAATGTAATTTGGAAATTAATGATGTGTTGCTTACAGAAGCATGTCAAAATGGGTAAGTAGAGTGTTTTAAAGCAAAATAGTTTCATTTTTTACATTTGTGTCTCTTCGTGAAAACGAATGTGCTTAAAATGTGCTCACCAAGCGCTGGGTGGGACAAGGATTTTGCTTTGGAAAAATCCCGGAATGGCTTTACTGGTAACCGTGAAGCGGCGAGCGAACATAAGAAGCATGGGCTTGGCTTGGCTGGCTCCCGACTCACGAATCCTCAGTGCTACGACTCTAGTTTGGGAGGCGGGAACTAGACTAGCAAAATCATTCCTTGTACCCAGCACACAGTATCAGGCCGTATTACAGATTGCAACTGCGCCACCGCGCTAGCGGGTTGCGTTCCAGGTTGAGCTATGAAATCGATTAAAAAGAAGTGTACTCGATGTATACTCTCGAGTACTGGAGTCGAGGAGCGAGTACTAAACCATTGAGTCCGTGCAAAATTCGAGCACAAAAAATCGAGTACGGGCCAAGTCCAAATATTTTTCGAGTACTGATAGTCGAGTGCGGGCCGTGTACTTGCGTATTCCAACACTGATGTAATCTAGACCAATATACATACACGCGCGCATGCGTACATGACGCACTGTACCACAGTATTGAATAAAGTTTGTTAACCTGCGGTATTATTCTGGAATAAATTTTGAGCCCCCCATTTTGTTAGGCCCATTTAGATTCAATCACTACAAATTTCTTCAACATTTTATTTTTAATTATAGGGAGAATATTGGGATTGTGCACCTGAATAGTGAATTAATAAATCAAAAAAGTAACATGAGACTTTGATTGCAGACTTTACAAAAAAATTGTAAAAACGGATAAAACCAGTGAAAAAAGTGGAAATATTTAAAATGTGTATATTTTTTCATATGCGCACGTAACAATATAAATATAAATTTCAGCAATAGTGTGAAAAAAAAAGGAATGGTAATAGGTGTGCAATAGTAATGCAAGAATAAGCGACTCGGTAAATAACCAATAAAAAAGCTTCTGCAAACTGCTTACCGATTGAATGGACTTAAAATACAAATCATAGAATTCTCTAAGGATCGAAAACAGGCCCTGTAACTTTCACAATTATCACCATGGGTAAAACATTGTTCAAAATCAAGAAATGCTACATAGTTGTAACATCTATGTTTTATATGAATGCCATACCGTTTGTAAGCATTCTCAATTGCTGTTCTATCTTTTCCAGGCTGGTCTTCACAGCACTCCCAGTGATAAGTTCATCTGGTAAAGACACAAAAGGAAAGCACATGCATTTATTCAATACAAATTATATTTCAATCCAAATTATTGATGGGAAAAATTTATACCAGAAAACCATAGCTATAAATTACCTCACCAAAGAGAGCAAGATGCCTTAACTAGCTGTCCTAAACTAAATAAGCTGCAATACCGCCACTGATTTGTGCAGAGATTAATCATTTTCATAACAATTATATTACAAAACAGTAATCGCGTCATTTCCAAATGGCTAAAACAGTATCAGAAAATCGAAATAGTTGATTTACAAAAATATACTAGAAATGTCTTCGACTCTGCTTTCCTTAGTTACCTAGCATTCAAACTGGGTTTGGTGCTCTTGATAAAATCATCGACAAGAAGAGCAACCTTGTGCAGATTTTCTGGACTTGCATTGATAGCCGTTGCACTTTCGTCATACAGCGTGAGGTACTGAGCAAATTTCTTTAAGGTGTGGAGGTATTTTATGACAGTCCCCGGTCTCTTCTTTGCCTTGTCGAGATACAGAACAATTCATTAAAAGAAGAACGATTGAAACAAATATCAGATATTTCTATAAACAAAGCATATTATGTGCAAATATAATGGCTTGATTTGGAACGCATGCCATTGACTCTTGCAGTTGTATTTATACAGTGGCTCGAAACTGCCGGGCACGGTAATGTATGCACTGTGCATTGTGTATTACCATTTAAGACATTTTATATGAGAATTGCAGCTTATCAATCTTGTGGTGCAGACCATATTAATTAAGCTAATAAAATAATCAGAAAATGATAAAATGGAAGTACACAAAGACAAAACAGAAATTAATTGCAAAGTAAATCTTACTTTTGAGGTACAGAGGGTAGAAAAGTTGTGTTATTTGTACTCTCCAACCTGACATGCTTTGGAGATGCAGGTTTATGATTGTCTGTTTTTGCGGATCTCCTGGCACTCTCAGTGCACCTTTGCCTGCATACAGGTACTCTCTGAATGCACTCAGAACGTTCTCTGCACATAAAATATTAAGTACAATCAACCACTAGAAAGGGTAGGATTTGATTTTTACCACCAGCCCCTACTAGCCTTGAAGCAATGCCGAAGAACCATCCAGATGAAAAGTTAGCTAGCGCCTACATGCAATTTGTGGCATAGGATGGTAGACAATTATAACACCTCACCCTTAGATTCTGTGTCTTGATTGGTCACGAGCGAGTCACATGACATCCGCTATTTTTGCTATCTTTCTGTACACGGCCAAAAATACCATACCTGTAGCAACCAAAGTATGTACGCCTTATAGAACCGGCAATGTATGCACGTTGCTCGTTGCACGTATTGTTCAGAAGCACTATAGCGCTGCAGCGCTAGGTTGAAACATTTGGTGAAGGGGATGGTCTTGAAAATGGAAAGTAAAATATTCAACCATTAAAATAAAAGAAACTTTTAACTGCATTTGTAAAACAGTTATCGTAAAATCAAGCAGAATCTGTGGGAGAGATTTATAAAACAAGTTCTGACTGCTTTATCTTGGTGTGTAGTAAAACTTCCTCCCTCAATGATCCATGAGCATTCTATTTTTCGCCTCGGGGAAAAATAGAATGCTCATGGATCCCCGAGGATCACTGCGTGGATCACTGCAACTTTGTTTTAGGAGTAATAACTGCATCTTTAAAATTAGAATGGTATTTGCTGCAAATGCAGAAATAGAAAAAAATGTTTCTATTTTCAAATAATAGCTAAACATTCTCCCGCCAAGAATGGACATGTGGAATGACCATTGATCATATTGGCAAGATCAACCAATTTTTAACACACCAAGCTGCAAAAAGAAAAACAAAAATGCCATGACAATGCAGTTGTGGGAGAAGTACTAGCATATGGATAATGATATCACGCACATACCCCTTACAAAAATCTCCCATGGCGATTTCCCATGGGATATCGCCATGGGATCCCATTGGAAATCGCCATGGGGTTCATCATAGGGTTTTGGACATGGTGTTTCGCCATGGGAAATTTTCCCCATGCCCCATGGTGTGTCCCCCACGTGCCCCATGGTGTTTTCCCCACGTGCTCCATGGTGTTTTCCCCATACGTTGTGGCGGGCACATGATGTAACAAACAAAATGGCTGCGCCCAGTGAATGCGTTACGGAACTTTTTTTCAAGCGCCCATTGTCACTAATGCAGCCATTTCGTTTGGCGCACATGGTAAGACTTTTTCCACGCGTGGCAGAAAATATCGTGCACGTTTGATACTCGATGCACGATTGACAATATCTTCATAAAATCTGCATACGCCACTGTATATGGAAAACATTATATCAATGGAAACATTATATCATAATGAATACAAATCAAGATATATGGATTCATTAAAACCTTTTATTTAAAATTTCATACGTGGTGTCAACAATCACATCGTATCATAGAAGTTTATACAACACCTGAATAAATCCCCGCCATCCTATTGGTGAATCGTCGATCACGTGCATTGAATTTTTTAACCCCTCACACGACGCGAACCCGCACCGCCAACAACGTTCTATCACATGGTTCTATCAAACGGTGCGCGCGCATTGATAGAACCAAAAGAACTTCTCTAATTTCACGGTCACTGTTGGTAGCGCTACAACAGGGCTGTCATTCACACAACATGGCGGCCGAGTTTCCCGAACTGCCGCGGTTTGTTCTCCTAACAGACGACGAAATATTGGAACTCGTAGGCGATGCTGACGCTCCAAATACAAAGAGAAATCAAATATGCAGTGAAACGATTAGATGAATTTGCAAGACACGCAGGAACAACAATTGAAGCTTTAACTGATTCGGATCTCGACAATATTTTGTCGCGGTTTTATGCGGGACTGAGAAGGTAAACGGCAAGTTGTATACCAAGAAATCCATGCATGCAATCTGTCGGATTTATTCAGGCGTTGTATAAAACAAATAATGTATGTTTCACATTCGTGCAATGGTAAGAATAATTTCATGAGGTGACAGATAGAATGTCCCATTCCATCTGTCACCTCATGAAATTATTCTTACCATCGCACTTATAAACATTAATTATTTGTATAATATTGCATGTGATGAGCCACCATTGTTTCTTGAAAACCTGAACATTCATTTAATTTCATAATGAATACAAATTCTATGTTTAACCGTTGCACACTTGAAAAGTTATATGGCTGTAACACTCAATAAACAGGTAAATTAATTCAAAGGTTAATTTAAGTGTAACAACTGCCAGCAATTCATTTTATTTTTACTGCATATGTATTAACATTGTTTCGTAAAAGGTAACATAGGAAAATAAGAGTGGACACCAGGGTTATGGCATGGAATCGTGTTACTAAATTGAAGTAATACATTAAACTGGGAACCAGACAAAAAATGCTGCGATTATGACTTCAATCATAACTAGACGGACGGTGTTTGTGGACAAACACAGGGCTGTTTCGGATGTGAAATGGATGTGAAATGTGAATGCAATAATTAAAGTTCGTCAAACAATCGCGCTCCTGCCAGTTTTCTTTGTTCACTTTGAAAATAATTAAAGTTGTTTGTAATAGTGACATGTGATGACGTCATCATAACGTCATGTAAGTTTTCATCTATAAACTTGCTGACCTACCTAGATATTACATTTCAACTTAATAGAGCTTGTACTTTTGCAGATATATATGGCTTCAAAAACTGCACCTTTAAGATGACGTCACGTGACATGTGATGGCGTCATCATAATGTCATTTAAATTTTCATCTATAACACCCGGTGGCATACCTAGATATTACGTTTCAACTTAATCGGACTTGTACTTTTGTAGATATATGGCTTCGAAAAATGCCCCTTCAAGATGACGTCACGTGACATGTGATGACGTCATCATGACATAAAAATTCGGCACACATTCTGAGCAGTTGTTCTAAGTGTCTGCCAAGTTTAAAAGTAGCCAAAGTGCTGGTAAGAAAGAAAACGTGTACAAATGCTATGGACAATAGTCTGAAATCTTTGAAATTTTACAACAGCTGAATCAAGGATTTTTAACACTGAAACATTTAAAACGTACTTGATTCTTCGACTGGCCTAAACTCGAACCTGTTGCCGATGTCTTCGGCGGAGTATTTCTCTGCCTGCAGTATCAATAGCCTTTTGGCAATTCTTCCACTGATTGTCCATAAGTGCCTCTGGCACTTGGACAACACGAAAGAAATTGCGTCTTACCTTTTGCAGTGTTCCTAATTTTAAGCTGAGCTCGCACACCCTTTGAACCACACCTGATATAAGCCAGTTCATCTTCGGTAAAGAACCTACGTGCATTTAGCACAGCAACATTTACCAAAGATGAGCTGCGCTGCTGCAGTCGTACAAGCTCAGCTAGTGGAAATGCACCCTCAAAACCATCACCGTAGTTTCTCCCTGCATCACCGTCGTTGCCAAGTATTCCTTGAACTAAATTTAAATTGTTACCTGGTTGAAGTTGCTAAATCATTCCCTCAATGAAGTTTGTTCGATTGTTAAATTCATTACGAAAAGCTCGCTGTTCCTCAAGAATGGTATTTGCAAGATCGTGTATGCGATTAGCATCAAGCATAATTGGGACAACTACTGGGTCTTCCCTCAATCCCATGCCATCAAGCTGGTGTTCGTTATTTTCATGTTCATTGTCTGCGCTGTCATCCGCGCTGTCTGTTGCACTGTCATCCTCGCAGTCCGGTGCGCCGCCATCCACTCTGTCGTCTGCGCTGTCCGCCGCGCTGTCATCTGCGCTGTCATCCGAGCTGTCATCCGAGTTGTCATCCGCGCTGTCTGTCTGCTGCACTGCCATCCGCCCTGTCCGCTGCGCCGTCATCCACACTGTCGCCTGCGCTGTCCGCAGCGCCGCCATCCACTCTGTCATCTGCATTGTCATCCGGGCTGTCTGTTGCACTGTCATCCTCGCAGTCCGGTGCGCCGCCATCCACTCTGTCGTCTGCGCTGTCCGCCGCGCTGTCATCTGCGCTGTCACCTGCGCTGTTTGCAGCGCCGTCATCCACACTTTCACCTGCGCCGCCATCTGCACCGTTAGCCGCGCCGTCATCCACACTGTCATCTGCGCCGTCAGCCGCGCCGTCATCCACACTGTCATTTGCGCTGTCAGCCGCGCTGTCATCCGCACTGTCCGGCACTATGTCATCTGCACTGCCGTCGCTGTCGTCCGCACTGACATCACTACTACAGTTGCCCCGACCACCATTCCCCCTGTCATTCCCACTGTCGTCCCAAAAGTTGTACCCATCGTCTTCCCTACCGTTGCCATTTTCTATATAATGTCATTGTTGCCGTTATTTCCATTGTCCCCACCTCCGTTGTTCTCGTTGCTCTTGTCCGCACTGTTGTCAATATCCTCACCTACACTGAAGACATTGCCCTCGCCTCCCGACTCTCTGTTACCCTCACGTCCTGCTACGTCTGTCCCTCCAGATGCCGATCTCCTCACAACAGTACATTCGAGCTGAAATTGTGTATGGAGGACGAAAATTGGACATCTGCTTTTCTGCTATCAGAATAGCAGAAAAGCAGATAGAACGTTTTCGAAAGTTCAAATTTTCTATCTTTCTGCTACCCAAAAGCAGAATTTACGTGTTAATAATATCTACTATTCTACTTTTGAAAAGTAGATTTTACTTTTCTTCATTTTGATGGCGCACGAAAAGTGGACAGCTGATTTTCTCGTGCTCGAGTAGAAAATCCGATTGAACGTTTCCGATCTTTCCTTTTCTGCCACCTGAAAAGCAGATTTACTCAGGCGGCCGAAAAATGGCCATCTGCCTTTCTTCTTTCAGATAAGCAGAAAAGTCGATCGAACGTTCTGATGACAACAACCGTGTATTCAACTTTTCTGCTTTTCGGACACCGGAAAGGCAGATTTTACTTTGGCCTGGGCGGCCGAAAAGTGGTCATTTGCTTGTTTTACTTTCAGACTGAGGACCGTGAACGTTTTGGTTAAGAACATTTTTTTGATATTTTTCTTTTTGCTTTCTAATGGATTGAAGAAGCCTAAACACAATTTGCTAATGTCCACCCTATTACTTTTAATGAAATATTCCGATGTTTCCCTGGAAGTCTATTGGTTTATTTCCTTTGAGATGCCGCAAGCACAGCATAAACACCTTTTTTGTACTAACGAATGCGATTGGTCCAATAACGCAAAAGGGCCTGGGATCCGGGACCGGGAGAAACCCTGCCCCAACAACTTTTAAATATTCTTGTATATACAAGTTTAGATTTCTGTACCATTTTGCGAAATACGTAGGGCCTATTTTGTGAAATAGGAAGAATTACTTCAATTTGAAGCATTGAGGATATTCTTTACCTCCGTGTTTGTAGTCACAAAATTGAACTGTTAGAAAAGCCAAAAAATGATTTCGTATGCCAGTCTAGATAGTGTCTAGTTAAGCTTCGAGTTAATACCTGCTAATGAATTACGATCTGATAATCACAATAGCTTATGAACCGAGGTTTCATGACATTTTTCACACAAAGAACAATTTCGGAAATCTTTTCCTCCAATTTTGATTAAAAGGTTCCATTGTTTCCTTTGGGGGACTCTAAACTCAATGGAAGTACCGGGACACCCGTTTTTGGTGTATTTATTTTAAGCGCAGTTGTTTATTCGCTATTATGTCCTGCCTTGTTATTTCCTAAAACCAGAAGGTGCCGTTAGTGTGATGTCATTTATTCCTACATACTTAATGGTGCTCTCACACCATAGCGTATGCTGAAACCTATGAGTTGCGTGTAAACAATATTGTTATACGCACCAAACGCAACGCAACCCAAATCAACAATTTTGTCAATTTCTAACCTATTCAACATATGGGTTGCGTGTGAGTTGCGTGTGGGTTGCGTGTGGGTTGCGAACTAAACTTATGATCCCCCAATATCTGCGATCACCTGCGTACGAGTTGCGTGCGAGTTGCGTGTGAGTTGCGTGCAGAACTTACAAGTTGCGTTTGAGTTGCGTTCAAAACTTACAAGTTGCGTTGGACCTGCGTGCTAGTTGCGTGCTAGTTGCGTATGTGTTGGATTGCTAAATTGACCAGATTAAACTGATGTCCAATAACAGCAAGAGGTAGCTCCATGTTGTCACCTCGGAGGTCCACCAACAACTGACACCGATCTAGAAAAGGCCCACTATTTATACCATTTCTCAACACGCATGTAGTACGCAACTAACACGCAACTAATAGGTTGGATACGCAGGGCATATGTTGGGGATACGCTGGGAATAAGCACAATAGGTTGGAGGTACGCTACACACGCAACAGGATCGCAACAGGCACGCAACAAGATCGCAACAGGTACGCAACACATTCGCAACATGTACGCTACCAAAACCTGGCCAGATACCTCAAATTTGGACCTGCGATCACCTGCGTTCATAACTTATGAGTTGCGTACCTGTTGCGATCGTGTTGCGATCGTGTTGCGTGCGTAGCGTACCTGTTGCGTCCCTGTTGCGTATAAATTGATCGCAGGCATTCGCAGAGAATTATTGAACATGTTCAAAATTTCTGAACTTACTCTGCGTGTGTCTGCGATCACCTGCGTGCTTGTTGCGTACTTCAAACCTATAAAACCTATCAGTTGCGTGTGAGTTGCGTTCGGAACTTATGACCACTATTTTTTATTCGCAACCATACGCAACTGGTGATCGCTATGGTGTGAGGGCACCCTTAGATCAGAATAAAGGCATGTTAAAATGTTTACGCATAATGGCTCTTCGCGAAACGCAGGTGTGTGCAAGCTGATTTTTTGTCCATGCAATAAAAATGCACTTGGATAATTCCTCCATGATTGTACCATGCACGCATGACACATTTTAGGACACTGCAAAGTACTCTCTCCCCCATTCACAACAATGAAACTCCCTCGAAATTGTTTTCATAACATTGCGTTTAGTAGGGGAGGGATCCGTTTCCTCCTCCCTTCAAGGTCTGTTCTCCCAATATCCCCGCTTAAAGTACTTAAGAAAGAAAAATGCGCATGCTGTTTGAATCTGTCACGAGTATCAGCAAGCCGATTCTAGAAAATGGGGCCCCCAATTGCTCCTGCAAATTACACCGCAGTTGCCCCTCGGCATTCACATTACATTAAGATGAACTGTCTTTTTAACGGCAAAAAGGCGTCACATTACGGACGCATTGCGTCAGCGCAGCCTATAGTGTAAAGCAAAACAAATGATACGGCCATTTCAAATGGCACTGTTCATCTTCGAAAGCAGAAAAGTGAATCCGTCAACACGGGCATCGATCCCGAGCACAGAGCATAGCTTTGCCGGCGGCATATCAAAGGAAAAACCACGCGAGTTTTCCGGCTACCCTCTAATGGACTTCCAGGAAAACGTTGGAATCTTTTGTAACAAAATCTATAGGGTTGACCTTAGTAAATTGTGTTCGGTCTTCTTTTAGCCACTATAATGGTTGTAACCAAAAGTTCACAGTCTTCTGAAAGCAGAAATTAAAGCAAATGGCCACTTTTCGGCCGTCCAGACAGAAGTAAGATCTGCTTTCAGTCTGGTATCCGAAATACTGAAAGTTGAATACACAGTTGTTGTCAGAACGTTCGATCGACTTTTCTGCTTTTCTGAAAGGAGAAATAGATTAGAATAACTGGTTTGCGGTAGCACCATGTAATCAATCTCTTTTGTGAGTTTGTGTGGTTCTTAAAAGAACCACACAAACTCACAAAAGTTATTGATTACATGGTGCTACTGCAAACCAGTTATTCTAATCTATTGCCCTTTCGCCATGGAAACCTTCAAATATCATTTGAAAGGAGAAAAGCAGATGGCCACTTTTCGGCCGCCTGAGTATTCTGCTTTTCAGGTGGCAGAAAATGGAAAGGTCGACTTTTAGTCCGCCAGCAAAAGGAAGAAAAGTAAAATCTATTTTTTTAGGTACCAGAAAAGCTAAAAAGTAGAAAAGTGCATTTTATTAATACGTAAATTTCGCTTTTCTGGTAGCAGAAAGATAGAAAATTAGAAAAGTTGAATACACGGTTGTTGTCAGAACGTTCGATCGACTTTTCTGCTTTTCTAAAAGAAGAAAAGTAGATGGCCACTTTTCGGCCGCCTGAGTAAATCTTCTTTTCAGGTGGCAGAAAAGGAAAGGTCGAAAACGTTCAATCGGATTTTCTACTCCTCGAGCAAGAGAAAAGAAAAGCAGCTGTCCACTTTTTGTGCGCCATCAAAACTAAGAAAAGTAAAATCTACTTTTCAAGTACCAGGAAAGTTAAAAAGTAGAATAGTGGATTTTATAAACACGTAAAATCTGCTTTTCTGGTAGCAAAACGATAGAAAATTTGAAAAATGGAACTTTCGAAAACGTTTAATCTGCTTTTCTTCGTCAAACAATCCACAAGGGAAACTGACTAGGTAAATCTGAATACATTTTCAAAGTGAACAAAGAAACTGGCTCGGTACGGTAACCCGGAGGTCGCAGGTTCAAATCCCGCTCCTGCCAGTTTCTTTGTTCACTTTGAAAATCTGCTTTTCTGTTATTCTGCATGATAGAAGAAAAGCAGACGTCCACTTTTCGTCCTCCATAACATAATTCGTACGTATATTAAAAGTATTATAAAGGGCGTTCAACAATGCATCCAATCGGATGTCGTTTGAAAAAATAATTCGCTACCCGCCCCACAAATACAGAGGCTACCAAACCAGTCTCTAATCATGTAGGTACATGTAGTATAACCCCTAACGTCTCAACTCGACTCGTGCTTAGTGACTAGACTCAAACCAAGGAGACGGAGCTCTAAGAGAACTGTTACAACATTGTTGAATGCGTGACTCATGACTTGGAAACCAGTGATACACATGTGGGGAACGTCGGATGCACCGCTGGACATTATTCAGGGAGTTACCGAGTGCGCGCAACAGCGCCACCATGCGGGGGATGGTATTCCTCACCACGCCATTTCCCTCGCTGCTGGCCTGTACGCCGTGCTCTATTTTGCAGGTAAAAATCCCCCTTTTCTTCCAATCAAATTAAGATTAAGTTATAAGGGATATGTTTAGAACGACTCATAGCGCTAGATTGATCATGATATAGAGCCTGGCAATGATTTTTAGACAGATAAAATTGGTCTTTACTTCGCACATTTTGTTATGGAATTGTAATGATGGAGGCCCTCTTGCGTCCAGTTAGAGCCAACCCGTAGTGCATATACGGTAGAGTAGGTTAACGTGAATTGTGTAGTTAATCCCCGTACATGTATTTTACCAAATGCTGAAGGGTTAAGAGGCAAATATCTCTCTGTCATTGCCAACACACGTATGACATGGAATGGTGTCATGTGGCTTATTTGCAACTTGGTGAAATTTCATAAGAAGGATCATAAGGGTTATTGTGCAGTATAATGTAGTGAATAGGCAGATTTAGCAGAACTTGAATTATTCAGACTATGATCTCTATGTATACTCTGTATTTTAGAGAGCAGTCTGCTGGTACAGTAGGTAATCGATCCACAGTCATTATCTATGTACTCCTTTTGATTTGAGACATTACCGTGGCAACTAAATTAATCCACTGCCACCCTGTCAAGTTCATGGTGAATTTGTGTATTGAATTAATTAATCTGAGAATGGTAGCTGGGTAAGGTACATAATTTGCCCGACGCTTCTCATCTGGAATCGTAATATGGAACCACCTGTATTTACACATGTACACATTAGCATTTGGGACTTTAAAGGGACCATGGCAAATTGGACGTGCTTAAATATGTTTTGTGCATGTATTGATTATCTTTTGTTTTTCTTTCCTTCCCCATGTTTGTTTTGATTACTCACCACGCCATTTCCCTCGCTGCTGGCCTGTACGCCGTGCTCTTATTTTGCAGTTAATAAACGAGAGTGAGCTGAACCCAGGGTGTCCGTGTGGTTATTTACCATCTTTTTGGCCCACGGTATACCCGCCGCTTGTAACTGCGCCACACACAGAACTAACATTGACCTATTTATATTATTTCCACTTTACTATACAAAAAAAAATAAAAATAACAACCTACCCACACCATTTTTTTCAATGTAATAGACACAACTGACTTTTTACTTTGTATTTTTGTGTGTTTTTTGTAGCCTATGGAAGATGCCTTACCAGACATGCACAGAATCTTGGCGTCTAACTGACGACCTTGCCAGTTTATCCCTAATATATCACCAACTGCTAGTTTGTTGCATGGCTTCGCAGATTTTATTTGCAGTGTTTTTACGACCGCTGTTTTGCTATCACTTGTAAACAGCACCAAACTTTCCTTGGGAACTAAATGGTAAATTGGAAGGATTGATACATTTCACATTATGTTACCCATGTTTAGGTGAGGAGGGGGCCGCCGGGTTAGGTCTTCTTCAGGGGGGGTAATCTTCCTTGGGGTAGTCCAATGTATAGAAAAGGATACGGGATGGAGATATAATGGAGAGGGGCACGCAGATACTCATGGAAGTGGAGACAAGACAAGTATTTCTCCGTTGTGCCCGGTGGAGTTGGGTTTTATTCGGTGCCAAGTTATGAAATGGCCCAACATGCACAGACTGATGAAGGATGTGCAGGCGGTCCCATGTAAAGACAAATAGGATCTTATTAATTATTAAATAATAATTACATGTATTAAAACGGACAGCCTAGGTTATTTCATTCCCTATATGCAAGAATAAAATGTGTATTTAAAATAGAAACATCTTTCCAAATGTTCTGACTCTGCGCTCTATATAGTCTATCTTAACATTGCCTCAATAATTATCTTAACCACAATCCTCAACAGAAATATCCACCTACATGAGTCTGTCAGACCGCGGAGCCGACATAACAACACTAAGCAAAAGGAAATGGGCTCACAATCACACGCTCATCGTCATTACATATACACGGAAAACACTCACACTCATTCCCAATTGCCCAGTATCGCCAGCCGTACCCACAGCCGCGACACAGACCCATACATTTGTATAATATTAAACCCATATATTGATCAGATTATGCATTAATTACCATCTTATAGTGCTCCCACTTCAAGGACCGTACCGACCTACATGTACATCATTCGTACGTGGGCCCACATGGTGTTAACAATACGACAGTATACGTGCGGCACAGTTCCGATGTGGGCGCATTATGTCAATCATATTTATACTCATTAACACAACGATGCGTTAAAACAGTGCACATTCCTCTAATCACGATGCCAATCTCTGACGAACGCTACATTTTTAAACCACGAAAATCCATCTTTTTGTCTTAACAATATCTCTTAAACCATCGACCAGAGGCATCTACACAAAATTGCGGTCACACTGAGTGTAATAGTGAATATCTAACATCGTTACAAAATTATGAAAATTGTAATTAAAAACGACCATATAAAATTGACATCTTTACCTGATGAAGGATGTGCAGGCGGTGATAATGAAAGGCCACTCTGCACAAAGCCCGCGAAACTTTAGTTGTTTAAGATCGTGTAGATGGTGTCAGGGCACAACGTGAATATTATACATGGAATACAACACTTAAGTGAACAAACATCAACTACGGTAAAACATGTAAATGGTACTCTATTTGCACCACCGCTTTGTTCGGGCTCCAGAGTCTACTAGGTTTAGATATGGGCGAGAGATTCTTCGCTCCGAACCAAGATAGCGAAGCCACTCCCTTTCCCTGGGTGTTAGACCCCCTAAATACCACCCATACCTCACCCGTACCTCACCCTTACCTAACCCTTACCTCATCCGGTAATGCGAGATATTTACTTGAAGCATGCGCAAACAGGGCCATCAGCTCACTGCGAACGCGCCCTGCACCACCTTGTAACCAAGATGCAGCATGTGCGCGGAAAGATTCGACCTATCGCGGTCGAAGCGCACCTGAATCGTGTCAACGCAGCCTGCGAATCACCGTCCAACCACATCAACCACAGTTCCACGTGGAACGCGCAAAATCCGAGACAAACAAAGATTACCACACAAACCCCACATGCACCCTGTGGACACATGTACGTCAGCATGATACATGGCTATACAAAATAACGGCTTGGCGCTCCTAAAGGTTGAATAACTTGGAGTCTCTCAGGTTTGTCCTTGATACGGACGCTCCCGACAATGACAACTCACCCGCAGGCGCACCCCCCAATCCAGGACCCCAACCAGCCAATGCGAATGAAATGAATGAATGAATAAAACATGTCTCAATTTTGCCAATTACCCTTTCATAAAAGACGAGCCTCCGCCAGCCCTGCCAAATCACCTGCACCAACATGTATGCCGGCTTGTTTTTTTTTGGTTTTTTTGTTTTTTTTGGCAGCCAGTCATCATGGCCAGGCCCAGCATTGCGAAAATTTTTGACCAGTCCCGTGCACAATAAAGTAGTTGTTGCGGTGTCTCGTCAATCTTTGACTAAAAAACGCTCGTCGGAGCTCAAATGCATCACTGTCCCTATCAGGCATACCTCCCCCGAACAAAATGCCGTCACCAAACACATTACATTCCCACATGCGCGGCAATCCGTGCATACCAACACCTGAAAAGGCGAACATGAAGAAGAGAAGTATAGCAAGCCCAGCAAACCACTCAAACGCCGTCGATCCAAAATCCAAGCAGATGGTCCACTTCATTAGCTGCACTCATTTCTTCTAACTCCCGAGATAAAATTGTTCTCGCTGAATACGATTGACCTCTGCCAAGACTGCAAATCACCACTGCAAAATTGCATTTACGTTAAAGGTCAGAACCGCCACCGAGTTCAGTGTGTGGTTATCAGAAACATGAAACACACCATGTGCCACATATCCGTCCTCATGCATTCCAACTTTCATCCAATTAAATTAGCAGATGTACACTAAGTCGTATTTAAATCATTTACAAAGAAACTGGCAGGAGCGGGATCCGAACCTGCGACCTCCGAGCTACCGTACAGGCCGCGCTACCAACTGAGCCATCCCGCCCCATGCCAGCGGTCCCCCAAACTGTCAGCATCCTTGCTCGGGTTAGCGCTAGCCAGAAGTCATAAACCCAGAATGCCGCACGGCCAGGGCACCCACTTTTACGATACAACCTAGGAAGCGACATTGTGGGGATCACTCAAGGAGTAATACGACTTCTGAACTTAACATTCGTCAAACAATCCACAATGAAAACCGACCACAGGCAAACCCGGACACACCCCCAAAGCGAACAAAGAAACTGGAAACAGTAAGGCCTACTCTATTACATGTGGCATTGAAGAAAACCAAAATGTATAATACTTTCACTTAGGCCTATATACAAACTGGCTGATCTCCATAAATTTACACTCTTTTATTTTAATTGAACACCTCAGTTCGTTCCACACCAGTGTCCCAACTCATGCAGTGTACAATCATGCATGTACATATCGTCGGGTAATCTCATGGCTGCCTTCACTGAAGCGCGCGGATTTGTAATTTCCACCCTACTGGTCTCTGTAAAGCGCCACACAAATACTTCGTATACACCTATTCGATGTCTAAACAAGCCTCAGCCGCGAAACGGAAACCAGCCGCACCACAGGAGCCCCTCCGCGGACTCCAACGACACGCCTGCCCGCACGCAAACCCGAAAAACACTTCCCCAGGCACGACAAACTGGGTCACGCGTATCGCGCAATCCTTCAACGGGCAAAGCGGCGCGATGAACTTCAAATTCCGGAAACACGACTTCAAAAACCGCACCCAGGGTGACCGCGGGCTAGCCAAACCATGAACAATCCATTCATCAAGGTCAAACTCAACCACCGACGGTCCCCCCCGGAAAGTCGGGGGAAAATGATCGAAAAAGCCAAGAAAAAGCCAAGACCCGCTTGGAGGAACATCCGAGACCCCCGCGAAAGCAAAGAACCGAGCAAAGAACGGCAGAATCGATTCCCTCAGAGCGCGTAATACAAAACATTTTAGAATCGAACACACTGTCGAGCCGATCCGCTGAGAAACAGCGACCTCGTTTTAGCGGAAGCAAACAAAAATGGGGACAAAAGGGTCTCGGAACCAAGACTACAAAACGCGGCGATAAAACCGACGAATGCTAACAATGGACGTTTCCCGGCCGGTCGGTTCCAACTGGTGCGGAGCGCTGTCTTAATCGGAATTGCAGTTTGATCGAGAGGATGTTTTGCAAACAAGCTAAAGGGAAAACACGAGGCGTCTGGAAACTCCTGCGGCATCACGAGAAAGAAATCATTTCTGAGTACACACGATGGCACACATTTCTATAAGCAGAATACGGACGGCGAGAGGAAAGGAACTCGGGATTTAGCTGGGAACAAAGAATATACAACCATACGGTTCGCCAAGCGAATGATACAAAATATTGGGGATGATCTGACCAAATCCTGCAACATCAACCGACTTTTCCCCTTTTATGAACGATTAAATTTACAGTATATAAAGGTGTAGTCTCCTCAAAGACCGTGACCCAAATGTCCATGGAATTTAGGCAGGCTGCTTGAGACAGCACGCATGTTCCACACTGCAAAACAGGCGAACCATTGGGTGGCCCGCCATCCATCATAAAATACCATTTTCATAGGGCTTATTTCTGTCTCAAAATCACATGAAGTGTTCGAATTGGAGGCCCGTTCTCCACTATCCATGGTACACGTATTTTTTTTTTGTTTTTTTTTTTTTTGTTTTTTTGTTTTTTTTTTTTTTGTTTTTTTTTGGTTTTTTTTACCAGAAGGCTTTACTCTGCTTCTAAATATCACAATCAGAATGGTGCGTTTAAATATGAAAGCAGGTCACACAGAAAGATACATAAAAATTTCATTTCAGAGGTTTTTTCTCTGAAAATATCAAAATCACGATAGCGTGTCCAAATTGGATGGCCCAGGCCGCCCTCCACCATGGCGCATAAAAACTTAATTTTCAGAGGGCCATGCTCTCTCTAAAAATACCACACTCACAGTAGTGCGGTCCAAATTGGGTGGTCCATCCTCCACTAAGGTACACAAAATGTCGTTTTCAGAAGATTTTTTCTGTCTGAAAGTATCGAAATCACAATGGTGTGTGCAAAATAATGGAGAGGCAAGTTCCTTCATCATGGCAAATAAATGATCCATATGCAGAGGTCTTTCTGTCCAAAAGTATCACCCCCGCAATGGTATGTTCGATTTGGGAGGCCCGTCCTCCCCATGGTACACAACGCTCCATTTGTAATTTTATGTATTTACAGAGTCCATTTTTTCTCTGTCGAAAGGCGCCGCATTCATAATCGCATGTCCAAACCACGAGGCCTGTCCTCCACTATGGTACACAATTAATGCTGTATTTACAGAGACAATTCCTTCTCTGTCCAAAAGTGCCACACCCATAATGGCATGTTCAACTCACAAGGCCTGTCCGCCACTGTGTTGTGGCACCCATTTGTTATTTTTAATTGTTGAAATGTTCTATTTACCGAGACAACTTCTTCTCTGTCTGTATGTTCAACTCAAAAGGCCTGTACCCCACCGTGGTACACATATATTTCATTTACAGAGGCAATTTCGCCTCTATATGTTCAACTCCACCATGGTACACATATTTCATTTACAGTATGTATGTCTGTATGTTTAAATCACAAGGCCTACTCCACCATGGTACACATATATGTCATTTACAGAGGCAATTTTACTTCTGTCTGTATGTTTAATTCACAAGGCCTGTACTCCACCATGGTACACATATATTCCATGCACAGAGGCCATTTCTTCTCTGTTTGTATGTTCAAATCACAAGGCCTGTACTCCACACATATATTTCATTTACAGAGGCAATTTTACTTCTGTCTGTATGTACAATTCACAAGGCCTGTACTCCACCAGGGCACACATATATTTCATATACAGAGGTCATTTCTTCTCTGTCTGATTGTTCAACTAACAAGGCCTACCCTCCGCCATGGTACGCATATATTCCATTTACAAAAGCAAGTTCTTTGTATGTTCAAATGACGAGGCCTGTCCTCCCCATGGTACACAAATGTTTCATTTACAGATGGCAACTTCCGCTCTGTCTAAAAGTACCACACTCATGAGAGTATGCTCAACTCACGAGGCCTGTCCTCCACCATGGTACACACATATTTCATGTACAAAGGAAATTCCTTTGTATGTTCAAATGACGAGGCCTGCCCTCCACCTTGTCTGAGTATCGAGCGGCTAATTCCATAGACTACCCTCCACCATGGTACACAAATGTCTCATTCACAGATGGCAACCTCTTCTCTGCATAAAAGTACCAAACTCATAATGGTATGCCCAACTGGCGAAGCCTGTCCTCCGCCATGGCACACCAATGTTTCATTCAGAAAGGCCAATTCGTCCCGTATCATCCTTTTGTTTTTGTCTCAAAGAATCAACATCGCAAGATTGTACCCAACCAAGGTACAGTAAAGTATGATTTGCAGAGGGTTTTTCTCTGTCCCAAATATCACACTCAGAATGTGGTGTCCGAATATGGAGGTGTTTGACTTTACAGTCCTCCAGCCAGGTACATAAAAATGTCATTTCCAGAGGATTGGTGTCTGCTGCTAATATCACACTCAGAATGGTGTGTTGGAATACAGAGGCATTGGACTGTACCGTCCTCCAGCAAGGTACATAAAAATGTCATTTTCAGAGGGTTTTCTCCGTCTGAAATATTACGCTCAGAATGGTGTGCTAGGTGTGTGACTTTACCGTCCTCCAACAAGGTACATAAAATTGTCATTTTCAGCGGGTTTTTCTCTGCCTCAAATATCACACTCAGAATGCTGTGTTGGAATATAAAGGTGTCTGACTTTACCATCCTCCAACAAGGTACATAAAATTGTCATTTTCAGCGGGTTTTTCTCTGCCTCAAATATCACACTCAGAATGGTGTGTTGGAATATAAAGGTGTCTGACTTTACCATCCTCCAACAAGGTACATAAAATTGTCATTTTCAGCGGGTTCTTCTCTGCCTCCAATATCACACTCAGAATGGTGTGTTGGAATATAGGGGTGTCTGACTTTACCATCCTCCAACAAGGTACATAAAATTGTCATTTTCAGAGGGTTTCTCTCTGCCTCTAATATCACACTCAGATTGGTGTGTAGAATATAGAGGCGTTTGACTTTTACCATCCTCCAGCAAGGCACATCAAAATGTCATTTTCAGAGGGTTTCTCTCTGCCTCTAATATCACACTCAGATTGGAGTGTTGGAAAATAGAGGCGCTTGACTTCTACCATCCTCCAGCAAGGCATATCAAAATGTCATTTTCAGAGGGTTTTGTTCTGTCTCTAATATCACACTCAGAATTGTGTGTTGGAATATGGAGGGGTTTGACTTTACAGCCCTCTGGCGAGGCACATAAAAATGTTATTTTGAGAGGGTCTCAAGATATCACACTCAGAATGGTGCGTTCGAATTGAGAGACCCGTCCTACGGTAGATACAATTGTTTTATTTTCAGAGGGCCAAAAGGAAGGGTGTTCAAATTTGGAGGCCCTTCCTCCACCCAGGCACATTTGCAGTAGTTTTCTTTTGGTTGCAATTTTGTATTTTTTTTGTTTGCATATTATTATTATTTGTTTCTTTCTTTTTGCTCATAGTCCTGGGCCGTAAATTATAGCTACTTTGAAAGAACAG
This sequence comes from Hippasteria phrygiana, assembly GCA_037893225.1. NCBI lineage: Eukaryota > Metazoa > Echinodermata > Asteroidea > Valvatida > Goniasteridae > Hippasteria > Hippasteria phrygiana. The sequence continues at coordinate 98,543 of JAZGUH010000564.1, read as the reverse complement.
GGCTCCAGAATCTAGAATCTGCAAAAATATTTAAAATAGCCCAAGGGGTTCTCGAAATACATCAAATCTAAGGACAGACAACTTGTGTCATTGTTTCTTGTACTTTAGAGGTCAAATGCCATTTTATGTATTTCCTTATAGCGGCCACGGCTCCAAGAAAATCACATAATCACAAGATATTTTCTCCCAGTCTCCATAATGGTTTATTTGCTTTCATCCATTTTTGGCAAGCATGTTATGTATGCATTCTTCCAACAACATCTATGATTTCAGATGTTCATAATTAATTTCAATGTCAATTTACATAATTAACCCTAAAGGGCGCAAAAAATCAGCTTTGAAGGGATGTGAATATCTTTCTTTGACACATAGACCCACTGGCATCATAGAATCGGCAGATGACATTTTAGGCAGTCTCTGAAAATAACTCTTTAAGATCTACATACAAAATTTGCATAATTAATTAGGTTTTGCATAATTAATTATTACCATTTCGAAATAACTGCAGTTTCACCGGAGATACTGTGTAGAAGACATTCATTCAGGGGAAAGTACGTTCGTGCAAAAACCCATTTGCAACACCTACGTGAAACCTATCAGTAATTGTGTGGTCAATGCTTTAAAAATTTATTAAAATGAAATATATATATATAATATATTACAAAATGCACATAGCTTCCGCTGCGGGCGCGAACCCCATTTCGAGAACAAAAGTCATCTGTATTAAACAACGGCTAGGCCTAATCCTTCAGAAGATCCATCTTGCGAGGGGAGATAAGTTTAAATTTCCACAAACAAAACATTACCACGTAGATTTAAGTCTACTCCAGATTTTGGGCCATAATCCCTGTAATGATTGAAACGTTCTATTATAAATATCCTCGTTATGCCCACCAAGAGCGCATGGAAATTTATAAGTGCCATTTTGATAAAAAAAAAAGGATTCACAGCAATTAACAGATGAATCTACGTTGTCATATTCAGAGGTAAACCCTCAACTTTTTATGAACTGTAAATAATTCATGACATCTTTAAGCCATGACGATCAGCCGTGAAAGGCAATTCTGAATTTATTATTATGATGTATGCGGCAGTATTGCGTATATAAAAAATACAGCAGGTTCCAGTTTGTGTGAGAATATGGATATTAGACTGGTACCCAAGCGCACCCCAACAGTACCAGCGCGCAGCAAGTTACACAGCACCTGTCTGAACCATGCATTCTATGAGATTATCGGCCAAAAAGCTAGACTGAGTATCAGACGTTGCATGCATTGCATATCAACGTCTGATATATGCGGACATGCTAATTTATGCGACCCCGCGCGCCAGCCAATCGGAGAGGACTTTGCAAACTTGTGACGTCATTTCGATCAGAAATGTGGACGAAGGTACTGATTGGTTGGTGGGTGTCAGCTGACCCAGTTTCTCTGTATTTATCACGGCGCGTATGTAGCATGCGATGGCAGTTATAAAATAATTCAAATGCCGCCGCGCGTGTCGCGTGCTCCCCCAGCACACGCGCACGCAGTACGCATACTATACTACGCACAGTACAACTGCAACATGATTCCGTGCGCGTGCAGAAATGTTTACATTTCTCAAAGATATGCATATCCTGGGCGCGTTACGTGTCCGGGTAGCAACGCGCGCCTTGATCAGCGGTTTCCCGAAGGTCCAAAAAACGAGCAGGCTGATTGGTCAAAATCTAGAGGTCATGAGGCGGTTGTCTTGCATAATTAATCGCCAGATCTGCACACATATTATAGACGCTCGTCGCGTTGCACGAGCGGCTATTCCATAGACTACCAAAAAGCTGCCGAACAAAAGTATATTTCCTGAAGCCACTTCATAACCAATATCATCCGAATTTAGCTATTTGCGATAAAATATATATATATATATGTTATATATCTATCTACTGCTTATCAAGATGGATCTCAAACGATACCCATTTTCAAAGTGAAATTTGAGCGCGAAATTTCTTTTGGAGCGTCACTTCTTTAAACCGCTCGGCCGATTTTGAGCAGGACGCATCAGACAAAGAATGAATCTGGGCCATCCGGGAAAAAACCCGAACAGGGGCCGATATGCTATTCCACAGCGCCAGGATTGGACACGAAAAACCGAAGCGCCTTCCGACTGTTACCGAGGGAAGTGCGACAAAGGGCGTCCACGGCCGATCGGGGAGATTTTGCCTACACAGTACGGCGACGGGAGAACATGTTAAGTCGCAACTCAAAACTAATCATCTGTTTGGATGCATTGTCCGTTGATAATGACATGAGAAATTCATCAGATCTGTCGAGAGATTTCAGTTTCTATTAGCATATTTTGTTTCGGAGTGAAGATATAGTAACATTCCTCACTACATGCGAGTGTGCGGGGCCGTTGGACGATTTTCATGACGTCATTTTTTAAATATTTATTTATATCGAACTCGCAAGGATGCGTAGTACTTGGGAGCGTCCTCCAGCAAGGTACATAAATACATTCGTATTTCATTTGCAAGGGTCTTTTCCTGTCCAAAAGTGTGATACCCACAATAGCACGTTCAACTCAAGGGGATTAACCTCCACCATGGAGCGCAAAGTAATGTTTCGTTTCCAGAGGCCATTCCTCTGTCTAAAAATACCAAACTCGGAATAATGTCAACTTGGGAGGCCTGGTCTGCGACTCGTAATTGTCGGTTATGCAAATGCATGTTACGCCGACGCAACTCCAACTATTCCCAACTTTTCTTAGGGTTACATTTAAATGAGAAGAGCCATGTCAAATAAAACAGATACTGTCAAGATTCCATGTTTGACACCGGTAACGATCTTACGCATAACAATAGCCACATTTTTCGCAAATAACTTCCGATAAAGGAAAACCGGACTACATTCCATCGTCAGGCTTCGGCGAGGGACGCCGATGCGCCCATTGTATTCAACACAATAGCATGAGGCGCGGCACTTAATACGAAACCCCGCAACGACAAGGGACCGAAATGGACGAAGTGACCCGAAAAGGATTTCCCAAATTGTCAGAAAACCATTCAATCTTAGGCAATGGGAATAAACTCCCATAATATCAATGAATGCGGGTGCAAATTGCTCCGTAAATTTCTCCACGGCATCTCCGTCTTACGTGAAACCCTTACAAACAGCTCGGGAACAAAACTGGTTTTTTCCTACCTCATTTCTCCATGGGAATATAAAGGGGGCAAACGTCAAAACCGACTGCATGTCAATAACACCACCGTGGTTGATGTCAATCAAAGACTGAGCCTCTCCAAAATACAATTGTTGAATCCTGAAACGGCCCTCGGCTTTCCTAACGGGCCGTGGCGTAGGATACGGCCCAACAAACCAGTGCCAGCGCAGAGCGAAATCAAACACGTGTAAACTGGATGACGACCAGACTGAACTGTGATAGTGTCTCTTCTGCCCTCTACGTCGCGGCAGTGCAAATACACTGGCAAAGCGACCTTCCTTACAACTACATCATATCCCATTAAGCTCATGCTCTTGCAACACTTGGCATTATTTGTTGCATTACAGATGCTTATTAGCAGTGCATATTTTTGTGATGTGAACCAGACTACACAATGGAATCACTGCCAAAATAATGTCGAATACAATATTAGCCCTAGGCCTTGTGTAATTGCCACTGCACTGCCAGGATGCATTGGCCAGGCTATACATGTAGATGGTTAGGGCACAGGAAACTTGAAGTTGTGCTGTTAAAACTGGACCCAAGTTTCAATTTTGTTCTGGAAACTTTGAATAGTTTACACTCTACTCATCTTGCCCTTTAGTTTTTCCCGCAGAGTTGTTACCCTGATTCTTGTGTACATCTTTTCAGGCCTGGAGTCACGATTATATGCTGGCGGAAAGAATGAAGCGCAATCGACCGAGGCGCTAAAATAGAACAACGATTTCGAATATTCGCGCATCACCCCAAATCCCGGATGGAATTGGCCATCCTAAAAAAAATGGTTTCCTGCTCAGCGGGTGGGCCGGCCACAAAACCCAGTAGGGAGGTAGGAAAAAAATATTTTGGCCCCGAATGTATACAAAAGTATTAATATACTAACAGGAATAATGTCAATGCGTACATAAGTACGTACAGCACGTGCATGCACTTTCGTGCGTGCATTTCCAGATCAGCCATTTTGCCCAAGAATTTCACGCGGAAAATCCCTCGCGTTGCACTCGCGTGGAGAATTAGGCCGGGAATCCATGTGTCCGTATTGCGTTATGCGTAAAAATGAAATTACACAGAAAGCAATGGATCATCCGCAATGCGTATTGCGTTATCCGTTTTGCGTGATCCATTGCTTTCCGTGTAATGCTACATGTTCATCTATGTTGTGTAGGCCATTTTAACTTCGCGACAGTATGCCATACATTGTAGGCTATATTGATCCTGACCGCCCTGAATCCAGTATTAGTTTGTGATCATCATTGTCCACGTTAGGCGCACAGACTGCAAATGATACGAGGGATCTTGCAATTGATGGAGCAAATACAAACGCGTGGTTTTTAAAGGGCCTAGACGCATATGACCGATCGGTGTTTTAATGACGATTTAAACCACCCGCGTGACGGGCTCTCGGCTCATGGGTGTACTGTTTTGCCTTAAGCAAATTTCTAAAAGAACCGCATTTGCAACGAATGAAAACTCTACCATCCCATTCAAACAATGTCGTATATCAAAGAAAGTCAACAATACTGGTTTCAGTGGACGTTAAAACACGTATAGCTATGAACAATAGATACTATGCAGCTAATTTTGGTGTTCAATGCCCTTGCCGGTTGTGGCGCGCGGGCAATGTCACAATAGTGTCACAATGTCAATAAAAGGAAGCGCAGGCGCACGATCAGCAAAAGGTTGTTTACTATGACATTGAGATCCTCGTTTTCAAACGCGGAATTGCGCAGATCGGCGCTAAACTCGTCGTTGTGGGATTCCTCTATGCCTTTGTCACTTACTCCATGCATACTCAAACCGGATGAACATCCACCAATATTTTAGACACAATGACGACACAATTGGGAGTTAAATTGTAGATGGCACATCTTGTCATGTTTCGTGCAGCGTAAAGTCATTCCTATTATATTAAATCCATGCGAACAAAACGCGAGGGATTGGAACAACAATATGTATGTCGAAAGAAAAATGTGGCTAGCGAGATTCGTGTTTACAAAATAATATATACAACCGCCTCCTTTTTGCGATGGAAGATCCAATCGTGATACATGTATGCCCCTATTAGAAAAAAACAGCCAATCATATTCCCTTGCTGAATTAGTCACCTCAATGTGTATGGACTTACGACTTCAAGGGAAATTAAGATGGCATGTGGCACTCTATCTAAAATATATCAAATGCCCCAGAAAAAAAGCAAACCATTTTCGTAAAACAGATGCCAAATTAATCCGTCTGTATACGCTAGCATCCTGGACTAAAATACATATAGAGCCACGCTGTCAAAGATATTGATTTCCACACAACGGCAATGTAGGCCTACATCCTTTCAAAACGCTTTCACAAACCACACACCAATTATGTGTACCATCACACGGAGCAAGGATGTGTACCACAGAGTAAGACATTTTCTCCCAGAAACGGTATACGTTTTCACGTGTCAGTAGGCCTACTCCATTTCAGCAGGTGTATAAAAGCCGAAAATTGAGTCATAAATCAGCATTTTGATTTAATTAGTACGTGGCTATATATAGTTCACGACAACAGTGAACAAAAAATCAGTGCATTTCATTTGCGCCATCTGAAACGCAATTGATTTCGCAACCGTCCTATCCCAAGACAACTCACTTCGTATAAAATATGGCAATGGTAAAGGGTATATAATTTTCGATTCTGACAGTGTCCATATCGCCTTTTTTCCGAGTTCCGGATCGGGTCAAAACTGCTTTACGAATAAAAAATCAACACTTGAGAAAAACAGGTTTTCAGCAGCTAAAACCACCCCGAACTGAACAGATTTTATGAAAAAGTATTACATGTATATATATTTTTTAGAAATTCAAGTCATTAGCCTTTTAGAGGTATGGCGGACACAATAGGGGGCGCTATTTGATTTGGGTATACCTTTTGTATGGCACAAAAGGTATACCCAAATCAAATAGCGCCCTTCTATTGTGTCCGCCATACCTCTAAAAGGCTAATGTCAGAGAATTCCAGTGCTCTCTAATGCGGTGGTCACATCTTACGGTCCTGAACGTAGTTGAACGTAGTTCATTTGACCGTAGTAGACCGTAGTGCAACTACGGTCAACTAGGGTGAAGTAGGGTCGAACTAGGTTCAAAATAGTCAAAAGAGCAAATATATAGAACGGTTAAGTAGGGTGAAGTACGTGCAACTACTGTCGACTACGTTGAACGAAAATGAACTGCGGCCAAATCAGCTACGGTTTACTAGGGTTGAACTACGTCTTACTACGGTCACCTACGTCGAACTGCGGCCGAACTACGTGTGCACTACGTGCAACTATGGTCAACTAGGGTCAACTACGCTGTACTACGGTAAAAGCTCGCGGCCGCGTCTGCGTCGTGCGGGTTGGCCACGGCGTGGGGACAGCCATTGCGCTTTGAGAAGTCAGAGAGACAAGACTGCTGTTTTTTTATCTGAACTTGTCTCGTTTTGTGTTCTACTTTTCTACTTCTGACATGCCTGCAAGGAAGAAGGGAGCACCACGTCAGAGTGCTGCTGCTGCTGCTGCTGCTGCTGCTGCTGCTACTGTCCAGGAGACGGTTATGGAGCCAGAGAGGGTGCCAGAGAGGGCTCAGGACCAGTGTTGTAGTCAAGGCCACAACCTCCGAGGCCGAGGCCAAGACCGAGGCCACAACCTCCGAGGCCGGGACCGAGGCCGAGGCCACAACGTCCGAGGCCAAGGCCGAGGCCGAGGCCACAACGTCCGAGGCCGGTTACTAAACACGTAATAAACTAATAATCCACTCAATCAAGGTTAAAGGCAGTGTGTATGATTGGTCATTGTTGCAATTTTCAGAAATGGGGGGATTTGGGGGTTAGTATTTTATAGGAAATATCGTTCCACTGACCTGTTCAAAGTTTTGCGTTGTTGGATGGCGAGAAAAACGAGAGAAAAACGGCGCTCGTTTTCAACCGTCGGGCGGATGATAGCCTTTAGTCAACAAGACGCGCGTGGCTACCTGTACACGTGACGCGCCCCGAATGCCAGCATGTCCGGGGCGCGCCACTCGTCCGGGTAGCCACGCGCGCCTTGACTAAAGCCTACAGGGCAGTTTTCCAACGATTGATAACAATATAAATTTCCACTTTTCTTGACAACGACAGCACACCTGGTGCTATCATTTCACACGATGATTGAGACTACTATTAACTTACAGGCTAGTAAGGTATTTCGTAATAATTCAGTAAAAACAAATTAGAGGATTACCAATCGTGTAGGCCTACACTACCTTCATTGTTGGATTTTTTATTTTATTTTCAAGTCACGTCAATGGCAGGTTCCTTAAAGGATATGTTTATTGCATTTCAAGAACATAAGGGTCTCCAGCATCTATTGGGATAGCTTTGCACGGTGTGGCCTCATAATAATCCCTCCTCTGCTAAAAATGCGCTCCACTGGAGCACTGCTGGCTGGAACATAGTCTTGGGCCCAAGACCCTTGTGTTGTTATTTCGGAGCGCCCGCGCGCCAGATTCACTAACGTTGTGTCCTCGAAATCCCGGCTTCGTACGTGCGTTCTGGCCTCACGCATGCGTAGTTTACAAAATGCAGCCGAATCCGCAGCCGGTGTTTGTCAAACGTGCACGATTTTGGATCGCCACAAGGGTCTTGGATAAGTTGGCAGGCAATTCTTAACTTTTTCTTTACTTTTCGATGATTCTCCCTCGCTTTTCCGAGGGATCCAATCAGTGACCGAGTTTGAGCCTTATCATAAATTATTCATTACATGCAAATACATAGGACATGACGAGGCATCATGACCATTGATCTGCAGCTGCGCGCGTCACATGCACGTGCACGCATGTCGGACATAAACCACGAATGTGATTGGTCAGAACACCATCAGGCGACGCTCACTGGATCGGTCTATTGCATAACCGTCCATCATTATCACAGTCCACAGTCTGGTCGCGCCCCCGAAATGCCAACTTATCCAAGACTTTACTACAGATCCAAAATCTTATCGCGCTGTCGGCCTATTGCAACTACACTGTACCTGATCGCGCTGCCTGTGCATTGCAACTGCGAAAGTACAAAAGTACAATAGTAACGTCTTTGAACCAAGACTAGCTGGAACAGAGAGGACAGTCTTTGCAAGGGCATGCAGTTATGGGTACATAGACTAGTAGACATGTGACAGGCTTCGCGTTGCGCGAGCACGCGTGAATAACAGGTTGGTTCCCTCAACTTCACTGCCGGCCATTATGATTATCGCTTTAACGTTCACTCGTTCAGGGCCGAGTGGTGGACCAGGAACCAGTCTATAGCGGGAGTAGACAGATTATCTAACAAAAATATTAGATGCTACCTGAGTACGTGTAACACAATAGTGGCAGTTCATGGGGCGAGTGAAGTGCTGGACCAGGAACTACACGTAGTCTATTACCGGGAGTAGACTGGTTCTACAAGAAGATAATACATATAATGTACGTACGTAGTACGTGCAATCGGGGAGCTATCTATAGCTCCATGGTGCAATAATGCAAATACCAGTTTATTAATTCGTGCGTATCTGCTTGAAACTTTATTTCGTTTCACGGAACTCACTGTGGCAGCTTCTCGAAAGTTTCATGAGGTAAACAATTTAAATTAATTGAAACAGAAAACACATCTGAATTGGTGGGAAAATTGGTCAAAGTGGGCGGCCTCGAGCCGGCCTCGACCAGATCTTCGAGTCCGGAAGGCTCCGAGGCCGAGGCCGAGGCCTTGCACTCCGAGGCCAAGACCGAGGCCATAAAAATCGGCCTCGAGGCCGGCCTCGAGGCCGAGGCCGGTCTCGAGACCTCCAACACTGCTCAGGACCCTGAACCCCTGAGGCTTGATGCACCTCAAAGGGGGGAGGGGGGTCTTGTCCCTGCTGTTCTACCCAAGAAAAAGACACCTGCTTTGAAGCTGACCATTGAGCAGGAGTCAACTGTGTTTGACTATGTTGAGGCTCACCAGGAGCTTTACAACAAAGGCCACCCTGATTTCCTGAAAACAGGGCACAAGTTGGCTCTTTGGGAGTCTTTGGCAGAGTCACTGAAGGCCAATGAGTATGATGGTGAGTAGCAAATTTGGGTAATTTGATTTTGCTATTATCAAGATAAAATTACTGAAATTCACAAATATAATGCCCAACTGTTTTTTCAGGTGCTGCACTCGTTTATATGTTGTGAAAAAATGTATTAACACATATTTCTTGTTTCATATTTTTCAGGTTCCATTGCGAAGGGGGCCCGTGTGATGACATGGTGGACGAGCCAGAGGTCGGCCTATGGAAAGGTGACCCGTAGCGTCTCTGGCCAGGGGGTCAAGCGGTTGACCGCTCGTGAACAGCGTTTGAAGGAACGCCTGGCTTTCCTGGGCGCCCATGTCTACATGGTGCCCAGCAGGGGCGGTGTTGATGTAAGTATAATGACTGACTGACTGACTCACTGACTGACTCACTGACTCACTGACTGACTGAATTAATGATTGACTAAATAACTTAATCACAAAGGAAATTTTTAATGTTGAATGGCAATGTTGAATGTTTGTGTTTAAATACGTTTAATGTGAAAATGTATTAATGCATGAATATTTCTGCTCTTTTCTACTTTCAGCTTTTGGGGCAGCTTCGCAAGAAGCATCCTGAGAGATTCGACCTACCTGCAGCTGAGGGCACACCGCCTCGGGAGTCGGAGTCTGACTCCGACCAGGAGCAGACCACCTCCCCCACGGGCACGCAGATTGAGGAGCCTGCCTCTACTGCCAACCAGAGGACCACCAGCTCCGCCTCTAGGAAGAGGAAGCCTTCTGACATCCTTCTTGAGAAGATAGAGAAGAGGTTGGCGGCCAATCAGCAGCAGACGGCACAGATTGCCCAACAGGTACAAAACTATTTTGATGAAACATAACATGCTTCTCCACAATTTGTATCTTAAAGACTTTTGTGGACAAACATATAATATTACATTATACAATAGTATTTGTCACACCAGCCGCAATGCGGTTGCAGATGCAAATGGTGTTGGGGGAAAACGTTTGTCCAAAACTTGTTTCCAAATTGTTTTGTCACACCAGTTGCAATTTCATTGAATTTCAAATTGTTCTATATTTTAATATGTTTCTCCTTTTTGTGTCATTTCAGGAGGACAGCCCTCGAGCGGCTTTTGGCTGCATGGTAGGCCTCTCGGCAGCCGAGATGGATGAGGAGGCTTTTGAGGGCCTGCCGGTGGAGGTGACCGCTCTACTTGTGAAGTACAAGCGGGAGTCCCGTGCCAGGACTCAGGCCGCAGCAGTCGCCCAGGCCGCACCACGCCCGCCGCCCCTGTCGGAGATGCCGCCCGGTGCCACCATCCACCACACCATTGGCGACTTTGGGATTGCATCAGCCCTAGCCACACATCAGCAGCAGCAGTGCCCAGGGGGCTTCATCGCTAACTGGCAGCGCCAGTACCAGCCGCAGCAGCAGCAGCAGCAGCCAGACCAGCAGCAGGCAGACCAGCAGCGTCCCGGCAGTGCACCCGCTGGTGGGATTGACTTCTTCGCCACTTTACATGAGTAAGGTGGTGGGGAAGTGGGGAACGGTCCTTTAAAGGATACGACAATCACCCGGCTTTACGCCCGGCCCTAGGGCCACCACATCCTCCCAAAAGAATAAAGCAACTGTATGATGCTATAAATGTGAAATGTTTGTTTGTCCTGTATTTGTCTTAAACATTTAATGTTTAATTTTGAATTAAAAAAATGGTAATGTTTAATAAATTGGCCCAGGGCACCCTAACTCATTCCAAAGAATGAGTGGGTTAAGCCCCCTCCCAAATAAATGGCATGGGTGGGGGTCTCCTGATTTCAAGTAGGGCAGGGGGGTGTTCTTTTCTTTTTGGGGGGGGGGGGGGGGGGTTAAAATCATGACATGAGTTTGTGTGCCCCTGGTCATTTTTTGGGTTTGGTGGGGGGGGGGGGGGGGGGGTTCAACCCACTCATTTAGGAACCGAGCCAGCTGGTGACGTCAGATAGTGCTTGAGGTATAGCCTCTGCCTCTTTGCTTCCCTGCTGTCGCGGTTCCCACAATGTGGTTGGGTGAGGTCCAACATGTTGGCATTGGCCCGCCAGGCACCATCGACGAGGTTGTGCTGAGCATCCTCCTGGTCCACAAGATGCTGGTCTGCAGCAGGGTTCCTCACCCTCAGGTAGTTGTGCAGGACGACACACGATCTCACTACGAGGGCTGCAGTATCCACATGGACCTGGAGGGTGGAGAGGAGACAGCGGAAACGGTTGGCAAGGATGCCAAAGGCGTTCTCCACCACACGACGGGCTCTGGACAGCCGGTAGTTGAAGACCTGTTGGCCGTGGTCCAAACCGCGTCGAGGGAAGGGTTTCATCAGCCAGGTCCTCATGGCGAACGCGTCATCCCCTATGATGTAGTACGGGGTGTTCAGATCATCCCCTGGTAACGGGTCTGCATCTGGGACACCCAGGACACCATCCTGCAGAGCTTGGCGAAAGTTGCAATGGTTCCAGATCTGGCCATCCGAGCTGGAACCCACGTCTCCAATCTGTGTCCACAGGAAGCGGTATTGGACATCCACCAAGGCCATCAGTACAATGGAGTCAAACCCCTTGTAGTTGTGGTAGGTAGACCCTGAGTGGGGTGGCTTCTTGATCCGGATGTGCTTCCCATCCAGAGCACCAAGGGTGTGTGGGAACTGCCACTTCTGCTGAAAGGCCCGAGCCACCTGCTGCCACTCTTCAGCTTCTGTGGGAAGCTTGACAAACTCTGGTTGCAGGACCTCAACCAGAGCCTGACACACATCAACAATGAGGGCTGATATGGTGTTGTGGGCGACCCTGAAGCCAAACCTCAGGTCTCGGTAGTAGTTCCCAGTGGCCAGGTACCTGAGTGTGAACGCCAGCTTTAGCCCAGGAGAGACGGGGCGCCTGAAATAGGTGGTCTGTTTGGTGATCCTCCTCTCTATCCTGGACAGGATGTCATGGAAGGTGGCTACATCTAGACGCATGAACTGCTGGAAGGCCTGGGGGTCCTCCAGTTGAAGCTCTGTCATCAGAGCCTCATACTGGCCGTGGAGGGGTCTACGCAGCAGCCAGTCCCTGGTCCTCCCTCCTTTCCTGTTCCTCTAGCTCCTCCAACTCCACAAGGTCTCTTGCCAGACCAGCAAGTTCCATGTCGACCTGACCCAAGTACTTGGCCATCCTGACTCTGTCACCCATTGTGTTTGTATGGAGTTGAAGAAGTAGAATTGAAGCATGAGCAGACAAGACTTCTGTCCTCCAGGAAAGGTTAGACCGACTGCAGGGACCATGTGGCATGCTGGCCCCCTTTTATATCATCCAGGAACTCCTAAATTTAACCTTACTGCACCCTACTTGACCCTACTTGACCCTAGTTGACCCTACGCGTTGTACTTAACCGTACTGTGAACGTACTTCAAACGTAGTTCGACCGTAGTTGACCGTGCCTCGACCGTAGTTACTACGGTCAACTACGGTTAACTACGGTCCACACTACGGGCAAGTAGGGTCAACTAGGGTTAACTACGTATATACTAGGTGACCGTAGAAATATTTTCAACATGTTGAAAACTTTTGGGCTAACTACGGCCAAATCATGGCTTTCCTCAAGGTCTAAGTACGTTCAGAAGTACGGTCCACTACGTTTAACTACGTTTAACTACGTTTAACTACGACTGCTAGGGTCAACTGTGGTCAACTACGGTCACACCATACTACGTTCAAGTACGTTCAGGACCGTAAGATGTGACCGCCTCTTAAAACGAGACTGTGTAAAATCTTGAAACTTTCATCCGCATGCAGCGCGCGCGATAGCCTTTTGTCAAGGTGCGCGTGGCACCCCTGAAAAATGCTGGCACTATACAACACAGTGCGAGTGGCGCGCGTGGCACCACGGATGATGGCAACACAACACATAAAAAAGAGACCAGTGCGATTAGCTTCGCCGCTCGCACTGGTTTTGTTTTCGTGTTGCCAGCATCTGCTTTGACTAGAGGCTAGCACAGCACAAACGCACGGACGAGTGACCGGCGACCGATGTGGAGGGGTACTGTAAATCGAGTCAAAAGGGGCATTTAGAATGGTACAACAGTTAAGGGAATGGCATTCTGCCTCTTTATGTCATATTTTTAATTTTCGTACCCGGAAATCTGTCTTCAATTTATTAATTTGAATTGGGCTGACACTGTTTCCGGACCGGTTTCGTTCAGGGCGCCAGTAAGGTCGGAGGTCAAAAGTCGATTTTTCAATTTGTTTTATGAAAAAATGAATGTCCGGACATTGATACAAAATCGTTCCGATACTGTAAGACTGATTTCTAGTGTTTGTTTTTTTTGTAGCTTTTTTAAACCGAAAATCCGTCTTTAATTTGAATTTAGTTAGGCTGACACCGTTTCTGCATGCACCGTTTAAGCCAGCGTGCATTAGGCGGCGTTCCCAATTTTGTAGGGGTTGTACGGTATTTTGCCTCTTTTTGACAGATTTTCATTTTTTTCAACCGAAATCCTTCTTTCATTTTATTTAAATGACAGGGACGCCGGGGGGGGGGGGGGGGGGGGCGACGTTGGGGAATCGAAACCCCGTGCTCGTTGTCGTTTTGTTTTGCATTTTTCTTTTTTTTTGCATGTTGGGGCCTACGCCTAAAGTAGCAAACCAGAAAAGAAAAGCAAAACCCTGTAAAGGTCTTATTTTGTGTGTACAGGTAAGAACAAACTAAATAGCGCCACCAACGTTGAGAAGGTGTGTTCCCCCTCCCCCGCTTGTAAAATTGTGTTCGCTGCCGAAACAATTTGGGAGATCAGTGGCCACAACCCAGGCGCCAGTTCCGGTGTATTATGAATATCCGTCTCCCTGAAAAGCCGACTTAGTGGTTTTACTGCTTATGGCTAAGTGGAGATAAATGGACAGTGACCGGTCACCTGAGAGGGTTTAACCAATAATAGGAAAGAAAGACCAATATTTCCTGGGAGTCGGATATTCATATGACACCGCATTTATCGTCATTGTACATGTAATATCACGTTTCGCAAACCCCGCAATCACATCGCGGCACCACCGAAGATAAAGCGGATCAGGCCGACCAATCGGGAGGTTCGTTGGAAACAGCCAATCCGACATTGTCGCTGCACGGCCGTTCGGTGGACAGCATCACGTGATCTCACGCATCCGCACACTCGACTCTTGTACCCTCCTCGCCCCCGGCCCGATACCACGAGGAGTCACCCAACCGAACGTGGCGTACTTTTCGAAGATGTCGCGGCTCAAATCCAAGAAGGTTAGGCTCTACGCGCGTGTAGTTAAGTCTGTATACCGTACCCTCGCGATCCGGAACTAGGCAGAAACATACGTTAAGTCTTCGGCGAAATTTCAAATATTACTAAATTTATTAAAGAATCTTCAACTTATTTGATTAAAAAACATTCGATGCAAGACTTCATATGACACAAATTTATCGTCGATTCGCTGCTCCCATGATTTTCTAGAAATGTCAAAGTGCCAGTCCGAAATCGTTTTTATTTGATCGAACATGTGTCCTCAAGAAGATTACGTTCTACTTTTGGAAACGCACTTAAGTGTTGCAAAAATAGTATTGGAGACTAATCCCGAAGAGGTAGTTTTTTTTTAAGCGATCCGGAACTAGGAAAACGACTGTACAAGTTGGCATTCAGAATGTTAGTTTTTATCTATACGCGCGTGGGAAAATAAGCGCACTGATATACAAAATTCAAATCGGGAAAATAATTGACCTGACGTTTTTATGGGCACCACGCGTGGAGCTGATAAGTGCGGCCGGGTAACCATAATTTCACATGCGTGTGAAAGGCTGTCCACGCGTTTATGACACTTATCGTACTTACTATTTTATGCAAGAATATTTTATTCCCTTGCATGGACCTTCGCGCGGCCGGAAACGCATGGATAACACGCGAGGGTTCCAATTAATTTCGGGCTGTACTGTACCCATAGCAAACCAAAGCAACTAGAGCATGCATGCGCACAATCTGAGTGGCATATGGAACACGCTCAAAGTTGTAATACACACACAAACATAATATTTAGAAATTTGCTAATACCAGCAATACTGAAATTGTTTTGAAGGATCAATGTAGAAACTGCACTGCCCAAAATTGTTTTCTTAAAATGAGAAAATTTTCTTATTTCAAGACTACTTTTCTTGTCTCACTCCCTAGAAAAGTTTTCTAAGGAGTGAGACAAGAAGATTTTTCTTGAAATAAGAAATATTTTCTTATATTAAGAAATATTTTCTTATATTAAGAAATTAGGAAAATCATTTTTGGCAGTGTGTAAATGTAAGAGGCACTTTGTGTTGGGAGACATAGCCTAAATCAGCCAAAACCATTGCGACCATTCAAACCATAATAATCTTGTATGACTGCCACATCATCATTCAAAAAGTGACATGAAATTTCAAAAAATAGCTTCTTGAAAACAACCAAATGAGAGAGGGTTGTTCAACTACATGTACCACTATACTAGTGTTACTTTTGCCTTTATTAATGCTGTTGAAGGAACTTACTTATTTTTATAAAAATAGATCTTGATTCCAGACCAACTAAAGTGGATAGAAGTGGCCTCAGAGAAGAAATACATTGCATTATCTTTGAATAGCCCAAAAGAAATGTTCTGTTTCCAGTAACAAAGCCAAAGAAGGAAGTACATTTTGTATTTCATAATTTTGTTAGTATGCACTGCATGTACATGTACATGTACATGTACATGTACACGTGCATACGGTCGTATGCTTATCAATGTTTGCATACATGTATTTAATTAGAAATATTTGATTGCATTATGCTTAAGTACTTGTATGAAGGTACTTTATTGCATACTTATTCCAGCCTTTGTTTTGGATGGCATCATTTCTTTTTACTTTAACCCTAACCCCCCAGGCCCTTATTGCTAGGAACCATCCTCAATCCTCCAAAATCCTCCAGTGCTTCAATCACCATTCATCCCCAATCCTCTAAAACCACCATGAGGATTTTGGAGGATTGAGGGTTAGGGTTAAAATAATCATAAATATTTAATAGAAAGTAATTGCCAACCCTATGTACAGCCAGACTTTAAGGGTCAGTCAGGTTGCCGGAAACACAGCATTTTTGTGCATTCATTTAAAAAGAGATGGTTCTTTAATCACAGCGTAGGTTTTTAAAAGAGTTGACAGAATACAGTTGATAAAAGATACCACAAAGAGCCGTAATCATTTGATGTTGACTAGAATCGAGAAACACAGGCAATAATGTCGCAGTCGCACCAGAAATCATTTCTAACTTTCACAGCAAACTTTTGAATATTTATTTATGCAATGAAAGTAAAGTCTATTTTTCAGTCCAACTTTCAATATCAAGTTTTATGATAAATACATCGGTCAAGCAAAAGTCATTTGGAAAATCCCAGTAATTCAGTGCCAACTTCTTTTATGAATCGGGGTGTTAATCCAGAGTTGTGACATTTTGACCTTCTAAACTATTGATTAATTAGTTATATTAATTTAATTCTGTTACGTTAAGTTACATGAAGTCATATGTATCATTCCATTTTATCTTTGACACAGGTCTACGGTTGAAGTTTTCTGTATATTTTGGAAATAGAATAGACAAATTATTGAAATATTAATTTATTACTGCCCTTCCCGTGATAAAATACAGAACTAATTCCATAGTGTTGTATATTTTACATACTGGAGGAATTCTGTAACAATCTGTAGTAAAACAGGCTTGTGAAATAGGAATTCTATTTTGAAAAAAACAAAGCAAAACTTATGAGCAAAGTTGGAATGTCTCAAAGGGATGTCTCCCCCACCTTGAAAAGGTAGTGAATTTGCCCCTTCCCCCACTTTTTACCCAGCTATTGAAACCAAACATGCGTGAAAAAGCACCCCAAACAGTCAAATTATACCATCAACACCCCCCCCCTCCCCCCCCCAAAAAAAATAGTGTAATATTATAGACGTAATTGTTTTTGGTTTTTTTTCCCCCCCAATTTCAAAAACGTTATGCTGCCACTGGGATAGATTAAAGGTATCACAATTTAAAAACCCTGAAAACCTGTACTTGATGACATTTATCAGAAACCTTAATAATACGTACCTTGTACTTCTTGCAAAGATTGTTCCATTTCTTCCGAATTTGCTCCGGTGTTTGTAAGTCACTGATGCCAAGCTTAGTTGCAATATCCCTTTAGTAGAATGAATATTTATGAAGGATGTTTTAGGAATTTTATTGCAAAGAAGTGATGCAAATGTTTGTTTACCAAACCCACTTAGCCTATTTCCTTTCCCCACCCCATGGCCATGCTGCCCACCCTCCTTCCCCCACTTCCCCTTCCCTCAAGTCTTCCCTCAAGTCTTCCCTCTCTCCCCTCAGTCATTGTTTTCTGAAATGGGAATTTGTGTCAATTATATTATTATTTCATTTTGTGTTTTAGTTGTAATTTTTAAGATTTTACTGAAACACCTTGTACATGTACCCTGGTGAAGTGATTTTCATGTAAGGACTAATCACTAATTAATTTTTCAATTACGCTTGTTGAGACTAAATTACATAAAACAAGTCTTCAGTCCCTTAATTAAGAGAAGATGGATACATTAACGTGGCTTATAAAGCCTTGAAAAACTTTCAAATTTAGACCTAGCTCTATACATTTGCCACTTCCTATGTTTTCCCTGAGTTACTTTGTTTTAAATTTCTTAGCAGTTCACGTTGGTCTTAGTTTAGCCTTGCCCTTGGCATTTTTGGAATTAGGCTAGTGAAAACTTGATGAATCAGTAACAGGCCTAGCATAGGACTAGCCTAGCCCGTTAAAAATATCCGAAACTTTTTGTCTGACATAATCATATGTTTGCTGAAGGGTTTGGCACAATTGCAGAAACATGCTAGATCCAAGCTGTTTGAGTTAAATTTAGAAACTCTGAAATTATAGTCAGATAGTTGAAAAAAAGCACTTCACTCTTTAACTATATAACAGTATAACGTGTTAAACGTTAACGGTCAGGCCCTAACATATTTTTTTCATGCACCGTTGTGCAATTATTTTCAGCCAAAAACTTACATTGAAATTCTTTTCTTGTACATCAGCGCTACAACGGGGTTTTCCGTTTTCCATTATTATTACGGGTCGCTCCATTCATCGGCGAGAGCAGGCGAGAACAACAAAAAGCATGTGCGAAATCGGTGCGAAATACACCGCAAGTTGCACCCTTGCAGACATGGGATTGGCCAACTCGTGTATGGCAAAGATTACATATTGATTATGCAGAGTTGAAGGGTCAACAATTGTTCATTATCATAGACAGCCACTCAAAGTGGGTTGAAGTTTACCCTATGACAACTACAACCACCAGCAAAACACTTGACATATTGCGGAGATTGTTCAGTGCATATGGATTGCCTGAGGAAATTGTATCCGATAATGGCCCCCAGTTTACTTCAATGGAGTTTCAGGAATTCATTATTAAAAATGGGATTAGGCACAAGCGTGTAGCACCTTACCACCCAGCCTCCAATGGGGCAGCTGAGCGCACTGTTCAAACAGTGAAAAAGGCACTCATAAAGCAGATGCTAGATCCGAAAAAGCGAGATTTGCCAATCCATCACAAATTGGCTAATTTCCTGATTTGCTACGGCAACACACCTCGGTCTACAACCAGAGAACTCCTTCTGAATTGTTTTTAAAGAGACACCCTCGAACTAGGCTCTCTCTACTGAAACCAAACCATCGCCCGAGCCGTGTGCATTTACACTGGTCAACTCGAGCATGGTGGTTCCGTGAAAGGAGGGGGCCCCAAGCTATGTGCCATATATCATCTTGAAGTGGTGCGTCAGCATGATGTGGAGGACATTGTCAACAACATCCGCCCCCACCTGCCAGACCAGGGCATGATCTGGATGAACTATTGATCGATCAAGACAAACCCCCTTCCTTGGCCTAGCGCACACATATATACACAAAAGTGCGCACAAGTTCAGTAGTGTTAGCAGTTTTGAAAGTTTGTTTCATGTTTACTGAAAATGTATGATTTCATAAACGATTCAATGTTCAATTTTTGAGTGATTCTTGTAAAGTGATTTTCAGCTTGAACAAAATTGAGTAGGGAGGGTAATTTGGAAAACTTTTATTGAAACAGCAAAGGGGAACTTGTTTTCTTTTCTCATTCTATTTATTAATCTGTATTAGGGAGGGTAACTCGGAACAACTTTAAATGAAACAGCAAAGGGGGGAACCTGTTTTCTTTTCTCATTTTATTTATTAATCTCTAGACCATGAGCAAAACTCGACTTTTAAATGCTACCATACAGGCTACACAAAAAGAACATCACTCATTGTCAATATGTACAGTTTCCTAAATGTGCATGTGCCAGGTTTTATTTCTACATGCATACAGAATCAGCCGATCACGTCATCATGACGTCACCTCGGATTTAACATGGTAGTAGCACTATCTACCTGCACACTAATTTTTATGACGATCGGACCTACCCTTATATGTGTTTCAAAAAAGCATATTTTTGATGATGTCATGATGACGTCATGATGACGTCACACATTTTTCACATTTATGTGTAAGAATATAGGAGCTAACAAAGCTATTACAAAAACAATTTTGAATTTAGCATGTTCTGTTGATGAGATATGGCTTTAAGAAACTTTGAAGTTCAAAAACTTTAATATTACTGTAAAATCGTATGATGACGTCATCATGACGTCACCTAAATTTTCATCTATAACACGAGCTACACTACCAACATACCTGGTTTGAAGGCAATCGGACGTACCGTTCTCTAGCTATGGGCCCTTGAAAAATGCACCTTTAAGATGACGTCACGTGACACGTGATGACGTCATCATGACGTCACTCTTCGACATAATATGTCAGCTTAGGGTCTATGTTTGAGGTAAGTTTGGTTAAGATCTGAGGTTTTTTAAGACCTAAAGTGCCGCCGACAAAATTCGTGTACAAAGTCTATGGGCTTTTGGTCAGAACTAAAAGAAGAAGAAGAAGGAAGAACAAAAAAGATCAGAACAAAAACAAGGCCTTTTCCGACTGACTTTGTCGGAAAAGCCAAAAAAAAAAAATAAGAACAAAAACAAGGCCTTTTCCGACTGGCAGTGACGGAAGCCGGGGAATTAAAGCGAAAGTCGTCGCCCTTTTCGACCGCAATGGATATTGCGTTAGCGACAAAATATGTGGAAGAGAAAAATACAATAGAAGGCGCCCTCAGGGGAACAAAACTGACCAACAGACATAAATTGGAAGCCTGGCATAGAGTTAGGGAGTCGGTTAATTCGTAAGTGAGAATTACACTGATTACAGCCCAGCGTTTAGTGTTTGTCCCTATTTTTGTTTTTATAAACATTTTGATAAATCCTGATTAAACTAGTATTGAAAAGGGGGCTGATTCTTGTTGCAAAACATTTTGATAAATCCTGATTAAACTAGTATCGAAAAAAAGAGCTGATTCTTGTGGCATAAAAAAAAAATAAAGGGCGCTGCGCATGCATTCATCACAAGTCTGGAAGTACGTACGTACGCGTACACAAGATTTTTGCGGGTCCACCATCATGACCGTATCCACCATGGATGAAAGAATAAGCGAGTTCGATAATTGAATTTTGCAATGCAATGTGGGTAAAAGGTCACAGGTCAGCTGTACCAAAACAGCGTAAAATGCCTATACGACGAGGCGGAATTGGTACAGCTGACCTTTGACCTTTGAATTATCGAACTCGTCTATTGGCTCTGGCCGGCCCGAGAGATAGGCCTACATTGTGCGGTGGTTGTTCGACTATCGTGCAATGGTGATCGAGTTAGGACCCAGTTAGTGCTGATCATGTTTGTTTTCATGTTAATTTGTTGCTTAGTGTTGCCGGAGATAACTGTAAGACTGTGGCACAATGCAAGGACAGACACAGGAATATGGTTCAAGCCAGTAAGTAACTTTGCATGTACATGTCAGTCCGGGAAACCTACAAATTTGACAACGTTGTCAAATACGACAACCGTTGTCAACTTTGACAACTTCCGGCGTGCTATATGCAGCGCTCGTAATAAACTATATAAACCTGTGTACACAGTTGGAACAGATATTTGCAAACATTTGTTTTTAATTGCAATCTTTTTTATTGAAAAACATCCATCTTGGTCATTTGTCAATAAACATATATAATGAGAAGTCCACATGTTCTTGCATAAATTAACAGCAATTAATATATCTCTCCATCTTTGTAAATTTTGCTCTTACTTTATGTTAAATATCTTTTACAAAAATATAGGCAGGATGTAATAATTTGTACTACTAGAAACTCTGTTCGTAAAATATGTTATGTATCCCTGTCTTCCCAGATTGCACATTCATAAAATTTTGTATAAATGATTTTAATTACAGTATTTCAAAAGCAATATGTTGCGGATTACCATACTGCCGGCCACTATGTTGTAATTTCTAAGATTTCTTGTCAGACAATTCAGCAACATTCAACTGTATGCATGTAGAAATAAAACCTGGCACATGCACATTTAGGAAACTGTACATATTGACAATGAGTGATGTTCTTTTTGTGTAGCCTGTATGGTAGCATTTAAAAGTCGAGTTTTGCTCATGGTCTAGAGATTAATAAATAAAATGAGAAAAGAAAACAGGTTCCCCCTTTGCTGTTTCATTTAAAGTTGTTCCGAGTTACCCTCCCTAATACAGATTAATAAATAGAATGAGAAAAGAAAACAAGTTCCCCTTTGCTGTTTCAATAAAAGTTGTTCCAAATTACCCTCCCTACTCAATTTTGTTCAAGCTGAAAATCACTTTACAAGAATCACTCAAAAATTGAACATTGAATCGTTTATGAAATCATACATTTTCAGTAAACATGAAACAAACTTTCAAAACTGCTAACACTACTGAACTTGTGCGCACTTTTGTGTATATATGTGTGCGCTAGGCCAAGGAAGGGGGTTTGTCTTGATCGATCAATAGTTCATCCAGATCATGCCCTGGTCTGGCAGGTGGGGGCGGATGTTGTTGACAATGTCCTCCACATCATGCTGACGCACCACTTCAAGATGATATATGGCACATAGCTTGGGGCCCCCTCCTTTCACGGAACCACCATGCTCGAGTTGACCAGTGTAAATGCACACGGCTCGGGCGATGGAGAGCTCCACTGACAGCCCCGAGGACAACACGTTGCAAATTTTACGTGGCACGTGACCGATGGCTTTCCCGGAAACGTCAGCTACAGTCTGACGATTGGAGCCGGATCTTGTCTCAACATTCAAGAGACTCTCCTTGATGTCGGCCTATCCTTTTTCTATGACCTGGGACCAGTTACGCATGGGGACTGGAGTTTTGCGGTCTAGGCTGGCCAGACGACTATTGGCAGTTTGGGGGTGACAAAACCTATAATAATACCACCAGTTGCGGATGATTTTTACTAGCACGGTGATCGTCCATTTCCAAATACAACCAAATCATTGTCTAAAATTCTTTATTAGAAGTTCCACATAAAGCACAAATGCTGTGCAATCTTATTTTAAAGGCCTATGGCCTACACAGAGGATTTAAATAATTAAACTGAGTTTAAGTGGATGCTATTTTCTTGTGTAAA
Source organism: Hippasteria phrygiana (assembly GCA_037893225.1). NCBI lineage: Eukaryota > Metazoa > Echinodermata > Asteroidea > Valvatida > Goniasteridae > Hippasteria > Hippasteria phrygiana. The sequence goes on along the minus strand of JAZGUH010000564.1, from coordinate 75,701 downwards.
CAGATATGTCAGCGAGTCTCATAATGGGGAAAGTTAAACCAGCAGATCAGCGCAGAAAAACGCGGTCACTTGCAAAAAGTGATGAATCCGGGTTGAAATTCACCAAGGGATGCAAGTGTATCATGCATGATGTTTACAAAACATCCGAGTCAGCAAAAGTATTCGCTATCGCTACAAGAAGCCACCCTCGCCGCAAACTGCAGTGGTTGTTGGACCAAAAGTTGTTGAGTCCACGCGCAAAATACGTATTGTATTGACTGTCTCAATCAAGCACCCTTAACAAGTTCGAGTCGAAGTGAATGTACCGCAGCATCGTCTAGTTCAGACCCTCCATCACACGTCACCGAAGATCTTCAAAAAACCGGGGAGGAAGAGACCAGCAATTCAGAATCTGAGATAATTGACGAGGTCCTTAATTTAATCAATAATCGCAAATTATCATCTGCAAGCATTACAAAACTCTGCTTCTCTCTGGGAAATCTAATGAGCGATGATACTCTTCAGGATTCTAAGGAGATGATTGGATTATATAAGAATTTAGAAAACCTGCTTAACTTAGACAGTGTTGCGTTTTTGGAGAAACGACCAAAGGCACTGATATCTTTGCTTGGAAATATTTGCAATGTAAGGCTCGATGATGATGCGGACAGACAGAATGCAAAGAAGATGAATGGCCTTTGCTTAGTTGTTGAAAACATTTATGCTCTACGCAATAGCAATTTCGTGGGGTCATTTTCATTTAGCCAGGGTTTGGTGAAGTGGTCGATAAATGGCAGCAAAACAACTCATGCATTAGATGGAGCAAGCAGTGCAAGTGGAAGCATCACTACATTGAAGAAGGTCATACAAAGCTCATCAGTGAAGCCAAATGTTTGTTTTCAATCTGGAGATGTTGATGTATTTGCAGACAACACGCAAAGGATCGGAAAAACTGGTCATGTGCGCACCGGAGGAACGACTCCAGCCAATGTTGTTACAAATGTCGTATTCATACAAGAATGATGTCGCTGCTAAAATAGCAGCATACGAGAAGGAACTCAATGACAACGTGTTTCGACCATATAGACACGAATGTCAAAGTAAACTCATTGAACAGGTGAAGAACGAAGTACATGAAGATGAGATCACAAGCGAATTAAAGGACCATGTGTACTACAGTATTTCTTCACAAGATGAAGATTGCGTATGCAGCAAGTGTTGCAAAGTATATGATGAAGTCAATGCTCTATGCCCTGGATGTGGACACAATGCACTGAACTTACCCGACAGAAGCAGCATGTATGGTGATGTACCGAGCTGCCATTCAACCGAAAAACCAGCTATTCGGATGGGTGAAATTATTCCCTTGAACCCAAATTCGAAAGCCACAATAAGAGATGTATTGTTGGGTCTTAAAGAACAGGCTGCAGTGGGGAAAGATCGTTCATGGATTCGTGTGGGGTTTGATGGAGTGCCATACAGAATTGCAGATATGCTAATAAAAAACACTGTACTGTGTGACGTTTGCAAAGAACACATTGACATTTCACAGACACCGTTTGATGTCCATTGTGAAATCAAACATCCGGGTGTGTATGATATCGGAAGCCAAAAAATCCTGGATGATATTCTTCTCACTCCCGGAGCCGGGCACACAGAGATCAACCTTTTACGAACAATTTTCTCGTTAACTCGAATAGTTTTCATGGAACACGTTGCTGGATGTTTGGGCTTCCGCAGTAAAAGAGCAAAAGAGTTTGTTATCTGTGGGAGTAACCATCACGTAACATGGCAAATTTTTGACATTGTTTTCAGGGCATTTGCTCTCGAACTATGCTTCATTTATATCTCTGAAAATCTGAAAGAGAATGACCAATTTGTACCATCGCCAGATATACGATCTCATATTTCACATTTTCCTTGGTGTCAAGTGTTTTAGAAGTGGAATACGTAGAAATAGCTCTCGGTACGCTATGGCTGGCCGTCAGAAAGCTGCCCCCATTATGTACATCGGCAAGCACGGAATCTACCAACGGCTTCTGTACAGGGATATGCAAGTTAGAGTAGAAGCACCGCCTGAAATAAACAGTTACATCGAGCAGAACGAGGCGTTTTCCAGATCTGGGGACAACCTCCGTGGCGAAGGTGGTGATTACGTAACGGAAAGTGAAAACAGAACTCTGAAAAGCAACCTTCCACCTGGGGTACCAACCGTAGCAAGATGGAGAATGTCCAGCCGATGTAGCGCTGCCCTTAAAAAGAACCAGGATCCTGGCGAACAGAAAGGGTCTGTGTTTAACAGAGAGCTGGAAGTGCAAGCTATCAGAAAGGAAGTAAGATTATCCGGGATGTTGAAAGAGCCATACGCAGAAAATCCACTGAAGTCAATTGATGGTATATTGTTACACGCGGATTTTGTGAACGTTTACCACACTGCCCTCGATAACTACGACGCCTACAAACAGTCGTCTACACCCGACCTTAAGCCAGTATTTGTAACCTCAGAAGATGAACAATCATATAACGACATAAATAACTGGACAATCGGAAAACTGAAAGATGAAACAATGAAATTACTGGATCAATTCAATGATCAAGATTCTGCAACTTTGTACAGAGAACTCCATACCAGTGACATTGCAAAGTCCAGGAAAAGAGTTCATGTTCAATTTTATCAAGATGTAAGTCACTTCTTAGAACGAGAGAGGGAGAGTTTTTCTACAGCCAGTGAAGATATTGAACAGACAGGTGATGGCGCAGAAACAGATCCATAGTCAAATGCATGCGTCTAATACGTATGATGAGTTTACCTGATATTAACGCGGCCTCTGCTTCTTGTTCGCCTTTTGCTTGACTTGTGATGGTCCATGCTTGGGACAGTAATAGGGAACCTTTTCCAAGGCTTTGTCACTGTCAAAGTAGAGACCGATGCAGTTCTGATGAACCCAGTACTGGCAGTCAAGGCGCTTGGTCCTGTTGTTTCTGTGGTCACATCCCAACCAAAAGGACTTATTAGTATCTGACCCACACACCCTGCAGGAGAGTTTCTTGCTCGTGCCACTCGTCTCATCACGTGACGTGTTCACAGTATTGTGTCGTTTCCTCGGAGTGACACTTAGTGATGATGGCAAGGGCTGTGCTTGCAGGACCTCACCCTGTGTCGGGTCCTCCGCGTTCTGCTCTTCTTGCGAGTTGAACGACCAAGATTTGCCGTGCTTCCACGTCGGGTTTACCTGAACGGCTACCTCACACCTTGTAAGTATCACCAATTCTTTGGCCTGTCATTTAAATCAAAATAGAAACGACCTGATGAGTGCTTGAGAAATCAGTTTTAATGTCCCATTTTTACACCCCGCACCGCCCAATGTTGTTATTATGTTTTAAGTTATGTATTTCAGAGGTCCCATTTTAAAGTTGGCCGCCCGTTCAAGTGGTACTGTACTATGTATGCCCGAGTGTGGATACATGTATTATACCCGGTGCGTGTTTAAAATAGGCCTATATCACAACACTGTAGTGTAGACTAGTCTAGAACTTGGAAATGTTCGGCCTCAAAACAACCGTGGGCGTATAGGCATAACATTATATATATTCTTTTTGAAATTCATGCAATCAAAATCGTATAAACTGGTTATTGTGGAAATAAATTATTAAAAAATGATACGGTACAATGTAGTTTTCTAATTATTTCAATTATAAATGAAATTTGGTCTATGGCCCGCACGTATCTTACCGCACGTATCAAGCTCCTAGAACTTCGGTGGTATGATGATCGTCTTGTCGCTGCATTCTCGATTAACTTTGTTTTTCTCTTGTATTGGTGATGACCCTTTTCTTTTTCTCGATGTACTGCATCTTCCAATATTGTATACCTATCATCAGTTGAATTCACCTGGTTTATCATTGTAGTGTGAAATTTCTAGCCCGATGAATCGCCACTCTCCCGTAACAGTATTTAGTAGTAACAGTTTGAACTTTCCCGCTTTTTCATGTGAACCTCATCCGCGCGCTCTCTCCAGCTCTCTCTATAAGTTTGATTGAATAGAGTTAAATTCATTGGTAATAATATGAAATTATTTCAAAAACAATAAAATTCCCCTTTTTCTGCCGATGTAATGGGCATCTTCTAAATTATTTATTTTCATGCTCGTTTTAATTAACTTATTGGACCAGGATGCAAAGTCACATGACACAAAACCGAAAATGGCGTCGCTGCAGTCACGAACGGTTCGACCGAGCGGCCGGTGAAAATTGAAGAAGAATCACGACAAAATGCACAGGCGACTTTTGAATTTACGCAGATAGAAAGTTAGTTAAGGTAATGTTGAACAATATTATGGACTAAATAGAGTGCGTAACTGTGTCAATTTTGCATCTTTTGCGCTTCAACTTTCCGTTGTCAAATTTGACAACTATTGTCGTCTTTAACAACGTTGTCAAATTTGTAGGTTTCCCTGACTGATGTAGGCCTACATACATGACATAGTCAGTCATGTGTCATATACACAATGAACGTGGATGCAAAGTCAGTAACATGTTTAACTGTTCAAATGATTAACAGTCCTGAATCCTCCAATTTCGGCGATTGTGTAGTGTAGGGCCCTGTTCCCTATATTTTATATGGGAACAAAAATCCACTTTATTGGAATTGCCAAACTAGTTAGCGACATTACAAACCAACAGTATGCCGTAGATAAAAGGGCAGGGTTTTAGTTTTGGAGGGAAATTTTGGGGTAAAGCGACGATGAAGACGACAAAATGCAACGCGATAAAACGATGGTGATCACCGCGATGCACAGTAAACACCTAAACCCGCGTTGATTCGCATGGCAACTGCTGTAAAGCGCGTAAGAAAATTGCATTTACTACCGCAACAGACTGTTCACATTTTTTTAAAATGATGTCAATAGAATTAAGAGTAGCCTGCTTTAGGTTGAAAAAGTCATTTAAGAATGAGAAAAAATACCTTTGACTCTAATTTGATCAAAACTAAAGAGGGGCCCTACAGTACACAATTGCCCCAATTTCAATACGATTTTCCTCACACCCTAGGGAGTTAGGGTTAATAAAGGTATCACTGTATGATGATCCTTCTCGTGCATCATATTTATGAACTTATTTTACCGAAACTGGCCCCAGCATATTGTGCCCTCATCGTGCGCGTGTATGAAGTAGGCCTAATCATTCAGCCAACTCACTTTTGGACCCTAAATTTATGGAATGACCCATAAGTAGTATTGAAAATTGCCATTCTTTTTAGTAACAAAGCGAAAGGGGCAGGTCCACAGCACCGGAGGTGGCGCTGAACCTCCCCCTTTGTCGTCTGCACAGCAGATCCTGGTGAAAACACTATCCAAAGAAAAACTGAGTGGGATAGATCAACCCCTGGAGACTTTTTGCGGTAGGTATTTCTTATAATGGCATTTTTAATCAACTAGCAGATAATTTACAACGGCAAAGAAATGTAAACTTTGAATTGGACACAAAATAATAAGACACATATCACAGGCTTTTTCAGGCGAGAATTTCACAATGTATGAATTTCAACAATATATGTTGTGTCTATAATATAGTTTAAATGCATTATACAACATTTGCCTTTGCTGTAATTTTTGGACTTTGGAGGTTAGTATTTTATAGCAATATTATTACAATGACCTGTTTAAAGTTTTGTGTTCATTATTGCTGGGAAAACAAAAACAATATGTTTAAAGTTTAAATGCAACTTACATTATGACAATTTTTGGTTTAATAAATAAGATCAATCGGTTGGAAACTTGAAACATTGAAGCATCATTGATAGTTACAGTTGTTAACTGCTAAGCAAATTGTTACTGACACAAAAAAACCAAATGGATTTGTTTCTGATCATTTTTAACCCACTAAAACCGTTTTTAATATTTTGTATAAAGGTTTTCTCTTGAGTGAAGAAAGTGCTGCAGCTGTGGCAGACAAGGCTGGTACGTGTTTTGTTTGGTCTGAAAGGCTAATTCCAATAATCACATTCGGTTTCCAGTACATGTTGAGACACATGTATGTCCAAGTGTCTGGATGATTCATGAAGCTCTTTACACTTTTTTACCAAAGCTAAGCTTCTTTTCAATAATTGCTTATTACCTACAACAAATTATATTATCTTCAAGCAGACTTAATTTCTCGAAGCTGATTGGTCGATCCAAGCCGTGCTACATATATTCCCATGTAGCACGGCTAGGCTAACACGATTCTAAGTTAACACGATGCGATTTCGTTGTTGAACATTTTTCGGTGTGGATCGTTTGCTTGAAGATAAATTTGTTATACCACTCAAGCTCGTGCATCTGCGTCCCATATACCACACTCGGCCTTTGGCCTCGTGGTATGTGGGACACAGACGCACAAAAGTTTTTCTGGTTATTTTTCTGGTCTTGGATACTGTATTTTGATTGGCCTAGAATGATCACATGCCCGGTTTATAAAAACGCATGGCACACTCCAAGCATGATATCACACATCAGCGCAGCCAGCTAGCTATTGAGCTAGTTGGAGCAGCGAACTAACAGACGATCAGCTGTTTTGATCGCGTGATTTGTTTCAGTAAATTTCCACCAAGCAAGCCAAGTTGAACTGAAAAAACTGGGTTTGGCAATATAACAAAAGAATTGTTGACTGCTGTGATGTGGGATATGACATTTTTAACATGACCCTCGGGGACGCATAGCATATGCGTCCCTCGGGTGTTAAAAATGTCGTATACCACATCACAGCAGTCAACAATTGTTAAATGTTCCTCTCGCGCTCGAGGGATATACATGTACATGTACTTTATATCCATAAAATATGACTTCCTGAAAGTAATCACGTAAAAACTGTTTAACTAAAATATTCACTTTTTCCAATGTTTCCAGCAGGTTCTAGTTTTCAGTACATGGTTGGAGATGCAGGTATTTCCTCTTTTTCCATCTTTTTCTGATTCCACAGTTGCATTTCTTGTAAATGAGCAGTTGAATGAAAAGTAACACTGTTGCCTTTGGTTTGCCATGTCAGTATTTGTATTGAAACATACCATGATCTGTCCGAGAGGTACAACAAATGATTGGCACTGCAGCCTACACACAAACTAGTCGAACATTGTTGAGCAGTTGTCCGACCTCTATTTGATGCACTAGCCTTTTATAAGTGAACACTGCTTACCATATTTCAGCTGATCAAGATGAATCAGCAATTTCAATACACTACATATATTTATAATTTGAAATTGATATATTTCGTTTTCAGTTTTTGAATCCCTTGAAGAGGCCTGCGAAGAGGTTCAGAAATTGCAGATGTAAAGTGGTAAGATTTATGTACAGCCTCAATCCTTAATTTTATTCAGCAGAGGGGTGACCACTACCTGAATCCCTCAAAATCCTCAGACTGTCAAAGTTAATAAGTTAAGCAGTGCCAGAGCCATTGATAGAGAGTTGCGTCAACTTCGGATTACTGTAGAAGCCATTTTGTTTCCAGAGTTCACAAGACCAAAGAAGGCGCGTCAGGTCAGGAGCGCAACCAATGGCATTAAGTCTCCTGAAACATAATTTTAACATTTGGTGAGATCTGAAACTCTTTGACCTGAACGTTTAGCAGAGCTATAGTCGACTCCATCACAAGTCATATGCTCCCTATTTAAATCTCAAGCTATAAAAATGAACTTTGACCAAGGCATTGTGATTTACTTGGGATGGGACTGGACTTGTGATGGTCTCGATTACATTCCTGACATTTAGACTGTTAACATAAGAGAATAAATATATGCTTTGCCGGTTTTAAATAAGTATGTTTAAAACCGGCTCAGGGGCCTTGACAGGATAATGACCAGAGCTAAAGGCTAAAAATTGGAAATGCACTTGTTTAAAACCGGCCAATCACATATTTATTTACATTTTAAATACTTTTAGGCCAAACAATTCAAACATGTTTCCAACAAGTTTGTTTAACAATTTTACTTTGTGTTTTGTGAAATGCCCCTTTAGCTATGTTTCTGGTGTAGTGTGAATTAAGGACTATGAATACAGACCCATTGGTAGTATTGGTGTTTTATTGTTTAAAACTACCCACATGACGGGCCCTTGACCAATAGGAATGGGTAAACTGTATAAGGTATTTATGAATGCTAAATAAAGGGTATATCACCACAAATTTATAAAGAGATTGACTGAATAACTGACTAAAAGCATACTTGGATTAGGGACAACAATAATCAGAGAAGTTATTTCATCTGATATGCTGTAGTTCTGCATGTCAAAACATTTAAATCTTTAAACCGTCTGACGAGCTCGAATATTCCCAGCACAGTGTCCTTAATGCTACATTGCATGTTAAAATTGATATACTGTACTTTTTGTACATGTTTTAAAAAACCCAAGGGTGTACAAGTTTTTTTAAGACAGCTTTGCAACATGCAAGTAATTACATCAATGTAAATTAAGTAAATACCTTCATCAATCCCGAAATTGTGAAGGAAGCAGCATGCCATGATCTCTCTGGCTGCCTTGCTCATGTCTCGTACTGTGGTCCCAGTTCTCAGGAGAGCAAAGCGTTGCTTTGTTATTCCAAACGTCTGCTCTATGAGAGATCTGCAAAATGAATTTCCTTTGTTATCCTTTCACACAAAACAATTACTGAAACACACATGCTTTAACCATTACCCTATCAAATGTTCTTCAAAATTCATGTGAAATTGGATTTAACCTTACACGGTATAGTTTAAGAACGTGGTTGTTATCTATTCCATAGAAGATTTTATTTTAATTATGCAGAAATAAAAATATTTATGCAGGACACATTCTTCGTGTTTTAAGCAAAGATCCTGGGAAACGTGCATGTATATGTACCTTGTTACTGAATGAACTGTGTTGTAGTCGGACTCTGCCTCTGTCTCTGGGTTTAAGTACGGAGTCATCATAAAGATACGTTGGTAGTATACGCAGAGTCCCCCAGCATGAAGCTATTGGGCCATGTGTCTAGAGATGGAGAAATCCAATTTATAATTGATGATGCAAATCTTTGTTAATGTGAAATTGTGTTTCGTCACAGTAAGCTTGCATATTTCACCATAAGCCCTAACAATACTGAATCAATCAATTTTAATATGTATTTTCAAAGTATCCTGGCAATGCTTCACTCAATTGTATGATTATTGCTCATCATTACTATAAATCAAATTGAATATTTACTCGCTTCCATAGCTCTCCCAAGAGAACTTTCTCTCCATATCCTACTGTCGTGTGCTGACCCAGGAAGCTTTATCCAAGAATCTCCTGTGGTAGTCACACACCATCTGCATCATCATGAATTAACATCATCAGTTGGTCATATCCATGTCCAGAAATTAAAATGATAAAAAACAAAAATGTTAAAAATGTTAATTGATGTGTGTAGGCATTTACTCCAGGGGCAATTTGATTCTTGTGTATTAAATCAAAGCAATTTACTTTCCCTTGAAAACATATCAAACCCAAGAGTGTAAAACCTCATTGGTCTTTTGAATACTTATTAGAATATAAATTAATGGAATGGTAGTGTTCAAGGATTGACGTTACATTTCTCAAAATGAATCAAATATTTGGAAACGAATTATAACAACGTGTTGTAACGAATAGCTATTTAACTGTATTTTATAGGGGTCTATTTATCTGTATTTCATAGCATTAGCTGAAATTATTACTTATCGTCAATATGCATCATTTCAATTGATTTTACCTGGCAGTTCAGAGATGGGTATCCCTTTCTGTTTATGTAGTCATTCCTTGTTTCACTTGGGGGCTCTACCCGAACATGTGTGCAGTCCACTGCGCCAATGACATTGGGGAACCCTGCATTTTAATAAATATTATGGGTCTGTAGTTGTTTTTCAAAGAACTTTTCACAATTACGGGTGAAATAAAATATTGAGCGTTTTAAAGATGTAACATTAAATAGCTATCTTCATATTTATAGTTATTATTTATTTGTACATATTGAACAGAAATTTGAAATGCATTTTATTGTTGACAAATATAAATTCTTGGAAATGTACGGTTTATGACGTGTATTAATTATTGTGTATTATTCAACCCTTGTTTTTTTTATGAGTACCTTCGCTAACTTGAACCATTAAAATATTTAGGCCAGCTGAACCCTGATACACCCATATCTTCGTAGTTCGCGCCGGGTAAAGAATTTCCCCCTTTTGTTTATAAATAGTAGGCCTGCCCTGGATTGACCTATTTTGCCCGCTCTAGCAACGTTCGTCGGGAAAACTGTGAGTGACGTTGCTGTATGTGAGTACTATTAAAACTTGGCCTTCCACACCCCGATCTACCCTCCCAGCATATTTTTTTGGCAAATGCAAAGCGTTCGTTAACACTTAACAACATTAGAAACCATCTTTAAAACTTATAATTACCTTCCACTCTAAAGAATCCTTGTTTTAGGTTCATCAACCTTTCCTCGTCTTGGGGATCGGGGAATTTGATTTGTTTTTCATTGCCGAGCACTTGGATGAGTGCTTTGACCACCCTATCAATGGCCCTCCAAGCCGTGGGTGGGCTGACCCGTGGGACAGTGTCTCCCACCACTATTGCAAAGGTACCTGAGGAAAGGTACCTCAATGCCAGACAAACTTGCAGCAGTGGTGGTAGGGCCATGCTATGTTCCGTTGTGTGATGGATGGCATTGGAGACAATTCCAGTCAACAACAATATTGTCTGTGGCCGAAATCGGTACCGCGCCCACACTTGCGTTTCCGAGTATATCTCGAGGGGTTTTTCCTGTCACGGTACACTCGTGGCGGCCGGGGATTATTTCGTCGACGTTCACGTCGTCTGATAAGCCGTCGCAAAACCATACTTTTTTGTTTGTAATTAATTATGTATATGTACGACAAACAAGATGGCGGCCTTCAGCACAAAATCAGGCCGGTTAGCTTGCGTTTTGGTGTGCTAAGCCCTTTAAGCAGTGTTGTGAGATCGTAAAGTTCTGACACGTTGTTGCAATGAAGATAAGAAGGCGTCTATTTAACTGTCTTGTGCTTCTCATTTATTGTGCGCTATACTGTAGTATTGTAGTACACATGTATCGTAGTATTCAACAACTGTGTGTGATTCCTATAAACAAGAAGAACAATAAACTTGTCTAAGTACAAACTCACACGTAAGTTATGTCAATCATTTTAAATCTAAACTGGGGCAACGTTTCCTGAACACTTAATTCTACTCATGACACTCTGTTTGTACATGTGTTTGTTTATCTTGAAATTGATAAACCTACATGAATAGAGACAGCCTAAAATTAACTGTCGCCTATGTCATTACTTCCTGAATTTGTATGAAAGATATTCTCAGAAACATCAAAGGCATTATCAACAAGAATAACAGAATAAACCTTTAAAAGAGGTATCAATCAGCTGAATAATTACAGACAAAACAATAACATCATGTAACCATAACACGCCTAAAGCCTGGGCGGCGGATCACTCTCATTCATAGGAATATCAATCCGCGGGTCTGCTCGCAAATAGGTTTATGACACTACTGCAAAATAATCATTACACAAAATAGTGCGTAACTAGATTGGCCTGCATATCGAAGAAAACAACAGTGAGACGCAATAACAAAACGGGGATTCTAGAAAACACCTAAATTAGCACAGTAATAATTCTAAACATCTCCAAAACATTGCTGCTTCATCAGTAAGAAACTGCACACTGGCAGAGGGCACCGCGACCGCGAAGAGTCGCTCCAGGCAACCCTGGCCTGCACTCAGCACCGAGTACATGAAACGGGCAAGGCAATAAACTGAGGGAGATTTTGAACGAGCAATCTAACAAAAACTCTCCAAAAGGATATTTACAAGAGTAAAGCAATACATAAGCTGTAACTGTAAATTCCCGAACAAATCTATAATTGTCTGATGCAAGTCTCAACATACCTTAAGTAGCAAATATCAGGAAAAAATAAGGAAATCTGGTGATCAAACTTAGCGAGTTGCTGTGACTGTACGAACTCTCGTGTTGATGCCGTGACCTTACGAACTCGTGCTAATGCATAGTCTTCGCACCAGGCGCACATAGCAAGAAAATCTCACACTTGTATTTGTGGAAAGGAAATCATGTCATGTCATGACAAGCAGAAAACGTCTGCTTACGGTCGCCGTGAAATAAAAAATTTGCTACGGGGGGCTCGGTTAGCATAAAACGTGTGCTTAGCAGCGCCGTGAAATTGGGCCCTGGTAGCATTCGAACGTTTCCTCTCTCCCTCGCGAAATTCACCTTTTGTTCCGATCATGAGAGCCATAGTGCTTCGTCTATATGTTCCTAATACTCTAGTGGAACTGTCGATTTAATGTGGAATACAAATCCAGCATCCTTGTCGCCAAAATATGTCATATACTGAGAAGAAACACAGACACGCGGTCTACAAGATGGCTGCCATGTTAAGAGTAATTCGTATATACGGTTATTCACTATACAATCAATAGAGGGCGCAATGTACTTTCTATGTGGATCATGCGTTACATGCATGTATATAAAGCAGTTTGCTACAGGTTTAATCAACCTCACCAACCTTCCCCCAAACGTGACGGAATGTCACAGAAAAAAAATTAAAAAACAAAAACATCGGAAACGTGAACAAATATACTGCAAAACGTTCATGCTAAGAATAGACCAATCTGTCTTTGTCCAAAGACGATGTGAAAGAAAAAAGGAAAACAATTTCTTTTCAATAAGTCCAACATGACGCTTAACAGCGTAAACCTCTGCACAGGAACAAATTTTAACATCTAATCACAGTCAGTGCAGATATGGGAATATTTGGGCAGCGTTCGGCGTATACCCAATACTGTATGCTCAAATTACTGTCTACTAATTAATGTCTGATCGTTCTGACTTCTTCATTATAAGAATGAGCTTTGTCACGGGTCTCTTAGCATTTGTACCATCGGCGAACCTGATGTCAACGACTCTCACAAGGTCATCCTTTCCTGGATAGATGTTTACAACCTCAGCCATTTTCCAGGAACCACGTTTTCTGTCCTCACCAATGACGAGCACGATGTCTCCCTCCTGTAGGTTTTCAGCCGACTGTTGCCACTTCTGGCGCGGTGAGAGCTTGTGGATGCATTCCATCCAGCGTCGCCAAAACCCGTCCACCATAGCATTGCAAATCTCTCTGCGTTTCCGTGAGTTTCCCTCGTATTCTTCACACGGGACTTCGGGGCACGGCAAGTCGCCTCTTCCAATTAAGAAGTGATTTGGTGTCAATGGTGGATGATCCAGTGGTGACGATGACTTGGCAGTTAAGGGTCGACCGTTGATGAGACCAGATATCTGGCAGAACACAGTCTCCCATTCGACAAATGGCAGACGATCTGCTTTCACCAGATGCCTCATCCCTTTCTTGACCTCTTGGACCATGCGTTCGACAGCTCCCTGGTGATGGGGTCCTCCCGGAGGTCCGAATTTCCACTGAACATTATACCGTTGGCAATGTACCCTCAGTTGATTCTGGTCCAGTTTCAAGTTCAACTCATTTATGGTGTTGTCGGCTCCCCTGAAGCAGGTACCATTGTCACTGACTAACAAGGATGGCGCCCCTCTGATGCTTACAAACCGTTCCAGAGCCTGTAGGAACGCTTGTGTTGACAGATCTTGAACGCATGTTAAGTGCACAGCTCTAGTCACTGCACACGTGAACACAGCACAGTAGCCTTTAGTGGTAGTGTTTCGGTTCAATTTCACATTTACTGGTCCAAGGTAGTCCACCAATGTAGTCTGGAACGGGGGTGAGCAAGGACTGACTCTGAACTCTGGCAAGTCGGCCATTTTCTGCTGGATTGGTTTGCCTCTGTGCTTCCTGCATATGACACACTTGTGCACGACGTGCTTCGCGATGGTCATGTCGCCGACAATCCAATAATTCTTCCTAACCTCAGCTGCAGTTCTCAAGTGACCTCCATGAAGGGCATGTGTGTGTCTGTCACGCACAATCAACAGGCTAATGTGACTCTTTTTAGGAAGAAGATATGGGTGTCGAACATCATAGGACAGTGGTGCGCTGCCAACGCGTCCGCCAACACGGTACACTTGGTCATCTTCGTCTAAGAATGGATCCAGTTTCATGATGTTAGGATCCTGGAAGTTAATATCTCTTTGCGCTTGTCGTATCCAATACAACTCGGCTTCCTTGACTAGCTTTGAAGAAGGCCACTGTGAAATCTGCTGGGTGAGCTGCTTTAGCCATTGGTTCTTGGGCATCTCTTTCAAGGATAGCACTCTAGCAGTGACCATCTTTAGTTTGGACCAGCCGGAGAACTTGGTGGCGTCGACAATCGGGGGCTTAGACACAACATTGATTCTGAGTGCTAGTGTTTTAGCATTCCGGACGTGGAACTTTTTCTGCTCTCCATCTTCAGGGTCCACTGGGATATTCTCTGGTGTCTTTGGCCAAGACGCAGGTGGTAACCTCAAGTACTCGGGTCCGTCAATGACTCGCCTCATGTCAGTAGCAGTTCCTCCCCTTGAAACCAGGTCGATAACGTTCTGGTCTGAGGGCACATAAGCAATATCATTGATAGGGTCAAACTCCGTCGTGATCTCGCCCACACGATATGCAACATAGGAGCGGAAAGACTTGGATTGCCCTCTTAGCCAGCTGATGGCAGTCATGCTATCCGTCCAGATCTTTGAGTAGGCTATGTTGAACCGCAAAGCATTATTTACAGTGAGCATTAGCCTTGACACCAGGAGGATCGCTTGGAGCTCCTTTCGTGGTATGCTTGACTGCTTCAGCGGTGTAAGCCTGGCTCGTGCACACACAAATGACAGATGGGCCTCAGTGTCCTCGGGGTGAGACCATCTCAGCCAAACTCCGATGCCCATAGCATCTTCAGAGGCATCACTAGCTCCATGTAGAGACACTTCAGGCAAAGGTCTCATTCCCCTGTATGGCTCTGGAATCAGGCACCTCGGAATTTCAATACTGGCCATCTCCTCAAGGTCTCTGTTGATCTCTTTCAGCATGGCACAGAGCTCGCCCCTTTCGTTGAGGGGGGTGTCCCAATCAAGGTTCAACTGCCATAACTTCTGCAAAAGAATCTTAGGTCGAACAAGGAGCCCAGACAGCATGCCGAAGACATCATAGTAAGAAGCAGTTTGTCTTAAGATGCTACGTTTGGTTGGGACGTCCTGAGTTGGCTTCACCTCCTTAACTTTCAAGGTGTCCTTCAAGAGGTTCCACTTGGTGCCCAAAGCAGTGGCAACTCTGGTATCTTCTGTTTTGTCGCACACTTCCTCGACGTTTGATTGCCATTTCCTAATGGCAAAGTTGCCTTTTTGAAGGGTCTCTGTGAGTTTGGACTTGAGTTCTAGAGCCTCTTTGACGTCAACGACGGATTCGTTCAAGTCGTCCATGTAGAACTGGTCGGCGACTACTTTCTTCAGCTGCTCATCACCTGGTGCATGCTCAGTTACTACATGCCTCAGGGTCACAATGGCAGCAGTTGGAGACGGTTTGTCCCCAAAGGTGACGGTTGTCAACTCATATACTTGGATGGGGTGACTGGGGTTCTCTCGAAACACAAATGAAAGCGGGCATCGTCGGGTTTGATTTTGATGGCTTGGAACATCTTGCTGATGTCTGCAATGATGCCTACTTCGTTTTCTCGGAACCGCAATGCGACCTTGAATAGATCAGAGTTTATATTCTCACCCTTCATGAGATAATCATTAAGTGAGCGACCCTGGTACCTTGCCTTCGCATCGTACACTACTCTGACAGGAGTTGTCTTTGAGTCTTTGGTAACAGCAAAGTGTTGCAGCTCTTCCTCTGTGACATGCCGAGAAACACCCCTCTTCAACTGATCTCTCATTTGTTTGCAGTATGTTTCCCATTCCCCACGCCTGTTCCTGAACTGATTCTCTAGGCTTTTCAGTCTTTTGACAGCATAATTGTAGTTGTCAGGCAGGTCGTCAGGTGATTTCTTCCACGGCAGTTGGATCTCGTAGGAACCATCTGGAAGTTGGGTTACACTTTGCTGCATGGCCTCGGTCGCACCCTTGTTCAGGAGATCGGAAGAGCATTTACACCTTTTTGGCTCCAGGCCAACCGTCTCCAGGCCGATGAATTCCTCTATTGGTCCGATGGCTGACACATTGACATAGTTCAACAGTGAAGCCGAACTAGCAGATCGTCCTCCTTGAATGAACCAGCCAAATGGGCATCTGACAGCTACAGGTTCGTCAGACTTCCCACCAAGGATGTAGTCTTCCCAGATCATCAAATGTGTGTTATCGACACCCAGAAGTACATCAATAGTCTGCAACGGGGCAATGTGGATGTCAACTTCACTCAGATGATCGTACTGTTGGAGCTGTCCTGGTAGAACAATTGGAGCATCACCGCAGGGCTGATCAATTTCAGTGATGGTCAATGGACATGACCAATTTCCCCCAACGTCTTCGATGTGACAGTCTAACAGTCTCAATTTACTTGTGATTTTGCTGCCACCAACAAGACTTAGATCATGGTCCTGGTACAAATCTCGACCTGTTCTTGGGAAGATCCCTTTTCTCAAGAGTGTGGCCTGGCTACCACCATCCAGCAGGATGCGCACCAGGTGGCGGATGTTTCCACATCGAAGATACCCCACGACAGTGGGTAAGGTGCCCTGTAGTTTACCTCTCTCGTTGGTGGTGACGGTTGTCACATTGACGGAACTGCTGTTCGGACGAGAGAGCCCTACATTGTTGTCCAACTGGTTTGGAGGACCATCACCTTTCTCTCCATACACAACAGGGCAGATGGCTGCAAAATGACGATCGTTACCACACGTCTGGATCCGGCATGGGGCCACAAACTGACAGGAGTTGTGATCATAAGGAGGCTTGCCAGCTATGCAGTTGTTGTGCCCACAACGGTAGCAGATACTATTCTTTCTCATTATTTCGTACTTCTCTTTCTGTGGTAAGCTCCTGAACTTGTTGCAAGCTTTCAGGAAGTGTGTGTTTGCATTGGGGTGTAATGCACACTTAAGTACCCATGAACGTCTATCCTTGCCTAGTTGGCTCTGCTTACTCGACGCATGCACTGTGGCAGCATTTGAGGACCTGGACATTCTGTGTTGTGCTGGTGGAGGGACCGATGGACTATCCACACTGGCAGGCTTTGCCTTCTCAAGTAACAATAGTTGGCTATACAACCACTTGACAAGACCGGTGAGGGAATCATCAGTGTGGTCATCTCTCACACTCTTATAGTAGGCAATACGATGCTCCTCCGGTAGCTTCTGTTTAATTTGGCTCAACATAATTTCTGTTCAGCTCTCCAGATAGACCGACGGTCTCTGCTCGAGTCTCAAAAGTCTGGAGGGTCTGGACAAAGCGACCCATGGCAGGGAGGTTTGTTCTGCCCTTACTCTCATATGGCTTCAGGTTGTCAAGGTCCTTCAGCAAGCTGTCTACGACTTTGTCTTGATCATCGTAGCACTCATCCAGTACCTGCCAGGCTCGCTCTACATTGATGCACCCTTTTATCTTGTTACGTTCTCTGGCGTTGGTCATCGACTGTCAGCTGATAGAAACATTCCATCTCTGTCAAGTCTGCAGCACAATGGGTAAACAATTCTTTAAACCGCTTGTAATCTCTGAGGTCCCCACTGAACATCGGGAATTTCATTCTCGCTATCCTTGGAGTGGACGAAGTAAAAGGGCGAGATACAGGACACGGTGTTGGTGAGGCTGGACTGGATACCGTTGGCAGATTTCCTGAGCTCACAGGCTGTATAGGAACTGTTGGTGTTGGGTTTGATTGGGGAGTTGTAGGCGAAGAGAAGAGAAACGGTTGGTTGGCCAGGGGAGATTGTGACTGGCGGTCGATGACCCGTCTTGCACGTATTAATACCTGGACGAACTCCATTTCACACTCTGCCATCCATTTTTCCTCAATCTCAAACTCTGCTTGCTCTTCAATGACATCCATTAGCTCGGAGTGTTTCTCTTCAATCTTTCCGAACTGTTGTTCTGCTTTGGTAATGTATTTCCTTAACATTTCCAAATCACTAGCAGCATCTTTTGACAGGCTGTCTATCGTCGTTAGTGATCTGGTCAACTGGCCCTTGGTGTTCCGTCTCGATAACTTCAGCTTGTTGACGTCGGTCATGGTGTAAGTTGAAGTTCCACAGATTGGAGTACACTAGAGTTGTTGAAGATGTTGTGAGATCGTAAAGTTCTGACACGTTGTTGCAATGAAGATAAGAAGGCGTCTATTTAACTGTCTTGTGCTTCTCATTTATTGTGCGCTATACTGTACACTGTAGTATTGTAGTACACATGTATCGTAGTATTCAACAACTGTGTGTGATTCCTATAAACAAGAAGAACAATAAACTTGTCTAAGTACAAACTCACACGTAAGTTATGTCAATCATTTTAAATCTAAACTGGGGCAACGTTTCCTGAACACTTAATTCTACTCATGACACTCTGTTTGTACATGTGTTTGTTTATCTTGAAATTGATAAACCTACATGAATAGAGACAGCCTAAAATTAACTGTCGCCTATGTCATTACTTCCTGAATTTGTATGAAAGATATTCTCAGAAACATCAAAGGCATTATCAACAAGAATAACAGAATAAACCTTTAAAAGAGGTATCAATCAGCTGAATAATTACAAACAAAACAATAACATCATGTAACCATATAACACGCCTAAAGCCTGGGCGGCGGATCACTCTCATTCATAGGAATATCAATCCGCGGGTCTGCTCGCAAATAGGTTTATGACACTACTGCAAAATAATCTTTACACAAAATAGTGCGTAACTAGATTGGCCTGCATATCGAAGAAAACAACAGTGAGACGCAATAACAAAACGGGGATTCTAGAAAACACCTAAATTAGCACAGTAATAATTCTAAACATCTCCAAAACATTGCTGCTTCATCAGTAAGAAACTGCACACTGGCAGAGGGCACCGCGACCGCGAAGAGTCGCTCCAGGCAACCCTGGCCTGCACTCAGCACCCGAGTACATGAAACGGGCAAGGCAATAAACTGAGGGAGATTTTGAACGAGCAATCTAACAAAAACTCTCCAAAAGGATATTTACAAGAGTAAAGCAATACATAAGCTGTAACTGTAAATTCCCGAACAAATCTATAATTGTCTGATGCAAGTCTCAACATACCTTAAGTAGCAAATATCAGGAAAAAATAAGGAAATCTGGTGATCAAACTTAGCGAGTTGCTGTGACTGTACGAACTCTCGTGTTGATGCCGTGACCTTACGAACTCGTGCTAATGCATAGTCTTCGCACCAGGCGCACATAGCAAGAAAATCTCACACTTGTATTTGTGGAAAGGAAATCATGTCATGTCATGACAAGCAGAAAACGTCTGCTTACGGTCGCCGTGAAATAAAAAAATTGCTACGGGGGGCTCGGTTAGCATAAAACGTGTGCTTAGCAGCGCCGTGAAATTGGGCCCTGGTAGCATTCGAACGTTTCCTCTCTCCCTCGCGAAATTCACCTTTTGTTCCGATCATGAGAGCCATAGTGCTTCGTCTATATGTTCCTAATACTCTAGTGGAACTGTCGATTTAATGTGGAATACAAATCCAGCATCCTTGTCGCCAAAATATGTCATATACTGAGAAGAAACACAGACACGCGGTCTACAAGATGGCTGCCATGTTAAGAGTAATTCGTTTATACGGTTATTCACTATACAATCACCTCACCAACCTTCCGCAAACGATGCTTTAACGTTGTTTAGTAAACGGTTGATCAACCAACCATGCTAACCGTCGGTAAACGTTTTAGCATTCTTTTGTGAACCTCGGTTCAACCAACCTCGCTAACCTTCTGCAAACGCCGCTTTAACGTTGTTCCGTAAACCACTTCAATCAACCTCACCAACCTTCTGCTAACGCCGTTTTAACGGTATCCACTGAACTGCCAACGGTATCCACTGAACTGCTATTGGTCAACATTGCTAACCAACAAACAGTGTTTTAACGTTATTTCGTCAACCATTTTTGAACCAACCTTACCAACCAAATGTAAACGGTTTTTTTATAACGTTGAAAGGATGACGGAAAATGAATCGTTGGTACTAACCTGATAACAACGTTCAAATAATGTTGACAAATTAACCCCTAAATTCAGAGAAGCATGCAACATGAAATCCACGTTAAAACAACGTACTTAAATGAACGAATTGACAACATTGACAAAACTGACTTTAAGTGAACGTTCGTTTAACGTTAACTATTAAACCAAAACCATATATCAACTAAATGAACCATTTTTCAATGTTATAACGACTTGTGCTATCTGGGTAAGCACCTCCAGGTAGATGATCTTTGTAAAATATCTGGACAAGTTTAGCAAGCGCAGGAAGTACTGTTCCAAGAATAACACAGCAGTCTCCATCAATTTCTGCCTCCTTGACTAAGCTGTTGTATACACAATCCTCCTTCACTGGCACGTCCGCGAAGAGGCTAAAGCTGACCTGTAATAAATTCATCTGTATTTTGGGCTGCATCTTGTAGATAAGTGTATAGTTGAAGGTATATTTCACTCATGTCCAGCACATTGACAGTTTTGTCTTCGATGAGTGCCCACAAAGGAGTTGTAATCTGTTTGCAAATTGACCTTACAACATTCGATGAAGAACGGCACTTCTAGATCATGCTTTACCCAGATGTTAATATTAGTCCTGTCATCATTCAAGAAATCAATCAGTTCTTTCCGAAGCCAATAAATGATGCCTGCATTGTGAAACAGAATGTTGAACCGGTTTCCCCTGAATGGTGTTAATGGCAAACTCCGAAAGCCACTTTGCTTCAAGTGTTCAGCCACTGCAACTATGAATCTGCCATGACATCTCGATGATGGCGCCTCTTCAGGGCGTGGCGCGGACGGCACATACCGGAGGGTCTCTGAGCGGCTACAGACGCGTCCGTTGGGATGGAAGTATACCGTCCCAGTATTGGATAGGTAGAAACTGAGCCGGGTCACGTCACCTGCCGGGGTCTTTAAATGATGATGTAATGATGACCTAACACTTGACAACCAATAACAAACAGACTGGTAGACACCATTTAACTTTTAAGGAGACTCAACGTGTACTGGTTTTATTCACTCAAACTTACTGGTAGCTGTCAACAGAGGGCGTTATGTTCAGTCTCGCAGGAGGACTATGCATCGCGCCACAGTTTACACGAGTCTAGGGGAAATTTTCAGGGCCACGTGACAGGGATGTTGCCCCTCGCAACAGTTTGCGAGAGTTACGGCAACGCACCCTTATCTCGACCGTAGGCTCCTAACACAGGAACCTTCACGCACGCCCAACTCTACGCAGCACTGCTAGCTGCGCTCGCTCTAGTCACGCTCTTGGAGGTAACTTTGGCAGTTTGTGGCTCGTCGAACGAAAGCCCCTGTATCGCCTAGCGCGCTCCTTATATAGCCTCGCGGCCTGCATTCGCTGTGCACTAAATGTGCGCTTACACTATGTGTGCTGCACGTGCTCGAACGGTGACCTCTATCGTCCAATCACGTCGCGCTATGCGGGGTCTACGCACTATGCCTGCTGTATGACACTGCCCCAAAACGCTGAGCTAGCTATGCGTGCTATACAGAAGTAATTTGTCTCGCATGAAGCGCGCCCTCTGTCGCGTCACACAACTATGCTTTGCATCACCTCCATGTGCAAAAGCCTGACACGCTGTTCTGATAGTCTACACACAGCAGATTCTGATGACCTGCGAAATTTTGCATCTTGAATGGGAAGATTGTCAGCAAAATTGCACTTTTCAACCTCTTTCATTGCAAGGTTTGCTGTTTCTGCCATATGGACCAAACCGTGTACACGGCTGTCCAGCGCAAATTGTATTGCGCCCTCTCTTGTTGAAAGTGTGCCAGTGACGTCACCATCGTGTCGTAACCTAGCTCTCGTGACCTACCGTTAGTGTTGTTTGCATAGTGTTAAATTTTTCGAGTAAAAGATTAATATTCATATGACCTTGTCTGGTTTTCAGTTTAATTTGAAAATGCATTTAAATATTGCTGCTGAATTATTTATCAGAAGATTGACCCCACTATATTGGACTCGGCGGAAAATTCCAGCATGGTCGTTCGTTTTGCACACGTGACGGAATTCTCGCTATTAAAACTCGTTTTTCTCTTTTACCTAAGTTATCTACGACTTCTGATGGCTATCAACTGGACGTTGCTGCATTTTTCATCGTTTGGTGTAAGTATGAAGTTAAGGCCATCGGCAGATTTTCTTTTATCCAGTGTTGTAAAGAGCAATAATTTCACACAATCGAGTATACGTAAATAAGCACTTATCCAGAACCACCAAAATGTCATCGTCGCGCGCATCGCGCCTTGTGCCTATTCAATACGGCCACGATGTCATTTTGGTGGTTCTGGATAAGTGCTTACCGTCTGTATAGGCGCAGGCCCAGGCTGCATGACATGCTTGGCAGGTACGCTTGGTAGGTCCGCTTGGCATAGAATTTGTACCCGCTGCGTGCATGCAGGGATTGTTTATCGTGTTTATACATTTTATTCCTATAACTTGTTCATTCTCGTTGGTTTAGCCTAAGTCATGTTAGTTAGGCCCAATGTTGTTACACCAGGCTCATTGGTGAGATTTGTCAATTCCTCGATTTGTCAGGAATTTTGTTTATTTCAAGATTTTTTGTTGGGGTTTCAGAATTTTCAAAGAATCTCTTTTGCAATCTGGTTTTCCTGAGGTGTTGTCCTAAAGGTGTTTTTATCCGTCAGACTATAAGAGTGGATATAGACACACACACACACACACACAGTCATGTAAACGGGTGCAATCGTGGACCTCCCATTGTTCCTCTTTTGTTTATACTCTAACTTTTTCGGAAGGCCTCCCATTGGTTTTGTACACGATTTTCAATCGTGGACGTTAGGTCAAACGTGGACCCCTTTGTCTACGCTCGAATTCTTTTGTCCTAGGTCCACGATTGCCGGCATATACAAACTCACACAAAATTAAAGGGGTGCCTTAAAGTTTAGTCAAATATTATGACTTTTATGTTGATCTGGGGTCCTCGTAGAGTTTTTGCGGATTTCGTGGAATTTTTATTTTTGGCAAATCTCACCCCGACACCTTTACATGTTTTTTTTAATAACCTTGGTGGGCAGTGAATTTTGAAAAGCGGGGTGGGGATTGTGGGTGGGGGAGCTGGGGAAATGACCATTGTCAACTTTGGCATGTTTGGACGGAAAGTAAAATCGCAGTGGCTATTGTTACGACAGCCCTCATTATGGAACTGCCTAGTTCTCCGACGTAATAATGGTATTCAACGTCACGATGTTTGCTGTTGGAACCAGACTATTAACCAACTGGTTCTCTGACTATATTTTACTTTTTAAAAAATTCTCCAAAACCACTGAAATCAAAGGGAAGAAAATTCAATCTATAAAAACCATTAAAAACCTAAAACTGGATTTGGTCCAGGGCCCCCGGCCATCAAAATCAGATGCCTTACCAATCACGTTACCGAAGCGCTCTGGCAGGATGGGCAGTTTTGTATTGTATGCCGTAACATTAGCATTTGAAAGTAGCGTTATGGCTGCCGTAAAAATATCAACTGCGAAATAAAATAGCTACGAACGTTCCTCCGCTCCATGGGATTTCAAAATGGCAGATGGGCTTTGTGCATTGTAAAGTTGGCATTTGTACAGCCTGGCCGGCACAACAGCATGCATGCAGTTCGCAGCCCGGACACCGCAAACACAAATGCCTACATTACAATTCGCAAAGCCCGTCTGCCATTTTGAAATCCCATGCAGGAACGTTTTCGAGACTATGTATGTGGAAGCTGCAGACAGATCGTTTCTTGGCCAGATGGATGAGAAATGTCTAGATAAAGGAGCTTTTTTAGGATCGGTATGATTTTCTCTATGAGCAGGTACCCTGAACTTTGGAAATCACTATCCTGCATGAGAAGATAATCTCGCTCAAAGCACGTAGAGTATTTGCTACAATCATTTTACGATGGGCACGGTGTGCTTGCCACTCTGGCCGTACAGAGCTTTGTGATAGTACTGTACCACCAGAGGCACTCGGGCTAGTCATGCATGTACACGTACAATTTGTACATACACAACAAACTTAATACACGACATGCAAACATACATGTACTTGCATGATACAAGTGGTATTTACGTGACATGTATGACATACATGTATGTACGTGTAACATAAATGTATATAAATGTGTGTGTCATGATATGTATGTATATGCGCATGTGTTTAGGGTGGGGGGGGGGGGGGGGGGGGTGATCGCAATTCGGAGCAGGCGATGTCGGGACCGTCAGCGAACAAAAAGACCTACATGTAAAAGCAAATTTGCTGTAAAATATTAAAAATAGCAGCATTCGCATGTCACAGTAATACATGTCTTATAAATTTGCACGTGAAAAAAAAAACACACAAAGAACAAACTGGCATATAATTAAATGAAAAGGGCGATCAAAATTCAAATTCAGAATGACCTGAAGTGTTGGGAGTCTACGAGCGACACTTACTTGTAGCGCCACTACATTTGCATATTCCCCCTGACCGGCAGGTTCCATTCGCACAATAGCGTCCCCTATAGTGCTACCCACACTGCCCTGCGTCACGAGCGCCATCCTGGCTTCCTCCTTTTTCATGCTCCACAGGATTTATCTCTATTATCGAACTAGTGGGAAGGAAGGGGGATGCTCTACAGGTAAGTACCGCTCGTAGACTCCCACCACACTTCTGTAAGGGGAAAGTTTACTTCACTCACTTACCTGTAGAGCCACTACATTTGCATAGAGTAGTACCGCCGGAAGGTGGCGGGCAGTGAGATATGTGTATTGTAACTAACAGAAGTGTTGGGAGTCTACGAGCGACACTTACTTGTAGCGCCACCACATTTGCATATTCCCCCTGACCGGCAGGTTCCATTCGCACAATAGCGCCCCCTATAGTGCTACCCACACTGCCCTGCGTCACGATCGCCATCCTGGCTTCCTCTTTTTTTCATGCTCCACAGGATTTATCTCTATTATCGAACTAGTGGGAAGGAAGGGGGATGCTCTACAAGTAAGTACCGCACGTAGACTCCCACCACACTTCTGTAAGGGGAAAGTTTACTACATTTGCATAGAGTGGCACCGCCGGAAGGTGGCGGGCAGTGAGATATGTGTATTGTAACTCTATTGTAATAGTAGAGAAGTATACATACAATAAAACCTCCCATAAACTATATATGCATGAACACGTAATAGTCAACCCTAACAGTTAGGGTACAACCAGGAATTAGTTGGTAAAGAATTAAGCAATGAATGGGACTCAGCAAGTCAAATCCACTGTAAAGGTTTTCCTTCTGTATTGCTGGCGACAAACTCTCTGGCTGCCGATAGGACTGTGCGCCCGGGTCGTCCCTCAGACTGCAATACATCATTTAGGTAGCAGGCTGAGAATGTGTTGGGAGATTTCCAGCAAGCTGCTTTGACGATGTCTGCCAAGGGAACCCTTTAAAGAAGGCCCAGGATGTGGTAACCGCTCGGACATCATGAGCACGAATGTCCGAGTCGAAATGACCCGGCCAGTGGCTTACTGCTGATTTGATTGCTGTCACAATCCAGCGTGTGAGTGTGTCTGGAGACGCTGGTCGATGGGATACTGTAGACGTGATAAATAGTGTCGTCTGACCCCGCAAGGTTTTTGTTCGGTCAATGTACCGTTTCAGAGCTCTCACTGGGCACCAAAGTTTATCTGATGGGATTGAGGAGAGCGATTATATCTCGGGGACTGGTGGGTGAAAGGAAGCTGATTGATTTTTTGTCAGGAATCCTGAATTAGGAATCATCGTACACCATTTGCCTCCCACCGCAAGTGGCCATCTTGTATTGTGAGTGCATGTAGCTCACTGCGGCGTCTGGCAGTTGCCACAGCTAACAAAAACACTACATTCATCGAAAGGTGTAGCAGTGAAGCCTGACTCAAGGGTTCGTATGGGGCTTTGGAAAGAATAGCCAGAACTTGAGTGAGGTCCCAGGAAGGTAGAAGTTTACGTATGGGAGGTTTTTGAATAAACATTCCGCGTAACAGATGGCAAATGGCAGCATTGTTTGAAACTGACGAACCATCTGGAAAGCCTTTGTGGATTGCAGCAATGACTGATCTATAATTCTATATTGTGGCTACCGTGAGCTTCGACTCGAAGAGGTAAACCAGAAAATTCCCAATATCCGTTACAGAAGTATTGGTGGGATCAAGAGAGAGCGTCCTTGTTGAGGGTCTTCGACTCTGTGCTGCAATGTCAGCAGCCTTTCCCGAAAGGCCTGCTGCTGTAAGGGATCTCTTGACAATGTCCAGCAAGTAAGGTGGAGTTCTGTCGGGGCTGGGTGAATGAACCCTGACAGTGGGTGAAACAGAAGATCTTGTCTGTGAGGTAACACTACCGGCTGATGTATCAGAAGTTTCACAAGTCGCGTGTACCATGGCTGGCGTGGCCAGAACGGGCTATCAGAAGAAGTTTGCAGTTCTGTTGCTCCACCTTGGCTGGAACCCGCGAGACAAGGGATATGGGAGGAAAGGCATAAGCCAGCATGCCGTCCCATCGGATAGACATTTCATCTACGTGCCATGTTCGAGGATTGGGTGTTCGAGAACAGAACACTGGTAGTTGGTTGTTCTTTGACGACGCAGAGATCGATATGTGGTCGGTCTATCAATGTGAATAGAATGTGTACTACATCTGGACGAAGAGTTCATTTTATGTCGGGATGATGGTCCCCCGAGACAGAGCGTCTGCGATGACATTCGTCTTGCCAGGTACATGTATTGCTATGAGAGAGACTCTGTTCGGAATACATAAGTGGAAGAGTTTCCAAGTTAACATGCTCTTGCTGGGGCAGATGCATGTTCCAGAAACAGCATTACACACTGTTGAAGGTTGACAGAGCGATCCATCGTTGGGCGGCCCACCCCCCGTTCGAGGTCTAATGCGGCACCACCCCAGGAATGTTGGTGACTGGGTTGGGATATGATGTAACTTCTTGTCGTTGATTATGAACCCGAGTTCTGTAGCCAGACACCGCGCTTTTTGTAACGCCTGCGCGTGTCCGTCTTCGACTGGCCTACTATAAGTACATACTCCAGGTACATAAACACGGTGATCCCCTGTCTGCGAAGTGTTGCTCCTATTGCCTTCACTACTCTCGTAAACACTCGAGGGGAAGTGGACAACCCGAAGGGAAGAACTGTGAACTCGTATGTTGTTCCCATGTAGTGAAACCAGAGGTACCTGTGGTGATCTGGATGCACCGGTATGTGAAGGCAAAGATCCTATAGCGGCGCAAGATGGGTAACTGCACGGCGAATACACGCATTGCGTTGTAATCGCCATGGGTGGGTATGGGCGCCATTCGAGCAAGCAATGCTAGACAAAATACCCGGATGTAAACAATGCAATGCGTACTGTGCATGCATGCTCCAGCGCGGTACATGTCACATTTATGGACCCCTGTGAAAGATTTTCGGAAAATCAAACATTTTTTGTTAATGAATTTAAGAAAAAAAGGATAATTTTTATTTAACTTTAGCGCTTCCAGAGGTTTGAAATATTAGGCGCTGTTTTTGGTTTGTTTTCCCTTAATTCTTCCTGGGTTAAAAAAGACCCGCGGCCTGCATTTTTTTGGGGGGGTGTTCAGTTTTTGTTTTTGTTTGTTTTGTTCTATTTTATTGATTATTTTTATTTATTGTTTTTTTTTGGGGGGGGGGCTTGGTTTTGCTCTTAATTTTGCTTTTACGGGTAAGAATAAAAACCCTGTCAAGCCTGGCCTTCCTCTGCAAAAAATCCTGGATCTGTCCCCGATTGCCTCCCCCCCCCAAAAAAAAAAATTCTAAATAAAAAATAATAAAATAGAATAAAATTGTGGAAAGAAAGGGTATTTATAAATATGTTGGAGAGGTTTGCCGAAAATTCATTACAAATCCCCAAACCCCTGAAATGATTTTCATGTTGCGCAGTGTACTGTTTAAAAATCTGTGGCTCGATAACCTGCCTAATATAACCTGTCGGATATATGCTATTATCCCCCTCGCCATATGCTTTCCGTGTTATCTTTGAGATTTATGGTAACTTTTTGAGGGATTTACAAATCCTGGGTGTGTCCTTCCTTTCATACTGTCCCCAGCCCACTAGAGCTTGTCTCTAACTCGGAAAGGAGCACTGCCTTTTGGAGATTTTTATGTTGTTTGCATTGTTTATCTTGTGTCAATAAACTTAAGATACTATCGGTTAATCCTTTGTTGACTTAAATTCTTATCTATATGAGTTATAGTTAACACAGAAACATCTGCAAGAATTCTTCGTTTTATTGTACAAAAATGCCTCAGTTCTGATTCTCTATCCCGTGTAACTACTTTAAAAACTTTCAATCGTGAAAAACGACCACTGCAAAGCTGAGAACGATAATAACTTAAACAAATCTGAGGCTGTTAATTCTTGATGTATGTGATTTGTATGAACGGTGATACGCAGATGAATATGAGGCTATCATGCTGATGATTTTACCTGCATTAACGGCACCAAAATCAGAAACCGTCTTGTTTAAATCATAATAATATATATCAGCTCACATTGAAGGTATTGATAAGATGATTGTGGTACATGTACTATGAAGAAGTTGATACTGCATGGCGAACTTCTTTCCGGGAACAAATGTAGCCCTACGTTTTCCAAAGCATGTGTGTTCCATGGCTGGCCTTGAATGCAAGGCAGGCTGTGCGTGCTGTCGTCGTCTCAGCCTGCGGTCACGTCACCCGGCTCGGCGCGGCCCGCATGGCGATGGCGCGGGCAGCTAGAGCACGATCTGCCCGCAATGCATGTACACGCTTATAGTTCATACGCTCGGCTGTACACGCACGACCCGGTACCAACACGCAGGAGTCTCCAGCTCGCCGGGATCGGAACACATGTGCTCCTCGCGGGGCACGGAACGTACGGGGCGCGGCGGCGCGTATACACAAGCATTGCGGGCACCGTGCGTGTCACGGATCGGCGTTCGCATGGCCAGGGCGGGGACACGCAGGCCAAGGCCGCCTAGCTAGGAACTGAATCGTGAAGCTAGCCACGGATCGACGTGATTATGCATACACGCGGCCATTATGTTAAATAGCTTTGCACCTAAAAACATTGGTCCGGTTACCGATGGTCCTATCATGGCTCGCGTAATAAAAATCAAAATTATATCAGGCCTACATATTAATCGGCGGAACTTTCATTTTTCCTCCATGGTATACTCGAGTCGCGATTATTTTTTTTACTTGACACTTGACTTGACTTTGAAAAAAAAATTACTCGCGACTTGACGTGAATAAATATGTCTTGCTGATATTAAAAACACAAACTTTTGCGCGTATACACATATCGGTTAAAAAGAACGCTGAGCCTGTCACGGTCACGGTTTTGAGCATAACTGCCATGCCTAGTGCATGGCGGATCGTCGAAACCGTGCGTGGCGCAAAAAAAATGCGGTTATTCTAAACTCGTTTTTATTGTTTTTGGCATTTGTCACGACACTGCAATCCGAGTATGCACTACCGGGTTTCATTATTTATGAGATATAAAAGCACGAAGGAAGAAACATAAACCTTAAAAGACAGAGAAATGATTAACATCGTCTTTCTTTGATATACCGGTACTTAAACTGAATTTAAGCGTAGAAAGAATTCCCTCATCGTCGCCCAAAACGCTTGGCAAATGTTTTATGTGATATTCTTGAAACATTCAACATGATGAAATAACGTTTGTGAATATTTAATCACAATACATTTTTAAAGCGCACAAATTCTATTTTTAAATTCTCCCTACGCGATGCAAACCCCACGGAGCGATCATGGTAGACTGGTTCCCGTCTCTACGACCATCAATTAAATACCGAAGAAGAGACGAAACCATGCTAACAAACATACACGTTGCTATAATAAATACGCGTTGCAAAGCCCTGAGAAAATGGCGGACATGATTTGCACACGAATCGTGGCATTTTATTTTCTCCACAGATGGTATTGTACGTGTGGGTTCAAGAATTTCGGAAGTTGTGTAAAAATGGGCACTTGACTTGAAAAAAGTTGACTTGCGACTTTACTCGATTTGAGAACGTTTGACTTTTGACTTGACATGAAAAAAAATACTTCGTACAAAATGGTAAATATATACCACTGGCCACGTTCGTATGGTAGACGATCTGATTTGAGTGGTGAAATTGTGATAGAGAGCTTTGGCGGTGAAAGTTGTTTGCGCGTTTATTAGCAGAATTTTAAGATCGCTAACCTTTCGCGACCTTTGTCTGATGCCGAAATTTGAAGACGATTGTATCGCCACATCCTACCGTTCTTACGTATTGGTGCTATCAGACAGGTTTTTTTTCCAATCTACGTTGTACCATGGAGGAAGGAAACAAACACGAACCGATATTCGGAAAAAAAATTCCAAACTAGAACCGAACGTATAAGATCTATTTCAGCACTTACAGACCAGGGTCTAATTTTTACGGTGCCGGTGTCATATGAAAATCCGAAATACGCACACAAATTTCTTGGACCGATAGGGATAGACATGGTTATCTTCTTGCTTCCTCCATGCTTGATCGCACAATCACAAAACACTACATTTATTTACTTGTTTATATATGTCATGGCATGTGCAATTATACATATATAACTTTTGCACTCCTTTTTTTCTAGATTCAAATCCACCATGCAGTAACAGTGCTCAATGCACTATAGTCATTATGTACATATATCTGTCGCAGAGTTACGTGCGGTTTCATCAGTCGGGCTGAATTCAATACCTCCTGGTAACCGAGGCGATCGAGGCGGACAAAACAGGAGCCTTTGTCGCATCGCGGCTTTGAAGTCTGACTGCATTGTACAATGTATTTACTTTTAGTTTTCGCACCCCGATCCCAACAATACGGAAAGGCAAGTCATAAATGGGGATTTGTATGGCGTGGGCACTGGTGTTCTATGATGGTTGGATCATGGTTGGATCATGGTTGGATCATGGTTGGATGCACCAAAACAACCACAAGCGGCTCCCTTATTGTCGGCATAGTTTAGCCTACTGCTGTTTTGTACCTTTGGAAGGACTTAAATTCTCAAAAGATCCCCCTTTAAGTTTATTTGGTTTTGTTCAAGTTTCCTCCTTTTCTGTCCCACGCCCTTCTTAATCTCGGTCCTTCTTTAATCCCCCTAATTTTTCTATCGACCCCTCCTAGTTTCCAACTCTGTGTTGTTTTTAGTTGTTTTACGGATTTCGGCGACGTAAATTGTTAAAAAATGAAAAAATAGAATTGTATTATTTTTTTTCCTAAGGCGACAGATTTCTCAAACATTGATTGGAAATTTGAATAAAATTTTAGAAAACACCAAAAAACTCTTTTTCAGACCATTTTCCAGAGAACTCGTGAAACTGAAACTCCTAAAAGGTGCTGACGTTTAATATGCTAACGTTTACTGCTAGTGCTAGTGCTAGCGATTGCAAAGAAAATTCCCTGCCCCGTGTTGCCGGTCTATACATGGTCTATAGACCTACATCATGCCTGCGGTTCGTCATATAGGCCTTAAAAGTATTAAAAACAGATGTGATTCTAAAAAGATTTGCTTGACTATCTTCCACATTTTGTTTTGAAATCTCAAAGAATGCAGACTATAAATGCATGGTGAAAAAACGTACGCCTGTAAACTTATTAAACATGTTAAAACCTTAAGTCTCTAGGTGATGTGGAAAATCGTATTGTAATTAGAGGATTCAGGACAACTAGACAGTACATGTACATGAACATGTACATTGTACAACTATGCAAACTGCACTGGAGAGCACAGTACATGTACAGGTGTACAAGTAGTACCGGCAAATCCCAGCCTGGAAGTGTTTACTTAAGGATTACAAGCAATTGTTTGGCTAATGGATTACAAAGATAAGAAGCTGGCAAAGGTGTTGGTGTGTCAACACCAAAAGGCAGTGGAGCTGCCTGTTTTTGCTCTAGTGAGATGTTTCCCTCATGTTTACCAGACAACTTTGATCAAGGTGTTTCTTTGCAACAAACAGGAAAGACATACAAACAACAAATAACCAAAAAAAAACGACACATGAAGAAATTTCAATGTTTTATTGTTACCTTACGCGGATCAAAGTCACCATAAACCGTATACTCGTTACTTTTATACTTTTCGTGGTTAAAAGTTACGATGTAATTTTTGTTACGCGGCATATTAATTAATTATAATATTTTTTTAAAATATGTCTTTTTTTTAAGCATTTAACTGGAGCGAGAGAGATAGTTTAGGTGTTTATTTTTTGTACTAATCAACGTTTTCTTTAGTCAGACTCATCATCGGAATCACTAGTCATATCGCAAATTCGTCTTTCTGGTAAAAAGTGTCTATTTGTTTCTAACGGAATCGTGTGATTTTCAGATTCAATTTGTGGTTGTTCATCTTCGATTTCATCCCTGTAGATGTCATTGTAAATTTTGCTTTCATGCTTGCGGATGTCGCACCAGCTGATAAAATCATCAAGTTGTCTGTCCCAGTCGCTTTTTCTTTCACTGTCATACATAGTGATGTCATTGTCAAATTCAGTTTTATCATCGGTGTTGTTATAGTCATTTTCATCATCGGTTGCGCTTTCATATTCATTTTCCTTTCTATATTCTGACCATTTGCTATATTCTTCCGAGACCAAATCTTTTAAATCAATTATAAAATGATCATCACAGTAAAAATGTTCAATATAATTAAGATATTCACTTAGTTCTTCTCTAATGTCTATGTCTTAACCTTCGTGATAAGGAATATATAAAGTTGGAACAAGTATGAATTCTCTTTTTACTTCTTCTTGTATTTTGTATATTGTTTTTCGTTTTCAGCTTTATCTTCTAAACAATCGATCAGATTTAACAACGTACCTTTACTAACACAGAGGTGTCCTATTTTTATTAGAGATTTTAAATCAACTTTTATGACATAATGTTCTACATCTTCATATTCACCGTCTGTAACGTATCGAGTATATTAAAATACAGAAACAATTTTTTCTAAAAGTTTAGGCACTTTTATTATTGGCATTTTATTATTGGTACAATATAATTTTCAATTTTTTTAAATATAAAATATATAATTCTTTTTGGCATATGCCAAAAGATAATATAGTCGGCGCGATTGAGAGAGAGAGAGCATGATTTACTTTTGTGATTTGGGGACTTTGGGACAGAATTGAATTTTTGTGATTTGGGGGGATTTGGCACAGAAGCGGCAGATACCATACTACTCGTGGCATCTGGAGAGAACCACCGATACATTTATCCAGCGGGCATTGGGTGATGGAGAGATCGAAATATTGCACAAATCCAGCCAGGTGGTGCTCGACTACCAGTATTTAAAAGTCATCCTGAAGGTTTCATTAAAAATATTAAAAATTATCTGGTCACATCGAACATACAGATTATTTTATAATGTACAGAGGCCTACTGTACAGTAGCTTTAGCGAACATTTGTTTTCGGTTTGGGATCATTCTTTTCAAATATAAATAGGGGAGAAAACATTTTTTCGGTTCAAAGTTTGAGTTTATAATAATGGACAAGCTGTCAGTAAATCTGCGATAAGATGCAAAATCTATTAAAACGTTCTAAATATCTAAAGTATACAATCAGCGTACTCCGCTAACTCTGCTGACCCCACTTATTATAATAAGAAAGGGGCCATTATTAAGCAGTTTCATTCACATGCAAATTAGCCAGCCCAGCTCTGGCTGGTGGCGCTAACCAAGAAAAGGCTTTGATCCAGATATCCGGAGACTAAGCTTAGACTACGCTGTTTCTCGATATTATTGGCTGGCCTAAGAGGGGCCTCAAACAATGACTGGCAACAAACAAGCCCGGCGATTATGTAGTTATAAACGAACTTTTGCAACATCTTAATCATGCTAAAATTTGTTGACGAAAACAATCAATATCGTCAGCGCTACTTTCAACTGACTAAAGGTGTGCCCAATAATATTTCTAGCTCTGCTGTGACGAGTGTTGAATCTGCTATTGATAGGGTGGGCAGCCTCAGGATATTTGTATGGCGTAAAAAGGGAACGTGATCCTAGATATGCCGTATCACCCAACTGATAAAAACCTCTAGGTGGAAAAGCGTCGTTTCTGCACAAGAGGCTATTCCTGTACGAGCGTGATGTACCGAGCCAGGGAAACATGTAAAGATGTCGGTGAAGACAGACACCTTTATGGTTGCAGACCGCTTGTAGCTGAACACTATATTGATTTTTTCGATTGTGATAGTCTTGCTTGGACTCTCTCGGTGGTACTAATACTCGAACATGAGTCCCATCTAATGCTCCCAGTGCATTGCTGATGGCCCTTGTTCCAGCTAAGGTGGAGAAACCAGATGAAATTACGTCATATTCATCTGGCTGAGGAAGACGTACAAACTGTTTAAGATGTCTCACGACAGCTCTAAGTTTCCGGTGTACAATGTCACCTCGCTGTCATTAGTGGTATGCCATATCCCCTCATAACTACTGTAGCTACAGCCTTCGCAACTTTCGCAAATCGGTGGCCTAAGTTAAGGTCTGCAACTAAGGAACGCAGTGACTTGTAAATTCCGAAGAACACAAATAAACAAGGGTCTCGACAGAAGCTTGCAGTTTCGAGTATGTATTGTAAATCTCTCACTCCAGTAACAAAGCTCCAATACAGATTCAAGGTTCAGTAAACACAGGCTAAGTTCAAGTAGGCATATTGCTCCAACAATGGCTGCTCTGTGTGGTCTAGGCTACAGTTCCATATAAATCTGTAGAATATGCTTCATGAATCAGGTAAGTTCTCACAACTGGCAAAGCTCCGTGAAAACTGCAATCAGAACAAATCCAAAATACAGACTGAGTTCAATATGATTAAGTGCACATTCCATGTAATGTACATATGCAAGATACATGAATGCTAGTCAAATGCCCATCTTAATTATGAAAATCACAAACTAAAGCCTCAAATTCACAATAAAGTTCTCAATAGCATATTAGTGAATAGACAATACCTCCTTGCTTCTTCTGGGGGTTTAGGCCTTAAAACAACCAGCTAAGAGGTGGTCCATTTCGAGAGTTCTGCAGAACAATGCAAAACATCACACAAATATGGCTTCCAAAACAATGTGCTTTTAGTACAGCGCAATCCGGGTCAGTCAACAGAGGGCGCCCTACAGATTCTGCAGAGGCTGCAGTTACAACTACTCTGTAGCTGCATCCTATGGCAAGCCAAAATACGAAAACCATAACCTCAAGTTCTGGGCTGCCAGCCATGGTGTTTTGCAGCTTGTATTATGTCGACCAACTTGACAAATGTCCTTCTTGTAACACGGAAATCTCTGCGGAAATGTCTCCATCTTGTAGTGTTCTCGGAAGGAAGTTATTACCTAACCTGCAGTAGGGCCCACGCATAAGCTGCAGACATAAAACCAAAAAAAGACATTTGAAAACCGTACACATAATGTTTGAAGTTCAATTAATTTTTTAAAAAGCTGTTCATGACAAGCACAGCAATTTTACTAAGGTCTAAACGAATTTAAAGAAGTCGCGCAAACATCATGGTAAACATATTGTTGATGTCCCCTAACATGGCGGAGCCCCAACGTGGCACACTTCGACTTGTTGTCTCTATTGCCTTGCAAACTTTTGTAGTCATGCTAGAGCAAAAATTTGCCCAAATAACAAAATTATTTTTAAACAAACTTCTAGTTGGTATCTGAGTGTAGATAACAACGGTTTATCCAAATTTGTCCAATTAGAGAAAAATGCTCTTGGTTCCTTCCCATTGTTGCGAATAACAAGAATTTTCATTCTATATTTTCGTAAGTGTACTCTGACTAAAATTGTTGTTAAGAGTCCCTGAAAATACTCAAGAGGTGAGCACTGAGAATATACAGGGTGTCCCAAAAAGGGTACCCGTGGTGGTGACGACGACGGAAATTAAGATTATTGCTCTAAACTAAACAAGGACGACGGACGCCGCTCAACGGAAGCAGCCCTCCAAAGCAGCAAAGCCGGCATTCACCCTGACTGTCTCAGCTACCTCTTCCGCACAGCTATCCCGCACAACTCGGCTGCAGACTCGGCTCCTGGGCCGGTATTTATCAAGCAACTTGAATCCAAGTACAGTGGCTAAGTAGGTACTTAAATAAGTACTATACTTAAGTGGAATTCTCCAAGCTACTTATCTAAAGTATCCTACTCAAATCCACCCCTAAATCTAAGACACCTCTCGGGGTGTCTTAAGTCTATGTGCGTTGGCTTTTTTAACATAAATTCTAATCATTTCGTAAAGGGAGGTACTTGGAGATGGCTGTGTTAATGCTGTTGGCGCAATGAGGCGGGAACGTGTATTTCGGGACAGGATGCATCCATTGGATACCTACAATGACATTGAACTTTATCAAAGATTTCGGTTTGATCGTCGTACCATTTTAGACCTTGCCAACGTTGTCAGGGAAAACTTAGAACCGGATACTAACAAAACTCATGCATTATTATGTGAACAGAAGCTGCTCGTAGCCTTGCGTTTCTTCGCATCTGGTTCTTTTCAACAGGTTGCTGGAGACACGGTCCATATCTCGCAGCCTACACACAGAGTGGAAACACTTCCCGAGATTGCCCAGGTAGACATATCCATGTGCAATGCTGGCTTCTGCCATTCATTGAGTACAAAGGTATTTAGCTGCCTTTTGAAAGAGACAGAATTTAGATCATCGCTCATACTCGGCGACGTTGCTCTGGACCGGAGATGATGTATTCCTTCTCTGTGGCACCCCTTTTATATATTTCACAGTCCTTGATCGATGGCTCGGCGTATGTATTGAAGACAATGTCGATTCTCTTGGTACAGAATGACACTGTCTGAATCAGCAAAGTTGTTGCCAGTCCTCCGTATGTCGGTGGCATGTTGGCAAGTAGTGCGTGGAGAAGGAGATACTCTGAGGAGACGAATGAGGAACTTTGCTTGTCAAGCTGAGCTGAGGCCACATGCCAAACGAGCAGCTTTTGTGGCACGGATGTGGGGAAAGGCGACGGAGCAAAAGATCGTTCAACATCAAGAGCGTTTGACTGTATATCATAAGTTGGCTGCTATATTTTGCCTTTTTTGAAAATAGAAATTTTCGGCAAAACTAATCCCGGCGCTCGTGGTTAAAAGTACATGTACATCTAAGAAGGAAACGTGTGCAAAGTCTATGGGATCGGTACCCAAGAAGAAAAAGAAACTTTGCGGAAAAGCCAATAAAAAAGACATGTATATGATACATGTGGGTCACATTGGGTTACACCATGGTTACACTTAAAGGGACACATTGCCTTCAAATGTCATGAATTGGAAATGTTTCTTATCTTTTATAAGAGTTGATGATCATGCCAAAAAACACGTACAATGTGTTACAATTAGTGAGTACTGATTACAAAACAAAAAATTGGCCTCTGACCCCTGACATCTGACCCGCGAAACATTGACTTCCAGTAGGAAATACCACCGTCTAAATATTGCGCAAAATACACTGTGAGAGTCTTTAGGCTGGCGCCACAGCCAGTGGCCTTGTAAACCTATCAGATGATCGCCAGGTACCATTCTCTAACTCGCAACACATAATGATCGCCAGTGCTGCGCGCCGTGTGCCACAGTACATCAAACTGGATCAACAGAACGTATTTCAACCAGCTGCGACTGGAAATAAGACTGGTGAACACGGTCCGCCATTTTGTGGAGTAAAAAATTTGGTTCTACAAAATGGCGGACCGTTATTTGTCACGAAATTAAACAAAAACCACGCAATTTGAAGGGATAGTTATGTGAATCTTTATATTCTACTATTAAAAAAGCTTCCCAACCATATCCATTTCAGTCTTATAGCCCAAAGCTTTTGTTACACTGGTGACAAGCATGGGGTTTGACTGCAGCAATAACATTCATGTTGAATCTTTGAAGGTTAATCTCCGAATGACAACAAACGGATGAAATTGTTCAATATAAGCACATATTTTGCTCATAACTCTGGTATTTGTGATCAATTGGTCATTTGCTCATTTCTTGCTCATTTTGTTGCTCATTTACTCATTTCGCTGCTCATTTGCTCAATTCTTGCTCATTTTGTTGCTCATTTACTAATTTCTTGCTCTTTTTGTTGCTCATTTACGTATTTCACTGCTCATTTGCTCATTGCTTGCTAATTTTTTGTTGCTCATTTACTCATTTCGCTGCTCATTTGCTCATTTCTTGCTCATTTTGTTGCTCATTTACTAATTTCTTGCTCTTTTTGTTGCTCATTTACTAATTTCGCTGCTCATTTGCTAATTTCTTGCTCATTTTGTTGCTCATTTACTCATTTCGCTGCTCATTTGCTCATTTCTTTCTCATTTTGTTGCTCATTTACTCATTTCGCTACTCATTTGCTCATTTTGTTGCTCTTTTTTCTGCTCATTTCGTTACTCATTTGCTCCAATGAGATGAAAAAACAATGGTTTTAGTCCCTTACATTGCATGTGATTTTGGACACGAAAAACGTATTCAGTTTGGTCATATACATTTTAAGTAGGCCTAATTCTAAGACATGTATGCCGACAAACAACAACTCAATGATGATATCGGTAATCTACGCAAAACGATCGTAAACAAATTATAAGGCGCACGTCTTTTCTCAGGCTCCATATTTTTGATAACGCCCTCTGTTGTTTAGCGAAAGTAAACTGAAGACGTCATTTACGAGTAGGAGCTGGTCGTGCAACACTGACCGGGAGCTCGCAGTGAATTTTTAGTAGTCTTTTGGGAAATTTAAACAAGCGGAGTTTTGTATTTAGTCTATATGGTAAGATTTTACTCGTTTTTTACATTTTGTCAAAATACTTACGGGAAAAGCTTATACTTTCCACATAACTGCACACAGAAGAAAGATGATGTGACGAACGATCATGACAGCAAATTTTATGTCAGTGCGTGCTACGTGCAAAAAGTTACGCGCCGAGAAAGTTGGTCGCGCGAATATTGGGCAGCGCGAATTTGGGACCCAGCACGATACATGTAGCCCTTACATGTAGCACCCTTACCGCACTAGGCCTACACGGTATAATTTGAGATCAAAGTAAGAATTGTGAAGACCCTTCTCCCAACTAATTTAACTCTTTTTTACAAAGCTCTGTCATCCCCTCCCCCCGAAACATACCTGCATGATTCTGACAATTATTTTACATTAAGGTTTATAGGCCAAGTGGGAACGGCCATGCAGTCCAGTTCTAGATGTCTTGGCCACAATTCAGTTGTGAGACTTGTGCATAACATGTGCACATAACCATGTGCATAACAATTTATCTTTAAACACTTTCGTCAGTGTCGGGGCAGGGAGGGAGTTCTGAATAAGGTATAGGCCTATAGTTCACAGCAGGGGCAACGTATATGCTCTAAACCAATTCCTGTCGTTTAATTTAACATAGGTCGTGGCTTCGAATGGACCAAGAAACTTTCCAGGAACTTTTGGAGGTCGTAGCTCCTGGCATTCAAAAGCAAGACACCTTGATGCGCGACAGCATAAGCCCCAATGAGCGACTAGCAGTTACGCTTCGATACCTAGCTACTGGTGAAACTTTCAAATCACTCTCCTTTAATTTTAGGTTGGGCAATAAATGCATTTATAAATGTACCCAAGTCCCAGAAGGAATGGGAAATCATCGCCAAACAATTTGGAGACTTGTGGAATTTTCCAATGTGTCTGGGGGCTGTTGACGGTAAACATATAGTCATCCAACCACCTCCAAGTTCCGGCTCCTACTACTTCAACTACAAAGGAACTCATTCCATCGTATTGATGGCAGTTGTTGATGCTGACCTCATGTTCAGATACATTGACATTGGCACCAACGGCAGAATAAGCGACGGAGGAGTGTGGAACAAGTGCTCCCTAAGCAAGGCAATATCTGAGAACAGGCTCAACCTTCCAGATGCTGAATGTCTCCCATCAAGGCAAACACCGGTTCCCTACGTTTTCGTGGCTGATGATGCCTTTGGGTTAAAGCCATACATGATGAAGCCCTACCCTAGAACCCAACTCAGCAAAACGGCCCGCACTTTCAACTACAGGTGAGTTTTACCAACATTTTGCGTAATCATATTTCTTTATATCCGACACTTGAGGTTAATCAAGGTATACATTCAAAGAGCACCTAATTTTTAAACTGTCGATTACTTATTCTGGCAATATTCTCCCCTACTAAACTGTTCTTTTTTAAACACCCTAAATGTTCGCTTTCTTAAACCTAAATATCAAATTAAAAGGCTTTAAAGAGGAAAGAAAACCAAGTTGCATTTTCCCGCTTTATTGGCTTTTCTGAGAGCTTGTATATTCTTCTGACCGAATACAAATTGGTAAAGAACGCTACTTAATTATCTCCGTGCCAGGTCATCCACAAGACACCTCTACACACCGCCAGATGCAATCGACCAAGAGGTTGTTCAGT
This sequence comes from Hippasteria phrygiana, assembly GCA_037893225.1. Lineage (NCBI taxonomy): Eukaryota > Metazoa > Echinodermata > Asteroidea > Valvatida > Goniasteridae > Hippasteria > Hippasteria phrygiana. The sequence continues at coordinate 35,150 of JAZGUH010000564.1, read as the reverse complement.
CTGGCCGTATCGCCCCAGGAGCATGGAAAGCTGAGCTACCAACTCACTCTATGCTCCCAGTCAATCCCGGAGCGTCAAACTTCTACTCCTCCCATGCCAAAGATGTAAAGTTAGAGTACGAAGCATATTTCACTTCAGAAGTATGAGAAGTCAGTTGGCAAAGCCAAAGCATCGAGTAATTCAATTAATTAAAGTCAGCTCCATCTTCAAATTTGCTCAATTATCCCTTTCACTACCATGGGCTCCGTTTGGCACCAACGTTCCACGCCAATTCCTTAAGCCCGGTTCATACTTTATGCGAATGTGAAGCGAATTTGACGTCATAAAACATTCGCAGAGAAGATTCGCACAAGTTGAAATGTGTTCAACTTTTGCGAATTCGCAGCGCGAATATTTGGCGTTGACGTCATAAATTCGCTTCGCATTAGCATGAAGTATGAACCGGGCTTTACCGTGGCTCCTTTTTGGCACCGAGCTCATTTTGCAAATGTGAATAGCGCCCCTATCGACAAAAGGTCTATCTCGCATCTGCGTGGACCGTAGTTTTTGAAACATTTAAAACAGATTACAGAATTATGTGAATAGAAATCATTGTTTCTCTACACCTCCCTCGCCTCGCAGCCCCCCCCCCCCCCCCCCCCCCGCACCCAATGTTGATAGGGGAGGGAGAATTAGCCGGTTTGCCTGCACACCCAATTTAAGTTAGATTGGCGGGCCCATCCTGTTCACATTATAGTCTCAATTTAAGAAGACAGCAATCGTTAATGGATCGTGCAGCGTCGCGTATTCGTTCCATGCAGTGCGCCCTCTAACGGTACAATTAGACCAACTCATGGGCTTGATCACTGTCGTCTTGAACAAGACTAGTTCCCATATTATGTTGCATTTTATGAGCAAGCAAATTTTCCTTTCTCCTCCATGAAGTATGGCGCTACACAACAATTTGTTTTCCAAAGGAGACTGGTATTGAGGTAATGAATGCATTGTTTCTCTTGGTGGCGAAAGGGTTATCTCAAGTATTGTTAAACAAAACTTTAAAAATTTGAGGTAACACTGACGTCATCAGTGACGTAATATAATGCAAATCAAACACTCATTAAACTTATACACAATTTCATATTACAATTTGCAAGATAAAGAAACCCATTGATGTCAAATTTGTACCGGTAAACAAACGCCATTTAAAAAGTACACTTCAACAACTAAAGTCAGCTGTATTGACCAACAAAAATGCCTTGCTCCCGTTACGCGTCTCAGCCTTAATATTAGGTATTGATCTTTTGAATGACAAGGGTAACTCATCGGTTCAATGTAGTTAAATTTTATATGAACTAGTATACATGTAGTTAAACATTTTGACACCATTTAAAGATAAATCACTGCCACCATTTTTGGCTTTTTCGCAACGAGTTATAGGTCAAAGTTGAGGTAATGTCATGATGACGTCATCGAGTGATTTTAGATGGATTTATGAATGTTCCTAGAATAGACATAGATCTAGTTGTATTTAAGTTGTTTTGCCGTTAATCTTTGAACGACAATCATTGGAAATTGTCTAGTTCCCCGACCTGATAATTCTCTATGACATCTATAAATTGCTCTGTTTTGTCTGAGGTATGGTCTGGGAACCAGACTACTAGAACATAAGTTTGGTCAGTTATTATACAATTATTTTGGCGAAAGTGTGTAAAATTCTACTCGGACGAAATGGAATGTCAGAGTTTGTGAATTTGAATGAAAACGTTTGGAAAATACCTGGGAAAACCAATACTTTATGTTGTCAAGAATTGTGCCTCCTTTATAAATTTAATCTTCAGATGTAGTGTATTTTAACAAAACTTGTTGAATTTCAAGCTTGTCGTGCTCCCTTGCATTAAGCGGAAGTCTGCAAAAGGAGATCGCAACGTGCCGAGCGAAGATTTCCTCTCCGTCGTCAGGCTTCTCATCATTTTTGAGAACCTTTATCGCCTCTTCCATAAGTGCCTGCTTCGTGGAGCCAGGTTTCCTCTTTTTGGTTGGTGGTTTTGTTTCAGGTTCTTTTTCTGGAGTCTGGTGGTTGGTTTCTTCCGGTTCGCTGAATTTGTCTTCATTCTAATAACAAAGGAAACCTTTTTTTCGAATGATTTATTTAAACGATGAAATTTGGGTGAATATAACAACATGGGGGGACAGTATTTTATGGGGAGGGGACGGCGATTTTGCCATGTGTCATTGACTTTTACATGCACCAGTGTGCACCAAAACACACACAAATTTCCCAGGACACAAGAGATGCTAAATACAACAATTCCGATGACATGTATATCTCTCTAATAAAAGTTGAACCGATTGTGCAAACTGATGGGGTAGGGTGAGGGGGGAGGGCGTCCCCCTAGTTACACCACTGCGGTTACTTCCTGCTTTATTGGTTTTTTTTCTTCCTCCGTCCCCTCCAACCTTGACGAGAAATCGCCGCCGCTGTACAATAATGTGTATACATGTAATTTAACGTTTGATTGAACATTTTCTTATTTTTCAAAGCGAACAAAGAAAACTGGAAGGAGCGGGATTCGAACCTGCGACCTCCGGATAATACCGTACCGGCGATCTACAACTGAGCTATCTTTCCTACGTTGGCGGTCTCGCATATTGTCAGTGTCTTCGTTGTGGGGGGGGGGGGGGGGGGGGGGGGACGGTATTCGGATCTTACTCCTGCCAGTTTTTTTTGTTTTACTTTGAAAAGTTATTCAAAATTTACCTATAGTCAGTTTCTCTTGTGGTTGAACGATTTTTTAAAAATTGGTTGACAACACTTACTTCCAACGTATCTTGGTTTTTCCCAGCTTTGATGGAATCCTTCAGGAATGACATCCTTCCGAAGTGACCCCAACGACTCTGGTTAGGTACACCTCATCTGTACCACCTCCCGATTTTTTGGTTTGTTCCTTTCGTTTCACTTCTCTTGAGAACGTGGTTCAGAGGTTTTTAAACCGGTCTTTGACATCCTTGACTGTGGTGATTAAATTGAAAAATATGACAGCAGTTGCTTAATCCTCGTGGGAAAAAAGACCTTTCTGTGAAAAGTTACTTATAATGGTATCGGTTTTCGGATTAAATAAATAAATAAATAAAACTTTGTTGTTAAGGGTATTCAACATATTTTGTCCGTTTGTTTATGTTCACTAATTTGAGAAAAGAAATACTGAGAGCAACAGTTTTGCTAGCATAGGTCTAATTCAGGCTTTCAGCATGGGACTTTTGCATTTTTCTCATCCAATGTTTATGTCAATTTTTACCAATAGGTAATACATTGCCATTACAGAGCTTTGTCGTGTACAAATTGAAAGGCTAATAACCAATATCACTTGTGTTGTAATGGTTGGTTCAGTTTGTTCTATATTATTCGATATCCCTGTAAAAGAAATCAAACGGCATAATTTTACATGCAAACATACGTGCACATTAACTATTCGTGCATAATTAATTTTATTAGTTTAACTTCTATTTTAAATAGTTATCAATAACTACTCACTTTTAGAATGGAACCTACAAGGTTCGAACATGGATTATCCTCTCATGGAAAACGTGTAGGATAGTAGATGAAGCTTGGAGATAACATTAGTTCAGAAAACATCCAATACGATTTAAACACACAATTTAAGAGTCAAGACTTCATAACACTGTTTTATTTTTCAATATCAAAGTACGTGCAAAAACTATTTAGCAATTAAACACTTTTCTAAACACTTTCTTACTGTCAGTTTGTAAACATGTTCAAATACTAAACATGTTCAGAGTGTTGACGGGTAGTGGAACATTGATGGTTAGGAATTGGACACGTACAATGTAATGTTTAGCTTCTAACATATTTAAAAACTGATAGCAAGATTGTTTTTAATTGCTAAACACAGTTTTTTTTAGTGTAGGCCTATACATGCATACATGTAATTAATTATATTAGTTCAACTTTACTTTTAAATGCTCATCAATAGTTATTGCTTTCAATTAAGAATTGCAAGGTTCTAACAGATTATTTGTTTTCATGAAAAACATGCAGGATGGTAGATAAACGAAATTAGTGAAGACAACATTTTAAAAATTAAGGTCAACAGTTAGAATTGAATAGTTGACGACACAGTGTATGAACAGGCATCACAGTGAGGTCACAAGTTTTCGGGGAAAAGAAACAAAAAAATGAAATAGTTTATTGTCAGTCAGAACAGTAGAACTTTTGCAATTTTTTTCACTGAAACAAATCAACATCTAGTGTACAGTGAACAAAATTTAACAGAGACTAGTTGTGTTATATATACTAATTATTCAAAATCCCACTTTCCATATTTTTTTCCTGCGGGACAACCCATTAGCCTGTACTACATGTATGTACATGTAGCTCACCTCAGTATGTGCAAATTCAATTTAGGTGTATGTGGATTAGAATACATTTAATTAGAATGGCATTGTGTCGAATGTTGCCAACAATGCATACAAGATTTAAAAACATCAGTTAGAAAACAAAACTACTGAATTATTTTGAAATATTTTACTAGAAGTCTCAAGCATCCTGTTGGTAGAGCGCCGGTACGGTGACCCGACGGTCGCAGGTTCGAATCCCGCTCCTGCCAGTTTCTTTGTTCACTTTGAAAATATTGTGGCGGTCTCTTGTCGACTGTGCCTATATAGGACTTGCCCTCGGCCGACCCGACGAGCGGTTGTAGAGGCTACCAGGTGGACAAGTTCGTTTGGAGGCAGTCTACCACCAGGCATCCAAAGCAACTAAACACTCAATGATTTTTAAGGAAAATAAAGTCCGAGAACCATTTGGTTCCAAAAGCAAAGCTCGTGACGTTGAATACCATTACGTCGGGGAACTAGACAGTCGAGTGCCGTAACAATAGCCACTGCGTTTTTCTTTTTTGAAAATAATTTTCTGCAGAAAATGCGACTTTCTTCAGTGATTTTTCCAGTAGGGACCATGCGAATCTGCATGCACACTGAAGCATGATGTGCTTGACACTAACCCCTTAAACCCTAACCCCAACCCTAAGTAGGCCCTAGATATTTATACCCTTATCTATTTGGGTTCGGTGTTTATCACGAAATAGATGCAATTATCACGAAATAAATGCAACACGATGTCATGATGCAGACACTAGCTGTGATATACAAAATTTGCGAACCCTGTTTTGTCACGACCTATTGTAATCTAGGCCTACAAAAGATACTGAAACTGATACATACCCCTGTAGAAATCAATTACAACGACCTCCTTGTCAAAAGACCACACAAGTTTGCTTACATCCGCCATTTTCTGATGAGAAATGCTTGGAGTGCGAGGAAAAAATTGCTTCCGCTCGAAAACTCTCAGCAGTGAAAAATATGACGTCATCCGCTATGCGCAATCTGATTGGTGGTTGCCTCAAAAGTTTGCCTCAAAGTAGAAACCCATTCTACTCGAAATTTACGTTGCCTCCGTGTTGCCAGTGCATTGCTTTGAGATTGCGCGACATGACACACACGGAAATCTGTGAGCAACTTGATTGCTAGCAATTTTTATTGCCCGATCATTGCCAGAAAATTGCCCCGTGTGACAAGGGCTTAAGGTTTCATACCAAAAATAAATAAATACAATTCGATCCATTTGAAACTCTGTTCCGACTCGAAAGACCCGAACCGTCTGGCGGTGTTTTGAAAACAATGCGTAAAAAAAATGCAGTGAATGGAAAGTATCAATAATGTGGTCAGCTAACGCTGTTTGTATCTTATCTATAGCTATCTTGTTGCTTAGTATAGTCTGTCAATGGAATGTAAACTGCGGTTTATGCTGCGGCCAAACTAGCTCCGCGGTATGATCATAGAACGGGCGGGAGTTATTGATCTTGAGAGAGTGAATGTTGCGCAGACACTGGGGTAGCGGGAGTGGGAAGCGCTCTTCGTATTAGGCCGACAGGTATACATTAAATCAAAAACAATAAAAGGCTTTGCTTGGAGTAATTTGTTTTATGGTGTGTGACTATTTTGGTGTCCGACTACATGTGCCCTGTCAACTCGTACCCTAGTTAACTCGTACCCAGGTTAACTCGTACTCTCTGTGGATGATTTAATATTTGACCAGTTGCGTACGGAATATGCCAAAATGGCGCAAACAAAAAACACAACAGTACCACCAGGCCGGATGACGCCATTTGCCGCTATTTGTGCAGTTTCAATCCATTGTTGGATTATTGTGTATGTTACGCTTGACTGCACAAGCACATTGTGGCCGTTTTGCTTGGCTGCAAAGGCCAGCGCGACACCCCGGCGCCTCCTGTAAATAAAGGTCTTTTTTAATATATGAACCTTCTAAACGATATTTTATAGAGACTGGACGACAGGTAATGACTGCAGCTGTGAAAACGTCTTGAATGGAGAATGTCTTATAACAGATCAAATTTAACATAATTAATGTTCAACTTCAAAGGTCCTGGTGTCCCTGAAATAATTGAAATCAGTAATAAACACAAAGCCAAGATCGTAAATTTGTCTTATTGAGGCGGTTACACTACATGACCCCCCCCCCCCCCCCCCCCCCCCATTTGTTTCTTGTGCTGGATATTTTTGACAACGCCGTCCCTTCGACAGAAGAACCACCCCAGTAAATCGCTTTGGACAAGGCTTTACCTTTTTTTTACCAAGAAGATAGTGGCACGTTCCGTGCAGTCGCCCAATGACAGGCTATTACGAACGTTGTGATATCTGGCCCGCCCCGAACAACCAATAAGTCCATATGAAGATGGCCAAGAATTAAGCCGTAGTAGACCACGCAGTTCAGTGAGTCCACCTCAAACACGTGCCGTCCAATCAGCAGACGGCACTCGCTCCCTGTGTGCAGTGCACGTGCGGCTCTGTCGGGGCTCGAAAAACCAATGCTGTTGCACGACATCGTAACTTGTAAGTAGGCCTAGTCATATAAACACTGCAGGATTATACTAAGCCTGGAACGATTGCGACATCAATGTCAAATTTCAGGCATTTGTTGAAACATCTACTTTTATACTGCATTTAATTTCAATTTTCTCCTAAGTCAATTGACGTGAAATCAAGTCAGATCTACGGCCGGCACGTGCAGAAAGTAAATCTTTCTTTTTTAGGCCAAAAAATAGTTCTGCTTCCGATTACATGCCTTTGAAAAATAGGGTAGGTGGGTCAGATGATATTTTTTTGCCATTTCTTCTGTGTCCTGATTGATTGGCTGAATGTGGCTGAACTATTTCCATTTACGCTACGAAAGCTATAAAAGAAATGGCCACAAAAAGTGATAAAAACTTGCCTTAATTAATGTCAAAAATATTTACGGTCGATAATTATTAAAAATAATGGAAATTTAGGTCGTGCATATACACACCACACTATTCACATACAACGCCAGCAAAGTCGGGAAACTGGCCAACACTCCGTTTGTCGTGCGGTAAGCGTGCGTGATACACTGTGTGGCGGGCGACGAACCTCGTGTTGCGGCAGGAAATGTCGGGGAAACACGCTGCGCTATCACTTTAAGTAACGTAAGCGGTACAACCTCGTAATAAATTCATGAACACAGAAAATACATACACAGACAAGAGATGTTCTGTGAATCAATTTAACTTGTAGAGATCTGTTTTCTCCATCGATGTTTATTTGGCATTTTTACGATGTCAGATCTGACCTGGAACTGCAGTGCACTATGCAGTGTTATGCTAAATGTTGGTCGGCCATAATGCATTGACTGGTTGCCGCATTTCCATCATGCCTTCCTGGGCACTTTTAGTGGGCGGCGCGGCAGGAACCAGTACAGCATTGTTTTCATCACGGTGATAGGAAATCACGCACCGAAGGGAACTTGTAATTGCGAAGGGAACTTGTAATCACGAAGGGAACTTGTAAAAACAACGGAGGTTTCTTCTAAAAAAAATAGCGAATGTAAGTAGGCAAACAAATTACAAGCCTTTTTGACGTAAATATGTTGTTTAAAGGCGTTTTGTGAAGAAGGAATTTTTATTGTTTTTTACTTGCCGATAAAATGTTTAGGGTCGCGGCCGTAAAATTAGGGTAGATCGGGTAACCGGAAGCAGAACTGTTTTTGCGGGGGCCTTAGCGGCCGCACGGTGCACACAAGGACATTACATTAGACAGTGTTTTTTTTCTGAACGGTCCACTTTCGGGTACCCGAGAACCGAACCAGTGTGGCGTTCGGGTAGCCGGATCCAAAATTACCCGTAAACGCACAGCCCTAGCAAGGATGCAGTTATGGCAGCCGACTTAGTTAGAGGGCACTTAGATGTCTTTTCTAACGGTTCCTATGATTTAGGTTTCTGTGACCTAATCCCCCACCAAATTCGACTTAGTGACGAAACACCGGTGAACCTTCCTTCCGTATCGGAGAGTTATTCCGACCTAGATAGATGAGGTCAAGCAGTTGCTCCAGGATTTGTTAGACCGTGGTGTTATTCGCCGTTCCTCCAGTCCATACGCAAGTCCCATTGTTTTGGTGCGCAAGAAAAACGGCCAGTTAAGACTGTGCATCGACCATAGGTGTCTTAATGCGAAGACGGCCAAGAATTCATTTCCACTCCCACGGATTGACGAGACACTGGAAGCACTGGGTGGAGCGAAATTGTTCTCCTCATTAGACATGGCCCATGGCTATTTTCAAATGGCGATGCACAGCAACTCCTTCGAGAAGATAGCATTCCGAGTTCCCTGGGGCCTTTACGAGTTTCTCAGACTTCCACAGGGCCTTGTTAACAGTTCTAGCACATTCCAGAGATTAATGGAGCTCATCTTTGGGGACCTCAAGACGATATGTTGGGTTACTCAGCTGACATTGAAGGCCACCTTCAGAGGCTTGATAAGGTGTTTGGTCGCCTCAGGCAGCATGGTCTTAAGCTAAACGGGGCAAAATGCTAGCTGTTTAGATCCTCCGTGACACATTTAGGGCATGTTGTCAACAGCAAAGGAGTAGCTGTGGATCCCGATAAGACCGAACGAGTGCGAACGTGGCCTACCCCAGTCAATGCTGGTCAACTGCGATCCTTTTTGGGCCTGGCGTCTTACTATAGACGCGTTGTGCGCGACTTTGCGAAGGTCGCAGGACCCCTACATGCTCTCACCGCCAAGGCACAATCAAAAGCAGGGAAGGTGGATGGCCCCTTTGGTCCTCCGAGGCAAATTTGGCGTTTAACACACTGAAGAAGGCGTTGTGTGAGGCCCCAGTGTTGGCCTACCCCCGATTTGACCAAGATTTTGTTCTGGAGACCGATGCGTCTGCCAAGGGGTTGGGGGCTTGCCTTAGTCAGGTTGATGATGCCGGTAGGCTACATCCAGTAGCTTATGCAAGCCGTGGCTTGCGTGGGGCCGAGAGGAACTACACCCAGATGTCAAGCTTTAAGCTCGAGTTGCTAGCCCTCAAATGGGCGGTCTCCGAAAAATTTCGTGAATACCTCCTGGTTTGTCATATTCTGGACAGTTTCCCCCACTACAGTCAGAAAATGCGATCTAAACAAATCGACATTCTAATTATTGATCTGGGAACGAATGATCTGTGCAATCAAGAAAATACACCAGGTGTTGTAATTGAGAAGATAATTCCTAAATTCCTAGACCTTCTTGCCTCAACTGGCATCGCCCCAAAACAAATCATTTTTCTGTCAGTCATCCAGAGATCCTTGATTTCTCGACGTGGTCAAATCCATTGCTCTACCTTTAATCACAGGGTTAGGTGGTTTAACCTCCTCCTCATCCGTACACAAGAAGGTCGCTCTGGAGTGAGTATGTATGTGCAACGTAGAATTAACCATCCGAAATACTTGGTAGATGGTTGCCTATGGTAAACTACTGCCGTGGGATTAGAGGAGCAGTAAACCAGTGTAATCTGTGAAATTGTCATATGCTAATCATTTTGTCAGTCTAGCTGTAACAAATTCTTCGATTGCTAGGTCCGAGTTTGACTTCTTGGAAGTAGTGCATTTATATGTATTTTCCAAACATAAGACATTTGTACCTTTAAATCAGTAAGAAATACTGAGATATTGGGTACATCACTCTAACATTTAACTTAGATGTAGACTACATGTTGTATTTTATACAGTGTACATCCATCCTAACTTTGAAGTTTAGAAACTCTTTGCTTATTTTAAATACCAAAATTGTATAAAGAAGGCTACTTTTTGGTTCAGTTTCTGGTATGAGGATTAAGGACTCATGCTGGAAATACCTTATGATGATGCCTTATACTTTGTCAGACTTATTTTGTGATAGTTTGGCTTGGGCCAATTGCTCATTTGTGAGACAGAGCCCTCCTATGTAACTGAGTGAACTCGTTCAATCAGATTGTATAGTATTATAACCAGAGCGACCAGTGGTATCAAAAGCAACCCTGGCCGCCAGGCAAATCTCGTCCTATTGTAGGGAGCTAATATTTGAAGCTAATACATGTAGAACTGCGTCTATAACCATTTTGTGCTAGTTTTCTCTTTTTCTTTGTATAAAGAAGCATCACCTCTGTATAGACTGTTGTAGCGCCATTAGCTGTATTTTCTGAGGTACGGTCCTTAGTTTCGAACGGTGAGTCTGAAGGGCGCCACCGTGCGGCGGAGACGGGTTATGCCAATCTCCCGCCTCCGTCTCCGGTCGGTTCCTTTCGACCACCGCTCCACAGGTAAACTTTTCATAGTTTTTCCTTTCTTCGAGTATAAATATGTCATATGATTTTAAACCGGAAAGACCAAGGAATATTTGTAATATTTTAGATAAGGCAAACTGTTGGATTTTCACTGGTTTTTAGGAGTATTAATCTTACGAACTCTTGTCAAGATGGCGACCCTGTAGGTTTGTTATGGAGACCTCATGGCCTTGGGAAAATGTCGTAACTCTTCCCAATTATTATTTTGGCCAGTGATGTAAATTTTACATGACAATTCAACATTAATTCTTTAGGTAAGCCTGTGTTATTGTGAAATGTCAGACGGGAATATTGAAGTTTTGTAAAGCCAATTCCGAGATTTTATGATAATTCATTGCTCGGTTGTGTGCTCGGTAAATAGCGCCCTCATTGTTCGATAAAGTCGCTAACCATGAGTGAATGAACTTTTATGCATATAATTATGCATGAGGAGTTGAAATGTACCCCTGTGATGCCTTTATTCGTGATGAAAATAGGACTTAGGCATATATTTGTCTCCCTTATGTTTGCTTGAATGAATTATGTACCTGAATTTGCAATCTGAGACAAAAACTGTCCTTTATGCTGATTTAGGAGTACAATGATATATTTGGAATTTTGTCATGTTAATAAGGCAGTTTTATCTGTATTCTGGTCGGCTGAGAATATCGCACCAGTAATATCTTTCCTGCTTGCTATTTGCTCTTAACAACCGAACACATTTGGCCTAGGGAAATTATGTGCTCATACACATGTGACATGGATAAGTAATTGTTTTATTTTACTCCAACTATTATTCAATTGCATATTTACACCATAATCTGTTAATTTCTTCCTCCGGTTAATGATTTTATGCGCTAGGATTAGATCACCTTACAATGTACATGTACTTATGATCCTTTTATTTCTATTTTCTCTCCTCATGTGCTGTTTGATTATTGATGCCAATCTCCCGCCTCCGTCTCCGGTCGGTTCCTTTCGACCACCGCTCCACAGAATAAATTGGGCAGCTCAACCGAACCCAAAGTGTTGAGGGCTGTTTTATTGACTTGTGTAGGCCCCCGCTCACAAGGCTAACTCCGCCCACAACGACTTAACCCCCCGCCACACTAGCTTAAAGAAAAACTCGTGAACACTTTTTCTTGAGAGTTCCACAAATACATGTATTTCTACTAAGGACGGTCACTGTACATTTTCGGATTTAATTACAATTAAATAAACAAATAATAATAACTAGGACTACCCAGGGAGGTAATAACCCTAACATTTAGGACAAGAGTATCGGCCTGTAATAAAGATGGAGTTTATCAATATAATACAATTTTTTAAGTTGTATTAATTCATTTGAGCTATGGCATTTTTATCTTTAACCAATGTAAAGGGCAATGTTCTTAAAATAAATTGTATACAAGTTGTAATTGCTTTGAATTGTACATACCTTAATAAGGCATTCCCTCAGTGTTGGTCATTCCATACATGTACGTGTACAACATGCATAATTGCATACGGTGGCGTATATCAGCAGCCCAAACCACACCCAATTGAAGACCACATGGCAAGCCAAAAACAAGTTGGCACAGGGAACATACCATGTGCCCTGTTTAAGCAGGGCATATGAGCAACCTGGTTGTTTAACTTGTTTAAACAACCCTTTAAACAGTGTTTTAAAACCTTTAGGACAACACCTCAGGAATTCCAGATTGCAAAAGAGATTCTTTCAAAAATTCTAAAAGCCCGACAAAAATCCTGAAATCATGAAAAATCCAGACAAATAACAACCCTGACCTTGAGAAAGTTATGTTGCATCAGCAAAAGGTTCGAGAACGTCACATAATTCGGTCAGCTGCATCCATTTCCGGGAAGTAATGGCTGCATACAGAAACTCAGTTGTGTCGCATATTTCACCCAGGATCTTCTGGTCTCAAGACTCTGAACGGACTTCAGTTGGTGAAATGGTAGAACTCCAACGTGTCGCATTTGCAGCTGGGACTGAGCGGTTCTCACCGAACCTTGATTCAAACCCGAATGGGGATAATATAATTGTATTATTAACAATAAATCAGTGTAGTAGAGTCCCATCCTTTAATTAACCAGCAAACCCAAGTAAACAAGACTTGCCTTTCTTTAAACACTGTACTCCTGTGTAGAACGCTAGCCAGATTTGATGCTTTTGCAATAACTTTTCCTGCAAACTTGGTGTCCTTCATGCCATCCTTGACGACTAGCTGGAGGGTATGAGCAAAACAGGAAATCCTCTGCTTGGAATTCTCATCTAAAGTAGCAGCCACGACAGCATCGTCCTCTTCTGGAAGTGTGTTCAAGAACTCCTCATCTTCCAATTCTGTGGCCTCCTCATCGACTTGGTCATGAATCATTGTCGTTGTTATCCTCAGTAGGAAACCTGACCTAAATAAGCAAAACAAATTTGCACAATGAATGGCCGGGTGCCAGGCAGAAAGGTATTCGGCACCCTCAAATTGACAAAGAACAATTTTTAGGTTGCCAACTTGCCACCAGAAACCAAGAATGGAACTTTCTGTGCAGGGATATGATGCACGACACATTTTTGTTACAAAACAGACCCAAAAATGCTTACAAAAATGCTTCCATATGAGTTTTGCCTAGGTTCCTTAGGTTATAATCTTTAACACTTTAACATTAAGCCATTTGCAATGAAATTTTACCCCTAGGAATTGATATAATGTAACAATTCAGAGCCCTCTTTCAAATACTGAAATGTGTCGTGTATCATATCTCTGTACTTCTATTTCTAGAAGAGATAGAATTTCTGGCCCACGGTCTGTGTTGCCTACCTTAAATGCTTTCTTGACATTTGAAGCATTATCTGTTACGATGTATTCCACCTTGTTCTTGGTGTTGAATTCGTCAGTCACATCATCAAACTGCTGGGCAATTCTTTCTTCTGTATGTAATCCTTTAAAACGCTGGCAAGTAAGTAGGATAGAGAGAAGTCCTCTGCGACCCGAAATGGGATTTTCTGCAATTACGTGTGCAGTGACCCCCATGAAGGACCGCATTTTACGATCCGACCATATGTCAGTGGTGAGCGAAACTGAATCCCGACTATCCAAGAGATTTTTCAGAACATTCTTTCCAGCCTCAAATAGGTGAGGTATCTTTTTGCCTGTCAATTTTGATCGAGCCATTGGTTGATATCTTAAGGGATAAAAAAGGCAAGTAAATATCTAAGACGATCAGTTAGTGGCATGGTTCCGGTACAGTGTACACATTGATTCATTTGTAAACAAATATTGGAAATGGAGGATTACAGTTTTTAAACTTTGGTTATGAGAGTAGTGTTGGTAGCTGTTCTTGATCTTAAATGTTTAGATAACCTTGGCAAATACCTTGATACTATCCATAATTAACAAACTTGGATGCTCAGAAGGGCTTTTTATGAGGTTAACAATTTACCTATTTTTTTTCAAAATATTGAAATGAAACTTTACCTTGGTTCCATCACCCTGCAGTAGGCCCTGAAGTGTGGATTCTCTACAGTACGAAGTGGTATTGAGCATCCAACAATCAGATGACTAAAGTTTAGGATCCTCCCTGAGATCCCATCGGGTCCAGCAGAATGGTTTGGTTTAATGGCCTGGTTTAATGGCCTGATGCAGAGTATGCGTTTTTCTGAAAAAAGGTGACGAGATCATTACAAGCCATCCCGCGGTGCACCTCAATCTCCACTATATACGTTGCTGGGTTGAAGATTACTTCACCAGAAGAATTGGCATATCCAACAACAAGTTCTTCTAGAAATGCTTGAGGGATTTCTACAGCAACATCTGCTATGCCTAGTTTATTCTCCGTTGGAGGTTGCATGACAGCTGCGTTTATGGATTTTTGTGCTGAGGTGTGTTGCATCTGGGAAGTTGTGTTCTTTGAAAATCTCTGATGTCAACAAAGCTTTATCCATCAAATCAATGGGTCCCGCATACACTGTAAAAACGTTGGGCAAGGAAAAATTAGGCAAATATGATTTACCCAGAGGTTGATAATTTTTAGTACAAATGTTGGTCATTTTCCAAAAATATTACCCAACACCAGGTGCTCTAAATTTTTGAAATACGTTTGAAAAAGATTGTGTAAAATTTGACCAAATGTTTCATAACTCAATTACCCCAACTGAGTTGGTAAATTTTTGTTTGTCAGTTTGGGCAACAGTTTACCCGACCAGTGGCGTTATAAGGGGGTGCGTGGGAGACGCACACCCCCCCCCCATAAAAAATCGTCGCCCCCTCAGTCGCCCCCCCTCCACACTGAAAATTTCGCAAACGTAGAAAATAATAGCATTATAAAGAAAAATCACTGTAAACGCCCCCCCCCCCCCCCCCCCCCACTCGCCCCATACGGAGACAGCCCTGGCTACGCCGCTGTACCCAACAAAATTAACAACCTATTAGTATTAGGGAACAACAGTTACCTTTTCACTGGTCTATTTGTGTCAAACGTTTGGTCATGATGGAGGATCTAAAATCGTAACCGTTTTCACGAAGAGACACACATGTGGATTTTGAAGAGAAACAGTTTTCGAGATAATCGGAAGAGAAGTTTCTCCTATTTTAAAACTGCAAAAAATACTACTTTGCAACAACTTTGTGCAGTAAGGAAACATTCACATGATTCTATGAGAGGTGAATTTTTACGTGAACCCAGTAATTAGAATTAACACGGTGGTTAATTAGCCTAAATGAATTAGTAAAGATGCGTGTCCCTTCGTGAAAAAAAAAATTGAGGTTTTCTTACATTGTGGTCCTTTCTGTTCAATGTGTTTTTCCATGGAAGGGGCGCACGTGTTTACGTGCGCGCAGCTGAGAATGTAACAAAGATGATGTGTGTCTCTTTGTGCAAACGAAAATCTCGGTTGACCTACTTTTACGCTAAACTTTACTTGGCAGGTAGAATTCTCTCCTCTGGAATGGTGTCTCGTGGTTAGCTCGTCGCCGTACTGCACTCACAGCACTCCGTTCCTTGGGTATGGGTAAACGGAGTCGAGAGGACCGTGTTAATAAGGAGGCAAGAGGTCTATGCGACGCCATGGACAAGTACTACGGAACCAGCAAATCCAGCAAACCTCGTCAAGAACGCCATCTCCAACATCATTTGCACCATAAGCTATGGACAGCGTTATGATTACGACGATCCCGCATTCAAGACGCTCTTGGCTAATCTAGACGTCATATTCAGGGCGTCTGCGATTACAACTATTCTTTGGGGGATGCCATTCATTCATTTCATCCCTGCATTAAGGAAACTGAACAATGCTTTTGAAATGGTGGCAAATTTCAGCCAGGAAATAGTACAGTCACACCGAGCGTCCTTTGATGACCCCGATAGCATCCGGGACATGATTGACAGCTTTATTCTGGAATCCGTCAAACACCAAGATGCTTTTGTGAACTGAAGGATGTGTTTCGAGGGGATTCGATATGGAGAGCAATCCATGATATGTTTACCGCTGGTACGGATACAACAACCTATACCATCATGTGGCTTATTATCCTCGTGATGAAGTTTCCAGATGTACACACTAAAAACTTCTGGGTCAAAACTGACTCAAAACGGGTCAATTTTGACTAAAATTCCGTATCCGGATCTGCACGACTCCTTTGGAGTTAAAATGACCCCGATTGCTTGGTTATAAAGTTTTGACCAGTAAATTGGGTCAATTGCCAACCCCAAAATTGGGTCAAATTACCACCTGGAATTTGGGTCAAAGAATTAACCCCATTCTAGGGTCAAGATTCAACCCGGCAACTTAGTCAAATCTGAACCTAAAACCTGGGTCAAATCTTAACCCCATATCCGGATCAAAATTGAACCCTGTACCTGGGTCGAAGGTTAACCCCTTTCTTGCGTCAGGATACAACCCGGCAACTTAGTCAAATCTTAACCCTATATCAGGGTCAAAATTCAACCCTGCACCTGGGTCGAAGGTTAACCCAATTCCCGAATCAATATTCAACCCATCAAATTGGTTAAAATTTAACCTCGAACCTGCATCAAATCTTAAGTTAATTCCCGGGTTAAGATTCAATCCAGCAACTTTGTCAAAGTTTATAACACAAAGCTTGGTCACATTTAACCCAAATATAGAGTCTTTCCAATTTTCTTTAATGCAGGAACCTATAACAAAAAAAACTAACAAACAAAAACGGGTCAGGTCAATGACCAGGCCATGACAGCATTAAAACCATTACTTGGGGAGCCTGTATCTGAGATGTACGCACAAAATGCATCCACATATTGTTGAGAGAAGCTTGTATTCCTTGAAATATGACTATTTTCAACTGTTTGCTTCAAGAAGCAATTAAAAAGGGTGTCTTCTACATATACAAGGAATGCTGCTTAACTCAGAATACATTTTCAAAGTGAACAAAGAAACCGACAGGAGCGGAATTCGAACCTGCGACCTGCGGGTTACCGTACCGGCGCTCTACCAACTGAGCTATCTTGCCCTATGTTGGCGCTCTCCCAAATTGTCAGTATCTTTGTTCGGGTGGGCGCTAGTGAGAAGTCATAAACCCAGAATGCCGTATAGCTAGGGATCACACCCAATTTTATGATACAACCTGGGAAGCGACATTGTGGGGATCACTCAATGAGATACGACTTTTTAACTTATAATTCGTCAAACAATCCACAAGGGAAACTGACTAGGTAAATTTGAATACATTTTTAAAGTGAACAAAGAAACTGGCAGGAGCGGAATTCGAACCTGCGACCTCCGGGTTACCGTACCGGCGCTCTACCAAGGCGGGCGAGCGGGCGGAATCATTTTTTTACACATTCCCCGGAAGTCCAACTTCAATCCATACACAAAGTAAAACAAACACACAAATGTTGTTAGGCCGATAAACAGTTTAATATACGTAATATGACTGCCTCTTCAGCGATGGCCGCCGGGTCCTTCACTCCATTCGAACAACACATACCGTAACCCTGAGGCTGCCAGTGCTGACACTATCTCCTGGGGCTCAATGTCACTCTATGGACCACGTTTTGGTGGACGCGACCTTTGTGTGTTTCAGCTGTATTTGAGCTGGCTCAACATTCGACCAACAACCTCACGAAGTTTCGATGTGGTAGCCACAATGCACAGTAGAGCGCTAAGTGTTGCAAAATGGAGGTCGTATCCAGTCTGCCAAGTTTTCAGCTATGTTTGGTGTTTGCTTGTTCGTTTTTACTGGCTATCTGTTCGTCTATTCGTCGGCGGTCCCTGTACCGCAGGTTGCCTCCAACCCCCTGGTATATACTCGGTAGTCCACAGCTTTTGAGTGATTTCCACGCTATTCAGGAAGCCTTAGTACGACAAGCCGAAGATTTCAGCGACAGGTCATATTTCCCCTTGCCATCAAAACGCTGTGTTGTAATAATTCCGTTGGATGCTTATTTCCGTAACTTTGGTTTGCAAACTTTGAATTATGGGTAAATTTATTTTGTTGAATGCTCGTGAGTTTTGAGAAGTTTTTGAAGAAGTTTAGGACATCGCAAAATGCACTAAACTTTAAAGGAATTCCTCCGGGCTTATGCTAATATTAGTATCTCTCGCTACCGGTCCTCATTTTAATATCGGAACGATAATGAAGGGGCGGGAGCATACAGAGGGAGGGCGCCATAACCTTATTGGTGAAGCTTTGCAAATCCAGCGCGTATAGATACCAGGCAGGTTTCAAAAGTTTTGAATACGTTTTGAAATGGCCAAAACAAAAGTATAGCACACGTATCATGTAATACCTAAAGCAAATGCTGACCGCTGTGAATTGTTTCATCCACTACAAATATGAAAGCATAGGCCTACACTGAAAACATCACTTAGTCAGTTGCCTAAACAAAATAGTCATTTCCATGTTTAGTTTTACCAATCTTTATTTATCCAACAGATCAAAAGATTAGTCAATTCACTTTCTAATTGACTAATAATAATTAGTCTTTCAAAATGGTTTAGTTTTACTAATTTTTCTTGAGATTACTAATGCTCAAAATTTAATTAGTAATGCCAGAAAATGAATTTGTCAAACAACAAAATTAATTAGTATTTTAATTAGTCTAACAACTGGTTTTGTCAGACTAATTAAAAGATTAATAATTTCTGTGCAAAAATATATATGACTAATAAATTGTGTGCAAAACTATAGTTTTCTTAGGCGATGTTCTTAGGCAAGTCGTGCAAATCTGTGCGGTGTTGCACGTTCACCGTGCATCGCGGTAGCCATCTATATTTTTCGTGTTGCGTTTTGTAATCTTTCATCATCATCATCTTACACCAACATTTCCCTCAAAGAAATCAAAACCCTGTCCTCTAACTATGTCAAGACGACACAATGAACCGAGAGCTAGCTTCATGGTGTATCAATTTTACCACAGTAATGTGGGTGCGTTCAACTCTACCTTTTATTTCAGATGCAAGTTGTGTATATAGCGCTGGTTGACAAATTTAGTTCAAACAACAACACAAAAAGTGTTGTCCAATGAGTACCCTCCTTACTCCGGTGATAGTACCTTGTATTAACTCTGTATCTTCTGTTTATACTAATGAGCCAATTTTTGCTGCAAATACTTATTCAGCCAAAATAATTACAGCAAAACTTGGCCAACTGGACTTTCGATCCAAGCTTAATATTATGTGTACCCAGATTGGGGTCAAATGTTTATAGGAGTCTCAAAAAATTGTATGCCATTGTCGATTGTTCTTGTTATTATTTTGTTTTTGGTTCTGGGTTTATTTTGTAGAGAAGGGCAGGTGTTTTTCTTTTTTGATTTTTTTTTAATAAACTGACCTTTACTGATACAAGCATCGGATTATTTTCAAGCACTCAGTATTGGCGCCGTCAGAAAGAGGCAGCCGCCCCAATTAAACTAATTTCTGTCTAAACAAGCTCTGTTTCAATTTGCTTTCCCCTCCTCTTAAAGAAAAGACAAAAGCACCAAAAACAAAAGAAAGCTTTAAAAACGCGTTTCTATTGATGCAACAGTGAGGTTGGCCAGAGGAACCCATGCCCAAGCTTTATGAGGGTGCTGTAATAAGAGGTCATGTTGTTACGGTCGCACTGGGTTACTGAAATTTTCATTAAAAATAAACAATCATTCTGTATTTCGCATCTAATTTGGACCACAACTGGTAGGAAGAATCCCTTCCTATGTTTCCCATGGGCTGTAGACAGATTGTGGTCATAATTTTTGCCAATGAGTTGTCATTTCGACAAAAAAGAACGCATTTCATTTGGGGGTAAGAGCCAAATACGAAGTTGAATGGCGCCGACACCATGGGAGATCAGTCCACCCCCCCCCCCCCCCCCCCCCCACCCCCGCCATCAACTATTTTGCCGGCGAAAAAAAGCTGAGGCTCTGCCAACGTTTTGGGAACATTTCAGATTTTTTCGGACACCCCCTTCATGAAAAAACACCCTAGACCCGCCTTGGGCATCTATACTGGCTCTCAGCAACATGTACTTAGCTTTAATAACAACGGAATGTTTAGGATAAACAGATCTTTTAAAGTCAAAACGTATGATATTAAGAATAACTGAGGACTACGAATCATGGTTCAGGATGAGAACGGTTAGAAGACGATATTTTAAGATTGATACAGTTTTCAGTTGTGCGGTGCCTATTGTACTCAAATTGTTTGCTGGAATGAGACGGGGTACAAAGCACGAAAACCTAGACATCCAAACGTGCTTTGCCGATCAATGCGCAATGTTTGTGTATGTAATGTCTGCATCTATCAGTGTATTGATGCTAATAAACGGTTTAGGGCACAAGGTTATAAACCGACTCCTTAAATCAAAGTGTGGAGGCACAGCTCCAGCCAACGGTTGTGTATATTGGGTTGTTGTGTGCTTGGTAAGTTCGTGGAAGACTGCTTGCAAGCATCCACATGCAAGTTCAAGTTCAAGTTCAAGTTAGATTGTATTATTGTGTTAAAAATTATTGTTATTTCAGTCGGCACCCTTCGTCAAACAGCGGAAAATAGTAGTTGGGTATGTGACGGTCGGAGCAGCTTCGTTGTAGTACTAGCACTTGCATTCTACCAGTATCAGGTGAGTCTGTAGACCGTGCGTTTGTGCACCCAGAGGTTTCCAGTTTGTGATGGCATACCTGTGTATGCCATCTTTAGAGAGTACGAGTGTGAAAGCTCAATTAGTACTGTGTTTTTTCAGTGGAAAAAACTGCACGGGTCGCTTATTATTTGGCAAGTAACCGCTTTTGACCTTGGTCAATATTTAGGGATTTCCCCCCTATAGAATTACGTTTGAGCTAATTGAACATAGAATTTGAATAAAAGCGTGCTTTTCAGGATCACACCAAACAGCATTTGGATTTTTTTCTGAACTTTGTTCTCCGGCATACCAGCTAGCCAATTAACGTACGATCCGTTCTCATAGGTCGTGTGTGCAACCTTCAATTCAACAAGTGCAGGTGAACTTGAACACTATGACCCAGCAGCGCAGGGCTCTTACCATTATGGGGAAGGGGGGGGGGGGGGGAATGGGGGAGGCTGGATGTTACAGGGGGGGGGGGGCGCGCTGACAGTATTTTTCTTAATAATACCATTATTTTCTGCGTTTGCGAAATTTCCAGTGGTGGAGATTGGGGGGACGACGATTTATTTTTATGCGGGGGCGTGAGGCCCCCCCCCCCCCCCACCCCCTACCCAAGATACGCCGCTGACTATGACCCCAGCAACCATGCAAGCATGTTATTTTTTATGTACGAGGTGCTATCAAAAAGTTCCGAGACTGCGCCTATAACAAGCAAAAACCGTACGTGATTTAAATCTGGCCGCCATCCCCTTCCCCATGGTGAAATCGCAAATGCCCACGTATGTGTGGTCACAAAAATGCGTGTAACACAGGTGCTGATGTTAATCGAGCGATGTAACTTGGAATACTTACACCTGCTAATATGCACATTACTGTGCTTCGCTCCGTTCGTTCGCAACGGGAATAGTCTCGGAACGTTATGATCGCACCTCGTAAGCTGTCTGATTAAAGTAATCCTCGAAGTAACTTAAACAGGTTAGCGACTGAGTAAAATCCTTCCTTTTGACGTTGGTGGCATAATTTTAGGTAAACAATATTTCGTACATTCCAAGTAAAGAACGATTGGTGATACGTAAATTGTAATTCTTTGTAAAAACAAAATGAGAAATTGCTAAACTTCTTGCCAGTAGCGTTTGTGATTACATTTGTGATTTCTGTCATAGAAAATTTTGAATCTTCATTTATTGTCAGACATGAAGCAGGAAATAAATATGCAGGCAATTTGTGAAACTTGAGATAAACACACGGCCCCTTCACCCCTTGGTTCATCAGGCGCGTTATCGACATTTTCGGTTGGAACGCTGTAAGATAAGTATTTAAAGGTAATATACAACATTTACAAACATAAAAAGACAAAACTACCGAATTATTATGAATTAATAATTCGATCCAAGTACATTCACGATCCAAGTACATGCACGTAGATTTCATTAAATTTCATTTAGTAATTTTGCAAGTAAAAACCATTAAAACACATTTAGATTACAAAAAGCCTAACCCACAGGCAGTGTTGGGGTCGAGTCCTACAATCCGAATACCAAGTTTTCCGAGTACATTGAGAGCCGAGTACGGGCAGAGTCTGAGTACATTGATGATCGAGTTCTGGGACAAAAATTCGAGTCCCAGTTTTTCAGGGTCCGAGTACGGGCCGAGAACGAGTACATAAACAGTCGAGTATGGGCCGAGTACGAGTACACAATATGAAACAAAAATGCCAAGTTATGTTCTAAACATTATTGTAGTGTACCTGCATCATCAAGAGTTAAAAACACAAACAGTTCAGGAGACTATTCCACTTTATTTCCATGTTTTTTAATTACCTTTTACACAACATGATGAACCTTATTAAAAAACGCGTTTTTGGTGATTTACAGTTTGTGAAGCGAAAATCCTAGCCAGACTGGAATAGCACATTCCGCTGATACATAAACGTCCTACAAAATTGCGCGTTCAAAACCGCGTTTGGTGGTTGTTGACCATGGTATATGCATAGTAAATACCACTGTGGGTTAAGGGAGAATTGTTTCTATTTTGTGAAAACATTAGGTTTATATAGACATTATGTTACAACCTGTGCACGAGAACCTTCCAAAGGTTGCGCAGCCTGCAAAACCTTAACTAAATGTGTCCAATGTCCATGGAAGGAAAACGCTGAAATGTTTCTATTTCATGGTAACTCGGTCGTCGGTAATCTGACAAATGATATGGTTTCTAATATTTAACTTAATTATGATGATATATAGGTTTTGAAGTATTGATAATCAACAAAATTTGATAAACTGCAGCCAGGATGTCGCTCGGTGTGCGACACACGTGTTCTCGGTCTGGTTTGGCCTATTTATAAATCCCGTTGGGTTCTGCATATGTTCTGTTTCCTTCCGTCTCATTATGCGGTGTCGGCTAACTGGACGTGTCTCCGTTATTCTGTTATAATCTGATAGAAAGATTAGGTATTCAATTTTGTTTACACTGCTGTTAACATGTACTCCCGTGTGCTATACATGGATATCTCAGAAATGACGTGCATATACAGCATCAACTCAGTGAGTGCCGGCGGCATGAGGTTTGTTCAATTGGGATATTTACAGAGAGAAAAAAATAAAGGGGAACTTGATACGTTCCGTAATCCTCGGATTGTACCTTTGTTTTAGCAAATATCTCATTGTCAGCATTTGGTAGAGGGTATTCAAATGACCTATCACGCTATAATCGTGAGAACGTGCAATTTAAAAAAAAGTAAAATCGGACTACTTTTTTGAGAGTGTATAACTTTTTGAAAATAATATCGACTATGGGCCTCATTTGACACTAAACGCTCGAAATTAAAGTGAGACACATTTTATCAGGAAAAACACCTTTGATTCAAGTAAGTTCCACTTACTGGCAACGGCTTTGTGACAATTTGAGGGCTGTGGTCTGAAGTGAAAGGTTCGCGGGAAAAGTGTACGTGACCTGTGCGCTGCGTAACAGTTGAACAGTTGGAACGCGCGAACAATAGGGTTAGGCTATACCGTACCACTGCTTTGTGTGTATAGGGAAAACCTACTTTCTCTACCCGCCCGGCCACCCAAAGAGAACAAAAATAATCAATACAATAATGATTGACATTTAAAGCTCAAAATGGACAATTAAAGACTTTACCATTCCTATGCCTTTTTTTGTTTAGCCTTTATGTACATTTGGCCCACATGGTTTTATACAGCCATGGTTTTATACGTTCTGACACTGGATATATAAGGCCAAGTAAAAAACATGTTCAGCGTCCGGTTTTATTTTGTTTAAAGGAGGAGGGGCTTTTTGTTTTTATTTATTTATTTTTCAAGATGGCCTCCATTTTTTTAAATTTCCTAAAACCGTAGGTTTTTCAACTGTTCAAAGGCACAGTTGAAAGAGACATGGACAAGATAATTTAAAATGTTTCCAGTGGTTTTAAAAGGGTGTGTACATTATTGTTATTGTTGCAATTTTTTTGAAATGGGCGGATTTGGGATTAGTATTTTATAGGAAATATCGTTCCGCTGACCTGTTTTCAACCGTCGGGCGGATGATAGCCTTTAGTCAAGGCGCGCGTGGCTACCTGGACGCGTGACAAGCCCCGAATGCCAGCATGTCCGGGCGCGCCACTCGTCCGGGTAGCCGTAGCCACGCGCGCCTTGACTAAAGGCTACAGGGCAGTTTTCCAACGATTTCCAGCAGGAAATCGTTGGAAAACTATAAAAATTTCCACTTTTCTTGACAACGACAGCACACCGGTTGCCATCATTTCAAGGTATGATTGAGACTACTATTAACTAACAGTCTAGTAAGGTATTTCGTAATAATTCAGTAAAACAAAATTGGAGGATTACCAATCGTGCACTACATTTGATAGTTTTTAGTAAGAATGTATTTTATTTTCCGGTGGATCGGTTGACATTTTGAGTTTTTTTCACATCATTTTCCACTGGTAAAATTTAAAAAAATCAGGCGGCCGCCAAAAAGGAAGAGGGCGGGGGACGCTAAACATGTTTTTTATTACTTGGCTCTTCCTATACTGGATCATATTTTAACACACCACGGTTTGTTTTATGTAATCTCCCATAAAATTCAATTACGATCTGATAAAGTGGTTTGCGGCAGCACGAAGCGGCGCCTTAATTTCCCTTTCCATGCATCACCCCAAGCGCATTGAAGCATGACTAGCCACATCCAACGATCAATATTATGTTCTAGCAAGAGACCGAGTTCTGTTTGGTGCGCCTTTGAGTTTGAGATATCGATATTACATCTGCTTGTTTGTTGTGCATTTCCTCATACAATATTGATTCACAAAAGTTTTAGCCACGTCATTTTCTTGAAATAAAATTGGATGAGAACGAGAACTAATGTAAGCTTGTGTTTAGGGCAGCCTGAGAGTTATGGTTGGACTCAATTAAAATACTCGTGGCTTTCGTGAAACTGCCTTTGATCGATAAGAAGGAGCTTTCTGGGGTATTTAACAAAATGTGAACTAAATTTTGTTCCGACTTTTCTCAAACAAATATCACAACTATTTCACATTATTGTATTTCTATAGAAACGCACAGTGTTTTTAGGGCAAATGATATAAAAATAAATTAAATGGAAAAGGTCATCGTATAAAGTTAAAACCAAATCCACGCGTTTATTTACTTTCCAAGGTTGCACCATCATGTATGTGCTTCCAATGAAATAAATGAGCAAGTAGTACCATGTGGCAATGAGACGCTCAATCTAATCTAAGCTGGAACTTTGTTTAGTATTGTAAAGGCGTAGCCTATACATTACACGGGGATAGTAAAAGTGTTATCATGCCCAACAACGTGAATGATACTCGCACGTCTGCTGAATGATCAGAAACCGGTTGATCAGTTAGTCTTGGTTCGGCGCGCGGTGCGATGCAGCGCACACAAGTTAATGGATGTACAGCGTCCTCGACACACGCACACCAAGGCCACTCGCTAAGGACGTCTTGGACCCTTCTTAAGGCCCTGTCACATTATATGCGCTCTCATAGGAGACCTTACGGCGATCAACAATATTTAATAAATTTAACAATCGCAGCGAGGACGCAAGAAAATGACAATTTTCTGTCTCAAGTGGCCAGAAAGTAGCTCAAGCTACGCTCATACTGCGCTCATCCCGCGCTTACGATGCGCTCAACTCGCTCTCTATGCGCCCCTGTCAAGCCCAATTACTCGATCTAGTCGCTGCCGCTGCGCTGTCACTGCGCTCACACTACGCTCTACTCGCTGTTGATACGTCCTTGTAGCTCGCGTCGCGCTCTCAGTACGACCGAAATACGCTCACGGGACGTCACTTGCGCTGTATAAATACCATGACAAAACGGTCAATCCGCAGTCCAGTTTCAAATTTCTACAGAGAGTGTCTCCTCGTCAGTTCCTCATCACATTTTCAGCTTTATTCTACAAGTTCATCATGGTGAAGACCAAGAAGACAAAGTCACCTGCCAAGGCAAAGCCAAAGCCTGTGCAGAAGCCAAAGCCTGTGGCCACTGCAGCCAAGGCCAATATAGGTGAACTGCTGAAAAGACTGCTACTGAAATGAGTGTGGAGTGGCAGAGCAGGCTATACACATTTGTGTGTCTGAGTAGCTCATATCGTACCGTAGACGCCACAGGGCCGTATCGTAAGTCCGACGCCTCATAAGTCCGAAATTTCGGAATTATGAGGCGTCGGACTTATGAGGCGTCGGACTTATGAACCGAAATATAATTAAATTTAATTGTCGGACTTATGAGGCGTCGGACCTATGGGGCATCGGACCTATGGGTCGTCGGACCTATGAGGCGTCGGATTTAAGAGCCTTTATTTGGTTGGGAATGAGATTTTGTCGGACTTATGAGGCGTCGGACTTACGAGCGGACCCCGACGCCACAACAACGAAATGGTGACGGATTGACAACTACTTGCACGTTCCATGAGCTACATGGTCCCCCTGGAAGCCCAGCGTGATCACAGACAGACGCCGCTTGGTCGCATAATGCGTAATATGAGCGCCATATCATCGCATTAACAGCGCCACGAGGACGCCATATACATAAGGACGCAATGAGAGCGACTTTTACGTGGCATTGACGTAGCCCTGGCGCAACACAGTCGAGTTACTTTCTCATGGAGACCACACCGACTGCCTTAATTGCGCCTAAGCTGCGTCAATGCCACGGCAATGTCGCACGATTCACCCTCGCACAGCGCCCGAGTTGCGTCATTACGGCGCCCTAGCCAGAGCGCAGAGGTGTTGCGATTGTTTTGAGCATGTTCAAAAACTTTGGCGCTCATCGGAGACCATTAAGACCCTCTGGCGCCCATCTGGCGACCTATGTAGTTCTCGCTGCGATCTAGTAGTTGTTGTTGCGCCCCAGTAATTTTTCAAGGACGCATTGAGAGCGCATATATGATCGCAGACAGTCTGACAGGGCCTTTAGTTTCGCTCGCAAAATCGCGAGCAGAATAGGCCAGTTCGGTATTCTAACTGCGCATGCGCAAGTCTAGTCCTGCAAATAGGGCTGTAAATGGTTCCTTTTTTGGCTGTTTCGGAAGTTTTCCGAAACAGCCTTTGTTTTCGTTAAGATTTTTTTTTTTTTCTTTTTTTTTTCTTTTTCTCTTTCAGACTATTGCCCATAGCATTTGTACACGTTTTCCTTTTTACCGGCACTTTGGCTACTTTTATGCAGCCGATTGTCTTTAAACTTAGCAAACACTTAAAGCAACTGCTCAGAATGTGTGCCGAACTTTTACGTCATGATGACGTCATCACGTGATTTTTTATGAATTTTTGAATTTTGAAAATCGTAACATTTGTTTCAATATATCTAGCGAACAAAACAAGATATTTTCAAAATTCTTTTTGTGATAGCTTTGGTATGTCTCAAAGATATGCCCTAAAAGGCGAAAATTGTGTGACGTCATGATGACGTCATCAAAAATGTGTTTTTTTTTTAACGCATGTAAGGGTCAATCCGATTACAAAAATGTATATATTGAATTTTCCTCTCCCTAATTCCAAAATGTCATGATCGTGGCTCACTCAAGTAAGAAATAACAGCCATTTCAAAATTTAGACCAAATTCAATATAACACAAAGGAATTCTGGGAAGGGCAGATAACCATGGCTCAAATGTGCATGCTGTTTATAAAAAGGGTTGATTTGTAGTCTTTTTTCAAGTCGCTAGACTATTGCCCATAGCATTTGTAAACGTTTTCTTTCTTACCGGCCACTTTGGCTACTTTTAAACTTGACAGACACTTACCCCAACTGCTCACAATGTGTGCCGAATTTTATGTCATGATGACGTCATCACATGTCACGTGACGTCATCTTAAAGGGGCATTTTTCGAAGCCATATATCTACAAAAGTACGAGTCCGATTAAGTTGGAACGTGATATCTAGGTATGCCACCGGGTGTTATAGATGAAAATTTACATGACGTTATGATTATAAGTCAGAACATGTCACGTGACGTCATCTTAAAGGGGCAGTTTTTGAAGGTCCATATCTACAGAAGTACAAGTCCAATTAAGTTATAAAGTAATATCTAGGTAGCCCAATAGGTCTATAGTTGAAAATTGACATGACATTATCATGTTGTCATCACATGTTACGTGACGTCATCTTAAAGGGGCAGTTTTTGAAGCCACATATAAACAAAAGTACAAGTTCGATTAAGTTGAAATGTAATATCCAGGCAGGTCTGCAGGTTATAGATGAAAATTGACATGACATTATGACTTCATCACATGTCACGTGACGTCATCTTAAAGAGCCAGTTTTTGAAGCCATATATATACAAAAGTACAAGTCCGATAAAGTTGAAAAGTTATATCTAGTTTTCTTTTTTTTTTCTTTTTCTCTTTCAGACTATTGCCCATAGCATTTGTACACGTTTTCCTTTTTACCGGCACTTTGGCTACTTTTATGCAGCCGATTGTCTTTAAACTTAGCAAACACTTAAAGCAACTGCTCAGAATGTGTGCCGAACTTTTACGTCATGATGACGTCATCACGTGATTTTTTATGAATTTTTGAATTTTGAAAATCGTAACATTTGTTTCAATATATCTAGCGAACAAAACAAGATATTTTCAAAATTCTTTTTGTGACAGCTTTGGTATGTCTCAAAGATATGCCCTAAAAGGCGAAAATTGTGTGACGTCATGATGACGTCATCAAAAATGTGTTTTTTTTTTTACGCATGTAAGGGTCAATCCGATTACAAAAATGTATATATTGAATTTTCCTCTCCCTAATTCCAAAATGTCATGATCGTGGCTCACTCAAGTAAGAAATAACAGCCATTTCAAAATTTAGACCAAATTCAATATAACACAAAGGAATTCTGGGAAGGGCAGATAACCATGGCTCAAATGTGCATGCTGTTTATAAAAAGGGTTGATTTGTAGTCTTTTTTCAAGTCGCTAGACTATTGCCCATAGCATTTGTAAACGTTTTCTTTCTTACCGGCCACTTTGGCTACTTTTAAACTTGACAGACACTTACCCCAACTGCTCACAATGTGTGCCGAATTTTATGTCATGATGACGTCATCACATGTCACGTGACGTCATCTTAAAGGGGCATTTTTCGAAGCCATATATCTACAAAAGTACGAGTCCGATTAAGTTGGAACGTGATATCTAGGTATGCCACCGGGTGTTATAGATGAAAATTTACATGACGTTATGATTATAAGTCAGAACATGTCACGTGACGTCATCTTAAAGGGGCAGTTTTTGAAGGTCCATATCTACAGAAGTACAAGTCCAATTAAGTTATAAAGTAATATCTAGGTAGCCCAATAGGTCTATAGTTGAAAATTGACATGACATTATCATGTTGTCATCACATGTTACGTGACGTCATCTTAAAGGGGCAGTTTTTGAAGCCACATATAAACAAAAGTACAAGTTCGATTAAGTTGAAATGTAATATCCAGGCAGGTCTGCAGGTTATAGATGAAAATTGACATGACATTATGACTTCATCACATGTCACGTGACGTCATCTTAAAGAGCCAGTTTTTGAAGCCATATATATACAAAAGTACAAGTCCGATAAAGTTGAAAAGTTATATCTAGGTAGGTCAGCAAGTTTATAGATGAAAATTTATGTGACTTTATGATGACGTCATCACATGTCACTATTACAAACAACTTTAATTAATTTCAAAATTAACAAAGAAAAGTGGCAGTAGTGCGATTGTTTGACAAACTTTAATTGTTGTATTCACATTTCACATCCAAACTAAAAAAAAAAAACGAAACAGCCCTGTGTTTGTCCACAAACACCAACCTCATGCCTCTAGTTAACTTCTGTAATTTTACCATTACAGCCCTACTCCACGGTTTAAAATGGATCATGACGTACAGTGTAATAGTCCGAGTGACGTCAGTGGCATCATTCAAATGTAATATTCTTGCAAAATCTAGTCGGAAAAATAGTGTGGCATTGATTTTTCAGTTTTTATATATAATTGAGAATTCAAATTCCAGGATCTGTAACGGGCCTGACAGACATGTTGTTGTTGCGAACATCAACGTTAATTAACAGCCAAATGTTACCGAAAACAAGTTCAGAAAAATGTTCGGAAACTGGCAGAATTCTGCCAGTTTTCGTCACGTGACATTGGCGGCTACCGGACCTAATATTCATCAGAAATAGTCAGAATATTTTGGTCTGGGAACCAGACTAATCGTGAGAACGCTGATATCTTTAAAAAATTTCAACATTTTTGCGCGCGCACGGATTGATGATGGCGAATCATCATGTTGCAGTTGTGCGTGCGCGTGCTAAGGGCTGAAATGAAACGCGCGACACGGCGGCATTTAAATTATTTTGTAACTGCCCCACTTGCTACAACACTAGCATGCTACATATAATGGTCATGGGAAGTTTCCCACCGCCCAATGAGCAAAGCATATAATGCATTATTCAGACAACTCGAATAAATGAATACAATGTACAAATGTATATTGATTAGCTCCACAAGATAGTAAAGGCGCTCTCAGCTTTGCCACTCGCACTGGTCTCTTTTTCGTTCCAGCATATCCGGGGCGCGCCACGCGTCCAGGTATAGCCATCCAATTATCATCACGGGTAGGCCTCTTGTATTCAGTATGCACAGTTTTAATAAACAATGCAGCACAATTCGATTAGCCCATGACTTTGTATTGGAATTTCAGTGGAAACCTTAAATTGATTACTAAACAGGCCGCTTATCATTGTCAGTTCTTGATTAGTATGCGTGTATGCTCGGCTTATGTGATTACTGATCATGGCGCTGTCGACATCCTCCAGATTTGTTTTTTGGCGCATACACGTACTTTCGGCTAATCTGAAAGACAGTAATCCTGTAAGAAGGAACCTATCACCGTGTCGGCTATTGTGCGTTGAACAATCTAAATAGTATAGCAATCCTATCCGAAAATATTTACTGGTTGTGCATGGTGGTGATAAGATGTGTGAAGCTGCATGATGAGGCGGTTTGTATGGAGTTGTTCATCAGCTGACAGATAACTCACGGATCATACAAGACTGCAGGATTAAGACGTGATTGGATGCGTTTATCTCGGCGCAATCCCTTATTAATACGCCCAAATAAATCACTTCAAATAGATGAAGCAAAAGAACCTGTTCTGTTTGCTAGAGTATGTTTGAAAACACTCCTAACAACCCGAGTGTTTACAATGCACCGTTGTTCGAGTCATGGACGAGTGAGAAATCGATATAACAAAGCAAGTAGCACAAAGTTGGTACATGTATTTAAATTTGAATATTGTGCATTTACAAATAATTGTTCATGTATATGTATTATCGGACTTGTCATCAATACATTTGTCAGAAATCGAACGAAGTTGTGTATATTTTGTACACGTTTACAATATCCAACTTATAAGAGGATCATTTTGTGTTGTGTCGTTTGTTTGTTCGTTTGTTTGTTTGTTTGTGTTTTTTGGTTTGGTTTGGTTTGGTTTGGTTTGGTTTGTTTGTTTTTTGGTTTGTGTGTTTGTTTGTTTGTTTTTTTTGTTTTATTTTTGGGGGGGGGGGTGTTTATTGGGGTGTTTATTTTTGTTTTTCCGGGGGGGGGGGGGTAACTTACGTTATCGTGTGGAAATTTGAAAATTTAGTCATTATCAAAATACAATCACCCGTCCTTTAAGCGATAGCTTGTACATAGTGTATGACTCGAATTGCACAAATTATAAAGTGCGTGTAACACCCAACCAGCCATTCTACGTCAGTGTTCGGCAAGCCTGACAAACGGTATTCTCTATAGGGACCAAGCATAGGCTATATCAGAGTGCACACCAGCCAGGAACTCGTCCCTCGCCGAGAGCTGTTCACTTAGCACAATCCCAGTGTCCGTTATAAGTGTGTGATTATATGCCTTCTGAACAACAAAATGGGTAAGTTGTTTTGTTTTAGGGTAAAAACCTTCCAGGGAATTGTATGACACAGTTTAGTGAAATAACTTAGTTTGGCTTGGTGGAGAATCCAGATCGGTTCTGGAAACATGCAAATGTTTTGAAGGCGTTTGAAGACTGTACGACCCGCCGACCGGCATTATGCTGCTTTCCGTACGGTATACATGTATATTATGTACAATCTGATTCACGGTCAATTTCAAATTAAAGCCGTACGCGATAAGTAGCTCGTCAATGAAACAACCTGCAAACTCACCTTGGCATTCACTCCTGACCATCTGGGTAGGAAATATATGTAGTTGCTTACACGTAAGTCCAACTTGGAAGGGGGGAAACAAGGGTACATCAATTGTTCCACGCAAACTCATGCTGGGAGGGAGGTACCCGAGGCACAGACCTCGACTGAGGTCGAGGGAATATTCCTCCGTAAAGTTTAATACGTCATTGCATTTGAGGCCCTGTCAGTTTCGATAGGAGAAATGTTATGTTGGCGTTCAAATTTCCAAATTGTTAACTCATTCCATTAGGAAACCACCTTTAAATGAGGAAAAATGAAGGGGAAAATAAAGGGGGAAATGAACATGGAACATACAATTATAAATACTCGTACAAACCAACTGGTAGCTCATGTTCATTATTTAAATATTGTCATCAATTGAGAATAAGCGTATGGCATCAAGCTGAAAGACTGGCGGACTGAACATTTTCCGTCCGAAAAATAATTTAAGAGGAAGGGAAGGAGGCCTTTGATGTTGAGCGCGCTTTTTCTAGCACTATGTATTTTTACACACCCTGCACTCTGGACTCCTTCTTTTAGTTTGTCTTATTACCCTCCACTTTTTGCCTACAGTTACACGATTTTGCCGGCAAAAATGACTAATGTACCCCCCCCCCCCCCCCCCCCCCCCCCCCCACCATTATGCGTCTGAACAGACTGTTCGGACACAGTCCTCAATGGAGAAAAGGTAGAGGATAGGAATGCATCCAGACTGAGTGAATTAAGCATATCGGCAGTATGTTTTCCCCTTGAAACGTAACTAAAGTATGAGTAGGTGTTCTTTCGCCTGCGTAGTCTGTGTGGGCAATTGTTATTGAATCTGTGGAAACTGAGCAGTCGAAACAGTCACAGGTCAGTTGCTATTGGCTTTAACAATAATGCCTTTAGGCCAAAATAAAATTTGTTGTGTTGCTCTGGCCGGACAGGTAAAATTGGCAAAGAGGGTCGGTCGGCAGGGAAAACATTTTCGGCTTCACCACCGACTTTTTGAATCAAAGAGAAGCAAACCAAATGGAAGTTTTCTAAATGTTGGCTTCATATCAACCGTTTGAATGAGATACGACTACGTTTTTGCCGATTCGATTTGACTCTTACACTACAATATATTTATACATCTCTAAAAGATATTGAATTGGTTGTATGTACATATAATTTTTCACATGCGCTGTCCTTGTTATATTTTCTTGCCAGGCCTCCCCAGACCCAAGTGTAGGTTTTTGTTAGCTAGGCTACTCTTCAGCCCGAATGGAGCTAGCTTTGACGAGCGCGACGGAGCGAAGTCATTTTCACGCTCACCCGGGCGTTTTTAGGCATAAACGCAGTGGACGAACCCCCTGGTTTCATTTTTTACATGAAAACACGCATAAAGTAAAGAAGGTACATCAAATACAAACACTTTTTGAGACAGAGAGGCTGAGTTATGCTGTTGTTTTTTTTATAAAAAAACGCCGACCCTGATTCTGTCGATTTTTTACGGTCGGTCGGGCCGGGGCAACACGTTTTTTTTTTTGCCTTATTCTGTACAACAGGTACATACACAACAGTATTGTATGCCTCATTTATTTTACGCAGTTGTTGGGCATACTATGATTGATTAGTAGTTATCTACTTCGGTGCTGTTTGGTTGGTTCTGCGCACTGGCCATAATTATGGTTTCACAATATAAATGGAATAGTGTTCCTGATATAACGTCACAATGTATGATTATGCAACTAAGCAAAAAATGCTCGCCCTGTTTTGAACGAAAACGAAGGTTAAAACTGAGAAGTTAAACTACAACATTTGCTTTTGCTGTAATTTTCAGAAATGAATGGATTTGGGGGTTAGTATTTTACAGCAAATACTGTAACACTGACCTGTTTAAAGTTTTGTCCTCATAGATGCTGGGAAACAGAGAAAACGGAGGGGAAGTGCTGTGCTTGTACTATTCTGCTTCCCTGACCCTATACTATGACCAAAAAACGGAGCAATTTATAGACGTCAGGGAATTATCAGGTCGGGGAACTAGACAATTTCAAACGATTATCGGCCGACAATAGCTGGAAAATGATACAAAAATGATACAGAAATTTCACCTTACTTGAAAATGACCGCACGCCATTTACTTACTGTCAAATAAGGTATTTCATAATAATTCGGTTGTTTTTTTTGCGAATGTTGTATACTACATCTAAAACTCACCACTTGTCCATTTCTGTGACCATTCCATAAGCAAAAAAGTACAATGAATTGATTTGTCAGTAACCTATTCTGTACATTTTTATTTCAAATTCAAACCTAGATTTAACTGTGAGTGTATCCCAGCCAACTTCCCCCCACTCAGCAACATTTCAGCGACGATTTTTGAGCTATTTTGTGATGACTACAGAAGGCATAAAATTGATACGGTTCCGGTTTGTTTCTTTTCCTCACAAAAGACTATTGAGGCATTCAACTTTGCCTTGAAAGCAATCTAATGGTTGAGTTAATACATTATTTAACGTTACGAACATCCATGCATAGTGCATTACCGTACGCGTAAGTTCTTTTCGACACTAGGCCTATGTACGACAGTGTACTTACTGCAGGGACTTGCAAAATGGATCGAAATCTCACGCTAAATGTTTGTTTTTCGAAGTAAGTTTAGACAAAGTCGAACAAAGTTCAAGCAGATAATCTTGTTTTCCTCACCGCTGAGTCAAAGACAACACTGCTATAATATGTGTTG